>JAGMVL010000052.1:0-1378469 GCA_019202695.1 Populus x sibirica | reverse complement strand
AAAACAAAACAACAACTTCTAAAAGTCCTTAAAAGAAAAGATAAAAATCAAAATAACAATGATCAAAATTGATATAAATACAAATTGAAAGGATATATTTGATTTTTGGAAGTGCTAACAGAGAAATTCCAAGACAAGAAGAGAGAAAAAAAGGACAAGGAAAAAGTCTATTTAAGATCAATCATAGCTCAGTCATGAACACATGCATGATCACCAGTGAAGAGGGAATGTTGGAAACTTCCAATACCATTGCGTAACGTGGCATTTGATCGCTAGGAGGTGACACATGTGCCACCCAAAAAGCACAAGATCCTTTTCACTCGCTAGGGTGTATAGGATGTGTTTCCCACTTTTTATTTTTTATTTATATTTATATTTGTTAAAAGACCAAAGTACCCCTTATTTAAACCGAGTGTAACTAGAAAATATAATGAGACGACGAAGATAACCTTGGGTGATATTTTTTTTGTTGCTTTTAATGGAAATTAAGTCATTTCTTTGTGTAATTAGAGCATTAAAAGATTAAAAAGCTCTTATACCTCAGCTTTAATTCTTTTCTTTCAAGGATATTTAAGTCATTTATTGCACACCTAAAATGTAAAACAAATTTATTTATGACTAATCAACATGATAATGACAAATAAACCTCATGGAAAAGACATTTTCATCCGATAGCTTATTAAATGATTTTGTTTAAGACTGGAAAAAACCTTCGTTTTACTATGTAAATCCACAGTAAAATGTGAGTGTATGCACAATGAATCTCTTTATCTCTTTTAGTTTTTTTTAAAAAAAAATTTACCTTAACCTAATGGATAAACTTGCTAATTTATCAAATCCAAAACTTTACTAGATTACAATGCTTTACAAATTACTTTGGATATTAACTTGAATAAATATGGGTAACTTAAAGGATCAACACACAACATAATTGACCTGTCAAAATCCAAATGAAAACTAGCGAAGTCAACTCTAAGCAATTGTTTTTTTTAGTTTTTATATAAAATAATATTATTTTATTAAAAAATGATATTATATCATTGCGAGATTGACATGGATTGACTTGGATTAATCTAACAATCCAATATCCTAGACCTCATGAAAAATGATTAAATCAAATTAATAAAAATAAATGATTATTATTGAACTTATAAAAATGGAAACATGAATATTGAATGGGTTAATTGTCAATAAAAAATACGAACTCGAATATAATATAGAAAAGACTACATAGGTAGCATGCATTATGTCATGAATTGGGTCAAATTTTTTTTCAACATAAAAAAAATGCTTCAACGATGATAGTGTTTGTAAAGGAGTAAGAAAGATTTGAAATTTAGGTCATTAAGTCGAATAGGTTCAATAAACTCGCTTAATTTAATAACATGATTATAAAAAAAAAGTCAATGACAATAAAAGAAACGACAATGACTAATCAAGAGAAATGAACGCTTATCAATATTATAAAAAGATACCCTCTAAATATTTTTAAAAGATCTCAACAATCTTATTCAATAACAAAATAAAATTTGAATAAAAACGAGATAATCTTATAAAAAAATGAAAGAAATCTAAAGCTCAATCACCAACAAATCAAACATTAAAGGAAAAAATGAAAACAAAAAAATTAATTTTTAAAAGAGACAAAAAACATGACTTTAATCAACATGCCAAACTTACATCTCACTTGTGAGGCCGACATAACCCTGTACAAAATAAAACGAATAAAACTATAGAGGTTAAATTTATAGCAAACTAAATAATGAAAGGCAAAACTAGAAAAAGAATTAATTAAAAAAGCGTTGAAAAAACCTTGAGTCAACTAGGGTTAACTTGATTAACCCACATCTTAGGATATAAAATTGAGATAACTCCATAAAAAAAACAGGAAAAATCATGAAGTTGAAGGTCTAAAAACCTAATTTTGAAGGATGGAATTAAATCTTTATTTAAAAAATAACCTAAAAAAAGATTAAAGTCAAATCAAGTCAATTTTCAAAACTCGTGACTCGAGTCATAAGAATACGTTACCTTATTGAAGGCAAGCCTGTAAAAATCACGAAGCGAAATTCCTAACCATCCAAAATTAAAAAAAATCAAATCAAATAGCAATAAAAATAATAAGGACCAAATTTGGTATAACAATTAAATAAAATAGAATAGTGAGGGATGAAATTGAAAAGTAACATAAATCAATAAAAGAAAAGAAGCAAAAAAATAGCAATTAAAAGAATGAAGACCAAATATGGGATAAAAATTAAATGAAATAATATGATAAGGGATGAGATTGAAAAATAAAATAAATCAAGAAAATAATAATAAAAAAAATAATCAAAAGAACGAAGACTAAGTTTGATAGTTGAAAAAAATTGAAGAAGGTTGAAATTGAAAAACAATTTCAATTCTATAAATTATTTCAAATAAAAAAATAATAATAAAAAGAATATCGACCAAATTCAAAGAAAAACTAAATTGAAGGGCTGATTTGAGAAATTGAAGGGTTTGATGCATGATTCAAACTGGAGAGAGAAAAAGAAGGGAAAAAAGAGAAGAAAACACCACCAAATACTTTCAAACACCTCTCTAGAAGCTGGTGTTTGGCCAATGAGTGACACCACATGCACTGCTCGAAAAGTGCAAGAACCACCTATGTAATGAAGTGTGCATTGCACACATCAATTATTTTTTTAATAATCTTTATAGTTATAAAATTACTAAATTGTTCTTCAATGCATTTAATTATAACAAAAAGTCATAATAAAAATACAAAAAGCTCCTTATTGTTTTAAAAAAATGAATAGACTAAAAAGTTTTTGGGTGTTATTTTTATTTTTAAGGATAGTTAAGTCATTTTAATATATTAAAAAAAGAAAGAGAAAGTGAGATGATGGATTTACCGCTTGAAATCGATAATGACAAAAAAAAGACTATTTTATCCTCCAATTCTCTTTTCATTGAATGTTATCTCGGAGGACAAACAATGAAATGTCAGTGCGAGCATATTACAAAAAGAGCTCTTTGAGTTTATTTTTTTTAATCTGTAATTTGTTTATCTTTTACAGGACTGAGTACTCCTATTTGTGAACCGAGGAGCCCATAAAATCAAGCATGCTGTGCGTATATAAAAGTTTCAGAGGCGTCAGTTTCAATATTGAATGCCGCGTTGTTTTTCCTTGGAAAGTGCATACCTATGCTAACGTGCAAGCTCTCTGATTTATTACAGAAGGAGAAATATCAGTTCATGAGCATTTTCCCTCTTTGTAGGCGCTTTGCTAGAACGACAAAGCTTCTGGAGAAAGAAACCGGAAAGAAGGAACGGCAAAGCTTCTGGACAAAGAAACTGGAAAGCAGGAAATATCAAGAAACTACACATTCAAACCCATCAATCATCATATTAGGTGACTAGTGGGTTTCTAAGCAAATTCCCAACACGGAAGACGGACTAAGATTTTCCAGTTTAACGACATTCATTGCCATCGATAACCAAGCCTGTATTATTTCAGTTATTTAAAATTACTAATCTTCCGTCATATCTGTTAAGTATGCCACAGTATGAGAGCAAGATCACGAGCTTTGCGCCACAGGAATTGCCCCAGATGAGTCGCGAGACTGCTGTCAAGCCTCGCATAATTGCTTCAGTGCCTTGTCATATGATATGAACCCCATGAACCAGAACTCCTGACCATCCTTCGTTACAATCTGGATGTACTTTGCGGAAAGGTTCGCTCTGTTTGAAGAAGGATTCACTGCTCTCAATCGATCAAGCTGCACCACAACCTACAGATATACATATTGTGACGGTTGAACAATATCAGAAAATACTATCTGTAAAATAAAAGGCGAATCGATCAGCTGCTTGCTAAAACTTTGAATCAAAATTGTTAAAAATGGGCAACCAAATAAAAGGGTCCAGTTCAAAGTGCTCAAACAATTGTTAAAGCCTTGCAAAGAAATAGCTGTTGGGTGAGTTCAAAATTAATCATTTGTCGATTTCAACAACGAAACTTGTAATGATTTTGAATCGCGACGTGAGAGTTTTGTTTAATGCTACTCAAGTAATAGGACATGGAGAATCTCATGTTATTCTCAAAATTTAACAGCTTAGATTAAAGAAATGAGATGCTGATTAGCGAGTGCATTGCTAAGAAATGAAGTAGATGGTAATACCTTGTAATACATCCATTGCTGCTGTCCTGTGGAGGAATAATAACAGAAGGGATACTCGCTGCAAAAGGCCACCTTTTTGGAGGATACATAAAGTGTCCCGATCACAGGTCCTGTTGAAGTCGATATATAGCAAGCATATGCATTCAAGAGCTTCTCTCCAGGCAAGACCTCAAATGTCTGCTGGAATACCTTATCATGCCCTCCTTCAGCAAGTACCTTTGTCCCTTGAGCAATCCTTGCCATTGCTGCATCGGCTAGACTAGGACTAACCTTGACTGTTGTTTTCAGAAAACAAGATTACATATTAGAATCTAAACGACAGCATCCATAAGTGAGAATTAGAACCAAGTAATTTGCATTACACAATAAGTTGTGGCTTTTATATTTGTGGCATGGTTCTCAAAGCCAAGAAATTTTATCTATTCCCTCTGTTTCCCTTTTTCTCTTCTTATTAGTCTATGTTTTTCCTCATAGCCATTCTATGAAGACATGCCTCAACATTCAACTATCCTCACAAATCCAGAAAAAATTAAAATGAAGTCAAGAAGAGGGTTCCTCCACTTGGTTTCTCGACAAAGGCCAAATAAGCATCTTAATTTTGCAGTCAAGAACAAGCTACCTTGTCGGCCCAGCTTATATTTGATCATATCTACAAGAGACCAGGTGAAGGAGGCGATCCACCCATTAATCACCGTGCTTAAGTGCTTGATTCTAAGCAGTTGGGAAATTAAAAACAAAAATAATTTACCTGGAAAAAATAACCAAGGGAACGTTCTCCTACTTATTTATTTGTTTACACTAGGCAAGCTCAGAGGCAATGTTGGACGGCACCTTTCTATTAGACTTAAATCTTTTGAAGGATGAAAAGACCAACCCAGTAAGCTAAGCAAACAAAAGGCGAAGTGACAATAAATTTGATGATTGTGCGTATTAAGGGCAGGCAAGAACATTTTAACTAGTCCTGATTGAAGGTAACATGAAGAGGGGAAAGAAAAACTCACAGTGATGCCAGATATTATCAGCATAAACCTCTGCTTTCCTAGTGGCAAGCTCAACCCTCTTCCCACACCGATTCAAAGCATCACGTATCTTCCCCATCGATCCTGAAAGAAAGCATACCAAAATATAATATAAACAATTTAGATTAAAAGTAAAAACAAACGCCATAAAAGGCATTCATGAACTCTAAACTCGAGATCAGTCTTACTGTTGCCATTTGTCCCAT
Source organism: Populus x sibirica (assembly GCA_019202695.1). NCBI lineage: Eukaryota > Viridiplantae > Streptophyta > Magnoliopsida > Malpighiales > Salicaceae > Populus > Populus x sibirica. The sequence continues at coordinate 1,373,077 of JAGMVL010000052.1, read as the reverse complement.
ATCCATTAGTAGTGGCCGGAGGAACAGGCGCGAACTGGAGGTAAGGATTGTTGTTACTGTAGTCCATGTTGTGTTGAGGATGCGGATGGGGATTCACTGTGTTGCCTCGGTGTTGCAGTGGTGTATAAATTATAAGGCAGTGAGGCAGGTTCCTCACTTTTCCTCCACCGCCCAAACGTCACTTCAGTTTTAGCTACCCGCCATTATTCTCGATGGGAACATGCATGGTCGGCCGATTTATTATAGTCCGCCTGTAAATATAATAACAGTAAACCGAATACAGTTATTCTTCCTGTCTTGGTCAAAGTCGTTGGCTTTAGGAACACAAACTCAGTCGGACAGAATCATGATAAAAGCGATGGTATCTAATTCCGGCGAAAGCCAGTGTGAAATTCGGTTGACTCGATTCATCTTCGGGGGATATTGTTCTTAAGCTGTAAATGTGATCCTATCGAATTTATTCGCATAATCATGAACGGAATATATGTTAATTATATTGTGATGAGGCTTTCGGTTGGATAAGCTTGTGCTGACATTGTTGAGAAAGGATTCGTATTTCTACTTGGTCTAGGATCTCTGAATACAGATAATTAAGCTCTTATTCGTGTCACCAAGTAATGAAAACTACAATTACTTTAGCTAATAAAAGAATATATTATCAGAGAAAAATATATACATGATAACTTTTATTTCACACATGAAAAATTATTTGCTAAAAAATATTTTCAGTAGTCTACGAAGCTCAAAAAATTACTTGGTGTCTGTATTATACAATATCCTATTAAAAAAAAAAGGTTTTTCTAATTCGAAAAAATTACAAGGTTAAATACTCGAGTGTTTGTGTTTTTAACTATTGGAGTTTAATAATAATTCTAATTAACTAGTCTGTTTTTATAATATTAATTCAGAGTCTGTTTTTATATTTGAATAAATAATAAACTAATCTTGACATTTCTTTCACATTATCGATCTCAGTTACTTTATGTGGTTGTTTGGGAGTGTAGTTATGGTTATTTTTTAAAGTGATTTTTGTATTGAAATGCATTAAAATAATATTTTTTTTTATTTTTAAAAAATTATTTTTGAAATTAGCACATCAAAACGATTCAAAATATACAAAAAAATTAATTTTTAATAAAAAAAATTAAATTTTTATAAACGTAGTTTGCTCCACGTTTTCAAACTGTGTGAGTTGACATTGCTATCATGTATAAACTTGCTGCTGTTTTGAGTCTTTTCTACTGCTCCTAAAAAAAATCATACACAACAGAAACAAAACCCTCTTTATAGCAGTGAAAATCATAGCAACCTTCATTAACGAGTCAACCTTCTTCAAAACGCAGCAACAACAATTTCAAAACGCAGCATCAACAATTTCAAAATATAATAGAAATTCCGGCAGTAGGAGTCACATATAAACAATAATCTCCACGCCAGTAGAGCAGTACCTTCTGTGTAGCAGGAAAAAAACAACAGCATTGGTGCATCAAAGTCCCTTTTAAGACAACAATTCAACCTTTAAAGCATATTTAACGGTAATAGCTACCTTCTGTATCAGTAGATCAACTTTCAGTATCGGCAAAAAACAACCTTCAATTCGCACCGAGGCTTGTAGCCCAGCGGTGGTAGGGTTTCCCTGCCTCTGCATTCTCGGTTCAAGTTTTAGCGTGCACGCCATCATCTGCCGGCGTTTACACTGGGGGGAGGGCGTGGGGGGGGTGTTTAATGGGTTCAGGAATTAGTCGTGGTGCGCGTAAGCTGACCCGGACACCCCGGGTTATATATATAAAAAAAAACAACAACCTTCAATTCTCTCTTTACAATGACAACAATAACTCCAAAATAATAATAATTAAATTATGGCTTCCTGGTGGTCATTATGATCATTAGAGAATGTTAATGAAAAATCCTTTAAGGTGTAAGGAGTGTTGAAAAGGTGATCATTTTCAGTTTGGTTTGATTTCTATAAAAAAAGTAATTAAACCGATTTTTTTTTAAAAAAACCGAAACCGAACCGAAACCGGTTCAAACCGATCGGTTTCGGGGCACTTCGGTCCGATTTTTTGGACAAAAACCGGTTCACTGGTTTGGCTCGGTTTTTTCGGTTTGGCTTGGTTTTTTTTTCGGTTTGGGTTCGGTTTGGTTTGGTTTGGTTTGGTTTTTTCGGTTTCAGGCTTATAAAACCGAAACTGAACCGGTCGGTTTTTTCAAAATTTTAATCGGTTTTTTTTTACGGTTCGGTTTTTTTGGTTATTTTTTTCCAGTTTTCTCGATTTAATCGATTTTTTTACTCACCCCTACCTCAAAAGATATTTGAAATTTCTTAAAAAAGAAGTATAAAGAAACTATTAAGGAGAGAGGCAAACTTCAAGCACTTCATACATAATTCAAATTACATAAAATAAGTATGGGAGAGTCGGTTACATATTATTTTTCATGAATAATAATAATTATTAATAAAATGTGAATTCACTCAATCATTAACACTAAAATCTAATTATGTTGTTAGTTCATTAGAGAAATATAAGGATATTGATAAACTTTCCATTGATGAATTATACAATTCTTTGCTAATTCATGAGGAAAAGATGAATCGAAAGGATAAAGAGGAGTAAGTTTTACTAATTTCATGTAATAATTGATTTTCTACCTCGTATATAGATTGTTAAGAAAAAAAAAATATAAACATTAAAATAATAGGTTTTCACACAAAAGATTTGGAGATAATTTGTATTTTAATTTTTAATAAAAATTAAGAGATAATGAAAATAAAAATATTATTTTAATATATTTTTAAATAAAAAAATATTTTAAAAAATAATTTTTATTATTCTCACAAGAAACTCCTAAAAAAACAAAAAACCCAATTATTACTTCATTTATTCTTTGCTAGAAAGGTGAAGCAGTTTAACAAAAACCCCAGTTTCCATCATCTCAATTTTGACCATCCAATCATGATGTGACGTGATCTTGACAATATCAATGAGAATCTTCTTCCACCGTAAATATCAACCTCCCACCATTTTAAGATGGTTTTTAAACTGTGTTTGTAATTACAATAATAATTATTTTTTAAAATATTTTTAATTTTAAAATATATTAAAATAATATTTTTTATTTTTTATAAATTATTTTTGATATTAATACATTAAAATATATTAATTTAAAATAAAAAAAATTTCAATTTTTTTTTAAAACATCTTTTAACCGCAATCACAGTGTAATACATTTTTCAACGAGAGATATTTTTTTAAAAAACTGTTACAAATTGAGATGTAAATTCTAGCGGTAGAAGAATCACCAAGTAGGCCCTTCAATGGCCACTCATCAGAAGGGTCTGGGACCTCTGACCTGTGACTCCTTACCGGTCACAAATAAAATCATGGGGTGGGGGGGCAACCGGCCTGCAGTTTAGGCTGTAACGATTAAATGAGCCGCTAGGATTATATGAAAGCAAATCAGTTAGAGATTTGAGAGTGACATTGCTGTTTCAGATAATTATGGTAATGGTCTTGGTCTTTTCTGATACTCCCAATGTACGCTGTACATATACAGTACACACTACAGTAGAAAGGCCAAGAAGCCAAAAAAGAAAAAACCAAAAAGAGGAATAAGTTAGGCAGGAGAGAAAGACAGCGATGCCAGGCTAAATATCCTAACCCCAAGATCGAAAATGGGACTCTTGCCCATTTTGGGTCTCCGTTTTAACAGATTTTAACTGCTATAGACAAACAGAGAAAAACCCACTTTCCAGCTCCATTTCAGGTGCTTTGTTACTTCTCTGTATGCCCTTTTAAGGTTTGATGCTCTACTCCCCCACTGTTATTTCTTTTTCCTCATTTATTTGGTCTCTGTTGATGGTTTTGGTTGGTTCCCTTGTTCGACTGATAATGATCAGTTGATGGTTTTGGGTAATTAGCTGGGAAGGTTTCTATTTGATTGTTGGGTTTGATCCACTTATTATTCTGTTGCATCCTATTTTGCGAGTTTATATATATATGAGGAAGAAGCATTTTCTGTTTGGTTGCTTGGTTTCAATCAGCTTTCTTTGCCGGTTTCTGAAGATTGGATTCTCCAAAATTTGTGTTGCTTGTGATCTGGGTTAGACCCGGTTTCATGCCAATGAAATCTGGTATTATGGAGGAGATGCACTGTACATTGGAATGTGCAGTGGCATTTGCTTGTGTACATGTATTGTCAATTTGTTCTTATATAAGAATACATAGGATATGTGATTCTAGTAAAGCAATCATGGATTGAAATATCAACTATAGCAGCAAGCAATGTAGAAGGTAACATGAGATGTGTCATATTGCCATAACTAATAGTAATTCTGGGCATTTCATTTGGAACAGCTTGATCGTGTTTTTGCATATTACTCAACCACTTCTTCTCCTTCTTCTTTTTTTGGGTGGTTCAATGGAAGAAAACACAGATTTTTTCGCATTTTGAAGTTCTTAATTTAGAATATTTTCTCTCTTTTGTTTGTGAAGTTTGATGAATTGTTTCTTAGGTTCTGTCATAAGGGGTTTAAATTTTAAGGAATTCTCATTTAAAATGTGTTGATTTTGATGACTACGGTCCTTCTTCTCTTCAGGGGCATTACTTCTGGTGATTAAGTTTCACATTTGGGATTTGATATGTTCCTGTAACTAAAGGATTGTCCTCACATCACTTTCTGTATCAATGGGCATACAGAAGATTTGCCATCGGAGTTCAAGTTCTGATAAAGTTTCCTGCTCCTTCAGTGGTGAAGTCAAGCAGATGAGAGAAAACCCAGTTTTGGGTGCAGACTCAGGGAATGATTCGGATGATTGTGAACTTGCTGAATTGAACTGTGAGCTTGGTATGGTGGAAGGTCAGCGTTGCAGCATACCATATGAGCTCTATGATCTTCCAGATTTGAGGGAAATATTATCTCTAGACACATGGAATTTGTGTTTAACAGAGGAAGAAAGGTTCAACCTGTCAGCTTACCTTCCAGATATGGACCACGAGACATTTTGCCTGACTATGAAGGAGCTTTTTGATGGTACTGAACTATATTTTGGGAATCCGCTAGATAAATTTTTGAAAAGATTGAAAGCTGGATTCTACCCTCCAAAGGTGGCTTGCTTCAGAGAAGGTTTGCAGTTTCTACAAAGGAAGCAGCATTATCATTCTCTGAGAGCTTACCATGACAGGATGATACAAACGTTAATAAACATGAGAATGTTATGGGATCAGTATGGAATGAGTCCTGGAATTGAGGAAAAGATTTCTATGTGGAAAAACAGGAGAAAACAAAAGAGCGTCAATGTGCTTGATCTTAATGAATCTCCCAAGGATGATCATCTATTAAATGAGGTGGACAACTTGGAAACAAAGGTGATGAAGCTAGTGGAAACCGAGGGTTCAGCAAAAGAAAGACCACCCTTTCTGTGTACCAACAGGACAAAAATTGTAGCTCCATACTGCAGACCGAAGGGAGTTTTAAAGATGAAGGCATCAGGAAAAGATTCATTCCGTAATCACAATTCAAAGATGGTTGTGGCTGACTCCTCGGGACAACGTCGATCATTGCCCAGGGGAGTGTTGAAAATAGTACCTAAAGCTCCTTCACTTCACCTGGAACAATCAGACATTGTGCCAAGAGGAGTGCAATCAAACGTTCCAGCCAGGACTCATGGCATACGGGATTTTAAGTTTTCTCCTTTGCCAGCATCTGTAAGCTTTCAGAATGCAGGTAGCCTGCATGAATATCCATTTCTAAGGAAAAAGGTTGATGGTGACAGAGTTCATTCAACTCTGGACCAACCTCAGTTTCTAATAGATCCGCAGGAAATTGTTAGAGTAACCCAAAATCTCCCCGAAAGCTCTACAAGAAATGTGAAACCAGAATCGCTTCCAACTTTAGATGAAAATTCTGTTGTGGTAAAACACAAATTATTTGGAGTTGATATGGGAAGGTTTCCGAATAAGGAATGCAAGTCATCCTTGGATACAGTGGGTGCAAGGCCACATACCTTTGGTGGTGAAAATCTGGGGGCAAATGTGGACAGAGAATCTAATGGCTCTTTCCTGAAATCCTTGGAATCATTCCCATTTCGTATCCAATATCATGGAGGGGAGCAGTGTGTGGCACCATTAAAAGAAGAGCATCTCACAATCTATCCAAGAATTCCAGAAGTGGTTCCTGCAATTTCAGATGTTGGCAATGATAAGCAAGAAACGTTAATGGATTCTTCTTCACACCAAAAGAATGGTGAGAATGATGTCAGTGTCAGAAAATCAGGGAAGCTATCGAGTAAATCCAGTGTCTCAGTGGCATTTAAGGATCAAAAGTTACTGCCTTTGACGTACAAGCGAAGGAAAGTTCTAGCTAAGGCCAACTCATTAAACTTTGGTAAGTCACTAACAGCAGATGCTAATCTGAAGTCTGCAATTACAAAAGAATCAGATCAAGATTTTAGGGAGGGTGTGAAAACTGTGAAGATAAAATTAATGGGATTGAAAGATATGCCCTTGAACAGGGAACCTTGAACAATACTAAATGTAGTAGGTACTTTTTAGTACCAATTTTCTGTGGTTTTCACAAAATTACTCTCTAGTGTATGCTTTTCAAGATGTGTAAATCGAAGTATAGTGATGAAAAAAAGGTTCCTATCTTCATGATAATCCCATTGCAAACATATTCACGAGTCTGCTACCAACATACCATCGGCATGGGCATGCATATGTAGTGAATACTTTCACATTGACTTTTCAAGTTACAGCACTGATGTACTAGCATATCTCCAGACGATTCCATTGCCAAAGAAATATTTCCTTTCTATCTGGTTTATAGCTCTGATACCAACTAACATTTCCAGATCGGCTTTGTCTAAACTGGCCGAGAAGGTGATATGCATTTGAAATATTTTAGTTTTCACATCCTGTTCTATGTCATTGCTCAGGATTCTTTGACATGATTGTAGTCAGTTTTCCTTGCCTCCTCGAACCAGATTGGCCAAACATTTGATAACTCCAATATCTGGTTTAATGTGGACTGTGAAGATAGTTTTATTATGATTGTATGATTCTTTGCCTCCAGATATCTCTTTCTACATCAATCTAGTGAATTATGAGAATAATGAACCTCTTTTGAAATCAACATAGGCTGCCTTTGCTGTTGTTTCAATGTCAATGTATGTCAAGGTTTCTTCTAGATCTGGAAGGTGGTCGCGTGAAAGCATTTCTTATGAGTTTATTTTCAAGCTGTGCAAGTCAATATATCCTCTCGTCCTGATCAAAGTACAATTCGTCTCCTCGCACTCCCTGGTAATGATAGGGATGCTAATTGGGGCAAGGTTTTTCAAGAGTACTAGTGCAAACTTTGTTTGTATGGCTTGGTCAATCTCTGTTAGACAGCATCCTCAACAGGACTTGTCCGTAGGCTGGATTTTGTCTACCTGAAATTGAATAGGTGCAGCTTCAAGTTTTACACTCCATGATCCCCCAGAAAGAGAAGGATAATAACTGGTTTTCTGGTTTTTTTTTTTGTTTGGAAGTTGAATTTGAGAAGTGTTTATGTTGCAGCAGAATAAGTTCTCGGGATGGTTGTGGTTTGATACATGAATGCATTGGTCCATTAGAGACAAGGTGGTGTTTAAGATTGAGTTTCGATCTGAGTCAAAATTTGATTGTTTTTTTTTTTAATTATTTGTTTTCAGTGTTTTAAAATTGTTATTGTTAAAAATAAATTTTAAAAAATAAAAAAATATTATTTAAATATTTAAATAAAAAATATATTAAAAAATAACCTCTACCATATTTTCTAACAGTCCCACAGTGTTGCAGAACAGCTATCCTTAAAGTGATTTTCATGATTTCACCTGATTTCTGCTGTCATCAACTGCAAATAGATGCTTCAAATAGGTTGACAACATTAAAAGTAGGGCTTTTAAATTTTCTGTGTTCTCTGACTGCAAGTTTGCAGTGTTGAAGGTCACAATACAACCGAGTTGGCAAGGGGTGCTCTCTTATCTTGCCTTGCGTGGTGTTTCACAAACCAAGCAAAGGGCCTGAACCTCGGTAAATTTGCTAATACTTAAAATAAATTTACCAAGATGTTTTGACAAAAGGATTATTATTATTATTATTATTATTAAGTACAAAAGGAATCAAAACAAATAAAGAAAAAAATCAGATTTTGTTTGTTTGATAATTAGGGTTCCATTTCCTTACTAATGGTGGGCTTAGAGAGTAAGATCCACGAGGATTAACGTTTTACACACAGATTCTGGTTGTGATCAATAAACGACAGCAAGCCCGAATCACCTTATCCAGCCAGGAATGGATTGCGGGCAAAGAGGTTTGGTTAGGAAAGCACCCACGCGTGTGCGCCACATACTTCCAACCGTTAAATTTTCCCTTCTCTCACAACCAACCAACCGCCATGTCCCTTCTTCTTCTTGTACCTTTTAGTAAAGTACTATTACTCCATTTTCACTTGTCATGTAAAAATCAAAGCCACCGAAAGCAACGATAGCGGAGGTTGGCTATCCATGTTATCTCTTCCTAATTTCACCGGTGGCACCACCGCTCTGTCATCTCCACGTTCGTTGGCGCCACCTCGCTCTCGCCATTCGGTGTTTAAGAAGGTTACTGTTCCCTCCAGATATCCTTGCTGCTGCTCTTCTTTGAGACTTCAGGAATTATCAATTCAGGAGCCTTTGGAAGAATCGAGAGAGATCTTTAGATTACAAACACAGAATGATGAAAATGATCCTGTTCCAAGAGACCAAGAAGAAGAGAGGGGATTTCTAAAATACAAGTGAGCAGGGAGAAATACATACCCGTTTCCAAGGCAGAGCTTTTGGATGCTGTTTTATTGAAGTTATTCGACTCTCAAGATGATGATGCTAATCAGTTCCTTCTTCTTTCTTCGTGAGTGAATTACTCTGCCTCAATTGATTGCTTTTTTCTTTCTTTCTTAATTATTATTATTATTATTATTTCTCAACTAATCTTCAATTTTATGATGGATTAATTGCAGGTGTTTGGACTCTATTCTACACGCAGAACACAAAAGTATTTTAGAGGAAATGAGGACAGATTACTCACTTACTCATTCCATTGATGATGAAGCGACAAGTGATGAGAAATCAGGTAGTTCAGATGGAAGAGAGGAGGCTGACAGGGAAAATCCTGGCTCAGTTAGCAATAAGATCAATGGAAACGGGAGCGTGGGGAAATTAGAAGAGGAGACTGAAGTTGATAGACCATTGCATTTTGATTATGGTCTAGACTTGAGAAACTTTTTAAGCTCTCCAGTAACAAACGACAAGAGATGTTCTAATGGAGAGTGCAGGTCTGTTGCAGACTATTCTTAATTAAAACATTTTTTAAAGCGGTCAGAATTAACATGATTTGAAGAAAAGATTTTCTTCAGTCTCCATAGATTTATGGATTAGAGTCCCATGATGTATACGTTTAGGATTTTCAGTTAATTTATTGGTTTTAACATTTATGTTGCTATTTCATCCTTTATCCTGTCTTGTGTCTGTGTGTGTAATTCCTTTTGCAAAATTGCTTGTAGACTTGCTGTTGCCACCCGCTTCCAGCGTTCTTTTATGCAACTTCTTAATAATGCTCAGTTTCAAGAACTATCAGCTGGGGATTTGATGCTGACATCTGCCTTGAACTCAGATTACCTCCTTACTTTGCCCGTATACGTGGACTGGAAGAAAGCATCTGAATCCAATGCAATAATCTTCAGGTTTTTGTATATTAGTTTCAGTTAGAGTGCTGCAGCAGTCAGTATTCCGGTATACAAAATATTTGCAATCTGCTTACTTTTAAGGTGATATTCCTTACAGGAGGGGCTATGCAACTGAGAGGCAGAAAGGTCTGCTAATTGTTGAAAAGTTGGATTACGTTCAGTCCAGGCTTCTGCAGGGTATTTTCTTCCTTGTATCAAAACCAGTGGGGAAAGTTGGCATATGGATAAAAGAGGTCGTTGCCTTTCCCATGAATTCTCTGATAGTATTTTAAAAACCAACTGCATGATGTGTGAATCGATGAATAATTGATAAAATTGGTCAGATAGTCCTTTTATTTTCTCTGATATTGAGGGGCAAAACCAAAAATCTTGATTTCCAAACTTGTTGGGCAGCTAATCTTTGAAGGAAGTCAGTCAAAGATTGTGTAAACGCAGTTGCAGTTCTGCAAGAGTTATCTCCATTAAGTGGTTTCTACTTAGTTATTTTGTTGCCATAATTCAGCTCACTAAGTGTTCCTTGGGACAGGCTATTAGAAATGCTTTTGAGAGCCATGAAGTACAAGATTGGATTAAGAAAATGACACCTTGGCTTGAGCAACTGTCACTTTTTCAGCAATCGTATTTTAGTAATGAACAAGCTTCTGATAATCCACCGGAGATTGACCAACTATCAGATACTGAACTTCCAATTTGGCTAGCAGCACAGAGGGCAGTAAGTCGGTATGAAGGTTTTCTGTCACCTGTTGGACCCCGTGGAAGGCTCTTCAGGAAGTTACTCACATGGATTGGATTTCTACCTCCTTTGCCGGAAAAGCCATTTGAACTTGACAGTTATAGTAACGCTTCTGAACCTCGTTTAAGGTATGTAGAATTTGAATTTGCTCTCTCTTCTTACAGTAGCCATCTTCTACTGTGTATGAGCTTACGTTTTTTTCCCATTTTCGTTCTGCTGTGTGGAAAAAATTGTCTGAAGTTAGCTATAAGAGTAATTGGCATGACTGAGTGCGCAATGCTATTAACGTATGAGGAAAAGTATGATGCTTTAGTACCAAACTAGCTTCATTACTACCTGTCACAAATTTAGTTATCCTTTTGGTTTAAGTGATTGACTGTAACTTGACTGTGCATGAATCTTGCCTGTTTAACACCATGGGCTCGTCTCGCAGAAACAGCTATCCATTGATATTATGGGAATATAACTGATTTCTGGGTTCTGATAGGGGTAAGCTACTAGATGTAGGCTTTATATTGCTAAGTAATTTGGACAAACAGAACAATAATCAAAATATAATTTGAATTTCTATGCTTCACAAGATTCTATCATCATTAAACAAGAAAGGCCATTAGAAAGTATTTGACTGCAGTCATCGAACAGCTGTAGATGAATTCAGGCTGGTGCCTCAAGATTAGAAATTTTCTTGAGGTTGTTGAATCATTAAAGCCAATTTGGAAAATAAATGCCATTTTATGTGACATCCATGGTATCTTTTGTATGTTCCACGAGGATTTGACTATCTATTTTAGTAGGGCGTAGTTTATGATTGACATTATCACCTGAATGACCAAGTAATTGAAGATTTTTTCAATCAGGCCGATTTTCTTATCAAGGATATCACTTAGTGATATATGGAGACCTGCTACAAGAAAATACTGCAGAAACAATATTTGGAAAATGCTAAAGACTTCCTTTTCCATACTACTTTCTCAGTCAGTCCTCCAGGTAATCACTTTTTTCCCCATCTTATCGATTGCTTTTGTTATGTAGTATTTCGTAAGGATAGATGTTTAAGCCTTAGAATCTACCAAAAATATAAAGATTTTTAAGCTATATCATCTCTTGCCCAAGTGTAAGAGCAAGAACATTGTAAATAGAAATGAAGTATTGCTGGTAAATATGTTTCTACGATATCCTTAATGAAATTCAGATTTTTATTATTCTTCAACCTTTGCATGTTCCTGATTAGGAAGCTGCATTTCAAGAATTAATTTTGCTTTATACCACGGAAACAAGTGATAGCAATCCTAAAGATAAAGCTGACGTTCCAGCATTGCAGCTCAAGATCTATGAGAGAATTCCCATTCCCGATTTACCGGTAAATACCTCTGACACTGCAATATCTGTTGATGCTTTCACATTTTGTTCTAGTTTCTTGAGTTACTTATGATTCAACTGTTTGCATATGATTTTCACATTGTAATTAAACAATTTGTAGGTCGTTTTTCCACACAAAAAGCTGTCTTTCCGTATCATTGACACGGTATGTGCAGATTTAATCCCTCTTTTACATATTATAGAGTTTCTAAAACAAAAATTTGAATACTATCTACTGAAGCTTTTCAAAGCAGCAGCCTGTGTTTATTCTAGTATTATCTGGTATCATGCTTGTGTTACTCTAGCAGACCGATATTTGATAGTACTTGTTGCCATTGATTATGTTTTCCTATCCTTATAATTATTCTTTTTACAGAAAGGTGGTGTGGATGTTGATTTACTTGCATGGTTGAATATGCTGAATTCTTTCTCCTAAATTTTGTGAGTGTAAATGAGAGTGACAGCCTTTTAACCTGCTGAAAGTCTGAATCCACCTTAAATTAACAACAGTTCTCCCCTTAAATGTTGTGCGTGCATAAATGAGAGGAACTCTGTTTAGCATTCAGTCATAGCATATTATCTTGTTAATACCGTAATTGACTTAGTAAATAGATTTCTCAATGGTTGAAGAAAGCTGAATAGCCTTGATTAACACTATCATCTTGCTGAATGCTGAGTTTCACAGCTACTACATTATTTTTCAATAGATAAGCTGATATGGGTCTATGGAAACTGATTGAAGTGCTACTGTGCTTACGCAGAGTAGAGTTGACATTTTGGCCCTAACTCATTTCCCTTATCTTTCTGGATGAGTTACATTCAACATTGGGATTTCCATGCGAGGTGACTGCTATCCTAGCATAGCAGGTTTGCTGTAGAAAAGCATTACGTCATTCACATTTAGAGATGAAAGGTTATTCTGAAATGTACTTGATGTGTCCCGTCTCTACTAGAAAGAGAAGTGTATGTTGAAGTGGATGCTCAAAACACCATGTAAAATTATGTGAGGCCGTTGATGGGCCTTTGTCTATTGACTGGATGTAATTTATTGGTTGAGCCAAATGACAAACATATTCTAGATGTGCTTATGGATTATACTCCATGAAGCCATCCTTTCAAATAATAGCTTCTTGACGAACTATTGTGGATCTGTAGGTACGCTTGGATGCAGCTACGATATTGGGACTTTTGGCATACTTCATAAACTACAAATTTGAGATCTTATCTTCCCCGTATGTGTGTTTTTGGTGGTCATATGATTGTTTTTTGAAATGGTAGCATTTGGCGCAAAAGTTAAATGTGGATCTAAAGGGGCAATTATGTTTTGTGATGTGCGAGTTCATAGTGTGAGGTTGATGAAAAGGAACATGAATTCAATTATCCATTTCCGTAGTGTCTGCCGCATGTCATAATTCTATAAACCAACCTCCCCCACCCCCTCCTTTCTAATCAGTGGCAGTGCTTGAAGTTTTTTAATACTTTTTTTGAAGTTGGATTCATATAATCTTGATAGCATATAATTTCCTATGCAATGCAGATCGGCAATATTTCTTGATGTAGTTGCTATCACTGCTCTGATAATATATGTAACTCGTGTGGCTTTGGGTTACAAACAGACATGGGATAGATATCAAGTCAGTTTTCTGTGCAATTTCCAAGATTATTATCATCTAAATTTTACAAGTACATATAATATATGCTGAGAGATAGTTATAATTTCTTAAAGGAATCTTTTATTACAGCTGCTGGTTAACAAAACGCTTTATGAGAAAACACTGGCAAGTGGCTTTGGCTCAGTTCATTTTCTTCTCGATGCTTCTGAACAGCAGCAAGTGAGAAACTCTTTCGATATTCCCTTTTTATGCTTTCCATAAATGCAGACATAAAATAGCACTTAGAGCAGTTGATATTCTGGTTTATTGTTATTTTAGTGGTATACGAATGTGAGAATTCGATTCACAAATTGATTTCAACTATAGAAGAATTATTTGAAGTCTTTGAATTACTGCTGTTCTTTTCGTTCCCTCGTCATTTGGTCAATGAGCTTGGCTTGCATAGTATTCTATAATACAATGTGTTTTGTATTTTCCTAGTTTTCTTATTTAATTTTTCATTTCTCTGAAAACTATTAAATGCAGTATAAGGAAGCCATATTGGCATACGCGATCCTACTTAAAGAAACAAATGGACAGGTCTGCCCATCCTATCCCTTCTTAAGTTTTCTATGTTGAATTTATACATACATTTTAATCCTGTCAGCTTTTGCATTTGATCATTGTGTGGTAGAAGTAGAATTAGTACTCTAGGGGTTATAGGATTTGGTGTTGGAGTATTCTGAGCTGCTTGATGGTGTTTCTATCTTATCCCATTTTTAATTGGATGAGTGAGGACGGTACACATGGATGCATAAACCAACTTTATTTACCATGAAATATTTCGTACAAGACAAAAGTCAGGGTCAGTGTAGCATAATGAGATCATCTGCACTAATAAAGGGCAAGTCAATTGCCATTCCTGGAAAAGCACACATGGATTCAGTGTTTGCTGATTTATTGACTAGAGATTTCCGCAATGATGAATCAAGAAACCTAGTCTTTTATAGCATTTTGAGAATTTTATATGATCTAAAATCTGTGCTGTGCTTTTTGATATTTTTGGTTTTAGCCTTTAGGAAGTACATTGAGAGTATATTTTGGAAAAATCTTCTCCTCTTCATGCTGTAACCTTCCTCTGCAACTAAGGCTCGTGGTCTATAGTTAGATTTGTTATCTTCTGATGTCAACTGATACACGGAGATATTGAATACAGGCCAGCGCATTGTTTAGGCTCATCTAGGAATTGGCATTTAATTTTTCTATCTGGAATTCTCATAGCAGATACAATTCCTTGCCTATCATCACGGCACATGCAGCCTTTTTTTAGAACAGTTCTTGCGTTAAGAAAAAAAACAAGAGGAGCATTTCTTGCCTTTGAGCATATAATTTCTTTTATTTCCTTGAACACTTTCCTATTGTTTAGAGAAAAACCATAGTTCTAATTACTGCAGGTCGCTTGTCACCAAAGTGTTGGAGATGAATGTGAGAGATTTCTGTACGATGTGTTTAAAGTAAAGGTAAACATACGAGTCTAGTATTATTTAGCAAAGCCGATAACCGGTGTTGATTGCTTAATTTGTCGGAATGAATGCAGGTTGAAATGCCAGTTGAAGAAGCAATGAATACTTTGATTAGGCTAGGCCTTGTTATAGAAACACCCATTGATGGAAGAGGAACCAGGTTGCAGGCTGTTCCTTGTGAAAAGGCGCATGAGATTCTTAAAGAACGCTGGAATAGTTTGCTTTGTTAGTTATAGTGAAGTCAAATCCAAGGTTTCATTTTGAGAAGAGTACTTACTACACCTGGATAATTGTTGGAGATTATCCGTTAAAGCCATTGTACACTTCAACAGGTAGTTTATAGGCAGTTGCAGGGCCTTTTCTTCTTCTCTTGCGATTTTCAAAATGTTATTTCAATAAATTTCTTTCAAAGAAAATAAATCAAAGAGAAGGCCTAACATGACAAGAGATTGGATTACTACCTGCATTTTCGATAATTAGGTTTTGTTTGTTCTACTTGAAGCTTATATCAAATTAGTTTGGTTTAAACTTAATCCAATGTGTGGTAATGCATGTTGACCACAATCATTTCTTTGTTTTACCAAAGAGAAGCAGTCTTGGCACTTGCTTTAAACAATTTTACAACTCCTCATCTGGAGAGGGGAGGGGATTTGGTGCCTCTGTTCCTTGGCCGGCCCTTGCATCTTGTTAAATTCTTTTCACTACCAGATTTAATTGATCGATAGGCATTTTCTTTTAAGCTTTCCATAAGTTCAACTGATTGCACAGACTACCGTGAAGCATTGCCTAAAATTTCAAGCATTACTGCTGTTACTCTAGGTCTCCTCCACAGAAAACTTAGAGAAGATGGGAAATGCTAACGTGGTTATCGTAGATATTACAAGTATAATTCCCTACATTTCCTGATACATTTGCAGCCGCTGGGACAAGCATTGTATGAACAAAAACATGGAAGGCCACACCTTCAAACACAAAAACTTCTGTGTAGATTTGTATCCCTCCGAGCAGTTTTCAAATCTCGGCAGTGATATATTCAAATGTTATTGCGGTGAAAATTTAAACCAAAATGTACAACAAGTAAATAAACGAAATATGGATACATGTACTAGAAGAGCAGTATACTGCTGAGCTACGGAAGGTTACTTTCTTGCCTGCGGGGAAGAGCAGGAGAAAATAATGGTCTGGGGGATCCATTGTTTCTAAATCCTTGCAGCCATTGGACTATCAGTCTCTTGCTTTGTGGCTCTTATCTCCCGTGCCATTCATTCCCCATCTTGCCACTTCCAAATCAAGTTTTTGATGTGTAGTAAATAAGACAAGCAAGGGTTGTCCTCACAAGTCAATAGGCTGAGCTCTGGTAAAGACAAAAACTCCACCACCTCCTACAGCACGCCCCAAAAGCATATTGCGATCCAGATAGGAGAGGTAATATAGGCCTCCCACTGATCGCCTGAAATTCAAGCATGTTTCACAATTCACGAGTGCAAATTGGAAAACTTCAATGGAACATATATATATAACAAATTGTACCTCCCTGGGTCTCCTGGGTTTCTTACAGGAACATGAGCTTTGAAAGTACGGATAAACTGTAGGATCTGTTCAGATGGATTCAAACGATGGCTCTTGTTAAGACAAAATACCATGATCTTCTGTAACAAATCACTAAATTACACGTATTGGTTTAGAACCAGATAACCCAAGGCAAGCATTCATAGAGTAGAAGCATGGTAGAGATGTATCTGACAGTGAAAAAGGCACACATCGTGCATAAAACTTTTCTGTAATATAAGCTTGATGAGAAGATATGTTTGATGGTTGAATATTCAGAGAAAATTAAGCTTCATCATCTAGCTGATGGTAGCAATATGATTTTGGGACCTCGGCATCAGACTTATCAGGTGGTATGCAATGCTAAAAATTAAACAGCACAATCTGAAATTAAAGATCAAGGTTCATTCACCTGTAGACTAAGAAATGAACGAGGTAGCAGTGCCGGAGCTATTAAAGCTTGCAACTCTTCACTGATTCTAATATTTTGAATGCTTATCTGACAGAAATAATGGCAGTTTCAAACAATAAACGAGAATCAAGATTTAATATAGAGAATTCTAAACTAGTAAAGTGATCACGGGGAAAGGAAGAGTCAAGTGGTCTTAAAGTTGCTCTTCCCAATGTAGGAGCTAATTAATTCATTAACATCAGAAAGACAACAGATAAAAAATACGCCAAGATATTTTTAGAAGCTGACCTCTTCAAACTGAAGATAGATGTTGCGTGCAGAAACAACATTAAATTTTGCGGAAACAAGGAGAGTAGCACCTTCTTGTTCCTGCAGAGCATTCAAATCACAAAATGAATTAGAAGAAAATATGTTCTTCAAGAATCTGGCAAGCATTCTTAAAAAGTACAGTCTATCATCTTCGACAGAGAAATGACTTTTTGGTCACAAGTAGTTTTAGTTCTTTTAGCATCTCTCACTGATTTTCTTTTTTAATCTTTTGGAGAAAAATCCCCATTCAACTAATGCTCCTAGTTCCTATTCCATTCTTCATGGATTCTACTCCCCCTTCTGACATTTCAGTCATTTTTTCACTCATATGGCATACACCCACATGTTACAAAGAGATCCTCAATTCCTCAAATTTTTAAGCGAGGAGAAATTTATCATTTTTTTCTCTCAAGAAAACAAGCAGATTCTCATTAAAGGAAGCCAAGAACAATAAAGAAACAATTGATTCACAAATTTAAGTACTAGACAGCAAATCCATGAATCTATTAACAAATATTATGCTGGTTGGGATAGCAATTTCAGATCCAGAGTTGAAGCATAAAGAAGCTAATTCAGAAGTAGACAGGCATTGTCAGGGATACAGCGCTTGACCAATTTGCTTGTTTAAAATGTGAGTAGCCGTAGACCTAGTTGAGAAACATTCAAGACAAATGCAGCAAAGGAAGGAAATGCAGAAGCTCACCTCTAACAATGCTGGGATACTCCATTGAACAACATTGCGAATGACACCACCATCAGACTGATCTCTACATTCAAATTTCTGGTAGATCTGCCCAACCTACCCTTACATTCATAGATAAAATAATAACGATGATAGAAGAAATAAACATTACTTGGTAACCCAAATAAAAAGTACAACAAAAGCTGAAGAGAGAAAGCAAAAAAAAACTAACCCATCAAGGAGTCGAAGATTGATGTTTAAGAAATAGGATTCATGTACAAATAGCCAAACTACATAAATTGTGGCAACTAGATACATGAAAGCCAAATCAAAAGATAAAATGCCACAAGTAGAAAGGCTTCAAGAAAGTATCTTGTTCTACATTTGTCAACAAATACTACCACCAAGTTTCTTCCACCACAATTTCATGATTAGAAAGGAATGAACACAATTATTTTATAGAAAAATAATAAATGGGATAAAACAAGATGATAAACTTGAGCAGAAACTGTGTGTTGCTATCAATAGGAAAGTTTTATAACTAGAAGCTTTCATTTTTACCACCTGAAAGAAGGGAAACCTTGCAGCAGATTCAAAGAGAACAAGAACATCAGGGGCAGAGGTGTACTGTAGGCGCCATGTGCCATCCAGCCGCACCAGGTCAACTGACTCACCCATGTTGTATCCTTCCAAGCTCACCTGCCACAGTGATATTAGAAACAATAAATACATTTATTTTTATAATCACCAAAACCTTTTCTTTTCAGTACAAGCAGAGAGAGGGCAAGTTAAAAATATCCCAACAGAAAGAAATAAAAAAAGAAAAAGAAAAAAGCGAGAGAGACAGACTAGAGCCTCCTCAATAGAAGAGCGTTGATCAGGAGTGGTAACAAGCCCTCGTTGCGTGTCTTGGACCAATCTCAACAAATCATTTTTTTTGTTCTCAATCTCAAATTCAGATACCTAAAAAGAATTCAGAATCAGAAAATGTACGTTGTACAGTACCAAACATCATCATCATCATGATTCAGGACGAGATAAGAAAGAGAAGAAATAAGAGAAGGTGGCCACCCGAGCAGTGATATCAGTAGCTACAGTTGCTGAACATGAAAAGTTTCTTCGAAAGGTGAAATTTCTTCTAGTGGCAGCGTTACAAGTAAAAGAGTTAATAATTTTGAAAATGGGTCTCTTTCCAGTTGCAGGATTCAATGAAGAAGCAAAAGCCATGTTCATTTCTTCACCGGATTATAGGCCTGGAAGCTTGCAATATCCTGTTATGTTATCTCCCCCGTCTTTCAATTCCTTACCTTTTGCTTTTGCTCTTGGTTGTGGTGGAAATTAAATTGAGCTGTTGGCTTTAAACGACAATCATGCATCTATACATGACATGCCGTCTGATGTCATTTTAAACGACAGAGTAAGTTGATCTGTGCTTCTGGGTTAAAAAAGAGGAGGAGCGGGGGCCGAAGACCCGACCCGAGCCCGCCTGGAGTCTCTCACTCTCTCCCTCACCGGACTTGAAATCGAAATGGCGAGCAACTCGGTGCTTTATCGGTGCTCTTTGGTATCATATCAATACACCAGTGCTGCCACTATTATTGTAGGGAGAAGAACAGTAGCAATTTCTGGAAATGGATTTAGGGCTTGTAATCCGATTCGTCTAGCCAGAAATTGTTGCTCCTCCTCCTGCTCCTACCCCAACTCCAACGACTCCGCGTTTGTAGTTGCAAATGACGAAAAGTACGGCAACAAACAGAACATAAGTCTAACTCCTCGCCTTTATGACTACATCCTCTCCAACGTTAGAGAGCCTGAGGTATTAATTAGTTA
Organism: Populus x sibirica; assembly: GCA_019202695.1. Lineage (NCBI taxonomy): Eukaryota > Viridiplantae > Streptophyta > Magnoliopsida > Malpighiales > Salicaceae > Populus > Populus x sibirica. The sequence goes on along the minus strand of JAGMVL010000052.1, from coordinate 1,353,347 downwards.
ATTTCTATTATTACTTTGTGCTCATTTTTAATATTTGATTTTACTCAGATTTTAAGGCAACTTCGAGAAGAGACTGCTTCTATGCGAGGTAGCCAGATGCAGGTAGGCATGGTACCGAATCAGTTATATTGAAATTGGCAATATCATTTTTGTATATGGCTTGAAATCGATTTTTTTCTTTTTTAATTTCCTATTCTATTCCGCAGGTATCTCCTGACCAGGCGCAACTGCTTGCCATGCTTGTCCAGATTCTTGGTGCGAAACGCTGTATTGAACTTGGTGTTTACACCGTATGTTGTTGTTACATTTCTCTTTCTAAGTTTATTTGGATTTTGCCCTTCCTGCTTCAATCAACATTGCAGCAATCGTTCTATAATTGTTTGGAGCATGGTGATGTCTGATGTAATGTTAATTTACTGATATTCTGTATGTTGGAATTGCAGTAATTGTTATATGATTGTTTCTGTTCAGGGATATTCGTCGTTGGCTGTTGCTTTAGTACTGCCAGATTCTGCTTGTTTAGTTGCCTGTGAAAGAGATGCTAAGTCTCTAGAGGTTGCAAAAAAGTATTATGAGCTAGCTGGTGTTTCCCACAAGGTAGGAATTATATTTGATGCCATCATTTCTCTCTTACAGAGCTGTAAAATTATTTGAATAATTTGGTTCAGTGAGGCATGCTGTGATATAGTAGAGATGTCATTTGAAAACTCAAAAGACTAGTTCTCTTTTTGATGAGTACAGTTTGCTGTATTTGTTGAGTTAGATCACCTGGTCCGTTCTTTCTGCTATTAGCTCTATCACCGCTTCACCACATATTTTCTAGTCTTAGCACTACCATCTATTACTCGATAAGTCCAACAGTTCCATTTGAACTTAGGTTGATGTGAAGCATGGAATGGCAGCGGATATCCTAAAATCATTGATTCTGAATGGTGAATCCTGCAGGTAATGTCATAAGCCAGTGCTTTTATCATGCTCCTCTCCTTTCATGTGGACCAGGAGGCAACATTTTCAGTTTCAATTAATTCTTCTTGGTAGTTTTTCCAATACCAGGGGGCTCTCTAGATAATGTGATTAACAGTTTTATGTAGAATCTTTCTGCAGCTATGATTTTGCATTTGTTGATGCTGAGAAGAGAATGAATCAGGAGTATTTTGAATTGCTATTACAACTGGTAAGACCCACTTGATGATGAAAGCAGAATTTCCTCTATCCATTTCCACATATAAGCTGACTTTTTCTTGCAAAATCTCTCCATAAAGTTTGTGCAGCAGTTTGTAAGAATTCTTGGTCTTATTGCAGGTTAGGGTTGATGGTGTCATTGTCATTGACAATGTTCTTTGGCATGGCAAAGTTGCTGACCCGCTGGTGAATTATTGTTTATGAGTTATAGAATCTATCCCTTTGAATTAAATTTACTTCTGATAGTATTTTTTTTAGCAGGTAAATGATGCTAAGACGGTTAGCATCAGAAGTTTCAATAAAAATATAATGGAGGATCCACGTGTCAGCATCAGTATGGTACGTAAATGGAATTTGTGTTTCATTTTTTAATTCTGGAAAAAAAACCCATATACTGATCAGCTTTCACCAGTCACTTTTACAACTCTAAAGTCCAAGCATTTGGGATGATAGGTACCTATCGGGGATGGCATGACAATCTGCCGAAAGAGATGACATTTTCACAGGCTGACAGTGATTTTTTGATTCAATGATTCATTTCATGAGCGAATGAGATACAAAAGCTGCAACAGATTGAACAGCGCCACGAGAAGGCAAAAATGAGGTTATTTCATTGACAATTAACTAGCATATTGGTTAAGCATTGAGTTCTAAGTCGGTATGATGATGAGCAGGCCTGGGAATGTGATTCCATTATGACTGACAAATTTGAAATGCAAATCTGCACTTACCATGGTATCTGCACTTACCATGGTATCTGCACATGCTCTCTGCACATGCTCCTTGAAAATTCTTGCTCCTGTTGCAGAAAAAATCAACTGTTATTGCAATTAGATGATAACAGAAATTGTTGGACACATTGATTTTCTTTTTAACTGTAATAAAAATGTTATCAACGCAACGAGGAGAAATTATATGGCATGATTGCATGCTGTATGACACTTTGCTTTATAGTGAATATCCAGCCTTTAGCTGCTCATCAAAACGTAAATTGCTTACTCTGCTTTTAGTCAGTGTGTAAAGTCTTTGTGAGCTTCCATGCACTGAAGTGATGTTTCGTTGAAAAGCTCTATGCTTCATTTAGAAAATTTGCTCTGTAGTATTGGTTATTTTTTAAAATATTTTTTATTTAGAAATATATTAAAATAATATTTTTTATTTTTAAAAAATTATTTTAACATCAATATATTAAAACGATTTAAAAATATATAAAAAAAAAATTAAAAAAAAATTAAAATTTTATAAAATATGATTTGCACCCGTTTCCAAACGAAACGGTGCCTTTAGACATATGGCCAGTGATTCTAGATCCCCTCCTGTTATTGTTGTCTGATTGTTAGACTCAAGCTGGAGGTAGAAAATTTTCTAACTGCATAGCGCCTCAAAAACATAAAAGAAGTGATACAAAGAAAACGGTATTGATGTGCCCGAGGTAGAGGTGCAATTATAATAAAAATGTGTTGATTTAGTGTTAGGATAAAAAAAAATTGTAATGCAGAAAAAAGAATGTGATTTTTATTTATATTAAAAAAAATTATGAATTGAAAAGCCAATGTATATATTTAATAAAATAAATCTAGAATTATATATATTAATAAATATAAAAAAAATTGTTAATGCTATATTAAAGGTGAGATTTCAAGTTAATTTTTAACATAATAGAAAAATAAATCAATGTTGCCGGTGTGTTTTATTGTATCATGAGTTTTTTAATAGAGAAATGTAAAAATATTGGTTATGTTAAATGAAATAAATTTAAAAATATATAAATCAATAAACTGAGAAAGAATTGCTAATACTAGTTAAATGCTAAAATAAAAGGTTAATCTTTCTCGGGAACAAAAGATTTATAAGTTTTTATTTTTATAAACACATCATGCAAATTGTAAAGAAAAAAATTAAAAAATATATATACTAAATAAAAAAAAGAGATGGTATTAATTTAAATAAAAAAACTAATGCAAACTAAAATATATATATATATATATATATATATATATATATATAAAGAAGGGTATCAATTAAAATTAAAAAAAAATCAAAATTATAAAAAAAATAGAAAAGAGGGTAAGCCAAGACTTTTATTTATTTATTTATTTGGCAAAAAGGGTGGATGGTATTTTTATATAATAAAAATTGAAGGCAAATGTCATATTATCTACCTTCCTGGTTTCTGATCATCGGACATGTAATCAAAAAATTAGACCAAGGTTTTTTTTATTAAAAAAAAATGCAATTTCAATCTATTTTCAAATAAACACACACAATAAACATCTTTATGGTCCCGGGCGCGGGTGCCTTTTTTGTTTTGTTTTCTTGAAGTTGATGGGGTGGACGACAAGTTGTTTGTCCTATTCTTTACCAAAAAAATAGACAACATGTTGTATATAATTGCCTAGAGTAAGGCCATTGTGGTGGTTGTAAAAACAAGCTCTTGTTTTTTCAACTCAAAAATCTATTTTCAACCCACTTTTGATCTAAAACACTTAGGAAACACCCTTGGAATCTTGTTTAACCAGTTCATGGCCACCAAAAACATAAAAAAAACACCCAAAAACTCATAATTAATTCAAAATCAAAAATCTTTCAGAGCTCAAATCTATTTTTAAGGTGTTTTCAAGGTAAAAAAAAATTAATCTCTTATTATATGAAACAATTTGACACAAAAATTAACCGTTTTAGTTGTCATAATCATCTCCAACGTCAATTGTTTCTCTCTAAGCTAGAATCCAGTAACCCCCTCTCTCTTCTCATTGAAAAAAGGACTAAAAAAATAAAATATAGTACCAAAATATAATATCTAAAAATTATAGGGATCAATTATTGAATAGCTTAAAAAAATAAAGGGATTAAAATGAACTTTTCAAATAAATTGCAGAGGTGCCACCTATATTACCTGTGTTTTTTACTTAACCCCTCTTTCTTTCAATTCAACCCTTAGCCCCCAAAAAACATGCAATTAGGCTCCAATTTGGGCTAAAAAGGCTCAATTATACAAAAAAAAGTTTGAGAACCAAATTGAAATTGTTTAAAAATCTCACTATTAAAATCTACAGTAAAATATGAGGATGAATAATAAAGTGACCATAGTAAAAAAGCCTCGTGCTTTATAGTTTCTTATAATTTGGTAACAAAAAAATGCAATAAAAAAAAAGTTTGATGACTAAGGCCTTATTTGTTTGTTAATATTTGTTTTGAAAGTAATTTCTATGGGAAATATATATTTTTTTATGTTAAAAGTGTCATGAAAAATAAATTGAAAAAAAATTTCTAGTGTTTGACCATGCCATGAAAAACAAATTGGAAAATAACTTATAAATGTTTTAATTTTTTTTCAAGTATATATATATATATATATATATATATATCAAACTAAATTCAAATATTTTAAAACTATCAAACTTGTTTTATACATAAAATAATATTTAATTATATAATAAATAATCTTACATATTTTAAAATTAATTAACCTTGATTATTTCATTTCAAGTATATTACATCTCAACTGCATGGCTCTATTTAATAGTTTTAATTACTAAAAAAAACTATATAATGTTTTATTATTGTTTTTTTCATATGTTTTTTTTTTACAATATTTGTATAATTTCTAGAGAAGGAACTTTTTCTTAAGCAATTCATCAAATTTATTATAGAAAATGTTTGATTAAAAAAAAAACTATTCAAGTCATATATTTAATAATAATAATCTTAGTTTAAATAATTTTACAAATGGAATAGCACAACAATTTATTATCAATATCATATCAGTAAGAACACCAAGGCCAAACACTTAAAAGTACACGAGGGCTACACTTTCCCACAAGGATAATTTGTGCAAGCATGATACCTGTTCTCAACGGAAGAGAGTGTTAATTCTGCTGTACAAAAGGAATTGCGGTGCGTCGACACTCGGTCATGTTTTGAGAATGGTTTGCTCTTATACTCACATCAAACAGCAGGAATTCATTTGCTGACCCATGCCAAAAAATATCTGCATTTCAGACGTATGATGCCATTTATTTTCTCCCTTTTAAAGAGAGAACATTGCTAATTCAATCGTCGCCTTGTTCATGTCCATCAACTTGGTTCTCCTCATTGCCTCCTTCATCCCCTCCACCCCCATAATTAACCCATGGCAACATAGATTCAAACAAGACTGCCAATGCATTTCGATTAGCAACATCGCGTGGAGCAGGGCCACCGTCAAGTGGGTTGGCAATTTGTCTCCCATTTTGCTCTGCCTCTCTCATCCTTGGATCAACCATGAAGTTTTGCAGGTTCTCAGGTGGAAGTGTTGGAACTGTATCAGAGAAGTCTGAAACCAGCAAATGGCCATACCTATAATTAAACAAGCTGTATCAAGTTCTGCAACAACATCAAGTACAGCAATCATTGGATGCAAGGGATCTATCTCAGTCCAGTTCCAATAATAATTCTGCAGACCCTCAAATCAGCACACAAGCATAAACTTGATTCAGTCATCTGTGGGGCGCGAATTATAATAACAATAAATAACATCATTTCTTGGGACAAAACAACAATCAACAACAATCATTAACAGCTACTAATAGGTGGTTAGATAGAAATATAGGAACAAGTCCATAATTCAAAACACTTACTCATTGTTCTCAGATGAAAAGGCCTCTTTTCTCACACAAGCCCAATCCTTGGCATCACTGCTACTATGTTCTAGAGTTTCAATCACTTGTAAAGCACTGTTCCGAAGCAATTTTTGCAGGTCTGGAAGCCTCCATATGATATAACTTCTCTCTACATATATATTAATCAGATGATCCAAGGATGCAGACCCTGTTTTCTCTGATTGAAAAAAGGCATGCTTTAGTATATTTGTCCATGCCTGATCTTTCAAAGGTACCTTGGCTACTAACTTCTTAAGGCCTGACGGGTGGAGCATCAAAGCCTGCTTCATCAAATCAGCTGAACTAGACTTTGTAGCACTAGTATCATCATCTTTTGATGGTTCCTCACGCTCAAGATAAAACCGACAAATGGCAAGAGAATATGAGAAGTTTGGGAACAACCATAAGGAGTTATCACTTTTATAGTCTTCAGAAAACCATTCCAACCACGCATACACTTCTGCCCTCAAAGCAAAGTAATCAACACAGAACATAGCCCCCATTGGATCATCTAAATCCAATGAAAGTAAAAGTTTGCAAACCTCAAGGGCAGAACGATGACAACCACGCCTGTCCAAGTTTTTCATGTGAGTGAAAAGTGTTGTAAACATTGGCTTGTTTGTTTCATGGTTGATCTTCAACTGGCAATTTGCCTGCAAGGGGGTGAACGTGGGGTGCCATGCACATTCCAAGGCATATAAACTCTTTGCAATAGCATCAGCTGACATTTGATGCTCACCCACAAATTTGAAATAGTCTGCCATTGTTATAAGTGAATCTAGGTGATAAGGGTGGTATAATAGAATGCTTGCTATGCCATTGAGATCTTGAATAGCTTTGGCAGCTTCAAATGCACTCTGTGCTTGATCATAGTAAGAAGAGTGAACATACCTGCATAAATAAAACAACACAGAATCAGGACATGCATGAAGAATCAAAGCTCACAACAAAAGAGCTTCACCAACTAATGATATATAGAAGATAGGTGAGAAGAGAAAGAAGAAATGAAGAAGGAAAATCCTATTTGGAAATGAGTTTGAATGAGATATATTAGCTTTTTTTACTTGAGAATTAAACCATTGTAGTTTCACTGATAGGCAGAGACGCAATAATTCCTCAAGAAAACACAAGAAAGGATTGCAATTCAAGTAACTGATAGATATAATAGAAAAGAACCATATTTAGCAGCCCATGTACAATACGAACACATCTTGTGCAGAATAAAAATGCTTTACACAGATTTCAGAATAAGTTCACAAATACAAATGATAATGCTGCTTCTGCAGCCAGTCTGCAAAAGACAAAAATTTTTTTTGGAAAAGATTAATGTATTAAAAGAAGAAGAGGTCCAAATAAAGAGGGGTTAACCTCCCGGGATACAAGAAAAAAGGGAAAACGAATTCAAAAAAGGCAAAAGGAAATAAAAAACAGAAAGACAAAGGGAGCTACACTAAGAGGCTAGCTGACTTGAAACCAAAAGGCAACTCTTTAGATTCAATTACAGGGGGAAGAAGTGGCAGGAAGCTATGGCTCTTGCAGGTCCCATGAATCTCGAATAGAAGCTGGGATGGTACATTTGTGATCATAGCTTATCAGGTGAGTTCGGATTAGTTGGATGATGTCCTCACTTAGGGACTGAGGTGGCTGGAAATGTTGGCAGAAGATTCGGTTGTTTCGTTCGTACCATGTGAAATACACTGAGGCGGACAGGATAAGGCGAGCTAGCAGATGGGTGATTTCATGACGAGTTTAGAATTGGAGGAGGCCCACTAGAGAAGCTGATGCCAAGGGATGTTAGGCCATTGCACTTCAGACTTGCTGGTCACGGCTCCCCAAACTGTGCTGGAATAAGAACATTAGTGGTCATGGTTTTCAATGTCCATTCCACATAGAATGCATGCTGTGTTTGTTATGCTCCCCACAGTGTGTAGCCTATCTATAGTGCGAAGGCGCCCCTGAGAAGCGAGCCAAAGGATGAAGGATTGACGAGGGATATGACCTTTGAACCATAGCAAATGGTGAATGGTATTTGCAGGTCTGGTCTCTCGAAGCAACTCCCAAGCTGAATCTATGGTGAATTGTCCTGAGGGATTCCCTTTCCAGACGTGGCGATCTTCCATGTGGGTCCTGGCTGAAAAGGAATAGAGTTCCAAATTGCTTGAAAGGCTTGGATACTGCTTGGAAAGTTCCAGCCATCCTCTTTGATGATCCCCGAGACCTTTGCATTTCAGAGTAACCTTGTAAGTGAGAGTTCTGAGGGGGAGCATGTCATTTATCCTTTTCCCATCTGGAAGCAGGTAATCAAACCAAAGACAGGTGGTATTCCCATTGCCAATGCATGTCGTAAATTTTCCTCTGCACCAGTCCCTACTTTGAAGAACCTTCCTCCAAGACCAAGAGGGGTTGGAGGGGATGTTAAGTTGCCAGAAGGATCTCCCTCGAAGTAAGGTGGTGTGAACCCATGTTGCCCATATTGAATGCTTGTCTGTTAGAATACACCATATGTGTTTCATGGTGGCAGCTCTATTCCATGTTTTGAGACTTTTAAGACCAAGGCCTCCTTCCTTCAGGGGGTAGCAGATTGAGGACCAAGCTACCTTGGCTCCCATCAGGATGAGGGAGGTTCCTTTCCATAGGGCTGCTTGCAACTAGACAGTCCGTTAAAGTGTCCTAGTTATCATAAACATTTCAAAGTCTCATAAGGTAGGTTAAAGCCATAAGACCATCACTTCATCCCCCACCATGCCCCCTCCTCACTCCCATAGAAAAAAAAATCCTTGAAAGACACCAAAAATTATGTATCTTGATAACCAATTTAAACCCATGACTAAAATGAAAATTCCCCATGTGAATGCTACAATTCACAAGCAAGAGCCCCAAAAGGCAAACAAGAATAAGGAATTTACATTCAATACGAGTCAATGAAGAAACTACCAGTGATGTTTTAATTTCATAACAGATGCATAACCTGGGACATAAAGCAGAAAAATGGAGAATTAATGCCGACAATATCTAGAAAGCAAGGATATTCATTACCTAAAATGATGGTATCCGTCCTTAGTTTCCAAAAACTCCATGGATAAAGATCCATCCCAACGAGGCCAATGTTCTGATGGAGAGACTAGAATTGTCTTTCTAGTATGATGGGCTCCACGTCTGCCGCCACGAACCTGTCTAGAACTGCTGTCTTGATTACTTTTCTCAAATGATTTCACCACCTTAGAACCAAAAATTCTCCGTAACTCATTCTCAGGATTCAAACATTTGGGATCCAGTTGCAAGGCGGGAGGTGCACATTGTTTAACAAATCCTGCACAAAGTTTTGATGTTTCTGGTTTGGTTTTGGTGGGGCCCAGCTTATGTCTTGAATAATTAGCATCCAAGGATAAAGCATCTAATGTATCATCCAAAGGTTCTTCAACTTTATTTGTAATTGAAGTCAAACCAGCCTTGCATTTCTTTTTCTTCTTCTTCTTCTTTGATTTCTGATTGGAGGTTGAAATGGCACCCGTCATGCTTTTCATCACAGACAGTTCCTGTTTGTGATCTTTACCCACTACCATTTCATCTGCAATTTCTGGCTCATCGTCCTGCAGCTGAAACCAAACATTAGCAACTGACAATAAATGGAAAGTAGATATTCCACACTTTCCTTTCACAGCCATTAGTACTCCTTTTGATTTAAGCAATTAGATCTTTTAAGGAATCATACTTGAGAACAATGTAAGATGATGAACAACAATTACATAAACAAATCTGCCAGGTAAACTTGAAAATACACTGTTAACGGATCTTCTTCTGCAATATCAAATGTTCTTCAAAATTTCACATGCACGCACCAATTTCCTTGTTATCTCACTAAGTTTTCACACTCCAGAGCAATTCGACCATTGAGCAAAGCATAAGATAAGTAGTGTAAAATATCAGATAAAAAGATGGTTGGAAAAGAATGTAACGGATCCTAAGAAAACTGAACAGAATGCTTAGAAAGACCAAGTAATAATCCTTCATAAGCAGACAAAAATACATAATTCTGGGCAGCTGAATGGGAACCAAATGTAAAGAATGCTATGAAAACTGAACTGACCGTAGAGGCTTCCATGAAAAACTGAATTGAACGCTAAGAATGCCATGCAAACTAAAGCTATTGCAAACGAACTGGTCAACTGTATTGCACATGCTGTAATAAAAAAAGCATGGGCATGTTTTTTTAGTCTCAGTTTTTCAGCTAGCTACATGGTTTATGGGTTCATAGAAACGCAGTGCCTCTTGGTGTTGCGTTACTACTGTATGTTTTAAAATCTCAAAACGACTCAAGTTCATAAGAGACTGTCAGACTGATTATAATTTTACAAAGGGACAATTTTTACACAACAATACATCATATGTAGGTATTGGAAGCTCACATATAAACTTAAAAGAGAATATTATATATTGTGGCACCTTCCAAACACTGAATACCCTTTATATAAGACATCGTAAGCAACCTAAAAAAATGAAGGAAATAAACAAAAAAGCAGCAGCAATATTCGTCTTGAAGTATAGGTAACTTTCTGGTTTTGATCAGTTAATTGCTGTACAGTAAGAGCGAGGACTGAGGAATAAAACCTGATCAACGTCATCATCATTGAGAAGGTCAAATGGGTTTATTGCAGGGAGATTTTCCGAATCAGGAGATTCAGCTTCTTCTTCTTCTTCTTCATCCTCCACATGATGCTGTTGCTGCTGTAGTTCTTGTTCTTTCAGGAATTTCTTCAGTAACCTAGCTGACATTCTGTCTTCTTTTTTGCGTCTGTAAAATATCAGAGAATTTGATTGGATTCCCGGTTTTCAGACAATAGGGATTGGGATTTCTGTCCTCCTCGAAGCTTGATAATGGCGGTGGAGACGACGGTTTTCCTTGATTAAGAGCATCCGGGCCCTTGCCTAAATTTTTTATAAATTTTAGGCTTTAGCCCGTCAAAGCATCTTCTCTTTTTTCTGTTTGGGCCTTTCGTGGACCTGGAATCCTTTTTTATTTCACTGAATAGTCGACTTGTGGCATCAAGCCCGTGTACTCTAGAGTTTGTAAACACAAAATGCAAATAATTACTCTTATTTATGCCCCCCCCCCTGAATTTGATTTAACTAATTATTATATTGGTTTTTTTATAAATAATAATATTTTAATTTAACTAAAAAAAGGCTGAGAAACACAGACAAAACAATATAATTATTTTGAAGCTGATATAACGAAAAAAAGAAGATAATTACCATAAATTTAGTGTTGATAAGTATAAATAAAATAAGTATGATTCAGTGTATGTAAAGTTCATTGGCTTGCTGTTAATTTTTGTCATAAATAAATAGAAAAATATATTTTTATCATTTTACAAACACATTTCTTTTTTTAAAAAAAATAAACTACCAAATATTTGATTAATCGTTTTATCTTAAATAATTTTTTTAAAGAGAGAATTTGAATATAAACCTATTTATTTTGACATTTTAAAGATGTTTTTAAAAAAATTGAAAAGTTTTTATTTTTTATTTTAAATTATTTTTTTATATTTTAATATTTTTTTGATATTTTAATATTAAAAATAAAAAAATATTATTTTAATATATTAAAAATAAAAAAAACCGGTAGTATAATATAATAGCAAGCAGTCGCTACATGTACAGAACCAAGGGCAGCATTTGGATCTTCTACCTTGAGTCAAACATAAAGCCAAGAAGATACTCCCAAAACCAAACCAAAAGAAAGGGAAAAAAACAAAATGTTTAGAATTCGGCTTGATAAGGTCATCCATTACACTGCACTGTACAAAAGCAAAGCAAAGCAAAGCCCAATCCCCTCTCTTTCTCTATCTCTATTTCTCTTCCGCAGTTAGGCGACGTATTCAAGAGGTGATATTCTTACTCTCTCTCTCCCCTTTATTATTTTTTATCTTAGAAATAATCTCTGGGGTTTAGGATTGAGGGTTTATTCCACAATTTTGTTTCCTTTTTTCTACTAACGTTGACAATAATTTCAGCTTCTTTTTCTTTCCTTGGGGTCTATTTAGGCATCAATGGGGTCTGTACTTCGTGAATGGATAGGGTTTCAGCAATTCCCTACTGCTACTCAATCCAAACTTGTAGAATTGTTTGCCAAGTTAAAGGAAGAGGTTCAGACTTTCTATCTTTCTGCTGTTTCAATTCAAAATATTTGTTCCATTTCGTCGTTTCTGTTTTCGTAATTATTTATTTTCTTGGACTATTTTGTAATTGCAGGGTGTTGATAAACTGACCATACTTGTTATGGGCAAAGGAGGAGTTGGGAAATCTTCCACTGTTAATTCTCTTTTTGGAGAGCGAGCGGTCAATGTTAGCTCTTTCCAGGTAACCAATTTCCTGTGAATTTTAGGGCTAAGGGCAGCTTGTGGTCTTTGTATGCTCCATATATTTATATATGGTTGATAATAACAATGCTTGCATTACAGTCAGAGGGGTTCAGACCTGTTATGGTTTCACGCAACCGGGCTGGATTCACGTTAAACATCATTGACACTCCGGGCCTTGTGGAAGGTGGTTATGTCAGTTACCAAGCTCTGGACATGATTAAACGGTTGGTACTACTAGAACCTCATATGTGGTTCACTCGGATTCCTATGAAATCATTATTTCTGTGGTTCTTTATCCTGGAATTCCTGTATTAAAGATGCGGTGACCGTACATTAATTTGACTTTAGGTTCTGGTTTGTCTGCTAATGTAGGTTTCTTTTGAATAAGACTATACATGTTTTGCTCTATGTTGATCGCCTGGATGCATATAGAGTGGATGACTTGGACAAGCAGATAATTGGTGCTATATCTGATAGTTTTGGAAAAGAAATATGGAGTAAAAGTTTGCTTGTCCTCACTCATGCTCAACTCTGCCCACCAGACGATCTAAGTTATGATGTCTTTTGTGCTCGAAGATCAGAGGCTGTGTTGAAGACCATTCGTATGGGAGCACGGATTAGGAAACGAGACTTTGAGGTAAATTGTTTCTTCTTAACTTGTTGTTTTTCTCCCTTCTCGGTTTTTTTCTTTAATTTTACTGGCAACAGCTTCTAATTGGTATTCTGAATGTGCAACAATATTCTGATCAAATGATAAGTGCATAATTTGCTGCACATGCATGTTGATAATCTGTTGCAAATAGCAGGGTGATTTGGGTTTTTTTTCATAGACGTTATTCCCTCTAAAATAAATAGCTCCCCTCTCTCAGATACAAATTCTTATGCTAATGAATAGTGCTGTAGACCTCTTTTTTTAATGCTATAGATCTTATAACCTCTTAAGAAACTTAAGGTTCATGATGCGCTGGTTCAAGAGACACTGTGACTTGCTTTTTTTAGAAATTAATGGGGAAGCATATCTTCATTTTTCTATCCACTATGTTAAAAACTTACCATGGGTTTTTGCAACTTTCTCCTGTTCAAATGTACACATTTGGCTGACAAATGAAAAAGAATGTTAAAAATGGAGGTTTGTTGTTTTGCTTTGGTCAAATCATTCATTTTTTTCTGCATTGTCAATTATATACTGCTTGTAGCACCGTACAGATCTTCAGTTATGGTTCACATACTTTAAAAAATGAACTTTGTTATTCAAGGAAGTAAACAAAATGGTAAAATAAGCTTCAATTCATTGAGCATGTTTTCAGATGTCCTCTTCCATTTTCACTTCTCTTTAATATCCAACACATGAATTGCTTGGAAAATTATTTCAAATCCATTTCCTTCAACCATGACATCCTTGTTCATCCTGGATGCTGAGGACTATCATGGTAGTTGAAGCCGGTACATTTTGTAGAGGACCGAGTGGGGAATTAGTGAAGGGAGGCTGTCAAATGTGTTAAATTTAGTGGCCTTGATTGTTGGTGTTAAACCAAAGTAGATGATATTTTTATCCTAATCAGTAATAACCTTAGTGCCTGTGAGGGTCAGGACATGGTTTTCTCTGTTGCCACCAATTTACTTGAAGTAAGTTAGCTTTTTGGTAGGCTGGGGAATCGTCAGATGGACATTTTTTAAGAGACTGTTATATTGCCCATAAAAAAAGGATCCGTGGGTAGTATCATAGGGGGTCCATCTTTCATGTGAACGAGGGAGTACTACACCAAGAGTATCTAGTATTCTCATTATACAAGGTGATTTGATTTAGGAGCTCGAGGAAATTATTGAGAGTTCAGAATTGATTTTTTCTGGTGCTTCAAAGCAAAGGAAGAGATGAGGTTCCTAAGGAAATTGAGAACCTCATGAATATCAAGTTCAAGAATGGTGGGAAGAAGAGTTGCGTGATGGTGGCTTATGTGATGCGGTTAACCGAGCCCTTTCCCCCTTTGTCTGCATTATCACTGTGGAAGTCAGTTGGAAAACACTTAGCAATCGTCCCAGTTTCTTGTATCTCACAAACCAAGGGACACCATGAAATTTCTACTTGTTTCCTTTAATGCACAAAGTGATTCTGGAGTCTTTTTTTTTTTTCTTTTTTTCCTGCTTTGTCTTCTTTAATTTCATCCAAATTTTCTGTGGAGTTCCTCTGCATCCTTTTAAAGTATTATCAAGGATATCCTAAGGGAGAATTTATTTTTTATTTTTATTTATTTATTTATTGCTTTGCAATGTTTTATCTTTTGGATTGTCAAATATTCTCAAGTATGAAAAATGGCATTTCATGAGTTATGGTGGAGTTTAGGCAAGATTTTAGGGCACCATTTCTAGTACTTTATGTTTGCTTCTAGATTTGTATTGGGAAAGAAGTGATTATGTATGATTTTACTCCAAGAGAGGAAAAATAAGCAAATCTGATTAGAAAATTAGATAAGCTGGAGTAACTTCTCACCTTTATTCATGCCAATTGATGGCTTGAAAGCATGTCATTATCTGTGGAAAAGGTAAACTCTCCCTTTCCAAATAATTTCTTCATCCTGGATCTGAAGTCTATAAATGAGGGTTATTTACAACGTCTTTGAAAAGGTGGTGCTACTCAAGCTATAACTAATGCTTGAAATATTGTGTTGTTGTATGATCTCTATTTTCAGAATTCTGTGAATTGATTGAGGTAACTTTTTTACTTCAAAAGTTGTATATTACAGTGTTGGATGCATGGGATTGAGATATACTCATTCCATTGTCTAAGCACTTATTAATTTGGAGTTGAAGAGGGTGTTACCAAAATGAAACTAGTTTTGTGGTTCATGAGTGAACTGCATTCTTCATGGGACATTTAATGTCCTGTAATTGCGTTTGGAAATCAACTTCATTGATAAAAATGCAGATCCATCTTCATTTTTATTTTCCTTTCTGAGAATTATCTTTGTTATAGTTTTGAGGAGGCATTAATGGGAAATAAATTAATTTTCCAGTTCATGAGATAATTGATAGCCTGTAATTGTATTTGAAGATCAATCTCTATGGAACATGTGAAAATAGAATATGAGAATTTGTTTATTTATTTTTGGGGATTCTATTTTAGTGTGATTGTTTACATAATCAATCATTCACTTGCTTTTGATGCTTCTAGGATTCTGCTATTCCAGTTGGTTTGGTTGAGAACAGTGGGAGATGCAACAAAAATGAGAATGATGAAAAGGTTCACTCATTATTCTCTGAGTTTGTGACAATTTATTCATTTGTTCAAGTGGTTTATTGTGAATTGCTTAATTTTGAGTTGCAGATTCTCCCCAACGGGGATGCTTGGATTCCGAGCCTGGTAAAAGAGATCATTTTGGTTGCGACAAATGGGAAGAAAGCTCTTGTAGTTGATGAGAAGTTGGTTAATGGGTCTGAGTCCAATGACAGGGGAAAGATATTTATTCCTCTTATTTTAGGGATTCAGGTAAAAACTTATCATGTGATCTAACTCCTGTATTCTTTTGTAGTATAACCAGTTCATATAATCAATTTCATTCATGTTATTTTTTTTTTCATGTTGCAGTGGCTTCTTGTGAAATGGATTCAACGAGAAATAAAAAAAGATATTGCAAAAGGCGGCAAGTATCTTTAGTACTGTTTGGTTGCATTCAAATCAATTGCAAGTTGTTTTGTGGCTCCTTAATGGTCTCTTCTTCCTTCTTTCCCTACCTTTTTGTATTCATTTCCTTTTTATGTTCTTGCATCTTCACCGTTTTTGAATACCCGTGCCATTTGTACCTGTGCGTTGGTGTTTTGAGTTGTTCTTAGGGACAGAATATGAGTGAAAGGAGGCTCTTGTTCTTCAACTAACCATATGCTTTTCCTGTTTAATGTTTTTTTTTCCTTGCTTTTTATTTGGCTTTCGTTCATAATCTTTTCCATTTAATTTGGGTCTTTCAAAGTTTCAATCTATCCTTTACATGTGTAGATGATATATATTACCTATCAGAGTGGTATTTCGGTGCCCTTTCTGTTGAAGTAGAAGTGCCTGATGTTGTTGCGCCGCAAATAGTTATCTTTCTTTATCCATTTGCTCATTTTGAATCCATGCGGTAGTAGTGTTATGAGCACAAATGTGTTAGCACATAATCTCTAAGATGCTATTCTCTACCAACCTTTACATGCTAGAAGAAGTTGATTTCTCCGACCTATGCCATGCTAAGGAAAATATTTCTACCTCTTCAAAATGAGGTCCCTGTGGTGTGCTTTAAGTTTCATTAAAAATGTTTCGAGCATCCATTGGTTGTGAGTTTGTGATTATGGTCACTTCACTCCTGGCGTGGCAGCCAACATTTGAAAGCTGTTTGCTATCTTTCTGCGGAGATTTCGGGAGGTAGGGAGGCGGAACCAAAGGATTGGAAGAGAGTGTTTGTTAATGAGATGCCGCCCGCGATGCACCTTGTAAACAAACACACCCGAAGTGGGGGACCAGAGCAGCGAAGGTTTTTATACTCTGGGTGCCACCCTTAAAGCATACCAACATAGCCTGTAAACATCATTGAAGATACCACAATCATAGTAAACATCTCATAATTATATATATTATGTATCAGATGAACTTGCTTTATCATGTTGCATTTTTGGCGTGCTTGATGCCCTTCGGCAATCGGTGAGTCTAGTGCGCTGGAAGAGGGCGACATGTGCGGTTGTATTGTGGTCAGTTTTTGTGGTTCAGTGGTTGGATTAGCTGGAATTTTACCGTGACGATACCTTACATGGGCAATGCCACACTTGAATGGCCAAGAAGGCAATGCACAATCTGGGTTGGAGGTCATGTAGTGGACCATCTGCACCATTGCTTGATCCACGGAATCAGATCTCCCAAAAAGATCTTTTTTTTGCCCTTTTTTTTTTTACATGGGAACAAGTCAATCTTGTGGTCAATCTTTGTCGGATGAAGGGGCATTTTAATAGTAAACAACAAATTGGCAATCTTTTCCTCTCATATATATATATATATATATATATATATATATATATATATAATTTTATTACTCAATGAATGTGATAAGTTTATATGAATTATTTTATTTTCAATGTCATCAATATGATAGAATATTACAAAAAAAAATAACATGAAAATGTCATAAATGAAGAGCACACAAAAACATGAAATAGTTGATTTAAATTCAACAAATGAGCAAGGATATAATGTATATGATCAACATAATAATTTTTTATAAAAAAATTTAATGAAAATACCATGCATAAAGGCACACAAAAATATAAATTTAAATTTAACAAAGAAAAAAAACACACTAATTGTTGAAAAGTTGTGCTTTGTGATCAATATAATAAAACCTTGCCAAGTTTTTAGCAAATATTATTACATTTGTTTTGACAAATATTATTTTATTTTAGAAATGATTATTGTTATTATATTTGAAGAAGATGTATAATTTTCTAAAACAAAGAAAAACAAGAACCAAGTTTACCATTTAAAGTTTGCATCATTTTTATGTTGAAAATTTAGGGCAAATCTGGATGCTAGACTTACCAGCCAACGACTAAATATTTATCATCTAATGCATCCAATTAGCAGAAGGCATTTAACAGAAAGTAGGGCATAATCATGATTAACAGCCACCAATGCTTGATTTAATGTAGGAAGCCACAGCTACCACCATGCATACAAGAGGATCATATCTGGTTTCTTAACAGGAAAAACAGTCTCAAAAACACCATGCCAGCACCTCTCCTTATTCTCCTTTTGGAACATTTTGAAACAATTAGCTATAAATTTAGACCTACTGTGTTAACCTAGGCAAGTTTTTGTTAGGCCCAGGATTTATATCCTCTACACACGATTTATGTCCCAATACTTAAAATCAGGCCTTAACAGATATTAACCCTAAACTATGAGTCTATGATGGTTCTCAAAACTCTCCCGAGTATACAGCTCGCGTCCATTCAATTGTTTATTTTCACAGGACATACTGTAAAACCTGGAACTAGGATAGCTTTTGCAATGTTATGTTGTTCCTCTGTGTCTTTGTTTTTCAAGTAATCCAAAACTATAGGTGATATACGCATTGTTCATCATATTAGTGTATAAATAGTCTAGAACCCCAAAATAAATTATTTATTCTTCTTGAAGAAGACAATTTCATCTTCTTCTTGCTTAAACTTGAATACAACTTTACGAACTTTACAGGGCTCTCATCTCCTACCTAATCTAACTTTAATTATAAGAGGATACCAGACCCTTTTTGCAAATATATATTCTAATTATCCAATCTTTTGCACATTCCAATCCATAATCTAACAGTTTTTTATTTGGATTAAACGTATAACGTGACCCTGTGCTTTCATGGAGTATAGATCATTGAATCCATTTGACCAACTCATCAGGAGCCATTCCACTAAAGCCATGCACCTTGTGATCTCTTTGCTTGCATATACCATATACAAAAAAAGCACTATGCCAGTCTAGACAGAGTAGATTGTAAAGATTTCTTCTGCAGTTGCTCTCTAGCCCACTGAAATTCAGCATTCCAACTACCAATAGTTCTGTTATATTCACATTTATGCAGAATAACCCTCAGAAATATGTTCTTGACGTGCCTTTGTGGACAATCTATTTAATACAGCAAGCCATGCAAAGAAACTGTGTCTAGGAGGAATATGTAAAGGACACCAGATCATCTGATCTAGCTCCAAGCCAAATCCACTCTCTATTCTTTATTACAGTTTCCAATCTTGCTTTAGAAGGAATACCAAATTTGTAGAGCAGTCTAGATCCATAACCTTTACAAGAACACCAGAAGAGTGCCAGTGATCCCACCATAAGTGAATTGTTCTGCCATTACCTGCAATATAGTGGATTTGATCCCAGACTAACCCTCTCAACTTTAGGAGCTTTTTCCAGTACCATGCACAATCAGTAGTACATTTCAGGCTCCAAAGACGATTACCCTTCCGTCTATAAGACAGAATCCACCAACCCACAAAGATCCAGCTTTGAGGTAAAGACTCCAGATACATCTAAGAATAGAAAAAATATTGCATTCTCTAATTTTCTTCCAGCCCAACCCTCCTTGTTTAGGCAACGTCACCTTACACCAAGCCACCTTAGCACCTAAAGCATTATCCGCCTTACCCTTCCAAAGAAATGCATTACATTTCTGCTCCAAAATCTTAATAACACTAGCAGGAAGCAAGAGGATTGTACACCAATAATTCCTTTATGTTTAAGATCACTGAAGATAACAGCTGCAATCTCCCGGCAAAAGAAAGCCTTTTTGT
The DNA here is from genome assembly GCA_019202695.1 of Populus x sibirica. Lineage (NCBI taxonomy): Eukaryota > Viridiplantae > Streptophyta > Magnoliopsida > Malpighiales > Salicaceae > Populus > Populus x sibirica. Next base: position 1,333,855 of record JAGMVL010000052.1, on the reverse strand, counting down.
TACCCAATGCTGTATTTTAACAGATTCTATCTATAAGTGGTTTGCAATCAGCATAAGTCAGTTTTTTTGGCAATTAATGGCACCCCTAAAAATATCTTACAGGAAACCTCCCAGCTTTAAATTCAGTAATCCTTTGCATACTACTAACTGAAGCATCCACTCCACAACAAAAGAATTCACTTTTTGAAGAATTACACTGCAAACCAGATAGCTGGAAAAACAGTTGTAGTATAGTTGTAATAGCTAGCCTCTAAGGATGCAACATCTCCCTTTGTGAAAATCATAAGAACATCCACAAAGCACAAATGTGTAAGTTTAATCTTACTACTCTTTGGATGATAGGGAACAATACTCATTAATAGCAGCATTATTCAGCAAGCAAGAAAGCACTTCCATTGCTACTACAAACAGGTAAGGGGGAAGAGGATCTCCTTGCCGAAGCCATTTAGAGCCAGCAAATACCTACACAAATTGCCATTAATAGAAATGGAGAAAGGACTAGCCGCACATGCTCTGATCCAATTCACATACTGCATAGGCAATCCCTTAGCCTATTTATTGTCTTTCAAGTACTAAATGTTGAGGTATTGTCATTTTCTTCTAAAGGTTTCATGATTCCTTTTGCTATATTGTTCTAACATGTCATTACTCGTGGGAAGTAGCTTTCCTATCTCTTAAGCAAGGTGCTGTTGCTCAACTTGTACTCCTATAGTCATTACTTTGCGTGACTATCACTACGTTATTTTAACATATTCTTGAACGGAGCGTGACCCGAGTTTTAATGACTTGTGAGAAGCTAATGGAGTGCATGAGCTGTGTCAATCCCTATCAGCAGTTTGGTCCCTCATTTTAAACCCGTGAAATACCACATATTGACCTCATCGAAAAATCTAAAACTAATCTGTAAAATCGGAGAACAACGGGACAGAGGTAACAAAATCCCTAATGGTTATGGATGAAGCTCACATTTCTTATAATGCCGTAATGCAAGGATGTGTAATGGACAACTAGCACAAGCTTGAAACTAGGGACCCTTCTCTTTTTCTTGTATGGGTTTCTAACAATAGATTCTTTCTTTTTGATCACCTAGTATAAAAAACAGATGTTGCTTCACAGAATGGCGAGTCCTTCAAAAATCATATCCCTGTTGGCTGTTGCGAAACTGCCAGGATCGTGTTAATAGAAATGGCAGCCATCCTTCCATCAAGAGCAAGGGAATGCTGCTGGGCACTCTTCTGCTCTGGATTGTTTATCACCTGAAATGAATGCAAGTGACTCAGGCAATACTGATGTTTCAAATCCGAGAAGACCCATTTGTTTAGAAACATATCGTGTTTGCTCGATCAACTTAAAAAGAAAACTAGAAGGTTGAAACAGATGTCTTTTCTACATACTAGATATGGAAATCTTATTGAATTCCCAGTGGAGAAGACATCAAATAAATCTTGGTCTCTTGCTCTTTCCCGGTCAGTTCTGTCTATTAGTTGCCATCTCAGTAAAGCATCCGAGTCCCTCAACTCTTTTGGAATATGGAGGGCTGGTCATATTCCAAAAGAAATATGACCAGCCCTTTGACATTGTCAACGCAGCGGATTTTTTATTTTTATAATCTCCACATCAAAGCTGTTGTCTCAATAATGGTTGTATTAATAATGATAGCTTGATGTTTTTCTTCTTTTTGGACTTTGAAATGAATCCATGGTCTAAGTCTATGCCCGTTTGTTTACGCAGTAGTGGACTTTGAAATGAATCCATGGTCTAAGTCTATGCCCGTTTGTTTAGAATAAACTGAAGGTCGGTGGAAAGCAGCTCTAGCCTCAATCGAACAGAATTTAATTTTAAAAAAGATATTTAATAAGGGGATAGTAATTATTTTTAAAAATATTTTTTATTTAAAAATATATTAAAATAATTTTTTTTTTATTTTTTAAATTTATTTTTGATATTAAAATATTAAAATGATCTAAACTCTAAAATAATTAATTTAAAGCAAAAAAAAATATAAAAATTTTGATTTTTTTAAAAAAATATTTTTGAAATACAAAAATAAATAAACTCTAAATCCTTATTAATATTCTAATTTTTATTTTATATTAATAAAATACATGAACTTTTTTTTTATTCATCATGTTTCAAACAAGTAATTTTTTTGAATTAATCGTAGAGTTCACAAAATCAAGATCCAAAAAACACATAATATTTGAGTAAAAGAGCCTAGAACATAAATCAGTCCGTCCTCCATCTCACGTTGCCCATAAATCCTGTTTGATTCCAACCCAATTTTTTTTTTTTTTTTTTGAAAAAAATGACACCCTTCAATGACCACGCGCGCCATCCAGGGAAAGGAATACCCTTTAGGGCACGTTTAAATATTTAATCTGATTTTATTAAGAAGATGATCAGTATTTGAATGCGTTCTTTGACTTGCACACTTTAGCTCAAGGCTACATGCCAAACTAGGACTAGACTCCTCTCCCTATATCTAGCTGTGAGACAATGCTGAAGGCATCGGGTTTGCTGATTTTAAGTAGATAACAACAATGGCGAAGAAGAACACACCAAGTGTTTCACCCTCCCACTTTTTGGGGGTTGTGGTTTTTTCCCTCTGCTTCTTCGTTCCAAAATCTGTGTTGGGTGTGAAAAAAGAGCTGCGATTTAGAAAAAATGGAGAGTTCAAGATACTGCAAGTGGCAGATATGCACTATGCGGATGGCAAGACCACGTCTTGCCTGAATGTGTTCCCAAATCAGATGCCTACTTGCTCTGACCTCAACACCACTGCCTTTGTTGAGCGCATGATTCAAGCTGAGAAGCCCGATTTTATTGTTTTCACTGGTACCCCCTATACTCTTATTTACCCTTTCCTCTTCTAATTCCCAGTTATGTTCTTGGTTCTGGTTTTTTTTCTTCTTTTTTTTTGGTCTATATATGATTGTTATTCTGAAATTTGGATATAAACAACAAAACCCAGTTGTTAATTTGTTTACCGAAGCATGTTTCCTAATTTGGTAACAGTATATATGGCATGTAGTGGGTAAGCTCTAACAAGTATGCTCCTTTCACAATCTGAGCTAATGGAAGTATTATTGGCACTTTGGGAAACAGGGGATAACATTTATGGCGTTGATGCCACGGATGCTGCAAAATCACTGAGTGCTGCATTTCAGCCTGCAATTGCATCAAACATCCCGTGGGCTGCTATTTTGGGGAATCATGACCAACAATCCACTTTGTCAAGGGAAGGGGTTATGAAACATATTGTTGGCCTTAAGAATACTCACTCTCAAGTCAATCCTGCGGAGGTACACATCATTGATGGTTTTGGGAACTATAACCTGGAGATTGGCGGGGTTAAAGGTTCACGATTTGAAAATAAATCAGCTCTTAATCTTTATTTCCTTGATAGCGGAGACTACTCCACAGTTCCGGCAATCCATGGCTATGGTTGGATTAAACCCTCTCAGCAGCTTTGGTTCCAACGCACCTCTGCGAAGCTTCGGGTAATAACACCACTCTTTTATACGGTTGAAGTAATTAGGAGGTCACTGTATGATTTACTTCCATCATTTATCAGTAAAAAGAATCACTAGTTTGTCTACACACAAGTAGAATCTACATTATGCATAGTCTTAACTTCTAAAAGGTGCATTAGCTTAATTATTAGCTGTTGAATTCCCATTTTTCCCTTTCAATTCAGAGAGCATACATGAGACAGCCAGAGGCTCAGAAAGGACCTGCACCTGGGCTGGTGTACTTTCACATCCCATTGCCTGAATTTGCAAGTTTTGATTCATCAAACTTCACAGGAGTGAGACAAGAAGGCATTAGCTCTGCTTCTGTGAACTCGGGCTTCTTCACAACCATGGTAGAAGCTGGGGATGTGAAAGGCGTTTTCACCGGACATGATCATCTCAATGACTTCTGTGGTGAGCTTACTGGTATACAACTTTGTTATGCTGGGGGTTTTGGATACCATGCCTATGGGAAGGCAGGGTGGTCAAGGAGAGCGAGGGTGGTGATGGCATCTTTGGAAAAGACAGAGCAAGGAGGTTGGGGAGCTGTCAAGTCTATCAAAACATGGAAGCGCCTTGATGATGAACACCTTACCACTGTAGATGGTCAGGTCCTTTGGAGCAAGAGCCATGCAGGTAAGTGCTTGCTGAACAACCCTTAATTAGTCATTTGTACATGTTTTAAACTTTACTAGGCATACAATGGATAGTATCTCTTAAGGACATCCATGCAGAGCATGTCACCAAGAACTAGTAGGACCTGCAAAATTGAAGCTTTCTTCTTTGTATGTTGGCATATCGGTGCCTTTTGCTTTCTTGCATGTGTTCTGGTAAAGAATCGAAACCAATTAAATTACTTAAGATCAATGACCTGTACTGCTGGCTGATACTAACTTGTGCTCATATTTTTATCAAAATGTTCTTTGTTCACTTGCCATTTCCAATTGATATTAAGTTTCATTTTTCTCGTCCTTGAATTACTGTTTTGCATTGTGTAGTTAATTGTCACTACCATGATCTTCTTGCCCATGACTTTAGACAATTTAGCATATGAAAGGCTGTGTAGTTAAATATCAAGGACCATAATCTACAGCCCATAAATATAGAAAATTTAGCATATGAATGGATGCACGAAGCTCATTGAAAGTTTAGGCTGCTATTACTTGTGCACATTACCCAATCCATTTCCTGTTAATAAGAAGCTTAAAATCCTGATGATTCTTCATAGAAATATGATAGAGAAAATGTACCTATTGGATAGATTGACTTATTCAATTGTCAGAACCATTGTCTACTAACACTATGAGTCAAGACCAAGTTATTTTTGGTGTCATTCTTTTGTTACAGATGCTTCGTATTTAAGCAACAAAGTACATAAGACATTGGAAATGCGTGCAGTGCTAGGTTGTTCACTTTTGCTTTATGCTGCAAAAAATCATGCTTGATTTTCTCTCTGCCCCGTTCACTTGATTATGAAAAGATATATCCCAGGAACACGGTTTCCCCTGCTCTATCATTAATACTTATGCTTGCACCTACAAGAATTAAAAAGACACATTGGAGACCATCTAGGTGGTAGCACAGTGGTAAGAGTTTGGGACTAAGAGGTTTGCTCCCTCTTAGGTCTCAAGTTCGAATCTTGTGGTTGCTCATATGATGGCCACTGGAGGCTTACATGGTCGTTAACTTCAGGGCCCGTGGGATTAGTCGAGGTGCGCGCAAGCTGGCCCGGACACCCACGATAATCTAAAAAAAAAAAAAAAGACACATTGGAATTAATTCGCAAATGTTTTGTTGGTCAGGAGGCGATGCATTCCTGTTTTCTGTTTCATGCCATCCCTTGTTTGCTTACTCCTTTTCATTTCCTTTGAACAGAAGTCCGTAGAAAGAAACAGGTTGGCAGCCCTGAGTAACGAGCACATGAGATGGCTTAACACCGAGGAAGTAAGAAGCGGAAATGTTTCACATATTTGTAACCTTATTCATCGATTTTGATATACGTGTCCTCGAAGTAAATGTAAACAGTGAAGGTAATCACAACAGACAATAATGGATAATCATGTTTTAGGAAGGTCCTGTAATTCTTCTAAAAACATTTCTACAATTTGATAATAAAATATTGGGTATTTTTGTTTATTAACACTTTTAAAAATAAAAAAAGTAGCAAAATAACAGTCTAAAAAAATATTGACGAAATATAATAATTTGGTAATGTATCTATAAAACACGAGATTTAAAGTTGTTGCTGATGTAAAACATAACATTTCAAAAAAAAAAATTATAAAATGAGTTGGCATAAATTACAATAAAAAAAAAAGAACTTTGAAGGATGTTTGGAAGTGCGGTTGCGATTGTTTTTCAAAGTGTTTTTTATTCAGAAATGTATTAAAATATATTTTTTTATTTTTAAAAAATTATTTTTGACATCAGCATTAAAATGATATAAAAAATAAATAAATATTAATTTAAAATAAAAAAAAATAAATAATTTTTTTTAAAAAAAACTCTTTTAAAATACAAAAACAAATCTCTAATTACAATAATATTATTGGTATACAAGATGAATAATGAATTCAATGATATAAAAAAAAAAAATATTAAGGGTGACTAGAGTGTATCTTATAATGAGCTATTACAATTACAAGAAAAAGAAAAGAAAAGGATAGATCCAACACCAAGAAATGTCGTGTCTTATATTTGATCTTTAAAAACAAAATTATATCTGGGAATCGAAGACATTGCCCTTTTGAATTATGTCTTAATTACTGATGAATTTTTTCTGCACCGATGGATTGAAACGAAATTGAAGGAATTGCAGTGGGGATGACCGAAACTCTGTCAAATGTCATCCTACTCAAACATCTGGTTGAACCACAGTATGTTTCATTCAACTAAATGTCCAGCATTCTGTCCTTTTTAGTGATATTCATATAGAATAATTAGAAATGCTGCAGAGAAAAAAAATGTGAATTCTGAGAAAATTGTTGCGGAGAAGGTGTCAAAGTCAAACCTGCAACTGTATCATATAAGGGTGAAGCTCGATAATCTCTTGATTCTACAAAGAAAATGATACAAGGAACTGTGCTGGGATGATCAAAAGACTTCCTGAAATTTTATTTTATTATTATTATTATTATTATTAATGTAGATGTTCAGGTCAGCTTTCGCACATCTCAATTAATCCCACAAATCTTAAAATTATTTAAAACCATATAAAAAAAATCTATTAATTTTAAATTCTTATCACTAGCTTTATAAAATCTTGAGAAAATACAGTGCTCTCCACGGGGCATGAAGTTCGAAGTTCATGTCATGAACATTCATTTCTATAAAATAATAATAATAATAATAATAATAATAATAATAATAGGGAGGAGAATGTTTTTTGAAAAAGAATGTTTTTTGAGAATGCGAACATGAACAAACTTTTAGGCTGTTCGGAAAATCAAGTTTTGTGTCGGAATTGATTTCAATTCTTCAAATTCACCTGAATCTCACGGTTGGAAAGAAATCTAATCAAAAGAATTGAGTTCACGGATTTTAATGTTTTTTACAGAATTACCTATTTGAAATCATAACTAAAAAAAAAAAATATCATTAATATTATTATTATCATTACTATTATTATTATTATCATCATCATCATTATCATTATCAATATTATTATTATTATTATTAATACCATTATTACAAATATTATAACCATAATAATAATAAGGAGAAGGAGAAGAATAATAATAATAAAAATATTAATAATAATAGTAGTGGTGGTGATAATAATAATAGTAATAATAACAATAATAATAATAATAATTATAAAAATAATAATGATATCAATAAAATTATTATTATTATTATTATTATTAATGATAATGCTAGTAATAACAACGATAATAATAATTATATTACTTATTAATAATAATAGTAATAATAATTTTGATGATTATTTTTGATGTTGCTATTTTTAAAAAAATTTATGTATAGTTTATTTTATTATTTTATATTTAATTAATTAAAAATTAAATTTTATGATTTTTTTTAGATTGAGTGTGATAACTCTAATGAATGGACTCATATATTTAAAAAATTAATATATTTTTTTAAAAAAATTATAATTTTTTTTATTTTTATTAAGTTATTTCAATTATATAATTTGTACAGCGTGTTTAACAAAATATCTCTTGTTAATTTGGCTTTAATCAGCCTGGTTACAATCTTATCGTAACTAATTTTTTATATCATTATTTTATCCCATTTAAATGCCTGAATTTTTTTTTTTGTTTTTAAATAATGCAGCCTCGCGGTAAAACCAGGCACCGAGGCTAGTTCTATCACTAAAGATTTCATTCCAAACATTAGAATTCTTTAATGAAATGAAATCAAATAAAATTTATTACTTGGAAATCAATTCAACTTCACAGCCTTTTCAAACAAGAATCAGGTGGCAGCAATGTCAAGATGCAGAACAACAACCAGACAACTAAGACATTCATGTTTTGGATTCCCAAAGGAAACCCCGAAACCAAACACATTACACCACGCAAGAACCCCTCTATCAACATCTTCATCGTCATCGTACCAAATGGGAAACATACTCCTGGTGGCTTATCTAACCAAGACCCTCTCCGAGTCCGGCACTCGTAGTCTGGACCCAGATTCAATTCCTCTATCAGAATCTCTGGTTCTCCAAATCCTACGGAGGAACTCTCTTGACAGCTCTAAGAAAATGGAATTTTTCAAATGGTGTTCTGTCCGGCATATTTACAAACACTCGGTGAGCACATACTCTCAAATGTTTTCCACTTTGTGCCGTTCTGGGTACCTTGAAGAAGTTCCTGATTTGCTGAATTCAATGAAGAATGATGGTGTTGTTGTTGGGTCTGAGACTTTTAAGTTGTTGCTTGATGCATTTATTCGATCTGGGAAGTTTGACTCTGCACTTGACATTCTTGATCACATGGAGGAATTAGGATCTAACCCGAACCCCCATATGTATGATTCTATTATCGTTGCACTTGCTAAGAAAAACCAGGTGGGTTTAGCATTGTCTATAATGTTTAAGCTTCTAGAAGCTTCTAATGGCAATGAAGAGAATGCTGTTCGTGTTTCACTTCCGGGCTCCGTAGCATGCAACGCTTTGTTGGTTGCGCTTCGAAATGGAGAAATGAAAGTAGAATTCAAAACTGTTTTTGCTAAATTGAGGGGAAAAGGGGGGTTCGAGTTGAATACATGGGGTTATAACATCTGCATTCATGCATTTGGTTGTTGGGGTGATCTGACTACTTCTTTGAGGCTTTTTAAAGAGATGAAGGAAAAGAGTTTGGCTTCTGGGTCATTGGATCCTGATTTGTGCACCTATAATAGCCTGATTCATGTTCTATGCTTGGCTGGGAAGGTGAAGGACGCAGTGATTGTGTATGAGGAATTAAAGGTGTCTGGTCATGAGCCCGATGCCTTTACTTATCGAATACTTATACAAGGGTGCTGTAAATCTTATCAAATGGAAGATGCAACAAAGATTTTTAGTGAAATGCAGTACAATGGGTTCCTTCCAGATACCGTAGTGTACAATTCTCTTTTAGATGGGATGTTCAAGGCAAGGAAAGTTATGGAAGCATGCCAGTTGTTCGAGAAGATGGTTCAGGATGGAGTAAGGGCCTCATGTTGGACGTACAATATTCTGATTGATGGGTTGTGCAAGAATGGCAGGGCTGAAGCTGGTTACAATTTATTTTGTGGTTTGAAGAAGAAGGGTCAATTTGTGGATGCTGTTACCTACAGCATTGTTGTGTTGCTACTTTGTAGGAAAGGTCATCTTGAGGAAGCACTGCACTTGGTGGAAGAAATGGAGGAAAGAGGCTTTGTTGTTGACCTAATCACTATAACATCGCTCTTGATTGCATTTCATAAACAAGGTAGGTGGGATTGCACAGAGAGGTTGATGAAGCACATAAGGGATGTTAATCTATTACCAAATGTTCTCAAATGGAGGGCAGATATGGAGGCTTCATTGAAAAATCCACCAAGAAGTAGAGAGGATTATACTCCCATGTTTCCATCTACTGGTGGCCTCCAGGAAATTATGAGTTCAATAAGTTCCCCTAAGTCAAGGTCAGATGATGGTGCGACTGAGGATGAGAAGAGTTTGTCTGCTGACACTGATCAGTGGTCATCATCTCCATACATGGATCATTTGGCCAATCAAGCGAAATCCACTGACCTTTCTTCTCAGCTATTTTCGCTGGCTAGGGGCCAGAGAGTTCAAGCTAAAGGGGCAGGCTCTTTTGATATTGATATGGTGAATACGTTCTTGTCTATATTTTTGGCCAAGGGAAAGCTGAGCTTAGCCTGCAAGTTGTTTGAGATATTCACTGATATGGGCGTGGACCCTGTGAGTTACACTTACAATTCTATCATGAGTTCTTTTGTGAAGAAGGGTTATTTCAATAGGGCATGGGATGTTTTTAGTGAAATGGGTGAAAAGGTTTGCCCACCAGACATCGCAACATACAATTTGGTGATTCAAGGGTTGGGGAAAATGGGGAGAGCAGATCTAGCCAGCTCCGTTCTAGATAAGCTAATGAAGCAAGGTGGTTACCTTGACATTGTTATGTATAACACCCTGATTGATGCACTGGGAAAGGCTGGTAGGATTGATGAAGCTAACAATCTTTTCGAACAGATGAAGATTAGTGGATTAAATCCTGATGTGGTCACTTATAATATTATGATTGAAGTTCATAGCAAGACAGGTCGGTTGAAAGACGCATATAAATTCTTAAAAATGATGTTGGACGCAGGCTGCTTGCCAAACCATGTCACAGACACGACTTTGGACTTTCTAGCAAAAGAGATTGAAAAACTAAGGTACCAAAAGGCATCAATTATGCGCCAAAAAGATGATTCTCCTTGAAACAAATTTTTCCTCACGAGAATTGTTCAAGGATCACAAGAAGTAGTTGTGCTGGCAAGTGAATAATTCTCTCAAGAACCCCTTCCAGATAATCTTGAAGCGAGCATTTGTGCCATACCTGGGTTGAATCAGGCTCCATCTAGAGCCATAAACTAGTTGTTCAAGTCAATGCCTCGCCACTCTGTTGCTGTTATTGACCAGCAGAATGCAGAATGGAACAGACTGGAACGCCAGATTGGAATTAATAGCCATCTGTACAACGAAAATCGCACTGACAAATCTTCCAGTTAAGCATGTAATGCACCGAACAAGTCGCTCTACAATGCTGAAGAGACAGAGGTACTTAAAAATGTTTAGTTGGGTCATGGGTTTTCATTGCCTCTTGTTTCTCGGTTACTTTAGTGACTTGATCTCTTATTTTGTGCCAACTTCCAGAGAGACTGCCCACCATGCACGGTAGCAAGATCCAAGTAGCGATAAAACTACAAGAGCCAATACCAGACACCTACACATATGGAAAATTGACCAATCCTTCAAGAGATTTACTAGATAAGAGTACTACTCGCGATTATCCGTTGAGTTAGCCTTAATAGATCGGAGATCCCTGGAACTTATTGCTCTCTACTCTTCTTTCAGTGGTCTCTGCATAACGTACTCGAAAAAATCATCAGGAAAGAGCATATGAAGCATGGACCGGCAGCATACATCCTAAATCTCCGACTCTGAATGGTGAAGCCAGTAGGTAATCCTCAACTCTTTCGGAACATGGAGGGCTGGTCGTGTGAGTTGAAGGCTCGCCAATGCTAGCAGCTCGGTAGTGTTGTTAATGTAGATGGCCTTGTACTTTGAGGCTTATCCGGCCGAAAGTAGCCTGCTCCTTCACGGTGGTTGTTGGTAGATGGCCTGCGTTGGACCCAGTTAGAGAACAACTTGGATCTAATTACAGGTCCGTGAATATCTCAGAATGAAAAAGCAAAAGAAGCCAGAGGGTTCAAGGTCCTGTGACATTGTCAACGCAGCGGATTTTTTATTTTCAATCTCCACATCAAAGCTGTTGTATCAATAATGGCTGTGTTAATAATGATAGCTTGATGTTTTTCTTCCTTTTGGACTTTGCCAGATAATATTATTTTTGTGTTTGGTCCATGAGCCTCCTTACATGTGCAACCAAATCACATGTCAAGATCCGTTTCGGCGACGACAACTACTATCCTGCTTTGGAATGTTTCGGTGATTGTGTTTTTATTTATAAATATATTAAAATAATTTTATTTTTATTTTTTAAATTTATTCTTATATTAGTACATTAAAATAATATAAAAATTAATTTTAAATAAAATTTAAATTTTAAACAAATGATATTTTTCTCGTTGAAACTAATATTTAAAAAAATTATTAGATATTGAAGCAATTTACTGTTTTTAAAGAGGATTTAACATGTATTTTATATCGTAGTTTAAATTATTTTAAAATAATTTTTTTTATTTTTAATATTAACATATTAAAATTATTAATTTAATAATTTTGAAGTGAAATCCAAAAATAAAAATTACAGAATTTCTAAACATTCATTTAAAGTTAAAAAAGAGCATCACATTGCTGTAGACAAACACAAAAAGATCAATTTGTTGTAAATAAATAAAGGGCTAATTACAATATTAGTACATTATCTTTTCCTCTTATTTTTAATCTAGTATATGAAATTTAATATTTTTTTATTTAAATACATCGATTTTTTCAAAATTTCCAAATAAGTGTTTCAGCCTATCTTTCATTAATTTTTCTATTATTTGATAACACATCATTTAACTTTAAAGGATATAGTAATTTTTATTTTAAAAATATATTTTTTATTTAAAAATATATTAAAAAAATTTAAAAATTTTATTTTTAATATTAAAATATCAAAATGATCTAAACTTCAAAAAAAATTAATTTAAAATTAAAAAATATTAATGTTTTAAATTTGTTTTTAAATTACTTTTGAAATACAAAAAAAATAAGCTCTAAATCACTACTTATACTCTACTTTTTATTTTATTTTAATAAAATACATGATTTTTTTTTATTCATCATGTTTTTAATGTTTCAATCAAATACTTTTTTTGAGTTGATATTAGAGTTCACAAAATTAAGATCTAAATAAAATAATATTTGAGTAAAAGAGCTAGAACATAAAACAGTCCCTGTCCTCCACCTCGCCTTGCCCAAAAATCCTGTTTGATTCTAACACAAATATTTTTATAGAAAAAAAGACACCCTTCAAATTCAATGACCACGCAACAAGGAAAGGAATATCCTTTTGGGCACTATTAAATATTTTAATCTGATTTTATTAAGAAGATGATCAGTACGTGAAGCTTTCTTTGTCTTGAATGTGATTTTGACTTGCACACTTTAGCTCTAGGCTACATGCCAAACTAGGACTAGACTCACTCTCCCTATATCTAGCTGTAAGACAATGCTGAAGGCATCGGGTTTGCTGATTTTAAGTAGGTAACAACGATGACGAAGAAGAACACACCAAGTGTTTCACCCTCCCACTTTTTGGGGGTTCTGGTTTTTTCTCTCTGCTTCTTCGTTCCAAAATCTGTGTTGGGTGTGAAAAAAGAGCTGCGATTTAGAAAAAATGGAGAGTTCAAGATACTGCAAGTGGCAGATATGCACTTCGCGGATGGCAAGACCACGTCTTGCCTCGATGTGTTCCCAAATCAGATGCCTACTTGCTCTGACCTCAACACCACTGCCTTTGTTGAGCGCATGATTCAAGCAGAGAAGCCCGATTTTATTGTTTTCACTGGTACCCCTTATACTCTTATTTACCCTTTCCTTTTCTAATTCCTAGTTATGTTCTTGGTTCTGATATTTTTTTCTTCTTTTTTTTTGGTCTATATATGATTGTTATTCTGAAATTTGGATATAAACAACAAAACCCAGTTGTTAATTTGTTTACCGAAGCATGTTTCCTAATTTGGTAACAGTATATATGGCATGTAGTGGGTAAGCTCTAACAAGTATGCTCCTTTCACAATCTGAGCTAATGGAAGTATTATTGGCACTTTGGGAAATAGGGGATAACATCTTTGGCTTTGATGCCACGGATGCTGCAAAATCACTGAGTGCTGCATTTCAGCCTGCAATTGCATCAAACATCCCGTGGGCTGCTATTTTGGGGAACCATGACCAAGAATCCACTTTGTCAAGGGAAGGGGTAATGAAACATATTGTTGGCCTTAAGAATACTCTCTCTCAAGTCAATCCTGCGGAGGTACACATCATTGATGGTTTTGGGAACTATAACCTGGAGATTGGCGGGGTTAAAGGTTCACGATTTGAAAATAAATCAGCTCTTAATCTTTATTTCCTTGATAGCGGAGACTACTCCACAGTCCCGGCAATCCCTGGCTATGGTTGGATTAAACCCTCGCAGCAGCTTTGGTTCCAACGCACCTCTGCGAAGCTTCGGGTAATAACACCACTCTTTTATACGGTTGAAGTAATTAGTAGGTCACTGTATGATTTACTTCCATCATTTATCAGTAAAAAGAATCACTAGTTTGTCTACACACAAGTAGAATCTACATTATGCATAGTCTTAACTTCTAAAAGGTGCATTAGCTTAATTATTAGCTGTTGAATTCCCATTTTTCCCTTTCAATTCAGAGAGCATACATGAGACAGCCAGAGGCTCAGAAAGGACCTGCACCTGGGCTGGTGTACTTTCACATCCCATTGCCTGAATTTGCAAGTTTTGATTCATCAAACTTCACAGGAGTGAGACAAGAAGGCATTAGCTCTGCTTCTGTGAACTCGGGCTTCTTCACAACCATGGTAGAAGCTGGGGATGTGAAAGGCGTTTTCACCGGACATGATCATCTCAATGACTTCTGTGGTGAGCTTACTGGTATACAACTTTGTTATGCTGGGGGTTTTGGATACCATGCCTATGGGAAGGCAGGGTGGTCAAGGAGAGCGAGGGTGGTGTTGGCATCTTTGGAAAAGACAGAGCAAGGAGGTTGGGGAGCTGTCAAGTCTATCAAAACATGGAAGCGCCTTGATGATGAACACCTTACCACTGTAGATGGTCAGGTCCTTTGGAGCAAGAGCCATGCAGGTAAGTGCTTGCTGAACAACCCTTAATTAGTCATTTGTACATGTTTTAAACTTTACTAGGCATACAATGGATAGTATCTCTTAAGGACATCCATGCAGAGCATGTCACCAAGAACTAGTAGGACCTGCAAAATTGAAGCTTTCTTCTTTGTATGTTGGCATTTCGGTGCCTTTGCTTTCTTGCATGTGTTCTGGGAAAGAATTGAAACCAATTAAATTACTTAAGATCAATGACCTGTACTGCTGGCTGATACTAATTTGTGTTCATCTTTTTATCAAAATGTTCTTTGTTCGCTTGCCATTTCCAATTGATATTAAGTTTCATATTTCTCATCCTTGAATTACTGTATGGCATTGTGTAGTTAATTGTCACTACCATGATCTTCTTGCCCATGACTATAGACAATTTAGCATATGAAAGGCTGTGTAGTTAAATATCAAGGACCATAATCTACAAACCATAAATATAGAAAATTTAGCATATGAATGGATGCACAAAGCTCATTGAAAGTTTAGGATGATATTACTTGTGCACATTACCCAATCCATTTCCTGTTAATAAGAAGCTTAAAATCCTGACGAGTCGTCATATAAATATGATAGAGAAAATGTACCAATTGGACAGAATGACTTATTCGATTGTCAGAACCATTTTCTACTAACACTATGAGTTAAGACCAAGTTATTTTTGGTGTCATTCTTTTGTTACAGATGCTTCGTATTTAAGCAACAAAGTACATAAGACATTGGAAATGCGTGCAGTGCTAGGTTGTTCACTTTTGCTTTATGCTGCAAAAAATCATGCTTGATTTTCTCTCTGCCCCGTTCACTTGATTATGAAAAGATATATCCCAGGAACACGGTTTCCCCTGCTCTATCTCATTTCATACCAAAGTGAGGCACGTGTTCTCCTCTTTACATCTCTTGCCATGTGTTTCTCTGATGTCAGTAACTGTTGTTAGAGAAAATTAGGAGAGAAGGTAGGAAGGGAACTC
Source organism: Populus x sibirica (assembly GCA_019202695.1). Classification (NCBI taxonomy): domain Eukaryota; kingdom Viridiplantae; phylum Streptophyta; class Magnoliopsida; order Malpighiales; family Salicaceae; genus Populus; species Populus x sibirica. The sequence continues at coordinate 1,318,322 of JAGMVL010000052.1, read as the reverse complement.
TAACTTATATTTATATTATTCTCAAATGAGAGGAAGTCCCTATGGACTTGGACTTGTATTACAATACACTCAACACATATATTTATACTAGTGTGTGGATAATTCTAGATACTTTATAGGATAACAATATCATTAGTACTTATATGTGCTCGTTGAAGAAGTAAAAGGACACTTGATGTAGACTTCAAAATTAATTCCAACACCCCCTTAATTTTAAAAATCTCACAATCCTTGAAATTAAAAAATGTGTTGCCGATGCATGCAAACTTTCTTATTCTTGTTACCATTTCCCTTGGCACACAATCATTGCCTTGTTGTAGCTACTGTCTCATTATAGTTGGTTAGAAGACTACTTTGCTGCCATAATTTCCTTTTTCTTACATCTTCATCGCGAGCATCTCTTCAATCTCTTTGCTTTAGCAATTGTATTTGTCTTAACATGGCTACTCTTAGTCATTTGTCTCCTCTTGTCATTATTGCCACATTTCATTAGTCAAACATCTCTCTTTCAAGATTTGGTTTTTCAAGTGACCTTTGTATTTGGCCAACTCTTCATCAGATTGCTGCCTTCTATCACGGCTCCTTGTCCATTTTCCATCTCTTTTAGCTAGAGCTCTCTCTTCTTTTCTTCATATGGGGTCTCTCTTGTACCACCTCATCTCTTATATAAGAACCTGTCAACCTTCACCTAGCCTTTCTTGGCTTCTTCTGTGTTTCTCTTTATGGACTTGGATTACAGTATTCTCAACACTTACATTTATACTAGTCTATGGATAATTCTAGATACTTGATAGGATAACCATATCATTAATACTTATACTTGCACCTACAAGAATTAAAATGACACATTGGAATTAATTCGCAAATGTTTTGTTGGTCAGGAGGCGATGCATTCCTGTTTTCTGTTTCATGCCATCCCTTGTTTGCTTACTCCTTTTCATTTCCTTTGAACAGAAGTCCGTAGAAAGAAACAGGTTGGCAGCTGAGTAACGAGCACATGAGATGGCTTAACACCGAGGAAGTAGGAAGCGGAAATGTTTCACATATTTGTAACCTTATTCATAGATTTTGATATACGTGTCCTCGAAGTAAATGTAAACAGTGAAGGTAATCACAACAGACAATAATGGATAATCATGTTCAAGGAAGGTTCTATAATTCTTCTAAAAAAAATTCTAAAATTTGATCATAAAATATTGGGTATTTTTGTTTATTAACACTTTTTTAGAGAGAAAAAAAAAGGCATATGAAGCATGGACACCTACACATATGGAAAATTGACCAATCCTTCAAGAGATTTACTAGATAAGAGTACTACTCGCGATTACCCGTTAGCCTTAATATATCGGAGATCCCTGGAACTTATTGCTCTCTACTCTTCTTTCAGTGGTCTCTGCATAACGTACTCGGAAAAATCATCAGGAAAGAGCATATGAAGCATGGACCGGCAGCATACATCCTAAATCTCCGACTCTGAATGGTGAAGCCAGTAGGTAATGTACCAAGCATTGAGCAGTATTGGATCGTAATGATCTTGATTTATCCCTTTAATGTCCTGTGCACCAGAAGGCAATATGTTTCTCTGTAATTAACTGTCGCTGATCCTTATTGTCGTTTTGTTTGGGATCAAAATAACGGAACTGACATTTTTGCATGCTTCATTTGGTAGATATGAGTTTACTATTGTTTATGCTGGAGAGTGAAAGAATTGGGAGTTTTTTGAATTGCCCCCTCAAATCACAATTGATAAGACCGATGTGATGGTAACAACAGATTGTTGTACACCCAAGATCTGCTTCACTCATTTAACTTTTTTTTGTCAAATTGGTTCCTCAAGCTTCTGATAGTTTGTAATAAAGTTAGGATATTCTTCTTGCAAGTGGGGTGTTACTATAATCGACAATGTCCTTCGGGAGGCATGGAAAACTTGCTGGTAAATTATTGATGATGATGATTTATCAACCTTTGGGATGTTGTGTGGCTATTGGGAAACATGACTGACTATCTGTGGCACAAGATGGCCTCATCACAGGCTAACAGTATTTCTTAAAAGTGCAAAGTGCAACTTGCATTTCCTAAGTTGCGAAGGTTAAGACTGATAGGCATGCTTTTATACTTCTCACCACAGAAAAAATAGGTCTGGAATAAACGAGAAGGGAAAAACCAAAATGCTTAGGCGTGCTTTGGAGCATAGTTATCAAACTTGGATAATCTAGGATGTAAATAAGCTTTTCAAATCATAAAAACTTCATAATCTAATTGATCCGGTTAAACTTTGACAACCCATCGAATTAACTCAAAACCCTAGTGGTCCAACATAACTCGAGTGAAATCCAACTTTTTTTATATTTTTTTAATTTTTAATAAACACTAAAAATAAAAAATGTAATTTATAAATCATAGCCTCACTTTTTTTTATGAATACATATTAGATTAGTTCTTAATTTTTTGATGTGAGATAATTATACATAGCCTTACATGAATTATTTCTTAATTTTTCGATGTTGGATAATTATATTACATTTCATGTCTCATTTTTTTTATATAACTTATGTCCACATAAATTATCTCTTAACTTTACAATATAAAATAACTATATATAGCCTATATATATAGCCTATATCCACATGAAATGTTTCTTAACTTTTTAAAATCAACATGAATTGTTTCTTCACTTTTCGATATAAGATAACTATACTATTTTTTTTTTATAGCCGAAATCCACATGAATTGTCTTAACTTTTCGATATGAAATAATTATACTATACTTCATGCCTCACACTTTTTTATAACCTACATCCATATACATTATTTCAAAAAAATTTCTTGTGAAATATTAAAACTTCAAACATAATTTTTATTTTATTTTTTCAGATTAACTTAGATCAACTCGAAACTTTGCTACTTGGCCGGGTCAAATCCCGTGTCAGGTTTAATAACTATGCTTTTGGAGAAGCAATTATCAATTGTGCTAACTTGTAAATTTTAGTGCAGTCGTTTTTGTGTCCGATCTCTACATATTTAAATGGAACATCTTCTTGCACCCTGATGTTTGTTTGATAAAAACTAGGATATCCTTATGTAGTGTGTGCGTGTAACTGGCAATGCTTGGTCTGGTTCTATTGTCGTTTATTCTGAAACACTTCTTAGAGGCCAACTATTTTATAAATATACCTACTCCGAAATAATTGCGATGGAAAGAAAAGAAAATGGTGTGGAAAACTAAAAAACGAGGCACGCAATAAAAAATGGGGTTGTGCAAAAATCCGTGAGTTTAAGAGACCACCGCATTCCCTAAAAATTTATTTTAAAAAAAAATTAATAATTTTTTTGTGTTTTGGATTGTTTTAATATCTCATATGTTTTTGTGTTTTGGATTGTTTTAAAAAAAAATTAATAATTTTTTTTGTGTTTTGGATTGTTTTAATATCTCATATGTTTTTGTGTTTTGGATTGTTTTAATAGAAAGAAAGAGGTGTAAGAAAGAGGTGTTGTGCAAAAATCCGTGAGTTTAAGATTTATAGTGAAGCTACTTCATATTGAAAGTTTGCTCTTCAAATTTTCTGGTCCTTTTCAACGCATGAAACAGTGAATGCAGAGACCATCGAGATGTAGCTCCCGTTAATACTGTGAGAATGATCAAAGATTAAAAAAAAAAAAAAAAAAACCCATATACTAGCAGTAGTATTTGGAATTGGAGTAGCTAGCAATTTTTATTGTAAGTCGATCTTTCTATACAAAAAGAGAGCTAGCATGATAGTCGATAAATCAGGTATATGTAAATTTGAAATGAACGTGGGCACATTACACAAATTTCTGAAAACACCTTCGAAGAATTCTAAAGCATCAAAGACAATTCTAGACTATCCTTTTCCATTTAAAATGTGGAGAGAGTGGCGCCATCCCTCCCCCATTGAAATACCTCCGCAAGGACCTTACATGTTTCTGTATATGAGCCTAATTTTCGATATTCGTGTACATACCAACTGAACTCTAAATGATATTGCTCCTTGTAAAGATCAACAAGCACAGCAAATAAAATAGGTTCTTACATACTAGCAGGAAGGATTCTTACATACTAGCAGGAAGGATTCTTACATACTAACAGAAGATAACCTCTCTGGAAAGAACAAAAGAGACCATTCAAAACGTAAATTACAACGAAACTTATGTTAAAAAAAAGAAAAACAAAAAAACAGAGGTTTCTGTTCCTCGAATACATGCCCATATGCACCAAGATGATCAAGCCACAAAGAACCATAGAATTAATATCAGTAAAAAAGAATGAAACAATAATGATATTAACTCAAATGAATATTTTTACACGCACACAAAATCTCGCACAAACCCTAATCATCTCAACCCCAGCACAACAACACAGATAATATATACAGGGAAAATAATCATAGAATCAAAGTCAAACTGTAAATCTGTCAGATTAAAAAAACCCAAACAAGAGAGAAAACCCAAGCAAGATAAGCCAGACAATATGAATCAAAAGAAGTGCCTGACCAGGAAGAGAAGAGCTCCCTCCACTCCCAACCTCACAAGCCCCTAATTTATCAACACGAGTGCCACTGCACAAAGCGTCAGCGCACCCACACCAATAAGTAACGCCATCAACGCCACACACGGGGTCCGCACGGAAACAACTGACCGGACATGAAGCGGGTGCTTTCAATCCAGCGCATACATCACCCTTACCATCCTCTCTTGTGACTTCTTGAATCAATATTCCAGCGCCAGTTTCCGATAGCGCGATCGGGAAGCAGAGACTACTCAATAAGAAAATTGTGACGCATGTGAAAATTGCTGAGAGTTTCGACATGGATTAATTTTTTGTTTAGAGTTTAGGATCGGTGGATCTAACCTAACTCTAAAAATTGGGAAAATATTGAGACGGAGGCAAGGGGAAAACGGTTCTTGTTTTCGATTCGATTGGTGAAACAGCACAAGGCCGAGGTGTAAAGCAATGGAAGAGAGCAAATAAGCGTAGTGGGTAAATTGTATTGAAGCTCAGGCCCATCTTACTCCGATTATTGGGCCCTAGAGGATCCAGGTTGAATGTACTTAAGGTCTTGTCTTCTTATTCACATTTATTAATATTTGCCTCCAAATCTTTACACGTACGAAAACAATAACAGAGGTGCATAAAAAAAAAAATATATGAGATTTATATAATCGTTAATTTTAAAATTTATAAAATTAATTAAGATATATATAAGTTAACCCGAATACTCACATATCAGAAAAAAAAATAATTAAAAAAAATTGTTAGTCTAAACTTGTAGAATTGTCGATACTTATTTTTATCACTAACGATAATAATTTGTTGTTCTATCCATCAATATAAAAATAATTAATAAAATTACCAATAAATATGATATCATCAACGAGATACTTGTTAATAACATATTTTTATTAATAAATCCATTAATAAATTTTATATGACAAAAATAAAGTGTTTACAAAAAACAAAAATATTTTGTGAGTGTATATCAATTTTCTAGTTATGAACTAAAAGGAAGATGGGGGATGATGGGGCAGACATTAATATTTTATGGACTCAGAGTGTTTAGGCATAGCACTCTCCTTCTTTGACAGCATCCACGCCATTACAGAAAGCGTCTTTGCAAGTAGAGTGTAGGTGACACCATCAGTCCCACAAACAGCGTTAGCAAGGATGCAACTAAGTGTTGAAAGTGTAATTGTAATTTTTTTTTAAGTATTTTTATTTAGAAATATATTAAAATAATATTTATTTTTTAAAAAAAAAAATTATTTTTGATATCAACGTATCAAAATAATCTAAAATAAAATATTAATTTGAAACAAAAACAAAATTATAAAGAATTAATTTTTTTCAAAAATATTTTTGAAAAAAAAAAAGCAGGTTCGAAGTCAGGGTGTTCGACTCGTGCGCGCATACCATAACCTTGAGACTGAACCATTGACAAGCGAAAATTGGAAAAAAGACCATCAACCAGGGTTAGGAAGGATGTATATGACGTGTTTGAAAGTGTGGTTGTGATTACTTTTTAAAATATTTTTTACTTGAAAATATATCAAAATAATATTTTTTTTATTTTTAAAAAATTATTTTTGATATCAACGCATCAAAATGATCTAAAAAAATATTAATTTGAAACAAAAAAAAATTGAATTTAAATTTTTTCAAAAATATTTTTGAAACATAAAAATAAAAATGTTCGAGGTCAAGGCGTTCGACTCGACCGCGCATACCATAACCTCGAGACTGAACCATTGACAAGCAAAGATCGGGAAAAAAAGACCATCAAACATAAGGATTCAACTATCTTAGAGGTGGCCATTAGGATGATATTTACAAGAAGGATATACTAAGCAAAAGATTTTGTTAAGCTCAAGCTAGAGAGAGAAGAACTGGAAGTGGGGTGTTGGATGATAGGATGGATGTATGCTTGTATAGGGTAATTAGCGATGCCATGAAAAAGATGGAGTATATAGCTACTCGCGAGTAGTGTAACCCACGGTCAAAGAAGGCCAGTGTGGTTTTTTGACGAAGCATCTTCAACGAGACAGTTGCGGCGTATTGTAACTATTCTAATAAAAGATCAAAACTCTTTTTAGGTTAATGTTGGAAATTTTGTTTAATACATGGATAGTGTGAATATTTTTGGTGAAATTAAAAGTGAGATTTACTTATTTTTTTAGATTAAAATCTTGTTATAACTTAATTTTTAATATAAGTTATTTAACATAAACATTAATATGATTTAAATAAATTATAAATAAATAAAAAATTGATTTTAAATAACCTTTAATTGATATGTTTTGATGAACACTCAAAAAAAAAATTATTCCGCATGAAAAAAATTAAAATTTTCTTGGTGTTTTGTCTATATTCAAAGAATAAAATCTTAAAAACACATAATTAATTATTAGCAACAATAATAAGTTTCAGATCAGGTAAATTCGTTAATAAATAAATATTTTTTTATTGATTTTGTTTTAAATATATTTTTAAAATATATGTTTTAGACCGATACATGATGGAATTAAGATAGTTCCAATCTTTTATGCATGATTTAAATTTTGTGTAGTATGTATACCATATTCTTACATGTTATAAACCAAACAAATATATATATTTAATTATTTTGTGAATTTTGAACAATAGATGGAGAGCGTTACTGCGTTTCTACCGTGGCTGCTCGAAAGGAATAATGCTGAGTCCCTATATAGATATATTTTTATTGGTGTTTTTGTAACAATTTTTTTTTTCTCATACAACGACGTCGTGTCGTCGTCCTTCATTTCTAATCAAATTCTACTATATCAACTACTATGTACAAAATTAAAGATGCATTTAAAGAGGGTTATTTAGAAATCTCAAAAAAAAAAAAAAATTCCGATCAACTTTAATTAAGGGGCTAACCTATGATTTTCAAAAACAAAAAGGACTAACCTTCAAAATCATATAAACACAGCTCTTTGTGTGTAAGAACTTTTCTGTGTTTCATCTTTACACGACAGAGTTGCTTGAATCATGACTGATGTGGCTTCTCAAAGGCATTATAATCTTTTTATACCTTTTCAATTTAAACACCATTCCTACCGTCGCCGCCTGCATCATTCGCAATACACTCTAGGGAAGCTTTTGACATGCTCCTAATTATTCCAGACTGGAAATGGTAAAAGGAGACTGAACATTGCTCAAGCATATATACTACTGTGGTTCAACTAGATGTTTGGGTAGGGTGACAGAATTTCCGTTATGATCTCCATTACCAAGCCTTCAACGATGCTTTTCGTTTTGAATCATAAACGTAAAAAGATGCCCCACATCAGTAACTAAGAAACAATCCAAAAACTCCATGAGTCTGGGATCGATCGATACAGTACGTACTACTGCAGATTCTAATTATTTTTGTCGTGCTGCAGCATAATTTATTTAGTTTTTAAGATCCAATTATAAGATGCTCGTTGCATTTCAATGAAGTTCATTACAGGATTCAAAGATGTAGTTGTGGTGTAATTATCAAAAGTATATATTAACTCAAGATACAACCTGTTATATCACAATAAGGCAGACGATATTGCACTCAACAATATCATCACATTGCACCAGATACAGGTTGTTGGATATTAATTCTAGCTAGTAATCATATTTCCACAGACCGTTAAATATAACATTTTAATATTGATTGAAACCTTGAACCTTTCCTTAAACATGATTATCCATTATTGTTTGTTGGGATTGCCTTCACTGTTAATTTATTGCTGAGAGAGAAGATCAGTAGGACATGATCCTGGGTGGATGAATGATAGACATGGAGATATTGGATGGAGAATAATTAGAGGAAGAAAAAAGGCAGGAAGCACATAGCTACGTCCGTGGTGAAGTGGAATGCACACTGCACAGTCAAGGAAGCCTGGCTAATATAGTGGCTGCTTTTCTGATATATGTTGATGGTGTAGATTCATCAAGCAAGGTGGTAGCTATTGTGGAGTGGCCCACTCCTACGAATATTTATAATGTGAGGGGATTTCATGACTTGACCTCCTTTTCTAGGTGATTTCAATCGCCATCTCAATTTTTTTTATCGCATACATCACTGAGTGCTTCAAAAAGAAAAAACTTTCTGGTAGATGGAGAAAGTTGCAGTCAGTTTCAGCTGCCGAAGTAGAAGATGATTAAAGCTGATTTAATCCTTGCCTTTCTTGATTTTGATAAATTATTCGAGGGTAATTGTGATGCCTCGGGTATGGGATTGAAGGCGTCCTCAGCCAAGAGGGCGCCGCCCCATTATATGTTTTTTAACAAGAAACTGTCCTGAGCTTGGTGTCATTGTTTAGCAATTAATTAAAGCATTAAAATCATTATTAATTTGGTATAGAAGGAGTTCATTATCATTACTAATCATGATGTCTTGAAGTACATCAATGATTAATAGAAGTTAATTAAGTTGCCTAAATCTGACAATGCCAGCAACGTGGCTGATGCATTAAGAGCATGTTTCGGAATGTGGTTTAATCCGTGTTCTCAAAAAATTTTAAATTTTTTTTTATTAAAATTTGATATAATTTGTATATTTTATATCGTTTTGATGTACTAATGTCAAAAATAATTTTTTTAAAAAAAAATTATTGGCATACATTTTGGTACGAAAAGTTATTTGAAAAGCACCCACAACCATACTGTCAAACAAGCTCTAAGTAGGCCGCGGGTTACTCTTTTACCACCATGCACGCCACGGTTATGGAGTTTGATACAAATTTATTAGAAGATATACCCAGCAGGAGACCCTTTCTTTGAGCAAATTTATTATAAGGTGACTGCTAGTGGTAAACCCAAGTGACTGTTATTTTTAATAGTTACTTACTTGTTTTATGGATTGTAGTTATATAATTTTGAGATGAGCGAGTAATGGGTTTGTTGGGTCAAAGGGTTTCTAAGGGATAAACTATTACTTATATACTAAAACGTTTGGGATTTTTATTGTACAATGTATAATTATTATTGTGCAAAAATGTTGTTTTTTTTCCAGTTTGGTCTTCAAAGTTTGCTTTTGAGTGATCAAGACCTATTTAAGGAGCAATTGATTTCAAATTCTTATAAAAAAGCGGGATTGGAAAGGGGGGACTAAAATGAAAAAATACAACAAATATGGGTGACGTACTATAAGTTTTGAAAACATTCACTTTGATCCTCCAACTTAAACAATCACGAAAATTATACAATTTTGGTTCCTCAAAATTGTTCCAATTCCATTTTGACACAGAGGTTTATTTTTGTTATTTTTTTGTCCCTGGTTGAGAGATGAGAGAAAGAGGGGTTGTCGAATTCCAGCGGTAGAGAGAAAAACTTGTTGTTGGCACCGATTTATACCACCAAAGTAAAGGATATTTGTTTCAAATTGTTTCATTTGATTAGGGGAGTTCATAAGTAAAGCTAACGCAAACTTCCTTCCCCAACCCAAGAAAAGGATGCTCACAGCCTTCTGATTCAATTACTCCCGTACTCGTAATTTATGGATAACCAATCTTTTTTCAAATATAGTTGGGAGACTCTCCCCAAGAAATGGGTCAAAAAATGGAAAGATCGGAATATGGTAAGATTTCCAGTAAATGAAAAGTTTTAGAGGAACAACTAATTCCCCTATTGATTAGGTTTTTTATACTTTAAAAATTTGTGAAAAAACAGATCTAAACTCAGATTGATTTTTTATTTCCAGTTGAGTTCGGTTTTTTGGGCTGTTTTTGGGTTTTTTGAGGTCATAAATGAGTTTTTCATGGTTTCTAGGGTATTTTATAAGTGTCTTGGGTCAAAAACAAGTTTTAAAACAGGTTTTTGGATCAAAAGAACACAGATCCCAATTTTTCAGCCACCACAGTAACCGAAATCAGTCAGGTTGCCAAACCTAAAACGTTTGGGTCTGGCATGGTTACCATAAAAATTTAACTTTAAAGAACGCAATTGAAAAGAAATAAAATGATGTGACCGGTTAAAAAACTAAAAGCCAAAAAAATTAAAAAAACCTCCTCTCTTTTATTTTGTTCATATGGTCTCTTTTAAATAATATTGATTTTTTTTTATCATGCGTTTACTTTTCGGAAAGGTTTTTCTTATTTATCTATGATTTTGTTTTTATCTTTTATCTTTTATATAGATAATATTTACAAGTTATTTCTTTTTTATATATATAATCAATTTAATGTTCTATGTTTCAAGATTAAATATCTTGATCTATATTTGTCTCTTGATTTTTCAAGTTTTGTTTTTTCATGTTATTAATGATTTTTTATTTATCTATTAACATGTATAATTCTTAGTTTATTTGATTACATGTATGTATGTATATAATTTTTAATTTGTTATATTCTTTTAACTATAAAAATATATTAAAAAACTCTCTAGATATATGATTTTTTATGACCCACAACCAATGCATGAGTCATGTAGCTAGTTGATTCTAGATTGAGTGGAGCAAACAGCGACATGATATATACGGAGCAGGATATTTGAATAGACTCCATGTTCCCTTAAAACTTTAAGCTTATATGCTTCTTGTGGACCATGCTTGACATGGACCCATTGGTTCAAGTGTAAACACCATCCATGCCCATCATCAATATTATACTATGCCATGTAAGATTAAGGGTATCATTTCACCATGAAAGCTACGGACATGATCATGAAAGTCAACAACTGTTTTGTGCTGGTGAAAGAAACTGCAAGGAACTACCCTTCTTTGTTTTAGAGCTTCTCCTTGCTTGGTGTTCCTTTCTGGTTTCAAGATGTCATTAAAAAGGAAAGGAAAGGGGAGAGAGTCTGAACTTGAACACTACCAGCTACCTGAAATCTTATCCATATATGCGCTTCCAGGTGTATATCCTATTTTCATGTACACTTCTAGCCTTGGGGGCTAGGGCATCTACAATCTCAATATTTACAGAATGTACTACCATAGAAACAAATTAATAATTCTCCCAACGTGATAATTATGACGTCTAGTTTTTAGGAAATTATTTTTTAAAAAATTTTGTGTTTATTTATTATTAAAAAAGTTAATGAAAGAAAATATTTTTTCTTTCAATAAAAATTACTTTCCAGTTAAAGAAAAATTTAACGTGGTTGTATGAAAGTGTTTGCCTTTTATTTTGAGCGGAAAACACTTTCCGGAAGTTGTGAAAAATTTAAAAATATCAAATTATTTGCTGATTATATCAAATTTGATCCTCAAAATTTACTCTATATATATATATATATATTGTTTTGAATATTTGTTTTTCAATTTTATCCCTTAGAATTTAATTTTTATATTAATTTTGATCCTTATTTTTATAATTGTTATTTGCTTTTACCTTATTATTTTTTAATTGAAATTTTTTATCTGTCAAATTTGGTTCTCATTCTTTTGATTGTTACTTATTTTATTTGAAATAATTTATGAAATGTTAATTATTATTATTTTAATTTCTTCATCTTTCAATTTTTTATTTTTTAGATTTGATCTCTATTATTTTGATTATTATTTATTTTATTTGAGATAATTTATGAAATTATATTTTTTTTCAATTTCATTCTCATTCAACTTTTTAATTTGTAAGATTTATTCCTCATTATTTTAATAAACTTGAAAAAAAAAAAACATTAATAAATTATTTTCCAGCTCATTTTCCATGACAAAACCAAACACTTGGAAAGTGTTTTCCAACTTATTTTCCATTACACTACCAAACATCGAAAATAATTCACTTTTCCCGAATTCACTTTTCCGAATTCACTTTCCAAAAGGAAACTACTTTCCAGCAAACAAACGGGGCCTACATCATTTAACCATTTTTAGCGACTGGGTTTTTCTATCAGCATGAAATTACCATTTTGTTGGTAAAACTTTTACCGACTAATTCACTCATAAAATGCATCCATTTGTATAATATTTTCCAGTAATTTCATCATCTATCGCTAATTTTATCAGTAGGAAAAAAGTTAAAAACCAATGAGTTTACAAACAGAAAATGTGTGCCAAAAAAATAATATTCCCAGTGGAAATATACTAATGGAATTATTCTGTCAGTATATTCTCATCGGTGATAATGGCATATGAAGTAATTTTTTTCTCAACTCTCTATAATATACTGACGGATTGATTCCGTCTGTATTACTATCGGTAAATCATCAACGGAATTATTCCGTCGATGATTGTGGCATATGCAATAAAAAATTTACAACTCTCTAGAAAATACTGACGGATTGATTCCGCCTGTAAGTCCGTCGGTGATAATTAAAAAATATTTTAAAAAATAAAATTGTATAGAATAATTAATATAAAATTGTATAGAATAATAAAAAAAAATTAAGCAAATAAAATTGTATAAAATTGAAATATGTAAAAATAAAATTGAATAACATAAAATCCAAATATTCATTACAATTTGATTTGTACAAATAAAAATTAAACTAGAACAATGGTGGCGCTGGAAGAGGAGGAGGAGGAGGTTGGTCATTCTTGGGATCATATGGCCAAAAGGGGAGCGCACACGTACCACTCTTCCGTGATCTCATGTTCATGACCATTTGGCGAAGTTGTTCATAATCCGCCAAGAGTCGCTCATATTTTTTGGTGAGATGAGTCGTGTGTTATTGCAAGGCCACGAACTCCTGAGACTGAGTGCTCGATACCAATTGGGAGCTCTCAACGGTTGAGATACTACGGGCCGCCCGCAAGTTCTCTGTTCTAGTGTTGGAGAGTCCGTACACCCGATTTCTATCGAGTCCACTAGACAATCCTGCCTCTAGTCATAAATTTGGATTGAAATCCTAGTGGGTCGAAGGATCGTCCTCGTATCTCTCCCTCAACCAGATATTATATGTCTCTTGAAAATTAAAAAAGAAATCATGAAATTCAATTCAAGAAAATAATAACTTAAGAAAGAAAATGGTTGAATGAACATACCATGAAATGTTAAGCGCGGTTGTTGACGAACTGTTGCACTTCCTTTTGGTGGTCTTCACTTTGCACGTGCGTCTCTACAAAAAGCTTCATTGGACTCAGTTCACGTCCAAAAGACGTAACTTGTAAGAAAAAAAATATTACAAGCTAAATATATTTATAAATAACAACAAATTAATTAAAGATATATGTCATTAAAATTAATCTTACCATCTGTTTCGCATGTGCAATGAACGGAACAGAGCCACTAGTGTGCATGGTAACTGAACTATAAATTTTCCAGTTCTGGTTCTTGGTACCGAACTATGAGCGTCGTGTGAACCGCTCAGACGTCACGTGCTGGATAAATTGTGCCCATATATCCTCTTGGAAGTGTGGCGGCCTAAAATCCCTTCAAACTACCACATCATTCCGGACCTTGTAAATTGTTTTCTCGGCGTATTTTTTTTTTTTTTTTTGCACTTCATACCAAAAGTCATGCAACCTACATCCATAAATGAATTTTATATGAGTAAATGACAAATTAGATTTTAATATATAAAATCTTAAAAAAATATATCGTATCATTTTCGATGTTACTTAATTGTCACATGATTCTCCCACACCCTCCTCGCAACATTGTCATCCGCATTATTCCACTCGAATTTGTGCTGTGTATAAATAATTTATTAAAAATAAATCAATAATTTCAACATAACATACAAAATAGTTAAAATTTGAAGTTAACATTAACCTCAAATCTTCTAAACCATGCATCGATATAAGGTCTCACATCAGGATGTCTGGACACCTGACTCCATTGAAACAATGGAATCGTCATCGATAATTTAAACCCTAATGTTATTACTCTGGGCGGCATTAATGTTTGTGAACCTGAAAATCAATAAAATCAATAAAATATTAATTAGTTGTTCATAAAAAACGTTAAAAAAAAAACTAAAATCAAAGCAAACTTTGAAACAAACTTGCATTGAAAGGTCGTCCTTTCAATGTGCCTCGTACTTATAGGTAAATTGACCCCGCTCTGAAGGTACATCGCCTCCACATTGTGAAACTGCATTGGAAGAAGTAGCGTCGTGAAATAATATTATTTTTAATTAATCCATCAGTGATTCCCTCGGTAAATTCACTCTCAAATTTCAATTTCGCATTAAAATTTTCAAAAAGGCCTTCTAAAATTTTCACACTCCATTGGTGATTCGTCGGTAATTCCCTCGCTAATATTAAAAAGTATACATGGTCAGAGATGCGTTAATTACCAGCGTTTTAGGTTACGCGATCCATCGGTGGTCCGTCGATAATTCCCTCGGTACTTGCAACTAACTCAATGGTCTTTAATTGACATCACCGACATGGGATGTGATCAATTCTCTTCACCTCTAGAAAAACACCGACGGACACAAATCATCGATGTTTCCATCGGTGATGTGGGAACAGTTCCCTTCACCTCTGTAATACACTGATGGTTTATGTCCATCGATGTCTTTGTCGGTGATCATGAAACAATTCCCTTCGCTTATAGAATACATCGATGGAATGTGTTCGTTAGTATTTCCATCGGTGATGTGGGATGGGAACAGCTCCCTTTGCTTCTGGAATACACTAGCGGGCATGGTCCGTCGACGTTTCCATTGGTGATGTGTATAGTGAATGACAGATTATGTCTATATTGCCTGTATATCCTCCCTACAAATACTTAAATTGAAAACTTCATACACAACACAACACAATAACAGCAGTTCACATAATAATTATTTATTTGTACAGAATTTCATCCATAAATATTACATGATAAAAAATTCCTTTACACTTTCATATTCTGATAGTTAATCAAAATTATCTTCTTCTTCTTCATTTTAATCATCATTATCTCCATCGACTTGTTCTTGTCTGCTGGAGCTTAGAACAACATTCAACTCCTCATTGTCAACATCAACAAAATTATTATCAAAGATGCGAAAATTTGAATTTTCTTCTAAGTCAATCGATGGAGCAACTTGATATGGTTCAACCAACTCATTAACTTGAAAGACATCATCTCCCACACTTGTGTCTTCGTTCTTATCCTGAACAACCTCGACACGACCTATGCGTTTCATTTTTAAAATGAATAACCAATTAACTCTTGATCGATCCTTTCTAAAGGAAGGGTGTATGTGTAATAAATTTGCTGACATTGCTTGGCGAAAACAAAGACATCGTTTACGTTGCGGAGTCTAGTTTTTGAGTTAATTTCGACCAGACCATAGTGAGGATCTACTCTGATTCCTCTATCAATGGTGTCATACCAATAACATTAAAATAAAAATACTCTATTATGCTTGCTATGATATTGCAATTCAACGACCTCTTCTAATTTACCATAATAGTCAATTTCAAACTCATTACAAGTCGATCCCTTAACACAAACACCACTATTATATGTCTTTCTTCCATGCCCATATTCTTCAGTATGAAACACATATTCATTGACAAAATACATGTTGTAGCACTTCACTTTTCTTTCAAGACTCAGGCTTAGTAAAGATAATGAAACACTAGCATTCATTTCCATTTAATAAACCTTGTACATCAAGTACAACAATGAACAATAAATGAGAATTCTATAATGAAATTAAGTACCATGATAAATAATGAGTTTTGATGGTACTTACATGTGTTTTGAACCACGTGATAAATTGTTCATCTTGTAATCTAAAGATGTGGGTTCAGTCAGCTATGAGTTATTAGACAATAAATGTTATCGATATTGCCTGCAAGGTTTTTAAAATTGTATGAGTTTGTGATATCGAAGCCTCAACATGTGTCTTGTTCTTAACTTTTTTCTTAAGATTGAACATGTACTTGCATGGAATTAAACAAATATTTTCAATTAAGAAAAACAATGAAAATACATTAATAATTACATTGCATCTATAATATATCTCGAATGGATACACCCATCTATACTGGACTGGGCCTTCAACTTTTGCCTCATACGATAAATATATGGGTAGATGCTCCATCAAGTAAAAAAATAATTGAGGGAATATCATCTCAAGTTTGCATATTATCTCAACGATATTCGTTTCAAGTCTCTTAATGTGATGTGTCTGCAACATGCTGGAGCATATATCTCTAAAGAAATGACTAATCTCCGTGAGTGCATCTCATATTCCCTTTGGTAACAAATCACAATAAGCTAATAGAATGAGTGTTTGCATAAACACATGGCAGTCATGGCTCTTCATTCCATACAATCTGCATTCTTTTATATTAACCAACATTGATATGTTCAAAGCATGTCCATCAAGAAAACATAGACTCTTAAGCCACTGGTAGACCAGTAGTCATGTATTCTTCTCTAAAGTGAAGCTTGCTCTAGGCTTTGCGACCTGTGACCCATTAAAAACCAACTCCATATTTTTACGATTACAAAATAATGTTATATCCATTCTAGCTTTTATGTTGTTTTTTGTCTTCCCCTTCGCGTCCATGACTGTGTTGAAAATGTTCTCAAACACATTTTTTCTATATGCATGACGTCAAGGTTATGTCAAAAGATACTGGTCTTCCAATAAAAAAGTTCCCAGAAAATACTTCGCTTTACTTAGTTGTGGGTCAAACCAAAACCGGGAAACTTTTACTTATTGGATTGGAAACCAAACACAATGTCATCGTACTCTGACACCACGTCATGCAATTGTTCACCAGAAAAACATGGGGTGCAATGTCCTTTTCAACTCTGCCAATAAAAAAATCATTTATGTTCTTTCTGTATCTGTGATCTATTGGCAAGAAACGCCGATAGCAGTTAAAAAAATATTTTACCTCCGTTTATTAACGTGAATGCCTTGTTGTTTTCCATACAGTATGGACATGCTAGTTTTCCATACATGCTCCAACTAGAAACCATTCCATAAGTTAGAAAATTATTGATAGTCCATATCAAAACTGTCCTCATAAAAAAATTTAGTTTTCTCGATACATCATAAGTCAAATCCCTAAAGAACCACAACTGTGTCAACTCATCAATCAATAGTCGAAGACTAACATTTATATTACGGTTCGAACTGTTATGAACAAGTATGACCGTAAATAAAAATATAAACTCCGGCCTTATACACATCCCCGATGGCAAGTTGTAAACCATGAGTATAACCGGTCAACAAGAATAAGGAGCAACAAATAACTCAAATGGGTTGAATTCGTTTGTATATAACCCAAGACGCACGTTCTTTTATTCAACTGAAAAGTAAGGATGCACAATGTTAAAAAGTTTTCATGCTTCACCGTCAGAAGGATACACCATCACTCCATCCACCGTATCATGTGATTGGTGTCATATCATGTCCTCAACAGTCTTTAGTGACATGAATAACCTCTGTAGTCTATGCGTGATTGGGAAGTATCTAAGTTTTTGATATGCTACAAGAGTCTTTCTCATACCAGTTTTAGGTTTATAACGAAAATAATGATCACATATCATGCACTCGATCAGCTTAGTATTTTCAAGGTAATATAACATACAGAAATTTAGACACATATTAATTTTCTGGTATCCTAACCTGAGGGGTTTCATCATGGACTTAGCACTATAGAAGTTCTATTTCAGCCTATTCCCTTCAGGTAAAATGCTTCGCGTTCATTCTACAATTTAGTTATAATCGGCCTCACTCAACTCATAATCCGACTTGATGGTAAACACCTCTGCAATGGTCAATAATTTACTGTGATTTGTGCAATCATCTCATAATGGTTCATCATAATCTTTCAGAAGTGCAGAATACCTGGTCGCCTCTGCATTAGGTTCTTCTTCGACGATTGGACATTGACTATCATTACCTTGATTCATTCTCATTGTATCCATAATCATATTTATATAAGGATTACTATTGTCATTAACAACTCCATGCACATTGCTAGCACTAGAAGTTGACCCGGCCATCCTCTCCACCGTGCTCTCGTTACGAACAAATAGTTCTCCAAGTGCATACCAACACAAGTAATCCTCCATGAACCTTTTGTGTAGAAGATGCATCGTTACAACATCTAAATGAAAAAACTTTTTATTTTTACACCTCTTGCATGGACACCTAATGTCGCCTCCACTAATATTTCTCGGAATAAATGTTGCGGAATTAATAAAACTCTAAACCTCATTACAATAATCCATCATCTGTAATCCTTGGGGTGAATCTCGATACATCCATGAACGATCATCTATGACTTCTATCGAACCTCTATAAAATAATGATAACAACATGTATTAATTAATTATATTAAGTAAATAAATTCGCAAAAATATTGGTTAGATTATCCAACTTAATGTCAAACTTTTCTAAAATATTCATTATCAATTATCTACATACATACAAATTTCTACGCATTAACTTATGGAAATTACAAATCGACAATAAAATTGACAAAAAAATAAAACACACCCGTTAAACAAGCCATTATTTATTACATCACAACACACCTAAGTCGGTAATTCGACATAAGTTTCAACAATTTACAAACAAATAAAATTCCACAAAATCTAAAACAAACAAGTACAAGATTATAAATCCATACTACATGTTTGAGAAAAAATAATAAAACAAGTAAACACCCAAACAAAATACATATACTAAAAAAACATTCAATAATAAAATTGACATTTTAAAATTATATTAAAATTAAAAATAGATAGATTTACTTACTAAAAATAAAAAAATCTGTAATAAATCAAAACACGGATGCTGAAACTAGAAAAGTTTGTGTTGAGATAAAGGGGAATGTTTGGGGGGAGGGAGCTGGTTGTTAATTTTTTGGGAGGGGGGTCTATGCCCGATCATATATTAAATTTTACCGATAAAATTCCCGACGGAATTATTTCGTCTGTCACCCCATTGGAAATTCTATCGGTATTTTTGACATGTCACTGTATGGACAACCCAGTTTGAATCCGACTGTATTTCCATCAGTAAAATTGTCCACAAAAACTTACACGTTATCGCACAACTTGTTTTTTTTATTCTTTATATTCCGTTTGGGATTCCCTCGGTATATATCGACGGATTGTTTCTGTTGGTATATACCTGCGGTTTTAGTGGTAGAAATTTTTTTATCAATAAATATCACTGTAAATTGCTGATGAAAAAAAACTGTCGCTAATTTTGTTTGTATTTGTTGAACTTCTAGTAGTGTAATCGGTAAAGCTTTCAAAACTAAGCTTTTAAATGCGTGACAGAAGGGAAAAAACATAGCTTGAACAAGTTACAGCTACAAAGCACCCCATTATTTTGGCACTAATTTTACTTTTAAGATTTGACACATTGTTCTTCCATTCACCAAGCTGAAAGAATTGGTTGATCTGTTATCGGAAGTATTAGATACTTAGCAGAAAGGGACACTTGGATCATATCTGCCTCCTTCAGAAGATGCTTATTGCTTACTGAATATTTAAATCACTACATGCTCAATAGCAGAAAGGCTAAGTGTCGACATAGAGCCTTCCTTCTGCTAAATATATACGGTCATCAGCCATATTAATTACCAAAAGTCGTGACAAATTTATGAGGTCATGTTCTTATGATGCTTAAATATTAGCTTAGCATTTGATTTCGTGTTCACCGACTAAAAAAAAAAAAGGTTTGGCAAAAGATTGCGTGAAGAGAATACTGATTAAAGAAATGGAAAGTCGGTACTCGGACGATTATGTAATCATGCTTATTCCCCTTTGGGAAGTGGTGATCCTATATATAGATGAAGGTTATCAGTCCGATTACACTACCATTGCACACACTTGTATCTCTTAGGGAGAGGAACTAACTATTCTTCAACTACTGCTTCTCCAAAATATTGTTTATACTGCACTCGTAGAGAAAACATGAGTGACGGAGGACAATGGAAGCCTGTCGTGGGAATGGTGGTCGTTAATTTTGCCTTCGCAATAGTGAATGTGCTTTTTAAAAAGATTCTGGATCAAGGAACGAACGGTATGGTTATTGCTACATACCGACTATCAACTTCTGCAATTTTCTTGGCGCCTGTTTCTTACTATTGGGAAAGGTAGTCTTTTAGCTGCTGCACAATTATTTTTTCATGCTTGTTTAGCTCCTCTGAGCACGATTTTGACGTTTGTCAACTAGTTATTTTCTCTGTTGCTCCTTCATTAAAAACATCACCGAGTTTGGAGCATGGACTGAACTTCTTTGATGTACAAAGGTTCTTACAAGGGTCTGTAATATAGCTAGTTTGATTGCAGGAAAAGCAGACCTAGGCTAACAGCTTCCATCTTCTGCCACCTCTTCCTCGGTGCCCTTTTCGGGTTAGTTAAACTATACTTGTAATCTTCAAGATGGTTCTGTGCGTTATGCTTCGCAATAAATAACTACAGTTGCCATGATTATGTCTAGAGACTCTGATTCTCTGAGAATTATTATTGATGTCTATCAGGTTAACTCTCACACAATATTTATTCCTTAAGGGACTTGAGTATATATCTGCTACCTTCGCCTGTGCATTCCTCAACACGGTCCCTGTAAACACGTTCATACTAGCACTACTTTTTGGGTAAGCGCAGCAAGCAGTGAGTGGTTTACTGCATTTTCTGACCAAAAATAATATTCCTTGGTAACTGGTGTTAAAACTCTTTCCAGTAAAGAAAAAGCGAGCATGACAACCAAGGCAGGAAGAACAAAGGTATTAGGTGCACTTATATGCATGGGAGGAGCTGTCCTATTAATCTTTTATAAGGGAATCCCATTAACTAATTCACATTCAAGAGCTGCAACAACTGACATCCTAAACCATGCTGACACTATGATCTCAGGGAAGAAGAGACAAAGGTGGGTGGTTGGTTCGATACTTTCTCTTGCAGGCTGCTTCACGTGGTCTTTGTGGTTCCTCATTCAAGCTAAGATTAGCAAAAGTTACCCATTTCAATATTCTAGCACCGCCCTTATGTCCTTCTTGGGCGCAGTCCAATCTGCTATCTTGAGTTTAAGCATTGAAAGGAATTTTTCCATGTGGATTCTGAGAACAAAATTGGAGATTATAAGCGTCCTTTATGCTGTAAGTATTCTCCGGGTAGCTTAAATTAATGTTGCGTGCTTCATTCAGGTCAAGAGAAGAAGAGTTGACACAGGAGGCTTGAAATATTACCGTTTCACTTGTTCACACAGGGAATCATAGGATCTGGCTTGTGCTATGTTGGCATGTCATGGTGCGTCAAACAAAGGGGTCCTGTGTTCACATCAGCATTCACCCCTTTCACACAGATATTTGCTGCTATGTTTGATTTCTCCATCCTGCATGAACAAATTTATCTGGGAAGGTTGTTTCCTTTCATTACATGTATTATGCTTTTACTTTACAACAGATTATTTACTGTTCCTAACAGTCTTTAATTTTAACGAACAGTGTCCTGGGTTCTGTCCTAGTTATACTTGGTCTGTACATTCTACTTTGGGGTAAAAGCATTGAAGCAGGGGATTGTGGAGAGAAGCAAGCCCACCTAGCCAGGGAAGAGGAACACCGTGACACCGAAGCACAGATACCAGCAACAATTTCAAGGAGTAATCCATAAATAAATGCTCTCTCTAAGTGAATTATTTGGTGGCCGGAGGCTGGTTATTCAAGGCAGTGCAGTGAAATTGGAGGCAAAAAAGTTTCGAGTCTACCGTGAACGAGCACCATTTGAATTTATAGAAAAGGCATTGTCTATTACTTCATTTTGCTGAGTTTTCACTTCGTTCCCCCAATTTCCATGTACTGTATTAAAATTAAAATTAAATGATGCTATACAAGTATACTCATTTAACTGCATGATGATTGTTTAATAAAATAAATCAATAATTATATATATATATATATATATATCAAGATATCTCGCGAGGAGTTTTTCAAAAAAACAATTTAATTATACAATAATAAATTTATTCCTTGCAAGAAAAGTCATTATTTCAGTTATTTTAAAAAATTCTGGTATAATTATTTATTTTCTTGTTAACATGTCTTTTTTTAATGAAATAATATTTTTTGTGTATTTTTAATTAAATAAGAATTATAAATAATTAAAATCGATGAAAAAATCTAAAATAAATATAAAAAAGATTTTCTTGATGTGATAAAAATTATAAGCAATCAATAAAAAGGTGCGCATGTAATGAAAAAAAAAACAAAAAATTATATATATAAAAAAAAAACGTTTTTATTCTGATTGAAATTATCATTTCCTAATTTGTAGAGTAGAAAGACAGCAGCATCCTTGAACGCCCAAACAGGCAACTCTGCTTTATATTCTGACTGACACGTGTTTCAAAGGGAACAACGAATAGTCATTAGTTCAGCAGTCGTTTACCCCAACCAAATTACATGTCGTTTCTTCTTACATAAGAACAGGCCTACGCATTGACGGCTTTGCCTCTCCGGCCCATTAACAAATCCTCTTCTAATACCCTGCACGATTCAAAAACCCTAGTTTCACTGACTTCTTCTTCTTCTTCTACGGTGTACCGCTACTGGAAACTGTTGTATCTATAAAGCGAAAATAAACTAGCGAAAAATGGGGGGGAAGAGAAGGAAGAGCGAAAGCGAGGCGATGGAAGAATATGGCAGCGATGTAGAGTTAGACAGAAAGGAGAAGAAGAAGAAGATGGAGAAGGGGAAAACGAGAGAAATACTCCCGTCAATGATTAAGAACAAGGAGAAGAGATCTGCCGTACACGCCAAACTCAAGCATGAAAAGAAAGTCGAGAAACGCAAGAAGCTTAAAGCCCGAGACGCCGAAGAGAAGCGAGCTCTCGAGCTCGGTGAGGAGGTCAGGTCCCCAATTGAAATATCGCATTAGGGTTTTTGTTCTTTTTTAATCAGAATTGATTTTGTGTGGTGTGATTATTGTGCAGCCTCCTCCAAGGAAGATTCCACGCACCATTGAAAATACTAGAGAGAATGACGAGACTGTATGCAAGCCTGACGACGAGGAGGTACTAGCTCATGCTCTGCGATTGAATCAGCTATTTCTACTCATGGCCAAAATACCAAATGCTTCTTGTAGCTGATGTGTTAATTCTCTTGGTTTATAGCTATTCGCTGGCAATGATGCTGACGAATTTAGCTCCATCTTAAAACGTGAACGGACTCCGAAGATATTGATCACCACTTCCCGTTTTAACTCTACTGTAAGTTCGTAATCTCTTTTTAATTTGTTTTGTCATTGAATAGCCATGGAAGATGAAATATTATTTTGATGCCAATTTAAATCTCTCCCTGCACTTGTGATATGGTTGAATTGCCTTTACATGTCATTTGTGGTCTACAGAGGGGACCGGCTTTTATATCAGAACTACTTCAAGTGATCCCAAATGCACATTATTACAAGAGAGGAACTTATGACTTGAAAAAGGTGTTTTTTATTGGTTGTCCTTCTATTTCTAATATAAGATGCCTAGCAGTAGTGTTTCATCTCTTATTAAGATGTGCATAACATTCTTGTAGATTGTAGAATATGCAAAGAAGCAGGATTTTACTTCTCTTATAGTTGTTCACACCAACCGCAGGGAACCAGGTGAGTGGTACTTCTTAGTTTTCAATACAGAACACATGCCAAATTGCTTAGGATATGCATGTTCTTACCGTGATTTCCTATTCCAATAACTATTAAGTTGGAAATAGATTTCATTTATCAATGGATAAAACCTTGGGTGACTGCAATTGTCTATCAGAATCTTAACAATTTTCAGACTGTTTGTAGATGCTCTCTTGATCATTGGCTTGCCTGATGGCCCTACTGCCCATTTCAAACTCTCACGGCTTGTTCTACGCAAGGATATCAAGGTTTATGGCTGACCTTGTGGATATTGATGTATAACTTTTATTTAATGCAATGTTACCTTCTATTCTGAAATTAATTGATTCTATTCATTTACTAAAGAAAGTTACAGTCCTTAATGATTCTTAATCAACAAACTGTATCTAATTTCTCATCAATTAAATTTAATTTGTCTGGTCTTTAAGTAGATATGGCCTGTTTTATTGGAGCAATAATATCTAATCAAAGAGAAATTGATCAATGAAGAGAGAAATGTGGTTTTAGAAATGTTATCTAATTAGGTTTCAATGGATTAGAATAAGCTGATTTTATTTTACGGGGTATTGAGTGTGATTTCAGTTTTGTCTGATGTAGTTTCTAGGAGGGTAACTTCTTACCTTTGCTGCCTTGTGTTGCATGCAGAATCATGGAAATCCCACCAGTCATGAGCCCGAGCTGGTCTTGACTAACTTTACAACTCGTCTGGGACATTGTGCTGGGAGGTATTAAATTTTCTTCATGTTGCATGTTAGAAACCATCTAAATTTTCCTCACTATAGGTGACCGGAAGAATGAGTTGGGATAAGCTGTGTGATCATCTGTGCTATCTTCCCACAAAAATGATAATACTCTTGTTTTCTATAACTTATCCATGTTTTCAGTGTGGTTTGTATGATCTCACAGTTTTTCTATGTATCATTTTCTTTGTTGACTTCTTACACACTGGTTTTCTTCTTAATAAAACATTTTTTTGTTCATATGTACCCTCCAGAATAATACAGTCACTTTTTCCGCAAGAACCGAATTTCCGGGGTCGAAGAGTTGTAACCTTTCACAATCAACGTGATTATATATTCTTCCGGCATCACCGGTATGCTTTGGATTCATTAAATTTTGCCAAGAATAAACCTGTGGGTAAACTTTTCTTTTCTTTTCTATAAACACCTTTCCGATAGAGTTTTCCAACTATTATGTGCACAGATACATCTTTGAAACCAAAGAGAGTAAACAGAGTGATTCAAAAGGTAAAAAAGGAAAAGATGGCAAGGGTGAGAAGATCTCTCAACAGAAAGTGATTGCACGCCTTCAGGTTATGTTTCCCTATCAAATTTGTTGTTAACATTTGTTGTTGTGGAGTTGATATCCTTTCTACCAGGATCATAAGTTATACTCTTTTTTTTCTGTTCTTGTTGATTAACTCTATGAACTGAGTCAAACCTTGTAATCTTAATATTCTGCCTTAGGGCACTAGTGAAACATCAAACGCATCTGGAACTTTAGCTAGGCCCTTGATAATTTCAACTACATTT
This sequence comes from Populus x sibirica, assembly GCA_019202695.1. Taxonomy (NCBI): domain Eukaryota; kingdom Viridiplantae; phylum Streptophyta; class Magnoliopsida; order Malpighiales; family Salicaceae; genus Populus; species Populus x sibirica. The sequence continues at coordinate 1,292,796 of JAGMVL010000052.1, read as the reverse complement.
GGATACTCCATCTAAGTTATGGGTCTCAATTTTACCCAAACATCTCTGTCTGAAACCCCCTATTATCTTGGTAGTCTGTGTGCCAATAGTTTTCCTCTAAACATGCAGGAGTGTGGTCCTAGATTTACACTGAAGTTGAGAAGTCTCCAACATGGAACATTTGATACCAAAGGCGGTGAATATGAATGGGTTCACAAGGTAGCTTTTGAATGGTTTCTGTTTGGTATATATGTTGATTTGATTTGTTGACGCTTTTTTTCCCTCCAAATTTTGTGAGATTATGAAACTGTTCATATTTCTTCTCATTTGAATTTCAGCCGGAAATGGACACCAGCCGGAGGAGGTTTTTCTTGTGAGTTGCATCAGATCGTTCCAGTTTATTTGTCTTGGTGTATAAGCAAATTTTGTTGCATTCCGGGCTGGTACCTGAACAACTGATGTTAAAATCCTGATCAAATTTGTAATGTGTAATTTAAAAATAGAAAAATGAAAATTGTGGTAAGTTTTTCCCAATTGTTTATTCAATTATGGAATACTTGAAGATTATATGAATATATTTATCATTTGACTATGTCGACCCATCATAATTTTTATACGTTTCTTAATTTCTATGCATTTTTATGTGTTTACATGATGTGTAATATATTATAATTATATAAAAAAAATTGTTTTTAATTGTTTTGATGTATTTATATTAAAAATAATTAAAAAAACATTATTTTAATACATTTTAAAAAAAATCATTTTTAAAAAAAAAACACTACTATATTTTAAATAACCTCTATCTACAGTAAAACGTAACCATCACTTCAATCCATTAGGTAGATTTGTTTGTTTTTCTTTTTCCTATAAATGAATTATAAACATGAACATTTTACATGTAAAAAAACATGAATTAATGTAACTAGTATATTCATCTGTACTCCTTAATGACTTGATATTAATTTTTTAAAGATATTAAGAGTATAGAAAATTGTTTTAGGTTTCTTTGGTTTAACGGTCATGCTAGATCTAAGAGCTTTAGGTTTAGTAATCATGTTTATTTAATTATTTTTATAATTTTTTTTATTTTTAATAAAAAAATATTTAAATTATCCTTAAAGTATTCTAAATAAAAATTATAATTAATTATTTTTATAATTAATTATTTTTATAATTTTTTATTTTTTATAAAAAAAAACATTTAAACTACTCTTAAATATTCTAAACAGGATTTCTAATTTATTTTTTATTTTTTATAAAAAAAAAAATTTAAACTACCCTTAAATATTCTAAACAGAAATTCTAATTATTTTTTTATAATTTTTTATTTTTTATATATAAAAAAAACATTTAAACTACCATTAAAGTATTCTAAACAGAAATTCTAATTAATTTTTTATAATTTTTTTATTTTTTATAAAAAAAATATTTAAACTACTATTGAAGTATCCTAAACAGAAATTTTAATTAATTTTTTTATTTTTTATATAAAAAACATTTAAACTACTCTTGAAGTATCCTAAATAATTGTTTTATAAATTGTTTCTATTTTTTATATTAAAAAATTCTTAAACTATCATTGAAATATCCTAAATAAAAATGCTAGTTAATTTTTTTTATTAAAAAAATATTTAAACTATCCTTTAAATATTCTAAACATAAATTTTAAATAATTTTTTTATAATGTTTTTTATTTTATAAAAAAAATTAAACTATCTTACAGTATTCTAAACAAAAATTCTAATTAATTTTTTTATAAATTATTTTTATTTTTTATTAAAAAAATATTTAAATCATCCTTAAAGTATCTTAAACAAAAATTCTAATTTTTTTTTATAAATTATTTTTATTTTTATAAAAAAACATTTAAATCATTCTTAAAGTATTTTAAATAAAAATTTTAATTAATTTTTTTAATTATAAATTCTTAGGTATAGCAGCTAAGATAAACCCAAAACATTTCGACCTACCAATCATACCAAATCTAAACTTTATAGATATTATGATCATTTAAGATCCAATAGGCTTGGATAAAAGAAAACACAGATCAACATGCATAGACTTTTCCTCTGACTCACATCCACGTAGATCTTAAAGGTGAAACACATTGTGAGCACTCAATAAAAATCTAAATTAAGTAAACTCAAAAGTTAATTGTTCAAACAATAAAGACAAAAAAACAAATGAAGCACCTAATCTCCATTACAGGGAGCTTAATAAACACATATTATTTGAACTTTACAGCAAGGGGGGAGGAGATCGAATTTTATTTCAATTTTGATTTTTTTTCATCACACAATAACTAGGTTACTGTCATGCGCTCTCATGGAGAGGTCAAACTAAAATTGTTTTGAATATTAAAAAAATGTTAATATATGAGAAAATTCATTAATAATGTTATTAAATCTGAATAATTGGCTACTATCATGCACTCGGATGAAAAACAGTATTTTTCTCTTAGATACTGAAAAGATGACTTACTAAATTGACCTAAATTTCATAATTTAATGTTAAATTTATGATTCGGGTCTTTGATTTTATTGGGTTTAGTAAATAAAAAAATTATAAGTTATTTTTTATTTAATTATGTGATAAAAAGAAATAAACATTCATAAAATTAAGTTATTTAATTGTCAATCAATCCAAGTTAACCTATCAAACTCATGAATCGAGTTATGGATTTAATTGGATTTAATAACTTTATTTTTCAAAAACTTTTTTTTATTTAAATTTTTTTCAAGCCCTTAACATTGAATTTTTTGTTGATTTTTTTATTGATTTTTTTTCTTTCAATTTGCTTATGCGTTGCTTGTTATTTTTTTTTATATGGCCTAAATTCATTACTAAATTGTACAGTAACATAATATTTCCAAACACTTTTAAAAACTAAAAAAAACATTTAAAAAGTGAGCCAGGTGGAGAAAATAAAAGAGATCAACCTTGAATAAAAAAAATAAAGTTTGCCAAATGAAAAAGAATCATTGAAGAAAGAAAATTGCTCTAATGTGGATGGACAATTAACATTAAGTAATACTCAACATTAAGTAATACTTTAAAAGACATGGGAAAGCACCGTAGCTTTCCCATGCCTTTCGCTTATTAATATATTATAATTATAATTATATTATATTATATTATAGAGCTGTCGTTTTTTTATTGGTTTTTTTTTGGTTTTTTTAAATGAAAATTTTTTTGTTTGATTTAATTTGTTAATATTAAATTTTTTTTATTTAGTTATCAAATTTTCATGATACGGATCCCGGATTTGATGAGTTAACCTAATTTGACGAGTTAACCCGGATTTTTTTCTTTTTAAATAATTTTTTTCGTTTAGTTTAGTTTGTTAATGTTAAATTTTTTTCTATTTAATTATCAGACTTTCATGACACTTATCCTGGGCTTGACGAGTTAACTTGGTTTGATGGGTTAACCCAGTTAATTCTGGGTAAACTCGTCAATTAAGTAATACTCTAAAAAGTGTGGGGAAAGCACTCGTAGCTTCTCCACGCCTTTCACTTATTAATATATTATATTATTATTATTATTATTATTATTATTATTATAGAACTGTCATTTTTTTTTTTTTTGGTTTTTTTAAATGAATTTTTTTTGTTTAATTTAGTTTGTTAATATTAATTTTTTTTTATTTAGTTATCAAATTTTCATGATATGGATCCCGGATTTGATGGGTTAACTTGATTTGACGAGTTAACCGGGATTTTTTTTCTTTTTAATTAATTTTTTTCGTTTAGTTAATTTGTTAATGTTAAATTTTTTTCTATTTAATTATCAGACTTTCATGACACTTATCCTGGACTTGACGGGTTAACTTGGTTTGATGGGTTAACCCAGTTAATTCTGGGTAAACCCGTCAATTTTTTTTTTCTATTTAGTTATCAAACTTTCATGACGCGAATCCCAAGTTTTACGGGTTAACCTGGTTTGAAGGGTTAATCCAATTAATTCAGATTTTTTTCTTTTTCTTCATTAGTTTTTTTCTTCCTATTGGTTTTTTTTATTTTTTTTTTCTTTTTAATTAATCTATTTAATTATCATACTTTTATGACACGACCTTATAGCTAGACCCACATCCAATATTCTTGGGTTCGGTGTTGCAGTCAGGCTCACTTAAACTTGGGTCATGCAAGTTTAATGTTATTATTAATATTATAAATATTACTCTTAGGTCAGGCGTTGTAATCAAACTCAAGACTCTTGGGTATAGCTTTGCAGAAAAACTCAAGACTTTTAAATTTTAGTTTTCTTTGATATTTTTTATGCAAAAAAAATAACCTGCGGCATCGCGCGGGTTATGTAACTAGTAATATACAAAGTGTGTGGCTTTTTCACTATAGCTTTTATTATTGTTCATCTTTTCAAGGTGGATTGTAATGGTGAAATAGTTAAAAATTTTCAATTTGATCATCAAACTTTGTTTTTGCACAATTAAATCCAAATTGAAGCTCAATTACATGTTTTTTTTATGAGAGTTGAATTGAAAGAAAGACGACTTAAGTAGAAAACATGAATAACATAGGCGACAACTTTGCAATTTATTTGAAAAATTCATTTGAGTCCCCATATCTTTTTAAATTATCAGGTAATTAGTCCCTATAATTTTTAAAAATTACATTTTGATACCATACTTTATTTTTGTCTTTTTTAGTTTTTTTCAGTGGAGGAGAGAGGGTCGCTGGATTCCAGCTTAGAGAGAGAAAGTTGTCATTTGCAACGAATCTGACCACTAAAACGGTTGATTTTGTGTCAAATGATTGTATATGATGAGAGAAGTTAAGATTATGTGTTTCATTACCTTAAAAACACCTAAAAACATATCCAAGCTCTGAAAGATTTTTTATTTCCGGTTAATTATAGGTTTTTGGGCGGGTTTTTTTGCATTTTTTGCGTTTCTAAAAGGATAAGAAACTTTTTTATTTCAAGTATAGCAGTATTCTAAGTATAATTAATCTAGAAGTGTTATTAATTGCTGATATTTTTAGAAAATCATTTATTAAGTAAATAAATTAATTCATATGAAAATCAAGATCTTTATAAAACACCTTCCATGTATTCAAGTTCTAAATAAAAATAAATTTAGTATATTAAAAATATTAAAACCAAACTATAAAAGCTTTTCAATCTCCAAATAAAAAATATATAGGTTATTGACTACTAAATTTCACTCATTAGAAACAATTTCTCATAAATTCATAAAAATTATCAAAAAATATTAAAAGCGCTCTAAAATTGAAACAACAAACTTTGGGTCCATAAATTATTCGGGGTGAATTGCACTCTCCGCTTAATCGAGAATGGCTTTAAAAACATTTTTATTCTTTTAAATCTAGAAATTACAAACTCAAATGACTTACTTTCAAAAATCATAACTCTCAATCCACAACTTTAATTTGGGTAAATGACCTATTAAATCAAAGAACCCACGGCACACTATAACTAGGTACCAAGTTCCAACCATAACACTCATGGAATATTAGATTGCAGTAATCTAAAATCACCAACTTATTATTATTTTTAACTCTCTAAGTAAATTAAGTAAGAGAGTAAACATTAAGTAAATTATCCAACACTGTTCAGAAATTTTTAATTTGTTTATTTTTGTATTTCAACGGAGTTTTTTTTTAATTAATTTTATTTTTTTTCTTTGTTTTAAATTAATATTTTTTTATATTTTCATATCATTTTGATGTGTTAATATAAAAAATAATTTTAAAAAATAAAAAATATTATTTTAATATATTTTTAAATAAAAATATTTAAGAAACAACTATTTCAACATAAAAAAAAACCATTATTTGTACTTGTTGAACACCATTTCTTCTCTCATCTGTGTGCTTGATATTGTGGTAATCGCTTTGTGGTTGTGGTTTGAAAAATATTGTTTTAAAAATATATGTGGTTTTAAAAGTACTTTTAGTTGAGGTTGGTTTGGAAAAATATATGCTTGGTTAAAACTGTGGTTGAAATTGAGGTTTAATAAAAAATTATTTAATGTATTTGGTTAAGAATGCTTTTCAAATTAAAGTTATAAAATAACTAAAAAAAAGACATATATTAATATTGATGGTTTTTTATTGAAATATTGTACATTTAACTACTGTTATTACATCATGAAATAAACAATACTTTATATAAAGTATTTTTTATTGTTTCATTAAACTATTTGTAATTTCATCACGTACAAAATCCATCAAAATATACAATATGAAGGAGAAGGAGAAGGGGAAGAGCAATGGCTGGCGGTGGAAACGGCAGAGGCCGGTGGTGAGCCGAGGGAGTTGCTCTCCACTGTGTTATATTGTGCTATGTTTATGTTCTTCTTCTTCTTCGAATAATGAAGAATGCAGAAGACGAAGGAGAAGAGGAAGAGCAGTGGCTGGCGGTGGAAACGATAGAGGCCAGTGATGAGCTTCTCTCCACTGTTCACATACAACGTGAACAGTGGAGAATGCAGAAGACGAAGGAGAAGGAGAAGGAAAAAGCAAAGTGGGCAGCGGTGGAAACGACGGAGGCCGGTGGTGAGCCGAGGGAGCCGCTCTCCACCGTGCTCTATTTATGTTCTTCTTCCTTGGCGCCCTGTTTACTGTGTTTATAAACACGGTTTGCAACTCAAAGACAAAAAGCAGCTTGAAATTGCTTTTGGTTGTCTTGCGGTTTAACCACATATGTTCATAGGTCCTACAAACAATAATGTGTGTTTATATTATAACCAAACACATGACAACAATATTTTTCTATAAACACAGCTGCGGCGCCAAACACGTACCTAGACCGAAATGGACACCGTAACGTCACAATCATAAAATTGGTTTTTTAGTGACGAACTAATTGTAAACAGAATCAATGACAGAGCGTTTTCCGTCGCTAATTATAAAAAGAATTAATGGTTTCTGTCACTAATTAGTGATGAAATTAGGAGCAAAAACAAAAGGTATTTTTTTTAGTAATTTCATAGGAAATATTTTAAAACAAATTAATATTTTTTCCCATCTCATACCCTCTCTTATTTTCTTTCCATTAGCTCTATCCTTCTATTTTCTTATTCTTTACGTCTCATAATCAAATCCATCAACATCCTTTCACCATATTTTCTTTCTTTAATTTTTTTTCATCAGTACTTTCTCTCTTTGATATATCTTGTTTTCTCATGTTGCTTTTCTTTTCTCTTATTTATTACACTATCTTTTCATAGAATATTAGGATTTTCATTTAATTCAAATTATATTTTTTATTTTAACTACCGATAAAATAACTGATAAAATATTTAAATCTAAAAACAAATCCGTTGATGAGTTTTGATCAACGTGTATTTTATTAATAATTGTTATGATCTGGTTACTTTTTGATATAATAATGGGTTTGTTTATTTTTTCAGAGTTTTTTTTGACAATATGAATTTTTTTAATTTCTTACAGTGAACTCATATGCGAAAAAATATATAATGTAGTTTTGTGTCAATATTGAAAAATATAATATTTTTATTCAATTTTTTTTTATTATAGTTTCTTATTTTAATTAGTTATAAAATATCCATTGATATAATTTTGAAAAAAATAAAATCCAAAAACAACTCGAGGCCCATTTGTTTGCTGGAAAGTAGTTTTCTTGAAAAGTGAATTATTTTCCGATGTTTGGTAGTGTCATGAAAAATAAGTTGGAAAACACTTTCCAGTGTTTTGTTATGTTATGAAAAATGAGCTGAAAAATAGCTTATTAATGTTTTATTTTGTTTCAAGTTTATTAAAATAATGAGAAACAAATCTTACAAATGAAAAGGTTGAATGAGAATGAAATTGAAAAAAATATAATTTCATTAATTATTACAAATAAAATAAATAATAAAAATATATATATATCTAAATAATATATATCTAAATAAAAAAAATAAAAGGTTGAATGAGAATGAAATCTTACAAATGGCTTGATTATATCAAGTTTGATGACCAAATTTGATATAATCAACCAATAATATGATATTTCTAAATTTTTCACAACTTCTGGAAAGTGTTTTCCACCCAAAATAAAAGGAAAAACTTTTCTGGAATTCAAACTAAATTTTACTTTAAATGAAATTATTTTTTGTTGATCAACTTTTTTATTGGTAAATAAAAATAAAAAAAATTAAAAGTAATTTTTAAAAATAACTTTTGGGACAAACAAACACCTCTAAATGAGTTTTGTGTCAATACTGAAAAATAGAATATTTTTATTTCTTATAGTTTCTTATTTTAATTAGTGATAAAATATCCATTGAAATATTATTTAAAAAAATAAAATCCAAAAAAAACTCAATGAGTGTTGACCACCGAAAGAGGTTGGCACAATTAAAGTCACATCACCGTCACGAGTCCCAACTTGCCATTGGCAGCCAGAAAAGAGCACCGTCATGAACCGACAGCAACGTGTACGCGGTTGCATGATGCATCCTGGCACACACGTGTCACTTGAGTTTGTTTGCTTTAGCAAGTAGATGATAAGATGCTCTTCGCTTCTCCTTTCATTCCATAAATCTGGTTCCTTCACGCCACATACCCTTCACCTCCTTTCCTTTTTCTTTCTTTTTTCTTAAAAAAATACCGAACTAAACGGATATTATAAAAAAGACGGGACAAAACGTTGAGGCCCCCATTTCCGATTTTTATCCTGTCAAGTTTATCCGGTTTAGAAACCCACTAGTTTATTGTCGCGCGCTTTCGCTGCAAGCAAGTTGAATTTATAATTTCTAGAATAAAAAACTTTGATATTATCATTTAGATAATTCAAAAAAGTTCAACATCATCCTTTATTTAGAAATTGTACGAGATTTGATTCATGCGATCTTATCCGCTAGATTCATTAAAAAATAAATTTAATTTTTTTTTTAATAAACTCGTTAAACTCATAATTTAATTTATAATCTGAGTTAAATTAATTTATTTTATTTTATTATATAATAAAAAATACAAAAATTAATTAACAATCAATTGAATAATATAATTTAATAAAAAATTAATATTAAAAAATGAAATTACAAAAATTACAAAACAAAAAACCAAATGAACAATAAAAAAAAGCTATAGACCTATTAAAAAGCTGAGGTGGATGTGCATGAGAGAGACTCACGCAACTGGATTGTTTTTTTTTCCTTGCTATTAATAAGTTGCCCGTCTCTTCTTAAAAAAAAAAACAGAAACAAATTTGTTTTCAAACCTACGATGTTGACGTTACACTTGTGTATTAACCACTGAGCTATGGTATAAAATTATTAACCTAAGTGGTAATTTAATTTATTAGGTGTTTTTTTCTTAATAATTATAAGTTTAAATCCTTTTAAAATCACTGAAGGTTTATATAGTCGTTAATTTTAAAATCTAGAAAATTAGTTAAGATATACGCAAGCTGACCCAAACGTCCATGCTAATAAAAAAAGTTATTAACTAAACAAATATATTAATTTAATTCATTATTTATATAAACAGTTAAATAAATCACACTTTTCTAATTGTATGTATAATTCACCACACAGATCTTGATTGGTTTTATTAATGTACGAGGATGGCTCTTGTTGGCTTGCCAGCAGGAAGTTTTGCTGAGGACGAAGGCCAAACATTTATTTTTGGGTTGGATGGCTAGAGTTACCTTCTTGTTAAGCCAACTCGTGTTTTTAAAAAGTTTAAAAAATATTTTTATTAAAAAATAATATTTTTTTAATATTTAAATCTTTTTAATGTGTGATCTTAAAAATATATTTTAAAAATAAAAAAAAATATTATTTTAATTCATTTCAGCATTAAAAATACTTCAAAAAATAATTACAATTATATTTTCAAGCATGCTCTAACAATATTCAAACTAGGTCTCCATTATCGAACCAATAAGAATTCTAGTGCTTGGACTATCTATACGAGCATCTTAATTAAACGTCAAAACATACTTTATTTCTAATCTCTCCATGACTACAACGGCATTCGAGAATGTTTCACCCATGAATTTCCACTTGTTTTAGACTTATTCCCTGTAATTTGTTTTTTGTTTTCTTTGTACCCTATTTTATACTAGTCTATTGGTTCATGGGCCAAACCAATTTTTTATATATATATAATATAAAAATAAAAACACTAAGAATGTGAGGATTTTTTTACAATGTTATTAAACTTGGACAAGAAAATAAATCTTAAAATTTCTTGACTTAGATCTTTACCTTATGTAAGTTTTTAGTGAAATTATGAAGAACTAACTCGATGTAAATTGATTTATTTAATAAGTTAAAGGAAAACCCGGACAACTGGTTTTTATTTAAAAAAAGCTAATATTGAATGATAAAATTAGAAATAGTAATAATAAGGTAAAAAATAAAAGAGAACATCGAGCCACATCAACCTTTTAAACCCGTAACCCGGGTTTACTAGACTGAAAATACCATATATAAAAAAATAATGAAACTCAATCACTAGCAAATCTAACGTTGAATGATGTATTATCACTATTATTATTATTACTATCACTATCACTATACTATCGTCATTATTATTATTATTATTATTATTATTATTATTATTATTATCATTACAACTATCACTATCACTAATAAGTAAGATCATCATCATCATTATTAATAGTAGTATTATTATCATGACCACTATTATCATTATTATTACTGTCAATATTATTACTGTTGTTGTTGTTATTATTATTATTATTACTAATGTTACCATTATTTTTATTCTTGTCATAATTATCATTACTGTTATAACTACTACTATTATTTTAACAAACTATTATTACCATTATTATTGTTATTATTACTATTACTATTACCAACATTATTATTATTGTTACTACTACTATTATTAGTCCTATTGATATTATTACTATCCATTATCATCATCATTATCATTATTATAATTATTGTTGTTGTTGCTATTGCTGCTATCACTATCGCTATCACTATTAATAACATTAATGTTGTTATTGCTGCTACTACTACTAATATTATTATTATCATTTTTATTATTAATAATATTATTATCATAATTATTACTATCATCGCCATAATTATTAATAACATAACCACCATTACCATCATAATATCCTACTAATATTATTATTTTTTACTATTATTATTACCACTATTACCATCACCATTACTATTAGTAGTATTATTACTATTACTATTATTTTTATTATTAATAGTATAATCACAATTATTACTATCATTACCACTATTATTATCATAGAAAAAACTACTATTAGTACTACAATTATCATCACTACTAGTAGTTTTATTAGTATTATTATTGGTTTCATTATCATCATCATCATCATCATCATTATCATTACCACTATTACTACCATAATAAATTATTATTATTATTATCACTATTACTAACATTATTATCATTATTAGTAGTAGTATTAATAATATTGTTAGTATCATTATCATTATTATTATTATCACTATTACAACTACTATAATTGCCATTATTAATATTATCCCTATCACTATCCCTATTATTATTATTATTATTATTATTATTATTATTATTATCATTATTATATAATTGAAGGATTAAATTGAAAACAAATAAAACTTTAATAAAAGAAAAAATGACTAAAATTAAAAATCAAAATTAAAATGATGGATTTTGGAACACCAACAACAATGAGGGCTGGATTTAGTTTTTTAGGACTAGAAGAGAGAAATGAAAGAAAAACAAATAAAGAGTTACCAACGATAAGCCAGCCACTTTTAGATGACATGCGTCACTCATGAAAAAAAAAGGACACGACGAAGAAAAAAATGAGACGGTGGAAGCATATTTTCAACCACTAGGAGGCACCGCATGCGTCACTCAAAATGCACGAAGCCTCCAACGCGCCAACAATTTTTTCAATTTAAAAAATAATAATTAAATAGTAAATTACTTTATCACCTTTAACCAAACCAATAATTAAAAAAAAAAAACTGATATGAAAAGGCACTAATACCTCAATGGCTTATCTTTTTTAACTCCAAGGTCATACTTGTAATTTTAACGACCAATCTCTGATCGTTGGTATTTTTCATCTAGTAATTTTTGTTTTTTCTAATTTCATCCAAGATTTTAACTAAATGAGGATTTTCATCTATAGCTATAAAATTTTCATTGTACTTTATTAATTTTTGGTTGGAAGTTATTCTATTTAACACCATAGCCCGATATGATCCATTGCCATTTCTAACATTTTTAGCAACGAGGTTGAACATATTTGTCTATTTAATCTCAACAGTTGTTTATAGGGTTACTGATTCTGTTAGTTTCTGTATGAATGAAACGTGCTTGAACGGGTTCCTCATCTAATATAAGGGTCGATTGGATCTCTTTACATTAGCCGTTTATTTATCACTAGCCCTCCGTTAGTAACGGCGTTGACAATGAACAATAACATGCATCACCTGTGATTCGACACACATCTTTCGTAATTTTTTCACATTTCCTGAATATATTTTACTTTCTTAATATTATAAATCATTCTTGATATTATAGAATAAGCTGAAATAAGAAAAATTTGAAAGAAAATAAAATAATAGAGCATGAGAAAAAGAACTCAATGTTTCAAATTTGAAAGAAAATAAAATAATAAAACATAAGAAAGAAAGCAATTAAACTAAAACACTTTTCATATTTTAAAAAATAAAAATAAAAATAAAACCTGATTATTTTAAACAAAACAGAAAAACCTTTATTTAAAATAAAAAATTTTAAATTATGGTTCCAGCATGATTAATATTTAATTATTAATTACTAAACTTTACTATCATGAGAATATTTTCTTATACTTATTTATTTATTCTAATATCTATTCAATTCCTTAAATATTTGAAAAATAATTTTAAAATACTAAAATATAATTTTTATAAATGAAAATCAATGAGAAAATTGAAATGTGTTACTCAATTAACACATCTAAAGCTTAGTTTATTTGTATAGAAGTGTTCTTGATATTGTGATGTAATTATTTTTTAAAAATATTTTATAATTTTAAAATACTAAAATATAATTTTTATAAATAAAAATCAATAAATAAATTGAAATGTGTTCACTCAATTAACACATCTAAGGCTTTGTTTATTTGTGTCGAAATGTTTTTGATACTGTAATGTAAATGTTTTTTAAAAATATTTTTTATTTAAGAATATAATAATTTTTTTTTTATTTTTAACATCAACATATTAAAATAATTAAAAAATAATATTAATTAAATAATATTTTTTTAAACTAAATAAATTTTTAATATACATTTAAATATAATTAAAAGTACAAAAACAAACAGTTCTATAAAAAATAACTCAATCAATCCTTGTATCACTGAAGGAAGATGATTAATGTTTAACAGTGAAAAGACGAATGAAATCATCAGCCCGTTGTTTGCATACGTGGTTTTGTTTGTTTTTCAGTCATGCTGACTTTTCTTCGTAAAGGGTTTTTTTTTTTTTTAAAAAAATTATTTTTTAAATATTTTTATATGTTAATATTAAAAATAAATTTTAAAAAATAAAAAAATATTATTTTAATATATTTTTAAATTAAAAAATACAAACACAATATTGAAATAATACACCTTTTTTAATGGAGAAAAACAAGTATAATGTTCGGTAATGCGGTTAAAATATTATTTATTTAAAATTAATTTTTAAATAGTTTTAGAATATAAGAAATAAAATTTAAAAAATAAAGATATTTATTTTTTAAAAATCCTTTAAAATATAACTTTTTACCGCAATGTAATATAATTTTCGAGGCCTGAAAAGTATGATAATAAAGTTGGAGCCCACAGACAGGAGAGTGTGCTAAGCTGTCCTATTAGGCAAGCAAGCAAGCAGAAAACTACAAAAACAGCCATGGGCCCCGTTTGAGCTCTCCAACAGCAACATACGCGGATTCCAATCTGTCAAGGTCTTAATTGAAGATTTCTCTTAAAGTTCAAAAAAGAGGTTTTACCAGTAATAAACTCCAAAAACAGCACAGGGATTCTCTCTTCTGGTCTCTATAAAATGCGAAAAGCATCTTCACGAGGGTGACACTTGCCAAAGAAGAAAATAATCTCAATCTCCATCCACAAGTTTCCCTGAACCCTCATTTGCTCTATCTTCTCTTCTCCTTTCTTCCCCCCTTTCCTTCAACAAAGTCAACAGGTTTTTCCTACGGTGGCTAGAACACTAAAAGATGGTAACTTTGTTGTTTGCTTCGATTTTCTCAGTGTTTTTGTTGGGTTTTTGTCTTTCTAACGTGGGGTTTGATTGAATGATTGATACAGGTTGCGGTCGTGGAGTCTAATGCGAATTCAAACATCGTGGGTCAGTTAAATTCAGGATTTAATGAGAGTAATATTTTAAATGGAAATGGAACTATTTCAAGGACCAACAGTGGTTGTGGCTATGTGTCTTCAACGAGTTCAGCAATGACTGATGAGCCTTGTGTTTCTTGCACTACTTTTAACATCCTGGCTCCTATCTACAAGCGACTTGATCAAAAGGTCTGTTCTTGTCCCTTTTGAATTCAGAAATTAGTGTTAATTCTTCTTGTTTTTCATCTTCTTTTAATTTTTAAGAATTTATTTGTGTGCTTTTATTTTGTTGTGAAATAGAATCAAAGTGTTCGTGAAAGCAATTTCAGAGCAGTTTGGCTCTCTAGAAACCAGAAGATTTTGAATTGGTTGCTTCACGAGAGATCTTCAATTATATGTCTCCAGGTGGGTGCTTAATTCCCTTTCTATTTCACTGTCACTGTGGATCTAACCTTGTATGAAAAAATAAAAAGAGTTGGTTGTTGTATTTGAAAATTATGCTAACTGGCTTTTTTCTGTGTTGAAATCTTGTTTTTTTTTCTGTAGGAATTCTGGGTTGGAAATGAAGAACTTGTGCATATGTACCAGCAGAGCCTTGGTGATGCTGGCTATGTGACTTTCCAGCTTGCACGAACCAATAACCGGGGAGATGGTAATTAATATGCCGTTTAAGCTCCTTCTTTTCTTATAGTTTCTTCTTGGGCTATGTGGATCCTTAAAGCAAGTAACTTTTTTTTTTTTTTTTTTTAATGTTCTCATTCTTTTCAAAAGACATCTTTGGTCATCAGCTTAGGTCAGGCTGATTTTTTGACTGCCATTCAATTTCGTACAAACATGATGAAATTAAAATTAGGCATGCCATATTTCTGGATAGCCGACTTCACATACTGGCAGGCCATGAGGTGGAAAAACCATCTTCTTGGGTCTGCAGTAATTTGAATTATTATTTTCTTTTTGCTTATTTTGGTAGTCATATGTAAACTGCACTTTGTATGCTATTCTACCCTTAAGTATGCTTATTTTTTGCTATATGATTTTACTGACCGCCAAGCGAGTGCTGATTGGACTGGAAATTTTATTCTCTCCACAGGCCTGCTAACTGCTGTGCGTAAGGACTGCTTTACGGTTCTAAATTGTCGAGAGGTGCTCTTCCATGACTGTGGAGATCGTGTTGCTCAGTTACTGCATGTCCAATCAGCGCTTCCCTTTTCACAAAACCGGAAAGGCACTGCTCAGCAAGAATTTCTTATTGTTAACACTCACTTATTATTTCCTCACGATTCCTGTCTGTCTGTAGTTAGACTGGATCAGGTATATAAATATCTCTTTAGTTATAATCGTCTACTTCGTTTTGAATTTCTAGTCCTAGTTCTTCTTTGCTATGTTTGTTCCAATAGTTACCTTGAGGTTTGTAAATGGTTTTTTTCTAGGTTTACAAAATACTACAATATGTGGAACAATATCAGAGAGAAAACAAACTCAACCTTATGCCAATCCTACTCTGTGGGTGAGCTTCTCGTCTTGCTTTGTGAAGTAGATAATTCTTGCATAGCCTCTGAATATAGACATCCTCATTTTCTTTTCATTTGTTTGATGCATTATCCAGTGATTGGAATGGAAGCAAGAGTGGACATGTTTACAAATTCCTGAGGTCTCAGGGGTTTGTATCTTCATATGACATTGCCCATCAATATACTGACAGTTATGCAGATGCTCACAGGGTAAGTTTCAAGTCCCAATCCAAGTGATTCCATATCACTAGATAACAACATCTAAATCCGCTGCTTACCTCAATTTTTTTTCCTCGTCTCTCTTTCTGCATCACACAGTGGGTTAGCCACCGAAATCATAGGGGTAACATCTGTGGTGTTGACTTCATATGGCTGTGTAATTCTATTAAATCAAGGAAACCATTGAAGAAAAGTTGGTCTGAAGCAGTATTTGGAATAATAAAGGTGAGTTCAATCATTTCTCACATGTTCTTCATATTTTACTCTTCAGTTCTTTTTTACTTTCAATCATTTTCCAGCACATCAGATCATTTTACTTCCTCGCTCTGCCAGTTTGATACTTTGTGCTAGAGAAGTGAAGATGAAACATGGAATAATATTGTTAGAAAAGGAAACAGAATTGTACTATACAGATGAGTCACCATTTATTTTACTTCAGTTCATATCTTCCTAAAATTTGTATGTGTCTCAGAAAACTAGTTCAATTTTTCATCTTATAGTAGACAATTGTTATGTATCAGACAAGGATGTTCGGAAATCCTTGATTTTATTTTCCTTTTCTTAAGTAATTATTTGGAGGAAGCTTCTTTTTCAAAAAAAAAAAAAAAAAAAAAAAAAAAAAAGAAAGACATAGTTGTTTACTGTCTGCTAGCTAAGTAATCGCAATCCAACCATGGACAGTAGGAATTTATGCCTAAGAAATCTTAACATTTACAGCTGATGCTGCTTGTTGCAGCATGTACCATCTATTCTGACATATAAGATTCGTTAAACTTCACTGAAATTGTAGTCAAGAACCGGTTATCATCATGCTAGTTTCCAAGTCCCTACAAGTACTTTACATACCGTGTTGTATATATGGCTATGCTGTTCAGTTCACTTCTTGCCGTTAGCATTTCGTCAATGCAAAGTAGTGTGCGCACACTATACATTGGAAAGTTAAACTGAATTACATTTTAGCATCCTTATTTCACAAATCAAGGGGAATTAAAACTTAGAGCTGGCTCTGGCAAAGTGCCCCAATAACATAAATGTCTTTTGACTTGGAACTGCACATAATCTACTGATTTCAACTCCTGATTGCTGTAATTTTTCTTGGTTCCAGTGTCAGCTCCAAAAAGCTTCGTTGGTTGAAAAGGATGCATTTGCATTTCTAAAGGCTGACAACCATGGCAATTTTATAACATATTCAGCTTTCTGTGAAGCACTCCGCCAGGTACTTTTACAAGCAGCTTGATAATAAACGTGCAATTTTAAGTGGAAAGATGAACTTACCATATTTTAATCTTATTCAGGTAAATTTAATTGGTCTTCCTTATGGACTCAGTTCCCAGGAGACAGAAGATTTGTGGATGCAAGCCGACATTAATGGAAATGGAGTTGTTGGGTATGAAGAATTTAAGGTACAGTACATCCCTGACCCATGGTACTAGCTGGTGCATTGCTGTGTGTTAAATTTACAATTCCAGGCATGCTTATGAATATTAAGAATACGTGGAATTCTGTTTCGCTTACCTTTATATCCGTGTTAGATTGGTGTCTGCCACTTCATGTGTTACATATCACTCACGAAAATGCTTAATAATTGCAGAGGAGGATATGGAATTCAGAATGCTCAGAGCCAAGAGAGGAAAACTGCAGTGAGAGGACAGGGGACTCTGAACAGGGCTTAGAGGAAGAAGCCATTGGTTTCAATGTAAAGAAAGCAGTTCTATTCCCTCGAGAAGCTGAGAAAGGAAGGTGGCCAGAAAATTATTCCCTCTCAGATCATGCTCCACTCACCGTGGTGTTTTCTCCAGTAAGAATCCAGGGATCCCAGCGTGCGACACGTTTGTAGATAAAACCGGCTCAGAAAAATAAAGGGGTAGATAAGAGAGTGAAGCGTGTAAATCAGAAATAACTGTCTATAGTGATCCATATCCCTGGGAATAACTAGTTCCCTTGGCCAAAATTTTCAGGCAAAGAGAGAACTATGTATCCCAGATTGTCTTTGTTTTGTAATGTGAAACGCCAAATCAGAACCATTCCAAATGTTAATAAATCTGTTCATCAATTTTCTGAAGAACTGTGTTTTCCGTCATGTCATATCGTATCTGGATGTTACCTTTTTATGGGTTGCTTGAATGCTTCTGTTCAGTAACTGTTTCTTTCCTAAACAATTACCATGGAAACCATTTCTTCCTCTCTTGTTTTTGTTTTTTTGTTTGACAAAGTATAGTTTTTGGTCCTCGTGAGATAAGATAGACAGCTTGACAGATTTTTTTTTGTCTCATCCTTCCCATGAGGCAATCTTATCTCTAGGCCATGCTCACCGATGGCATCCCAAGAGTCCAGATGCCACCCGCCTCCTCAGTCTGGTCCATTTATTGTCCTGACTTGGGCTCTGAGGATCGATTTGATTTTAGATAAGGCTTGGACCTAGAAGATAATACCAAGATTGCTTGGTATATAAATAATCTTGCTGCTGAAGAACAGTTACCGCAGCTGCTGCTACTAGTTATTGCAATTTGCATGGTTCTTTTAGGCTAGCAATACAACAAAAGAAAAACCAGCCATCCATCCTCTTCTATCCTACTTTTACTACAGGTTATCACGACAACCAGCTAGGAGGCATTTTTATCAGGAGAACGTTCTAGAAGATGGTAGAATGAATGAAGACGGGAAGCAAGATTTTGATTTTCGATAGGGTTACAGAAGGTTGTGGAGTGGGGGCCCAGAAAACTTGGGAATAAAGCTGGAGTGGAGTTCAAACCCCGGTGGAAAAGAGTGATCCTTTTCTCTCACTTTTTTCCATTCGAGGAGGTCCGAATGGTGGGGTCCACCCCCTTCAACTTTCTTCTCAACGAAGTAGTTTCAATTTTCAAATGTCAATATGCCACATCAGCACACCCTCTTGTTTCTTTCTACTTTTAACAACTTCTCCTGGAAGGCTATTGACTCTTTGTTCACAATACAGAATCTCTCCATCTTCCCCAGTATATTATAAACACACACGCTCTCTCATCGAACCCAAGCACCCATCCCTCTTCAAGGAAAGAAAAAATTGTCACTCGTCGGTTGCTGATTCTGCTGGTCCTCCCTCCCTCCCTTTCAATCTCAAACCTCATCTCAACTCAGGCATGGCTTTCTTTCCTGTTTTAGGAAGAGGAATGAATAGCAAGATCCAATCAGGTGAGTCAGATCTTGCTCGTAATGCAACTTTTGAATGATCGTTTTTACCCCCTTAATCTCCCCCTCCCCCCCTCTCTCTAACTGTCATATTGTTCTCTTAGTTATGGAAAATCCAACAGACGGAATGCCATCCGCACCAGCAGTTGGATATAGGTTTCGTCCAACGGACGAAGAGTTAATTAGCAATTACTTGAAGCCAAAATTGCTCGGTGATGACTTGGAAGACTTACTCATCATCGCAGAGGTCAGAGTCTGTAAACATGAACCCTGGGATCTACCTGGTAACTATACACCTCTTTCCGTTTCTTCTTTTTTTATTTTTTTATTATTGTTTCTATCGCAATAGTGGATTAACGCAGTGATTATTATGTAGTTAAATCGGAAATTAAGTCCGATGATGCAGTTTGGTATTTCTTTTGCCCTCGCGATTTAAAGTACTCAAACAGCAGACGCTCTAACCGGAGAACGAAAGCCGGATTCTGGAAACCAACCGGCAAAACTATTAAAGTAAAGGCTAAGCGTAACAAGGAGGTGATTGGTACTAAGAGGACTTTGGTTTTCTATAGATCAGCTAGTCCTAAAGCCGAGAGGACTGCATGGATCATTCATGAATACGAAGTGTTCGTATCTGATTCAAAGCTCTCTAATCTGGTAATTGCAAATTATTATTATTATTATTATTATTATTATGTAATTTAGTGACGCTGTGTTTGAAGAGTAGTTTATTTTGTAATAGTAGAGGTCTTAGTCTTCTTGCAAAAACATTAGTTAATTGCTGATTTGAATTAATGTGTTACGATTTTCTTAAATGGGGAGGTAAAAATAACTTAGCTTAATTTATGGCTATCGTTTCTACGAAATTGGAAACCAGGATGTTAATTGGTTATTATCTCGAGGTGTAAGAAATAGTCATTTGTGCATAGGCAGTAATTCTGGCTTCATGAGTTGTGTGTTTTCAAATTTCGTTTGAATGCTAGGTTGCTTTTAGAAATTTGGTTTTGCTAGTGTATGCTCTCATGTGCAGATAATTCACTCAATGACTCGAGGTTTTCATTTTCAACATGTGTAGGGGGAATATGTTCTCTGTAAATTGAAGAAAAAACTAGATGAGAAAACCAGTAAAGGTGTACCAAAAAACCATACCGCTTCTACCTCAGGTTTTGAAGCTGAACCAAGCTGCAGTATGGCTTCTGATTTTGAAAATCCAAATCGTAGTGAGTTGACAACGAATTCTGCTTGTGTTGAAAGTGAATCAAGCCACCGTCTGGCTTCTGATTTTGAAAATCCAAATTCAAATGAGCTGCCGACTAACTTAGCTCAGGAAGTGAGTGAGTCGAGCCACTTTTCGACTACTAATAACCAAAACCCAAATGAGCTGATGTCTAATTCGGCTTATTATGGAAATGGTTTGCACCACTCCATGGCTACTAATTTTGGTAATCCAAACTCAAATGAGCTGATATCTAGTTCATTCTATGATGGAAGTGGTGGTTTACTCCACTCCATGACTTCAAATTATGAAATTCAATACCCAAATGAGCTGATTTCTAATTCGGCTTATGATGGAAGTGGTGGTTTACTCCACTCCATGCCTTCAAATTATGAAATTCAATACCCAAATGAGCTGATAGTTAATTCAGCTTATAATGGAAGTGAACAGAGCCACTATATGGCTTCTGATTCTGAAAATCAAAACCCAATAGAGACGACTTATGTGTCACCCTATGAGTATTGGTTTACGGCTTCTGATTTCGAAGATCCATTATCACCTCTTCAACCTGAAGGTGAAACCGGCCCTTCCATGGAGATGCCTTTTCAGTTTACAAATTGCCTACTGGCTTCTGATTTTGAAAATCAAAATATAGACAAGGAAACAGATATATCAACCCCCGTTGAAGGTGAAAGGAGTTCTCCTACAGTAATGCCTTTGGATTTGGAAAATCAAAATCCTTGGGGGAAGATTGATATGTCAACCCTTGAAGAAGGTGGTTTGTGTTGCTTGATGGCTTCACCAGAAAGCAGTCCAGCAGATGATTCGTTTCTGCAGTTTCCACAGGTTAGAACTTAAAAGTGCCATTTTTTTTAAAAATAATTACATAGAAGTAACATGCCTTGCAGTTTTAAACCCAGTCATATGGAGTATAAATAGAAAACACACTGTTGATTCTTACATCAAAATGATACTTCCTGCAGCTAAGCCCTGAACTGGCATTGGCTGAGCTGGAAGCATTCCTGGAGCTAGAGGACAGCCTTAACCCTCCGCCTCAGCCACCTGCATCTACAAGCACCGAGGAAGTCCCTAATTATACGGGCATTGGTTCTGTGTCTTATTGAACACATCTGTTATTTCCTATATATCTGCCCTATTTGGGTATTTATATAAACACAATATTCAAACTGGAGTTACTATGTGGCTAATGTTGCCACCTTGTACCCCCAAATCTGCTACCGATACAACTTATGCTGCTCTAGTTGTTCGATTTCTTGCATGGTATCTGATCTGCACATTCACTTTCTGTATAGTGGATGCTACTGAGTTTGATCAGTCCATGCAGCTCCGGGCTGTTTAAAGCCCATGCCTTCTAAAGTTTGCGGTTATATCCAAACATTAAGAGGAAGATTTTATTACTAGTAGTAAAAGATGCTTGGTTTTGTCCAAGAATCCCGATGCATTTGCTGCTGTCCAGTTCTGGATTTGTTAATTAGAAAGTACCTTGTAATTCCTATATTGAGTTGCTTGGGTTGTTTTAGCTACATGTTACTTAGTGTGTGAAGGGGGATTTGTAACAAGTGAAAACAGCTCGTATGAGCCTTGTATCTATATGTATCAGCTTTGTTTCAAAGATCAATGAGTACGTTCAATTGATATATTCCTGTTCTGATTTCTTATATCTTTTAAACTTTGGCTTGCTGAGTGTGAGCATTGAGTGGTGCTGAAAGCATAGAAGTACGAAGATCAATATTATGTATTCATTCAAACATTGAACAGATGTGTTCAGCATTCTGGCCTGGAGAATGGCGATGGTACTGTCGTGGTTGAAAAGCTCATTTCGAATGTTATATGAATCCTGCATAGTTGCTGTTAATATCTTTTGAGATAGAAAGTAAAAAGAAAAAAGAAAAGGTGAAGCTCTGTTGAAGAGAAACCTAAAAATCAAACTTGTAAAATGAAGTAAACTGGATATGGAATCGAACAAGACTACTGTCGGAAGAGGATACTAATTGTACTGACGCCTGCCATTAAAGCTGATATCAAAGCTCCCCCAAACCAGACACCCCAGCATAGCATGTAGAACATTTAATACAATCATTAATTTCAAATAAATCTAATTTTTTTCACAGAATAACACAGTTACAAAAAGTCTCGACAAAATAACACAATTTGTGCTTATCTTGGTTCCACAATGTGGCTTATAAAAAGGTCGTGATTGGGAAACACCACATTAAGAAAACGTCAAGTTTTTCGATTCATGATTTCTTTTATAAAAACACCATATTAAAAAGGGAGGTTGGAGTTTAAATCCAACATGTCGCGATTACGAATCATGACAGGGTAAGATGTTGTAATTAAGAATCGTGACATGCTGAAACTATACCATTTTGCCAATTCTCTTTTCTAAACAATGCTATTTCATCAATGTTTTTAATTTATTGTGCTATTTTTTTTATAAAAAAAATCCTTAAAATTTGGTGATGTGTAGTGTATTAGAGGATAGACTAGATCATTTCCCGTGTTTCACTGCGGGTCGGATCGATTTTATTTTTGCATATTAAAAAAATGCTCAAGTGTTGTTGATGTGTTTTTTAACAGGAAAAAAAATTAAACTATACGAGAATTAATATAATATGATCTGGTCAACTTGACAAGTTTGAAGACAACCCAGACAACTGATAAAAATATAGTTTCACTAAAAAAATCAACATGACATCTTTTTTTTCAAATATTAAAGCAACAACATATTCGATTGACTTAGATGAACTAGGGTAAACCTGTCAAATTTGCTACTCAGATCATGTGATCATGATAACCCTATAGAAAGCAAATAAATTAATTTTATTAAACTCAATTCTCAATCAACCTGATGTTAAAAGATGAAATTAAAAAAAAATCAACTAAAAAAATAAGCCAAGTCAACCCGAATTCACCTACCAAACCTAGATCATGATATTAAGATAACCTCATATAAAGCAAATAAAAAAAAATTATGAAACTCAATTCCCAATCAACCCAATGTTAAAGGATGAAATTATAAAAATATCAATTAAAAAACGATATTAAAAACTATACGAGTTAATTGACCAAACTCGTGACCCGGGTCATGAGATTGAAATAATCTCATAGAATGCAATCTGAAAAAAATATGAAGCCTAATTTCAGATCAACCTGATATTGAAAGATGTAATTGAAAAAATAAATCAACTAAAAAAACGATAAAAAAACCAGATTCAATCGTTTAACCCACGATCCATGTCATAAGACTGTGATAATCCATAGAAAGTAAATGAAAAATTTATAAAGCTCAATTCGCAATCAACCCAATGTTGAAGGATTAAATTGAAAAATAAAAAAATAACCCGCGTCAACCTATAAAACCCAAGTTAGGAGACCAAAATAACTCCATAGAAAGAAAATAAAAGGAAATTATAAATTTCAATTCTCAAACACCCAATGTTAAAATATGAAATTGAAAAAAAAATATTCAATTAAAAAAAAGAAAGAAAAACCCGAGTTAACCTTTTTGACCCGTAAAACTCGCGACTCAAGTCATTATACCTTGATAAATTCATAGAAAGTAAATCAAAACAAATTATGAAGTTCATAGAAATCTAATTTTGAAGGAAGAAATTAAAAAGAATAGGTTTGAAATTAAAAGAAAAAAGGCCTAAAAAATGTTGAGGACCATAGTGAAAATGACCTTGACATTTCACTATTCATTACTACAGTGAAATGCCAAGGTCTTTTAGCATATACTAAGTTTATTTTTCCCACACTATGCCGCAAGTCGAGTCAAGTTTTTTTAATGTAAAAAAAGATGCTCAGGTGATGATAACTTGAGTTAACCCGGGTTAATATGACAAATACGTGAGATATGAGATCAGGATACCATATAGAATAGAAGTGAAAAAAAAACACAAAAAAGAAACGTTAAAGAAAAAACCCGAGTCAATATGGGTTAACTCTACTAACCTGTCACCCGCGACATGAGATCAAGATTAAAAATTTTATTTTTTTTTAAAAATATCCTAGAAAAAAGGATCAAAGTTAAAAAAAAAAAACTTGAGTCACCTCTACTTTACTTGACTAACCCGCGACCTGGGATAACCCTATAAAAAGAAAACGTATAAAAAAAATAAAAAAGCTTAAGATCCAATAACCTAAAGTCACGGGTTAATTTTTTTTTTTGAAAAAAAGACATTGAAAAAAATAATCTAAAACAACCTAGATTAACTTGGCTAACCTGCAACCCGAGATACCCTTATAAAATTAAAAAATGATAAAAAAAAATAATCAAAAGAACGAGAACCAAAATTGGATAAAAATAATAAATGAAATAAAATGTTGATGGAAAAAATTGAAAAACAAATTAAGAAAAGGATAAAAAAAAGCAACTGAAAGAATGAGGACCAAAATTGGATAAAAAAACTAAGTAAAATCAAATGTGGAGGGATAAAATTGAAAAAAAAAACTAAGAAAAGAATAACCAAAGAGCAATTAAAAGAATAAGGATCAAAATTGAATAAAAACAATAAAATAAACTGTTATAGGGAAAAAATTAAAAAAAATAAACAAATTAAAAAAATGATTAAAAAATATATAAAAATAAGTGTCATATTTGATATAAAAATCAAATAAATCCAAATGAAAATGGATGAAATAAAAAAAATAAATAAAAAAGCACAAAAAAATAAAAACCAATCAAAAGAATGATGACCATAATTAAAAAAAAAGAGGACAAGTCTGAAATTTGACTGACTCGACGTGGAAATAAAAAAAAAATGACCACAATTGAGAGAGAAAAGAGGGGGAGGAGAAAAAAACTCCAACCTCAAATTTGACTACATGTTCCATCCCATTAACTTTGTCGCCATTGGAAACTTCCAACAATGGAATTTTGGTCGTCAGAATACATCATATGAGCTGCTTGAAGGGCACAAATAACATCCACTCACTAGCGCATGCGTACCACCCTTTCTTTTTATTATTATTTTTATTAGTTAAACTACTAATTTGCCCATAATTCAAATAAATTATACAAAAAATGAGAAAAATACTGAAATATCTGTTGACCCCTTCTTTAATTTTCTTGACTTGAAGAACAATGTAGTATTTGTTTTTTTTAAAAAAAACTAGAAATGATGCAAAAAGCACTCTCATCTTTTATTTTTGTGTTAACATCTTAAAGGTATTTATGTAATTTAATTGTGTAAAAAAGTTAGTATACTGTTATACCCTTAATTAATTATATAATACCAAATGAATCTTCTAAAAAAAAAACCATCTTACTCCATAAAATGGTTATATGGTTATTTGTTTGTTGTAATAAAGGATATCATTCCATTCTTGCAATCTACGGTTAAATGTGTGTGTATTGTTTTTTTTTTTTAAAACTGTTATGGTTTAATTTTTTTTGGTAATTTTAATTAATTAAATTTACAAAAGCAATCAAGAGTTCGTGTTTTTTTCTTTCATTTATTATACTATTGGTGGAGTAAAAGCAAAACAAAAACAAATATGAATATTGGAGAATATATTACATCGGAAGCTATTGGTGATTGTTCTAGAATATTCTAAGATGGTGATGGAGGCAGTGGAGCCAGCAGAACTTGGATTGCAAGTTGTGAAATTCAAGTCTTCGTGTGTGTTTGGCTTTTCATCTTATCGGAGGTTGTGGAAATGAATTGCTAATTTATTTTGTTTGTTTCTCGTTTGGTGAAAAAAAGTTTATACTATAAATGTTTTTATTTTTTATTTATTTTTATAATGAATATTGCTCATGGTTGTAAAATCAAACTTGGCTGTAGAATTGGGTCAAAAATCGGGTCATAAATAACTCAATAACATGTATAAGAAGTAAGGACCTGTTTTTAACTAGATTAGCAAGGCAATTAAAATTTTTAATCAAATCAGTTGATTTTTTTTTACTTTAAATAAATCAATTTAGATTTTAGATTAATCGAATTCACAGTTATTAAACCCGGACAAGACATGCGGGTTGACCCGGTGGCCGGACCGGTCCGGGTTTGTTAAAAGACCGGCCGGTGCAATAACCCGAAAAAACCTGGTCAACCCATAACCGGGCGAACCCGGACGAACCCCTTTTTTTATATTTTTTTAGTTAGTTATTAACACTTTTTAAAGTTCACTATATAAATATTAGAAAAATATTTTATTTTTTCAATGTGGGATTTGAAAGTTTTTAGTATATATACTCTATGTTTCCAAGAAAAAAATTATTTTTTTTATGTGGGATTTGAAGCCCTTTTGTAAATATATTTTATATTCACAAGAAAAAAAGTTAATTTTTTAATATAGGATTTGAAGCCCTTTCGTATACATACTTTATGTTCACTAGAAAAAAGTTATGTTTTTTCAATGTGAGATAAAAAACTTTTTGCTTTCAATACTTTAACTTAAAATGATAACATAGTATCTTTTCAATGTGAGATTTGAAACATTTTAATATATATACTCTATGTTTCCAAGAAAAAAAGTTATTTTTTCAATGTGGGATTTGAAGCCTTTTAATATTATATACTTTATGTTTCCAAGAAAAAAAAGTTATTTTTTTAATGTGGGATTTGAAGCCCTTTAGTATATATACTTTATGTTCACAAGAAAAAAGTTATGTTTTTTCATTGAAAGATAAAAAAAACCTTTTGCTTTAAATACTTCAACTTAAAAGGATAACATAATATCATTTCAATGTGGGATTTGAAACTCTTTCGTTATATACTTTATGTTCACAAGAAAAAAGTTATGTTTTTTCAATGTGGAATAAAAAACCTTTTGGTTAAAATACTTCAACTTAAAAAGATAAAACAATATCTTTTCAATGTGGAATTTGAAACCCTTTAATATATATACTCTATGTTCACAAGAAAGAAATTATTTTTTCAATATGGGATTTAAAGCCTTTTAATATATATGCTCTATATTCACAAGAAAAAAATTATGTTTTTTCAATGTGGGATAATTTTTTTTTAATTTCATTATTTACAACATGTATGCCCTATATTCACATGGATTTTTTCTTAATTTTTTCATATGAAATATTAAAGTTTTAAATAGTTTTTTAAAATTTTTCTGGATTGATTTAGATTAATCTGGATTAACCCATAAAACTTAATACCCAATTTCTTAACCAAGTTTACTCCCTATGATAACTAAAATCAAATTTTGAGTGAACTCATCATATCAGTTGAAGTTGTGCTATTATGATTGTGATAATTTACTATTAATGAATATAAAACATATTTATTTATGCAGTTAAATTATATTTTTTAAAAAATTTAAAATTTTTAGCTTATTTTAATAAACTAAAATAAAAGATAGAAAATATTAAAACTAACATCTAACGCACTCCAAACAGCTATTATAAGACATTGTACGGACATACAGGACACGGTTTAACATGGGACCCACTTATCTAAAAGACCAATGACATTGGAATGAAAACTTCTCGGGGAAGTAGATTCTGGGGTTGATGTCTTGAATATAAAAGCACCACTACTCTACTTTTGCCTATATAAAGAAGACGCGCCTTCATCCTGCAGAACCACAGCTCCTTGTGCACACCACCGGCTTTCTTTCCTGGTTAGTTGCCTCTCCTTAATTCACTTTCTTCTACAAAATACGGTGTAGTTGAACTGCATCTTATATATACTTGTTTATCTTGCAATCTCCATTGCTTTAGCAATTTAATTTGTTTTGATTTACCTTCTTTTTTCTTCAGTTGCAAACAACCTGATCAAGCAAGGATGACAAACAGAGCTATATCTTTCCCATCATCTCCTGTTGGTTATGTATTTTGTCCGACCGATGAAGAATTGGTGAATCATTACCTGAGGTTAAAAATGCATGGCGGCTATGAACAAGAAGTCAGCATAATCGCCGAAGTTAATGTGTGCGATTTTGAGCCTTGGGTACTCCCTGGTACGTGTTCATGTGTCATGTGCAATGTTTTAAATTACTTCCCTGTTTATCTTTGCTTGCAATTGTCGATTAACAAAAACTCATGTTAATGCGCGCGCAGGGCTTTCTACATATCAGTCAAACGATCCAGTGTGTTATTTCTTTTGTCCTCGCAGTTATAAGTACGTAAATAGTCACCGGGCTAATAGGACAACTGAAGCTGGATACTGGAAAGTGACCGGCAAGAGTCGTACAATCATAGCTAAATCTACCAAGGAGCATATTGCTACCAAGAAGACTCTGGTTTTCTACGAGAATCGTGTTCCTAATGGAGTCAAGACCGAATGGGTCATACACGAGTACCATCCAACTTTCAGCTTCCACAACCAGGTACTGTCAAGCTTCACTTAATTTGTTCTATAGTTTTTTCTTCCCTTTTCATTCCAAAAAGGAGAATTGGATTTGAAGGTATAGTAGAAGAGAAAGATTAACAGAAATGCATGAGATCAGGCCCACTGATCACGCTTTTGTGTTTATATAAACCTAAAATGGTCACTGGCTAGACTTGAAATACTCTTTTCCCGTTATATACAGGTGATTTTGTTTTAATGATGGTGTTTTTTTTTGCCCCGAGAAGCTTGTTTATAAGAACTCTCTGAAAATTTTAGTATTTGCTGTTCTTTTCTTTTCATTTTTATATTGATAAAATAGAATTTTAATTATGCTATCAAAATATGGTTTGGTCACCATGTGTAGAGGGACTTCGTTCTCTGCAAACTGAAGAAACATCCAGATGAGAACATGCCAACATTTGAAGAAAGTGAATCAAGTTCCAATGTTCCTTATGGTTTTGGAAATCAAAATCCAACTGTGCGTAATTATCCCCTGATCTTGGAAGAAGGTGGACATACTGCCCAGATGGCTTCTAATTTAGCAAACAATAGGCTAGAGGTGGGAAATAGCACGAATTTAACTGGCAGTTTCTTATGGCAAATTATTTCATAATAAGAGAATATCAAGCAATTGTGTTTGTTTTACAGGAAGAGATCAATCAACTCCGAACACAACTGGAATCATTCCGTGGATTTGATGATGGAGATTTCGGCCTGAATTCTGCCCTGCAGTTTTCACCTGGGAATTATATGTAAACCCTATCCTGCAATGGGTTTTCTATCGTCGATGTCTATCAAAATTTGCTATATATATGTATTAAACCTAGCCTGGAATAACAGAGTTCATTTGTACCGGGTGAAGTGTGGTTGATCATATGCCATAAGAACAACTTGCCTCAAGTTGTTCTTTATGGTGTTTCTCCTTGTTTGTTTTTTCCCAAGAGGAATTGAATGCATTTCAAGTGTGCTCAGCTTTGTTTTTGTTTATCGACTGGTAATTGTTGATTATTTAGCTGTAGTCACTAGTCAGCGTTGGAAAAGAAGGTTGGTGGGAGCAGCAGGAGGAGGATGGGGGAAGCATGGTGGAAACTCCCGCTTCTGTATCTTGTTACCCTCGTATATGTGACGAAACCTCCTGGAATCACAAAATTAGATTAGAATGATCTCGATTCGGTAACGGGGTAATGATAATAACGGTTGTTTTTTTTTTTTTTTAGGATTTTTAAAATATTAATTAATCCATTTTTTAATATAATTACTAATAGATTCCATTAAAAATACCTTCATATCTCTAAATACTAAGGTTATTTATTTTTTTAATTGGATTAGAATGTTTCAGTTTTGAAATGTTTCATATATATATATATATATATATAAAAAATTCAATAAATATAATTCAAATTCAAGATAAATTAATTATAAATTATGCAATACAAACAAAATGTCAAACAAATATAATTTTAAAATTTAAAATATTTCTAAATAGTCAAGATTAAATAGATTTTTAACTTAAAGTAATTCAACTTAAACAAAATATAAAAATATGATGAAAGTAAAATGTTTTAACACAAATATTTTAAATATTAAGCTAGGTCAATGTTATTAAGGCTAATAGAATCTAAAGTATCCATTGATTTGCTCAAATTCCTACAAAGTATAAACATAAAAAAAACAATATGAATATAAACCATATATATAAGTGATAAATCTAATTTTTAAAAACTAATATCATTGTTAATGAAAATAGTAATAATAATTTTTAATATTATTATTAATATCATTGTGATTAAAAATAGTAATGAAAAAGAGCTTTTTATACTTGGGTGGTTTAATTAATTAAATTGAATCAGGTTTTATTTGATTCAATGACTTTTCAAGACCGGAATGGAACATATAAAATGAAATCGGAATATTCCGGTTGAAATTTAGCCGAAAAATCCAGAACTAACCGAGATTTAATGAGATAAAAATTATTTTATTTTATTTTATTTTTTAATTAATATAAATATTTCAGCTATTCCACAAAACAAAATAAAATTAACAACCTTGCTAGACACTAACATATCCATCAAGCATAAAATCAGGCATTCACAATCCGAATTGACAGTGAAAGTCAAATCTCCTATACTAGAGTATAATATAACTACTGTACCTTGTAATGTCATAGGAAAGAAGGTAGCAGGAGGGGTTTGGGAAAGTTCTTGGTTCTTACCATCAAACAAGTAAAATAGCAGTGGGCAACTTCTTCGTCCCAGCTGAACTAGGACCCATGCCATTGACTGGTGGGGTCCCTTTTTCTACAATATGTATGGCATTCCTTCCAACCCCATGGCTTCTCAACAGAACAACACAAGACACCCTCCTTCTATAACTAAATTCCTTGTTATTATTGGATATTGCGCGCGTTAAACTCCAACCAGTTCATCGTCTTGCTCAACATTGGGTGTGTTTTACTACTCTTCATTGCTTTTGAGTCATATAAAAGTGTTTTCAATGTGATTAGAAGAATGTCTGCTACATCTATGCTTGTTTGATGCTTGAGTTCTTATTTATGTTGTTCTATCCTGGAACTGTGCTGATAGACTGCTGCTTGAGTTCTTATTGTTTTCTAGTTCTTTTTTTTCCCCCTGTAGAGGGCTCTTGTTCTTTGCAAGTTAAAGTACAAGGCAGATGACTCGGCTGCTAATTTGCCTGATTGTGATGTTTATAAATAAATGAGAGTAGGGAAACGCTACAAAGCTCTTGTAGGTTTAGAAGGAGTTATAAATGAATAAGTGGTATCGTGTTAATTCAACAAAATATAATAAATATAAATAGAAAAAAAAAAGAGGGATCTGAAAAATTTAAAAGAGAGAACCGGCAGGAGAGAAGGGGGAAAGAAGAAGAAGGAGAAGAGAAAAGATGAAATGATAAAGGAAGGAGAAGAGAGTTTGAGAAAATAAGTTAAAAGAGTAAGATTTATGCTTTGATGTGTGTAAATGTGTTTTCTTTAGTTTTAAATTTCTGTTTTGTTGAATATTAGGGTTTTAAAGATTATATTTTGGGTTTGATTGAGGAATTAATTTGAATGTTATGGGTTGATTGTTATTTAGTTGATTTTGAAAGACTTTAGGTAAAGATGATGATTTTGAGTTATGATTTGTGTAAACGGTGAATTTTGAGTTAGAAATCTTAAAATATCAGTAGGTTTTCTGTGAAAATTCTGGGTTTGAGGTTGAAGATGATGAAAATTCAGTTTAGTCCCTCAATTTGTGAAAATTACAGTTTAGTCCCTAAAATTTTAAAAAATTACAGAATGGTCCCTAGAGCATAATCCGAGATTCTGGACAGAATAAAAGATTAATTATGGGCAGAATTTCAATATAGTTATGAATTTATAACACTTTCAATTTTGTCCTCCAATTTGACAAAAATTCCAACTTGACCCTAAAAATTTGATAAAATTCCAGAATGGTCCTTGGAGCATATTTAGAGATTCTGAACAGAATTAAGGATGAATTATGGGCAAAATTCCAGTATAGTCATGAATTTATGACATTTTTGGTTTGGTCCTCCAATTTGACAAAAGTTACAATTTGACCCTAAAAATATGATAAAATTCCAGATTGGTCCCTAGCTGTAATATTAGCCTTTTCAGATTGGTTTGATGAATAAATGATGGTTATTTAGTGAATTATTTTCAAGTTTTATTATTTGTTTTATTATGGATTAGATTTTGGAAAAACCGTTTAATTTTGGGTTTTTGGGAAAATAACTAGTTTAATTCAAAAATATATAGGGTTATGGAATGGACCCTTAGTTAAGTATATTAAATAAGTTGAACATTCTTTTCATGTTTTTTTTGAATATTTCTCATTTGTATTTAGATAATCCTGATATTCTACTGGCGGGACATTAGTAGGATTTCCTTCGGTATCTGCTTTCGAGGCAGGTGAGTGGATAATTTTTCATATGCATGAGAAATATTATAAATATTTGAGTTGTTAATATGAATTGAATCATGCTTTTTGATAATATATATGTTACTTATTATCCTTGTTATGATAAAGCATGATCAATTGTTGAATCTGAATTCTTGATATGAACCAATATATATTTTGAATTGACTTCTGAATTGATAGCTTCTCATTTGATTAATGTCATGAGTTGAGTCTTGAGATATGAATATGTTTGTTGATTATGATTATAAACTTATGGTATGCTAGTTAGAACACTCATGCTAACAGGGTAGTGTTAGTCTTTGTGCATATCATATATGAACCCTAGTTGGTCGGTGAGTCACCAACCTGTGTGGACTGATCATTCCACAGTACGGAGCCTCGTGCTCATTGCATTTTGATGTTTTGACAAACTTTACCTTATGATATTCTTGTTATGATCTATTTGAGAAACCTTCTTGTAAGAACCTAAAGCCATAATTATATATATATATTCCTCATTGTTGTATTATCCTGTGTATGTATATTGAACGTTATTTACTAACTGAGTTGTTGATCTCGCCCTCTCATTATTTATCTTTTCAGGCTTATAGCTTGTTAGCGAATCACTTTTGTTGGACCTTCAAAACCTGCTTTTTTGTTGAAATTAGTATTTTTCTTTTATGTCTAGCTAGTGCTCCACAACTATGAATTTGTATTAACTCTTATATTAAGACAATCAAATTATATATTAACTCTTATATTAACTTTGTCTATGTGCCGGTCATGGATCGGGAAATCGGGTCGTGATGATAATGAAGGTGAGCCTATTCAGGTTATGGGTTCTCATGTTGAAAATAATGCGGTGCTGAATAATAACCAAGAGGTGAGATAGAGCATTCCCTATTCAAATTTTTGTAATATAGTTTTTCATGTGAAGCATGAGAAGCATATGTGTTTACTTGCTTATGATTCTGACTCCAGGTAGAAGCAGCGCTACTGCAATCTCTCATTGACAATCATGGGGCAACTTCTGATTTTCCTTTCGCACTGCAGTCACAGAACCATGTGCAGAATAATAACCAAGAGGTGAGATGGAGCATTCCCTATTCCAGTTTGTACAATATGGTTTTTCATGAGAAGCATATGTGTTTACTTGCCTATGATTCCGAGTCCAGGTAGATGCAGAGCAACTGCAATTTCTCATTGACAGTCAAGAGGCCGGTTTCGATTCTCCTTCCGCACTGCAGTCACAGAACCTTGATGACCTTGATGAAGAGGATGTGATAGATTTTGCAGATTCTCTCCCTATTGCTCCAGATGAATATGGCGTTGAAATTCCTCCACACCTCCTAAATGATGTTTTTCAACGTAGCAATCGACAGTGTCTTTTTTTTTTTTTTCAATTTGGTTCTCAATCTTTGTTTCTCTTCAATTGTGTCCTTCAATGCCTGATTTCATAGCTAATTTATCAAAACAATTTAAGGAGGGAAAAATTGAAACAAAGGGGATCAAAGTATAAACCAAGGAGGAAATAAGTGGCGGTTTCAAAAATTTGAAAAAAAGTACACTTCGGTCCTTATACTTTTTAAATGAATATTTTTAGCATATATATTTTTACAGTTTATCTTTCTAAAATATAATTATCTTTTCTTTATAAAAAATATTTAAACATTAAAGAGTTTCTAAACGACCATCAAATATTTTAGCTAAAGATAATAAAAAAAATTAAAAAATTAATTAATTATTTAATATATAAATCTTACTCGCAAACCTATTTGGATTTTTCAAGAATTCATTAAGAAGAAATTTGGATTCACAGCATTAACTCAAGGAAATCACGAGACATGAGGAGCAAAGATGGCATCTGGAAAAAAAATAATAAATAAAAACCTTTTGAGCGATCAAATTTGTAGTTACATGATCATTACAAGTTGGACAAAGAAGTTCAAATAATAATTATCAGCTAAAAAAAGGGCCAAAAGCCGAATGCATGTCAACCTGTTACAGTCCGGCTGGTCGATCCCATGACCTGCCGACGCAAAATCTGGTTTGGAATTTTTTTTTTTCAAACCAGAATATTATCAGGTCAAACTTAGATACTCGATGGATATAATAAAATTTGAGTAAAGTTTTTTATTAAAATTTTATACAAATTGTTATTTTGATTCTTTTAAAAAAATTTATTAAGAGTTTGTTTGGTATTGTGATGTAGAATATTTTTTAAAAGTGTTTTTTACTTGAAAATATTATTTTAGAATATTTGATATTAACATATCAAAATAATCGAAAGATACTAAAAATACATTAATTTAGTGTTTTTTTTATGATAAATGTATTTTTAAAAAGTATCTAAAAATATAAGCTACCACACTTTCAAAATTATAAAAATAGACGCTCTACGCTGCTGGTCTGTATTATTTTTCCATTAAAATTTTTACATTTCGCAAGTGTATTTTTAAAAAATAAGAGAAATCTAATAACTCGAGTTATAGTCCCGACCAACTAAATAATCAAGCTTTATTTAAATCATATGTGAAAAAAAAAGGAAGCAACGATAGCAAAAGAGGAATATATATATATAAGCGATCACGATACCATGTGAAAGAACTTTTATCCAAGAGCAAAAGACAATTTTGTTTAATTTTTAGTCAATTAAAAATGGAATGATGAAATATGATAAAAAAAAATAAAAAAAATTGGTCAACCAACATGTTACACATGTAACCTGGACATTAAGGGGCAAGCTAGTCCATATTAACCTGACAAACTTACATCTTAGATCATGAGGTCACAATAATTCGATAGAAAAGGAAATTGAAGAAAACCACAAATCTATTTTTTTAAAAAAAATAAATCAATGTCAAACGACGATATCGGAAAAGAAAATAAGACAAAAAAAGATGTCAACCCCTGTTACTTTTCAAACAGATGGATTGGGTCATCAAACTGAAAGCACTATACATGAAAAAATCATGAAGCGCAATTCCTAGGAAACAAAACATTGAAGGATGGAATTGAAAGAAAACGAATTACAAAAACAATCCAAAATAAAAAATAGCAATTAAAATAATTAGGTTTAAAATCAAAATAAAAAATAAATTAAAGGGAAACAACAAATTTTCACTTTAAGAGTTAAAGTGAAATGAACAAAAACATTAATAAAAAGAAAAAAATATAAAAGAATAAGGACCAAAATGAAAAAAAAAATACACTATTAACTTGGATTGGAGGATGAAATTAAAAACAATATAATTTTTATAAAAGGGTTAAGGAAAAAAAATAAAACAAATCATAAAAATAAGGATTAAATTGAAAACACTAATACATGATAAAAATTTGAACATGTAGAATTTTTCAATGCGTTTCTTTACATAAAAAAAATCCTAAATGTAAATCAAACAATTTATACACGCATCCAATTAAATAAATCAAGAACCATTAAGTAAATAAACGAAAACAAAAGTCATCAACGATAAATAAAAATATAATTGAAAAACTTAAGAGACAAATATAGATCAAAATATTTAATATCGGAACACAAGTCATTTAACTAATTGTATTTAATGAATTTGTTTATTAAAATCAATTTGTAATAGAAATCAATATACAAATAAAATTTATTGAATAAAATAAAAATAAAAACATATTATGCAAGGCTGCACATATTAAAAATATTATAAGAAAATAAATATTTAATCTATATAAAATATAAGAAAAAGAAATGAATTATGCTAACCTCTTAAAAAAAATTAAATACACCCAATATAATTAAAAAAACAATAATCAATATTAAAAAAGGGTAAATATGTAAAACAAATCATAAAGAAAGGGTATTAATTAAAAAATAAATTTAAAATTATCTAAAAAGACATAAAAAAAGGTGTTAATAAAAAAATAAAATAAAATGAGGGTAGGCTTTTTGGGCCCTCCTAAGCTAGGTCAGCACCTGGCCAACCAAGAGTAGGCCCGTGTGCGGACATGCAAGTTCAAGTCCCTGCGCGAGCCTTTATTTTTTTTTTTTTAAGTTAAAGGGTAGGCAACATGTTGTACTTCCTAATTGTCTGAAAAAAAGAAGATGATGTGTCATCTATAAATGCCTAGAATTTGGTCATTGTAGTGATTGAAAAAACAAGGTTGATTGAAAAACCTATTTTAAATTAATTTTTTTACTCAAAACACTTAGGAAACACATTAGGAATATTGGTAAACCAATCCAAGACATCATCATATTGAACACTTGAAACCAAAAAGCTTTTAAACCGATAATCTAATAGTTAAAAAAAAATACCTAATTTTAACTCCCATCATTATATTAAATAATTTAACATAAAAACGATCATTTTGATGATCTAAATTGTCATCAATGACATCCTTTTTTTTCTATGTCAGAATATGTTTGTTGTAATAAAGACCATCTTACTCCATGAAATGATTATTGTTTGTTGTAATAAAGGATATCATTGCATTGTTGCAATCTTGGGTTCAATGTGTATTGTTTTTAAAAAAAGACTTTCGTGGTTTAATTATTTTTGGTAATTTTAATTAATTAAATTTACAAAAGCAATCAAGAGTTCGTGTTTTTTTCTTTCATTTATTATACTACTTGGTGGATTAAAAGCAAAACAAAAACAAATATGAATATTGGAGAATATATTACATCGGAAGCTATTGGTGATTGTTCTAGAATATTCTAAGATGGTGATGGAGGCAGTGGAGCCAGCAGAACTTGGATGGCAAGTTGTGGAATTCAAGTCTTCGTGTGTGTTTGGCTTTTCATCTTATCGGAGGTTGTGGAAATGAATTGCTAATTTATTTTGTTTGTTTCTCGTTTGGTGAAAAAAAATTTATACTATAAATGTTTTTTTTATTTTATTTTTATAATGAATATTGCTCATAGTTGTAAAATCAAACTTAGCAGTAGAATTGGGTCAAAACTCGAGTCATAAATAACTCAATAACATGTATAAAAAGTAAAGAGGTTGAGGACCAGTTTTTAACTAGATTAGCAAGGCAATTAAATTTTGTAATAAAATCATTTGATTTTTTTTTACTTTAAATAAATCAATTTAGATTTTAGATTAATCAAATTTACAGTTATTAAACCCGGACATGACATGCGGGTTGACCTGGTGGCCGGACCGGTCCGGGTTTGTTAAAAGACCAGCCGGTGTAACAACTTGAAAAAACCCGGTCGATCCATTACCCGGACGAGACCCCTTTTTTTATATTTTTT
The DNA here is from genome assembly GCA_019202695.1 of Populus x sibirica. Classification (NCBI taxonomy): domain Eukaryota; kingdom Viridiplantae; phylum Streptophyta; class Magnoliopsida; order Malpighiales; family Salicaceae; genus Populus; species Populus x sibirica. The sequence goes on along the minus strand of JAGMVL010000052.1, from coordinate 1,254,910 downwards.
TAGTTAGTTATTAACACTTTTTAAATTTCACTATATAAATATTAGAAAAATATTTTATTTTTTCAATGTGGGATTTGAAAGCCTTTAGTATATATACTCTATGTTTTCAAGAAAAAAATTAGTTTTTTAATATGGGATTTGAAGTCCTTTTGTAAATATACTTTATATTCACAAGAAAAAAAGTTAAATTTTTAATATGAAATTTGAAGCCCTTTCGTATACATACTCTATGTTCACAAGAAAAAAATTATGTTTTTTTAATGGGAGATAAAAAACTTTTTACTTTAAATACTTCGACTTAAAATGATAACATAATATCTTTTCAATATGAGATTTGAAACCTTTTAATATATATATTCTATGTTTCCAAGAAAAAAAGTTTTTTTTTCAATGTGGAATTTGAAACCCTTTAGTATATATATTCTATGTTTCCAAGAAAAAAGTTATTTTTCAATGTAGAATTTGAAACCCTCTATGTTCACAAGAAAAAAGTTATATTTTTTTAATGTAGGTTTTTAAACATTTTATTATATATACTCTATGTTTCCAAAAAAAAAACTTATTTTTTCAATGTGAGATTTGAAACCCTTTCGTATATATACTCTATGTTCACAAGAAAAAAGTTATGTTTTTTCATTATAAGATAAAAAAACCTTTTATTTTAAATACTTCAACTTAAAATGATAATATAATATCATTTAAATGTGAGATTTGAAATCCTTTAATATATATACTTCATATTTCAAAGAAAAAAGTTGTTCTTTCAATGTGAGATTTGAAACTCTTTCGTTATATATTCTATGTTCACAAGAAAAAAGTTATATTTTTTCAATGTGGAATAAAAAACCTTTTGGTTTAAATATTTCAATTTAAAAGGATAACACAATATCTTTTCAATGTGGGATTTGAAATCCTTTAATATATATACTTTATGTTCACAAGAAAGAAATTATTTTTTCAATATGAGATTTGAAACCCTTTAGTATATATATTCTATGTTCATAAGAAAAAAGTTATGTTTTTTCAATGTGAGATAATTTTTTTTTAATTTCATTATTTACAACATATATACCCTATATTCACATGGATTTTTTTTTTAATTTTTTCATATAAAATATTAAAACTTTAAATAATTTTTAAAAATTTTTCTGGATTGATTTAGGTTAATCTGAGTTAATCCATAAAACTTAAAACCTAATTTCTTAACCAAATTTACTCCCTCGTCAGTATGATAACTAAGATCAAATTTTGAGTGAACTTATCATATCAGTTCAAGTTGTACTATTATGATTGTGATAATTAACTATTAATGGATATAAAACATATTAGTTTGTGGAGTTAGATTATATTTTTTAAAAAAATTAAAATTTTTAGTTTATTTTAATAAACTAAAATAAAAAATAGAAAATATTAAAACTAACATCTAACACACTCCAAACAGCTATTATAAGACATTGTACGGACATACAGGACACGGTTTAACATGGGACCCACTTATCTGAAAGACCAATGACATTGGAATGAAAACTTCTCGGGGAAGTAGATTCTGGGGTTGATGTCTTGAATATAAAAGCACCACTACTCTACTTTTGCCTATATAAAGAACGCGCCCCTTCATCCTGCAGAACCACGGTTTCTTGTGCACACCACCAGCTTTCTTTTCTGGTTATTTGCCTCTCCTTAATTCACTTTCTTCTACAAAATACGGTGTAGTTGCACTGCATCTTATATATACATGTTTATCTTGCAATCTCCATTGCTTTAGCAATTTAATCTGTTTTGATTTGCCTTCTTTTTTCTTCAGTTGCAAACAACCTGATCAAGCGAGGATGACAAACAGAGCTTTATCTTTCCCATCATCTCCTGTTGGCTATGTATTTCGTCCGACCGATGAAGAATTGGTGAATCATTACCTGAGGTTAAAAATGCATGGCGGCTATGAACAAGAAGTCAGCATAATCGCCGAAGTTAATGTGTGCGACTTTGAGCCTTGGGTGCTCCCTGGTACGTGTTCATGTGTCATGTGCAATGTTTTAAATTACTTCCCTGTTTATCTTTGCTTGCAATTGTCGATTAACAAAAACTCATGTTAATGCGCGCGCAGGGCTTTCTACATATCAGTCAAACGATCCAGTGTGTTATTTCTTTTGTCCTCGCAGTTATAGGTACGTAAATAGTCACCGGGCTAATAGGACAACTGAAGCTGGATACTGGAAAGTGACCGGCAAGAGTCGTACAATCATAGCTAAATCTACCAAGGAGCATATTGCTACCAAGAAGACTCTGGTTTTCTACGAGAATCGTGTTCCTAATGGAGTCAAGACCGAATGGGTCATACACGAGTACCATCCAACTTTCAGCTTCCACAACCAGGTACTGTCAAGCTTCACTTAATTTGTTCTATAGTTTTTTCTTCCCTTTTCATTCCAAAAAGGAGAATTGGATTTGAAGGTATAGTAGAAGAAAAAGATTAACAGAAATGCATGAGATCAGGCCCATTCATCACGCTTTTGTGTTTTTTTATATATATCAGTTACCTAAAATGGTCACTGGCTAGACTTGAAATACTCTTTTCCCGTTATAAGGTGATTTTGTTTTAATGATGGTTTTTTTTTCCCCGAGAAGCTTGTTTATAAGAACTCTTTGAAAATTTTAGTATTTGCTGTTCTTTTCTTTTCATTTTTATATTGATAAAATAGAATTTTAATTATGCTATCAAAATATGGTTTGGTCACCATGTGTAGAGGGACTTCGTTCTCTGCAAACTGAAGAAACATCCAGATGAGAACATGCCAACATTTGAAGAAAGTGAATCAAGTTCCAATGTTCCTTATGGTGTTGGAAATCAAAATCCAACTGTGCGTAATTATCCCCTGACCTTTGAAGAAGGTGGACATACTGCCCAGATGGCTTCTAATTTAGCAAACAATAGGCTAGAGGTGGGAAATAGCACGAATTTAACAGGCAGTTTCTTATGGCAAATTATTTCATAATAAGAGAATATCAAGCAATTGTGTTTGTTTTACAGGAAGAGATCAATCAACTCCGAACACAACTGGAATCATTCCGTGGCTTTGATGATGGAGATTTCGGCCTGAATTCTGCCCTGCAGTTTTCACCTGGGAATTATATGTAAACCCTATCCTGCAATAGGTTTTCGATCGTCCATGTCTATCAAACTTTGCTATATATATGTATTAAACCTAGCCTGGAATAACAGAGTTCATATGTACTGGGTGAAGTGTGGTTGATCATATGCCATAAGAACAACTTGCCTCAAGTTGTTCTTTATGCTGTTTCTCCTTGTTTGTTTTTTCCCAAGAGGAATTGAATGCATTTCAAGTGTGCTCAGCTTTGTTTATGTTTATCGACTGGTAATTGTTGATTATTTAGCTGTAGTCAGCGTTGGAAAAGAAGGTTGGTGGGAGCAGGAGGAGGAGGATGGGGGAAGCATGGTGGAAACAACCGCTTCTATATCTTGTTACCCTCGTATATGTGACGAAACCTCCTGGAATCACGAAATTAGATTAGGATGATCTCGACACGGTAACGGGGTAATGATAATAACGGTTGTTTTTTTTTTTTTTAGAATTTTTAAAATATTAATTAATCCCCTTTTTAATATAATTACTAATAGATTCCATTAAAAATACCTTCATATCTCTAAACACTAACATATCCATCAAGCATAAAATCAGGCATTCACAATGCGAATTGACAGTGAAAGTCAAATCTCATATACTATAGAGTATAATATTAAACAACTCTAAAACGCGTGGATATTCACTGTAGTAAGTTTTTTTTTAGCAGGTTTTTTTTTACATGTTTTTTTTGTTTTTTTATTCAAAATTGATTTCTTCTTCTTTTTTTTGTTTCTTTTTTTAAAAAAGTTTTTTGTTTCAAAATTATTTTTGCTATTTTTTTTTAAATATTGAGCTGGTTGAAAATTTAATTATATAGTTTTTTTTAAAAAAACATTGTAAATTGCTATAATATTCTCATACATTATTTTTTTTTATGATTTCTTTATTCTTTTTTTTTTGAAAATGGTCTTTGTAGATTTTATTTTTTTTATATTAAGTTGGTTGAGAATTTAGCTTTGTAGTTTTCTTTAAAAAAAAAAACAATATGAATTGCTACAGTGTTAACATCTTAAAGGTATTTATGTAATTTAATTGTGTAAAAAAGTTAGTATACTGTTATACCCTTAATTAATTATATAATACCAAATGAATCTTCTAAAAAAAAACCATCTTACTCCATAAAATGGTTATATGGTTATTTGTTTGTTGTAATAAAGGATATCATTCCATTCTTGCAATCTACGGTTAAATGTGTGTGTATTGTTTTTTTTTTAAAAAACTGTTATGGTTTAATTTTTTTTGGTAATTTTAATTAATTAAATTTACAAAAGCAATCAAGAGTTCGTGTTTTTTTCTTTCATTTATTATACTATTGGTGGAGTAAAAGCAAAACAAAAACAAATATGAATATTGGAGAATATATTACATCGGAAGCTATTGGTGATTGTTCTAGAATATTCTAAGATGGTGATGGAGGCAGTGGAGCCAGCAGAACTTGGATTGCAAGTTGTGAAATTCAAGTCTTCGTGTGTGTTTGGCTTTTCATCTTATCGGAGGTTGTGGAAATGAATTGCTAATTTATTTTGTTTGTTTCTCGTTTGGTGAAAAAAAGTTTATACTATAAATGTTTTTATTTTTTATTTATTTTTATAATGAATATTGCTCATGGTTGTAAAATCAAACTTGGCTGTAGAATTGGGTCAAAAATCGGGTCATAAATAACTCAATAACATGTATAAGAAGTAAAGAGGTTGAGGACCTGTTTTTAACTAGATTAGCAAGGCAATTAAAATTTTTAATCAAATCAGTTGATTTTTTTTTACTTTAAATAAATCAATTTAGATTTTAGATTAATCGAATTCACAGTTATTAAACCCGGACAAGACATGCGGGTTGACCCGGTGGCCGGACCGGTCCGGGTTTGTTAAAAGACCGGCCGATGCAATAACCCGAAAAAACCTGGTCAACCCATAACCCGGGCGAACCCGGACGAGACCCCTTTTTTTATATTTTTTTAGTTAGTTATTAACACTTTTTAAAGTTCACTATATAAATATTAGAAAAATATTTTATTTTTTCAATGTGGGATTTGAAAGTTTTTAGTATATATACTCTATGTTTCCAAGAAAAAAATTATTTTTTTTATGTGGGATTTGAAGCCCTTTTGTAAATATATTTTATATTCACAAGAAAAAAAGTTAATTTTTTAATATAGGATTTGAAGCCCTTTCGTATACATACTTTATGTTCACAAGAAAAAAGTTATGTTTTTTCAATGTGAGATAAAAAACTTTTTGCTTTCAATACTTTAACTTAAAATGATAACATAGTATCTTTTCAATGTGAGATTTGAAACATTTTAATATATATACTCTATGTTTCCAAGAAAAAAAGTTATTTTTTCAATGTGGGATTTGAAGCCTTTTAATATTATATACTTTATGTTTCCAAGAAAAAAAGTTATTTTTTTAATGTGGGATTTGAAGCACTTTAGTATATATACTTTATGTTCACAAGAAAAAAGTTATGTTTTTTCATTGAAAGATAAAAAAAACCTTTTGCTTTAAATACTTCAACTTAAAAGGATAACATAATATCATTTCAATGTGGGATTTGAAACTCTTTCGTTATATACTTTATGTTCACAAGAAAAAAGTTATGTTTTTTCAATGTGGAATAAAAAACCTTTTGGTTAAAATACTTCAACTTAAAAAGATAAAACAATATCTTTTCAATGTGGAATTTGAAACCCTTTAATATATATACTCTATGTTCACAAGAAAGAAATTATTTTTTCAATATGGGATTTAAAGCCTTTTAATATATATGCTCTATATTCACAAGAAAAAAATTATGTTTTTTCAATGTGGGATAATTTTTTTTTAATTTTATTATTTACAACATGTATACCCTATATTCACATGGATTTTTTCTTAATTTTTTCATATGAAATATTAAAGTTTTAAATAGTTTTTTAAAATTTTTCTGGATTGATTTAGATTAATCTGGATTAACCCATAAAACTTAATACCCAATTTCTTAACCAAGTTTACTCCCTATGATAACTAAAATCAAATTTTGAGTGAACTCATCATATCAGTTGAAGTTGTGCTATTATGATTGTGATAATTTACTATTAATGAATATAAAACATATTTATTTATGCAGTTAAATTATATTTTTTTAAAAATTTAAAATTTTTAGCTTATTTTAATAAACTAAAATAAAAGATAGAAAATATTAAAACTAACATCTAACGCACTCCAAACAGCTATTATAAGACATTGTACGGACATACAGGACACGGTTTAACATGGGACCCACTTATCTAAAAGACCAATGACATTGGAATGAAAACTTCTCGGGGAAGTAGATTCTGGGGTTGATGTCTTGAATATAAAAGCACCACTACTCTACTTTTGCCTATATAAAGAAGACGCGCCTTCATCCTGCAGAACCACAGCTCCTTGTGCACACCACCGGCTTTCTTTCCTGGTTAGTTGCCTCTCCTTAATTCACTTTCTTCTACAAAATACGGTGTAGTTGAACTGCATCTTATATATACATGTTTATCTTGCAATCTCCATTGCTTTAGCAATTTAATTTGTTTTGATTTACCTTCTTTTTTCTTCAGTTGCAAACAACCTGATCAAGCAAGGATGACAAACAGAGCTATATCTTTCCCATCATCTCCTGTTGGTTATGTATTTTGTCCGACCGATGAAGAATTGGTGAATCATTACCTGAGGTTAAAAATGCATGGCGGCTATGAACAAGAAGTCAGCATAATCGCCGAAGTTAATGTGTGCGATTTTGAGCCTTGGGTACTCCCTGGTACGTGTTCATGTGTCATGTGCAATGTTTTAAATTACTTCCCTGTTTATCTTTGCTTGCAATTGTCGATTAACAAAAACTCATGTTAATGCGCGCGCAGGGCTTTCTACATATCAGTCAAACGATCCAGTGTGTTATTTCTTTTGTCCTCGCAGTTATAAGTACGTAAATAGTCACCGGGCTAATAGGACAACTGAAGCTGGATACTGGAAAGTGACCGGCAAGAGTCGTACAATCATAGCTAAATCTACCAAGGAGCATATTGCTACCAAGAAGACTCTGGTTTTCTACGAGAATCGTGTTCCTAATGGAGTCAAGACCGAATGGGTCATACACGAGTACCATCCAACTTTCAGCTTCCACAACCAGGTACTGTCAAGCTTCACTTAATTTGTTCTATAGTTTTTTCTTCCCTTTTCATTCCAAAAAGGAGAATTGGATTTGAAGGTATAGTAGAAGAGAAAGATTAACAGAAATGCATGAGATCAGGCCCACTGATCACGCTTTTGTGTTTATATAAACCTAAAATGGTCACTGGCTAGACTTGAAATACTCTTTTCCCGTTATATACAGGTGATTTTGTTTTAATGATGGTGTTTTTTTTTGCCCCGAGAAGCTTGTTTATAAGAACTCTCTGAAAATTTTAGTATTTGCTGTTCTTTTCTTTTCATTTTTATATTGATAAAATAGAATTTTAATTATGCTATCAAAATATGGTTTGGTCACCATGTGTAGAGGGACTTCGTTCTCTGCAAACTGAAGAAACATCCAGATGAGAACATGCCAACATTTGAAGAAAGTGAATCAAGTTCCAATGTTCCTTATGGTTTTGGAAATCAAAATCCAACTGTGCGTAATTATCCCCTGATCTTGGAAGAAGGTGGACATACTGCCCAGATGGCTTCTAATTTAGCAAACAATAGGCTAGAGGTGGGAAATAGCACGAATTTAACTGGCAGTTTCTTATGGCAAATTATTTCATAATAAGAGAATATCAAGCAATTGTGTTTGTTTTACAGGAAGAGATCAATCAACTCCGAACACAACTGGAATCATTCCGTGGATTTGATGATGGAGATTTCGGCCTGAATTCTGCCCTGCAGTTTTCACCTGGGAATTATATGTAAACCCTATCCTGCAATGGGTTTTCTATCGTCGATGTCTATCAAAATTTGCTATATATATGTATTAAACCTAGCCTGGAATAACAGAGTTCATTTGTACCGGGTGAAGTGTGGTTGATCATATGCCATAAGAACAACTTGCCTCAAGTTGTTCTTTATGGTGTTTCTCCTTGTTTGTTTTTTTCCCAAGAGGAATTGAATGCATTTCAAGTGTGCTCAGCTTTGTTTTTGTTTATCGACTGGTAATTGTTGATTATTTAGCTGTAGTCAGTAGTCAGCGTTGGAAAAGAAGGTTGGTGGGAGCAGCAGGAGGAGGATGGGGGAAGCATGGTGGAAACTCCCGCTTCTGTATCTTGTTACCCTCGTATATGTGACGAAACCTCCTGGAATCACAAAATTAGATTAGAATGATCTCGATTCGGTAACGGGGTAATGATAATAACGGTTGTTTTTTTTTTTTTTTTAGGATTTTTAAAATATTAATTAATCCATTTTTTAATATAATTACTAATAGATTCTATTAAAAATACCTTCATATCTCTAAATACTAAGGTTATTTATTTTTTTAATTGGATTAGAATGTTTCAGTTTTGAAATGTTTCGACGTGCTATTTAGAAGTTATACTTTTCATATATATATATATATATAAAATTCAATAAATATAATTCAAATTCAAGATAAATTAATTATAAATTATGCAATACAAACAAAATGTCAAACAAATATAATTTTAAAATTTAAAATATTTCTAAATAGTCAAGATTAAATAGATTTTTAACTTAAAGTAATTCAACTTAAACAAAATATAAAAATATGATGAAAGTAAAATGTTTTAACACAAATATTTTAAATATTAAGCTAGGTGAATGTTATTAAGGCTAATAGAATCTAAAGTATCCATTGATTTGCTCAAATTCCTACAAAGTATAAACATAAAAAAAACAATATGAATATAAACCATATATATAAGTGATAAATCTAATTTTAAAAAACTAATATCATTGTTAATGAAAATAGTAATAATAATTTTTAATATTATTATTAATATCATTGTGATTAAAAATAGTAATGAAAAAGAGCTTTTTATACTTGGGTGGTTTAATTAATTAAATTGAATCAGGTTTTATTTGATTCAATGACTTTTCAAGACCGGAATGGAACATATAAAATGAAATCGGAATATTCCGGTTGAAATTTAGCCGAAAAATCCAGAACTAACCGAGATTTAATGAGATAAAAATTATTTTATTTTATTTTATTTTTTAATTAATATAAATATTTCAGCTATTCCACAAAACAAAATAAAATTAACAACCTTCCTAGACACTAACATATCCATCAAGCATAAAATCAGGCATTCACAATCCGAATTGACAGTGAAAGTCAAATCTCCTATACTAGAGTATAATATAACTACTGTACCTTGTAATGTCATAGGAAAGAAGGTAGCAGGAGGGGTTTGGGAAAGTTCTTGGTTCTTACCATCAAACAAGTAAAATAGCAGTGGGCAACTTCTTCGTCCCAGCTGAACTAGGACCCATGCCATTGACTGGTGGGGTCCCTTTTTCTACAATATGTATGGCATTCCTTCCAACCCCATGGCTTCTCAACAGAACAACACAAGACACCCTCCTTCTATAACTAAATTCCTTGTTATTATTGGATATTGCTCGCGTTAAACTCCAACCAGTTCATCGTCTTGCTCAACATTGGGTGTGTTTTACTACTCTTCATTGCTTTTGAGTCATATAAAAGTGTTTTCAATGTGATTAGAAGAATGTCTGCTACATCTATGCTTGTTTGATGCTTGAGTTCTTATTTATGTTGTTCTATCCTGGAACTGTGCTGATAGACTGCTGCTTGAGTTCTTATTGTTTTCTAGTTCTTTTTTTTCCCCCCTGTAGAGGGCTCTTGTTCTTTGCAAGTTAAAGTACAAGGCAGATGACTCGGCTGCTAATTTGCCTGATTGTGATGTTTATAAATAAATGAGAGTAGGGAAACGCTACAAAGCTCTTGTAGGTTTAGAAGGAGTTATAAATGAATAAGTGGTATTGTGTTAATTCAACAAAATATAATAAATATAAATAGAAAAAAAAAAAGGGGATCTGAAAAATTTAAAAGAGAGAACCGGCAGGAGAGAAGGGGGAAAGAAGAAGAAGGAGAAGAGAAAAGATGAAATGATAAAGGAAGGAGAAGAGAGTTTGAGAAAATAAGTTAAAAGAGTAAGATTTATGCTTTGATGTGTGTAAATGTGTTTTCTTTAGTTTTAAATTTCTGTTTTGTTGAATATTAGGGTTTTAAAGATTATATTTTGGGTTTGATTGAGGAATTAATTTGAATGTTATGGGTTGATTGTTATTTAGTTGATTTTGAAAGACTTTAGGTAAAGATGATGATTTTGAGTTATGATTTGTGTAAATGGTGAATTTTGAGTTAGAAATCTTGAAATATCAGTAGGTTTTCTGTGAAAATTCTGGGTTTGAGGTTGAAGATGATGAAAATTCAGTTTAGTCCCTCAATTTGTGAAAATTACAGTTTAGTCCCTAAAATTTGAAAAAATTACAGAATGGTCCCTAGAGCATAATCCGAGATTCTGGACAGAATAAAAGATTAATTATGGGCAGAATTTCAATATAGTTATGAATTTATAACACTTTCAATTTTGTCCTCCAATTTGACAAAAATTCCAACTTGACCCTAAAAATTTGATAAAATTCCAGAATGGTCCTTGGAGCATATTTAGAGATTCTGAACAGAATTAAGGATGAATTATGGGCAAAATTCCAGTATAGTCATGAATTTATGACATTTTTAGTTTGGTCCTCCAATTTGACAAAAGTTACAATCTGACCCTAAAAATATGATAAAATTCCAGATTGGTCCCTAGCTGTAATATTAGCCTTTTCAGATTGGTTTGATGAATAAATGAGGGTTATTTAGTGAATTATTATCAAGTTTTATTATTTGTTTTATTATGGATTAGATTTTGGAAAAACCGTTTAATTTTGGGTTTTTGGGAAAATAACTAGTTTAATTCAAAAATATATAGGGTTATGGAATGGACCCTTAGTTAAGTATATTAAATAAGTTGAACATTCTTTTCGAGTTGTTTTTGAATATTTTTTCTTTGTATTCAGATAATCCTGATATTCTACTGACGAGATATTGGTAAGATTTCCTTCGGTATCTGCTTTCGAGTCAGGTGAGTGGATAATTTTTCATATGCATGAGAAATATTATAAATATTTGAGTTGTTAATATGAATTGAATCATGCTTTTTGATAATATATATGTTGCTTATTATCCTTGTTATGATAAAACATGATCAATTGTTGAATCTGAATTCTTGATATGAACCAATATATATTTTGAATTGACTTCTGAATTGATAGCTTCTTATTTGATTGATGTCATGAGTTGAGCCTTGAGATATGAATATGCTTGTTGATTATGATTATAAACCTATGGTATGCTAGTTAGAACACCCATGCTAACAGGGTAGTGTTAGTCTTTGTGCATATCGTATCTGAACCCTAGTTGGTCGGGGGAGTCACCAACCCGTGTGGACTGATCATCTCATAGTACGGAGCCTCATGCTCATTGCATTTTGATTTTTTGAGAAACTTAACCTTATGATATTCTTGTTATGATCTATTTGAGAAACCTTCTTATAAGAATCTAAAGCCATGTGTGTGTGTGTGTGTGTGTGTGTGTGTGTGTATTTCCCATTGTTGTATTATCCTGTGTATATATATTGAACGTTATTTACTAACTGAGTTGTTAATTTCGCCTTCTCATTATTTATCTTTTCAGACTTATAGCTTGTTAGCGGATCACTTTTATTGGACCTTTAAAACCTGTTCTTTTATTGAAATTAATATTTTTTTTTATGTCTAGTTAGTGCTCCACAACTATGAATTTATTTTAACTCTTATTTTAAGACAATCAAATTATATATTAACTCTTATATTAACTTTGTCTATGTACTGGTTATGGATCGGGGAATCGGGTCGTGATGATGATGAAGGTGAGCCTATTCAGGTTATGGGTTCTCATTTTGAAAATAATGCGGTGCTGAATAATAACCAAGAGGTGAGATAGAGCATTCCCTATTCAAATTTTTGTAATATAGTTTTTCATGTGAAGCATGAGAAGCATATGTGTTTACTTGCTTATGATTCTGACTCCAGGTAGAAGCAGCGCTACTGCAATCTCTCATTGACAATCATGGGGCAACTTCTGATTTTCCTTTCGCACTGCGGTCACAGAACCATGTGCAGAATAATAACCAAGAGGTGAGATGGAGCATTCCCTATTCCAGTTTGTACAATATGGTTTTTCATGAGAAGCATATGTGTTTACTTGCCTATGATTCCGAGTCCAGGTAGATGCAGAGCAACTGCAATTTCTCATTGACAGTCAAGAGGCCGGTTTCGATTCTCCTTCCGCACTGCAGTCACAGAACCTTGATGACCTTGATGAAGAGGATGTGATAGATTTTGCAGATTCTCTCCCTATTGCTCCAGATGAATATGGCGTTGAAATTCCTCCACACCTCCTAAATGATTACACCCCACCAACACCAAGGTCATCAAGTCATGCTTATGTTTTGGATAGCAGTGACAGAGAAACTTATCTTGCCTATGGAGAGGTAATAGAAAATCTCTAATGGCCACTGGAGAATGTTTCCTTCAGTAGCGCCTGGTTCTCTCAATAATTATACAAGAGAATGTAAATGGGAGCATTGAAGTAGTATGTGATTTACTCATTATTTCAATGCCACCAAGGACATTCTCTACAGTCATGAAAGATCTTAAGATGAAGTGAGGATTTTTTTTATGCTTTCGTGCACAGGTCAACCATTCTAAGTTCGTTGAGAACACTTCGAAATTTAATTTGTCTGTTTGTATCTTCATGACAGTCTCCAAACTTGTATGGTGGGCACGGTAGTTCAAGAGAATACCGGCGGAAGCAAATGGCTCATAGTGATAATACCCTCTCGATGGGGCCTTCTTCCATGGATTCCACTACTGCAACGAGGCACGAACAGATTAATTTAATTCAATCAGGCTTTCTAAGGATCCTGAAAGCTCAGCACGCACCAATACCCCACAGCTTCATGGAGCTCGAGGGAATTTCTGCTAAAGGAGATCAATTGCCGGGTGGGATTTCAAGCACAGCATCCAAACATAAGGTGACGATCTTAAATTGGAGGACGAAAAACATGGAAGCGACTTGTGTCTATCTAGTGAATGAAATTAAATTCTTCCTGTATATCTTTGCAGGCAAGAGAAGGTGCAAAGCAAATTGCTAATATTGACCTGCCTAAGAAGGTTAGCATAGAATCTGAAAAAGACAGGGAAATAGTTCAGGTTATGAATGCAAAGCCGGATGTGAAGTCGAGATCAAATGGTTCGGCTGGCAATGAAAGGTGGGGCCGTTTCATTCACCTTGAAACAACTACATCAAGCCATATATCGAGTCCTCCATCTGTTTATCTTTCGAATTTAGTCGTGGGTCTGTTTCTGTTCTTAATCATGCTCAGAGAAGCGCTGATTGTTCACTGAGAGAAGCTTCTCTTATAAGGCTATCGTCAAGAGTTTCCAGTATAACAAGAACACTTTGTTTTTTGCGAGAAAAGGTCAGCAAGAGGAGGACTTGAAATCCCAAAATCTTAATAAACCTTCAACCTGCTGACAGAATGGATTTCTGTTTTTGCTAGCTTGTATATTATATATTGCCCCTTTCTCATGGCTGCTGGGGCTAGACTGTATTTAGTGTTTGCTGTATAAGTTATATTATGCTATAATTATTACAAGAAAACTCTAAAGTGCATGGGTTGAATGTTTTTCAACGTAGCAATCGACAGTGTCTTTTTTTTTTCTCAATTTGGTTCTCAATCTTTGTTTCTCTTCAATTGTGTCCTTCAATGCCTGATTTCATAGCTAATTTATCAAAACAATTTAAGGAGGGAAAAATTGAAACAAAGGGGATCAAAGTATAAACCAAGGAGGAAATAAGTGGTGGTTTCAAAAATTTGACAAAAAGTACACTTCGGTCCTCATACTTTTTAAATGAATATTTTTAGTATATATATTTTCAGAGTTTATCTTTCTAAAATATCATTGTTTTTTTAAAAAAAATATTTAAACATTGAAGAATTTCTAAATCTATTATAAAAAACTTTTTGAAAATACCAATTATTTTAGTATATCAAACATCAAGTATCTTTGCTAAAGATAATAAAAAAAATTAAAAAATTAACCAATTATTTAATATATAAATCTTACTCCCAAGCTTATTTGGATTTTTCAAGAATTCATTAAGAAGAAATTTGGATTCACAGCATTAACTCAAGGAAATCACGAGACATGATGAGCAAAGATGGCATCTGGAAAAAAAAAAAAAAAAAAAAACCTTTTGAGCGATCAAATTTGTAGCCTCGTAGTTACATGATCATTACAAGTTGGACAAACAAGTTCAAATAATAATTTGATGGATATATTTGACATGTTAAGAGACGGAGGGCACGTGAAAGTGGGGACACGAGACCAGCTGAAAAAAGTGCCAAAAGCCAAATGCATGTCAACCTGTTCCAGTCCGGCTGGTCGATCCCATGACCTGCCGACGCAGAATCTGGTTTGGAATTTTTTTTCCAAATCAGAATATTATCAGGTCAAACCTAGATACTCGATGGATATAATAAAATTTGAGTAAATTTTTTTATTAAAATTTTATACAAATTGTTATTTTGATTTTTTTAAAAAACTTTATTAAGAGTTTGTTTGGTATTGTGGTGTAGAATATTTTTTAAAAGTATTTTTTACTTAAAAATACTTTTTTAGAATATTTGATATTAACATATCAAAATCATCGAAAGATACTAAAAATACATTAATTTAGTGTTTTTTATGATAAATGTATTTTAAAAAGTATCTAAAAATATAAGCTACCACACTTTTAAAATTATAAAAATAGACGCACTACGCTGCTGGTCTGTATTATTTTTCCATTAAAATATTTACACTTCGCAAGTGTATTTTAAAAAAATAAGAAAAATCTAATAACTCGAGTTATAGCCCCAACCAACTAAATAAACTAGCTTTATTTAAATCATATGTAAAAAAGAGAGGAAGCAACGATAGCAAAAGAAGAATATATATATAAGCGATCACGATAGCATGTGAAAGAACTTTTATCCAAGAGCAAAAGACAATGTTGTTTAATTTTTAGTCAATTAAACATGGAATGATGAAATATGGTAAAAAAAAGATAAAAAAAAGTTGGTGCGAGCCAACCAACACGTTAGGCATGTAACCTGGACATTAAGGGGCAAACTAGTCCATATTAACCTGACAAACTTACATCTTAGATCATGAGGTCATAATAATTCGATAGAAAAGGAAATTGAAGAAAACCACAAATCTATTTTTTTAAAAAAATAATAAATCAATGTCAAACGATGATATCGGAAAAGAAAATAAAACAAAAAAAGATGTCAACCTCTGTTATTTTTCAAACAGATGGATTGAGTCATCAAACTGAAAGCACTATACATGAAAAAATCATGAAGCACAATTCCTAGGAAACGAAACATTTAAGGATGGAATCGAAAGAAAACAAATTACAAAAACAATCCAAAATAAAAAATAGCAATTAAAATAATTAGGTTTAAAATCAAAATAAAAAATAAATTAAAGGGAAACAACAAATTTTCACTTTAAGAGTTAAAGTAAAACGAACAAAAACATTAATAAAAAGAAAAAAAAATCAAAAGAATAAGGACCAAAATGAAAAAAAATACACTATTAACTTGGATTGGAGGATGAAGTTAAAAATAATATAATTTTTATAAAAGGGTTAAGGAAAAAAAATAAGAAATCATAAGAATAAACATTAAATTGAAAATAGTAATACATGATAAAAATTTGAACATGTATAATTTTTCAACACGTTTCTTTACATAAAAAAAATCCTAAATGTAAATCAAAAAATTTATACACGCATCCAATTAAATAAATCAAGAACCATTAAGTAAATAAACGAAAACAAAAGTCATCAACGATAAATAAAAATATAATTGAAAAAATTAAGAAACAAATATAGATCAAAATATTTAATATTGCAACACAAGTCATTTAACTGATTGTATTTAATGAATTTGCTTATTAAAATCAATTTGTAATAGAAATCAATATACAAATAAAATTTATTGAATAAAATAAAAGGAAAAACATATTATGCAAGGCTGCACATATTAAAAATATTATAAGAAAATAAATATTTAATCTATATAAAATATAAAAAATAGAAATGAATTATGCTAACCTCTTAAAAAAAATTAAATACACCCAATATAATTAAAAAAACAATAATCAATATTAAAAAAGGGTAAATATGTAAAACAAATCATAAAGAAGGGGTATTAATTAAAAAATAAATTTAAAATTATCTAAAAAGACATAAAAAAAGGTGTTAATAAAAAAATAAATAAAAAAAAGAATGAGGGTAGGCTTTTTGGGCCTCCTAAGCCAGGCTCAGCACCTGGCCAACCAAGAGTAGGCCCGTGTGCGTACTTGCAAGTTCAAGCCCCTGCGTGGGGCCTTTATTTTTTTAAAAAAGTTAAAAGATAGGCAATATGTTGTACGTCCTAATTGTCTGGAAAAAAAATGATATGTCGTCTATAAGTGCCTAGAATTTGGCCATTGAAGTGATTGAAGAATAAGGTTGACTGAAAAACCTATTTTAAATTAATTTTTTACCCAAAATACTTAGGAAACACATTAGGAATATTGGTAAACCAATCCAAGACATCATCATATTGAACACTTGTAACCAAAAAACTTTTAAACCGATAATCTAATAGCTAAAAAAAACACCTAATCTTAACTCCCATTATTATATTAAATAATTTAACATAAAAACCGATTGTTTTGGTGATCTAAATTGTCATCAATAACATCTTTTTTTTTCTATGCCAGAATCTGTTTGTTGTAATAAAGACCATCTTACTCTATAAAATGATTATTTGTTTGTTGTAATAAAGATATCATTGCATTGTTGCAATCTTGGGTTCAATGTGTATTGTTTTTAAAAAAAGACTTTCGTGGTTTAATTATTTTTGGTAATTTTAATTAATTAAAGTTACAAAAGCAATCAAGAGTTCGTGTTTTTTTCTTTCATTTATTATACTACTTGGTGGATTAAAAGCAAAACAAAAACAAATATGAATATTGGAGAATATATTACATCGGAAGCTATTGGTGATTGTTCTAGAATATTCTAAGATGGTGATGGAGGCAGTGGAGCCAGCAGAACTTGGATTGCAAGTTGTGAAATTCAAGTCTTCGTGTGTGATTGGCTTTTCATCTTATCGGAGGTTGTGGAAATGAATTGCTAATTTATTTTGTTTGATTCTCGTTTGGTGAAAAAAAGTTTATACTATAAATGTTTTTATTTATTTATTTATTTTTATAATGAATATTGCTCATAGTTGTAAAATCAAACTTAGCAGTAGAATTGGGTAAAAACTCGAGTCATAAATAACTCAATAACATGTATAAAAAGTAAAGAGGTTGAAGACCTGTTTTTAACTAGATTAGCAAGGAAATTAAATTTTTTAATCAAATCAGTTGATTTTTTTTTACTTTAAATAAATCAATTTAGATTTTAGATTAATCAAATTCACAGTTATTAAACCCGGACATGACATGCGGGTCGACCCGGTGGCCGGACCGGTCCGGATTTGTTAAAAGACCGGCCGGTGCAACAACCCGAAAAAACCCGGTCGACCCATAACCCAGACGAGACCCCTTTTTTTTATATTTTTTAGTTAGTTATTAACACTTTTTAAAGTTCACTATATAAATATTAGAAAAATATTTTATTTTTTCAATGTGGGATTTGAAAGTTTTTAATATATATACTCTATGTTTTCAAGAAATTTTTTTTTTATGTGGGATTTGAAGCCCTTTCGTAAATATACTTTATATTCACAAGAAAAAAAGTTAATTTTTTAATGTGGGATTTGAAGCCCTTTCATATACGTACTCTATGTTCACAAGAAAATAGTTATGTTTTTTCAATGTGAGATAAAAAATGTTTTACTTTAAATACTTCAATTTAAAATGATAACATAATATCTTTTCAATGTGAGATTTGAAACCTTTTAATATATATACTTTATTTATTTTTTCACTATATAAATATTAGAAAAATATTTTATTTTTTCAATGTGGGATTTGAAAGCTTTTAGTATATATACTCTATGTTTTCAAGAAAAAAATTATTTTTTCAATGTGGGATTTGAAGCCCTTTCGTAAATATACTTTATATTCACAAGAAAATAAGTTAATATTTTAATGTGGAATTTGAAGTCCTTTCGTATACATATTCTATGTTCACAAGAAAAAAATTATGTTTTTTCAATGTGAGATAAAAAACTTTTTACTTTAAATACTTCAACTTAAAATGATAACATAATATCTTTTCAATGTGAGATTTGAAACCTTTTAATATATATACTCTATGTTTCCAAGAAAAAAAGTTATTTTTTCAATGTAGGATTTGAAGCCGTTTAGTATATATACTCTATGTTCACAAGAAAAATATTATATTTTTTTAATGTAGGTTTTTAAACCTTTTATTATATATACTCTATGTTTCCAAGAAAAAAACTTATTTTTTCAATGTGGAATTTGAAGCCCTTTCGTATATATACTCTATGTTCACAAAAAAAAAGTTATGTTTTTTAATTGTAAGATAAAAAAAACCTTTTGCTTTAAATACTTCAACTTAAAAGAATAATATAATATCATTTCAATGTGAGATTTGAAATCCTTTAATATATATACTCTATGTTTCAAAGAAAAAAGTTATTCTTTCAATGTGAGATTTAAAACTCTTTCGTTATATGCTCTATATTCACAAGAAAAAAGTTATATTTTTTCAATGTGGAATAAAAAATCTTTTGGTTTAAATACTTCAACTTAAAAGGATAACACAATATCTTTTCAATGTGAGATTTGAAGCCCTTTAATATATATACTTTATGTTCACAAGAAAGAAATTATTTTTTCAATGTGGGATTTGAAGCCTTTTAGTATATATACTCTATGTTCATAAGAAAAAAGTTATGTTTTTTCAATGTGAGATAATTTTTTTTAATTTTATTATTTACAACATGTATACCCTATATTCACATGGAATTTTTTTTTAATTTTATCATATAAAATATTAAAACTTTAAATAGTTTTTTAAAATTTTTCTGGATTGATTTAAGTTAATCTGGGTTAACCCATAAAACTTAAAATCTAATTTTTTAACAAAGTTTACTCCCTCGTCGAGTATGATCACTAAGATCAAATTTTGAGTGAACTCATCGTATAGTTCAAGTTGTACTATTATGATTGTGATAATTAACTATTAATGGATATAAAACATATTAGTTTGTGGAGTTAGATTATATTTTAAAAAAAAATTAAAATTTTTAGCTTATTTTAATAAACTAAAATAAAAAATAGAAAATATTAAAACTAACATCTAACACACTCCAAACAGCTATTATAAGACATTGTACGGACATACAGAACACGGTTTAACATGGGACCCACTTATCTAAAAGACCAATGACATTGGAATGAAAACTTCTCGGGGAAGT
The DNA here is from genome assembly GCA_019202695.1 of Populus x sibirica. Lineage (NCBI taxonomy): Eukaryota > Viridiplantae > Streptophyta > Magnoliopsida > Malpighiales > Salicaceae > Populus > Populus x sibirica. The sequence continues at coordinate 1,235,209 of JAGMVL010000052.1, read as the reverse complement.
AGATTCTGGGGTTGATGTCTTGAATATAAAAGCACCACTACTCTACTTTTGCCTATATAAAGAACACGCCCCTTCATCCTGCAGAACCACAGTTTCTTGTGCACACCACCAGCTTTCTTTTCTGGTTATTTGCCTCTCCTTAATTCACTTTCTTCTACAAAATACGGTGTAGTTGCACTGCATCTTATATATACATGTTTATCTTGCAATCTCCATTGCTTTAGCAATTTAATCTGTTTTGATTTGCCTTCTTTTTTCTTCAGTTGCAAACAACCTGATCAAGCAAGGATGACAAACAGATCTATATCTTTCCCATCATCTCCTGTTGGCTATGTATTTCGTCCGACCGATGAAGAATTGGTGAATCATTACCTGAGGTTAAAAATGCATGGCGGCTATGAACAAGAAGTCAGCATAATCGCCGAAGTTAATGTGTGCGACTTTGAGCCTTGGGTACTCCCTGGTACGTGTTCATGTGTCATGTGCAATGTTTTAAATTACTTCCCTGTTTATCTTTGTTTGCAATTGTCGATTAACAAAAACTCATGTTAATGTGCGCGCAGGGCTTTCTACATATCAGTCAAACGATCCAGAGTGTTATTTCTTTTGTCCTCGCAGTTACAAGTACGTAAATAGTCACCGGGCTAATAGGACAACTGTAGCTGGATACTGGAAAGTGACCGGCAAGAATCGTATAATCAAAGCTAAATCTACCAAGGAGCATATTGCTACCAAGAAGACTCTGGTTTTCTACGAGAATCGTGTTCCTAATGGAGTCAAGACCGATTGGGTCATACACGAGTACCATCCAACTTTCAGCTTCCACAACCAGGTACTGTCAAGCTTCACTTAATTTGTTCTATAGTTTTTTCTTCCCTTTTCATTCCAAAAAGGAGAATTGGATTTGAAGGTATAGTAGAAGAGAAAGATTAACAGAAATGCATGAGATCAGGCCCATTGATCACGCTTTTGTGTTTTTAATATATATATATATATATATCAGTTACCTATAATGGTCACTGGCTAGACTTGAAATACTCTTTTCCCGTTATAATGTGATTTTGTTTTAATGATGGTTTTTTTTTCCCCGAGAAGTTTGTTTATAAGAACTCTTTGAAAATTTTAGTATTTGCTGTTCTTTTCTTTTCATTTTTATATTGATAAAATAGAATTTTAATTATGCTATCAAAATATGGTTTGGTCACCATGTGTAGAGGGACTTCGTTCTCTGCAAACTGAAGAAACATCCAGATGAGAACATGCCAACATTTGAAGAAAGTGAATCAAGTTCCAATGTTCCTTATGGTCTTGGAAATCAAAATCCAACTCTGCGTAATTATCCCCTGACCTTTGAAGAAGGTGGACATACTGCCCAGATGGCTTCTAATTTAGCAAACAATAGGCTAGAGGTGGGAAATAGCACGAATTTAACAGGCAGTTTCTTATGGCAAATTATTTCATAATAAGAGAATATCAAGCAATTGTGTTTGTTTTACAGGAAGAGATCAATCAACTCCGAACACAACTGGAATCATTCCGTGGCTTTGATGATGGAGATTTCGGCCTGAATTCTGCCCTGCAGTTTTCACCTGGGAATTATATGTAAACCCTATCCTGCAATAGGTTTTCGATCGTCCATGTCTATCAAACTTTGCTATATATATGTATTAAACCTAGCCTGGAATAACAGAGTTCATATGTACTGGGTGAAGTGTGGTTGATCATATGCCATAAGAACAACTTGCCTCAAGTTGTTCTTTATGGTGTTTCTCCTTGTTTGTTTTTTCCCAAGAGGAATTGAAGTGTGCTCAGCTTTGTTTTTGTTTATCGACTGGTAATTGTTGATTATTTAGCTGTAGTCAGCGTTAGAAAAGAAGGTTGGTGGGAGCAGGAGGATGAGGATGGGGGAAGCATGGTGGAAACTCCCGCTTCTATATCTTGTTACCCTCGTATATGTGACGAAACCTCCTGGTATCACGAAATTAGATTAGAATGATCTCGACACGGTAACGGGGTAATGATAATAACGGTTGTTTTTTTTGTTATAGGGTTTTTAAAATATTAATTAATCCCTTTTTTAATATAATTACTAATAGATTCCATTAAAAATACCTTCATATCTCTAAACACTAACATATCCATCAAGCATAAAATCAGGCATTCACAATGCGAATTGACAGTGAAAGTCAAATCTCTTATACTATAGAGTATAATATAACTACTGTACCTTGTAATGTCATAGGAAAAGAAGAAAGTAGCAAGAGGGGTTTGGGAAAGTTCTTGGTTCTTACCAGCAAACAAGTAAAATAGCAGTGGGCAACTTCTTCGTCCCAGCTGAACTAGGACCCATGCCATTGACTGGTGGGGTCGCTTTTTCTACAATATGTACGGCATTTCTTCCAACCCCATGGCTTCTCAATAGAATCTCTTAGTCAGTCTCAAGTCAATGCTTTCTTGAAGATCACAACAGAACAACACAAGACACCCTCCTCCTTGTCTCTCAATCCACAACTTATTTTAGGACGAGGAATGAAACTGCCTTCTTGTTAGTAGCCCTGCTTCTTGTTTTATTTGCAACTTTGCTTTATTTCTACGTTCAACTAGCACTTTTAAAACCAGTGATTGTATGTGATGGCGCCGGTGGGATACAGATTCCATCCAACTGAAGAAGAAATCATCTGTTATTATCTGAAAAACAAAATGAACGGCCGTAATTCCCTCGTTGATGATCATATTGGTGAGGTTGATCTTTATCGGCGGGATCCATGGGAATTACCTGGTTAGTACCACAAACATTGCTGATTATTTTTGATGAAGCAGTCATGATTATTACAACTATGCTAAGTTATTCTTGGTAATTAAATCCACACTTTCTCGATAAATCCTAATGTCTCTTTCGTGTGCATCTGTGTGATCATGTGCTTGTAGTTTCTGCGAGAAAAAAGTCAGATGATCGAGTGTGGTATTACTTTTGTCGGCTTGATTACAAGCACTCAAATAGTAAACGAGCTAGCAGGGAAACCAAGAATGGATTCTGGAAATCGACCGGCAAGGTTCGTGATATCAAGGCTAAACGCACAAATGAGGTGATTGGCACTAAGAGGACTCTGGTTTTCCATTACAGATGTCCTGATTCTAAAAAAGTGGTCGGGACCAGCTGGGTCATCCACGAATTCCATGCTAAAACTACCACTCCTGACCAGGTATTATATAATACCATATAGTGTATATGGGATCATCACATTTTCTTTTCTTGGCATCCTGGGGTTAAGGTTTGACCGTGTTTTATTATTTGGTTGTGTGGAAGAAGTTAGAGTTTTGGTGTTCGATGTCGTGCTTAAATGGCATTGAATTATAACTACATTCCATGTTAATGTTGGATATTGCTCGCGTTAAACTCCAACCAGTTCATCTTGCTCAACATGGGGTGTGTTTTACTACTCTTCATTGCTTTTGAGTCATATGAAAGTGTTTTCAATGTGATTAGAAGAATGCCTGCTACATCTATGCTTGTTTGATGCTTGATTTCTTATTTGTGTTGTTCTATCCTGGAACTGTGTTGATAGACTGCTGCTTGAGTTCTTATTGTTTTCTAATTCTTTTTTTTCTTTTCTTTTTTTTCTGTAGAGGGCTCTTGTTCTTTGCAAGTTAAAGCATAAGGCAGATGACTCGGCTGCTAATTTGCCTGATGATGAAGGCGAGCCTATTCGGGTTATGGGTTCTAATGTTGAAAATAATGCGGTGCTGAATAATAACCAAGAGGTGAGATGGAACATTCCCTATTCAAATTTTTATAATATAGTTTTTCATGTGAAACGTGAGAAGCATATGTGTTTACTTGCCTATGATTCTGAGTCCAGGTAGATGCAGAGCTACCGCAATCTCTCTTTGACAGTCATGACGTGGGTTTCAATTTTCCTTTCGCACTGCAGGCACAGAACCATGTGCAGAATAATAACCAAGAGGTGAGATGGAACATTCCCTATTCAAATTCTTATAATATAGTTTTTCATGTGAAGCGTGAGAAGCATATGTGTTTACTTGCCTATGATTCTGAGTCCAGGTAGATGCAGAGCTACTGCAATCTCTCTTTGACAGTCATGAGGTGGGTTTTGATTTTCCTTTCACGCTGCAGGCACAGAACCATGTGCAGAATAATAACCAAGAGGTGAGATGGAGCATTTCCTATTCCAATTTTTACAATATAGTTTTTCATGTGAAGCATGAGTAGCATATGTGTTTACTTGCCTATGATTCTGAGTCCAGGTAGATGCAGAGCAACTGCAATCTCTCTTTGACAGTCATGAGGCGGGTTTTGATTTTCCCCTTGCACTGCAGCCACAGAACCTTGTGCAGAATTTCCTTTCTGATGAAGAGGATATAGATTTTGCAGATTCACTCCTAAATGACTACCCACCAACACCAAGGTCATCAAGTAATGCTTATGTTTTGGATACAAGTGACAGAGAAACTTATCTTGCCTATGGAGAGGTAATAGAAAATCTCTAATGGCCACTGGAGAATGTTTCCTTCAGTAGCGCCTAGTTCTCTCAATAATTATACAAGAGAATGCTAATGGGAGCATTGAAGTAGTATGTGATTACTCATTATTTCAATGCCACCAAGTACATTCTCTACAGTCATGAAAGATCTTAAGATGAAGTGAGGATTTTTTTATGATTTCTTGCGCAGGTCAACCATTCTAAATTTGCTGCATTTATGGGCTGGATGTCATTTGCATTTCATATGCAGTTTAGTTCTGTTGAGGACACTTCGAAATTTAATTCGTCTGTTTGTGTCTTCATGACAGTCTCCAAACTTGTATGGTGGGCACAGTAGTTCAAGAGCATACCAGCGGAAGCAAAGGGCTCATTGTGATGATACCCTCTTGATGGGGCCATCTTCCATGGATTCCACCACTGTAACTAGGCATGAACAGATTAATTCAATTCAATCAGACTTTCCAAGGATCCACAAAGCTCAACATGCACCCATACCCCACAGCTTCATGGAGAAGGAGGGGATTTCTGCTAAAGGAGATCAATTTCTGGGTGGGATTTCAAGCACAGCATCCAAACATAAGGTGAGGATCTTAAATTGGAGGACGAAAAACATGGAAGCGACTTGTGTCTATCTAGTGAATGAAATTAAATTCTTCCGGTATATCTTTGCAGGCCAGAGAAGGTGCAAGGCAAGTTGCTAATATTGATCTGCCTAAGAAGGTTGGCATAGAATCTGTAAAAGACAGGAAAATAGTTCAGGTTATGAACGCAAAGCCGGCTGTGAAGTCGAGATCAAATGGTTCGGCTGGCAATGAAAAGTGGGGCCGTTTCATTCACCTTGAAACAACTACATCAAGCCATACATCGACTCCTCCATCTGCTTATCTTGTCAATTTAGTCGTGGGTCTGTTTCTGTTCTTATTCATGCTCAGAGAAGTGCTGATTGTTCACTGAGAGAAGCTTCTCTTATAAGGCTATCGTCAAGAGTTTCCAGTATAACAAGAACACTTTATTTTTTGCGAGAAAAGGTCAGCAAGAGGAGGACTTGAAATCCCTAAATCTGAATAAACCCTCAACCTGCTGACAGAATGGATTTCTGTTTTTGCTAGCTTGTATATATATTGCCCCTTTCTCATGGCTGCCGGGGCTAGACTGTAGTTACTGTTTGCTGTATAAATTCTATTATGTTATAATTATTACAAGAAAACTCTAAGCATGGTTTTTTCAACGTAGCAAACTGCGGTGTCTATTGTTTTTTTTTTTTAATTTCGTTCTCTTCAATTGTGTTTGTAAATTCATGGCTAATTTATGAAAAATATTTAAAGAGGAATAAAATTAAAATAAAAAGGACCAAAATATAAACTGAGGTTTCAAAAATTAAATAAAAAATACATTTCAGCTCTCAATACTTTTTAAACAAATATTTTTTTAAATTATTATTTGTTTTAAAAAAAATTATTTAAATATATAAGAATTTCTAAATTTATTATTAAAAACTTTTTACAACTACCGGTTATTTTATCTTATCAGACATAAGTACCGGCGACCACCAGTAAGCGGGGCTAAAAAGAATAAAACAGAATATCAGATTTGGTTTCACAGCATCAACTCAAGGAAATAAGGAGACATGACGACCAAAGATGGTATCTGGAAAAAAAAAAAAAAAAAAACCTTTTGAGCGATCAAGTTTGCAGCCTCCTAGTTCCATGATCATCACAAGGTGGACAAATAATAGGGGCCCTTTTTTTCTTAAGCATCTAGGGTGGAGTCTGCTCAATTTTTTTTTGGAAAAAAATTCAGATTACACGTCATGTGATTTTGTATAGATTTTAATTAATATGGTGGCCGAAAATTTAAGGCTTAAAATTTTTTTTATCTGAAAACTTGTTTTTTAATTTATTTTGATTCAAAAACCTAGAAAACACTCTAGATATCCTAATAAACCTATCCATAGCTAAAAAGACTAAAAAAAATCATTCCAAAAACCAAAATTAACCCAAAACAAAAAATCTTCTCAAGTTCAAATCTATTTTTTCATGGACTTTAAAGATAAAAAAACCTAATATGAACTCCCCTCGTCAAATGAAACCATTTGACACAAAATATTGACCTTTCAATCGGTTAGCGCTAGAATTTGGCGACCTCTCTGTCTCCTCTCTTAAACCAGAAACTAAAAATAAAAAAAATAAATTTTTATATCAAAATTAAATGGAGAAAATATTGAGGTATCCAATATGTATCATTTTTAAAGTATGAGGATTGAATTAAAATTTTTGTGAATTTTGAAACTATCACCTATTTGTGGTGTTTTTTTTTTACTTTGGTGCCATGTCTTTCAATTTTATCTTTAGTCAACAAATTTGATTCAATTGTCCTTGAATTTAGCCCAAAGGCTGCAATTGCATAAAAAAATTTAAAGATCAAATTTTAAAAAAATTGTGAATAGCATGTCCATGTCATCTCAATAGTAATCATTCCACACGTTTTTTATTTTTATTATAATAATTTCATTTAAGAAAAATCATTAAAATGACTTTATTTTGAAATTTACCAATATGAGACTTTAATATGTAAAATCCCAAACAGTTACAATTACTATAATTTAAGGGTTGTTTGATATGGTGTTCCAAATGACATTTTTCTAATTTTAAAATTTGTTTTGTTTAAAATTATTTTTTTATATTTTTAGATCGTTTTGATGTGTTAATATCAATAATGATTTTTTTTTAAAAAAAATATTATTTTAATGTATTTTCAAGCAAAAAATATATTAAAAAATAACCACAACCACACTTTCAAACACCTTCTAAGTATCCATTTGGCATTGAGGTTGAATATGCTTTTTATCAAAATTAAATTTTCTTTTTGCTTCAAATTTTTTTAAAATAATTTTTTATCGTTTTGACGTACTCATATCAAAAATAAAATTTTAAAAATAAAAAAAAATTATTTTAATACATTTCCAAACGAAAAACACTTTAAAAAATAATCTTTATTACATTTCCAAACACCCCGTAAAGCAACAAAAAAACATGAAGGTAAAGGAATGAGATTAAGTGATCAATGGAAATTCAATTTTTTTTAGCTTAAATTTTTTTTTTATGTTTTTATATCGTTTTTATGTGATGATGTCAAAAATAATTTTTAAAAAATTAAAAAAAATATTATTTTGATATATTTATAGATTAAAAACATTTTAAAAAATAACTATTATCACATTTTTAAACACACTCTAATATTTGTGGGATAAAAAATTTAAAGGAAGAAAAAACAAAGAAACTTGTCGAGGAAGTTTAGAGCGTGTTTGGCAGTGTGGTTGCAGGTGCTTTTTAAATAGCTTTTCATGCCGAAATGCATGCCAATGATGTTTTTTCATTTTTTAAAAATTATTTTTGACATCAGCACATCAAAACGATCCAAAAAGTACAAACCACACTTAATTTTAACAAAAAAAAAAATTTCAAATTTTTTGAAAACGCAGCCGCAGCCGCGTTCCCAAACGCTGCCTTAATGCCAAGGCCTCCTAGCTTTTTTGCGCACATAGACAATTTTTAAGTTATGGTAATTTCAAATTTTCAAATGAAAAAGTATATAAAACGTTTTTGGTAATTACCTTCTGTACTAAATAAATTGAACATGATTTTTTTTTTCTTGTCAGTTCAGCACTTTTTTTCCATTTTTTTTTATTGTGTAATCTAATTAAGAAAATTAAATAAATCTGATGACACAAAAAATAACATATAATAGAAGTCCTTGTTTTGCGCTTTTTTTTTTTTTTTCATCAATCGATCTTGTAATTCTTAAAAAACACACTTGGCAGCTTCATAGTTAAGAGTATGGTAATTTGGACCAGGGGGTTTGCTAGGACACGTCACTGGAGTAGGGCTCCAGTTGATTCAATTGCACTCGAAAATGTGGCTTTCCCAAATCCGAATCCAATTTTTGTTAGCCCTCTGACCACTTCATTCTCCGATAGCTTCTCAAGCAAGCTTAGCTACACTTGGATTCGGATTCCGCCCAGCTGATGAAGAAATCATCAGTTACGCACTTGAGGGTCTAGCTGCTGTGGTCAATCGTGTGACTTGTTCCGCCCCGTCCCGGTTCGACCCTCGCTGTGCACGCTGTCACCCCATGCGGTGCCTAACCTGCCCCTGGGCTTGCGGGATGTCCGGTGGGCCGTGGGGAATAGTCGTGGTGCGCGCAAGCTGGCCCGGACACCCCACGTGAATCAAAAAAAAAAAAAAAAAAAAAAAAAAATCATCAGTTACTTTCTCATGATCTCATCAAACACAAGATGGATGGTTCTGATTCTTCTGTTGACAATGACATTCCTGAAGCTGATCTTTGCATGTTTGAGCCTCGGGAATTACCAAGTAAAGTTTAAAGACCTCCATCCTTTTTCCCCTTGTTTTGTTTAAGAATCTTCAACGTTTTGGTTGTTTCTTAAGCTCTTCTAAGTATAGAAAGAGGGTGATTTTATACTTACTCTTACGTATGATGGACAATATGGACTGGACAGGACTAGATATTACTGGATTGAACAAATAATTATGTTGTATTGTGTTTGTTGTGTTTTGGATTGGATTGGATAATTTATTTTATTTTGTGTTTGCTAGGATATTAGATGTGACTCGATCAACTTGAGGTCTAAACTGTTTTGAGTTTAAGGAAGGATTGATCTGACATGACCCGGTCAAAAACTCGGATCAACACAAAATAAAATACGAGTAAAAAATTTATTGACTTTTTTTTTTATATATTTCTTTGGTCAAAATGAGGCTGCTATATTTTTTTTTGAATTTGAGTCAACCTGACAAGGTCGACCTTCAAGTCGAGTTTTAAAATTATAATAATAACCATTTTTATTTTTACGTTACTCTGGATCAACCCAGGTTGACCATTCCAACCCATGGTTTAGATCTTGTTCCAGGTTGACCTCTTAGTTGAGTTTTAAAACTATAATAATAACTATTTTTATTCTTACGTTGACTCAGGCTAATGATCAACCCGACCCATGACCCGAGTCTGGCCTTGGGTCGTGACCCGAGCTTAGCTCTAGATCGACATCCAAGTTAGGTTATACAATTATGATAACAACAACTTTTATCTTTATGTTGACCCAGATCAATGGTCAACACGACCCGTGACCAGAGGCTGGTCTCGAATTGATCCTCGAGTCGGGTTTTAAAACTGTGATAATAATCATTTTTATCCCCATGTTAACCCAGGTTAATGGTCCTGGTTCGCGACCCCGGCTTTGTCTTAAGTCGACCCTAAAGTTGAGTTTTAAAACTATAATAATAATAATAATAATTTTTATCCTTACATTGACTTGGATCAATAGTCAACATGACATGTGACCCGAGCCTGGCCCCGGATCGACCACCGAGTTGGGTTTTAAACTATGATAATAATCATTTTTATTATCACGTTGACTTGGGTCAATGATCAACTTGACTCGTGACCCGAGCCTAGCAGGGTTGACCTTTAAGTCAGGTTTGAAAACTATGATAATAACCACTTTTATCCTTACGTTGACCTGGATCAATAGTCAACCTGACCCGTGACCCGGGCCTGACCCCAAGTCTAATCGCGATTCAGTTTTTAAAACTATGATAATAATCATTTTTATCCTGATTTAAACCTGGGTCAATAGTCCCAACTCGCGATTGGCCCCGAGTTGCCCCCGGGTCAAGTTTTAAAATTATAATAATAATTATTTTTATCCTTATATTCACCACAGTTAATGGTTAACCCGACCCATGACTCGGGCCTCGTTCCGGTTCAACTCTCGATCGAGTCGGGTTTTAAAATTATAACAATAACCTTTTTTATCCTTACGTTGACTCGGGTCAATGGTCAACTCAACCCGCGTCCCTGGTCTTGTCCTAGGTAAGCTCCTAGTCAAGTTTTAAAATTATAATAACAACTATTTTTATTCTTACGATTAAGCCGAATTAATTAGATTAATTCTTGTGCAGAGAATTAGACAAATTTATTCTATCCCTTTTAGTGAGACAAAAACTTCTCTGCTAAAATAGCCTTATACATGACAAAAATTAATATTTATACCGTATAAAAGTACATCAAACAACTCCACAACAAATTATCATGTTCAGTTCTTCGAAACAAACACTACCTAAATATCCTAATAGCCGAAGAGTCAACAGAGCAACAAAAGCTGGATACTGGAAATCAACTAGAAGGGATCGTAAAATAAAGACTAGGCGAACCAAGGAAGAGATTGGAACAAAAAAGACTGGTTTTTCATGAAGGTCGTGTCCCTGATGGTATTAAGACTAAATGGATTATCCATGGTATTTATAACACTTCACTCTCCTTGCCGGGTCTTCATGGAATGAGGTTTTTGGTTGTATATTTTTACTGTGGGGGTTCAGGAATCTCTCCTGTGACATTTTGTGATTATATGATTTTTTTTTATTTGAATGTTAATGATATGAAATTGGTAGTCTCCAAAGTCAAATGCTTTGAGTTTTCTGCTTGATTTTCAATAATTGGTCCATGTTCAGAAGTTTTAACTTGTGCAGAATGTTCCAAGCACCTCTGTCAAAAAAACCCAGTTCATCAGAGATTGCAAGCTTAATTACTTGTTAAAGAAACAAAAGGGACCAATTGAATTTTCTACTTGTGTATAGGAAGGTCGTTGAGGTGATTAAACGAAATGCAGGTTGTAGGAGTGGTTTCAGTGTATGATTTTTGTTTGTTCTGTGCTCTTTTCTTTCCCTTCTTCGGCCATAGAAATTTAGTATTATGTATAGGTGGCTCACATTCATGCAACTCACTGGCGCATACATTGTTTTGTTCTTGAACTCATGCAGAGGGCTCTCACTGTCTGTAAATTGAAGGAAAAGGGGGATGGGAATACTGATATTCAGGCCTGTGATGAAGGTGAAACGAGTAGCATAGGAACTGAAACCAACTCAATTACTTTTTTTTCTTAAATCTTAATTTGAATAGCAAATTGAATTCATTTCAAAGAACCGAAAGAAAGACATGAAAAACTTACAAATGAAATTTCTCCCCAGCTGAAAAAATTGAGATAGAACAGACAACTAGAATGAGTGGTCATATTGCTACCAATCTTGCAGTAGAGCGGTAAGATTAACTTTCATGGGAAGGGGTGCACGGAGCAAGCATATATAGTAGCTTGCAATTTAAACCATTCAGCTCTTTAACAAAATTGACTCCCTTGAATCACTTGCATTGATGTGGCTGCTATTTCACTGCAATGCTCTTAATCATTAAACGTTCACTGCTTTCTCCCAGGACACTTTGGTGCGTGCATGCTTTATCAGCAGATTCGTCACTCCAATAACTTGGAAGAGCGCCCGCTTTAAAAAGACTCAAGCAGCTTTGAAGGGGCTCCAAGACACAATCACATTTCCAGAATGTTGATTTTTGCAATTTTGGCTATCAAATTTGCACAACTCATGTTGAGCAGTGAACCAAAATTGGCATTTTAACCAAAATGGCTAGCGTGTCATGATGTGCTTGAATACGAGGAAGATGAACAATACTCGATGATTTAAAATCTCAATGATCTCCGAGTGGATATCTGAGTGACAAGCAACTTAACAGCATGTGCACAGAAGCAGGCCACAATGCATCTATTCAAAGCTGACTCACTGATCACTAATTCATAAAAAGAGCAAAAGTGTGTAAAACTATAATGCTCATTTCAACTTGATCAATAATCCACCAAGAATCTACTTAAAAAAAAGAAAGGAAAAAAGAAAGAAAAGAAAAGAAAAGAAAAATCAACTAGCAATGTTCTAACATTTGACAGAACAAATCCACATGATAAATGTACTTCACAAAAGCAGGAAAGCGGGCAATATTCAACGAAATATTTGGGAACTTCAGTATTAAGAGCTGAAACAGCAGAAAACTAGAATGAGTAATAAATTTATTAAAGTACATTTCTAAATATCTTATATGTCAATTGGAATGTTTGAACTTTCTGCTAATTGTGCATACAAATACCTGCAGACCTGGATACTCAGCTTTCAGCTAAGGATATTTTCAATATAACAATGACATAAATAAATAAATACTTACAGTTGTTACAGCAACCATATGCTATATTTGAAGTATTGACAGTTCACATTTGGGATATATTGCTACATAATTGTCTACATTTTTTGTTTCATACTCAAACATAGGCAACAGATTCATGCCAGTCCATAGAATGTTTTTCTGTAATTAGAAAAATCAGCATCTACACAATAGTATATGCTGAGACTTCTTTGAGCATCAACACAAGCATGATATAACAATAACAACTAGTATGGTGCTACCATAAAAACTGATGAATAAAGGTTAAGCATACTTGTATAGGACAATAAATGATTTATCTAACCTTTTAATGCCACTGTGTTGGATGATAAAACAAATAAATCAATGATGAAAATTACAGAAAATGGAAATTCCCAAACCTGAAAAATGAATATTCAGAAAAGTTAGATTAAACCAAACTCAAGCTTATACATTAAACAAGAACCAATGCTTAGAAGATTATAGAAGCTGAAAGTGTAAAAGTTATGTTCAATTTGCTTTTCATTAAGCCACATTAAGAAGCCATACCATTGTGGCAATAAGAAAAATCTTGAAGTGACTTGAAACTACGACTGCAAGCAAAATGTCTCTGCACCTGCCAACAGCAGCATGATAAATCTCAAAGTTGGTAACAAAAACAACTTTTCTCTATCTTGCCTTATTTTGGCCCATTTCTCCTCAATGATCTTAGACATCTGTATCACCCAACTCTCTCATAAAAACTCCCAAACGAATACCTCTAACTTCTTACAATATGAATACTTCTAACTTCTTGCAAGTGCAAAATATTGAATTTTATTTTCTGATCAATCCATATAAATAATACTAAGATTCTAGTTTCAAATAGAGGATAGGTGTATGTATCGTACGTACAACAAGTAGTGAATGTTCACACAAACCTAAACCCCTGCCACCATGTCTTCATCCATCCCAGTTAATTATTATTCACACATGAAACCAGTTTTTTAGATAATTATACTAGTTTAGAATTAAAGCCTCCCCCCCAGACAATCTCCATTATGAGCTTGAACCAAAACAACAAGGAGCAGCACACATGGCAATTGCTATTAAGGCCTCACACCCGTAATATTGCAAGTCCAAGAAGTATATTAAAGAAATAAACAGCTTGATACTGAAGCAAAAGTTTACCTGGAGATTTGAATCGTTGTGTTTAGCAACAGGCTCATTGAAAGAAGAAAAACACAGATAAACATAAAGTTTCCAACAAAGACATCCACGAGTATCTGCAGAAGAAAATACTAAACCCACTTTTCAAGCAGCACATATAATCCAACTCCAACTTTAAAACTGAAATTTATGTTCAATTCCCACCATCATTGCTAACCTCTTGGAATGTCGAAACAATTGAAGAAAAGCTCATGGAAGAACCCCACTCTCCCTCGTTTCTTTTCAAAATAAGACTTCTATCTTTGATCATTAAGGCATACAACACCATTTCGTACCACAAGTTTAAAGGAGTAATTAAGTATTCAAAGAAAATAACCAAGACAAGAAATGGATACAAGCATCCAAAAGAAGAAACACAAAGATTGACTTCCATAACAAACCCTGCAAAGCAGCCCTATGTTAGTGTTAATAAACCGTATTGACCAAAGCAATGATTACAAACACTGAAACAGAAAGTACATAATTAGTTATAAGTTTACCCCCACAAAAAAAAAAAAAACTCTGATTAGAAGCAATAATATCCTTAAAGCATCCTGGAAAAAACTCACTATAAACTGTAAGAAGTAAACATAACTAAAGGAAGCAGTTTGTACCTCAAAATTGACCCTACGCTGATTGATTACACTGAAGAGAAGATGTCTATACGCTTTTGTCTTGTGCAGAATCAAATCAATCAAAATAATCTTCACCCATCAACAACCCCCCAAAAAAAAAAAATAGCAAGTCAAGAATCAAAAGGGTAAATTTATAAACGCGAGTAAGAGAGAGAAAGAGAGAGATTTACACATCTCATGAGTCGAATGTTGCCTGGTGAGTATTGAACGAAAAGAGTTTCTATCGGGAATCCACACTCTACACATCTATGCTCCATCTTTTTTAACTACTCTCTCGCTCGCTGAGTTGCATGCTTTCTGCAACTTTCCCCCCTTTATATATATATATTCCCACCTTTGTTATATATATATATTTTGTGTGTGTTCTCTTCCAACCTTTATCTATTTGGGGCATAAGCCCAAATAAAATGGGTCTAATATGGACCTTGAATTTTCTGAAAGCGAATATCTTTCTTATGGATGATTGCATTTTTTTTGGTTAATGACAAAAAATTATTTCCAAAATTTTAACCATTCATGATCGTAAGCATATTCCATTCTAAATTTATAATTAATTTTTTGAGCTCGAAAGGAGATACATATATGCCTTATTCAAATTTCTAGAGACTCAGTAGCTGAAATTTGATTTTCAAATTCCTTGGTAAAAAAAAAAAAAAAAGAGAGTTATGTTCTGTTCGTGTTTTTTTTTTTATTAGAGGAAACACCACCCTCAAAAAGCTAAGGTTGAAAAGGGAACAAGATTTTTATTATTTGATTTTTGTATCATTATTCTAACGTTTTCAATGTAAGTTCTCACCTCACCATCCTTCTTCTTCTTCTTCTTCTTCTTTTTTTTTTTTTATGATTTACGTGAGGTGTCAGGGCCAGCTTACGCGCACCACGACTATTCCCCACGGCTCACTGGACATCCTGCAAGCCCAGGAGAAGGTAAGGCACCGCGGGGGTGACAAACATGCACATAAAGGGTTGAACCCGAGACAGAAACGAAACAAGTCACACGATTGACCACAGCAGCTAAACCCTCGAGTTCCCTCACCATCCTTCTGTAATCAAGAGTTTGCATATACAGACAGAGAGAGAGAGAGAGAGAGAGAGAGAGAGAGAGAGAGAGAGAGAGAGAGAGAGAGAGAGAGAGAGAGAGAGAGAGAGAGAGAGAGAGAGAGAGAGAGAGAGGCCCTCCATCTCCTAACTAGAAGAGCCGTACGTTGATGAGTTGTGTCAAGAATTTTGTTAGGCTCTTGGGTCAAGGCTAGAACCGAGCCTAAGATTTTCTCTCTATAGACCTTTTTCAAAAGTGTTTCAAATCAATAGCAGACTAATTAATTTTATTAAGAACGCCTAGGAATTACAACACTCATGCCATGCAAGCATAATTATACCCTCGATCGACATAGCTAAAAAAGGATTGGAAGTTAGGACAGATTCTTGGTGCCTCGGATCACTCCGTGTCTGTTTCGGGCGTTGTCGGAGTAATTGATGGCTTGAAATTCGAACTCCTCTGACCCTGTCGTTTTCTACCTCCAACCAATACTATTGCTTTTCTTTTAATACCTTCATGCTCATGCTAACACTTTTTAATGAGCTACATGCTTTTAAGTTCATTACTTTTTATTTTTTTTAGAAATATATTAATTTTTTTTTATTTTTAAAAATTTATTTTTAACGTCCATATATATTAAAATGATCTAAAAATATTAAAAATTTATTTTTAAATAAAAAAATTTAATTTTTTAAAAATAATATGTTTACAGAAAAACAAAATAGGGTTTAAAAGAATGGTTTAATTATTTATCGGATCCCATACACTATATATTTTGTTCTAATTTATTCGATTTTGATAAGCTACAGAAACGTACTGCTTATAATTACTCGCCATAATGAGCTAGCTAAAGCCATATATGCTACAGACAGCCAGGTCCAATCCATCCTCCATCGACGCTGCTCTTGGACTGGACTCCTTGTTCAGATGGCTTGTCTTATGATTCTCTCTATCAATAAAAAATCATCTTGATTAATTTAAATTATTAGTTAATATTTTAAAATATAATTTATATTATTTTTTAATATTTTTTTTAAATAAAAGTTTCTTGAACTTGAAATTTACACAGATTCATGTTACCTTATATTTAATTTTTATCAAATAAATAGAGATGGTGAGATTCGAACTCATGACTATTTGATCATCAAGGCTCTGATATCATATCAAATAATTATCTCAATCCAATAACTTAAAATTTTAAGTAAGGCTCCAAAATATAATTTATATTATTCTCTAACACTCTAATCTCAATAATAAAAGATTACCAGCCATTAATGGGATTACATGTACTCCATCAATGGGTGGGTGGTCGATCGATGGTCTCAAGAGAGTAAGATGAAGAAGAAATGGTGGCATGATCCTACTGTGATTTTAGCGCTAGTATATTGTATATATGCACAGCGACCAGCAACAACTACGTGCAGAGTCTTAAAAAATGATTACAGTGAATCGATGAAGACGAAAACCCATCAATTCAGCTAGCGCAACCCAATGGCTTCTGATCATTCTCTCAAGTTATTTTCGTATTAAAGAAGTTAAAGCACAGGAAGAGAGGTGAACCAGAGAAAGGAGAAAGCAATAGGAGGGAAGGGCATGCGGTACTTGATGCATTAAATGCACAGAAACAAGAACGTGGTCCATGCAGGTTTAGCTACACGTATACCAGTGCTGTACATCACCCCCGTTCCTAATTTTGAGACTGGGAAAAAAACAAAGGTCTAAACAGTGAAGCAACTTTAATCTCTTTTGTTTTCCTTTGTACCAGCTATGGCTCACACATGTAGCTTCTTTATCATCATCAATTATGCCTATTAAACCTAACCTACATATACTGTCTTTATAGGCCGGGAGGGGACTTCAATTTCAAGACTTTGAGCATAGGAATCTTGTGAGAGAAATCAATGAATCTCTTAGGACAATAATTGGACCAAGTTGCTGATGAATCTTTATGTCAGTATATAATTGTGCCCATGGTGCTTTCTTACGACTCTCTCTCTCTATATATATATATATATACATGTTTATTGCCCCAATACATCTCCCAGCATCCTCCATTCACTAGCTTTATCAGATGTAGTGTGATTATTTAGCTTTTAATATATCATGCACCCCGCCATTACTGAATTGTATGCGGTAGCTCTCTTTTTTTCATTTTCATTTTATTATTTATTTTGAGAATACTTGTATGGAGCAATATTGATTAAGTACAAGCTGTGAGTGTACATGTCCCACACCACCAAGACGTATTGAATTTGGTCCGTGTTGTGTGCACCATCCCATAGCCCCGTTCTCTCAAGATCGAGCTAAGTATACAGTTGCAGGAATTGTGCATCAATGGTAATTAAGATGGGTAAGCATGCGGGCTGTTCTTGGTTTTCTCTCAATTATAAATGCATGGTACTGTAGACTCTAGCTCGGCATCTTTGAAGCATATCTACAAGATCAGGCCGGGGAGATAGACAAAGGGAAATCAGCAGTGCACCTCTATGTGCCTGTTTTCACCATTTATAGTTGTTCTTTAGCTGCTATTTCTGTTCATCTACAGTATGGAATTTTAACTATATCTCAAAGCTTGCGCTTGAAAACTAGCTAGGTAGTGGCATGATTCCTACACACACACACACACACATACACACACACACATATAGTGGCACAATTCCCAACATAAGATAATATGATATTCTGCATTGATTCGAGATTATTTTCAATGTAACATTGCTTCGATCAGGAAAGCCGAATAAAAGCATATATAAAGAAACAAGTGTACAGGTTTGAGGCCAAATTAGGTAAATAGTACCCAAGAAATACAAGTGGGTGGCACGTATATGCCGTCCGTTTCTTTTGAAAGTACTTTGATACATGTGCTATTACAAGCAGCAGTGGTCAGCTGTTTACATCAGAAAGCTTGGCTTGCTAGCTCTTGGCTCATATGGCAAAGATTGATCAGTTGCAACCCCCTAACGGGTACACATCCTAGCTAGCTAGAGCTTGCCTTCGAACTCGGCGATTGCATTCTCATAATCAAACTGTAGAAGAAACTTAAATTAAGAATATATCTCGAAATTAAACCACTGATCCGGATATAAAAGGAACTTCTCAGCAATTTCTTACAGTAGGTTAGCTAGCTGGGATGGAAATTGTACATGCCAATTCTATTCCTCAAAAAATATATATATCATCGTTTTGCTATGGATGCAAAATGTATAATAGAGCATTTCTGATACGTGAAGCACGAGGACGATCGGTGTAAGATCATGTAACTCAGTTTAGGGCTGCACAAATCAAACTTAATTAAGAAGGAATCAATTAATGATGTATCATCTTAAATTAAGAAAACACTTACCGACAAGATGATCATAAATAGAAGGAATGATAGATTGAAAGGCTTATTTAATAACATAATCCCATTGTGCAAGCAACTGATAATATGAATTTAACAAACTGTGAAAACATAAAAATGATGACATATATATATGGTTACCATGAATGCCTTCCTCTACCTGCACTAAAATTAACACATCAACAACATATACATTAATTTTGCTACAAATCATAAGACACTTTGGAATCTGGTGGTTAGTGGATTTCCTCCCCACTAATCATCTGAGGTTTGAATTTGAGGGCAGGTCACAAGAAAGAATAAATATCTGTGTGATTAAATTAGTCTGGATGTGGATAGCTTACTTAAAATATGACTAAGATAATATATCAGCTAGATTTGTTCACATGATTCTGATGAAATAAGCATGAAGTATATATCTGCTCAGGATTTCGTTGATATCATATCCCATCATTAAATCTTCACTTTCTGTGATATATTCGAATTTGAATCTGTCATCCCCTATTGCATTTCATAATGAAAAACTTATAATTCGTTATTTATCTCTAATCGTGGACAGTATTTTCTAATTGGGAAAACATTCAACTAATTTTATCACCAATTCCCAAAGGTATTTTTACCATGCAAAGCAAATGGACTCTCATACATACAAAAACATCGTTGGTATGAAGAAGAAGAAGAAATGTGTAATTATATAGCTTTATGGAGCAATTTTACATTGAACATACAGTAATTATCGAATATTATTGCTAATCAACTGCTTAAATTTGATTCGATGAATGTCTTCTGTTTTCTTTTAGTGAAAAACAGTTGGTTCCATATAATGGATCCATAGTCAATGGCCGCAATCACGTTTTTTTTTTCGTTGCAGCAGCCGTGTTTTAATGGCTTTTCTTCTTCTTCTTCTTCTTCTTCTTCTTCTTTTTTCTACTTTTTTGGCTATCTTCTTATTAGCCAAAAGTTGATAAAATCTCCACAATTGTCTAAAAGAGGTCGTTTTACTGTCTAAATTATCAAATCTCCAACTACTTTAATTGAAGTCGTGACTCAGGTGTCCAAATCAATGGATGAGTTTTGCGGCTTCAAACAATATCTTAGGCACAACAATCTCTTTGACCATAACGTCATGCTTCCCAAATTAAGTATACCAATGTACATAATTAATTACATGTACTCATCGAATTATTAACAGTAATCACATGTGAAAGAACATGTAGTGTGTGTAGCTACACGTATACGTATTCCGACCAAAACATAGTTTTGACTTCCAATCATGCATGTGCATGAATTGATCTAATTAACTTCTTCTTAATGTACTTAATTATTACTATCATTGTTTTTGTTATTAATTACAGTCATTTTCTTCCCTAATTGAGAGTTGATTTGTTTGCAAAGATTTTTTGGATTCTACTTTTATGACCGGTAGGTGTTTTGTAGTGACCACATGAGGTGAAAAACTGCAGAGTTTCTGACAGAGACGCTATCCATCAAGCTTCCATAAATTGAAGAACCAATTCCAAAGATTTATAATATTTTTGAAGATTTAGGGGTCTTAACGTGGTCTCTCTTGAGCTCAATGCCCAAATTAATGATCTTTTATGCCATTAGAAACAGAATATTTTAGCAGCTTCCCGAAGATATGATCTCTCTAACATGATGAAATTAATTTATTAGGTTGTGAAGTCTGAACAAAAACATCAAAGCACTAGGAGAAGATTTGATGGCAGTGCACATACCATAAAAGGAACTTTCAGGAACCATCCGTGAAGGCAGTAATTGTACCTTCGAAATGACAGCAGTCTTGACCACAGACAGAGCCAAAGCTCAGTACAAAATGTTATGGGTTGTGAAGATGCTATCATGTAAAGAAGGATGCATATTGAATCCCATATTCATCATCTGCACAGACACACACGCACAAAATGAAAAAAAAATAAAAAGGGATCAATGTGTGTGTGTGTGTGTGTGTGTGTGTGTGTGTATCATTTCCGAATCAAATCGAACAAGGCTACGATTGTAATCAGTAGAAATTATATATAGTGCTTGGAAAAACTAAAAAGAAAAATCCAGAATTTCAACGAGAAGCAAGGATTCATAACTCTTTCATGATTGAGAATTCGTATATAGAATGATTATAGAATCACCACAGTAGTTAATTTTAGACTTTCAAGATCAAACCAAGGAATTAAGAAAGAATTAATGCTTGTCGGATTTTGCAATAACAAAAACATAAAGTTGCTGAAGACCATCCCATTAATTTTTCTACCGCTAAAGTTAGAAAGGGTAGCCAATGCAAACAATGTTAGAGCGAGCTAGATTCTAAACTAAGAACCATAAAATATACAATGTAACCATCATAGAAAAACTGAAACACACAGAATACAGTGCTCTCTTTAACCTCAGATTTCCATACGCAAAATGGGCTTCAAAAGACATTAAACAAAGCATTTGACCGCTTAAAAAGATTCGGTGGTATCACGATACCTTATTGATAAATCTCTTTCAACACAAAAGCAGTTTTTGTTTGTGTTTGCAGCAATCCAGACAAGAAGGTGGCTGTAAAAGAAACATCGTGTTGCGGAGAAAGAAATGTAACAATGCTAGTAGTAGTTTTTAAGATGTAGAGAGATTGATTAAAAAATAAATAAAGTAAAAAAAGAGTAAGAATACAGAAGCTAACTTTTACAGCTGCTGAAAACTTTCTGCACAGAACCTGCAATCCAACTCAACTAAGCATCACCAAGAATATTAACCCAATGAGGTAATACAAACAAAACAAAAAAAGAAGAAGAGAAAATAGGAAGAAGTTTCCACTTTATATCCTTTCTCTAGCAATGTACCATAAAATGCTGTCATCAAGAGAGAGAGTAAGCTTGAAGTTGATGGCTAAAGAGGGAACAGAAATTAACCCAAACAAACTGGGGAGAGTCCATTGCATGTATAGAGTCAATATATTGCAATAAGTTAAGCTACCAGTCACTAAAAGAAAAACATTGATGGGAATATTCTGATATTTATCTGTATATATGTATTATACACAATTGAAAGCGTTTTTCAAACTCCACATTTCTTGCACCACTCTTCCATCTTTTGATCTTCACAATATACCCAAAACCTCATCTTTTAATTTGCTGACAATATTTAAACAATCAACAAAAAGAAACTCAAAAAAGGCTAGACTTGAAAATTTCTTGAAAGCCTCTTACCTAAATCTAGTACCCATATTGAGAAATCAGATGTGAAGGAACAGAAGAAATGGTATCTTCATATGTGATTAAAGATCCAGATCAAAAGATAAGGAATTCTTTCCTTTCTTTGAAAACTCAGCTTGCATTGGGGCACTAGTGGGCGCCCTTAATTGGAGAGGAGGAGGGAGAGAAGAGGAAGCCAAATGAGAAGAGAATGAACCCATTGTGCCATGTGTCATTGTGATCGAAGATGACTGACCATCATCCTGTGTAGGACAATCCATGTTTACACCAAACAACCTGAGCCGCTTCCCCGCAGTTTTACCATGAACAACTGGCACTGAATCTATCACCAGTGGGACATGACTTCCTCCAGCTTGTTGATGCATTGCCCCAATCTGAAGTGTCTCTGGTGGCCTTAAGTAATACTGCGCTGAATTGCCATAACTAATCGTAGACGGTTGATGATAATGATTCTGATGATTACGATTCTGATGTTGCTGTTGTTGATAAGGATGAATGCTGTAATTCAAATGTCGCAATTGAGGTTGCTGCATGGATAAATTAGATTGGGGCATGGAGTACAGCCTGCCCCACCGCACTGACTGTGGATAGTGTTGCTGATTTTGGAGCTCTAAATGTGAGAATGTTGTTGGATCTGGTGCATTAGGCCTGCGTCTCCAGTCTATGAACAGACGATGCTTGCCTGACTCACCAACACCGCGTTGGAACGACACAATATCGCCTGCATCAAGCCTTTTTTCTTTTACAAACCGGCTCCAACCTTTGGTCATTACATAGCTTTGACTACTGTTCCAATAAGAGTACCGGAACCGCCATGGCTTGCCGTTCCGGTCTTCAAAGTTCAAGAGGAGGCCTTTTTCATTCGATGAAGAATCAAGAGGGAAGTACCTCTCTGCGTGTTGCTTTGGTATAACAAGACGGTTTAGCTTGCCTACATCACTTGGGGTCACTACTTTGTCAAACATGTGCTCTCTCTCAATAGACTCTCTAGCACCAACAACAGCACCGGCACTAGTTCTCTCAGTTTCATTGTTATTTCCCAGTGATAATTCCATGAGCTCTAGCTTCTTATCAAAATTGAGAGATGGTTCTTGGGTTTTGCTATCTTGTTGTGACTGATCAAATGAACCAGGCCACATGTTGTGGTGCTCAGGAAGAAAATTTGTGTACTTGGTAGAAGAAGATGATGTACAAGGAGAAGAAAAGAGGAGCTTACTTGTCTTCACAGCTTCCTCTCCTTCCTGTTTCTCTTCTCCTTGTTCTTCTTTATCAAAATCCCCTCTTTCTCCTTCAACGAAGTTCATGATGACCCACTAAGAGCTTCTTATGATCACAGTAGATCTTGAAGAATTGAAATCCAACAACCAAAATAGAAATGATGATTGAGGAGAAAGAAAGAAAAGAAGAAGAAAAAAGTGGGTTTACGACTTTTTAGCGAAATATTGAGCACAAACAAGGCCTTACCTCACCTGCTCTAGAGGATTTTGTTTCTTGTTTAGAAGATTTTCTCTTTCAAAATCTGTGAGGCCACAAAGAAGAGAAGCAAAGGGGGAGCAATCATCTAGCTCAATACAAACCAAAGAGTCGGTGCCTTCTTCTTTGACTAAAAATAAAATATAAAAACAAAACACTCAAAACCCTAAACAAGACAAGCCATACGGTAATTCAATATTAGAAAGAAAGAAGGCAAGCTGTTCATCATGTGGTTGACCTAGCTGCATCAGAGAGAGAGAGAGAGAGGGAGAGAGGTGTTGTATGAGGGTTTTCGCTTCCCAATTATAGTTTCCTAAAATCTTCTCTCTCTACAAGCAACGAACCACAAATATTTTCTCGCTTCTTTCTGCTATTAAAGAAAGACCCATGAGGATTCGAGGATTGAGGATTGAGAGAGGATTTGTGCGTATGGGCCCATGGATGATCTGGTTCGGCTCATGTGAGCTCTGTCCCTTTCATCATTCTTGGGTTTTCTCTATACATTAGGGAGTTAGCAATCAGCTTAAGATGATTTTTTTCCTCCCTTTTTTTACTTTCAAGTCACATGCATCATTATGGTTATTTTTGGGGTTTCTTCTATTTTTTTCTACAGGCCAGTTGCTACTAGAGAAAGGGTATGTTCAAGTTAGGTTTTGAGTTTTGACTTCGGTGCCATTGATTAAATTGTGTGCTGGTCCTGGCAGTGAGAGAGAGAAAGAAGGTAGTGAGGGTAGACAGACCGACCTGGCGCCCTCCAATTCTCATCCTCATCCTAGCTAGTGGGCACAGATTCCTCCATTTTATCTCGTGCTTGACTGCACAACAAACCAAACCCATTTAGGTTTCTCCACTCCTGCTCTTTATAAGACCTTGTTGCCTTCGATCTACGCATTCATGTCCCAATATATGGTTGATTATTAATTAATAGGTGCCTTTTTCCATCCTTCTCGTTCAATAAAAATACAAAATACAAAATTTTAGCTCCCCGTGAAGTTTTTTTCCTCTATTTCGGCTCTCCCAGATTAAAATTCCTAGTTCCATGGATACAATTTTGATTTTACAACTAACTAGAATCAATCCCACATTTATTAGAACTATCGTAAGTTAAATAACTCCTGAAATTCTTATTCTCGACACAAGGGGGGTTGAAATCAACAATGTCAACTTTCAGCTCTCGTGCTGTAGAATATTGTCTTTTGTCTTGGTTAAGTGCTCCCTGTGAACGAATTTGTCAATGAGCGCATGGTAAGCAAGGTTCAAACCCGAGTCAATAATGAAATTAATATGCTAAAAATAATAAATCAACACATGATACAAGTGTAATAAAGAGGGATCAAAACAAAAAGAAAAAAAGAACATATATTCGCAATATTTCAGATGCAGAAATCACTCCAAATAAAGCTATGGAAGGCAGGCGAACGGGGCATCAAAAGAAAACGTCAGCTAGCTTGTATAGAGAGTTTCTTGGAGTTTGGGTCATTCATGCACTCTTCCTTAGAAACACTACACATTTAACATTCCATGCTATTATTTATTAATATTCAATGCTAGCTCTCGAATTTTGGATACATTAATCGGACATTGCAGCACATAAATCTTTTTTTATATATATCAAGAATTACTACTTAGACTAGAAAATTTCAGCAACTTGATAGAGACGAACAGAACTCAATCATGATTTCTTGATTTTTCATCCAATCAAATAAGATGATCGAGGAGCAACTGTCTAATTCATTAAAATAAAACTAAAATTCAATACATATTTAATTAGCAACGAAAAATCCATTAAGGACTTTTCATTGCTGATATAGCTTTATAGTGTTTTTTTCCCTGAGTTCTGCGCCTTCGGTATAATGAGCTTTCATATGAAACAATAACTCTTTGTCAGAGAATCATGGGAAGCTTGTGCTCTGTTTCCATGTCTTGGTCATATTAATTGCCTGGTGATTTAACAGTAAGAATCAAATGTGGGGCATACCATATCTTGCAGTGTATCTCTTTATTCAACTGCTGGGCGTATTCAAACTACACCCAAATCATGTGCATCAAACATTTTTTTTTTAATGCAAAATACCCAACTATCTTTACCTCTTATTCAAATTGATTACCCAAAATACTATCATTCTTTTTCTCCCCTCTACTCCGTACATGATAACAACAACTTGATATATAATTGATATTAAAGAGAAAACAAGAAATAATAACAAATAGAAACATGAATCAATCTCAACCTTTTATTTTCAACTATAATAACATCAAGCAACTTAAAGAGATAAAGTGAACGATGTCACGCATTTTTCCTTTTGGTTTTTGAAGAAAATGAAAATCGACAACAGTTAAGAAAAGAGGATAAAATCGACAGCAGTTAAGAAAAGAGGATTTTGAATTCAGAGTGACAGGTGTTACCAAACTTTAGGTATTGACTTAGTATTTTAGCTTTTTGTAATTGATAATCCCTGAAGATTAGGGCGCTAGCCTTTTCTTTGCCTATGGCCCATGTTTATGTGGAATAACATTGTATTCGTTATTTTGTTACCTTATGTATTGGCTATATATAAAGCCACCTTGCATATTAAATAATATAAGCTTTTCTCCTAAAAAAACTACCTTCAATATTTGGTATCAGAGCTTTTTCGGACCTGTGCCAAATTTTTTCAAATCTTGTAGTCGCAACTACAAATGAAAACTAAGGGTAGTTTGTTCAACCAGTAATTCCACGATTTGTTGGGCACTATGATCATTTGAGCATGCTGATGGAGAATTTTCTTCGCTCTAAAGAATACTGGCATGTAGTTGAGAGTGGAATTTCTATCACAACAAAGGATGTTGATCTCTTAGATGAATAAAAAAAAAGGTGGCATATTAAAGATTGAAAGGCTTATGAGAAAAGAATTATCGCTTTCAGGTCATTGATCATTCAATCCTTAAAACTATCTTGGACAAAGAGACTTTGAAGGGAATTTGGGATTCTATGAAGAAAAAGTTTCAAGGGAATGCAAAGGTCAAATGTGCATAACTGTAGACCATTCGCAAGGATTTTAAAATCCTTCATATGAAGGAAGGTGAGACCGTCTCTAACCACTTTTCTTGTACTCTCATCATTGCTAATGAAATGTGCGTTCATGGTGAAACAATTACTGATGTTATTGTTATTGAAAAGATCTTACGCTATATTGAAAAGACTTGGAAACTATTTCCATTGATGAATTGCAAAGTAGCCTATTGGTTCATGAACAATACATGCAAGGACATATTGTGGAAAAGCAAGCATTAAAGATACTCATGACAACAGTGTTGGCAAATCAGGTTGTGGTGGAGGTGCCTTTCAAGGTAGGGTATAAGGGCGTGAGAGACAAGGTTTTGATAAATCATTTGTTGAATGTTTTTATTGTCATAAACCTGACCATTTTCAATATGAATGTCCAAAGAAAGGCAAGGAAAATGAGTCACAAGCCTATTACACTGAAACCACTAAATCACTGCTGCTCATGATATATATTGATGTTACGAATATGGTAGGACATAAGAAAGAGTTAAAAGGCTATTGTTCAAAACATAATACTCTTAAAGTTGAAAAAGACACGAAGGAGTTGCTTCTCATGACTCATGTTGATAAAACACCTGATGAAGTGACATGGTTCTTAGACTCGAGATGTTGTAACCATATATGCATACAAAATGAATTCTTTTCATAACTAGATGAGAGCTTTCGCAAGTTCATAAAGCTGGGCGACAACTCCAGCATTGGTGAAATGGGAAAATATCATATTCATCTCTAAGTTAATCATGTTTCATAAGTTATTATAGAGTTATTTTATATTTCTAAATTGAAAAACAATATCTTATGCATTGGGCAGGCCAAGAGAAATGTTTGGTAATTTTATTTCGATATAACAAGTGTAAAGTGTACCACTCAGAGAGAGGTTTTATTATCGAAACAACCATTTCTCTTAATAGGATGTTTATCCTTTTTACCAAGATTCAACTTCAAGACCAACATTATTTTCTCACTCCAACACAACATCTGGATTATCTCTAACATTGTCGGTATGACCATTTAAGTTTTGGAGGCTTCAAAACTTTACAGAAAAAATAGATGGTTTATAGGTTACCACAGCTGCAATGTTCCAACTTGCTATGCAAAGATTATGTGCTGGGAAAACAACATAAAAATTTCTTTCCGTGAGAAAATATGTAAAGAACATCACAACCATTTCAGCTCTTTCATTCGGACATATATAGGCTAATTTATCCTATCTCCAACAGTCACAAGAGGTATCTTTTAACTTTTATTGATGACTTTAGCCAAAATTATAGGTCTTTTTCTTAACAAAGAAGTCAGATGCTTTTAGAATGTTCTAGCTTTTCAAAACAAAGGTTAAGAAAGAATCGACAAGCTGACATTAGTATCCAGGATTTGCGAGCTGATAGAGATGAGGATTTCACATTTACCAAGTTTATTGAGTCCTATGCAACTAATGGGATACATTGTCAACTCACCATAACCTACACTCCTCAGCAAAATAGAGTGGCGAAAAGGAAAAATCGAACAATCATGAACATGGTTCGAAGTCTGCTCACCAATAGACGAGTTCCAAAAACCTTTTGGCCCAAGGTTGTCAACTAGGTGGTACATATTCTCAATAGAAGTCCTATACTTGCAGTTCAAAATAAAACTCCAGAAGAGGAATGAAGCGGCATTAAACTATATGTTGCTTATTTTTTAGTGTTTGGGTGTCTTTCTTATGCTCATGTTCCAAATAGCAAACGCACCACATTAGACAACAAAAGCTCAAAATATATTTTGTTAGGAATTAACAAGGAGTCCAAAGCTTATCGTTTGTATGATCCACTTTCTCAAAAGATGTTTATTAATTATGATGTAATCTTTAATAAAGATGAAAGTTGGCCCTGAGATGATAGTCATGCTGAAGCAATTCAAGCATCTCTTGATTGGAGTGATATAAATGAAGACATCAAAAATAATATCCAGGATAGAGCAATAGATAACAATTCAAGTGGGACTAGTCATGAGAAAGGCAATGGATCCATTAGTGCTGATAATCATGGTGGCTTTCATGAGAAGAATTTGGAGCATCAAACAACCAAAAAATACATAAATGTTGATCCTATTTCCAGTCCTGCTGAAAGGCATTCTCGACACCCACCAATCTGGATGTGTGACTATAATAGTGGCGAGGGCTTCTCTGATAATGATCATCAAGGTAATTTTGGTTTATTTATTGATGGGGATCCTTTGTCCTATATGGATGCAGCTCAAAGTGCTAAATAGAGATGTATTAAGGACTTTAAAATTGAAGCCATTTGAAAAAATGATACATGGGACCTTACTGATCTTCCTTATGACGCAAAAATAATTGGGTGAAATGGGTATACAAAACTAACTAAATGATCATAGGGAAGTCAAAAAATACAAGGCTCACCTTATCGCCAAAGGGTACACGCAACAACATAGGATAAATTACATAGAGGTCTTTACATTGGTGCTTGCTCTAACAACTTAAAAAAGATAGTATTTATTTCAATTAGATGTTAAGTTTGCATTTCATCACAGTGAGTTAAATGAGGAGGTGTATGTTGAGCAACCCCTTGGTTTTGTGGTAAAAAAAGCAGAAAATAAGGTGTATTACTTACGGACAACTTTGTACGGCTTGAAGGAAATGGGTATGGTACAGTCGTATTGAAGCTTATTTTCTGAGGGGAAGGTTTGAGAAATGTCCTTATGAGCATACTTTGTTCCTAAAAAAATCTTCACAAGGTATCTTCTTGCTTGTGTGCCTTTATATAGATGACCTCATCTTTACTAGAAATGATGAGACTTTGTTAAGCTCTTTTAAACATTCCAAATGAAGGAATTTTATATGATGAATTTTGGATGAATGGGATATTTTCTTGGTTTAAAAGAGTTACAATGACCTGGTGGTATTTCTATTTGTCAAAAGAAGTATGCCCAAAAGGTGTTGGAGAGGTTTAATATGGCTGGTTGTAATGCCGTATTTAATCCTATTGTTCTAGGATTCAAATTGGTTAAAGACTCTACTGGCATGGTAGTGGACAAAACCTTGTACATGCAAATGGTAGAAAGTTTGATGTACTTAACATCAACCAGACCTGATATTATGTTAGTTGTTAGTTTGCTTAGTAGGTATTTGACATATCCTACAAAAATCCACCTCCAAATTGTTATGAAAGTACTTTGTCATGTCAAGGGGACACTTACATACAGAATTTCTTATAAATAAAGTGGTAATAAGGAGCTTTTTGCCTACACTAATAATGATTATACAGGAGATTTGGAGTATAGAAAAGGTACATTGGGTTTTTTTTTATTTTTGCTAAGCTTAGGAGCTGTATTATGGTCCTAAAAAAAGCAGCCTATAGTCATACTCTCTACCACTAAAACTTTGTTCATTATCGTTGCCTCCTATGTATGTCAGACCGTGTGGTTGTGAAAAATTATTAGAAAAGCTTAATCATGTCTCTATTGGAGCTATGATGATGTACTGTGATAATATTTCTACTATTAAACTCTAAAAAAATGTTTTCATACATAGTCAAAGAAAACATATTAATGTTATTTTCCATTTCCTTCATGATCTGACTCAAGATGGAGTTGTGACATTGCTGCATTGTCATTCTCAAGAGCAATTGACTGATATCATTACCAAACCCTTGACAAAAGTTGTTTTTGAGAAGCTGCGTATGTTGCTTGGTGTTTGTCAGGATCTAGGAGTAAACTAAAGATAATGTCATCAGTTTAAGAGAGGGATTAGTTTAGGTGTTGACTTAGTATTTTAGCTTTATGTTATTGATAATCCCTAAAGATCAGGGCACTGGCTTGTTCTTTGGTTATGACCCAAGTTTATATGAAATAAAATTGTATTTGTTTTTTGATTACCTTCTATATGGTTATATATAAAGCCACCTTGCATATTGAATAATATTAGATTTTCTCCTAAAAAAACTGGTTTCAATAAAAGAGAGGATATATGTTGTGTTCTTGATTTCTTTTGTTTTATAAGAGGGAGGTGGAGTGGTGGTTGTTGGATTAAATGGTGATCCTAAGCTTAGCAAAAAGAGTAAAAAGAGTAACTACTTGTTGTTTCTTTGAAGACCAAGAAAACACACTAGAACCAAGATGAAAAACATAATTTGAAGTACTCATTTTCTTTATAGTGTTACCCGTCCAAGCTCAACATTATTAGTATAAGAATAAAAGATGTCATCATTTTATGTAACTTTGACATATCTCAAAATATACTTTGATGCTTGCAAATAAGATTGGCATAGAGTCTTCATGAATCTACTAACAATGTCAATGCCATACATGATATCAAGCCGAGTAGTAGTTAAATATCACAAGCTTTCAATCAATCTTTAAAACTTGGTTAAATCAACCAAATTACCACTACCATCTTTCATAATCTTTAATCTTTCTTCCACTGGAGTCAAAATTAGATTACAACATTCCATCTTGATGTTTTTAGCACATCACTAGCATACTTTTTTTTATGAAATAAATATGTTATCCTTTGTTCGAGTAACCTCAATACCAAAAAAGTTAGACATCGAACCCATGTTTGTCCTCTTAAACCAACAATTATGGTTTCTTTAAACTTCATCATCAATTTTAAGTTGTTACGAGTAAAAATCAAATCAACCATATATAAATATACAATAATAATATCTCCATTTGAATTAGTTTTGATATATAAAATATGCTCATAAGGACATTTATAGAACCCATTCTCAATAAAATAAGAATCAATATGAGTATAGTAGGCTCTAGAAGCTTGTTTCAAACCATACAAGACCTTATTCAATTTATAGACTTTATTCTTTTCCCTTTCTTCATAAAGCCTAGAGGTTGTTCAACATAAACCTCTTTCTTAAGCACACCATTCAAAAAGGCTGATTTCATATCCATTTGATAAATACACCAATGATTTTATATAGTATGAGAAATAATTATATGAATGGTATCAATTCCAGTAATAAGAACAAAAACCTCAAAATAATTAATACTTAGTTTTTGCTTTTAGCTTTTGGTCACCATTTATACTTTAAAGCGATCCGCTATTATATTAGGCTTATACTTTATCTTATACACGTACTTGACTCTAATTCGCCTTTTATTTTGTGGAAGAGTGTTAAGTTTCGAAATGTTGTTCTTCTTATTCTTTATTCATTACACAAAGCCAACAATAATTAGTAGCAACTTCTTGGTATGAAATAGGATCACAATCAATAAATAAAAGCAAGGTACACTACATCATTATCAGAAATCTCATTGTCACTCCCAAGAATATAATATTGTAAGCGTGTAGGCAAGCAATATTGATGTTGTGGATGACTAGAAGGCTTTGCATTAATAGAAGTTGAAGACTGTGGAGTTTGATCTTTCATTGACATATTATTGTAAACTTCATCTAAGAATGATAAAGATTTTGCTTTTTCAACTAACCGATCCTAAATTCCATCTTCATAAAAATAACAACTTGACTTATAATAACCTTTTAAGTTTTTGGATTGTATACTCTCATAACCAATAAAAATATATTTTTTTGATTTGTTATATGATTTCTTCCTTAATTTATTAGGAACATGAGAATAAGCAATGAAACCAAACACCTTGAGATGACTAATATTTAGCTTCCTTGGACTCCAAGCTTCTTGATGAGTTTTTCCATGAACACTTTTTGTAGGACAATTGTTCAAAACATAAATAACATTAATAATTATTTCTTTCAAAAAGCTTTAGTTGATTTTCTTTAACATACATCTAAACATATCTATCAAATTTCTATTTTTCCTCTCTGCCACCTTATTTTATTGAGGAGTGTATCTAGTAGTTAATTGATGTAGAATGCTATGCCTTTTCAAGAAATCATCACAAACAATATATTTTATCGCTATATCATTTCTCAAAGTCATAACGAAGTGCCCAATTTGCTTTTCAACATAAGACAAAAAATGCTTAAATACACTACAAGCTTCTGACTTTTATTTCCAAAAATAAACCCAAGTCATTCTATTAAAATTATCAATAAAATTAATGAAGTACCCGTTACCTTCATGTGAAGAAATTTTAATCAAGTGCAAATCTAATTGCATGCATTTAAGTGTTTTTTTAGCTCTCCATGCTTTGCTTTTCAGAAAAGTATCCCAATGATTTTATCCCGAAGTACATGATTCATAAAGTTTTATAGAAGGCTCAATTTATAGCAACCTATAAAATAATTTTTTAATAGCAAGAAATTTCAAACTTCTTAAGTTTAAATTTCCAAGACGCCAATGCCATAAACAACTATTATCAAAAATCATAAAACTAAAGTAAAACAACTCCTTGTAATTAATTTTTAATTGTTATAGATGATTATTAGCAATAGTTCCAATGCTATTAGCCTCTCTTATTCATAAGAGATTATACAAGTCTTGTATTTGAAGCGCAAATCATACCCTATTCCTGCTAATTGTCCCACATTTAATAAATTTTGCTACAAGCTGGACATATTAAACACTTTAGAAATAAAATTAATTGACCCATACTTTAATTAAATGACAATTCTACTTTTCTTAATTGGTAGAATTCTTGTTTTATCCTTAAGCATCATCGATGTACAAAAAGATTCATCCAATTCAAAAAATAGTTTTTTATCACTACTGATATGATTGCTGCAACCTATATCCAAAACCCACATATTTTTATATACTTTTTTGTATTATGGTTTGCCACAAACAAAGTCTTAAAAACATTTTTATTAGTCTTCACAAATTTTGTATGCACATTCCTATTATTTGAGTTTTTAAGTCAACACTTATATTGATAATGACCAAACCTTTTGCAATGATGACATTGTATATGAGACTTGCAATCTTTCTTATAGTGACCATTTTCTGAAATTTATGCCATTAAATTTGAGACGTGTCATTCTGATTTGAATCTCTTTCACATCTGTTATTTCTTCCATCTTTGCCTCAACTACTTTGACCACGTTGATTGTGCTCAATCTTATATAAGACTTTCTCTTTGTTCATCATGTTTAACTAAGATTGCAATTCCTTTTCAAAGGCTACCCCAACTTCTTCAAATTCAAGTGATATTCATGAGCTACTAATGAACCTTGTAATTCATCAATTAACATCTCATTCAAATCTTTTAATTCTTTAATAGTTGCTACTTCGTCCTCAAAATGAAGTGTTAGACTTTGAAGAATTTTATTTATAACTAGGAATATATCATCTTTTCTCCAATGACATCTTATTAACCAATTTTTATGTGAGCAAAAAATACTTATTAATAGTCTCATTATCTTTCATTCGAAAAAGTTCAAATTATATGCATAAAGTCTGCGACTTTACCTTCACTTGTCTAAACCTTTGTAAGACTTATTTAAAATATCTCAAGCTTCCTTTGCAGTTTCAACATGCATAATCTTCTCGAAAATAGATAATTCCACCTCTTAAAAGATGTGATATCTAGCTTATTGATTTCTTTTTTTGGCATAATTTTTTTCTTGCACATTCGTTGACCTTGGAATTTTGTTCTCGATAAGATCCCAAACATTAATATACTCAAAGAAAGACTGCATCTGTACTTTCTAGGTTCAAAGTTGTTTTTGCCAACAAATTTGAACATTGAATAATCCATAAATTTTGTATTTGAACCTATCCTTTTAATCAAATGGCTCTTATAACAATTATTAAAAACACTAATCATTAAGTTTTTAACCTCCCAATGTGTTATTGTGTGTTATTGATTGATGTTTAACACTCTTAAATTCTTAATACATTGGCCTTATATTTATAGAGACATTACAACCTCTAACTACCATAATCTAATAAGGATTCTAATTAGCTAGTTAAATGGGGATTATAATTAACTAATCTAACACAAATTTTCTTTTATCAAAGATTTTTACTTAGACTAGGATTTCAACTAATATCTAACAATACTTAGACTCAATTTGTGTTTATGTAGGTGGGTTTTATTAAACAAATGGCATTTATTTACTCGTTTCAACTTTCAATAATATAGGTCATAGTAATTAAATTTGGTTTGGCTTATTACCTGATTTAAGGCTTAGATTATGAGTTTAGCGGGTTAACTCAATTTGATTTGGGTAAAAAAACAATGTCATTTAACTTTTTAAATTAAAATGATGTTGTTTTGAGAAGAAAAAAAATCAACTCAAGTTTTGATCAGGTTGTAGGTTGTCTCACCAGGTCGATCAAGTAAAATCCAATCAACTTAAAGTTGACTTTTTTTTTAACACTTAATGTAGGCCGGGTGCAAGCTAACTAGATATTGTATCGACCAGCTAGACCAAATTTAATAATTGTACTATATGTATGAGGTAGCAAAGACAAGGATTTTAAAAAAATAACAATTCAAAAAATAAGAATCATAATTATTATTATTATTATTATTATTATTATTATTATTATTATTATTATTATTATTATTATTGCTGACATTGTCATTATTGGTAATAATAATAGCATTCCCATTCCCATTATTATTATTATTATTATTATTTTGTTGTTGTTGTCGTCGATTAATCGTCACTACTATCATTAATAATAATATTATCATCATCATCATCATCATCATCATCATCATTATTATAACCAAATCACAATTATTATTAATATTACCATGATCATTATTACAGTTGTTGTTGTTGTTGTTATATTGAAAATAAAAATAAAAATAATGAACTTGATTTGAAGGATAGAATTCAAAATTATAAAAATTTGACAAAAAGACCAAGAAAAAAAATAAAAAATCAAAAGAAAATGGACCAAATTAAAATTATTATTATCATTGAAAAAATTAAAATCATAAACTTGATCTAGAGGATAAAATTGAAAGAGATAAGAACTTTGACAAAAAAGCAAAGGAAAAAAAATAAAAAATTAAAAGTAGAAGGACCAAATCGGAATACCTCATATATAAAAATTAAAAACTAAGGGTTAAATTTAAAAGAAATAAAACTTTAACAAAATACAAAATGACTAAAAAACAACAATCAAAACTAAAAGGTCTAAATATGAAAAAATAATAACAATAAGGACCATAATGTATTTACCAAGGTAGGAGAGACAAATGAAGAACAAAAAAAAATGGTCATCTATGATACGCTGGCCACATTTAGACTACATACACTGTCTATAATGGAAGAGGAGACGAAGAGGAATTGACTAAATTGGCAGAAGAAATTTTTTTATCTTCAGAAACTGCTGCACGTGTCGCCCAAAGTGTGTGGCAATTTCAGCACGCGCCAACAACTTTTCAATTAAAAAAATCCTTATTTTTAAAGGAAATTACATTACTACCATTAACCATACTTACAATTAACAACAAAACCTAGGCTAAAAGACCCAAATACCCCTGACTACAATGAACTAAATGTCTTGCATCCAGGGTACATGCGTAATTCTACTACGTATGAAAAAAAAACCTTAAATACCCCTACCCGAGATCACTAATATTTTTTACTCCTAAAGGTGTTTTGGTTATTTTATTATTCATAAAACATTAAATAGATGAAAATACCCCAAACAAATCAGTAAAGACTAGTGCACCTCGTGAAAGTACCAAAATAACCTTGGTCCAAATGCATGTAATTTTTTATGAGAATGACAAAATGGTCATTACACTATAGCAGTGAATAGAAAAAAATAAAGGGGCTATAATGAATTCTCCTTCTATTTTAGTTATTTATATAACTTTATTAAGATTTTTATCACCTCCTAATATTTTTGTCTCTTCTCATACACCATTTATATCACAATCGAGAGATCACAAAATATCCGGATATTCTTAAAAAATAAATTAATAAATAGCTCAATTATCAATCAAGAGATTACAAAATATCCGGACATTCTTAAAAAATAAATTAATAAACAGCCCAATTATAGGAAGTGTCACACAAAACCTAGAAAATTATACGGTGTTCTAAGAGTAATTAGTGATTTTCTATTAGTTATATCTTTTTATTTTTTAAAAATAAAAAAATAACTAATAAAATATCATTAATTCCTTTTTAAGAATTATAAAATTACTCAATATTATACATGTCAATTTATATATATATATATATATATATATAATAATTAAAACTTTGGAGGAAAATGTATTCATTGAATTAAAATTGTTTTCTCTCGTTCATGTAATTTTTTCTTGTTTTTGTTTTGACAATAACATGTCTTTCCTATGAACATCATGATTAATCAAATAAAAACTAATGGTGATTAAAATAAAAATTCTAACAACTTGAACTAAAGAGAAAAAAAAAATAATCAAAAACTCTATTTCCTTTTTCACATATTTATTTTTTTCTTGACAAAAATATTTTTTGTTAGAAGCATTCCTTTTTTTAAAAAAATATTATTATTATTATTGTTAAAGGTAATTTCAATAATGAAAAAAATATGAAACTTTTATGAATAAAAGTATGATTAACAAATGAGAAAATTTATATAAAAAATTAATGATACGAAAATAGATGTTCTGTTTTTACTAAATATCAATAAGTAAAATTTTAAAAATTATGCATATTAGATTACTATATAAGTAATAGTATAGATACTGTTGATATTACCATATTAAATTCTAATGCTCTTGAAAACTATTGCATAATTGAATAGTTATTTAAATATTATTTTGATAAATTTATTTAAAGATTGTTTTATTACAAAATAAATAAAAAAGGAAAAAGGCTAATCAATTGAAAATAAAACAAAAAACATGCTAGGAATCTCATTAAACCCATTTTAACCCAAAACTCCCTATAATCAATTGGAAAACCCAAAATTAAATTGAATAAAAAAAAATTCTCAAGCTATGATCTGATTTTTCTCACAAGATAAATAATCCAAGCCTCATCAATTTAACTCCTCTCACTAAAATAAATCTAATGACACAAAGATAAGTTTTTTTTTTTTACTAGAATATCTAAAGAAAACTAAAGAATCCAAGCATGACCGACCTCTTTTTTTCTCTCTTTTTTTTTCCAACGACTTTCTATATTATCTCTCAATATTTAGGGATTGAAAAGTGAAAAAAAAGATAAATTTTAAAACTAGAATGTTAAGTCCATAAACTTTAGGGACCAACTATTGTGTAAACTAAGATCTCAAGGACTGAAGGGTCATTTTATGCATCTTTTAAACACTGGGATCTTTTTTTTTTTGGTTTATTTTGGTCTCTGTTCTTTCTTTCTTTTTTAACTACAATCAAAATTTATATTTCACAAATTGATTTTTAATAAATGCCAAAATATTTCTTGACGTTTCACATATACAAGAGCATTGCGAAGTAAAAAAGAAAAAAGAAATTGACACAAAACCATTCCACTATAACTTGGAAGGATTTGATTGAAAAAAAGAAGTTAAATGGCAAAAAAATAAAAAAGCATTGGAAGATGAACAATGCATTCTACAATGCTCTGTCTTCGCGTGAACAATCTAAAACAGTCAAATGTTGTTCTGTTTTCATTGTTACTGTAATGTCGTGCATAATTATCTTTGTTAATTTTTTTTAATTTGATGAGGAATTAAATAGAAATATTAAAATATACAATGTGATGTGTATATTAGTTATGAAATGCAAACGGGCTCGGCAGTCGATTTAGGATTCGATTGATACAGGTTTTAAATCAGTTTAAATTAAAAAAAGAAATATAAAGAATGAGTTTGAACTAGTTAAAAACCTGGATCAATTTATCATCAGTCAACATGATATAAAACTTAATCAAATTTTGATCATTAATTAATTGACTTTAAAAAACATTAATCAAAACACTGTTGTTTTGATTATTTAAAAAATTAGAGATTAACTCTAGTAAATTTTCTCTATTTATGATCCAAATCTCACCTTGAATTAACTTGTTTTATATCTATGCTATGTATATTAAGGGTGTGTTTGGGAACACGGTTGAAATTATACTTCTTAAAAATTTAAAATTATTTTTTATATTTTCAGATCATTTTAATGTGTTAATATTAAAAATAATTTTTAAAAAATAAAAAAATATTATTTTAATATATTTTTAAATAAAAAACATTTTAATTCACAATTATTATCCTATTTTCAAAACATCATTTAAAAGAAATACATGCATGTATGCAACGCGAAATGACGTGAAATGGTCTTCCAGCCAATATAATGACGGAAGAGATATTGACTCAAGTCCCTTCAATTATCAGAGTACCAACATCACGGATCGAATTAAAGAACACCTCTGTATGGACAAGTGCTAAGAATATCTACTGCAAAATAAGTTTAGTCCTCTTAGCGACTTGCATGACCAAGTCTGATAGTAACTCTACATAGCAGATTAGAGATCTCAGGATTTAGTTCCAAAGAAAAAATAAAGTCGTATAATATTCTCAATAATATTTAAAAATAATTATTTCCTTTTTATTTTTAGAAAGAAATGTTAGTTGCAGGATGATTAGGTTGAACCTTTGCTCTTAATTATTTTCATACCTTGGTCTACTAAGTAAAGTACAGCAAAATACTTCTAATAGAAAACTACTTATATGAGTGAGAAATGTGACTGTTTTTTAAAAAGAAAAATTATGAAAGATTGTGCTCTCTAAAGCATTATAAAATCGGAAGTTGCTCATGGAAAAAATAAATACAATTGTAAGAACCAAATGAAAACTCTACATAAAAAACTATATAAGTATTGTTGTCTTGACTTACATAAAATATTGAATAATTCAAGATATCGTGTTTATTAACCAGCTAAGTAAATTCAATAGTATTTCACTAAAAACAATGCAAACCTAAAAGCTATCAATGTTGATGCAGTGATTTACCAAGTCATTAAATCTCTATTAATCTATGAGTTTTTGTAAGTTGGCCAAGCAATTTTTGTTCATGGGGATTGTTAGAAATTTGTTTAAAAAACATGGTTAATGGATATATTTGAGACCAAATTAAAATGCATCCTATCGTGTTGCTTAATTCTATGATTAAAAAAAAAATACGTACTATTTTGTTTAAGGATTAAAGGCCATTAAATATGTTACTCGTACTTTATCACTGGTCAGATAAATATTGTTGGTAAAAAATAAATATGCAAGCTTTTCAAATTTATTTTCTTAAAAAAATAATTATAAATAAAAAAGTATATGAGAACTATTTGTGTTAATAAATGCAAAAAACAAAGTTTTAACGCGTCTATTCAACTTGTCTAGCTGCATGTTGAATATTTTTTTTTCTAATGCAAAAGAATTAATGTGTAAGTGCTATTAATACATTTGTATACATCAAGTAAAAAAATATAACCGTGAATCACAAAGTCGATGCTTACATATAATAAAACATAATAAAGATCATATGCATTAATAAAAATATGTAAGATCTCTAGCTAATTTTTAACGTAGCTGAAAAATAAAACAATGTTGCAATTGCTACAATGAAACATCATTTTCTTAGACA
Organism: Populus x sibirica; assembly: GCA_019202695.1. Lineage (NCBI taxonomy): Eukaryota > Viridiplantae > Streptophyta > Magnoliopsida > Malpighiales > Salicaceae > Populus > Populus x sibirica. Next base: position 1,195,288 of record JAGMVL010000052.1, on the reverse strand, counting down.
ATGTAGAATAAATTTTCAAAAACAAAAGGTGTAGAGAAAAAATATTAAAAAAAGATAAAAAAAAAAGTCTCGAGTGAACTCAGCAGCCAACCCAAGTGAACAAATCAAACACATGACCTAGGACGTAAGATTGGGATGACCCCATAAATAGCAAAACAAAAAAAATACAAGGAAAAAAATATTTGAAAAAAATGCTTTAAAAAAAAGACCAAAATCGACCCGGACTAATCTTTTAGATCTATAACCTAAGTTATGAAACCAAGATAACCCTATTAAAGACAAACTCGAAAAAACAAAGAAGTCAGATTCTTAACCAAACAAATATCGATGGATGAGATTGAGAAAAAAAAAAGTCAATAAAAAATTAGTGTAAAACAAATAGCAATTAAAAGAATTATGACTAAATTCAATATAAAAAGCAACTGAAATTAAATGTTTAGAGATGAAATTGGAAAAAACAAATCAATTAAAAAAAATTTAAAAATAACAATTAAAAGAATTGGCACCAAACTTGACATAAAATTTCAATGAAAGAAATGCTCAAGGATAAAATTGAAGAAAAATAAATAAATCAAGAAAATGATTAAAAACAAAAAAAATAACAATTAAACAAATAAGGACCAAATTTAATTAAAAAAACTAACAAAATCAAGCAAATAAGGATGAAATAAAAAATAAAATCCAATTAGAAACAATCAATGTAAATAAAATAATTGCAATTAAGAGAAGGACTTGATAAAAAAAAAGAAATTGAAGGGTTGGTATAATTTTTTGCATGGCCAGCAAGCAATCCGATGAAGAAAGAGAAGGAGAAAAAAGAAACAAAAAGACAATTGACGTCAAATCAGACCTCACTACTATATATATGTCATCCAAGGAGGAAAAAGACATTGAGACGCATCAAATTATATGACAGAAGCTTAAGTTGCATAAGCCACTTGAAAGCTGTGGAGTCGCTGATGCATGTCTAGTAGCCTTTGTTTTTATTATTTTTTCATGTGCATAAAACCAAAAATACCCCTATGACTAAACAACAATAACAAAAAAAAACCCTTATGAAATTACAACCAAGCCTTGAAGTCAAAGTTAAAAAATTTGAATGGAAAAGATAATGGAGTAATTCAACTATTCATAAAATTATAAAAAACCAAAAATGCTCCTAGGACTAAATAACAATAACAAAAAAAAACTATTAAAAAATGACAATTAAGTCCTTTAAACCAAGGGTAACAAATTTGAAATGATAAAGGTATTTGTATAATTTAACTGTTCATGGTAAAATTAAAATTAACATGGAGTCTCTAGATGGAAGATTCTGATTGTTTACTTTCTAAGAGTAATATAATAATTGCATTGTTATAAAAAAAATAAAAAAAATATATCACCTTTAAACAAATAAAAAATAACAAATCAACCACGTGCAAAAAAATATCACTTCTTTCAAATAAAGCTTTAAAAATTAAAAGATAAAAAGATAATTTCGTTTCCGCTCCAGATACATTTAACTTTGGATAGAGTACAGTGAAAAATACACGTGGGGGTTTAGTATTTTACAGAGCACTTGAATTTTGGTGGGTGGTAATTAAACAGCAAAAGCAAAATAAACAAAAGTACTGTTAATTTACGGTAACCAGCTATATAGTAACTAGGTGATATATATATATATATATATATATATATATATATATATATATATATATATATATATATATATATATATATATATCACCTAGTTACTTTCTTTTAACGTGCGGCGCGTGTATATTAAGCAGCATATTGTAACTATGGTCATACACGAACAGGTCGTAACAGTTACAAAGACTTTCCGAGGAAATATCACGAGTTAACATCAAAGGCCAGAGGGCGAAAGAAGGGTGTCTAGGGTAGGTGGGTGGGTCGGTCGGTGGGGGAGGTGCCCTTTTTAGAGCTAACGATAAAAGCCTATAAAAAAAATAAAAAAATAAAAAAATAAAAACCCTATTGGGACCCCTTTGCCCTCTCTTTCATCATTTATTCAGACGAAAGGTCCTCATGCTTTGCCCATTTAGGCATATATAGTTGATTATTAAGCTGAAATGCTAATAATGTTTAGGGGCTGCAGTTGTAATTAGCAACTGTATATATACATATGTTCAGCTCAGAATTGGGTATATATCCAGCTAGGGTTGGACCACTCCTAACTAGCTAGCTCTACAGATCCAACCACAGAAGAATCACAGACTCGCACTATGATCCAGTCAAAACGAAGTGTTTGATTTTCTTACATACCCTCTGAGAAGTATTTATTATTTATATTTAAAAGAAAAACTATATTACATTACATGAGTAATTTATATTATTCAATATATATATAACATCTTTAATTAAGCAACTCCCCGTCTTTCAATGGCTTCAAAAATTAACTCAGCCACTTCGGAAGGGTCTCCAAGAACTTGTGTGCCAACCAGGGATAGCAGGAGGAGGATGGTCATTTATTTATTTATTTATTTTCTGAAATAAATTGTGTTCATTTATTATTAACCAATGCATGGAAGCATCAAGGATGGGTCTCCATCAAGTAGTGGCAATATCCCTTTCATGAGGATGATAATGGTAACAACTGTCATGCCCCATAGTCTAGGGCTAAGTAGCATAGAGTGGGAGACAAATTTCATGAGGGCTAAGCTAGTTGTGGATTAAATAATGGTGTAGCGACTGGGAGAGACTATTGCAGTGGACCCATATGTAGGGGAGGGGGACACAAGCAAATCAACCAGGTAGCTTGAAAAGGAACTTCAATGGAGGCGAGGATACCCAAATAATTCCCTTTTCAAATATTATGGGCAGTAAACAAGGGGCTACAAGCACTATTTGGATTAGCAGCTGCAGCTGCAGCAGCAGCAGCAGTGTAGCAGCAGCAGCATATATACGTGTGTATGCATACACACACACACACACACACACACACACACAAAGTCCAGAGACCAGAGCTACCACCACCAGCCTCCTCTTCTATAACCCCACACTAGGAGTCTATTGCCTCTGCCTCTCTGAGAAACCGTTGAGCCTCTCTGGCTGTTAGATCGCTTTCGCTCTTCATTAGATGACACAGAGCCCATGGCTAACTTGGCTAGCCCCTTCATTTATTCATGTTTGTGGTGCCATATAGTAATCAATACGAATCTCTTTTTAGTTTTCTACCTCTCTTTTTTATTTTTATTTTTTTTGCCTAACCATGCTCACAAAATATCATTATATCCGAGCGCCAAGAGGTGACCACAGAATTACATCCCTCCCTTAAGCTGGTTGAGTGCGATCGCTATCTTGTTCCATACTTGCAAGTCATTGGGAAAATGTAAGTAAGAAATAAAAGTCGGGCATTTCTCCGAAGATCAATGGCAATGGCAGTTTTATCCAAATTAAACTTTAATCCAATTAGATTGAATCTAATTGTGTGTAGTACAATTCCATTAATGTCTTGCGGAAGAAGAAGAAGAAGAAGAAGAAGAAGAAGCTCAGCTAAAAAGCTCAAGTTCCTAAATGAATTATCATCAATATTCTTAAAAAGCTTAAGTTACTAAATGAATTATTAATAATGATCTCATAAGCATTAATTTCTCTATTAACATCTTCCTGTAATGATCCCCGAAAGGTTTTTACATGAATCAAAGTCGGTCTACATAGGAAGACTGCGTACGTAAGTGTTTTTCCATTTTTATTAGATTGTTGTGAATCGAATTATGCGAGAGAGGAGGGCATAATTCCTGTTTAATTTCCTTCACGAAGGAGGCACACAACACCCGAACAAATGTTAGATTTTCGCCCAAAAAAAACAACACTTAGACCGACAAGCTCTATTTCCACACGACAATATACTCTAACACGAACCGATCCTTAATAAATGGCTTCTGAACGTGTTCATCTCTGTTTGCATTTGTCGTTAGAGTTGTCGGGTTCTTAATTAATAAACCTGAACGATTCCTGCTTCTTTATGGTTCCCTTCTCCTTTTTCTCTTTATCATAGGGAGCTATCATTTAATTAGTTTTCTTTCTTTTACTGACTGAGTGCTAATTTTTCTTTTCTTTTCTTTTTTATCACCACCTTTTCAGCAAGCAAATTAATTAGTTAGTAAATTTTGGAACAAAGTAGTAACAGAGAAAGAAAAATAAAAGTAGCAGCTGTTGCCTGTTAGCGCAATATATAGGATTTCCTTTGTTTTGCCCTTTCGTTTTACACCTCGAAAGCAGCCTAGCTAAGCCTGTCTAGCTAGCTCTAGCTTGCACGCCATTGATTCCCAATTTTTAGGTAACTCAATCCAATTTTGTTGAATTCTATGTGTACGCGAATGAGTTTCATTAGGGGAAAACTAAGAATTTACACGAAGTGGATGGACATAGCACATGCACATATATGTTCGAATTTGTGCTGTGCATGCCCGACTTAAATTATATAATCCAAAATCAATTCATGAATCGATATGTGTTTATATGCTTAAATGTTCAATAACTCATTGATTTGATGGTAAAAGTAATTAAGTGTCTATATTAAATGGGTGTATATGATATGCTCGTCAGATTGAGAATATTATGTATTTGATATCCATATCTCTCTCTCTCTCTCTCTCTCTCTCTCTCTCTCTCTCTCTCTCTCTCTCTCTCTCTCTCTATATATATATATATATATATATATATATATATATATATATATTGTGTGTGTGTGTGTGTGTGTAAGAATCCAACCATATAGTAGGTAGTCCAAGTGATAAGAATTTAGAACTAAGAGGTTTGTTTTTCATGTGATTTCAGGTTCGAGCCCTGTGGTTGCTAATATGATGGTCACTTAAGGTTTACATTGTCGTTAACTTTATGGCCCATGGAATTAGTCGAGGTGCGCGCAAGTTAATCCGGACACCCACGTTAATAATAAAAAAAAAAGAATCCTCCCGGGTTAGCTTGGCGCAATATATATTAAAATTCCTTATGGATTTCTTATAAAATTCATCAAATATAAATATGTTATCGTAACCAAAATCAAACCTGATATTAGGGCAGATGAATATTATTCTTTAAACCAATTATCTACCGAGTGCTCATGATGAAGAAAACGTTCTCATTTCTGAAGTATTTCCAATACATTAATTTGACACGTTTAAATGTGGATGGGGGTGGGTGCACAAAACACTCCTTTAAAAGTAAATGCTCATTTACGTCCCTCACAATCGTCTCCTAAAATTGGCCACTATAATAAATAAAATATAAGAGGACACTGTGTTACCAAAAAAAACTAAAGGGGTGGTGAATTTCACTATTCCCCTAGAAACATTGCACTATGAATCGAGAACAGTGAATTCATCATCTCATCCTTGAAAAAAGAAAAAGAAAAAACAAGAGTGTAGGCTAATGATGGAGAGAAGATTGTTTTTGTAATGAGACTATTTTGCCATTTTAAAATTGATCGGGATAAGATGAGTTTTTTATTTTTTTTATATAGTAAAATTACATTGATATCCTTAAAAGAAAGAAGTTGTTTGTATGTAATAGAGGATATTTTTATCTTTTCATTTGATTGTGAGCAATAAATTTATCGTGTTACCCTTGGAATGAGAAAAAAATAGCATTGACAATAGGGGCTTCTTTTTCCTTTTTATTTTTATAAGAACAGTTAAAAGATCTACTTGCCCTTAGATCTATTTTCTTAAGTCTAGGGTTATAGGATATTTTAGTTCTTGTGCAACTAGTTTTTTTTGTTGTCATTGTCTTGGGCGAGGGGAAGTTTAGTCTTTTAAAAAATAAAAATGAAAATCGTTGATGCGGGCTAAACGTGTTAGCCGCCCCCGCTGTCTTCGGTTGATTCTAGCAGCTGAAAGGCCATTCTAGGGTGTCGTCACCTTCATCTCGGAGTTTCCTTCATGGATATAAGGCACGTGCACGGAGAAGATCTCATTTTTTTTAATTGCTATTTTTTTATATAATCTAAGATAATTTTTAGTGTTGCATTTTTTTTATTCTACCCTCCATAAATCTTTTTCTTATTAGATTTTATTTTCATTCTTTTAATTGTTGTTTTTTTTATTTTTGCTTTGCAAAATTTTCAACATTGGTTTTTTTTACTCAATTGCATTCTTCAACATTTAATTTGTTAGAATTTATGTTTCTTGGTTAAGCCCGTGTCTAAGATTTTACAGGTTACAAGTTTTGAAAAAACTCAGCTTCATAAGGTTTTTCAAGGATTGCTTTGGTTCTTATATCATTTTTTAAGAGACTGTTTTTTCGATTTGATCCTTCAATATTTATTTAATTGGAAATTGAGTTCTGTTTTTTGTTTCACACTTTCTTTAACCTTGGTTTATCATTTTTTTTTTTTAATTAGGATACCTTTGGTCTTTTTATTTGTTGCCTTTTTTATTAAATTTATTTTTAAAAATAAATTTTATTCTTGAATTAAATAGAATTGATTGATTGAATGTAGACTGATACTCACTTCATTTTGTTTTGTTCGGTTTGCTTTTCTAGGACATTGCTTTAGGAATCCACGCGGCTTCTTCTATTGTCATCAACCAAATTTTTGCATACCTTTTAATAATGAATGATGTTTATAATGAAGTGACGGTAGGTAGTAAAATAAAATTGAGTTTGTAATTTAATCGTATGCATCGATAATATGATGATTTGGATAATAAGATAAATCTCAAATTAATAATTGTTATTATGTGATTAATGTAAAAATTAATTATTGATTTATTTTTATAACATGAAGAAGTTTATTATTATAATGTGTTACATTTAATTTGTCACATTGTATATGTTATGGTTAATATTTAATGATTCTAGGTATAATGTCAACCATGTAAATTTTGAAAAGAAAAAAAAAAGGCCAAACGGAATATCCCATCACTAAAAACATTGGTTAGCAATGAAAAATGAAGAAGGGGGGTGAAAACTCTAATGCTAACCAAATTAACGATGACCTTTTAGTGACGAAACAAATCTATAATTAGTTAGCGACGTCGATGCTCCAGCGATGACCTTTTTGGTTAACAATCACTAATTTAATTTCTTGGATGTGGTTTTCTTCGTATATCATCATTTAAATTTTTACAGTTAGGTTTGAACCATCTTAATAAATATTTTTTTTTTGAATTTTTTTATGTAAAAATCAATTATTTTGGTAGTTGTAATCTTCCTGAACTAAAAAACAAATTTAAAGTTAAATATCAAAATATATTTTTTAAAAAATTCAAGACACTAATCATCTAATATCTAAAAAGAGTGTTAAGGGAAGTTTCAACTTGCTTCCTGTATTATTCGAGATTTTGATTTTAGTTCTCTACTTTTCAATTGAACACTCCCTTCTAAATAAATATACACTTGTGGGCTAATTTGGATTCAAAAAATCAAATCATACAATAAAGTAAAAATTAAAAAAAAAATTATATCGCTTCACCCTCCACTATATTGCGAGAAAGTACATAGTAATTCCAAAAACCTTGCCTTGTAGTACAAAGTAATGATTTACTTAAAATCATTGGAAAGAAATTTAATTTCATCAAAGCAAAAACAATTTAGAACATGATGTTGCTTTTATAGGTTAGAAGTTGTTTAGCCAGGTGCTGAAAGTGTGATTTATACGCTAGGGCACTGACTGGACGGCCCCGACCCCCGACTACCTGATAATTAAACTTTACGCTTGTGATCAAAGCATGATCCACATGTACTTTGAAAAATTGTTTTTTTTTTTTTTTTTTTAATCTTGTGAGCAATAATGCTTGTCGTTTCGTTCACATTCAGAACTATTTGCCTGGCAAAGTCCGCATGTAACCCAATGGAATTCTATGTCAAGTGCCCTCTCTTTGACTATAAGACTTCAAATTCCTTTTGGATTCTCGGAGCTTGGAAAGGAATTTGGAAAATACAACTTTAATGATGCATGTACATGTCACCTCCCGCACTTCTATTCCTTCGTCGGCACTAAAAATATAATATTCTTTTTCCTCCCAATACGGGTAGAGAAAGTAGATTGAGATCGTTCGGATTCAATTGATTTTTGTTTTTTTAATGATTTTGGACTGTTTTGGTTTGGTAAGTGGTTTATGGAGGTTTTGAAAGCATTTATTAGGTATTTTGTTGCTAAAATGAGTTGTAAAATGGATTTTTAGGCCCCCTCTCTTTTCTAATTTTCCGACCATTACAATGATTGTGAGATTTTAAGAACACAGTCTATTCGTTGATAAGACAATTGTCGTCCACTTAAAAGAAACTAGGTGTGTTGACTTTTTTTTTTTATTTTATCATTCAATATCTAGTTTTCATTATTTATTTTAATTTGCTTTATATAAGATTATTGTAATTTCAAAAAAAAAAACATCTTGATATTTAATTAGTGCTTAATTTTATGATCTTCTATTTTTTATCATATAATTAAATAAAAAATTCTTAAAAAATATTATTAATCCAATAGAGTCTATGATCCGGATCACATGTTTAACATGTTAACTTGAGTTAATTGGAATTTGGGTTTCATAATTTATTTTGATCTTATTTTTGATACTCAATTATGTGAATGTCTATTTTTTTTCATACAATTAAGTGAAAAAATAGTTTAAAACATAAATTTATTAAATCCAATGGAGTTCATAACTCGGGTTGTGGATTTTAGCGGGTGAAGCCTTGAAGCCATGGTCAATCCAATATGTCATCATTACAATATTAAAATAAAATATATCATCTTAAAATTTGTTTTTTAAATCAAATTATATTTTTTTTCAATCATCTAAATTATCTTTGAATTCTTCAAGTTAACTAAAATATATTAAGAAATTCATATAAGATTTAATTTAAAATTTAAGTCAAGTAAAGAATTAGATTAAAATTTTTTTTATTTATTTGACCGAGTTTAATGATAATACCTAAAACTTCCCCGTGACATGAAATTTTTTTGTTACATTCAAACAAATCTTGGTTTAATGATAATACCTGGTATGCCATTCTGTGTGTGTGTGTGTGTGTGTGTGTGTGTGTGTGTGTGTGTGTGTGTGTGTGTGTGTGTGGGAACTAGGAAGCCAGAGTTATTGTATTGGCCTCATCTGCCAATTAGTGAGGTCGTCGATAGGACAACTTAGTATCTTAGGCCACGCTGTAATTGGATTCTTAAAGGAGTTTAAATTTTTTATTCGTTATTCGTTATGTGTAGATTATTTTTTTATAATATAAAAAATATTCAATCATTATTAATATATTTTCTCATAAAAAAATAAATTATAAACTTAAAACACATTATTACCATGTTTTCTAATAAAAAAATAATCATGAATATAAGATTTGATATATATTAGATAATATCTTTTTTAAATATTGATATTGTGATATATTTTTTTAAATGTTGAGAAAATAACATATTGGATCGATCCGGGTTAACCTATTAAATCTGTGACCCGGGTCATAAGATCATGATAACTCTTTATAAAACAAATTAAAATAAATTACGAATGTCAATTTCTAATCAACCAAATGATGAAGAATGAAATTAAATATATAATATTCGATTCAACTCGTGTTAACTTGTAACCCATATCATGAGATCGGGGTATTTCTATAAAAAAAATACAAAATCCAATTTTCAACCAACCAAATGTTGAAGGATAAAATTCAAAAAAAATTAAAAAAAGGATAAAAGAACAACCTAAGTCAACATAGGCTAATCCGTTAAACCCGTGACCTGGGTTATAAGACCAAGATAACTTCATAAAAGGTAAATTAAAAAATTATGAAGCTACATTTCCAACAGATTCAATGTTGAAGGTTAAAATCGAGAAAAAAAAAACTAAATCCATGAGATCAAGATAACTTCATAAAAAAACAAGTTAAAAATAATTAATTAAGAAGCCTAATTCCTAAACAACCTAGTATTAAAGGATGAAAAAACTAAATAAAAAGAAGAAGAAGATTGAGTTGTTTGAAGGTGAATAAAACAATCAATTAAAAATGAACCTAGAAAAATGAACCGGGTCAACCTGTTAAACTTGTAACTCAGATCATGAAATCATGTTAAAGTAAAAAAAAATATTATGAAACCCAATTAAAAAAATATTCAATTAAAAAATCTTTAAAAAATAACTCAAAACTCCGATAACCTATTAAACTCACGACCTAGTTCATGAGACCGAGATAAATTCATAAAAAAATTATGAAGCTCAATTTCCAACAAATCTGAATTGAAGATTAAAATCAAGATAAAAAATTAACTATATAAAACTAGTATATAACCCAACATAAAAAAAATTAAAAAAATTACGATGTACAATTCTCAAAATCACCTAATATTGAAGGATTGAAAAAATAAACTAAAAAAAATAAGGTTGCTGAGGGTGAAATTGAAAAAAAAACTAAAAAAAAAACTATTACAATTAATAGCACTCTGTGACTATAATTATTTAGGCGCACTTTAGTGTTTTGTTAATGATTAATTAATATTTAGTAGCAAAAAAATATTGCCAAAATATAGCTTGGCCCCCAAATTATATTTGTGCTCACAATTAAGTCCTTTAGTGGTAGGAACTGACACATCACACACATGAAAAGGTTTGGCCCAAAAAGAAAACGCAAAGGGCGACTAATTATAGATATCCTCACAAATGGATACTTTATAATAATAATAATAATAATAATAATTAAAAAAACAATGAGTTCTAAGACTTTCTTGCTAATTTCATCATATCATTTTGTTTAATTAGTACTTGATATGAAAATGATAAAACTCAAGTGTCTCTCTCATGGACTTCTAGCAAGAAATTATAAAAAGTTTTTTCAATTTACTGAATATTTAAATTTTTTCTTTTCATGAAATAAAGGATTTATTGTATATTTCGATTTTTCTTTCAAATCAAAATCAATTATATTCAGGAAATATATTTTGATTAAATAAGTGTTATTATACATTCAGGTAATATCTTTTAGAGTTCACCATAAATTCTATATAATTAAAAGAAAAGGTTAATAATATATACATGCTTGCGTATATGAACATATTATTTATTTATTTATTTATTTATTTGTTCTTACAATCTTATTCCCTAGGGTTAAACTTCCATGAATACATCTATAATAGTAATTAAGTACTGATGGATTTGATTAAAGAAATAATTAGGGCTGAGCTTTATACTTCTTTATCCCTTCGAAAACTGGACTTGTCTTTCTCTTGCTTTTGTACGCATACGAATTCGGATATTCCCACGAAAACATGTTGGTATAGCGGACATCGGCCCATTGGTTCTTGAAAATAAACGTGGGCTAAGCTCCGGTACCATCATTAAAATTATAGGGCTGCTAAAATTGGAAAATGACGCTATCGAAAAATAACTTTTAAATTTTTTCAAGTTTATTAAAAGAATAAAAATTAAATTTGATAGATAAAAAAATTGAAGAGGGATAAAAATAAAAAAAAATCTAATTTTATAAATTATTTCTAATAAAATAAATAGCAATTAAAAGAATGGAGATCAAATCTAACAAATAAAAAAGTTGAAAAGGGATGAAAATGAAAAACAAATCCAATTTTATAAATCATTTCAAATAAAATAAATAACAATAAAAAGAATAGGGACCAAATCTGATAGATAAAAAAATCAATTAAAAAAAGATAAGAGAAAAAAATAACAATAAAAAGAATGAGGACCAAATTGATATAAAAAAATCAGGTTAAATCAAATTCTAAGGGATGAAATTGAAGAAAAAAATTCAAAACAAAATATATAACAATAAAAAGATTGAAGACCAAATTTGATATAATCAACAAATAACAAGATATTTTTGGATTTCTTGCAACTTCTGTAAAATGTTTTCCGTCCAAAATAAAAGGAAAACACTTTTCTGAAAATCAAGTTAAAATTTTTCTTTGACTCGAAAGTGTTTTTCATTGGCCAACTTTCCTAATGATAAATAAACATAAGAAAGTTTGAAAAGTGGTTTCCTAAAAATCAATTTTCATGAAATAAACGGGCCCTCGTTTGTATGTCTATGTATAAATCTAAACGATAAGTGGATTTTGATATATATATATATATATAAAGGCGTTGGATTTTGAGTAAAAAAAACCTAGCATCTTATTATTTGGTCGAAATTGCACTTATTTATCGAGTTTTGAAAAAATACAGTTTGTATCATAGGTATAAAAAAATTCAAATATGAGAAAATGATCAAAGTACACTCATATATATTATAAACAACATTAATTGATTGAAATCAATTTCTCATCTCTCTTTCTCTTTGACAATAACAAACAATTCATATTCTAAACCTTATTATCATCATCATTATTGTTGTGACGTGCACGATATTGAATGACAAAGTTACCTCCTCGAATTGAAGAGGTTTTTGATTAATCACAAAATTATGATTCGAGGGAGTTACCACCCAGTATCATGATTACTAGGAATCCTATAGTCTGTGAGAATTTGGATAAAGGGACTAGCTGTGCAAGGAGAAGATGTATTTGTTAGCCTTATAGCTACAATATTGATTTAATTATATGTTTTGATGATAAAATAAACATTTAATATAATAAAAACATTGTTTTGATATAGTTCTGATAAATGCATATCACATTATTAATATCATAAATAAAGATATGTTAATATGTCATATATATATATATATGTATATATATATATATATATATATATGTATATATATATATGTTGCACACACCCTTACAATGTTATAGACATGTTTAAAACATTCAAGAAATCATTAAACAAGTAAGGAAAGAATTCGCAAAGGTCAAGAACGAAAAGTTTTTAGAAATTATGATATTGACATCACCGATTAAGAATTTGTAATAGAATTTTTCCAAATAGCACTAGACTTGTATAGAACACCTTATAATACCCACATAACCTAAATAAAAAAAACAAAAAAAAAAGCAAGAAAAGATCAAAAAACAAAAATAGGATAAAATCTGGACAATAGATAAAACAGTCTCATCGTTTTGGAAATGATAAAGCAGTTGCCAAAACAATCTGACTGTTTCTCAAACTGGTCTAGTCATTTCTCAAAACGACTAGTTCGTTTCTGGAAAATTTCTAGAAACTCTTGGGGTTCTTCAAAAATGGTATGACTGAATCTAAAAGAGTCTGACTGATTCTCAAAACAGTTTAGCCAATTATAAAAAGGTCCAATCAATTTTGCCAATAGACAGAAAACTGTATCTAATAGCTAGTTTCTTTTCTAAGCCTATAAATAGCCTTTTACTTGCCCAAAACAAGAATGAAACTCCTAAAGCAAACATCTACGTATACTTCCTCCAAAAAAAAAAAAATTCCATAACACCCTTATTTCACATGTAATCATCCAAAAACAAGGTTAGGTGTGAATTGGCAAAATCCTTCTAAAGAGTTGTTATTCCAATCAACTCTACTAAAAGAATATATTGGGGAAAGTGTAAATGACACTCTAAATACTTGGAAAACTCTCCTAAAGATAAAATTATGAGAGGTTTAATACTTGTCTTTCAACAAGTATTGGTGAAAGGTTTTCTAGGCTTTAACCTATAAAATGATTAGGGATAATGGTTTGATTCTAAGCCCGCAAAAGGATTGGGTTTGATCTTGCACCTATAAAAAGATCGTGTAACAGTTTGGTCTTACTTGCTAAAAAGACCGGTATGTGATAGTGAAACTCTTGAACGAAGCTAATGATTCATTCTCTCTCTTATGTGTTTATGAGAGTTGATGAACTTAAAGCTTAGATATGTAACTAGTGATTCATATGTCTTTACATATTCAAGAATTACATGGATTTACATGGTGTGAGTAGCAAGGATGCATAAGGACTGTGTTGTCTATTTCTAGGAATAATCATGCAAAATAATTATCTCTAATATGGTGACCATACTATCAGCTTGTAAAACGAGATGTTTAGATAGGTGATTACACTATTGTCTTGTAAAGCAAAACCTTCAAATGGGTAAACAATATCAACTTGTTAAGCAAGATGTTTAAATGGGCGACTGCACTGGCATGCGTGTTCCTTATCTCCATTTTATATGTTTGATGATGGTAAGGGGACATGTTAGCATTAAATGCATAACATCTAACATTTAAGAGTTAATAGGTAAAGCAAACCTAAAGGACCAGGTCCAAGTAAATCTAGTTAGGTTCGAGCCCACCTAAAAGGAGACCAACTTTGGTTTTTCTTAAACATTATATCATGTCTTATAAAATACACATAAAGATGGTGAACATGAATCGACTTATAGTTGAATTCTAAAAATTTATTACAGAAAAATAGGTTCTCCAAAGGGCTTAGCCTGAACCCAAACCATTTGAATGATGAGCTTGGGCAAGCTAAAATCTAAGCTACAAATTATTGTAGGTTCGGGTTACATGACCTAGTCGACCCTTGAGTCTTTACGGGCTTAAGTTGATGAGTCTTTAAGTGTCCCTAGTCGTGCCAACACTAGTACTAGGTGGGTTGGAGGCTCATTTCTAAATTCATCACTCTAGATTTGGTTATTTAAGTTGTGCACATCACATACACGCACATATTATTATCGACCTTTAAAAAATAAAAATAAAAACTTCAGTAAGAATTCAGCTTTAAATCTCTCACTTGTTCTTAATCAAGTCCGGACCATAACTTATGACATAGAATAAAAGTTTTAGGGTGATGTGGAGAAGGTCACAACTTGTATGTCTACATGAATTCTTAAGAACAACAACCAAGTTGGGAGTTGTTATTTCTTGAGAATATGACCTAAATTAAATAAAAAATCAGCTCAAACTGAACCGGTTTGGTTTGATCAAGGTCAATTTCTTGGCATTAAAATCAGGAAACCTAATACCTAATAAATGAGCTTGTTTTTTGTATTTTTAAATAGGCCTATATCAAATTGGAATTTAACAATTTCTTGTTGAGTTTAGTTTTTTTATAGGCTTTTTAATCAAACATATTTTATTAGGCTTTTTAACAAAACCAACCCAACTCCATTACTAAACTAGAAATTAAATTTAATAGGAACCTAATTAAACATTTGCATTCTTCCCTGCCTAGCTAGTTGCCTTAAGTATGCATGATCAAATTTACTTTACTATGACTTTGTTAAGTTTTTTATTTTTTTCTCCATAGGTCTACATAAAAATAAATTTTTGGTCCACTAAAAAAAACCATACCATGAAGGCTAGGGAAATATAGGCACCTCAAATTAATATAGGTGTTCACGTTTCTTAATAAGCAAATACATTAGCAACAATTTAACAAGTCTCATATGAACAAATCTAGATTAAATGAAATTGAAGAAAAACATTTAGCATAGTTTGAAGAAAAGAAATCAAGCAACAACATCTATAAAATTTAGCAACACAAAAGGATAAAAGACCCTAAAAATTAGCAACAAGTTAGATTTCAATTAGTAAAAGATTTAGCAATGCAAAATTACATTAAGTATTAAGTATTGAAAGTATGTTACAATCTCAAAATTCCCAAATATTACAACCACCTAAATAAATCTAGCATTAATATCTATTTACATTAGATTAGTCACTGAAATCCTTCATCAAAACCCAAAAAATTATATTATTAGTAAATTTAATCAAAGAAAAAAGAATAATCAAACAATCTAGCATTAATATCTATTAACATTAGATTATTCATCGAAATCCTTCATCAAAACCTAAAAAAATATATTAACAGTAAATTTAATCAAAGAAAAAAGAACAATCCAACAATCTAGCATTTATATTTATTAACATTAGATTAGTTCATTGTTATGGATCCTAAAAACCTAAAATCTTATATTAATAGTAAGATTAATCAAAGAAAAAAATAAAGAGTTTGATAAGCTTAGTCTTGTAAGAGAATTAAAAACATTAGATTAATTCTCTTACTGCTTCTATCAAAAAGGAAAAAAAGAAGGCTTAGAATCGATGGTAATCTAATAGATGCATCAAAGGGAAAGGGGAGAACAAGAGAGTGATGCTAAAATGTTTCAAGTTTTAACATGTAATCTTTCAAGTTTCAACAAGGAAGAACGAGAGAGAGATGGCAAGGAGAGGGGTGGCTGCTGTCGAAGGGAAAAAGGAAAAATTATTTTGGGGTTAAGTTAAGTTTCTGTTTATGCTCCTTTTTTCTAGTTCAAACCTCGCGCACATGGTTTCAGCTTTCTAAAACCGAAATCAAATCAGACTGGGTGATTTTTTCTAGTTTTTAAATTGGTTTCTTTGATTTGGTTTTTATAGTTTTCTTAGTTGAATGGTTTTTTTTTAACACTCCTAGTTATAACACGCATAAAAAAATAATTTGCAGTGTATCTATTTTGGTATTAAAGAATTGAGAACTGTGTGACCCTTTTGTACTCTCCACATACCCCTTTCTCATTTCCTTTGTCTTACCAAAATCCTTGCAACAACCCATACAAGCAAGACCATGTGCTATCATAATAGGGCTCCACTTCCTTATTCTTCTTTCGGCAAGTTAAATATTAATTGATGAATACGATGTTTATTTTTCACTTTTTTTCATGGCATGAATATTTAAAATCGCTTTATTATGGTCCTAGGGGATTGAGCACTTTAATAGGGATAATTACAAAAAAAAAAAAAAACAAAACAAAAACATCATATAGTTTGATCTAGATTTAACTTTCTCTCTCGTACTTTTATAAATTACACTTTGCTTTTTGAGGTTTACATATTCAATAATAGTTTACATTCTCAATAAAAAAAATTCAAAAAAAAGACCTGAGTATTTACAAGTTTGCTATTATATTTAAATTGATGACTAAAAAGCCCTTAAGTCAAAAAATAACAAAAATGCCCTCGATTTTCAAAATTATAAAAATGCCTCCAGCTGTGAAAATTACAAAAATGCCTTCAGTTGCCATTAGAACATGTTTTTAACAAGAAATCATCATAATCTTCTCATCCAAATTCAAGCAAAAACACTTTTTATTTATTCAACCAAACACATCCAAAATTCGACTAAACATAAGAAGAAATCATCATCAACTTCTTAGTCAAATTCAAGCAAAAACACTCCTTTTTATTCAACTAAACACATCCAAAATTCAACTAAACATACATGCAAAATCGAAGTAAAAACACATTCAAAATTTAAACATGCCATCACATCCATAACTAAACACATGTATTCACTTCTTAACAAATAATCCACAATATCCAAGTTCTTGTTGCTTCAAGAAGTTCAAGCAAACACATATGATTTCACATCTCTACCATTGATCCACAACATGAAATGCATGGTAGTTTGGGTAGATTGTTGAAAAGAGAAAAATATCAGCACCACTCTACAATCTTAAAAACTATTGTTTAGTAATTGCACAATTTATAAATTAATTGGACTTGCTTGAACATTTTAAAGACCAACTTGTGTTTATGTTTGTAAGGAGGATGGACCAACACCACTTTTGGGATCTTTAGAACCTCTTCTACCTCTGGCAGCACTCGCCTACCTTCTTTGGCAGCAACTCTTACACCTCTATTTTGTTCACTATTATCTCTCTGACATGTTTTGGAATTGTTGCCATACTAACAAATGGTGCATCTAATTATGGCTACCCTTCTTTCTTTCTTTTTCTAACATTAGAAGGTTGGTCTTCTCTTGGTTAATTACTTCGTCTATTTTTTCTCGGTCTTTCCAATTTTTTTTTAAGATTTAAAGGTAGAATAATGACATTATCATCTTTTTTAGGATTTAAATATGCTTGTGGTAATGAGTGAACGGCCCTTTAAGAAAGTTTTTCTAAAAGTTTAAACATTATAATATTCATGACATTGTAATCATTTTATTATGTTTTTGAAATAAATATTCTATTGATGTACAAGACTGGAAACTCAAAAAAAAAATTCATGAACATGAAAATATATAAATGCAATATCACTATTTAATACTACCATTTTAAAAAAAATTAATTAGAAGTATTTCGGTTAATTAGCCACTTAAATTATTGGAGGTCCTCGTTTAGACCTTGAAAAGATGGGTGAGCATATTGAGAAAAGGTTGAACTATCCATTTTGTAACCCTAAACCTAATGGGCCCTTCCATTGAAAAATAAACTCTCAACTTCCATCAATTATTTGCAAGTCTTAACAAAGTCTCCATTGAAAACAACCATTTCACATTTCAAAGCTATGGTTTAATCTCTTCTTTGTATTATCTATAACAAAAGGTTCAAAACCCAACTTGAGTAGATGAAGACAATAGAGCTTACCTTACTGTTAAAATGGCGAAACTAGCTCCACTTTTCTTCCATCCAGTCAACAAAATTGTCTAGGTCTCCACCGTAGCTTTCAAGGTCTGGAAAACTAATCTGCAAAAAAGATAAAGAGGCAGGTGTAAACATACTAGAACTATGAAGAAATGACAGCAAAAACTTACTTCCTTACACTAACGAAGAAAATTGAGTATTTTTTCTGGTTTTTATTAAATTTGTTTCTGGTTTTACAGTTTTTTTCTAGTGGCACCACTAGGCATAAACGTATAAAAAACTTACTGCCAGCATAATCTATTCTGGGACCAAAGAATTGAGGACCCTTCTGTACTCTCCACATACCCCAGACTCATTGCATGTCTTAGGTCTTACGAGAATCCCTGTAACAAGCCATACAAGCAAGACCATGTGCTATCATGGTAGGGCTCCACTTCCTTATTCTTACTGATTGATGAATGCGATGCTCATTTTCCACTTTTTTCAGGGCAAAGATATGCAAGATCGCTTTATCAGGGTCCAGGGGATCGAGCACTTTAACATCAACTTGTTAGAAGAAGAGACCAAATCGTTGCGCCGAGACCTTTTCCTTTCATGTTCCCAGAGGTCAACAAGCTCGAAAGATGAAAATTACATGTTGTCCCTCAGCTCAACCCTCTTTATCAAAGGATTAGAGCATCTCTGTGGTCAACCACACATGTGTACCTTTGCTTCAAAAGCTTGGAAACTTCTCCATGGTGTCTTTCAATGACTGATCTGTTGCAGCTTGTGACGACCAACCATTCTCTTGTGATTATCTCCAGCCCGAACAGCTTTTTCCAAAATATTTCTGATGCTGGGATGATAAGATAAAATCCACAGTTAAGGATCAGTCAACTAAGATATGTCTCGGGAGATCAAGAACAACGAATCAAGGATCTACTTTTCTTTTTTTTAAAAAAAATATCAATGATCTTACCTCTTTTTTGTTTCGGTTTTGTGTTTAATTTACAAGTTAATCCGAAGCACCTGGTCCAAGAGCACCGGTAATTCGGTATAACATCCACTTAAACAGGAACATACTTGTAAAAAAATAAAAAAAACATGTTGAATTATTGCTAACCCCTTAATTAAACCTATTTCTAATATATATATAACTTGATCAAACATTCTTTTAGATTAAAAAAAAAAACATGTGTTTTAAAAACACATCAATACTAAATAAGTACTTAGGTATGTTTGGCTTAGATATGTTGGATTATGGCTGTGGTTATAATTGTGATAAGAAAGAAAATGAATCTCGTTAAAAGAACCACTGTAATGATGTAAGAAAAAATAATTTCAAAAGCTCCAAGCTGAAGTCTCTTTAAAACAATTGGCCTAGCTACCAGTTTTGTTTTCTCTAATAGAATTGGACTAGCTGTGGACCCCGCCTGCTTTTTCTTTTCAGTAAAAAATAATGTTTAGTGTCGTGTAAGCATTGTAAAGTTGGAAGAAAAATTGGTAACTTGGTGTAGATTTGATTAGATTAAATAAGTTAATTTTATTTTAATTAAATAAAAAAATAACAATAGTAAATGAATCAAATTAAATTGGAAAAAAAATATGTTGTTTAAAAACACAATGTAGCTCAACTCTAACTTCATCAAATACGAAAAGACAAAATTGAATAAAAAAGATTTTAGAAAATCGGCCCGAGTCAACTCAAGTTATCTTGCTAAATCCGTGACTCAGGTCATGAAATCAAGATAAAATACCAAATAAATTTTATTTTTGATTGAGGGGTGGAATTGAGAAAAAAATTAATTTAACAAAAGAACCTATAAAAATTAAAACAATCAAAAGAACGAGGATCAAAATTGAAATATAAAATAGATTTTATTCTTTGATTGAAGGGTAATATTGAAAAGAAAAATCAATTTAACAAAATGACCCTAAAAAAATTAAAATATTCAAATGATTAAGGATCAACATTGAAATAAAAAATAAAAATAAATTTTTGATTGAAGAGTGAAATTGAAAAGAAAAATTAATTAAAAAAACCAAAAAAATCAAAAGAATAAGGACCAAATTTGAAAAAAAATAACATATTACAAATTGAAATTGAAAGATGCAATTGAAAACAAATCAAAATTTTATTAAAAGATAAAGAAAAAAATTACAAATAAAAAAAATGGAGCAAAGTGGAAATCCCTATAAATTACAAGACAACTCTAAAACTTTGCATAATCAACGTGAATTTCGAGAGGAGAAGAGAAAAACGAAAAGTGAAAAAAAGTGTCGTCGACGACAAATCGTGTCACAAACGACCTTATGTGCAACCAAAAAAGGAAGAGGATGTCATTTCCCTTTCAATGACATGGCAGAAGGGGGATTTCAGCCGGTAGAAGGTCTGCACGAGCTAACAACTTTTTCTATTTAAATAACATTTAATGTATACTAAAAGACTAAGTTGCCCGTACTCTATTTGGTAATAACAAAAGAACCAAAGTGAAAAGACTAATAAAAAGTCCCTCAACACAACTTTAAAACTTTTTTTTTAAAAGTAAACTTGTTATTTTACTATATTTTAAAAAATAAACAGACAAAAAGGTCCATATAAGCCAGCTTTAAAATCTTTATCTTCAATAGCAATGTAGTCATTTTATTATGCTTAAAAATTCAAAAAAGAAACATTCACCCCTAATTAATTTTTTAATAACTAATGAGCCATGTGAAAAGATTTCAATACCTCCAATAATCAATTCACAAGTTTTTTTTTTATGTGAAGAGCAAAATCATCATTATAATGTTCAGTGAACAATGCCCATGAATTTATATAAACAGTATTTTCCTAAGCACAATTAGCTTTGATTAATTAATAATTTTTTTAAAAAAATAAAAAAAAATCCTAATACTTGCTCCTCATCCCTATAATCAATTGATCACTTAGCATCTAGCTTCATTGGTATCTAAAGACGTTTTAAATATAGAAAATAGTAGCCTTCATAGTCGCCCTTCTTCATTGCGGGGTTGAACAATTTTTTAAACAAAAAAAAAAATTCAAGTATTGAAAATTATTAAAAAAAAAAGATATATAAAAACATTTATGAGAAATATGTAAAAATGCTAATTAAACTAAGCCTACATGGGATATCCCATTAAACTTGTAGTCTAAATTATGTGACTCGTGTCATTATCAATTTTTTGGGTTTTCAAAAAAAAAAGACTAAAAAAAAAATCAAAAAACAATTATAGTGGCGAATAAGAAAATATGAGGGGCTACACTTTTTAAATAACAAATGAACCTATAAAAAACTATTTTACCCATGAAGATTATCAGTTAATTATTGTAATCCATGTTAAATTAAGGTTAATGCTCAACACGGTTCAGGTTCTGTAGTAATGTGATCAGTAGCGTCCAGTCCACGACCCAAAGATATCTTTAGCCTGAAAACCAAATCTTGTTTATTACCAGGAAACTACTTGGAAAAGAAAAGGAAAAAGAACGAAAACAGTGACAGTACAAGGAATCTAACTCCGGAAGACGCGTTACAAAATTGAAGACGTGATTTGGTGTGTATAACAAGTTAAGCCTGAAACGAACGCTGCAAGGTCGAGCAGAGACACAGAGAGGTCTGCAACATTTACGATTCATCAGAGTGCACAGATGCCTGAAACCTTTCCATTTCCCCATTCCCATGGCATATTAAAGGCTTACTTTAATGCTCGAGG
Organism: Populus x sibirica; assembly: GCA_019202695.1. Lineage (NCBI taxonomy): Eukaryota > Viridiplantae > Streptophyta > Magnoliopsida > Malpighiales > Salicaceae > Populus > Populus x sibirica. The sequence continues at coordinate 1,173,399 of JAGMVL010000052.1, read as the reverse complement.
CTGCACCCACCAACCCCTCAACACAAATAACTCACAGAAAAACGCAAGATTTTCATTAGAAAGCTAAGAGAATGTTTGGTATGAGAGTAAACGAGGTGAAATTTAACTTCTTTTCATCCCAGGATGATTCTCGAGGAAGGAAGTTCTTTTATAAGGGGTTAGTTAACATTCAGCTCACAAAATAGGGTTGAGCGTTAATCTTACAAAGGGTGGGGTGAGAGAATTTTAATGGGGGAAACTCTTGGTTTTGTGCTCTTTTCTTTCTTTCTTTTAGTATTATTTTTTTCTTTCATTTATATTTTGAAATCACAAATGTATATTATTTGAATTTTTTATGCTTATATTTAATATAAAATTAATTTTATTTATATAGAAGGCCATCAATGTCTATGATTTTTTCTTAAGACCTTTTTCTCTAATATTGGTGAGTTGGGCGCGACTCGTCAAAAAAAAAGTTTAATGTGTTTTTTTTCAAGCCTTTAACTCATTGCCACAAAAAAATAACAATTCAAAATTTCACAATTCAGAAACACAATCTACAATTCATCTTCCCAGCACAATTAAAAAATCAACACACTTCACAATTCATCAAAATTAACAATTCATAATTAAACACAATGAAAATTTACATAACATCTTATTAAATTTAAACTAAATTCATAATTCTTAAAATATTAAAGCATATAATTTAACTAAATCTAAAAATCACCCCATCTCGTGGACATGCTTAGAGCGCTCGTGGACAGGTCTGCACCCCCCAACTCAGAATGAAGCTTGTCCCGCATGTATAAAACTGATATGTCATCTGAACTCATCTGCACAACCAAATGGTCACGTTAGATGGTCATGATGGTTGGCACTACTAGAAACAAATGAACCTCCCCTAGGTCAAACCATGTCTACCTCGAGGTCCTATCAAAACAAATTGTTTGCATTGCAATACAATTAAAACATAAAAATTCTTAAATGTAAAAAAATAATATATGTTAGTAATTTGAAATAAATTCAGTTATTAAGATACATTATCTATTTTGCATATTTTCCTATTATAACCCCTTTCATTGCATACACCATATTTATTTTTTGAGTGCCCCTCTCTACCATCCATCTCGTTATACAAATGAGTAGATCTCCTTCAACTCTTTTTCCGTTATTCATATACATTTGGACTAGTATATGCAGTTATAATGGCTCATAATTCATTGTATAGTAGCTTGAATTTTTGTAACATTCATACTTATATCAACTTTTACAATTGTTAATATCACCTCAACAATCAGATCTGAGTTAATCTGATAATGACATTGTAAAACAAGTGGGTTCTGATATATGTGTGACCCTTTTCGTTTTGAGATCTCAAATAAATCAGACATCTAGTGATACCCTTACACAAATACCATCTACATGTTGGTACTTGAATGTATACCAACTGCATATAAGTTTTAGTTGAATGTTAGACGTTGTACTTCAATGAATTCTTGACATGTCACTGCTTAATTGCAACAATATATTCAAACTTGTCTCCAAAAAAATTTAACCTCCAATTCATCACCCGATAAACCTGAATTTCTATGACTTAAAGCCTATTCATTGCATACGTTTTGAGCATATCCACTTGCATACTTAAATTTTGGAGTGGTGACATGAATTGGTTTAGTAGCTCAACTAACTCAACATCCTCATCTTCCATATCTTTCTTAACTCTATCAATATGAAATACTTAAATTCATAAATAATTAATATAATTTAAACCTAATTCACAGAAACCTAATTTTTTCCTAAAAAGCCTTAACCTTAAACCTAATTCACAATCAACAACAACCCAAAATCATTGATTTTCTTCACAAATAATGAAATCAATAACTCAAATTCATGTATTTTATAGCTAATTAATATAATTTAAACCTAATTTACAAAACACTAATTTTACCTAAAAAACCCTAATTCTTAACCTTAAAATAATCAAAATCAACAATTAACATAAATTGCACCAATTCTATAAAATTGAGAGAGGGAGAGGAAGTAATATGCCTCTAAGTGTTGAATGTGAGTGGTGGTCGAAACCCAAGAGAAAGACATGGGTGAAAGGAGAGAGAAAGAGTTGGTCTTCTTCACTGTGAAGAGAGGAAGAGGGGTTAGTAGCGTGTTTTATAGGTGAGTATTTTATGGTGAGGGTAGAGGTAGATAGTGGTAGTGCAAGGTGGGCTGTGGCAAGAAAAAAGGGCAATGAAAGAGGAGAAAAGACATGGGGAAAAAAGGAAAGGAAATGGTGTTGTGGTTTTAATTTGTTTGTAGTCGCATGTGACTCACAAGTCGCAGATGAGGCTTATGACTCATCAAACTATGTTATTTTTTTTTATTCCACTGAATTCCAAAAGAAAATAGAAGGAAAAAAGTATAAATAGTCAATGCGTATTAACAAAAAAGTTAAAAGAGGTGATGCTTTAACTATGCACCACTTTACAAAATATTATTCATTATAATTTCTTTTTTTAAAATCTATATATATTTTGATTTCATTTTTTAACATTTAATTTATTAGAGATTGATTTTCATGATATTTTGCAGTTTGCTTTCTATGTGGTTATCATAGTCATATGACGCGTGTTGTGAATTTGACAAGTTAACTCGATTTACTTGAGGTTTTTTCCCTTTTTCTTTAATTGATGTTTTTTTTTTTCAATTTCATCTTTCAATATTAGGTTGATTGTGAGTTAGGCTTTATGACTTGTTTCGATTTACTTTCTATTAGGTTATCCCGGTTTCATGATCTGAATCATTTTTTTTTTGTTTTTCATGAGGTTACCTCGGTCTCATAACCCGGGTCATAGTTTTGACGGGTTAACTTGAGATAATACTGGTCATGTTTTTTTTTTTATATCTTTTTCTAAATTGATTTTTTTCAATTTCATCATTTAACATTGAGTTGATTGAAAAATTAGACTTCATAATTTATTTTAATTTACTTTTTGCAAGGTTATCTTAGTCTCATGACTCAAGTTATGGGTTTAGCAAGTTGACTTGGGTTGTTTTTTTCTTTTTCTTATTTGATTTTTTTTAATTTTATCTTTCAATATTGAGTTGGTTGAGAATTAAAATACATAATTTATTTTAATTTGTTAATATAATCTTATAATTCAATTTGTAAATTTAACAAATTAACCCAAATTAATACTAATCAATTCAATTATTTTTTTAAAGATGATTACGAATTAATTTTTTTTTAAATCATTCAATAATTAAATTAATATAATGAAATTAACTTTACAATCCTAAAAGTAACGTGTCAACAATATAGAATAATGGAGGAGGAAAATAAGAACTTAATCATGACACTTACGGTCATTTATCTGAAACCAAAAAATCCCAATCACGGCCACACACAGTGTTGTTAGGTCCCCCAATGCAAGATCTCATAGGATAAAATATATTCAGTTCTGAGATATAGGGAATAATTCCCTCTTTTTTTTTTTTCATACGGGTTAAAAAATAGTAAAAAAAGAATATATCAAACGGACCAGAATGTCCCATCAGACGGACCTATCATTTCGGCAAATATTTTGTAGCTTACTGGCGATCTTTTTTCCATCGAATGATACCAAAATTCCACCCGTGTGGGTCCTACTGTCATCAAATTGACACGTGTCAAGGCTCTTTTTTCCTAACATAAATTCAATGCTCCCATCTCTCTAACCCTAAACCCTCTCCCCCTGCTTTTGCTCCGAAAACATCAGGAAACAAGCAAAACGCGTGAGGCGACAAGCAAGGCAACCACTATTGAATTTCCTTAAAAAAAAAAAAAAAAAAAAAAACCCCGGCAGCCTTGACCATTCAGAAGAGCCCACGGTGCGGAGAAAACACGCGTCGAGAGATCATTTGCTACATTAAAAGATATCGTACACCGCCAGAAGTTTCGAAAAAATCACGCAGAAGTAACTTCGAGGCCAACACTACTTTTTTACGGTCTTACTCTACTTTGCTTACAGAACTGCCTTAAGCCCTTAACTTCCTTTCCTCTTGTCTTCTGTTCCTTCTTCTTCTTCTTCTTCTTCTTCTTATTTTTGTTTTTTTTGTTGAAAAAAGAAGAGAAAAAGAATCCTTCTCGTCTAGCCCCTTCTTTGCTTCGTATCTTCCTTAAACCAGCAAGAGAATATAAGAAGAAAGCCAAAGCCACTGCAGAGAACATAAAGAGAGAGAAGAAGAAGAAGAGAAAGCACGCTGGGATTGGAGGTTTGGCTTGATTTCAATCAGAAGATAAGACTAAAGGAGAAAAAAAAGGGAGGAGCAAGGAAGCAGAATTAAGGGTTGATAGACCGTGTGAATCTAAAAGAATCGCACAACCAACCAGCAATTAAAAAAGAAATTCTTTTTGTTTATTACCCTTCTTAAATATTCGCGTGCTTCGTACGGTCTATCCACCCTAATCTGCATTTCAGAAAGAAAAAAAGAAAAAGAAAAAGAAAAAGAAAAAGAAAAGAAACAATCAAACCCCCTCTTCACCCACTCTCTCTTTCATTCGCTTTATCGAGATCTTATTCATTTGTTTTTGCTTGGATTTTGATTCTGTTTTTGTTTTCTTGATTTTCTTATATTTTACTTTACTTTTTTTCTTCTCCTTTTAGAGTATTGATCACTACTAGTTAAATTATCTGAGGTAATGGAGAGCGAGAGTAATGGTAGGGTTTCGGGGATTGGAGGTGGAGGTGGTCCGTCTTACTGGCTTGATGCATGTGAGGATATTTCTTGTGATATTATAGATGATTTTGTTGATTTTGATACTTCAATTGTTCCAGAATTATCTGTTGATAATAATTCCAATGTTAATAATGATTTCTTTGGAGGGATTGATCACATTCTTGATAGTATCAAGAATGGTAGTGGTCTTCCTCCTCTTCATAATGCTAGTACGACAGCTAATGTTTCCAATGGAAATCGGGATTGCATTGTTGGTGATGGTTGGTTTATTAATGTTGAAAATGGAGTTTGCCATGGGAGCTCGGTTTCACAATCAAATGGTGGTGATAAGGACAATATTGACAGAAAAGGGCAGGTGGAGAATGGTGGTAATGGGTTGAATTTGTCCAATGGGAAGAGAGAAGAGAGGTTCTCAAACAATTTTGTTAAAGAAAATGGTAAGAAGGATGAGCAGTCGACGGAGCAACGTATTGATGGTGATGAAAGGTGCGGTAAAAGGGCTAGACTTTGTTGTTATAGAAATGAGAGAGTGTATTCTAGTAGAGGGCAGCATGAGCATAGGGATAGGGAGAGATGTTCTAGCAGGAAGAGGTCACGGGATTGGGATGAAAGCGATAGAAGGGATAGGGATATTAGTCGAAGAAGAGATAGATATAGTGGTAGTAATAGGAGGGATGGTAGAGATAGGGATTGGAGGGAAAGAGAACTTAGGGGTTATTGGGAGAGGGATCGTTCAGGGTCCAAAGACATGGTTTTCCGATTGGGCACTTGGGAAGCTGATCATAACAAAGAAGGAAGGGAGGCAAATGACAAAATTCAGGAGTGCAAAGGAGAGCTAGAGAAGAAATCAGAGGAGAGTAAAGAGAAAGTCCCTGAAGAACAGGCCCGCCAGTATCAATTGGATGTTCTTGACCAGGCTAAGAAGAAAAATACAATAGCTTTTCTTGAAACAGGGGCAGGGAAGACACTCATTGCTGTACTCCTCATCAGAAGCATTTGCAATGACTTGCAAAGGCAGAATAAAAAAATTCTAGCTGTATTTTTAGTTCCGAAGGTTCCACTTGTTTATCAGGTAGTTTATTCTGAAGACTATGCTGCTTTAGGAATGTAAAACTTTGATAATCTTCATTGACTGCAAGTATTGCTTGATTATATTGTCTTGCTCTTCTGACTTCAGCAAGCAGAAGTTATTCGTGAGCGCGGTTACCAAGTGGGCCATTATTGTGGTGAGATGGGTCAAGATTTCTGGGATACTCGAAGATGGCAGCGTGAGTTTGAAACAAAACAGGTAGCTCTTGAAGTTTTTCTTTATGTTAGATTTTGATTCCACAGCTATATTTTGGTGATATTCAATTGTTATATCTTTCTGTTCTCTATTTCACATGTTCACTGTAGTCATCACCAGTGATTATGACAATGGCTATTAATTTGACATGATTTTTTAAAACATTAGCAGTACAAAGAAATTTGGGGCTTGTTGCAGTTAACAGTAGTTTCTTCTTATGGTTGCTGTATCTTTAATTATATGTGGGAAACCATTTGTTTTCTAGCATCTGATAGTTTGAACCATTTATCTTAGAAGTTTTATTTTAACAACCCCAAAGGTCTGGGGAAGGTACAGTAGTAAGAGAATCGGGTCACCACCTTTGCAGTTCATTCTAGTCTCTTATCCAAACTTTGAGTATGTTTATTGTGTGATTTGTATAAATATTAGTTTTATTTGCTGGCTTCTCTCTTACCTCAGTGCTCCTTGTGACATTTCTCAAATTGGTGTTTGTATGTCCAAAGTTTTCTTGAAAATTAGACTTGAGCGCAGTCACTAATTCACAAGAGGCTGAGCTCAAAATAATATGCGAGCCACAAGGTTTTAAGGAGCTCTTAGCCCTAATAATGTGCAGAATGAAAAGAAGTTAAAATCCAATCGATCATTTGGTTGTGCATTGCCCTGCATCTTTTCTTTTGTGTTGAAATTTATTTTTTAGGGGAGGGATACCTGTGACAATACCTCCAGAAATTTTTGCATCTGATGCAAATGGTTTTTTTGGGTTTTGATGAAGGGAAGATAGGTATGTTTGAGGGTGTTTTGCTATTATTTCCATATCTGGGTAATATTATTACAAAGGAATGCCAGAAATTTTAATGATGAATGTGTTTTTTTGAGCTATCTAATCTGCTTGTCGTTTTGTTCTCAATATATTTTACGATGTAGCTAATGTATCGAGCTGGGAGTTTATCAAAACCATTAATGGGGTTACATTTAGTAAGAATGAAGGGGAAACACCCTGGAAATCTCTTTCCATCACAGCTGCACAGTTTTAGATATATTGTTTTAGAAAAGTGGATAACAACATCCATTCATAACACTTATGTTGTCTGTTGCCCAAGTGTTTCAACAATATGTGTCAATTTAAACCGATGGAGTTGCTGCTTATGGCTATCCCTGTCTAATTTGAGGTCCATTGATTTTATTTTTTTTGGTTATGCAAAATTTCCATTAGTAACAGGAAATAGATACATATTTTGCTTGCTTCCACTCTGGTGGTAGCTTGTTCCTTGATGTATTTAGTTGCTTTTTTCTCTCTGCAGGTTTTAGTAATGACAGCCCAAATTCTTTTGAACATTCTGAGGCACAGCATAATCAAAATGGAAGCCATAAATCTCCTCATTCTGGATGAGTGTCATCATGCTGTGAAGAAACATCCATATTCTCTTGTGATGTCTGAGTTTTACCATACGACTCCCAAGGAGAAGAGACCGTCTGTTTTTGGAATGACAGCTTCTCCTGTTAACTTAAAGGGTATTCATTAATTTGTGACTGTTGAATTTGAAGCTGTTCACTTTCCTAGAAGAGTTTTTCTTTAATCAGGATTTTTTAGTTCGTATTCAAGCTGTAAAACCTTGTACTTATAGTGTTGTGTTTCAGGTGTTTCAAGTCAGGTGGATTGTGCAATAAAGATCCGCAATCTTGAAAGTAAACTGGACTCAATTGTTTGTACGATAAAAGACCGCAAGGAACTGGAAAAGCATGTACCAATGCCGGCAGAGGTTGTGGTGGAGTACGACAAAGCAGCTAGCTTGTGGTCCCTTCATGAACAAATAAAGCAAATCGAAGCGGCTGTTGAGGAAGCTGCACAGTCAAGCTCGAGAAGAAGTAAATGGCAATTTATGGGAGCTAGGGATGCTGGGGCCAAGGAAGAGCTGCGCCAGGTTTATGGTGTCTCTGAAAGAACAGAAAGTGATGGGGCTGCTAACTTAATTCAAAAGTTGAGGGCAATTAATTATGCACTTGGTGATCTGGGTCAGTGGTGTGCTTACAAGGTACTTACAAAGTGGTTTACTTTGTCCTTTGTTATTGAAAACACAATTGTTTAGGGTTCCATTGCTTAGTACAATGGTAAATGTCTTGGGCCTGCCACCATGAATCTTGAGAGTGATGACTTTATTGAAATTGCTGATGGATAGGACTCTTTCTACATTTTTTTTCTGAGGATCTTGCGTTGTGGGACTGTAACTTTGTATGGCTATAACAATATACTTGGTTTTGCATCCATGTTTATTGCAGGTTGCACAATCCTTTCTGACTGCCTTACAAAATGACGAGAGAGCAAACTATCAGCTTGATGTTAAGTTTCAAGAATCCTACTTGGAAAGAGTCGTGTTGCTCTTACAATGCCAATTAACAGAGGGAGCTGTTACAGACAAGGATACAAAAGTTTCAGACGATGGGAATGACAATATTCAAGATGGGCCTGGTTTTGATGAGATTGAGGAGGGAGAGCTCCCTGACAGTCATGGTGGGTGTTGTTAATTCTTGCCAACATAACATTCAGTAAGTCTATAATAGTGAAACAAAATGGTTCATATAGCTGGCCCAATTGCCTGTTTGAGATCAAGGCTTGGTGCAGATGAGATTGTAAATCTGTACCAATCTGAATTTCTTAGAATTAGTCTTCACTTTGACAATTAGAAAATTATTGAATTGAAATTTCTGGAGAAAGTTGAATCCATTATTTATTGTACGAGTACAATTAGGAGTTGCATCGGTAAAAGTATAATTAGGAGTAGTGTAGAACCGTTAAGTTGGGAAATTTAGATTAATTCCTTGGTATAGTGATCTATGCTTGAAACAAATGATCTCAGTGTGTCAAAAATACCTTACCATTGGCATAGAGGGAAACTTAGGGAAGTGTACCTCTCATATGCAATATTCATTATGTGACCGGGGACATGACCCACCAGTGTGAACCGCTGTGCAGACCTCAGTTCTGCTCTTGATTTTACAACTTTAGCAGTTTTAAGTAGTTTTGAAGGGAAATGATGTTGATACACTTCTCTCCTTGTTCAATTCTGTGGTGTAGTTGTCTCTGGTGGAGAACATGTTGATGTGATAATAGGAGCTGCTGTAGCTGATGGAAAAGTGACCCCTAAAGTGCAGTCACTGATTAAAATACTTCTCAGATATCAGCACACGGAGGATTTTCGTGCGATCATCTTCGTTGAGCGCGTAGTAGCTGCTTTGGTTCTTCCTAAGGTCACATATGTTAATACTTCTGTCTTTGTGTTGCTCCCTGTAACATGGTTCTCATTGAACCTTGTTATGTTATGTCTCACAGGTCTTTGCAGAGCTTCCATCTCTAAGTTTTGTTAGGTGTGCAAGTTTGATAGGGCACAATAATAGTCAGGAAATGAGAACAAGCCAAATGCAAGACACAATTGCCAAATTTCGAGATGGTCGTGTATGTATCAATGCCATACTTGCTGGTTTGGTTTCTTCAAAAGCTGAAGTTTTATGCTAATGCCCACTAAATGCTTCCATATATTGTATAGGTGACATTGTTAGTTGCTACCAGTGTTGCTGAGGAAGGACTTGATATTAGGCAATGCAATGTTGTTATTCGCTTTGATCTTGCAAAAACTGTTCTTGCATATATTCAGTCTCGAGGTCGTGCAAGAAAGCCAGGCTCTGATTACATCTTGATGGTGGAGAGGTAATTGTGTTGGATCTAATCTCAGTCTCATCTTCTAACTGGTGGTAGATATCAAATAACTTCAAACTTTTACCATATCTCAGGGGAAACCTGTCTCATGGAGCATTCTTAAGGAATGCTAGGAATAGTGAGGAGACCCTGAGGAAAGAAGCGATTGAGAGAACTGACCTCAGTCATCTTAAGGATACTTCAAGGTTAATTGCAGTAGATTCAATACCAGGAACTGTGTATCAGGTGGAGTCTACTGGTGCTGTTGTGAGCTTAAATTCTGCTGTTGGACTTGTTCATTTCTATTGCTCTCAGTTACCCAGTGACAGGTGCCTCATCAATCTATTGTTGATAACTTCAGCTATAATCTTATTGGTTGTTAAGGAGTACTTATTTCTTTTCCAATATTTCTGCTATCTAGGTATTCAATACTTCGTCCTGGGTTTATTATGGAGAAGCATGAGAAGCCAGGAGGTCCCACGGAATATTCATGCAAGCTTCAGCTTCCTTGTAATGCACCATTTGAGGAGCTTGAGGGTCCTGTATGCAGTTCAATGCGCCTTGCACATCAGGCATGCTACTTTGTCATCACAATCATGTTAGCTTTGCTGCTTTTAATTTAGGAATGTGTTAATTATCTGATCAATTGCAGGCTGTTTGTTTGGCTGCTTGCAAGAAGCTTCATGAGATGGGAGCATTTACTGACATGCTCTTGCCAGACAAGGGAAGTGAGGAAGAAAAGGACAAGGTTGACCAGAATGATGAAGGTGAACCACTTCCTGGTACTGCTAGGCATCGGGAGTTCTATCCTGAAGGTGTAGCTAAGACACTCCAGGTAAGTTTGTACTGTTTGTTTCATGGTTATGACTGCCTGTGGGTTGATGATTGGTAATGGTTAAGTTCAGTGAAAGAAATTTTTGTCAATGATGGATTAGAAAAAATAGGAGCCTGCACAAATTTGCTCGTGTTGTTTGAAGACACGGAGAGATATCAAACTTTAGAATACTATCCTGATGGTCTGGGTCGGTGAATATCTCTGTCCCAATTTTTTCATTGCTACACCATTTTCTTTGCTTTGCCAGTGCAAACTCTTTTCTATACCTAATCAGAATAGGAGCATGTTCTTGTCCTTTGTCATTTGCCTGCACTTTACTGTACCTAGTAGGTGTAAGAAAAACATTGAAAACTGGGAGTTTATAAGACATTGGCTACTATACCTAGTAGGTGCAAGAATTTCAGGGGTAAAGAATAGCCTGAGACTTAGTTGAGTGGAGTGGGGTTTCTCTATTTCTTCCTCTCCTTATCTTCTTTTAAACAGGAAAAGGTGTTGGGATTTGGGGGGTCAGGGAGTTCATGGATGACAAGATTTTGAACTTGCATCTCAATGAACTGCAAAAATACCCAGAACATGAACATGTATTGCAAGTGTCACTTCTCTCTCATCACACCAATTCAAATGCCAATCTTTAGAAGATGCCTTCTATGCCTTCTATTTTGCTATCTTTTTTCTCCCTTTCCATAGTGTTTTTATATCATTGCAGGTTATCTGTTTTGTGCAGTGTAAAATAAGTGCTGCTATAGGTTTGTTTTTAATTATGGTCTTCTCGTAGAGCATAGATACTTATTCTCTTTGGCCTTCCAGGGAGAATGGATCTTATGCGGAAGGGATGGTTGCAACAACTCCAAAGTGCTTCATCTCTACTTGTATGGAGTCAAATGCTTAAACAGTGGCACTTCAAATGATCCATTCTTGACTCAAGTTTCAGATTTTGCAGTGCTTTTTGGCAATGAGCTGGATGCAGAGGTATATCAATTTATTTTCAGTTTCAGCATAGATAGATATGTTAAGCATTTTTCTTTAACACCTCAATTTCTTCAGGTCTTATCGATGTCGATGGATCTATTTATCGCTCGAACCATGATAACGAAGGCATCTCTTGTCTTTAGGGGTCGCATAGCTATTACGGAAAGTCAGGTCTGGTTTTAGTTAACTATTGGAATAATGGTCCAAACTCCAACCACTCCTATTCACTTTTCTCAATGTACATCTCAGCATTTGGTTCCTGATATGTTTGACCCTGATTGTGTGCAGCTGGCATCCCTTAAAAATTTTCATGTAAGGTTGATGAGCATTGTACTGGATGTGGATGTTGAACCTTCCACCACTCCATGGGATCCTGCAAAAGCTTATTTATTCATCCCTATGGTTAGCGATAAGTCTGTAGATCCTATAAAAGAAATTGACTGGGATCTGGTTGAAAATATAATTGGAACAGATGCTTGGAGCAATCGTCTTCAGAGAGCTCGACCAGATGTTTACCTTGGTACAAATGAGAGGACACTTGGTGGAGACAGGAGGGAGTATGGTTTTGGGAAATTGCGACATGGAATTGCTTTTGGACAGAAACCTCATCCCACTTATGGCATCAGGGGAGCTGTAGCACAGTTTGATGTTGTGAAAGCTTCTGGATTGATTCCTAAGAGGGGATGGGATGCAACTGAGACGCAAAAACTGGAGCTGACCAAAGGCAAATTGATGATGGCTGATACTTGTGTCAATGCTGATGCTTTGATGGGGAGAATTGTAACAGCTGCTCACTCTGGGAAGAGGTTTTATGTGGATTCCATATGCTATGATATGACTGCAGAGATCTCATTTCCAAGAAAAGAGGGTTATCTTGGTCCTCTGGAGTACAGCTCATATGCTGATTACTACAAGCAAAAGTGCGATCCTCATAGCTTTCCCTAATAATTTTTTATTAGCTCTCGCCCCTTTCTCCTCTCTGAAGATAATTGAATACCTTATTAATTGCTATGGGCTGATGCCATTACTGGTAACTTTGATGCATTTCAAATGTTGTGCCCAAAGAGGGGAAAACTTATCTGAATTTGTGATGGAAATATTCATGTCCCCTAATTGATTGGAGAAGCTCTTTTTTTCTTTTTTGCACTACTGAGTTTGTTTTCATCAAGATATTGATTATGTTTATGTATTATTATCAGGTATGGAGTTGAATTGAAATTTAAGCAGCAGCCTTTACTAAGAGGACGTGGTGTTTCATACTGCAAGAATCTCTTATCTCCTCGGTTTGAACACTCAGATTGTATGTATCTTCCCCTATCCTTCAGGAGCAGAACCATCTCTGCCCATAAACCATGCTTCAAAGTTTTTTAGTTTATTGAGCTAATGGACAAATTTTTGTTTTTGTAGCAAATGAAGGCGATGCTGAAGAGAATCTTGACAAGACTTACTATGTGTTTCTTCCTCCTGAGCTGTGTCTGGTGCACCCTCTTCCTGGATCACTTGTTCGAGGTGCCCAGAGATTACCATCGATAATGAGGAGGGTTGAAAGCATGCTGCTCGCTGTTGAACTTAAGGATATAATAAATTATCCAGTCCCTGCTTCAAAGGTATTTTATTTATTACTTGAAAGTCTGAAGGCTGTGAACTACCTTGTAACTGATGTGTTCCTCCTTTGTCTACAGATCTTGGAAGCCTTGACTGCTGCTTCATGCCAAGAGACATTCTGCTATGAAAGAGCAGAGCTTCTAGGAGATGCTTACCTGAAATGGGTGGTTAGTCGATTTCTTTTTCTGAAGTATCCCCAGAAACATGAGGGTCAACTTACTAGAATGAGGCAACAAATGGTAAGTAATATGGTTTTGTATCAATATGCACTTAACAAAGGACTTCAGTCATATATCCAAGCAGATCGCTTTGCTCCATCTCGATGGGCTGCTCCTGGAGTGTTGCCTGTCTTTGATGAGGAAACAAAAGATGGAGACTCGTACATATTTGATCAGGAGAAGTCACTTGCTGAGGATAGAACCGGAATGAATCATCTTGATGATGGGTATGAAAATGAAATTGAAGATGGTGAACTTGAGAGTGATGCTAGTTCTTACAGAGTCCTCTCTAGCAAGACATTGGCAGATGTTGTTGAAGCATTAATTGGTGTTTATTATGTTGAAGGTGGGAAAAATGCTGTTAACCACCTTATGAAATGGATTGGAATTCAGGTAGAGTTCGATCATGAAGAGATAGATGGTGCATCTAGGCCATTCAATGTTCCAGAAAGTGTTCTTAGGAGTGTTGACTTTGATACTTTAGAAGGTGCCTTGGATATTAAGTTCAATGATCGTGGCTTGTTGATAGAAGCCATAACGCATGCTTCACGACCATCTTCTGGAGTATCCTGCTATCAACGATTAGAATTTGTTGGTGACGCAGTCTTAGATCATCTTATTACTAGGCACTTGTTTTTTACATATACAAATCTGCCCCCTGGTCGCCTGACAGACTTGCGAGCTGCTGCTGTAAACAATGAAAATTTTGCACGTGTTGCAGTTAAACATAAGCTTCATGTGCACCTTAGACATGGGTCAAGTGCCCTTGAAAAGCAGGTTTGCTATCTTATTCCTTTGTTAGTGTGGTGGGGTGGCCATGGTTTTTTTAATTTACTTGGTCTCTTTTATGAAGTCTTTACACTTTGTGAACAATGTTACAGATTCGGGACTTTGTTAGGGAAGTTCAAGATGAACTATTGAAGCCAGTGTTCAACTCCTTTGGTTTGGGAGATTGCAAAGCTCCAAAGGTTCTTGGTGACATCGTTGAATCCATTGCTGGTGCTATTTTTCTTGACAGCGGACGAGATACAGCGGTTGTGTGGAAGGTTAGTTTTTAATCTTGGAACTCACTAGCGCGGCTGTCATACCTCTCGTCAACCTTTCAGCTTTTCAGTTCCTACTGTTCAAAAATGAGGATATTTGATGACAATTTCTTTGTCTTGCGTCCCCTTGTTACAGGTTTTTCAACCTCTGTTGCATCCAATGGTCACTCCAGAAACCCTGCCAATGCATCCTGTAAGGGAGCTGCAGGAACGGTGCCAGCAACAGGCTGAAGGATTGGAATACAAAGCCACTCGAAGTGGCAATCTGGCTACTGTTGAAGTTTTCATTGATGGTGTTCAGGTAGGAGTTGCACAAAATCCACAAAAGAAAATGGCACAGAAACTCGCTGCTAGGAATGCACTTGTTGTTTTGAAAGAGAAGGAAACAGCTGAAGCCAAGGAAAAGAGTGATGAAAATGGGAAGAAGAAAAGGAACGGCAACCAAACCTTTACTAGACAAACATTAAATGATATCTGCTTGCGTAGAAATTGGCCTATGCCATCATATCGGTAAGAATATCATCCAATGTCTGTCCTCGTATCAAAATAATAGATAAAAAACAGCATCATTTTACTAATTTTATATTTCGGCTTTTAAGGTGTGTCAATGAGGGTGGTCCTGCACATGCAAAGAGGTTTACTTTTGCAGTTCGTGTGAATACTACCGATAGAGGATGGACAGACGAATGTGTGGGAGAGCCGATGCCGAGTGTTAAGAAGGCCAAAGACTCTGCTGCAGTTCTTCTCTTGGAACTATTAAATAAACGGTACTCATGATAGCAATAATGGAGCATCATTTCCTGAGTTCAAGTATCTACCTTTCCTTGGATAATCCCGCCTAAAAATTGTGCTGTTCTTGAATCATTACCTTCTACCTTATATTTTTAACATCAATATAACTGTTTCTTTCGACGCAGTCGAGTAAAAGTGCTCAAATTTGCGAGACCAATAACACAGTTGGCACTTTTTTTTTTGGCCTGCCAATAATAGTGAGCTGGTGTCATGTAGTGTATAACGATTGATTACAGTTTATACTCCTTTGCTTTTGGAATAGCTCCATCAAGTTCATTGTCCCTAAAGACTGCCGTAAATGCTTGAGCAATGGCTGCTTTTTGAATGGATTGGTTGCTGAAATGGCAATTTAAAAACATGTCCATAAAGAAACCTGAAAATGCTTCCAAGGAATCCAAATGTAATCATCCCATTTTGAACTAGCTGTTGGCAATTGACTATTAGCTGTCAATATACTTCAACGTCGTTCCCTTGTTAAATAAACAGAATCAGATTCAAACTTTCAATTTTTGTTTTCATGGACAAACATTGATGTGCAAGATGGAAATGTTGTGGTTCTCTAAACATTGATAACTCTATATTTGTTTGAGATCCATGGCTGAATCTGCATAGTTTCAAGACAAATAATAATAATAATAATAATAATCAGGACCCAATAACAGAGTATATAAATTCTGGAATCAGCAAAAAAAAAAGAGCTGCTGGATCAGTTCCGGCAGAGAAGAACAAATGTTTGCCTAGTAGCTTAGAATGTCAGCATGCACAGGACACCCTGGTAAGCAAACTCAGCCACCACGGAGAAACTCCGACCCTGCAACACAGTGTGATCATGTTAGCATTGATCACCAAGGTATAAAAAAACGAAGATTGTATTGTCAAAGACAGACTGCAGCGTGCAGGATGGAAACCAAAACCGATGGATGTAGGGCTAACTGAAAAAGATCATTGTGCAAAAGATTTCAGATGCAACAGACCACTGGCTCAAATGGGAATACCTTTAACACTGCAAGAAAAGAACTCGAACACCACTGGCTCCAAAAAAAAATAAAAAAAAATGAATTCAGACAATGACACCCTCCTGATCAATAAAAGATTCTGAAAAGTTTCATTTCTATATATAATATCCACAGTCAAGCAGTTTAGGAAAAGCGGTAAAGGGGGTACGAACCAGCCAGATAAGCGAATCACTGAAAAACTGTTCCAACTCATGGAAAAAGAATCTGCAACAACAAATGGAACTCGTCCTGCAAATCTACCAAAGAAATTAATGAAAAGTCTGTGTTTCATCCACGCAGAATAATCCTAAAGTTTTAGAATAGATTAGAAAAATATTTATTCTTAACAACATAAAAATTCCTGAATAGTTGTGCATTAATAATCATGGCAGAGAGATATGGATCCCAAAAATTGTTTTTTTAATTATCAAGTCTCTGTGTCAACGTCTATTCAGGAAGTCAATCCTGGAAAATTATGATTCCTCTCATGAAATTTAATTATATGCTAATATAATGTATTGCAAGGGATTTTCGCAATTCTTTTACTGGGTCATCTGCCTACGAAGCTTATAATTTTTTTTCTGGATCTATTAGTATATTTATTTATTGAGAATTACTACAAAAAAAATCATGATATGGTTTACATGATTATTAAAAGTGTATCAACTTAAAGTTTTTATTTAATAATTAAGCATGATGAGATTGTGATGTTAATTAGTTTGGGACTAGCCACAGCAGTTAAGTTATTTTGATGATCTAATTAAGATTTATTAAATTATTATGCTCATAAGATACATAGTTTAATTACAATTATTTTGTAAAAGTAATGGCTTGGTCATACAGAGGAGTTGTTATTTTTATGATTTAATTGGAATAAGATAATAAATAAACATTAAAGATGAATTCTGTTCTAGGCCCTCGGGTGTGAATACATTTAAGTCTTGGTATTTTATTTATTAGTCTTATTATTAAGGAATTAACAAGTTCTATGCATGATGCAACCTCTGCCAATATGAATGTTAGAGTTTACTACTAAATTGACATTGGTTGATTTAGATAAAGTATATGTTTCGTTGCATTAAAGTATTTTCTTGATTATTACAGTCTTTTCTACTGCTTTTATCGATACATTTAGTATTTCTATGGTATATGGTGATAATTTTGCTGATCGGAAGGAAAGTATTCATTTTGAATTGAGGTGTGTGGATTTAGATTTGACCTTATATAAGGATGAACCACACAGCCCCACGGAATCAAGTAATGCTCGGGAAAAGATTGATTATGAGCGGTGGGAGCGATCTAATCACTTATGTTTAATTTTTATAAAGTCTTGCATAAGTAAGAGTATTAGGGGTTTTATCCCTCAATACTCAAAGGCAAAAGATTTCTGAAGGTCGTAGATGAACAATTTGTTCATTCTAACAAGGCATTGGCCAATACCTTAATGAAGAGGCTTTCAGATATGTTATTTGACTATTCTAAGGATGAGCGTGAGCACATTATAGAAATGAGGAACACTTTTGCTTAATTGAAGTCCTTGGAGGTTGAGATTTTCAGTTATTCTTGGTTTATTTCATTTTGAATTCTCTCCCAATGAAATACGGTTCATTTAAGATTTGTTGTAAGACACATGAGAAAAAATGGCCAGTTAATGAATTATTGACCATGTGTTCAAGAAGAAGGAAAATCAAAATCAAAACTTGAGAAACCTAAAAGTGCTCATTTGATTTCTTAAGTTAAGGGAAATGCCAAGAGAGGAAAAATGACCCTTAAAGTGAAGAAATATAGAAATATGTCAATAACACAACTTGACAAAAATAATCAATGTTTCTTTTACAAGAAATGAGGACATGTTAAGAAAGATTGTTATAGGTATCAAAAATGGCTCATAAAAAAAGGTAAACTCATCTCTTTAGTATGTCATGAATCTTTTTTTTTATTAAGGCTCCTAGTAATACATGGTGGACTAATTCTGATTCTACAATCTATATTTTTAATATCATGCAAGACTTTCTAAGTCTAAGGAAATCGAAGGGAAATGAAGAAGGCATCTATTCTGGAAATCAGATGCGCTCTAAAATTAAAGTT
This sequence comes from Populus x sibirica, assembly GCA_019202695.1. Lineage (NCBI taxonomy): Eukaryota > Viridiplantae > Streptophyta > Magnoliopsida > Malpighiales > Salicaceae > Populus > Populus x sibirica. The sequence continues at coordinate 1,155,183 of JAGMVL010000052.1, read as the reverse complement.
GCAGGGACTTTTAGATTAGTTTTAAAATTTAGATTTATTTTGAATTTGGAAAATATCTTTTATATTCCATCGTTTTCTCGAAATTTGATTTCAGTTTCCAGACTCTATAATGTTTGGTTATGGATTTTTTTTATAAATTGTTTTTAGTATTTTGAAAAATAAAGTTTCTCTTAGTGGTGGAATATTAATTGATAGTTTATATAGAATTATTTTAGACCTCATTTTTTTTCTCAACTATTTATCAATGCATGTTGACTCTGGTATTAAAAAGAAGCAAAGTTTATGAGAATTCTTCTATGTTATGACATAGGAGATTAGGTTACATCTCCATTAAAAGAATTAATTAGTGAATGATGGAGTTTTAAACACTCTTGATTTTACTAATTTTAATACTTGTATAGATTGTATAAAGGAAAAACAAACTAACAAGACTTCTAAAGATGCCATAAAAAGTTCAATAATTTTAAAAATCATATATACTAATATATGTGGATCATTTAATACTTATTCATTGATGACCATTCTAGATTTATGTATTTCTATCTCTTATTTAATAAGGTTGAAGCACTTGATGCTTTTAAGACCTATAAGGTTGAGATAGTGAAACAAAAGGGAAAAAAAACTATAAAGATTGTAAGGTCAGATAAAGATGAAGAGTATTATGGTAGGTACACAGAAAAAGAACAAATATAAGGTCCATTTGCAAAGTTCGTTGAAGGAGATGATATTATCACACAATATACAATGCCTGACACATTACAACAAAAAGGTATAACTGAAAGAAGAAACTATACATTTATGGACATGGTAAGGAGCATGATTGGTAATTCTAATCTATCATTACCCATATAGAATGAAGCACTAAAGACTATTGTATGTATTTTAAATAGGGTTTCATTCAAAGCTATGTCTAAGACATCTTTTAAATTAAAGAATGGATGGATACCTGGTTTAAATCATACACTTGTATGAGGTTATGTGTTGTCGAGGTAAGGATTTATAATCCTCAATTAAAAAAATTGAACCCAAGAATAACTAGTGGATATTTCATTGGTTATGCAGTGAATTCTAAAGGATATAGATTTTATTATCCTTCTCGTAGTACAAGAATAGCAGCGGTAAAAAATATTAAATTCATTGAGAATCTTAGTTTTAGTGGGAGTTATATTCCTAGAATGATAGAACTTGAGAAAACATGGGATTCAATTGAGTTGCATAAAGATAAAAGACAATAGGTTATTATTTAATAAAATCATTTAGATAATTTTGAACAACAATCAATTCAAGAGCAACTAAGACAATTGGTGATTGTTTAAGAAAATCATTTAGATAATTTTGAATAACAACCATTTCATGGGCAACTAGTAGTTCTGGATAAAGTAAATTCACATAAGAAAATTGAATTAAAATCTTCAAAAACAAGGGGATTGATATCTCTATCTATCAGCACATGATTTTTTGTTTCTGAAGATATACTAGTTATTTTACTGTGGACAAAAAAAAAATTCACTTTATTCCCACTTCCAAGGCCATTTGTATTCTGTTGTTAAGGGCAAAATCACTATTTTATTATTCCAATCCACAATAACTATGATCAACGGTGGCCAAAAAAAAAAAACTAGGGTAAATGTTCTACCCCTTTTAGTTTCTTCTAATAATATATTATATTATTGATGAATCTAAAGTCACTTGGCTGAACCAACTTTGTGGCAATCCCACAAGCTTTGATTCATTATTCCAGTGAGATAGAACATCAGTGTCTGTTGAGAAAAACAAGTGGATGATATCTTATATCTGAGCATGAAAACTTCGAAACCTGAAATTTTGGAGGTCATCCCACAAGATAACGACCTTGCATTGCTCTTTCAGGTAGAGAATGCTGCATAGTTTTTCTGTGCCGGAATTCTCTATTAATATTTGCAATGAGAGCGTCCGCTTTCAAAGGAAAAGAAAAGTTCTTTAGAGAGAGTACTTCATAGTTTCCATTATCCTTGATCACGAATCACCGATTTAGCACATTACATTATTACTCAAACATATCAATGATCTAGCAGCATTGTTTAAAACAAGCAAGTACCATAAACAATTCAAATTACGGAAAGTCAAAATATAAGTTTAAACATAATCTTAAATGACAGTTGATGATCCCCTTGTTAGAATCAAAGGAATTCCCTCGAAGGAAAAACATGGGAACACAGCCAAGTCAGCTGTCTACCGACGCAGTGTGTGCAAAACGTACTCAGCATAAAGGTCCCTGCACCAAGCAGTAAATGAGTTCAGAACCACTGTTTCTGCATCAAATTCAAGACCTGGTATTGGAAGGAGACGCAGGCACATATCCTTTTTGTCATTTAGAGAAACTTACATTGAGTACTGGATAGCTTCAACAGCAGTATTTGAAGGTAAGAAGTCATTAACTGCAACCTCCTTGTTCTCATTTTTCTTGTCTGTGCAAGTGTGTTAAGAAACCAGTGCGCCTCACATTGTAAACCAACATCAAACAATAGTCGCTAAAATTAACATTGGTCAATGCAAGAGAGAAAGGATACAGTCTTCAAAGAAACGTCGGATCTCAGAAAGACGATGGGGGGCCAGCTCCTTGATGTCAGTGTAGTGCTTGTACTCAGGATCATCAGCACAAACTGCAATAATTTTGTCGTCTTTCTCTCCCTGCGTTAAAATGATGGGTAATTTAATTGCATTCTGAAGGAAAGAATTAACAATGGTATAAAACCAAAACCTTTTAAATATCAGTGATTCAATTTGCTTCACAATTCCAGAAGATTACCTGGTCAATCATGGGCATAAGTCCAATGGCCCTGGCTCGTAGAAAACAACCGGGAAGGACAGGCTCCTACTCAGATCAGATATTCAGTTGGGTCACAATTTGGGAAATTCAACGCAATTAGGTTTGTAGGAAAAACATTGAGCAGAAGGTAGAATTTAAAATTAAATATCGAACAGAAATCAAGTCACCTGCATGAGTACTAAAACATCCAAGGGATCATTGTCTTCGCATAATGTGCGAGGGATGAAACCATAGTTGTGGGGATAGACCACTGAGGAGTATAAAATCCGATCAACCTATTATTCATTTGAACAGAAAAAATAACAAAAGGCTGTGAGAGAAAGAATGAAGTGAAAAGGAATCAAATTCCATGGAAAGCATTTCCTCCAAAGTTCCAGAGACTAGGACTAATATTTTTCAATTTCGATGGATACGGATATAATTATACCTTGATTAGTCCTGTCTTCTTGTCCAGTTCATATTTGACCTTACTTCCTTTTGTTATCTCAACCACCTGTTTAATCCAAGATAAAGAAACAAAGAATCAAGAAAACACTTAAAAGATAAACTAGGAGCTTGGAAATTTCAAATGCACACTCTAGTTACAAGTCACAATTGATTCTTGGGAAGAGAAACATTGGTGAAAAATTGAGCAAAGAAACAAATGATTGATGCAATGTTTTGCTGAATCATAAATGTGTCCTTCCTTTCAGTTTTTATTTTGGGTCTATGATGTTTGAACTTATTTGATAGATAAAGTTAGTAGAAATACTCACGACATTGAAAATGTGGGGAGCTCCAGGCCCTGCACAAAACATTTTTTTTTTTTGCAGCACAATTAATTTCATAATTATTCTTGAATGCAAATCAAATATAAATGAAAAATACGATCATCTTCTGCAAAAATACCAATTTCAAGATCATGCCAAGGATGTGCAGCAACAGTTCTCCTTGACAAAGATGAAAGGATTCTCTCATTCAGACGGGGCGCTTGGTGCTTAGTTTCAACTTCATTTTCTTGGGTTTTTGTTACGTCACTCATCTGTAACCAGAAGAAGAAATTACTTCATTGTCTGATGATGTTTGTTTAACTTGCAAGAAATTATTCTCAAAGAAACAAAGCTCAATTCAAGGCAAGTCTCCATGTGGTATAAAAAAATAATTCAATTCAAAGCAAGTCTCTCTATGGTATAAGCATGCTGCCCAAGAGGGCCCGAGAAAATGCAGATCATGGATCAATTCATCCATGCACTTTAAGCTTACCTCACATTTTTTTGGGTGTAATATAGCTAAATGAATGAACACTGATCTAGTGTCATCAAAGACTTGGCAATAACACACAGCCAGACGATTGAGAATCTAAACCAGTTCTTGCAATGTAAGGTTACTAAGTAGTCTAATACAATGAATCAACACCATCAACATCAGGAGAAAAAGAGAAAGAACTTGAATGTTGTGAAGGTGATATATCATAGAGATTAGCATGCGTTTGCATTTAATTGGATCTCCTGCTATTATATCATTCTCAGGAATCCAGGACTATAAATCTAAATAAACACCTTTTTCTTTAGTGAGGTTCGAGATGAATATCCCTCTGATCTTGACATTAGCTCACAGTTCTTTGTGTCTAAGCAAAAAACAGAACCAAATTCCCCCCATTAAATTCTTTTTTGGGATTTGTGCATATTGACAGGAACCCAGAAAAAAAGGCATAACATAAATCCCATTTAAGATTGGAAATGCATCACGATATAACATAAAGTCCCATTTAAGATTGGAAATGCGTCACGATATCTACAAAATCGAAGAGTTCGATTGGGGTGTACTTAGAAGGAATCAGGAAAAGAAAGAAAAGAAACTTTCTTTGAGCAAAAAGAAAGAAAAAGAACATACCTTGATCGATAAAGAAGGGACAGAGACAAGGGTTAGGGCAATGCGCGAAGGATGTGTAGTGTATAAGGGTGTTATGTATGGTATTTATAGAAGGGAGGGAGGGAGAGAAACATGGGCTGGTCAAAACGTCGTGTACGAAGTGGAGAGAAGGTAGCTTGAAACCTCCTTCCTCGAGCTATTTTTTAGGTCAACATCCTTCAAAAGCTTGTTTGTGGTGTTTTTGTGCGCAATGAATATGAACTTTAATGTACAAGGACTGATAAGGAAATGCAAGGATGCGAGTCTTGCTGCTTAAAATTGAACTTGTCCATGGCCATTTCTCAAAAAAAAAAAAAAAAAAAAAAAAAAAAAAGAAGCAAAACCTTGTTACTTGTACAATGTTAATTCAAAATTCCAACCACTTATCTCCAATTACATTCTTTTGGGATTTTAGCCCTATGAGCTCCCAGAAAAAGGAAAACATCACTCCTACTGCACGCAGTTCAGAGGCATGAACATTCAATTTCTTTTTTATATTTTTTAATAACAGTTGATGGCACGAAAGTTTACGCCTAACTTACTAATCTTCTAAGATTTTAAAGTTACCGATTATATAAGTTTCTAGTGACTCTATAATTTATATAACTCAAATTAATAACTTCTAGAGATCAAACTCAGGACCTGATCAATTGAGCTACACCTCTCAGAATTTATTTCAATCTTTTCTATTTTAGATTAACATCAGTGTCCGGACCAGTTTGCACGCATCTCGACTAATCCTACAGACCTTGAACTTAATGAATATGTAAATTATAAGCCTCCAATGATCCTGAAGTTTGTAAGACTTGAACTGATAATCTTTAAAAAAAAACTCAAAACCTGACTAGTTGAGTTATACCCCTTTAATCTTTTTTTTTTATTAGCGTGGGGTGTCCGAGTCAGCTTGCGCGCACCACGACTATTCCCCACGGCCCATTGAACATCCTGCAAGCCCAGTGAGCAGGTAAGGCACCGCGAGAGTGACAGATATGCACATAAAAGATCGAACTCGGAACGGGAGCAAGGCAAGCCTCACGGTTGACTAGTGAGCTCGACCCTCGACCCCTTTAATCTTTCTTTTTTTTTTTACCTGGTGTAGATTTGGTCATTTTGTACACCGAGATTTCGAACCAAAAATGTCATACATGTGATATGGCATCAAACAACGGAACTCCTTCGACATGAGATTTTTATTGAGGTTGAGATGGACATGGATGAACTGCAATTCACTTCACTGTTCACTTTGCTCGATAATTACATTTAGGATGGAAATATTAAGAAACCCTACGACTGTAGGTGTTCACCTTGTTTCATCGTAACTAGCCGCATTACATCGAGTTAGTTTCAAATGTAATAGAATAATATATTAATATTTTGAATGCTTTTTTAAAATATTATATTTTTTTTATTTAGAAACAAAAACATGTTATTTACCCAAATATGTTGTTTGTGTCTCGGATAGGGTTTCGAATAATTATGTTAAGGACATGCTTTCGTGTATCACGAAAAAATATATAAACTAATAAATAAAAAAATTAATAATAATAATTATATATTAAAGCAGGAATCTAATCTTCATAATATAAAATAAAAAATAGATGCGTATACTAATATTTTATATCAACTATCTTTCTTTATTTTAAATGTTTTTATTTATTTTATTCTATCGATTAAATGTTTTTGTTAATAACAAATAATTTTTATTTTTATATAAATTTTATACAAACACAACTAATTCATATAAAATATAAGAGGAGAAAAACTTGTTCTAAATTCAACGAATTTCTTTAAAATATCACACTACTAAAAAATATAAAAAGATTAATATTTAAATAAAAAATTGATGAAAATGGTTAAAATAAAAAATAAAAAATAAAAAATAAAAAGGCAAGGCACTAAAGAGTCAAAACCATGCATCTAGCTTTAATAAAAAAAAACCTAGGGCCATGCCTATGTTTTTTTTTAAGGTGGGCAATAATTGATCTATAGGGTTCATGTTTTTAGATTTTAAAAATCTAATTTTTTAAAAATAATTTACTTGAAAATACCTCCAAATCAACATTTAACCTAAAAAAAAACTACTTAACAACCCAAAAATCACTTAAAAAAATAAAAATCAATCAAATCAAAATAAATCAAATGAACAGATCTATTTCTTTCGGCATGTTTATATGCTCCTCTCGAGAAAAGAAACCTATTAAGACAAAGATTGCTTTTGTTTTAGTCTGAATAAATGTGGTCAGCTAACAACTTTGTTAATTTTTTATGAGTTTATCTACTCTATCTCAAATTCAAAGATTGAAAAAATAAAAAAATAAATTTTTGGATCAAAATAAAAATTTTAAAAACTTTGAGATTAACCATATATTTCTAAGTGTTTTACATCTCACTTAAAATTTTATTCTTTTACTATAATTTAAAATTTTATCTTATAAAATTAAGTCACAAAAGAATTAAATAAAAATTGAAAAATGAAAAAGAAAAAAGGGGGGGCACGGGAGAAACCCAAATCTTTTACTGTTTGAGTTAATAGTTTAATCACAAAATACTTTATGTGAAATTATTATTTAATATTGCCCCTACATTACCCTTTGACAATTCTAACGTAAACAAAAACTAATGATTCAAAAAAAGTCTCACCCAACGCCAAATTGTTGTGCTCTATGGATAAAGTAAGCACATCAAATACCTCCAAAATGATAGATTAAATCTAGAAAAAATTATTTTTGGTGAAGATAATAACACTGATCAAGAGGTTTTTTGAGGAAAATTATTTTTTTATTTAGTTTAGAAAATTAAATAATATACTTAATAATTTTATTCTTTTTAGTTTGTTTAAAACTTCTTATTACATTTTCTCTATTTTTCTGGTTTTCTAATTTATTTAGGCTAATTATTTATTTATTTATTTAAGAAGTTGTAAACTTCTTAAAAAAGCAAACTACTTGAAAATAAATATTCAGCAATAATAAAATTATAAATAAGAGTTTTGTGTGATCCATTCTTTAGAAAATTTTATATTCTTGTGCTTGTTTTTTCTTTGTGTTATTTTCATCTACATAGTTAGTATCAAAACTCAACAATTTATGGTGGTTAGTTATTGTATGTCGTTTAATAACCATGGATAGAAGAGGTGGTTGTAGAATAAGACGTGCTCAAGTAGAAGAGAATGATGTGTTTCTCTCTTAGGAAAGAAATGTTTAAGAATTGAAAATAGAAGATATACAAAGACAAACTCCAAAATTAACCAATCAGTTAGCGGTAATAAAGTTGCAAATATATTGATGAAGAAGATAAAGAAGAGAAGACTAGAGGAACGTGAAGGGTGTGATTACAAATCTATAACTAGTTTTAAGAGCCATTTTCAGAGACATGAACATAATATCTAGCTTCTTGATTAGGATCACTGTAGTGAAGATTTTGGTGGTCTTGTTTAAGGTGAAATAGATGTTGATTGATATTCTCCACTAATTTATAATATTTAATTTGATGGTAATTATGTTGTAATGATATCATAAATAATAATAGTAATGATAGTGATATATCATTAATGGTGTCCTTAATAATTTAGAGGTGAGTGTAAAGAGAATATAGAAGGTGCTCGCTCACCAAGAGAAAGTTGTTAATATAAGTTATTTTGATTTATTTGATTACAAAGTTTACTATTATCATAAAAGTAGATTTTTTCAGGAGTTATATGAATGCAACATATGTTGATGAAGAAAGCTTGAGATTTGTAATTCATTACTCTATAAGAGAAATTACTTGTCAATTGATGTTTTTTTATGAAAAATTTAACATGAAGAGATCGTAATTAATATTTAAAATTATTATACACCTGGAGTGAAAAAAGAAAAGGGGTTGGAGAGCCTTGATTAGATATCAACAAGATCGAGACAAGAATTTTAAACTTGAAGACGAATTTGTTTTTAAAACTAGAGAGACTAATGCAAAAGGTTTTAAAAGTATTTTTTTTCCTATTTAGTTTAGGAAATCAAATAACATGCTTAGTAATTTTAGTTTTACTAGTTTGTTTAAGACTTTTATTGTTTTTCCTTTATTTTCAAGTTTTCTAGTTTATTTAGTTTGGTTTTTGAATTTGTTTAACAAGTTTAAACCATTGTTATATAATCTGACTTGACAGGTTGACTCGAGACCCAGGCGACCCGAGACATTGGCCAAGTTTCAAATAGGCAAAACCCGAGCTTGCAATTAACTCGGTCAAACTCAGGCAATCTGTTGGGTCAACCTCAAACTCAGGTGACCCCGACATAACCTAAGTGAGACTCAATTTATTTTTTAATAAACCTAAAAAATACATAATTTATTTAAGAATACTTAGCCTCCCATGAATTCTTTTATAGCCTACATTCACATGGATAGCTTATTAGTTTTTTTATGTAGTGTGTGTGTATATAATCTACTTCCACATGAATTGTTACTTAACTTTTTAACATGAGATTTTAAAATCTCAAACATTTTGTTTTTTATTTTCTCAAGTTAAACTGGATCAACTTTTATGACCCGACTTTTTGGCTAGATCAACTTATGGACCGAATTTATTAACTATAATTTAATTTTTTAGAAAATGAAATATTCAACAATAAAACTAAGAATTAAGATTTCTATATAAAACCTTCTTTTAAATTTTTGTATTCCTGAACTTACTATCTATCTTGTGCTGTTTCATATGCGTCAAAAACCTAAACTGTACCATTGCCATTATTTGAACTGGCGAAAAAGTAATGCGACAACTATGTATCCATCATGTCTTGTAGCATCGGCCTTCTACTGGCCACGAAGTCTTTGGTCTGTGAAGAACATATTCCTCCTTTTGGTCTAAGGGTTTTTTTTTTTTTTTTAAAAAAAAAAAAAACAGCTAGTGAAGTCTTCACCTACCTTTCTATCTGCTGGTCCCATTTCTCCAACACGTCTCCAGCTAGCTGCACGTTTCACTGAGGGAAAATCCCCTGCTGTCCGTACGTAGTTGGGTCTTCGTGGGCAGTGAATGGCACTCAGCAAGGCCTTGGTTTATTTTATTCCTCTATTCTGTTTGGACAAAAGTTTATTCCTCAATTTGATGCTGAGTTTTGCGCCCCCCCCCCCCCTCAAAAATTAATTTCTAAGGGGGGAATAAGATTGCTCCCCTCCCGCTTTGACATGCACAATTAAAATAACATAGTTATTAAGGTATCATGTAATTGGCGGAAAATGGTTTTCTGAAAATTATGTTCTCATGTGATTGGCGGAAAATGGTTTTCTGAAAATTATTTTTTAAATTTTTCTGTGTTTGTTTGCTATTAAAAAAATTAATTAACAAACTTTTCAATCAAAGAAAAATTTGACCTGATTTATAGAAAAGTGTTTTTTTTTGCTTTGGGTGGAAAACATTTTTTAGAGGTTGTGAAAAAATTAGAAATATCATATTATTTGCTGATTATAACAAATTTTGGTCCTCAAACTTTTGATTGCTATATATTTTATTTTAATTTTTTTTTCAATTTCACCCCTTAGAATTTGATTTAATTTGATTTTTATATTAACTTTGGTCTTCATTTTCATGATTGTTATTTGCTTTTCTCTTATTATTTTTTTAATTTAAATTTTTAATCTATCAAATTTGGTTCTCATTCTTTTGATTGTTACTTATTTTATTTGAAATAATTTATGAAATTGTAATTATTATTATTTTAATTTCATCATCTTTCAATTTTTTTATCTTTTAGATTTGATTTCCATTATTTTGATTGTTATTTATTTTATTTGAGATAATTTATGAAATTAGATTTTTTTCAATTTCATTCTCATTCAACTTTTTAATTTGTAAGATTTGTTCCTCATTATTTTAATAAACTTAAAAAAAAATATTAATAAGTTATTTTCCAACTCATTTTTCATGACATAACCAAATACTGGAAAATGTTTTTCAACTTATTTCTCATGACACTACCAAACATCGAAAAATAATTCACTTTCCAGGAATCCACTTTTCAAGAAAACTATTTTTCAAAAGAAAACTACTTTCCAGCAAACAAACGGGGTCAAAACTTGGTTTGGGGTTGATTCGAGCAAGGGATCGGGTTCTAAATCACACGGATTGATTCAGGTCAACTCGGAAAAATTTAAAAAAATATTTGAGATTTTAATATCCCACATGAAAAAGTTATTTCTCAAATACTGGAAAATATTTTTCAACTTATTTCTCATGACACTACCAAACATCGAAAAATAATTCACTTTTCAGGAATCCACTTTTCAAGAAAACCACTTTTCAAAAGGAAACTACTTTCCAGTAAACAAACAGGGTCTAAACTTGGTTTGGGGTTGATTCGAGCAAGGGATCGGGTTCTAAATCACACGGATTGATTCGAGTCAACTCGGAAAAATTTAAAAAAATATTTGAGATTTTAATATCCCACATGAAAAAGTTATTTCCCAAATACTGGAAAGTATTTTTCAACTTATTTCTCATGACACTACCAAACATCGAAAAATAATTCACTTTCCAGGAATCCACTTTTCAAGAAAATCACTTTTCAAAAGGAAACTACTTTCCAAAGAAACAAACAGGGTCTAAACTTGGTTTGGGGTTGATTCGAACAAGGGATTGGGTTCTAAATCACATGGATTGAATTGGGTCAACTCGGAAAAATTTAAAAAAATATTTGAGATTTTAATATCTCACATAAAAAAGTTAAGAAACAATCCACATGAATATAAGTTATATATGTTATAAATAATGAAGTTTAAAAAATTATTTTAAAAGGTTTGTTATCCTACATTGAAAAGATATTATCTTATTTTTTTAAATTAAAGTATTTAAATAAAAAAGTTTCTTATTCCATATTGAAAAAACACAACTTTCTTCTTGTGAACATAGAATATATATATACTAATTGACTTTTAATCCTACATTAAATGAATAAAATTTTCTTCTACTATTTTTTTAAAAAACTTTGATATGAGTTAATTACGAATAATCCATCCATTAACTAAAACCACTTACTTATCTAACCACATAAAAATGTTCTTTGGCATGCACTAAAAAAATACCTATAAATTTAATTTTTCAGATTTTACTAGGTGACTTGAATTTTAAATTGACCCAATAGGTCAAATAATTTTATTCAGCCCTGTTGCATGTCTTGCCAAATTCAGACGGGGCTAAAATTCCAAGTTAATCTATCAGGTCGGATAACATCTAATATCCATGGTTAAGAGTTGATGTCATTCAAGAGATCAAAGCTATTTTACACAGACAATTATTTGAGAGGTTAAGAGTTGATGTCATTCAAGAGATCAAAGCTATTTTACCGGAGAGTATGGTTGCTGTTATTTTTTAAAGTATTTTTTATTTAAAAATATATTAAAATAATATTTATTTTTATTTTTTGAAAAATATTTTTAACATTAACATATGAAAATGATTGAAAACACAAAAAATTATTAATTTAAAATAAAAAAAATAATTTATTAATATATTTATTTTAAAAATATTTTTAAAATACAAAATAACAAACAATCGAAATGAAAATGTGAGCCATCAGACCTCGGAACTCATGATTAGAAAGTCTCGTGTGAATTATTTTTCTTGAAAGGAGAGCGTCATTATCGAGTCCATCCCCAGTTAAGCTAGGATCACAAGACTGTTCTGGTCGTTCACCAGATAGGAAAAATCAAAATCATTTATGCAAGGCTATAATAACTTTTTAGGCGCCCTACGCCAAGTAATCCTAAATGAAATCCCCCCAAAGAAATCAGCACTCACTACTTAGAAAATCTTGAGGGCCATTGCCAGCATTCTCTAGCTATATCAATGAGTTTTATTGCTGCTTGTTTGCTAGAAGTAAGATGCATTCAAATAAATATATATATTAACAGTAGACAATAGAGTGTTGTGCAGTGTTTGAATCCTCAAAATGAAAATGGAAGCACACACGACTGGGCTGGAAAGCAATGTTCTTGTTCACAAGTGAAATAGACGAGCTAAATCCTTTGCCAAATACTACTATTCACATCGAGAACAATTCTCCTATTGACATCAAGGAACATATATAGAGTCAGGAGACATGGATATCATTTGAAGGAGGCTGGAATTTGAAAAGGTCTCTTCAAGTCCACGTCCCCGTTTACTACATCCATCAATGCTCTCTTTTGCAATGTGTATCAGTTCCCTTGCAACCTCAACCATTCCAATCTTACCATCTCCACCAAACAACAGGCATCTTGTGGCAAGGTCGGCAATTACCTCTATCTGATCCCGGCGAAATGGCGGTTGCTCGTGATAATGGAGACCCGGATCCACGATTTCTTCTAGCTTCCCACTTCTAATTTTTTTCAATGCTACAGCTGGGAGCTCCTTGTTTTTGGAGCCTGTAATTAACTCTAGAAGCAATACGCCAAAGTTGTAAACATCACTCTGGTGAATACGTGATCCTTCATGATTGCTGTATGAATGAGTATCATTCCCAAGGCTAGCTGTAAATAGCTTGAACCCAGCGACTTTAACTGATAAATATTCATCTAAAAAGATGTTGCCGGATTTGAGATCATGGTGGAAGATAGGAGGGATGATTTCATACTGCAAGAATGCAAGAACACTTGCTGTTTCTGCGGAAATTCTCAATCTCTTATACCAATCAAGGCCAACCTTTTGTTCTCCACTCTGGTGCAAATGTTCCTCCAAGGTACCATTAGCAGGATACTCATAGACTACTAGTGGAGAGTAGACAGAGTTAATGCAGCATCCAAGGACACGAGCCATATTCCTATGTAAAACTGCAGATAAAACCTCAACCCTAGACAGGACCTGAGTGAGTTCTCTTTCGTCACGGCATTCTACCTTGTGCACAGCTATATGTGTATCATCTCCAAGGACCCCTGCATAAATTGTACTGTTATTGCTGCTTGCAAGTTTTTGATCACCATCAAATCCTCTGGTAGCATTTTCTAGCTCATGGTAATTGAATAATCTAGTCCTACAAGCTTTCCTGAATGAGATGGTGCTATGTAGATGAGCATGGTCAGGGTCGTACATGTCAGCCTTAACAGGTCGTTTCAATAGGCAAAAGAGTGCAATCAGGGAGGCAATGATGAATATCGGACCAACAACTCCTGCAAAGTAAGAATGTGATGGTATTATTCTCACAGCAACCAGGAGCAAAGAAAAGTTATGGATAGCATCGCGTCAATTCAAAAATGGATGAGTAAGGAAAACTCCTAAGGCACGTTTGCTTCGCTTGTTTGCCTGTAAATTCTTGCTGGGAGAAAATGAGAACAATACAATTCAAGTCAATATTGCATTTTGTGATTCTGCACTGAAATCATGCAAGTGAATTTATTATGAGTCCACATTGCAATGGCCTGAAGATCTAACTACTGAATTCTAAGTACACACCAGCTAAAATTGTAACCATTTTTCCCCTGTGCTTTTTTGTATCACGATCACTGCCGCGTGCTTCCTCTCCATCCTTGATGCTGGCTGTTAAGACACATTGAATGAAAGGAATTCTGTTTAATGCATGTTGGAAATAGGCTTATCAAACACATTCTGAGTCTGAAATTTACCGCTATGTTTATAGCGTATGGTAGCGAGACCAACAATGTGAGAAATAGATTGAATGGTCGAACATCAAGACTTAAAACAGTATGCAGATATCTTTGAGAAAGTAGTGAAGGATTAAGGATCAACACTTTCAACAATCAGTAGTGTGTATCCATGCCCCTTGCTTTGGTCTATTTGTGGAGTATTAATTAAAAAGGGAGAAAGACAAGATCAAATAACCCTTGGCTAACATGAGAAAGCCAATCCAATGTCTGCCTTCTTATTTTCTGATTGAAAGGAAGAGTTAAAATACTGAACCCAATTTATGAAGCAATTACTAGGGTATCGATAGCTACTCACATTTCATGCATCCTTCTCCACTAGCATATCCATCACCAACGAATCCATCCTGACATTTGCACCGTATCCCTCCATCAACTGCTGTAGCATTTACAATGTCTGCTTTGTCAGCACAGACTCCCTTGGATGAATTCTTTGGAACCGCCCATTCCAACTTAACCCCGCGCTTTCCAGTGTTGGTACCGCGAGAAACAACCCAAGAAGAGAACCCCCGGCATCCAAATTTGGAAAACACTGAGAAGCCATCTCCAAAATCCCATGAACTATGATCGGAAAGGGGATAACAGCAGGCAGGAGGGCCGCTGCCACTGCCATCACAACCAGGCAAGTCAATCGTTTCACAGTCTGCTTTACACAAAGAAGAGTCCTCACAATCATATAAACCAATAACATTATCAACCGATAGGCCAAAGCAGTCATTTCCTGCCAAACCAAAGGAATTCAAATCATTGTACTGTCGACAAGTGGAGCTACCCGAAAAGTCTACTAATATACCATCGGAGAAGAATTCAAGGACTTTATAGCTTAGAGAGTCTATGTTGAGGTAAAGGGTAGTGGAGTTTGAGCAAGAAAGATGAAAAGCGTTGGAAACTGAAGCACAAGAGGTGTTCAGGTGAAATGGAAATGGGATACGCAACTTCCCGCATTTCTCATCACACTGACTAATTAATTTCTGAGGATGCTGCTGTGTTTCTTGAAGACAATGAGAAATGGGCGATTGATGGAGCAATGTGAAGAGAAACAAAGGTGCAAGGAGTAGAGCTAACATTGCCTTTGAAAGAGTTGACCGGAGAGAATATCAAGGAAGGAATTTAATAGAAGTACTGGAAGAGGGGAATGCAAGGGAGAGCTGAATATTCTTCACACTCCGTTCATGGACCACTATTGAAGTGAGAGTTAATTACAAGGCTCGCGTATACCAAATACATTGCCGTGTCAGAAGAGTGTCACGAAAATGGTACAAATCACACAGATGCTGGCAAGACAAGATCACCTGAGAGAGGTCATGTGGGGGAGAGGGGAGGCATAGAAGTTGGAGAAAAGGAGAAGATTGGTCCGTGGAATGGGCTACATTTAGAATGGTGTGCTAAGAGTGAGCACTTCCGATGAGTTTAGTTTTAGCCTTTCAATTAAGTTCAATGGCTTGGATTATACAATACCTAATCTTTTCTCTAAAATTATTAGCATAGTAAAAACAATCTGCACAAGTTTCAAGCTTTTTTCTGGGAAATGTAGATATAGTTTGAGAATTACGGAATGTCAGATCTATATATAACGTTATTTTACCTTGGAAAAAGCCACTTTTGCTAACTACACATTACCCCTTCTAACCCCCAATGCCATTGCCACGCCTGGGGTGTACGTTACCCGCTTTTCTGGTCACTGGGCTGCTGACATCTGTGCTTTTATGCACCCTTAGGTCAGTTCATTCCTGTATCCAAACAGAGACTGGAAAACAATTTGAGTTTTCTCTTCTCGGTTCTGCCGTCACTGATGTTGGGATATTAAATTAATTAGAGCTACGTGCTCAATCTTTGATGAAGAAATAAGCGACCTTTTGTCTTAACGTATCTTTTTTTTAAAGGAAGAGAGGGTACTTTTATTTTTTTAATGTTTTGGTTCTAGTTTTCAAGCACCTATGCAATAATATCCTCCGGGTAGGATTATATTAACACTACTTTACTGTACTAAAAAAACTTTGAAAACTTATGAATATTGAAGTTGCTTTTTTTTTATATATTTCATAATGATCGTTCGAGTTATTCTTAAATCGGTTAAGTTGATTGAATTATATCAAGATTATTCTAAAAAAAATTAACTTTAAAATCAGGTTAGTTAGGAAGTCGATCTTTTTTTTTTTTTCAATTTCAATATATTTTTTAAATTTTATCCTTAAGTTCTTTTTAACAATCATTAAGGCTGCATTTGAACCGACCAAGTCATATGAATCATGTCAAAACAACTCTTACATGATTTAATTTTAAACTCAAGCTATGTAAGAATTGGATCAAGGGTTTTTTTATGTCAATTTCATCATTTTTATCTCAAATTTGTTCTCAAACATTTTTTACTCGTTTGTCGGGATGCCTTTTGATCAACCAATCTACTAAGTCATGCCAGGGTAACCCACACACTATTTGATTTTAAACCAGATCCAAGCAAAAAGTTTAGTTGAGAGGGTTTTTGTTTTTGTCAATTTTATCCCCATACTTTTTTTACCGAACATTCAGGTAGCTTTTGGAACAACCAAATCAATTGGGTTATATCGAAACAAATCCTATACAATTTAATTTTAAACTCGGGCTAGATAAGAAATTAAATCGAGAGGTTTCAAGATTTACCCGCTAGACAGGGTCTAATAACAATATCAAATAGTTCTTTGCGTCTTATATATCTTTTGTTACTTCAAAAAAATAGATGCGAGTGTGGACTTGTAAACTAGTATATGCTAAAAGGTTTGAGTTTTTTCTCAAGTGCTCCACTGTTCATATGAACAGTAAAGTAATTAATTTTTTTCCAAATTTTAAAAATTATTTTTATTTTATTTAAATCCTTTTATAGTCTAATTAGATGAAATTAGGCTTTAAGACTATGATTAAAATAAAACAAAATTAAAAGAAAGAGGATTAAAATGTAAAAAATAAAGAAAATATAATTAGGGGTGGATGGCAAAAAAATAAATATGGCTCAGGTACATGGGCCTACCCAAGGGTCACACAACTGGTCTTTTATAAAAGACCGAGATGCCCTAGGCTGCCCAGCCCCGTCCCGTGTGTCTGGGCTTTTTTTTTTTTGCCTTGTTTTTTCTAATTCCACCATTTAACATTGAATTGTTATTCATTTTTTTTTATCCTTAAATATTTGGTTTATTTTTAATTTGTCTTAATAGTTCGTTTCAGTTTGCTTTTCATGGGGTTATTGTTGTCGCAAATAAATATCGTGATATTTAGTTGGTGCTTGATTTTTATAGCGTCAATTTTTTATCATATAATTAAGTCAAAACTAATTAAAAAAAAAAAGAAGTTATTAAATTTAGTGGAGTTCATGACCCGAGTCATAGATTTGACAATTTAAACCACAAAAACCAAGTCAATCCAATATGTCGACGTCTCAATACTTAAAAAAAAAAGATGTCATCTTGATATTTTTTTTAAGTTAAACCATGTTTTCACTAGTCTTTTGGGTTTCCTTGGACCTGACAAGTCTACTAGATCATATCGGGGCAACTCTCTCATAATTTAATTTGAAACTCGAGCTAAATAAGAAATCGTGTCAAAAGTTTTTAGGTTTGACCTACTAGACCAAGTTTAATACCAAATAGTTCTTAGCGACTTTGAAACTATTATTTACATTAAAGATTTTTTTGGTACAACCCATAACATAACATGTGCACTAACCTAATTATAGAAAACACTTAGTTGTATGGTGTTTTTCCTTTTGCACCTTCATTATAGACACATATGCATGCACTAAGTTTTTTTTTTCACCCTTTTCTATTTTTTTTCTTTTCAATTTTGTCATTTCAAAGCCAATTTAAGTTAAAATGTTAAGGAATAATAAAATTAAAAGATAAAGGACCAAAGTAAAAAAATAAAAAACAAAAAACAGGTAAAATGGGTGCGATTTCAAAGTTTGCAATCACCCTTTTACTTTCTCAATTATACCTTTTCAATTCCTAAATATTTTTTAAATTCAATTTCAACTTTATTTCCCTTATTTTTCAACTCTTGGTTAAAGAGATGAGAAAGAAAAGTTGGCCGAATTCTGGTAATAGAAAAAGAAAGTTCTTGTTATCACTAATTTCAGCCATTAAAAAGGTTAATCTTGGTGTTTATAGGTTTTATTCAACATGAGAAGTATAACTTGAGTGTTATTTCATTTTGAAATGTTTTGAAAAGTAGATTTGATCTTGAAAACGTTTTGGATTCTGAGCTAATTTCTTATTTTTAGACAAATATTTTGGTTGTTTTAAGACACTAATAGATTTAGGTGGGTCTTTATGATGTTTTTAGGTAAAAAAAAAAGATCGAAAGGAATTAGTCCATAGCCAAACTTTGGGCTCCTCTTGAAAGGGCTTTACTTCAATTTTTTTTTCTTTTTTAACTTCATCTAAATAAAAATCAAAGAGTTTATTTTTGTAAAGAATAATGCATCAATAATTGTTTTTAGATTATGACAAGATTTTTCAATGATATGAGTGTTGTAAAAAACTGGAAAGGTAAACAACGATTATTTGTGTTGTTTATATAAAAACAACATTGACTAGGCAGGCAAAAAAACTAAATGGGCGAGTGCGTTGGCCTGCTCTTTTAGGCGTGGGTGCGCCTGCCTTTATTTCCATTAGGCCCAGATTCATGGGTTCCTCTTGGAAGGGCTTTCGTTCTTTTTTTTTTTAACTTCATCTAAATAAATATCAAAAAAATTATTTTTGTAAAGAATAATGCATCAATGCTTTTTTTAGATTATGACAAGATAAATATTTTTTCACTTAAATTTGTTTTTTTTAAAGCATAATTTTTCATATGAAGCTATCCCGATCTCATGATCCAAGTTATGAATTTGATAAGTTAACCTGGTTGACTCAAGATTTTTTAAAAAAAATTGATTTTTTTTCAATTTTATATTTCAAAAATGTGTTGGTTATGAATTGGTCTTTGTATTGTTTTTTTTATGAGAGGATCCCATTTTCATAACTCGAGTCACAAGTTTGGCTTTTTTTTTTTTTCTAATTGAATTTTTTTTTTCATTTTTATCCTTCAATATTTGATTGATTGAAATTGAGCTTCTTAATTTGTGTTGATTTGTGTTTTATAAGGTTATCACGATCTCATTACTCGAGTTACAGGTTGGTCTGAATCAATCCAATATTTTATTTTCTTAATTTTTTTAAATATGTCATATGATATGTCACAATCTCAATGTTTTAAAAGTGTATCATCCAATATGCATTTGATTTTAGGTTTCCTAACATATTTTTATATTTTTTATGGTTAGAAAAAAAAATTAAGTCGACGTAGCGTGAGTCAAAAAGCTAATATTTACTAAATAATTTGAGGTATAACCCTAACCAGTGAAGTGGTTGAATTGTTTTCCATTTGTGAACTTTTGTTTTTCAACCGAATCCTTTGATAGGTCTAATTAGATAGAATTAGGCTTAAAATTACGGTAAACGGACCAAATTGAAAGAAACAAAATTGAAATGTTAAACACAAAGAAAAAGTATACATAATCCCACATTATCGATAATTTTCATATAGGTCTAAAAGTTTATTTTGTTTATTTTTAGCCTCTGGCTTTGAAAGAGGAAAGAGAGACGTCTCAAAATAGTGAAAAGAAAAAAAATCATTGGTTAGGCCATTTTTTGGTGAACAAACTTATTATTTTTAATTTTAATGAGTTTTATTCGACGAGAAGAGTTTGACAACAATGGTTTTTTCTTTAAAAATTTATGAAAAAAGAGATTAATCTTAATTTAAAGATTTTTATTCGATTCATTTTTATTTTTAGGTGATTTTGGAGGTTATTAATTGGTTTGGATAGTTTTTTTAAATGAAAATTCGTTGAAAATTGATTTTTCAACCCAAAAAAAGCCTTATCTTGTTTTTTAAACCACTTTAGTAATTGTTGGAATTTGAGTCTGTAAGGCAACAGACAACGTGTTCTTATTATTTTTTTAATAAAATAAAAGGAGAATGTCTTTTAGTCCATACCTTAAAAACAAAACAAAAAAAGTATGGCCTAGGTGCACGTACCTTTTTTAGGCCCAATTACATGGGCTTTTTTATTTTTCAGACATGCTAGGCCACCCGACCCATGCATTTGACTTAGCTTTTTTTTTTTTTTTTAAATTTCATCATCCAAATTGGGTTTTTGTTGAGCTTTTTTTTTTAATTTTATCATTTAATATTTGATTGATTTTGAATTAATTTTTATATTTTGTTATCATATAATAAAATAAAAAATATTATTGAACCCAATGAAGTCCATAACCTGGGTCACAGGCTTGGTAGGTTATCTTAGGTTGACCCAAGTCAATCTTATATGTCTCCATCTCAGTGTTTAAAAAAATTTCATTCTGGGATATTTTTAAAGTCAAACTATGATTTTACCGATTGTCCAAGTTGTTTTTGGACCCGCACGCTTGGATTTTTTTTCACTTAATTTAATTTGAAACACAGGTTAGACAAATAATCGAGTCGAGATTTTTCAAATTTGATTCATTAGAATAGATTTAATAACAATGACAAAAAAAAATTCCCCACCACTTGTATATTTGTTTTATGTTGAGACAAAATTCACTCTCATCCGACATGGCTAGTCATTTAGGCTTACCTAAGCCATCTTACTTCTTATGATATTTAGTTGCATTTTAATATGGAAAGAATTTATTTTTAATATGATAAAAAGTAATTTTTTTGAAAAAGCTCAAACGCATTAAACATACATTATAATAAAACAATCTTAATTTTAGATTTGACTATTAAATGCCTGTTTGAGAGTATGGTTGCGATTGCTTTTCAAAGTGTTTTTCATGCTGAAATGCATCAAAATAATATTTTTTTTTAAAAAAATTAATTTTGAAATCAGCACATAAAAGAAATCCAAAACATATAAAAAAATTAATTTTTCATAAAAAAATTGAATTTTTTAGAAATACGGGTTGACCCACGTTTCCAAACGCTCTATAAATTAAGCTCAAATTTAGTAAGAAGATTCTAGATCATCTTGTTGTAATCATCCAAAGTCGAGAAGCCCTTCAAATTAGACCATGAAATTGTTGTTTTTTATGTTTTAATTATTTTCACAGTTTATTTTGAATTCTTATTATTCTATTTAGTTTTAAGTTCTTTTAATTACGTTGGTTTTTAACTTTATATAATAAGTTTGTGTGTTATTTTTTTTTTATCAAATTATTGAATTAAAAGATTTTTTAAAATATATAAGAGTTTTTAATTATTAATTTCTCTACAATTTAGAACTTTAACCTGAAAATTTGAGAACCCTATTGTTTATTAACTAAGCATTACTTTATTTTATCAAGAAAAACAGAAAAAGAAATATTTAAAAAGAAATTTGTTTTTAAATGATGTGTTTTTACAAATAAAAAAAAGAAAAATAAAAAGAAAAAGCAAAACAGAAAAAGAAATATGAAAAAATAAATTTGTGTTTAAATGATGTGTTTTTACAAATTAAAGAAAAAAGAAAAAAGAAAAAAGAAAAAGAGTTTCTCTATTTTTTCAAGACAAACCTTTAAGTTGGAAAACATGGAAAAGTTGTTTTCCAAATTTCCTCATTCTTTTGACTGGGCTGGAGAACACGTTTCCATCTTAATAATTGTTTTGACAAAAATACCTCTCACTTTTCATCTTATTATAATTATACCATCTATATATTCTCACCCTTTTTTCATATGTAGTCGTTCTTCTCCTCCTCCATTCTCCATCCATCGACTAAAAGCACTCAGCAGCAATGCCTCCACCACCGCCATCAACATCGCTTTCAACAGCAGCAGCAGCAGAAACAACACCAGCAACATCGCTTTCAATTCCGTTGTAGAGTTGGCAGGTCACTGCTGTGTACGAGAACCATATCAAAGGTCAGACATGGGTCACGTTGTGGATGTTCTTTATTCTCTGGTAAAAGAGATCTACTTCACCGCATTTATTTTCGAAAGGGTGGATAATTGCTAATTTTCAGTCACGGTCTAGAGCGAGAATTGAATTGTCGAAAAATTATGAGTTTTTTTCCCCCCGGGAATATCTGATAGGATAATTCTAATATCTAGAGGAATTGATGATGGGTTGAAGATTGTGGAGCTTTTAATTGCTAAATTGCTCAGGGAGGTAGTTATTGTGACATAAGTTTGGAATGTATAAGATGTTTTCTAACGTTAATAATTTGTCTTGTCGGCTAGATTCCTAGTGAAGATGGAGATGATACTAAACCAAGACTGGAAGTGAGATTAGTTAATAGTTGCCAGCATGATTAAAATCATACATGAATGTTGGCGTGTGAGGGAATGTATTTGCTCTGTATTTAATTCCATGAAAAATCATAGCATCCCTACTTGGTGTTTAGAGTTTTATCCCCAGAATTGTGTTTTGGGAACCATCAGAGTTCTTAAGACATGCATGGTTTTGATCTAGAAATGTCCTTGCCACAGCCACTTAAGAAGAAGTTCCATCACATGAATACCTTCATGTCAGCAAATCCAAGCTCCGACAACTCCCTCACTCAATCAATGTATCCTGGATAATAATAATAAAGAAATTAATTTTGGTTTAATCTATGCCCTGACCAACACCTATTCTTCTGTGTGATTTTGCAGAGCAAAAATGTCTCCTACTTCTTGATTTCTTTGTTTTCAACCCATTACCACTATAAAATTGCATAATTCTTATGAAACTGGCAAGAGAATTCTTACAGAATTGGCAAACTTTGTACGGGGAAAAACATCAATTCTTACTCTTTCGTTGTATGCTGGATAATAATAATAAAGAGAAGTTATAGGGTTTTTTAGAGAAAAAAAAGGGGTATTTGGTTCTTGAGATTAAAAAAAAGAGAGGGTATTTTAAAATAATATTTTTTATTTAGAATTATTTTAGCAGAGACTCTCTGATTTGAAATAGTATATTTCTACATTTTTCATTTAAATTATACCTCCAAAACAGTTCTAAACACAAAAATTAATTTAACAATCGTTATTGAATTCAATTCCAACAAAATTACTAATTAGGTTAAACCATGGTTGAAAAAAAGTTAATATAAGTTTCAAAACATACATAAAACATGTCCTAGGAAAATATTTAAAAATTAGCTAATTTTTCATTTGAGGATTTTTTAGGGTTTTCAAGAAAACATTAGTGATTGTTTTTCCACTGGCCAAAACCCATTTGGGAATTTGAATATCGAAGCTTGAACAAAAATAATAATAATGAATTTTAGGGTTTTAAGCTCCAATATCTATGAGTTACAATTTTAGGCATTCTTTAATATAATATAAGCAATTATTTTTCCATATAAGTTGACCCAAGAATCTGGAAAAGCCATTTAAATAACATGCTCTGTTCCATTGATTTATGTATTTATTTGGGTATATTTTTTTCAGGAGATTTATGCATTTACCAATTTGACTCATTTTTGTTATGGATTAGTTTCATTGCAGGATGTAAAGCATGGATTTGTAGGAAGTCCCATGAATCACTAAATGAAACAAAAATTAAAGTTTAACAATAATACATATTAAAATAATAGATTTTTTATGTTTTATTTTGTTTTATTCATTATAAATTAAACAATATATATATATATATATATATATATATATAATTATCTTATGCACCATTATTAAATACAATTTATTTTCATCTTCTGTTCTATCTTTTTTCTCTTTTTATTTTTTAATTTATTTTATCTCGAGACAATAACTAATAACTAAGATAATTGGATTCATTATCCGAATTAGTTCAGCCCTATTTTTTAGCTAAGAGAACACCAAGTATCATAGTTTTAAAACCCAGTTTGACTTGACGAGTTAATCCTCATCAGGTTTAATGAAAACAAAAGAGAAAAGAAATGAGTAATCCGGTAAAAAACTCGAATTGACCCGGTTAAAATTCAATTATAATTTAACTATTTATTTATTTATTTATTTTTATAAAAAAAAATGATATCGTTTTGATATATATATATATAAAAGGTTAATGGTGACCTGGTTAAAATTTATGATCTACTTTAAGAACTCTAGTGTATATGTGCACGAGCAATAATAAGATTTCAATTGAGAGTGGAAACCAAATTTGCTTGTATAATTTTGGAATTCATTTCAAGTTCTAAATAGTCGTGAATCATATTATTGGATTTACAATTTTTACGTAAAGAATGTTATATAAGCAAATATGAACTTTTTAATTAAAAAACAAAAATGATGTTATTAAAAAATATATATTGATAAACCATGAAAGAATTGTTAAAGATAATTAAATACTATCTCTTTTAAAAATAAAAAAGAGCTTATCATGCAAATATTCAACCTTAAATTTTCTTTAATTTATGTATTCTTGTTTTTATTTTTTTATCTTAGAGGTTATTTCTTCTTACCAAGAAAAAATAATTTATAAATAAAAAAAATCTAATATGTCATCGTCTCTATATTAAAAGAAAAGATATCATCTTGAAACTTTTTTATTAAAGTCAAACACAGTTTTTACTGGTTTTTCATGTTATTTTTTAACCCGTCAAGTTGACTGGGGCATGTTAAGACAACTCTCACGTGAGTTAATTTTAAATTTAGGATAAGCAAAGAGTCTAGTTGAGAGGTTTCAAGATTAACCTGCTAGGTTGAGCTCCTTTTTTTTTTTAATTATATATTCTAATTTTATTTTTTTTCAATTGAATCCTTTCTTACTTTTTTTTATCCAATTTCATCTTTTAATATTTGATTGACTTTGAATTGGTCTTTATAATTTGTTTTGGTTTAGTTTTTATAAGGTATTATAGTTTCAAACAAACATCCTGATATTTTGTTGGTGCTTAATTTTACAAGCGCTAATTTTTGCTATCATATGATTATGTAAACAATAGTTTTTTTTTTAAAAAAAGATGGAGTCTATCACAGGTTTGACTGGTTAGACTTTGAAATCTAGATCGATTTAATATTTCATTATGATAACAATAGTTACAGGTTTTTCGTGTTGTCTTTGAACCCGCTAAGTCGACTGAGTCACGTTAAAGGTAACTTCCACGCGAATTAATTTTAAACCCAAGATAGATAAGGAGTTGAGTCAAGAGGTTTTAAGGTTGACCTGATGGGTTAGGCCTCTTTTTTATTTCCTGTTTTTTTTTATTCCATCTTCCATTTTTGTTTTTCAATTAAATCCTTTTTGCCCTTTTTTTTCTTTCCAATTTCATCTTATAACATTTTGCATATTTTGAATTGGTCTTTATAATTTGTTTGGTATACTTTCTATGAGGTTTAAAAAAACATCTTGATATTTTGTTGGTGCTTAATTTTACAAGTGCTTATTTTTTTTTTATCATATTATTAAGTAAAAAGTAGTTAAAAAAATGTTTAAACTGAGTGGAGTCTACTATCTAGATCACGAGTTTTGGTGGGCTAAGCTGCAAAGTTTAGGTCTATCTAATATGTTGTAGTTTCAATATTAAAAAAAAAGATGTCATCTTGAAATTTTTTATAAAGCCAAACCATGTTTTTTACTGGTTGTCCGTATTGTCTTTAAACCCGTCAAGCCAATCGGGTCATATCTATGCAACTTTCATGAGGGTTAATCTTAAATCGAAGCTAGACATTAAATCGAATTTAGAGGTTTTAAGGTTGACCCGTTGTGTTGGGCTCTCTTTTTTCCTGTTTTTTTTTAAATTCAATTTTCCAATTTCTTTTTTCTTTTAATTGAATTCTTTTTGTCTTTCTTTTTAATTTTATCTTTCAACATTGGTTGATTTTAAATTAATCTTCATAATTTGTATTTGTTTACTCTCTAGTAGGTATCATCATCTCAAATAAACATCGTTACTTTTGGTTGATGCTTAATTGTACGAGCGTCTATTTTTATTATCATATTATTAAGTAAAAAATTAAAAAAACTTGTGAAACCAAGTGGAGTCCGTGATCTGGATTGCAGGTTTGACAGGTTAAGCCACGAAGCCCGGGTTGATCCTATATGTCACCCTTTCAATATTAAAAAAAAATGTTATCTTTAAGTTTTTTAAAGTCAAATAATGTTTTTACCAGTCATCCAATGTGTTTTTGACCTATCAAATCAATTGGATCATATCGAGACGACTTCCATGTGAATTAATTTTAAACCTAGGCTAGATAAGGAATTAAATCAAGAAGTTATAAGGTTGAACCGTTGGGTCGAGGCTTTTTTTCTTTTCTTTTAAATTCAATCTTCCAATTTCTTTCTTTTGAATGAATTCTTTTTACTTTTTTTTTTTAATTTTATCATTCAGTATTTGGTTGATTTTAAATTGGTCTTCATTATTTGTTTCGTTTTGCTTTCAATGAGGTTATTATAGTCTCAAACAAATATTCTGGTATTTTATTGGTGTTTAATTTTTCTAGTGTCTATTTTTTTTGTTATCATATAATTAAGTAAAAAAAATAGTTTTTTTTTTTAAAAATTTATTAAACCCCGTGGAGTTCATGATCTGGGTCATGAGTTTGGAGGGTTAGTCGTGAAATTTGGATAAATCCAATATGTCATTGTCATAATTTAAAAAAAACCATCATCTTGAATTTTTTTTTGAAGTTAAACGATGCTTTTTAATTACCGATCATCTTGGTTTCTTTTGAGTTTGCCAAGTCGACGGTATCATATCATGACAACTCTCACGCAAGTTAATTTTAAACAAGGGTTAGGTAAGAAGTTAGAGTAGACTGTTAATTCAGGTTTAATAACAATGTCAAATAGTTTCTTGTGCTTGAACTTTTTTTTTCATGTTCAAAATAACTTTAATCTGACCAGCAGCATAACGCGTGCCAATAAATTAGTATGAGCTAAATTAATCTATAATATAATTAATCCAGGTAAATATAAGAGTAATCTTATTACTTTGGGAATTTTATGGTGCTTAGAGCAACTCAAGGAGTGTGCTAAATAGAAAGCCAAAAATAAATAAATAAATATTATTTTGACTTTTCCATGCTTCAAAGGGAATGCTAAACAAAATGTCAAAATATCTTTTCTTTTTCAAAAATATTATTTCTACATATCTTTTTAAAAAAAGCTAAAACCAACATAGTAAGGCCAAAAAAAATATAAACCAATTAAATGTAGACATATGGAAAAAAATGATATTAAACTCATTAAAGAAAAAATAAAACATTTATTTCTTCCACTTCAATACAATTGGCTTTTCAAATGGCTTTTTTTCATTGAAGTATACATAATAATAAAAAAACATATTTATATTATTCAAAATGTTATTTTATCAATTTAGCTCTTCAAAATAACATTTTTCCTTGGAAATGCTTTCATAGAGTAATTAATAGCTTCCTATTAATTACTCCTTGAGGTCACCATAAAAAAAGAAACAAACTTAAAGAAGAGATAAAATGAAACTCATGACCTGCTAAAAGTAATGACAATATTTATACCTATAATTTTTTTTTCTATTTATATCAATTTTTTTAAAAGTAAATATAACAACTAACTAATAAAATATCACTAATTATTTTTTAAATACGGTAAGATTCTATGAATTATAAAGCATAACCAAAACTAACCTAAAAAAATAGAAGAATAATAATATATAGAGCAAATAAATACAACCAAAAACCAAGATTAAAACCAAAGAGGTGCAAAAAGGTTGAAAAAAATAACTAAGCAAATCCTTGAAAAAATGCACAAGTTGTGAAGCTTCTGAAATATGAATTTGTATTTGTTTTTGTGATTTAACCATGCTTTTTTTTAATAATTTTTTAAAAAGTTAATTCCTTAAGAAAAATTGAATCTTTTTTTATTTGAAATTAAAATTTTTTTTATTTTTAAATTATTTTAGTGTGTTAATATAAAAAAATTAAAAAATATATTATTTTAATATATTTTTAAATAAAAATAACTGTGTGCCCCCGGTATATTCTGTCCTTCTTATCTATCAGGGACTATTTAGCCAAACACGTAAAAGACCAACAACATGAGTCTACGACAACAGCTGCAAAAGCAACTGCATGATCAATATTTTCTTGTCACTCTTTAATCATACCAATATCAACCCATCTAGACCTAGACCGAGACCCAGTCTTTTTAGTTTTCCTTCTTTTTTCTTCCTTCGATGGATCTTAACCAGACCCGTTTGATTGGTGATTATATTCTTGGCCCGATAATCGGGCGGGGATCTTTTGCTGTTGTTCGGAGGGCTAAACACCGGTCTTCGTGTTTAGAAGTTGCGGTTAAAGAAATTGACAAAAAATTACTTAGTCCAAAAGTTAGTGATAATTTGCTCAAAGAAATTTCTATTCTTAGTACTATAAATCACCCCAACATTATCCGCCTTTTTGAGTCCTTTGAGGTAAACTCTACTCTCCTTCCCCTTGTGTGTGCGCGCGCTTGTTATTTTTTAATATGGTCTTGCTGTAATTTGATTTTTCTGTAATGATATTGTTTAGACTGAAGATAGGATATTTCTTGTATTGGAATACTGTGATGGAGGTGATCTTGCTGGGTATATTCAACGCCATGGGAAAGTAACTGAGGCTGTAGCAAGGCACTTTATGAGGCAATTGGGTATTCCACACAATCAATTATTAATCTTCCTTTTATAGATATATTGGTGGTTCTATTTTCATGAAATATGAACTTTGCAGATAGTTTTTGAATGGTTAAACTTAGAAAGATGCTGTTTTGGGTGCTTAACTATAATGGGTTTCATGCTTTTAGTGTTTCTGCAATTGGGTTCCTGCAAATATTTCTTTTGCTGTCTGTTTAATTACTGTTATATTATAATAGTGAGCAATTGAGTGTCTGTTTAAATTTAAAAAGCGTTGCTATTTGTTTTAAGGATGATTAATTCAGATTAAATGGGAAAAGAGGACATTTAACCAAGGTTATAATAAATCGATATTCTTAATTGGAAAGTCGTGAGGTTTTTCTCAAAATAGATTGTTGGTACTATATCCATCCCTTCCTTTCACCGCGGTTCATGAGGGAAATAAACAAACATTTTTTTTTGTTTTTTGTTTTTTTTTTTGTTTTTTTGCAGCTGCAGGGTTGCAAGCGCTTCAAGAAAAACATCTTATTCATAGAGACTTAAAACCACAGGTACATTGATTATTTTCAAAGTTCTATTCTGGCAACATTTAGTGAGATTATCTTATTGTTGTAGCTGTTGTGTCTGGCTATATCATCACATTTGGATCCTTTTTGTCAGGGCCTTTGCATCTGCACATATTGTTTTTTGTCTACTCATACAGTACTCTTATGCTCTGTTCTAGTTTGCTTTCATTGGTTATTAACCGCTAGTTTAACTTCTCTGACTCTACTGTCATTCTGAACTGGGAAGTTGTCATACTTGCAGAACCTACTTTTGTTATCAAATGACTTAACTCCACAATTGAAGATAGGTGATTTTGGCTTTGCAAGGTAAGCATGCTTTGATGTTAGTGATGTTTTTTTTCTCCCGGAAAGTGATTCATTTCAGATTTTTCTAAGAATAGAAATGTCTGTTGTTTTTAGCATACTCCACCAATTTGAAAATGTTCTATTCCCATTTATTTGGCTTGCCTACAAAGTTTATCACAGTTTATCCAGGCCCATATATTTCATAAGTGGCATCCCAATTTCATGTTTATCTTTCAGAGAGACAATTTGATAAAAAGGGTTCGCCTTTATATGCTCTTGAATAATTTGAATAATGCGATCCAATTCTATATGAAACTTCTTAAATCATTGCAAAAACCAGATACTATTGAATGATCAGATTTATGATCGGCTCTTGGTTTAAGGGGTCGTCATGGAAGAAACATTGCTGGTTTCTGTTATTATACCTCTGTGAAAACACAATTTTTTAGTAGCTTTGTAAATAAATTTGTTAACTCTATGTAATAATTACCATGTAGAAAAGTCTAGTTCACTGAGAAAATTGTACAAGCAAGTAGCAGCTTCGGTAAGCAGCTAAACTTGACAAATATTTCTTATTGATCTGAATGCCAAAAACCTAAAATACTAAGCTGCTTCGTAATGCTCACGAGATTCTTTCTAACACTCGGCTATCTCCCTGAATTTCTAAAATATGCCAGGTCTTTGACATCATCAGACTTGGCTGATACACTATGCGGCTCACCATTATACATGGCCCCAGAGATTATTCAGAATAAAAAGTATGATGCGAAGGTGATGTAACATTGAATTTACATAAAATTGACAGTAATGAAATTAATTTTTTGGAAGTATATTCTTTAACATAATTTATCATATATGCAGGCTGACTTATGGAGTGTTGGGGCAGTTTTGTTCCAGCTGGTAACTGGGAAGCCTCCATTTGATGGCAACAGCCAATATCAGGTTTTTAAAAGAATTATACTCAAACTAAACATATGAGAAACCTAAAGATTTGCCATACATTATGCAGCTCAAGGCTAATTCTCACTGCTAATTGCTGTAAACAGCTTTTCCAGAATATTTTGACATCTACAGAGCTGAGATTTCCACAAGGTGCGTTGGAGGAGCTCCATCCAGATTGTGTGGATCTTTGCAGAAGCCTTTTATGCCGAAACCCTGGTACTGATTACTATGGTGA
This sequence comes from Populus x sibirica, assembly GCA_019202695.1. NCBI lineage: Eukaryota > Viridiplantae > Streptophyta > Magnoliopsida > Malpighiales > Salicaceae > Populus > Populus x sibirica. The sequence continues at coordinate 1,124,320 of JAGMVL010000052.1, read as the reverse complement.
AATTTTTGTTCTTGTATATGTGCACATGCTTGGTATGTCTTTGCATGTGGGTGGGGTGGACAACTGGAGGAAGGGGGTGTTCACCCCACGTTTCAACCGGAGTTTTGCATTTTTTTTTGTGATTTTGGATTGTTTTGATGTGCTGATGTCATCAATGAATTTTAAAAAATGAAAAAAAAATTATTTTAATGCATTTCTAACCGAAAAACACTTTGAAAAGCAACCTCTACCATTGTTCCAAACACCCCCGAAGTATATAAGCCAAGCTAGAAAGTACAAGGGTCATTACGGAGTCACTTGGTGCTGTAACCAATGAAATTTTCATGTAGATGTTCTGACTTTTCTTTGCAGTTGAGCGATTAACATTCAAGGAGTTCTTCAATCACAAGTTCTTTGAGGAGCCAAGGTAATGTTCTGAAGTCCGGACCTTCATTTTTTTTTGTATGCTTTCTTATTGGTGCATTTCATGTCTGTTGAGACTTTCTGCTTTGACGTGCTAGCAGTTAGGCATATCAAAGCTACTTACATATATTTACCACCACAAAATTCTGTAGGCTATTGCTGGATGCTAAATCTCCTCTACTTCCACAAATGAAATCAGTAGTTGAGCAGTTTGATGCGTCTACTTCTAATACAAGGTCTCAAATGGGGCATTGCTTGCACTCAGCTAATAGAAATGCTATATTAACTAGCACATCTGAGCATGACAACACAACAATGCTGGCAAAGGTTCATGACAGTACATCCAGAAATGACAGTGTTCATGGGATTGTGCCAAGTATTGTGCATGATGGGATGGGGAGATCTGCTTATGGCAGCCAATCTTCATTGGATCAGCTTCGAGGTCTGCTTTTATTCTATTCTATTCCGTTTGCTTTCTTATATGTTACAATTCAGCTTGTGGTTTTTTCTTTTTGGGCAAGTACTGATTTCCTCTTTTCTATTCAGTTGCTGATTTAATGGAGTCCCTAGAGAAGGATTATGTTATTGTTAATCGTCATTTTTCTTCAATGGAAAATTTCTCTTATTACCTTGAAACATCTCTGCAAGATAGCTCCACCAGCAAATCTTCTGTACAGCTACCACAAAAAAATAACCAGGATATGGTTGTTGCTATACAAACAGAGGCGTTTACTGGTAGTTCTGTTAGTAGTGCAAACGATCCTCAGGTCCATGGATCAGAGCCATTAACTGCATCATGTGTGCCAAATATATTAAGGGAAGTGCAAGGACTACCCATACCGCATCCCTCAATTAAGCTTCACTTCCTAAATCAATATGCACAGGCAATTGTAGAACTAGCCCAAGAAAAGGTGAGTTCTTCAGTATGTTATGCTGAGCTCTTGTCTCACTTTTGTTGATTAATCCATCGATTTTGCACAGGACATGTAATACAAAGTTATAATTCGGAATCATCACTCATTAGTCATGTTATTCTCTGTTTAGCAGTGCCCTTTTGCTTTCTAAGACAAGATGGGTTATAAATCCAGATGCCCATTGGGGCATATGGTACCACTGCAAAGTATAAGAACAGAGGTTCTTTTTTCTTTTAGGTCTCTTCATGAGCAACTTGTCCAGTGGAAACTTCCTCACAGTATCACCAACCTTCGTCTTATGTCTTACAAGAACCATTTTTAATATTAATTTTGAATTCTTGAGCTATAGGATAATATTATATGCAGTGTCGAAAAATTTCATGTGCTATAACTAGGTATCTGAAGAGTAGAAAGGATACATATATATATAGTACTGCTAAACATATTTGCACATGCCCAGTTGCTTTTAAACTGATCTTTCACTTTTGATTCCGTGTAGAAATGGTTCCTTTCTGTTTCTGTTTCTGATGTAAAGTTGTAATTGCTATTGCTTGCAGTATGATTCAGGAATGTTTCTGGAATCATTTTCAGTTGAGCTTGTTGTTTTGGCTATATGGAAGAAAGTTCTTGAAATTTGCAACCACTGGGTAGCCTCTAATGAAGGGAGCGAATTACCTGAAAGCAGTTCAGCCAGTGAATCTACATTTGCTCATGGAGGCATAGATTTGATCCCGCCTGCAAGTGGTAAAATGGATTTTATCGAGCCTTCTTCTGCCTGCAAGTGGGCAGAAAAAAGTTTCATTCTCACGTTTGATCGTACAGAGAAGTTATCACATAATCTCCGAGACATGGATGGTATGGCTTTGTATCAATGTGCTGTAAATGCTTGCCTTTTTTTTTTTTTTCTGTGTTACTGCATTTGCAATATCCTCATCTGTCAAATATGTTGCAGCTGCTGCTGAGATGCCTGATGCCATGGAACTGATATTCCAAGAAGCACTCGCTGTTGGGAGAAGTGGTGCTGTAAGTGACCAACATCTTTGCTGTAAGCATCAATTGTCCTGTTCCTTGTACAAATACATTAATGCCGGGCAGTTCTTGTAATCGTTTCAGGTAGATGAATATATGGAGAACAAGGGTGGTGCTGATGTCTCATATTCCAAAGCAATGCTTCTGCTTCATTTTATAGCAGAAGAAGCAACATCTCTCCCACTGAAACCTCCATTTTCATTAACTTCTGCTTGTAGGAAGCGAATCCAAAGCTACATTCTCAACTTGCAGTCTCATAGATCTCACTTCTCAATGTTGCAGCCTATTCCTGAACAATCCCCTGATTCTCCTACCAAGTAGAAGACAACTGTTGTACAGCTATATTTAGAAACCCTCTTACGCTGCAGATTACCAACACATAGCCTGAAAATTAAGGTCAGATGTGGCGTGCAATTTTAAGTCTGCATGTTTCTTGAAATGGATGCACAGTAATATGCTGACATGACCAAGGAAGCCCTTTAATGCATATATGATGTACAGAATAACATACAGCAGACCCGTCATACTGGAAGAAGGATGATCAATGTTTGAGGAATGTGTAAATAAGACTGCTTATTCATTAATGGATCTGTGTAAATAAGACTGCTTATTATGTCTGGAAAGAATTGCAAATATGAGAGCTTTCTTAGCATAAGTTCTAAGTTGATGATTGCACGGAAATTCTCATTGTTACCTCAAATCAGTGGTATCCAAAATCAAATATGATCAGGTGAATAGTAAGATTCCTACTTGTAAAAATAAGGATGAAAAATAGAGCACGCTAGTTTATGAAGGCGAAATTCTGAACCCACTCTGTATGTTATTCTTTTGTATGACCAGCCATCATTGTCTTGTTAGATGCAAAGTCTCGTATAACTCTGCGCACATGCCCATAACTTCCCTATGTGGAAAGCTTGTCAAACCTTCTTCCTATGTGAGAATCTTTGGTATGGACTGTTGAGAAAAAAGGCACGAGCCTCAGAAAATTGCTTAAAAGAAACACTAAAATGTCATTCTGTATCCATCCTCTTTGAGACATAATCCAACTTCGTGATAAAAATAATAATAATAAAAACCTTGTATCAGAAGATGTCTCAACGCAAGTTCAATTTTCTTTCACACACCAGTGGCAACGGGCAATTGACCAACAAGGAGATACTTTCTGGTCACAGCCACAATGTGATTAGTAAGAAAGAGAACAGTAAAACCTAGATGTTAGGAAAGAATAATGAACTTCGGGGGGAAAAGGCCAAGCATGGCCAATTCAATACTTAATGCTTCTTAAGTTCTTATCTAGGTCTTTTGATGGATGCTTAACTGCAGTCATGGGTTCAAGAAAGTAAATAAGCCAATGTCTGATATATAAGCACACACACTTACACGAAAAGTCTCCTGGGTTGCCGTTACTCTAATTTAAACATGAACGGAATGATAGACAAGGGAGAAAATTAGAAATTACATGCAAAAACAAAGGTTTTCCCTTGTTTAAGCATGCAATATCAAGTATCAAACTGAAGCTTCCCTTTCCAAACGTAACCTCTTGGGGCCTTTCTCCTCGCCCTGGCCACCAGTGGTTCCCATCCTGCTTTCTTTGGCCTCCAGTGAACACCTTTTGTAAGGTTTAAATCCGGTTAGATGAGCCTTCAGATTTCCATGTCCAAGTCCAATGGTCAGCAGCCCTTCCTCCCCATCGTTTACACATCTAGGCACTACAGCATTTTTCTCCCCTTCTTGATAGCCAGAGCAGTAACCCCATGTTTTGCTGTTGAGATCTAACAGTGACGCATCTCCATCTTTCTCATCTGGATTTTTCTTTTCTTCAGTATCTTCCTTCTGGTGCATCTTACTCTTCAGATCATGTGGAGGTGAGAAGCTCTGGGGCAATATCTCTCTGGTGAATAGTGCTTGAAATGCCAGCCGCCCCTGATAAAGAAGTAAAACATGAGTAGAGTGGAGATAAATGCAAAATACAATCATAATCTCTACTCTTCTGGGTTATAGGAATGCCATTAAATAATTATCAACAGAGAAGTATAGTTATCTAGCCACCTCTTCGGAGACCTCTTTCCACGAATCACTCATGCTGCTGCTACTTCTGCTGCGGCGACAGTTCGACTCAGAGGCTGGATGATTTGCATCAGCTTCTTTTGGCTCTTCCTTGCCTTTCTCATTCTTCTCTAATGCATCTGTCTCAATTTCACTGCTAGATGGTGTATTTGAACCACATGAAGAACGGTCAACCTGTTTTCTGCTCTTTGTTTTGCCTGAATCCTGGACCTCAGGAGCTTTTGAATTTAACTCGTGATCAGTAACTTTTGGTCCAGTGTTTAGCTTTGTGCCTCCACTCTCTTCAGAATCTGATGATGACAACGTTGGTGGTTTTGATGCAGAGTTTTGAGCTTGCACAGCTTCAGAGTGCTCCAGGTCCTGTATTTGACCTTGCAAAGGAGGATTATCAGGAGTTGTTTCCTTCCTTTCTGGCTTGGCTGGAGGAACTTGATCAGTATCCGCAGACTGAATTGCAGTTGCAGAAGCAGGGGGGCAGGCAAAGGCAGTGTGAAGAGGAGCACATATGGGAAGTAGTCCATGTGCTGCCCACCATGCAGTTGCTGCTGCCACTGTAGCACCAGCAATAGCTGCCATACTGGGAGCAGAGTTTATTTGCCCTGATTGGAAACCTTCTTGGGCACATGCTGGAGAATCTGCGGAACTCTCCACATTTCCATAGGGCCAAAAGGTAGCTGCAAAGCTTGCTGCAGCATGGGCTGCCGGGTTTTGTAGCAGAGTAGATACAACGGGACTCGAAAATGTGGAGGATATGTGGAGAAATGATCTGTAGTCATCTTGATTATGATGAGTTGGGGTAAATGGAGGAGGAAAAAATGGAAATGATTGATGCATAGAGGATCTTGGCAAATTAGTTGGATGATCAGTGGTAGTGGATCCAGCAGGATGTGAGTATAAAATAGGACAAGCTGGAATATCTCCTACTGGATGAAACATGGAATCCTGAAATGACAAATCCGAGGGAGTTTCCATACATGTTCCCAGGCTCCCATCTAGAACGTGTACAGGGACATGCCTTGGATAGTTCTGCATGGCTTGCATCTCATCTGTTGGCAATGATCCAATAAAATCATCTGATTTCTTTTGCTGAAACAATATCTCATGCAAAGAGCAAGAATTTTCTGATTTTGAAGCTTTAACAGTGCCATTATCCAAAACTGTCTGATTGGCATCAGAGCTGTCCAACTTTTGATTTGCTTCATGCTCGACAGTGATAAAGGATTCATTGCATGCATCATGATTTCCCTTCTTCGGTGAAGGTACAAACTCCCTGAAAGAGCTAGTCTTTTTGAGAACCTCTAGTGCTGGTACACAATTTTTGTTGACTGAAGCTACAGAGGAACAATGAGCTTCTTGGAGAAGGGTAAATACTTCTGAGCAATTGTCATCCTGATTTTCCTTAGCATTGGTTGGCCTCTCATCTCCATTAGGTTTCTGTAGAATGTACAATAAAAAAAAATCGTAATGAAGGGGAAGGAACAACTGAGTGAACGAGGAGGGAAAAAGAAAATGATAGTTCACCTCAGGACGTGGTTCTTTCTCCAAATCTAAAACTTTCCTACAATGTGGAGAAGAAGTTGAAGTTAAAAGCTTTCCATCCTTTGCTCCTGCCTGTGATGCGGGAGGACCCACACCTGTCTTTCGAGGATAAGGATTGCTTGGTTTCCTTTTGGGACGTGGTGGTGGAATGTCTATTTCAAGTGCTTGTCCTATCGGAACACCTTTAGCAACAGCCTCCTTCTCCAACTGCAAGTGAGATATTTGTTAACACCTCAACGGAGAATAAATTACAAGAAAAAAAATCTGCTCCACAACATGGCAATAGTCCACAATCGAAGGTAAGACCTCGGCAGGGAAATATTCTTTTATCAGACAAGAGTATTTCTAAATATTCTCATATATGGCATGCAACTTTATTCTATGAACTCAGAAAAAGCATGTTATTTTGGTTGAGAAAGAATAGGATTCAAACCAAATAGGAACATATCTAAGACCTTTCAGTATCAAAACATGGTAAAAAAGGCAGTTATATATTGCCAAAATAAGTCAGATAAGATGCATTAAGTTTCAGCAGAAAGTTTTTGCTACCTCAGTAATCCAATTGTGCCACTTTATCCCACAACCCATCGCCTAAAATGTTGCTGGATGAGATGAGAATTTTATGAGATGAGATCTCCATGCCCCTAAACATCATTCAGTGTCGTTCCTAGGTCTTAAATCTCCATGTTAACGACCCAAAAATAACCTAGGCCTGCTATACTAATTGGCGCACATACAAAAGAAGAGGAATAATCCTGATGGATAAACTGCCTCAATATGCAGCACTAAAACACCTGATGTTCAAGAGTTTCCATGAGATCTTACAAAAAATGCACACCCATGCTCGAAAAGAAAAGAAAATATGCTATTCAGATAGCATCCTCCTACACTTGCTCATTTTGCATTCTCATGCAGATGTGTTTGCTCATGTGACCCCCCACCTCCTCCGAAGTAGATGTTTACTCGTACCATTTATAAGTTTCATTGAAATAAGCATAGGAAAATGGGAGGGATTTCTTTACGATATTCGTTCCTTTCATTTATTAAAAATATAATCTCCCCTCTTAACTCCTTGAACTCCTAAACTTGCAATTCCTCACAAAACTATCCATCCTCAATCATGTGGCACTCTTTCAAATAATAAAATACAGTAGTTTAGTTCGCTACTGTCCCTCCTTGTCAGTTGAATATGCTGTAAAATTAGTTTACCTATCATCTATAAAGAGTACATCTGCGCATACACTCACTCAGTACTGTTCCTGTACTTGCTACTGTTCATATAACAAAAAAAAGGGGGACTAGTTTGGCCAAGCAGTCATCTTGACTCCTTGGCCAAACCAGCCCCCCCTTATTATCAGAACAGCAAAATACATATGGAGATCAAGTTGAGACAGATAGAAACAGACCATGGGATTTCTCATGGGCACATTTTGGTGTAATTTTCACTGAAAATATTCAGAATATTGATTGATTAGGCAGGACAATAAATGGTAACAGCTATGCCATTCTTTGGTAGTCTATTGACCATACCCCAGGTAATAGAAACTCAATCCAGATGGAAAGAGCTGAACTATTTCTCACATTTCAATACTAATGGATGTTGGCATTATGCTCGGCAGCTTGTTTTGAGCTTGTTTTCAACATCTTATATAAAGGTTCAGTGACTCCAAATTTAACTAATAAGAATTTCATTTTTTTTTTGTAAGATGAAAATCTTCATATGGTAATTGGCTCTTACATTAACATACACAAACGCTTGCACATAAGCCTTCATATCATCAAACTCCATTCAAGGTTTTCTAATTTATATCAAAGATAAGCAACAAATCAGGGTAAATTGAAGAAGGGAACTATTATTTATGATCCAAACAGAGAGTCCAATCAATATAGTTCGCCATTTCATTGTTTTTCAGTTAGTATTCAATGATATTGGAAACCCCCTCCCCTTTTCAGTTCTTGTGTTTGTGTCACTTTGGCAAACAAGCCCCTGAAAGAAAAACTTCATCAAATTTACCTATATTTGCCAAATTTCATCAATTCAACCCAATTGGATTAAATTGTAAACAAACTGTGATGAATTTGCCCTAGAGGGAGAGACCATGTTGTTTACAATTCAGACCAATCAGGTTGAATTCATGAGATGTGATGAATACAGGGTGATTTTTGATGATAATTCTTTACAAAGGCTTGTTTTCCAAATCAACACAAACACAGGGCAAAATGAGGGATTTTCCCAATGGTTATTATCATTCAACACATAGATTTTACGTCTGATACTTAAAATGGATAAAGAGATCAAATAGTCCCATTAGCATTTTATGAAACCTTCACAAAAATAGCCCACCTCCATCTCTGGCCTAAAAAAATTGAAGGAAATCTAACAGTAAAGAATCATATGTTAAGTGTGGAAAAGGGTATACTTTATTAACCAGAGTATCATACAATACAAATAAAATTAGGGGCTATTTCTTGGTGGAATGGTAAAAGGCTCACGCCGGTTGCAGTTTTGACATTTAAAAGCAGCAACTTTTTGCAAAAATGTTGAAAGAATGGTAATACTCTGAATTTTCCCTTCTAAGACACTAGTTGAGTGAATCATATCTTGTTGCTTTTATAACAAAGTAACATGGTTAAAAAAACATCCGAAATGGACTGACCAAGTCAGGGACTGCAAATTGGAACATACATACTCTGCCTAGCACAAGTAATATCAAGGGTTCTTGCAATTATAGAGGACTAAGGATCGCAAGCGCAGAAATAGAAATAGTACAACTAATTCAACCAATGATAAGGAGATTGTATATCTTCAAACTTCGCTAGCTTGGGATAGCCATCTCTGTCCACATTGTAACTTCATTTGAAGCTCTAATAAAATTGGTTAAAATGTTGGAAGTTGTTCTTTAACTCTTTTAAAAAAAAAATCAAAGCCATTTTGTCTTTTAATTTACTTTTGGAAAACAGCTTTATGCTGATAACAAATATTTCCTAGTCCTCATTGACATTGTTCCGGTACTCTGCTCTTCGACGAATAACTAGAAGAAACATTTTCTTTTAAACAAAAAATGGGGTCACCCTCCAACTGAGACAGCACAAGTCTGTTGGTTAGTAGAGAAAGCGTGCCCCTTAAACAAACTTTCCTAAATATACCCAACCTGGGTCCTAATGTCAAAATCCACAATTAAGCAACAAAAAACAGCCAAGACCTACTTAAGTGACTGGACGAGGCCAGTAGGCCACATAATTTCATGGGTGAATGTTAACAAAATTGCTTAGCAAGTTCACTATTGTCACAAATCACAGATCCAGATTTCCCAGGTGCCACTGCCAAAAAGATCACCAATCTCCTATATATCGTTCATTATAAATTCCAAGTTACTGATTTCTACATAATTGAGTAGAAACAGTATGACCATATGAAAGTATGCTAGACCCTTCTAAACTCCAGTAGGATCCTTTCTTAGAAGTTAGTGCCTTTCTATAAGATGTAAGTCGATAAACCAGTTGATATTGATTGAAGGTTTTGTGGCTTGGGATGGCACAACACATTGTCCAGATATAATCTTCATAACAGCATGAACTACACAGATTACTATTAAAAAATGGTAAGAAAAGACAACAAAGTCATCTGCACCTCCATATGTCACAGCACAAAGATATCAACAGCATCATGGATTACAATGAACTTCCACCTGATGATATACGAACAAATCGAAGTAGATATATTGACAAGCACATATGGTGATCTTGATGACATTCAAAAGTGGAAGGTCATCAAAATACATTGTCAGAAATTTCAGATACTCCAGTCCAGGTCTAGTAAACAACCAAAATGAAACTTCCAAACCCTCAAGAATTATTAGAAGCATATTTGTTAAATAAAAATCTCCATGCTCATTTAAAACCTTAGATGATCAATAGTTCAATTTCTAGATAGTTCTGAATTTGTCCAAAGTAGAAAATGCTGGCTGGCATGAGCCTAAAGTCTCCATGCATACCTAAAGAGACTAAAAGGGATCAATACGAAGTTTGCATATTGTAACAGCCAAAGGTGCCACCCACATGGCGACAGAGACTAAAAGGGCACAAATTATACAAAATGCAAATTTTCCCTTATAGTTACCTCGCTAATTAGATATTTAATCAAAGATATTGACTGGTGGCATGTACGCTGCTTAAAATCCTAATGTGGCTATTTTCCTTCTACAAGAGTCTAAACACAATGTGTAAGAACTAGTACTATTTGAGCATAAAAAAAAAGTGTTTCAAACACCCTACTCTTTTCTCTAACTTTCCCTGACTACTTAAAAACCAAGCATCTTTAGAGACTAAATATTTTATGGGAGGATGTTCTTAATGATGAGGGGAGGGGGGGGGGGGGGCAAACAAACATCAACATCCATCTCTGTTCTTCCTCAAAAAGTCAATTTAAATATACTCAACTCTTATGCATGGATCTTGTCAATTATAAGTTCAAAAAAGTCCCAGCAAATAGTCTACCACTGTCAATCTCTCAAAAACTTTGATAAGCTGTGGGGGTATTGTGCAACAAGCATGTGTAAGAACAACATATACACTCTAGTTGGTTCCAAACACCAGAAACAGTTTGCTTCTAAAAGAGTGAACAGAAATTCAAATTACATATATGATGACAAAATAATCTTGAGGCATATAATTTAAATGGCACACAACTGAAGAATCAACAATGATGCACCGAATCAAGAAATATAGAAGCAGAAAAATATACAGTTGATATAGAGGCATGCAAATAGATACAGACCTTCGAAAAGAACTTCTGTGCATGACTTCTGATTTGCACGGCAGTCTTTGTACCAACATGTTCTGCATAACACCAAGATGAAAACACAAAGAGAGAAGAGTCCGATCTCCAATTAAGAGTAAAATACAAAAGAACAGTTTTTCATGCATTCCTGTAAGGAATATTCATAATTTCGTATCATCCACCCACTTTTATTTTGAAAACACTTCATAAATTTACAATAAATCAGCCCACATCAATATTAACTTTAAAAAATAAAACTGAAGAATATATGAAAATTAGACCTTCGATTCGCTGCCAAGCTCGTCCATAGAGCTTCAAGGCCTCTAGGAACCTGTTATGCTCCTCCTCTGTCCATCTTTCTCGTTGCTTGGTAATTGTATATGGTTTCCTCGTCTATAATTAACACAACTTAATAATTAAGATTAGATTAAATATAAACATTCAAAACTAATACTACTTCAATTTGAAAGAAATAATTTAAAGATCAATAAATATAATAATAAAAGTTACCTAATACTAAGTTATTTATTTATTTTTTACCTTAATAACCAAGTCTTCTCCTGCGGAGTATGTATCCATTACCGGACCTTAAGCAGCTAACGCTGCTTCAAATCCTCGCTAACGAGCAACGGATAGAACAGAAGCCTCTCTTCATTTCTTGCACCACTCAATACTACCAATAAAGCCGTCGTCTTGTTTGAATTCCACAGAATCAGAAAATCCGCTGCAACTGCAAACACCCAAACAAGATACCAACAATCGATAGAGATTCGTCTCTCTGTAATCCGTATGTATGTACGTATTACAACAGCTATAATTATACGTATACGTATAGATAAACTGTAAAATACCACTTCCAGTATAGAGGTAGAGACTTAGAGTATATGTATAATAAATCATTCAAGAACATAAAAGAATCCACCAGAACAGAGAGACGCTTCTCCGTTACAACTTAAAAGTAAATTCCTTTATTCAGAATCCTCACCAAAACGAACACATAGACTCCAATTCCTTCAAAAAACAAACAGAGAAAGAAAAACAGTGAAATCCGAATCAGTGATTAACAACAGCTTCCAATAATATCTAACAGTAAAATATAATTGTTGCAGAGAAAAATTTAAACAAATCTCGAATATTTTCACTGATTTAATGAGCAAATCAACTGATTGAATTCTGAGGAAAAAAAGGGTTCAATTTTCTCGTCAACCAAAGGGAAATGAAAAGAAATAATACCTTGAAATGAGAGAAAGTACCTTGCGAGAAAGTCATGGTGAAGGAAAGCTGTACAAGTACGGATAGAGTTAGCGACCATGCACGCACGAACTCACCGGAAACTCACATGAAAACTCACTGTTCCCGGCAATGGTGGATCGGAAATTAGAAAAAAATTGAAAAGCAAGAACTATGTCCTGAGAGAACTGATGAGGAGGGGAAGCGGCAGTGAGAAGAGAGCCAATTTTCGGTGACTCCGAAGACACCAGAAACTACACCAAGGAACAATTTCAGCCACTATATTTTGTAGATTTATTTATTTTATTAATTTTTATTATTTGAGGCTGCTATTGAAGTTGGCTGCCCAACTATGAGGGAGAGATGGGAGAGATGATGCCATGTGGCAATTATTTAGTGGCTGATTAGTCTAAATCACACCCCTGCACTTTTCCCCCATTTTTGCCCTCCTCGTTCAATCTCCAAATCTCCACCACAAAGTCCGTGGCTCTCTAAGGTTAATTCCGTAAACGCGCATATCATGTGGGGGATTCATTGGTGACGTGGCTCTTCTCTAAGGACCGGTTCCACACGGTAGCGTTTATGTACGGACGGGTAGATAGGAGGAAAGGGACGGTGTGTGCCAACGTGGCGGCTTACGGAGAAAACGGAAGATGTGCACCACAGAACGAGGCTGGTGTTTTTTACTCCAGTGAATAGTGGAGTGCCGTTATCTTTGACTGCTGGGTTTTGTTTTGACTTGCTAAAGTTTCGTTATGGACGGTGTGATCAAGGTGATAGAAGTCCGTGAATATCTTGGCCGTTGAAGTTTTTTCCTTTTCATTTCTTACCCTGTATGAATCTTGAAGGGGCGTATACGCTGCGTCGCGTGAGACAGGGACAGTCTTGCTTTTGAGAGATGGGCCCGAAAACAGGCCCGATGGTGCAACTGGACAGATGAGCTCGGGCCTCTTTTTCAAAACAATTGGTCCATGGTTGCTTTTCGGTGCGCACAACATCAAGCCTGCAGTTTAAAATCTGAACCACGTGAAACTTTCTAGCTGAGCTAAAAGAAAAATTCGAACTCGGACATGTTTGATCATTTCATTAAACTAAAATTGTGAAGGGTTTCCGACCAAGATATAATTAAATCTTTTAGCCAGTTAAAAATTCATAAAATTTGTTTTTTATAAAAATTGAAACAAGCTTACATATCACTTTAAATAAATTTAAAAAATATAATAAAATTTTATAAAATAACTAAAACTCTTTAAATATATAGATGCTTGGTAACCATATTTAGACAATAAATCTAAAAATAAAATCATTAAAATTCTTCACAAAATTTTTATTGTAATTATTAAGTCTTAAAACATAATAAAAAATAAAAACAAAATCAAACCTTAAAGTAAAGAAGATAGTAGATAAATTGGATAAACACGATAACACACATTTTCACCTTTGTTTTATATTTTTTTCATGGACATCATGAAAAAATATAAAACAAAGGTGAAAATGAAGAAAAATAAAAGAAAGAAAGTCGATGATTTTGTTGGGGGCATCTAAGGCAAAGCCAAAAATAGGGGTGAGTAAAACAACTGAAAAATCGATTAAACCGAAAAAACCAAAAAAAAATAACCGAAAAAACAAAACCGTGAAAAAAAATCGATTAAAATTTTAAAAAACCGACCAGTTCGGTTTTATAAGCCTAAAACCAAACCGAACCCAAACAAAAAAAAAGGGAAAAAAAACCGAGTCAAACTGGAAAAAACCGAGCCAAATCGAAAAAACAGAATTGACAACCTTGGTAAGGACTCAGTGAGGATTTGAAAAGTTTAATTAAATTTACTGAAGACTTAATTATAAGGAATATTATTTTTTTGGAGTCAATTTAGGTGTTAATCAGAAGAAATTGAAGTTTGGGAATTGAAATTGAACATGAAAAGTGTAATTGGTCAAATTATAGGCTTAATTATGAAAAAAAATTAAAGTTTGATAGCTATTTAGGGGTTTGATTGAAGAAATTCAAGTCAATAACCAAATCATAAGAGACGCAAGACTTCAGGGGATGAAATTGATCAAATCATGGGTCAAATTTAAAAAACATAGAAGTTTGATAATCAATTAAGGGTTCAGTTTCACAAATCTGAAATCAATGACCAAGATGAAAATGGTCACTTGTTGTCAATCGACACTTTCTTTCTCTACTGGTGGAATTCGATGATTTTCTCTTTTCTTTCTCAAACTAGAGACCGGAAAATAAAAAAAATAAATTTTTATATCAAATTTAAATTTTAAAAATATTAAGGGACCGAAATGTTATCATTTAAAAAGTTGGTGGGTGAAAGTAAACTTTTTGCCCAAATTTTGAAAACCACCACCTTTTTTCTCTACTTTTCTTTTTACTTTGACCCTGTAATTTTCAATCCTCCACTTTCTTAGTAAATTAACCTAAATTGGTTATTAACCTAGCCATAAAAGAGTTTAATGGAGTATGAAAAAAATTTAATAATCAAATTAAGAAAATTATAACAAAAATTATAGAAAAATAATACAACTCTAGTAACACCTTTTTAAAAAATAAACCTCGTAAAAATCTACTAAACAATCATAAATCCAAAATCCTAATAAATCAAGGTCAATCCTCGCAAAATTCCTATATACAAACTGTTAATTATAACAATTTCCTTGGTTCCGTGCTTATTATAGAAATAGAATCACCCCAACCTTATTATACTTATAGATTATAGTAGTTAACTCACCGGTGTTATGCTATGAATATGATTAATTTTTAAAACAACGAAGAATGAACATCCATTATTAACCTGTTTTTCTTTAATCATAAAAAATTAATTGTAAATTACAAAATTGATGTGTGCATTTAATAAAAATAAAATGAAAATTATATGTTTTTTTTAACAAAAATAGTTTTTTTTATCATAAGCATTGTTTTTTATATAAAAACTTAGCATGATATAAAAAATAAATTTTAATTTACAAAACACATTGAAAATCATGTCTAGCCATTTTGTATGCAATATAATAAAAAATGGCTAATCTGAGAAAACAATTTAAGAACTTTATAATAAAATTATAATAACTTATAAACTTTATTTTCATTGAGTATTCATATATACAAACTAAAAATACCTCCGTAGTAGGTTCATATATAATAATAAACAATGATTGCTAATATTATTAAAAAAAGGTATTATAATCTTATATGAAAATAAATGCTAAATTGAATGGTATTTAATGGATTAAAATTCTAAATATAATTTTAATTATGTGATTATAATGAATATTGACTAATAATTTAAGAATAATATAATCACTGTAAAAAAACAATATTTGCTAATATTATAAAAAAAAGGTGTTATAACCTTATTTGAAAAAAGTTAAAATTGAATGGTATTTAATGGAATGACATCTTAAATATAATTTTAATTTTTTCTTAACAATTTATATTAATAAAAAATTAATGAAAAATAAAAATAATAATAAAGGATTGTTTAAAAAGAACATGGACGCTTGGGCTAGGGTGAGCCAGTGCAAATGACCCAACAAATAAAAGTTCTGGAGGATGTGAGCATGCAAGCTAGGCCTACATGCCTCAACTTTTTTTTTTTAGATGACACGATCTATTTATACAAATTCTAGCTACGGCAAGGAAAATCATGTTTCAACTTATCTAATATAAAAAAACCTATTTTTTAATTTTTATTTTTTTACTTGAAAAAAACCTAAAAAAACACCAAAAAAAAACATAATAAACTTATTCCTAACCTTAAAACACCCTTTAATATACCAAAAAATACAAAAAATAAATATTTGAATCAATAAATAACTCTTGAGTCCCATTGTACTTTTTCCAACAAGATAAAAAAAAAAAAAATTCTCTCATTAAATGAATCTCATTAATATTAAGATTGATTTTTTTATTGTCGAAATATTATCAACCGATAACTTTCTCTCTCATATGTTGTTTTCAGTAATTTTTCTCTTCTCTCTCAAACTAAAATGAAACATGAATAAAATGAAGTTTTGAACCAAAACTAATATTTCTAAAACTAAATGGATAAAAAATAAAGTCACATATCATATATGGTCTAAAATGTAATTTTTTGCGTGAATTTAAGATGAGCAAAGTTTTTTTTTTTGTTTTTTTTTTAAATTTGTTAGATATGCTACAAATTCAAATTATACCTCATTTAATTGACATCCAATTAATTTTTTGAATCTATTTAACGCCTTTAATTCTTAAGGATATTCAAAGAAAAGAAACTAACCTACAAAACACAAATAGAACATATAAAGAATTAATTATTAAAATGAAAAAAAATCCATTATTACAATTCACAGAGTATGTACAATACACTCATCTATAGTAAAACACCCAGGGTATTTGGTTTTCTTCTGGTTTAATTTAATTTAATATATAAGTGGATTTGTCAAGTTCCGAGATTAGAAATAAAAACATGTGAAACAGGCGGACATGTCTCCGTTCTCAAGCAGCCACAGCTCAAATAATTATTGTTAAAGCTACCTGAGCGTGCAGTAATTCTTGTTTTTCACAGTAGTGTTTATTTAGAAATATATTAAAATAATATTTTTATTTTTAAAAACTTATTTTTAATATCAATATATTAAAAAAATATGTAAAAAAATTAAATAATTTTTTTTAAAAAAATTTCATATAACGCGTGAGTGGTACGTTCCATTATGGTTTATAAAAGTAAGGGTGATCATTTTCAGTTCGATTCAGTTTTTACCTATAAAAACAACCAAACCGAAAAAAAAAAATTATATAAAAAAAAACTGAAACCGAACTGAACCTGGTTCCAACCGATCGGTTTCGGTTTGGTTTGGTTTCTATGTCAAAAACCAAAAAAACCTATATTGTTTTTTAACATAAAAAAGCCACAAAATCAATCCCATCTTCATCACCAGAAGCCCCCACGACAGTGTTGAATCCATACCGGCCTTTTCTCAAGCAAATAGCGTCCTACAGAACCACAAAAACACATCACGCTCTCTTACAATAATCAATCACTCCTCACTATCACAACCCCAAAAACCTACATCACCGAAAACCATACTCTCAAATACAAACCATCACCGCCACAATAAACACTGTGCAGTGCCCAATGCCACTTTCTTTATCCATTTTCCTTTTATAAAAAAAGAAAACTCAGCAGCTGCCAACAACCCAAACCATAAAATCCACTAATCAACTGCAAATTAAAGAAATCTCACTGCTGCTGAGGTTTATGGGTGTTATTGGGATGATAGATCTGGAGATGATTGAAGAATGAAGATTGGAAGGTTAGGTGTGGCGTGTGGGAGCTTGGGTTGGGGTGGTTAAACTTTGAAGAACGAAGAATTAATGCTGTGAAGAATTAATTGTGCTGTGTGCTATGGAGAATTAATTGTGAGACGTGAGTAGACTTGTGAGCATAGTTATTAAACCCGACCCGGGGTTGACCCGGTCAAGGGGCCGGGTCTCGGGTTTCATGGGTCAACCCATGTCAACTCGGGTCAACCTGGATCAACCCGAAAAATTAAAAAAATAATTAAAGTTTTAATATTTTATATGAAAAAATTAAGAAAAAATCCATGTGAATATAGGCTATATAAATTGTAAATAATGAAGTTTAAAAGAATATTTTAAAAAGTTTTTTATCCCACAATAAAAAGATATTATGTTAAGCTCTAAAAAGTTTTTTATCCCACACTGAAAAAACATAACTTTTTTCTTGGGAACATAGAGTATATATACTAATAGTTTCAAATTCCACATTGAAAAAACATAAGTTTTTTCTTGTGAATATAGAGTGTATATATTAATGGGTTTCAAATCCCATATTGAAAAAAAAATCTTTTTTCTTGGGAACATAAAGTATATATACTAATGGGTTTCAAATCTCACATTGAAAAAAGATAGTTTTTTTTTTTGGAACATAGAGTATATATACTAATAGGTTTCAAATCCCACATTGAAAAAACATAGCTTTTTTCTTGAGAACATAGAGTATATATACTAATGGGTTTCAAATCTCATATTAAAAAGATACTATGTTATCCTTTTAAGTTTAAGTATTTAAACCAAAAGGTTTTTTTTATCTCACATTGAAAAAACATAACTTTTTTCTTGGGAACATAGAGTATATATACTAATGGGTTTCAAATCCCACATTTGAAAAAAAAAAACTCGGGTCTCACCCGGGTCACGGGTTGACTTGTCGGGTCGACCGGGTTTGGATGGGTCGTTGCACCGGGCAGTCTTTTGATAAAACCGGACCGGTCCAACCCCCGGGTCGATCGGGTCCCGAGCCAACCCACCGGGCCGGGTTTAATAACTATGCCTGTGAGAGCTTGGGTGGGGGTAGTTAAAGAACGAATAATTAATTGGGTGTAGAGTCTGTAGACTTTTGAGTGTTGTGGGAGGCTGTGCCGCTGTGAGGATTGAAATGGTGTGGGTCGTGTGGGTCGTGTGGTGTGTTTGTGATTATGAAGATTGAGGAGTATTTATAGATTTTTTTTTAATTTAAACCGATTCGGTTTGGTTCGGTTCGGGTTACTCGTTTAAGTATTATAAAACCAAAACTGAATCGAACTGGAAGTTTTTCTAAATATTCTAATCGGTTTTTTTTATGGTTCGGTTTTTTCGGTTAATTTTTTTTATTTTTCTCAGTTTAATCGATTTTTTTGCTTACCCCTAATAAAAAGATTACTCCATTGTCAACTACTTCTTCATCTTTTAATTTTTTTATTTTTTAGATTTGATTTCTATTATTTTGATTATTATTTATTTTATTTGAGATAATTTATGAAATTATTTTTTTTTCAATTTCATTCTCATTCAACTTTTTAATTTGTAAGATTTGTTCCTTATTATTTTAATAAACTTGAAAAAAATTATACATTAATAAGTTATTTTCCAGTTCATTTTTCATGACATAACCAAACACTGAAAATTATTTCCAACTTATTTTTCATTACACTACCAAACATTAAAAAATAATTCACTTTCTCGAAATTCACTTTCCAAATAAAAACTACTTTTCAGCAAGAAAAAAAAGAGGGGGCTAAAATGCAACTTGATTCTTGATATCATTTAAAAGAAAATACAAAAAAGAGAAACAAAAGCATTACAAGTGTGTTTTTTTAGAAAAATAAAAATCAAACATCTAAACAACATAATTTCTTCTAAAACATTAAAACTATTACGTGTCGTGTCATATCAAACAACTTATTATTCTTTTGATTATTTTCATGCTAGCTCTAATGAGTTCAAGTTAAATGTTAAAAAACTCATTTACAACTACAACACAATCTCTAATGACTGTATTAATTAAACATTATTCTTATGATATCTTCTTTTAATTTTTTATTATAATTTACAAGAATATGTTTATTTTTCCGTTAATATTTTTTTAGTATTCTTGATTAAATCAGTTTTTTAGTGTTTTTTTTCACCTCTAATAAAAAGATTACTCCATTGTCAACTATTTCATCCAATCTTCCATTATAAATACTTTTGAAGCTGAATATTCATAAACCCATCCGGTTTATTCCATCTAAAATTGATCGACATCCACAAAACACCTATTTTATGAAAGTCCACATAAGTTGTGCATAGGCAATCTTCCCTGGAGTACAAAACTGGAGTAGCTGAGGAATCTATTTAGCCAGTTTGGGGTTGTGGATAGTGCGAGGGTGTTGTATGATCGTAGAGGAGGAAAGAACCCTACTTATGCCTTCCTTTCATTTTCATCCGCTGCAGAACGTGATGCTGCACTTTCAATGAATGGAACAGTTAAGCTCATCAGCATCCTCCCTTCTTTCAACTTTCTCTCTTCTTTCACTTCGTTTGTCATTGTTACCAGTTAATTGAATTTTTCTTGCAGGACTTCCATGATCGTGTTTTAGTTGTTAAAAGAGGGGTTGAGAGACGACCAAGCTCTGGCTGAGATTTTGCTGCTTGCATATATGTAATGAGGCTGGACAAATACAATAGCTCGAAGCATTCTCCTTACCTGAAACATTGGCAGAGGGTTTGCTTTCTCATCCTCGTTCCTTCAAATTCAAGTTTTGTATCTCACACTGAAGTTTGAGTACCCGTCAAAGTTTTGTAGGCATCAACTTTATATTAAAAGTACATGAGAAAATCTAAGTAAATCTAAGTAAAATTGGTTTTAGATTCTTGGTAGGTGATTCATGATTGCATATTCATGTGCTCTGATATACTCTCGTAGCCTCTTGTTTATGTATTACGAGATTGATTACTTAGCTGATTTATTCTGTAAGACGCCAGTAGAACACAGCAGCTGCCAAAATTTTCCCTGGATTTGAGCATGGAGTTGTTTTCTGAGCAAATTAGGCACCATTCTTCCAACTGAAACCTTTTCCTTCTGCGTGTATTTTTTCAGAATGGAAACTACAATTGAGATTTGATTTTCTTGATTACACCTTCGTGCTTGCCCTTACAATTCACTCATCAGTATCCAGTTCTGTAACTAGTTAAAAAACCATAAACCCTAGCGAACCATCACGAGAATTCTATGGCCTGGTGATCCCCAGCCTCAGGATCTATTTACTGTTTAAAGGAGAAAGAACATAGTCAGCAGCACAGAAAGAAGCAAAGAACACTCGACCTCTCCATTTTATTTATTCATAACCAAGGATCTATTACAGTTTGATTATTTATTATTTATTAGCATGTTACGTTATTAAAAATCCATGTCAACAACATTAAAAAAAAAAAATTATGTCCTTTCATTCTTATAATAAGAAATCCCTAAACAATCATAACCAAAATCACAGCTCACCCTCCTCCCTCTCTGTTGCTTGGTGCTGCCAACTATCATCTCTAAAGAATCCATGTCTTTTTTATTTGCAGGAAATTTTTTTTATTATGAGCTTAAAATTTGATATGTATAAAGCAATTTTTTTAAATAAAAAATATCAAAACAATAATATCTTAGTTATAAATAATAAAGTTCAAAAGATTATTTTAAAAGATTTTTATCTCACATTTAAAAGATATTATCCTTTTCTTTTAAGTTAAAGTATTTAAATTAAAAAAATCTTTTATCCTACACTAGTGAGCACAATTTTTTTCTTGTGAACATAGAGTATATATACTAATGGACTCTCAATCCTACATTTAAAAAATAAGATTTTTTTTCTAGTGTTTATATAATGAACTTTAATATGAATTAGTAGCCAACAATGAAATATGGTAGGCTCATGCATATAAGGTTAGATTGAGCAAGAAAAAAACCTTTGATTGCCCCTGCGCGTGAGACATCGCCTGTACATTTTGAACCTTTTATCTTTGGTAATAATTTATTTTTTGACCTTTAAATTGCCACCATAGTTTTTTAAACTCTTAAAAATAATTTTTTAACAACTATATATTTTATAAAAGCTCTTTAACATTCCTAACAACTATTTTTTTTTTAAATGTTGTACCAACAATTAATTCTACCATTTATTCCCTAACTAGATTTAATTTGCAGACTTTAATTCTCCTATTTATTTTCTTGCTAGTTGTTGTAGGCTAACAAACCTATATACACACCTACACTTATTCATCTAGTCAACACAAGTTAAATTATTAAATATATAACTCAAATTATGAACTTAATAGGTTTTGTAATGTTATTTTTATAATTAAAAATTTTATTTTATTATATAATAACAAAAACATACACTTAAAAAAAAAACCAAATAAAATTTAAAAATAAATAATGGTGGACCGGGAAAAAAAATATCTTACTAATATTATAAAAAGACTTATAATCCTACTAAATAAACAAAGAATGTTATTTAATAAAATAATATCTAAAATATATTCTTAATTAATCTAAAAAACGAGTTCTGAGATTGGATTCTCGTTCTAATACAAACATTCAAGGACCCAAAATACATGGAGATGCCTCGCTAAACCGGTGACGGTGACGGTGACGGTGACGGTGGACGCTTTGCTAATGTGCCATCAATTTCTTTCTCGCGTGCCTTTTCCTCATTGGATAAAGATGGTCTAAGAGATGTCTGGGCTCGCCTTCGCTCGTTTGTTGGGTTCGGTTATGCTTTTCATGACGAGACGCAAATCACATCACTGGAACGGCCCGCGGGCCCCGCACCTTAACTGCATCACATGCTTTTACCAGGTTGCGTGCCGCTAATTTGCAGCCCTCTTATAGTAATTATAATAATAAGCCTAACTTGCACGCAGCCAACAACCGCAAAAACTTATTATGCCGAAACATTTATGAGTAGTGCACGTGATACTCGCTATTCTTTTTTTTTATTATTATTATTCCAAGTGATTGTTAATTCTATCACTTGAACTCGCTATTTTTTTTTTATTATTATTATTACAGTTCTCAAACTTTGTTAAGACGGTTGCATACTTTGAAGTGAAATTAAAGAATAATTTGTTCAAATTTATTGAAAAAAAATAAAATTAAAAGAAAAATTTTAAAAATAGTTTCCTGAAAAGTGAATTCCAAAAAACAAACATAGCGTGTTAGTTTTCTGGAAAGTAAAATATTATTTTTTAAATTTTCCTATGTTTGTTTGTTATTAGAAAAGTTGGTCAACGGAAAATACTTTCCAGTCAAAGAAAATTTTGGCTTGATTGCTATATATATTTTGTTTTGAATATTTGTTTTTTAATTTCATCCATTAGAATTTAATTTTTATATTAACTTTGGTCCTCATTTTAATAATTGTTATTTGTTTTTCCCTTATTATTTTTTAATTGAAATTTTTTATCTATTAAATTTGGTCCTCATTCTTTTGATTGTTACTTATTTTATTTGAAATAATTTATGAAATGATAATTATTGTTATTTTAATTTCTTCATCTTTCAATTTTTTTTTTAGATTTGATCTCTATTATTTTGATTATTATTTATTTTATTTGAGATAATTTATGAAATTAGTTTTTTTTCAATTTCATTCACATTCAACCTTTTAATTTGTAAGATTTATTCCTCATTATTTTAATAAACTTGAAAAAAATTATACATTAATAAGTTATTTTCCAATTCATTTTTCATGACATAACCAAACACTGGAAATTGTTTCCAACTTATTTTTCATTACACTACCAAACATTAAAAAATAATTCACTTTCTCGAAATTCACTTTCCAAATAGAAACTACTTTTCAGCCACAAAAAAAAAGGAGCTAAAATACAACTAGATTCTTGATATCATTTAAAAGAAAATACAAAAAAGAGGAACAAAAGCATTACAAGTGTGTTTTTTTTAGAAAAATAAAAATCAAATATCTAAACAACATAATTTCTTCTAAAACACTAAAACTATTACGTGTTGTGTCAGACAACCTATTATTCTTTTGATTATTTTCATGTTAGCTCTAATGAGTTCAAGTTAAATGTTTTTATACTAAAATATCTAAAAATTATTATACAAATGTTAAAAAACTCATTTACAACTACAACACAATCTTTAATGACTGTATTAGTTAAACATTGTTCTTACGACATCTTCTACTATTTCTTTGTTGTAGTTTACAAGAATAAGTTTGTTTTTGCATTTTTTTTTCCAGTATTCTCGATTAAATCGGTTTTTCAATTTTTTTTTCCGGACAAAAAAATTACTCCATTGTCAACTATTTCATCCAATCTTCCATTATAAATACTTTTGAAGCTGAATATTCATAAACCCATCCGGTTTCTTCTATCTAAAATTGATCGACATCCTCAAAAAACATTATGGCATCTTCTATAGAAAATCACGTCAGTCAAGTTGATGAAGCGAAAGATGAAAACTTTGGATATGCCATGCAACTAGCTTTGAGCTCAGTGCTACCCATGACTCTACACACGGCGATTCAGCTTGGCATCTTTGAGATCATAGCCAAAGCAGGTCCAGATGTCAAACTCTCTGCTGCAGATATCGCAGCCAAGTTGCCCACAGATAACCCCGATACACCAAAGATGCTGGACCGTATTCTAAGGCTCTTGGCTAGCCACCAAGTGCTTTGTTGTTTTGTCGATGGCTCGGAGAGGTTCTACAGTCTGGCTCCTGTGTCCATGTACTTTGTGCGCAACCAAAATGGTGTTTCTTTGGCCCCCTTCATGGCCTTGATTCAAGAAAACGTCGTCTTACAGAGCTGGTTTGTCACTCCCTATCTATTGTCACATTTTTTCTATTTAATTTTTGCTTGCTTCAATTTACTATAATAATATTAGTAAACATTGTACCTCTTATCATCATTTCTCTCCCCTATCTCTCTCTTTTTTGTTGATAAGGGCAGCTAGCTAATCTCAATGTTTATCCGTTTCCTGCTAGGTCTCAACTAAAAGATGCAGTTCTTGAAGGAGGAGTTGCGTTTCACAGAGTCCATGGAGTACATGCCTTTGAGTACAATGGCTTGGACCCTAGGTTCAATCAGGTATTCAACACAGCAATGTACAACCAAACCACTGTTGTAAATGGAAATATGCTTGAGAAATACAATGGTTTCAAGAACCTGAAACAGCTGGTTGATATTGGTGGTGGCTTGGGACACACTATGAAGGCAATAACCTCTAAATATCCCCATATCAAGGGTATCAATTTCGACTTGCCACATGTTATAGAGCATGCGCCGGCCTATCCTGGTATGTTTTGTTCCTCCTCTCCTTACGTTTAATTTATGGTAATTGTTAAATTTTATTCTTTCTGGTTCCGCTGATACTTGCTCATGTTTCTGTCAGTGATTAAGGTTAATCAAACACTGTGGGAAAATTAAATTGACAAATTGAGAGAATTTAGGAAAAAATGATAACATGCTCCGTATTCATTAATGAATCCGCCTGAAACTTCAAACCTCGTATGACCAAAATCTGAAATTTGAGGTGCCACAATCTAAAACATGACAAGCCACACATATACTTTACCCATAAAAATGTTTTCAGTGAACCCAAAAGAAAAGAAGAGAAGTTTGCAGAGAATCACAGGCTTTACAGGATAAGGAAAAGACTAGACAATGAAAGACTTGGTCATAGATGTGGGAACTGGTTTCTCATGCAGGTGTGGAGCACGTGGGAGGAGATATGTTTGAAAGTGTTCCCAAAGGAGATGCCATTTTCCTGAAGGTACCAAAATTCTGACGGCATATAATCTACTTGCTCAATTTTAGACACCAAAATCACTAATAACGACTAATGGATATATAATCTTATAGTGGATACTCCATAATTGGAGTGATGATCACTGCTTGAAGTTGTTGAAGAACTGCTACAAAGCTATTCCAGAGGATGGGAAGGTAATTGTTATGGAATCAGTTCTTCCGATCACGGCCAAGACAAGCCCTGCTGCGAAAGCGATCTCGCAACTTGATGTAATGATGATGACTCAAAACCTAGGAGGGAAAGAACGGACTGAAGATGAATTCATGGCCCTGGCCACTGCAGCTGGATTCCGTGGCATCAAATTTGAAACCTTTGTTTGTAATTTTTGGGTCATGGAGTTCTTCAAGTAGATTACGCTTAAAATTGCATTTTGCAGAAATTGGAGTATGCATTACCAGTTTCTACCAGAATTGAAGCGTTCATGACTGCCCGTGTGGAACGATATTTATGGAATAAATAAAATAGCTGTTCATCAGCTTTTAGCATTCCCAAGATAGAAGTTTGATGAGCTGCATACTTTGCAAATAGATATTGTATTTTTGTTGCAACAATGCATTCCTATATATCCATGTATGAACGAAAAAAAAAAACTCCTCTCAATTAAGCCGTGTAAAAGGATTTATGAACAAATGAAATATACTAGAATTTCATACAAATTAATATGTTGAATAATAATAAGTGGTGACTGTGGATCCCAAATAATTATAAATGATTGGTGTTTATTATGAGTGTTACGTTTAGGCATTGGAACTAACTCTATACTAATAGCTGAAAGGAGCTTCATTGTTCATGAATCGTGATCTCTTCATTTTTTTTCTCTTCATTTTTTTATTTTTTTTAATTTTATTTCCATATTTTTTTATTGAATTCTTCTCTGACCTAATTTCATCATATAAAATTTTAAATTATTGTAGAAAGATAATATTTAAAGAGAGGACTGTAATGTAAAGCATGAAAAAAAAATGCATGACCAATCTCAAAAGTCTTAAAATTTTGATTTTGATTCAAAATTTTATTTTATTTATTTTTTAGTCCTTATATTTAAGAAAAGAAAGAAAAAGTTGCTAGAAAATAGCGAAATAGAGATAACGTTGTCAATTAGTTACATTCCATACACAAAAATAAAAGCGATCTTTGTGTCAATGAATTTTTCTTCTTGAGAATAGTTCAATGAAGATGGCATCTCCTTGTTTTTTAGAGTAGATCGGGATCCATTTGTTTTTTTATTCGATTGGTTTTTATTTTTAGAGTGATTTTGGGGTGTTTTGAGGTTGTTAAGTGCTCTTTTAAGGATCATATTATATTTAAAGGTGTTTTTAAGCAGAAAGAGTTGAAAATTAGGTTTTTAGGGTCCAAAAACTTATCCTGATTTTTAATCATCCGACGGATCAAATAATGCAGGTCACTTATCACTATAGGCGACTTGTCGCAGTTTTTTATAAAAAAAAACAAGCATCTCGTCTTAATAATAATAATAAAAAGCCTATGCCCACACTTGGGAATTTTTATTTTATTGTTTCCTCACTAGAACAATGCTTTGCTTTTGCCCCTTTTTTTATATAATTTTTAATTTTATTTTTCAATAACCTAATCTTTTTTATTATTATTTTTTCTTGCAATTTCATACTTTAACATGTGATTAGTGAAATTATGCTTCATCTTTTTTTGTAATTCTTTTATATAGGGCTATCATAATCTCATGACATGAGTAAAGAGTTTGGAAGGTTAACTCACATTGACTAGAGTGGTTTTTTTTTTGTTTTTTTTAATTGTTTTTTTTTCAATTTCATCTTTCAACATTGGATTAACTGTGAATTAAGTTTTATAATTTATTTTAATTAGTTTTTTATTGGTTATTACGATCTCATGACTCAAATCACGGATTTGACAAGTTAACACAAGTTAACCCAAGTCAATCTAATTTGTAGTCATTTAAATATTTTTTTTTAAAATATCATCTAATATTCATTGTCTCAATATTTAAAAAGATATCATATAATATGAATTATATTTTGAGTTCATGATTATAATTTTTATTTTAGCTAGAAATCACATTAGCAATACCTTGATTTTTTAAATTAAAAAGAATTTGATCCAATATATCATCATTTTTATAATTAAAAAAATACTATCTAATATGTATTATATTTTGATTTTATGATTAAAAAAATTTCTATTAAAAAACATGTTAGTAATGTTTAATTTTTTTTTTACATTGAAAGAAAATAAATCTGAGATTTGTTTTAACATTAAAATTAATTGTATCGCACTCGCAGCTTAGCTCATGAATACTCGTGTTTGTGGTTTGAAAAAAATTGTTTTAGAAAAAGTACTTTTGGTTGAGGTTGATTTGATATTTATATAAGTTTGGTTAAAATTGTGGTTAAAACTAAGGTTGAACAAAAAATAGTTTAATGTGTTTGGTTAAGAATACTTTTTAAATTGAGGTAATAAAATAATTATATATATATATATATTAACATTAATGGTTTTAAATTTAAATATTATAGATTTAACTACTCCTATCACATCATGAAATAAATAATACTTTATATAAAATATTTTTTATTGTTTCATTAAACTATCTACAATTCCGTTACGTACAAAATTCATCTGACAAGAACTACAGTTTCCATGATTTTTCGAGCGTGCAATAAAATTAGATAAAATATTATCATGAATAAAATTGAGATTACAGTGCGAGTGAATTTAATTCACTCTACACTAGTTTTTCGGGTAAAAACAATATTGTTCACATGACAATACGAGTGAATGTATAATTTACTGCACTGGTTTGTCATAGAAAAAAATATTGTTCACGTTAACGCAAACAATATTTTTTCTCTCTCGAAAAACCGGTGCGTGAATTATAAATTCACTCACACTTACCAATCCAATTTTTTCTGCCTTTTCATTAGGATTGGTTCTTGTTTGTATATCCTTATTCTATATTTTATCAAACTCTCATTTTGTAGCTGCGGCGCCGCTCCTTATTTATATGGGAGCTATAAATGTTTTAATTTTATTTGCTGTTATGTTCATGAATGGTTCAGAATATTACAAAGATTTCAATCTTGGGACTGTTGGGAATGGTCTTACTTCTCTAATTTGTACAAGTCGTTTTGTTTTACTAATTACTATTATTTCAAATACAACATGATATGGGATTATTTGAACTACAAGAGCAAACCAGATTATAGAGCAAGATTTGTTAAGTAATGGTCAACAAATTGGAATTCATTTATCAACAGATTTTTTTCTTCCATTTGAATTTATTTCAATAATTCTTTTAGTTGCTTTGATAGGTGCGATTGCCACGGCTCGTCAGTAATAAATCTTTTAAATTAGCAATCGCAATCCAAATCAGACTTACACAGGTTTTTCGAGAGAGAGAAAAATACTGTTCACGTTAACGTGAACAGTGCGAGTGAATTTATAATTCACTGCACTGGTTTCTCGGAAAAAAAATGTTCACTTAAAAAAATAAACAGTGCAAAGTAGAAAGCAGTCGAGAACTGCTTTGATAAAACCTGCGTTTGAAACGCGAAATACATTGGGCCCCATCAAAAATAATTTGCGTTTTTAACTTTACCGAACAATTGTTTGGTTGTGATTGCTTCAAACGCAGAAGCAACCATGCAACTCTAATTATCTAACAAAAGTACATGTCTTGGCCTGTTTGTTTCCGCGTTTCAAAATCATTTTTGAAAAAATTTGAATTTCTTTTATTTTTTTATTAACTTTAAATTAATATGTTTTTAGTGTTTTCAAATTATTTTGATGTGCTAATGTCAAAAATAATTTTTAAAAAATAAAAAATATCACTAATATAAAAAATTATTTGAAAAACAACTACAACCACGCTAACAAATAAATAAACTCATTTGTATAAGGGTAATTAAACTACTACGATGGTTATTACAATAGTTTACGAAATTTGGCATCATTTCGTAACCGATCACGTCAAGAGAAGTCTGACAGGTGGACAAAGCTTTTCTATGATTGTACTAGATGCTCTCACTTATAAAATTATTTATAATAAAGGAAATACAATTATTTCAAGAGAAGTCTGACAGGTGGACAAAGCTTTTCTATGATTGTAATTATAATTATTTCATTTGTCAAGCTTTTTTTTCTAACCAGACGGCGGACGAGTTGCGTGTTGTGTCATATAACCTATTATTCTTTCGATTATTTTCATCTTACTTCTAATGATTGAAAATTAGAGTTAAAATTAAATGTTTTTAACTTGATTTTATACTAAAATATCTGAAAAATATTCTAGAAATGTTAATACAGTCATTTACAACTACAAATGACTGTATCAGTTAAACATTATTATTACGATATTTGTTTTTTACTTTTTTTTGTTGTAGTTTATAAAAGTATGTTTGTTTTTGTGTTAATTTTTGTGTTAATTTTTGTGTTAATTTTTTATTTTAAATAAAGTTTTTAAATAATTTTATATTATTTTAATGTCATGATATAATTATTTTAAAAATAAAATATTAAAATATATTTATAAATAAAAATTACTTTAAAAAGTAACTAATACCACAATTTTAAAAAATAACTTATTGATTTATGCACTGATCAATTGATTTGAGATGAAATGAATGATTGTTTGATTTTTTTATGAGGGTTTTATCAAGCATGAACACATAAATACCTATGTAATAGTTTGAGATTGAGGCGAATAATTTTTTTTATAATTAACTTTTTTTTATTATTTTTTTAATTTTTAACATTAGCGTGTAAAAATCATTGAAAAAAATACTAAAAACATATCAATTAGCCATTTGTTTTAAAGTCAAAAACATTTTTAAAAAGCACCAGGAAATAAAAATAAAAGCACTCTCAAACAGGCCCCTAAATAAATAAAATATAAATTTGACAATTAAAATAAATAAAATTAAAAATGATTCATTCAAAAAAAAAAATGAAATGTTAAACTCAAAATATGCGGTTTTGTTTTAGTAATGACATATTTATATTTTTCTCTATTAATAGATTGTTGTAGACATGCTATGATACCAAGAATCAAAAAAATATAAAGTATTAGAGTTTAGTTTTCATTGAGTAATTTTTACCTTGTGGATTATACTTTGCAAACTGACATTCTATGACCTTTATTTCATGTTTCTTGTAAAATACAACTAGACTTTTGATCTCTGTTGTGCCACGGATCGAATCATTTAAAAAAAATACAAAAAGAGAAACAAAAGCATTATAAGTGTGTTTTTTTTTTAGAAAAATAAGAATTCAACATCTAAAAAAAATGCATAGCCAATCTCAAAAGTTTTAAAATTTTGATTTTGATCTAAAATTCATTTTGTTTATTTTTTAGTCTTTAAATATAAGAAAAGAAAGAAAACATTGCTAGAAAATAGCAAAATAAAAAGAAGTTGTCACCCAGTCTAATTCCATACACAAAAAGAACAATATTTATCTCAATGAATTTTTCTTTTTGAAAATAGTTCAATGGAGGTGGCATCTCCTTATAATACATTGGGAAAAGTAGATTAAGATACATTTGTTTTTTTATTCGATTGGTTTTTATTTTTAGAGTGATTTTAGGATGTTTTGAGGTTGTTAAGTGCTTTTTTAAGACTCATATTATATTTAAAGGTGTTTTTAAACAAAAATAATTAAAAATTAGTTTTTTAGAACCCAAAAACTTGATCCTAATTTTTTATCATCAAATATATTAGATGATGCAGGTCACCTATCATTATAGGTGACTTGTCGCTATTTAAAAAAAAAACAAACATCTCAACTTAATAAAAAAAAACCTATACGCACACTTGGGAATTTTATTTTAGTTTTTCCTCACTGGAGCAATGCTTTTATATATATATATATATATATATATATATATATATATATATATATATCTTTTAATAATTTAATTTTTTTTCTTAGCAATATCATCGTTTAACATGTGGTTGGTGAAATTATACTTAATGATTTTTTTAAATATTTTTATATAGAGCTATCATGGTCTCTTGATATGAATAACGAGTTTGAAAAGTTAACTCACATTGATTATAGTGGTTTTTTTTAATTTCATCTTTTAACATTGAATTAATTGGTAATTGAGTTTCATAATTTTTTTTGTTTAGTTTTTTATTGGGTTATCACGGTCTCATGACTTGAATTGCGAATTTGATAGATTATCATGAGTTGACCTTGGTCGATCTAATTTGTAATCGTCTAAATATTTTTTTTTAAATATCATTTAATATTAGTTATTTAAATATTTAAAAAGATATTATTCAATATGAATTATATTTTAAGTTCATGATATAATTTTTATTTGGACTAGAAATCATATTAGCAATTCCTTTGTTTTTTTTTTACATTGAAAAAAAATAGATCCGATATTTTTTTAACATTAAAATTAATTATATCGGACTCGCAGCTTAGCTCATGCTAATTATCTAACAAAAATACATGTCTTCGTCATCATTTGTAGTGGATTAATTAAACTACTACGAGGATTATTAGAAAGAAAAAGAAGAATTCCGGAGACAAATTTGTGGAATGTGGAACGTAAGGTGGGGGTGTGGAATGTGGATAGAAAATTAATAGATTTTTTTGTGGTAAAACCGTATCTTGATCATGATAATTAATAAGCATATATATAGAAAGTAGTTAATGAAAAGGAAAGAAGAACAATGCCTGAAACAGATACCTACGCAACAACCAGGGCAGATCGACGGCTTGTCTAATTATGGTTGCCATGGCACCCCAACACAAGCTGGTTGAAAGAGTGCTTTTTATTTTTAGATTAATGTTGGTATTTGTATCAATTTGTGCGTGCTTTAATTAATTTTATAAATTTTGAAGTTAATAATTATATAAACCTTTAATAACTTTAAAATTTTTAAATCTAAAAAAATAAATTTAAAAACGCTCTTCCGCGAACGATTGTTTTGAAAAACAGATGAAAGAAGCTGTAACCTCTTTCTAGAAACTGTGCCTGAAACTGATCAGGATACAACAGGCGAGTGGCGACCATGCATGATTCATCGATCCCTCAACCACCTCCTCCCATGAAACATGCATGTGCGCCATTTGGATTTGTAGCGTCAGCTGGAGTCTGTACGTGGAACCATGCATGCATATCTATGGGACATTGTCATATTAATTTTTCTTTTTTTTCAGATGCGGGGCCACATTCTCTGGACACGTTCACAAACTTTTGACAGACATTTTATATTATTTTAATGTGATGATAATAGAAAGAATTTTTTTTTTTAAATTTTTTTTTAATATAATTTTAAATAAAAATCACTTTATAAACCACTAATATCATAATTTTAAAAAATAACTTATTGATTTATGCGTCAATTAATTGATTTAAGATGAAATGATTGATTTAAGATGAAATGATTGATTGTTTGATTTTTTTAGGTGGTTTTTTATATTTCAAAATGGGTTTTGATTTTTTTTTTTTGTATAATAGCTGTTGTATTTTAAACAAATAAAATATAAATTTGGCAATTAAAATAAATAAAATTAAAAATAAATCATTCAAAAAAATAAATGAAACGTTAAACACAAAATATGCGGTTTTGTTTTAGTAATGACATAATTATATTTTTCTCTATTAATAGATTGTTGTAGCAATAAATACCACATTTATAAAAAAACAATACAGAGAAGAGATTATTAATTCATATTAATAAAATTAAAGATGAGGGAATCCTTGAGATAACTAATGGAGGGGTTACAATATTGCAAACAAAGTTTTAGGGACCACAATAAGAAAATATAAAGTATTGGAGTTTAGTTTTTATTGAATAATTTTTACCTTGTGGATTTAACTTTGCAAACTGACATGCTATGATCCATTTTTGTCTGGTGAAACATGTTTCTTTTAAGTGCGTGTTAGTTTTCTAGAAAGTGACAAGTTACTTTTTAAATTTCCCGTATTTGTTTGTTATTAGAAAAGTTGGTTAACAGAAAACACTTTCCAGTCAAAGAAAAATTTGGCTTGGTTTCTAGAAAAAGTGTTTTCCTTTTATTTTGGGCGGAAAACAATTTCTGGAAGTTGTGAAAAATTTAGAAATGTCATATTATTTGCCGATTATATCAAATTTGGTCCTCAAACTTTTGATTGCTATATATATTTTGTTTTGAATATTTGTTTTTCAATTTCATCCCTTAGAATTTAATTTTTATATTAACTTTGATCCTCATTTTTATAATTGTTATTTGCTTTTCCCTTATTATTTTTTAATTGAAATTTTTTATCTATCAAATTTGGTCCTCATTCTTTTGATAGTTACTTATTTTATTTGAAATAATTTATGAAATGGTAATTATTATTATTTTAATTTCTTCATCTTTTAATTTTTTTTAATTTTTTAGATTTGATCTCTATTATTTTGATTATTATTTATTTTATTTGAGATAATTTATGAAATTATATATTTTTTTCAATTTCATTCTCATTCAACTTTTTAATTTGTAAGATTTGTTCCTCATTATTTTAATAAACTTGAAAAAAAATTAAACATTAATAAGTTTTTTTCCAGTTCATTTTCCATTACATAACCAAACACTGGAAAGTGTTTCCAACTTATTTTTCATTACACTACCAAACATCGAAAAATAATTCACTTTTTTGGAATTCACTTTCCAAATAGAAACTACTTTTCAAAAAAAAAAAAAGGGCTAAAATGCAACTAGATTCTTGATATCATTTAAAAGAAAATACAAAAAAGAGAAACAAAAGCATTACAAGTGTGTTTTTTTTAGAAAATAAAAATCAAACATCTAAACAACATAATTTCTTCTAAAACACTAAAACTATTACATGTCGTGTCAGACAACCTATTACTCTTTTGATTATTTTCATGTTAGCTCTAATGAGTTCAAGTTAAATGTTTTTATACTTAAATATCTAAAAAATATTATAGAAATGTTAAAAAACTCATTTACAACTACAACACAATCTCTAATGAATGTATTAGTTAAATATTGTTCTTACTCTAATGACTGTATTAGTTAAACATTGTTCTTACGACATTTTCTTTTATTTCTTTGTTGTAATTTACAAGAATATGTTTGTTTTTGTGTTTTTTTTTCAGTATTCTCGATTAAATCAGTTTTTCAGTTTTTTTTCACACCTCTAATAAAAAGATTACTTCATTGTCAACTATTTCATCCAATCTTCCATTATAAATACTTTTGAAGCCGAATATTCATAAACCCATCCGGTTTCTTCTATCTAAAATTGATCGACATCCTCAAAAAACATTATGGCATCTTCTATAGAAAACCACGTCAGTCAAGTTGATGAAGCGAAAGATGAAAACTTTGGATATGCCATGCAACTAGCTTTGAGCTCAGTGCTACCCATGACTCTACACACGGCGATTCAGCTTGGCATCTTTGAGATCATAGCCAAAGCAGGTCCAGATGTCAAACTCTCTGCTGCAGATATCGCAGCCAAGTTGCCCACAGATAACCCCGATACACCAAAGATGCTGGACCGTATTCTAAGGCTCTTGGCTAGCCACCAAGTGCTTTGTTGTTTTGTCGATGGCTCGGAGAGGTTCTACAGTCTGGCTCCTGTGTCCATGTACTTTGTGCGCAACCAAAATGGTGTTTCTTTGGCCCCCTTCATGGCCTTGAATCATGAAAACGTCATCTTACAGAGCTGGTTTGTCACTCCCTATCTATTGTCACATTTTTTCTATTTAATTTTTGCTTGCTTCAATTTACTATAATAATATTAGTAAACATTGTACCTCTTATCATCATTTCTCTCCCCTATCTCTCTCTTTTTTGTTGATAAGGGCAGCTAGCTAATCTCAATGTTTATCCGTTTCCTGCTAGGTCTCAACTAAAAGATGCAGTTCTTGAAGGAGGAGTTGCGTTTCACAGAGTCCATGGAGTACATGCCTTTGAGTACAATGGCTTGGACCCTAGGTTCAATCAGGTATTCAACACAGCAATGTACAACCAAACCACTGTTGTAAATGGAAATATGCTTGAGAAATACAATGGTTTCAAGAACCTGAAACAGCTGGTTGATATTGGTGGTGGCTTGGGACACACTATGAAGGCAATAACCTCTAAATATCCCCATATCAAGGGTATCAATTTCGACTTGCCACATGTTATAGAGCATGCGCCGGCCTATCCTGGTATGTTTTGTTCCTCCTCTCCTTACGTTTAATTTATGGTAATTGTTAAATTTTATTCTTTCTGGTTCCGCTGATACTTGCTCATGTTTCTGTCAGTGATTAAGGTTAATCAAACACTGTGGGAAAATTAAATTGACAAATTAAGAGAATTTAGGAAAACATGATAACATGCTCCGTATTCATTAATGAATCCGCCTGAAACTTCAAACCTCGTATGACCAAAATCTGAAATTTGAGGTGCCACAATCTAAAACATGACAAGCCACACATATACTTTACCCATAAAAATGTTTTCAGTGAACCCAAAAGAAAAGAAGAGAAGTTTGCAGAGAATCACAGGCTTTACAGGATAAGGAAAAGACTAGACAATGAAAGACTTGGTCATAGATGTGGGAACTGGTTTCTCATGCAGGTGTGGAGCACGTGGGAGGAGATATGTTTGAAAGTGTTCCCAAAGGAGATGCCATTTTCCTGAAGGTACCAAAATTCTGACGGCATATAATCTACTTGCTCAATTTTAGACACCAAAATCACTAATAACGACTAATGGATATATAATCTTATAGTGGATACTCCATAATTGGAGTGATGATCACTGCTTGAAGTTGTTGAAGAACTGCTACAAAGCTATTCCAGAGGATGGGAAGGTAATTGTTATGGAATCAGTTCTTCCGATCACGGCCAAGACAAGCCCTGCTGCGAAAGCGATCTCGCAACTTGATGTACTGATGATGATGTCTCAAAACCCAGGAGGGAAAGAACGGACTGAAGATGAATTCATGGCCCTGGCCACTGCAGCTGGATTCCGTGGCATCAAATTTGAAACCTTTGTTTGTAATTTTTGGGTCATGGAGTTCTTCAAGTAGATTACTGCTTAAAATTGCATTTTGCAGAAATTGGAGTATGCATTACCAGTTTCTACCAGAATTGAAGCGTTCATGACTGCCCGTGTGGAACGATATTTATGGAATAAATAAAATAGCTGTTCATCAGCTTTTAGCATTCCCAAGATAGAAGTTTGATGAGCTACATGCTTTGCAAATAGATATTGTATTTTTGTTGCAACAATGCATTCCTATCCATGTATGAACGTAAAAAAAACAAATTAATATGTTGAATAATAATAAGTGGTGATTGTGGATCCCAAATAATTATAAATGATTGGTGTATATTATGAGTGTTACGTTTAGGCATTGGAACTAACTCTACACTAATAGCTGAAAGGAGCTTCATTGTTCATGAATCGTGATCTCTTCATTTTTTTCTTCTCATTTTTTCATTTTTTTTTAATTTTATTTCCATATTTTTTTATTGAATTCTTCTCTTACCTAATTTCATCATATAAAATTTTAAATTATTGTAGAAAGATAATATGTAAAGAGAGGACTGTAAAGTAAAGCATGAAAAAAAATGCATGACCAATCTCAAAAGTCTTAAAATTTTGATTTTGATTCAAAAATTTATTTTTATTTTTTAATCCTTAGATTTTAGAAAAGAAAGAAAGAGTTGCTAGAAAATAGCGAAATAGAGAGAAAGTTGTCAATTAGTTACATTCTATACACAAAAATAAAAGCAATCTTTGTGTCAATGAATTTTTCTTCTTGAGAATAGTTCAATGAAGATGGCATCTCCTTGTTTTTTAGAGTAGATTGGGATCTATTTGTTTTTTTATTCGATTGATTTTTATTTTTAGAGTGATTTTGGGGTGTTTTGAGGTTATTAAGTGCTCTTTTAAGGATCATATTATATTTAAAGGTGTTTTTAAGCAGAAAGTGTTGAAAATTAGGTTTTTAGGGCCCAAAAACTTATCCTGATTTTCAATCATCCGACGGATCAAATAATGCAGGTCCACTTATCACTATAGGCGATTTGTTGTTTTTTTTTTAAAAAAACCCAGCATCTCGTCTTAATAATAATAATAAAAAGCCTATGCCCACACTTGGGAATTTTTATTTTATTTTTTCCTCACTAGAACAATGCTTTGCTTTTACCCCCTTTTTTAATATAATTTTTAATTTTATTTTTCAATAACCTAATCTTTTTTTTTTCTTGTAATTTCATCCTTTAACATGTGGTTGGTGAAATTATGCTTCATGTTTTTTTGTAATACTTTTATATAGGGCTATTATAATCTCATGACATGAGTAACGAGTTTGGAAGGTTAACTCACATTGACTAGAGTGGTTTTTTATTTTTTGTATTTTTAGTTGTCTTTTTTTTTTCAATTTCATCTTTCAACATTGGATTAACTGTGAATTAAGCTTCATAATTTATTTTAATTAGTTTTTTATTCTCATGACTCAAATCACGGATTTAACAGATTAACACGAGTTAACCCAAGTCAATCTAATTTGTCGTCATTTAAATATATTTTTTAAAAATATCATCTAATATTCGTTGTCTCAATATTTAAAAAGATATCATATAATATGAATTATATTTTGAGTTCATGATTATAATTTTTATTTTAGCTAGAAATCACATTAGCAATACCTTGATTTTTTATATTAAAAAGAATTTGATCCAATATATCATCATTTTTATAATTAAAAAAATACTATCTAATATTTATTATATTTTGATTTTATGATTAAAAAAATTTCTATTAAAAAACATGTTAGTAACGTTTAATTTTTTTTTACATTGAAAAAAAATAAATCTGAGATTTGTTTTAACATTAAAATTAATTGTATCGCACTCGCAGCTTAGCTCATGCATACTTGTGTTTGGTATTGTGGTAGCTTTTGTAATTGTGGTTTGAAAAAAGTTGTTTTATAAAAAGTACTTTTGGTTGAGGTTGATTTGGTATTTATATAAGTTTGGTTAAAACTGTGGTTAAAATTAAGGTTGAACAAAAAATAGTTTAATGTGTTTGGTTAAGAATGCTTTTTAAATTGAGGCAATAAAATAACTATATATATATATATATATATATATATATATATATATATAGTAATGGTTTTAAATTTAAATATTATAGATTTAACTACTCCTATCACATCATGAAATAAATAATACTTTATATAAAATATTTTTTATTGTTTCATTAAACTATCTACAATTCCATTACGTACAAAATTCATCTGACAAGAACTATAGTTTTCATGATTTTTCGAGCATGCAATAAAATTAAATAAAACATTATCAGGAATAAAATTGAGATTACAAAGGCGAGTGAATTTAATTCTATCTACACTAGTTTTTTGAGTAAAAAAAATACTATTCACATGACAGTGCGAGTGAATTTATAATTTACTGCACTGGTTTGTCGAAGAAAAAAATACTGTTCACGTTAACGTGAACAGTGCGAATGAATTTATAATTCACTGCACTGTTTTTCGAGGAAAAAAAAACTGTTCACTTAAAAAAATAAACAGTACAAAGTAAAAAGCAGTCGAGAACTACTTTGATAAAACCTGCGTTTGAAACGCGAAATACATTGGGCCCTATAAAAAATAATTTGTGTTTTTAACTTTACCCGATAATTATTTGGATGTGATTGCTTCAAACACATTCATCATTTGTAGTAGGTTAATTAAACTACTCCGAGGGTTATTACATTAGTTTATGAAATTTGGCATCATTTCCTAACTTATCACGTCAAGAAAAGTATGATAGGTGGATAAAGCTTTTCTATAATATTCTAAAATATTATCTATAACTAAAAGAATTCAGTCTTTCATTATGAATTGCACTATATAATCCATAGTGAAAGGCTGATGCCTTTCGGTTATAGATTGGTTTTTTTTTTGTTTTTTCTTTTCAATTAATTTTTTAATTAATTTTGTTAATATTAAATTTTTTTTTCTATTTAGTTATCACACTCTCATGACACAAATCCCATGTTTGGCGGGTTAACCCAGTTGATTTAGATTTTTTTTCTTAATTAGTTTTTTTCTTCCAATTTTTTCTTTTAATATCGATTTGATTGAGAATTAAAATTCATGATTTATTTTGTTTATTTTTCATTAGATTATCATGATCTCATGAGGGGATTTTATTGTACCCCTATTCGCAAAGCACTATTTATTAGAATAGTGCTTTGCTTTGTTTTTTTTTTTCTTTTATTTTCCTTTTCAATTATTTTTTTGTTTAATTTTATTCTTTAATATTAATTTTTTTTCTATTTAGTTATCACACTTTCATGATACGGCCTTGCGACTAGATCCACACCTAAAGCTCTTGGATCTGGTATTGCAAATCAGACCAAAGGTTCATGGGCCTGACGTCATGACCAAATTCACTTAAACTTGGATCATGCAAGTTTAATATTATTATTAATATTAAAAATATTATTATTTGCATCATGAATATTATTATAATGAATATTGGTATTATAATAATTAATAAATTTGAAAAAATATTATTAATATTAGAAAATAACCATGATTTGATTTGAAGGATAAAATTAAAAACTATAAGAACTTGGGTCAAACATGTTTAATATTATTATTAAAAATATTATTATTGTCATTATTATTTATATTATTAATAAATTTGAAAAAAATATTATTACTATAAAAAAAACCTTACATTTGATTTGAAAGGTAAAATAAAA
Source organism: Populus x sibirica (assembly GCA_019202695.1). Classification (NCBI taxonomy): domain Eukaryota; kingdom Viridiplantae; phylum Streptophyta; class Magnoliopsida; order Malpighiales; family Salicaceae; genus Populus; species Populus x sibirica. The sequence goes on along the minus strand of JAGMVL010000052.1, from coordinate 1,084,506 downwards.
AATTATTGATGTTGTTGTTGTTGTTGTCGTCAGTTAAATCGTCGTCCGTTGCTATTCTTATTATTATTATGATTATTAGTGTTATTCTTATTCTTAATATGGTTTTAATTTTTATTATGATTAAATTTGAAAAAAAAAATATTATTACCATTGAATAAAAACCATAAATTTGATTTGAAATGATTAAAAATTATTTAAACCCAATAGAGTCTATGATCCAGGTTGTTGGTTTGACATGTTAAACAAAGAAAGCCAGAGTTGATCAACAATATCACAATCTAAATATTGAAAAAAAGGATGTCATCTTAAATTTGTTTTAAAGCCAAACCAGTCTTTTTATTGGTTTTTCATATTGCCTTTGGACTCACCAAGTTGATTAGGTCACGTTAGAAAAACTACCACATCAATTAATTTTAAATCAGGCTAAATAATGAGTCGGGTTGGGAGGTTTCAAAGTTGGGGGGGCCCCATTTTTTTCTTTGATTGAATCCTTTTTTTCTTTTATTTTTCAATCTTGTCTTTTAATATTTGGTTGATTTTGAATTGGTCTTTATAATTTATTTTAGTTCACTTTGTATGAGGTTATTATTGTCTCAAATAAATATCATGGTATTTGATTGGTGCTTAACTTTGCAAGAGATGATTTTTGTTATCATATTTTTAAGCAAAAAATAATTTTAAAAAACAAAGCGGTTAAACCTAGTGGAGTTCATGATCCAGGTTAAGGGTTTAGTGGGTTAAGACGTGAAGTTTGGGTCGATACAATATGTCATCTTCTCAATATTAGAAAAATAAAATAAAATAAAAGATGTCATCTTGAATTTTTTTTTTAAAAGCCAAAACATGCTTCTTACTTGTTTTATGGGTAGTTTTTAGACTAGTCAAATTAACTGAATCATATCGAGACAACTTTCATGCGGGTTAATTTTAAACTCGACCTAGAAAAATAGCCTATTATATAGATTTCAAGATTGGCTTTACATGTTGGAGTTTAATAATATTTATAAATAACTTTCTACGAACTTGACTCTTTTTTTTTTAAATGATTAAAAGGTTTGAGAAATTATTCTTGCATCCAAAAATTCGAATGAATTGTTGTATATTAGAAAAGAAGCGTATTATATGTAAAATTGTCCATGTGCAAAAATGCTTCTGCATGCTACAAACACAGGTTTCTTCTAAAACTCTTATATTTTTCAATATTTATTTTTAATTCTAATTATTTGTATTATTGCTTTTAGTTGTTGATTTAATGTAGATAAAGGAAACAAAAATCTATGTTGCCTTTGTTTGCCTAATTCTTTCCAATTAATCTTCTAACAGCTTCACCACTTTCCTTCATTGCACCACTCTCTATTATCACTACAGGGAAAAATTAAACACCAAAATAGTCTCATAGAACAATCAAGCTGTTAGTCCCATCTCTATTTTTTCTCGTTTAATAAATCATTATTTAAGTTTGTCAAGCATTTATGACAGGAATTGAGAATAAATTGGTTTGAAATACTCAACACTCATTGTATTTATGTGAGCTGTTAAAGTTGAGGTTTCTGTGACTTGTGCTCGATTAAAAGATAATTAATAGCATGCCAGGAAGCCACTGTTTTTTATCCATCCAGTGCCTTTTATCTTCAATTGAATCAGTTCTACTCAGTACAACGTTGTTATTAGTCATAACAACAATTAAGATTCTGTCAACTCGGCTCATATATGTTTTATAAGATTCTTGAAGCTAGATTAAACAGGAGCCAGGGTGGCCCTGTTGTGAAATGTTGAAAACGTAGCAACTAAAAGAGAACTTTTGTGTAAAACATGTGGAGGGAGATATGTTCAAAAGCGTTCCAAAGGGAGATGTGTTATCATTCTAAAGGTGAGTTAAAACCTTGCTGACAGTTTCCCCTAGTGACTGGGATGATGAATACTGCTACTTGGAACTGTTAAAGAGCTGTCATATATTTGTTCTAGCTGATGGGAAATTAATTGTTGTGGAGCAGATTCTTCCAAATCTTGCAGAGAATATTACTACTGTTTCCATGCATAGACGACTCTCAACTTGACATGGTTTCACTAACTCAACAGGAGGGAAGGAACGAAGGTAAAATCACCTTTTTAACTTGGCATTCAGTGCTGGATTTAAAAGTGTCAATTTTGTATCTTATCTTTATCACTGTTAGGTTACGAAGTTCTTGAAGTAGATGATATCCAAGTTTAAGAGCTGTAACTCGTATAAGCCCTTGTTACTTGTTAGTTACTCGTACCAGATGAGAAATGAAGTTGTTTGATGCATGTTCCCTAGCAGAACTGGGAAAAGGTATTTGATAGAGTCCCGTTGTGAATTTATTGGATCTTGGAACAAAACACTTGATGGCCGGATGTTATGAAACTACTAACCATTAATGGAAGAAATTATCATAGATCTAAGCTAATATATCTCAATCAAACAATAATGATTTGGGTTATCCTTCATTAACTCACGTCTAATGTCCCCACCATCTTCTCTTTAACAGCATCACATATTCCAAAGGCAGAGCTCTGGTTTGCAACATTATAATTACAGTTATAATTAAAAAAAACATTAAAAGATTTGGTGATTCAACTGTTCACTTAGAGGCAATCAACTATTCACTAGAGTAGTTCTAAGCTACACCCCCTCGACTGGCTTTTTTTTCCAGATATGTCCGGTCCAGGAGCTGCTAGGTGCTTTGTTCATCTAATGTTTTCCTATGTTCCTATGATTTTCCTGCCTCATGTGCCCTTTTTTCCATCCAAGACACCAAGAGCTGCATTATTTCTTGTGTTATAGAATAGCTTATGTTTGTCTTTTTAGCTCACAGGGTTTGCACGTCTTATCAGTCTTTATTCTCTTTCTTTTTTATTTGCATCTTCGGCTTGCTGGTGTGCTAGCGTTGGTTGATCGATCTTGATATTTGTGGGCTCTAATCTGTAGGTTAGTCTTTCCTTGATTTGTGCAATGGAGTGATTGTCCATGAAATGCGTTTCGGCAAGTTATGCAGATATATTGTTGTTTATGTTAGCTAGCCATCCCATCTACTTTGTGGATGGCTGTATCGATCGGCAAGGTCCTCAATATGCAATTAGGTTAGGTAATGACATATTTTTATTTGGTTTGGCATGACTTATTTCTACAAGTATGTAACCAAGTGGGGGCCAAATTAAGAAGTACATGATTTGGTCAATGAGTTGCCATAATGATACACAAGGGAATGATGAAGTTTAGATTGAATGAAAGGAGGATTAGGATACATAATAAAAATGGTCCAATTTTATCAAAGAAAAATTGACAAGTTACGTTGATCAATAGAGAAAAGCAATTGAAGTTGTGCATCCTTAGAATTAGAAAAAATGAAGATGGTGTGGTTACTTGGTGGTTTTCTATAGTTTTCCTTATGTAAAAAAGGCTAAGAAAGAAAAAAGGGGACGATCAAACATAATAACAACCGAACAACCCAATAACAATTGCACTGCATTTCAATCAAGTTTGCAAAAACTTCACATCAACTACTAGGTAGTAATTAATCAGCAGGCAAGTAACTTGTAGGCTTGTAATTAGCAGGTTTGTAATCTAGTAAGCTTGGAATTTTCATTATTAAGAAATCTAGAAAACACCAAAAATATCAGTTCATGCTTTTTTGTCAAGGCATTTCAGTTCGTGGTTGTAATCAAACCAAAGATCATTCAATGAGTATAAGTTCTTTAATCTTGAATTATTAAAGTTCTTGTTTACATTCATAGCATTAAAAATATTTCATTTCTTCTCATTAATTAAATTATATTATGACATTGCTATAAGTCTAGAATTACAAATCTAGAGTTCTGGTGAAGGTCTAGAATATAAATTTCATAAATTAGACTTTCTATCCAAACTTGAGATAAAATTAAAGTCCTTTTAATTGAGATAGACACAAAAGAACCTATAAAATAATTGGCAACCACACTAGGAGTGTCATATATGTTCTTTGAAACTATAGTACTAAAAGTATTAATATTACCGGAAAATGTAGAAGAAATAGAACAATTAGTTGATCTCCCTATTAAACAAGGAAATAAATAATCAATCCTTTAAGGGGAAGAAATATAAAATGAAAAAGAAAACAAGTTTATGACTATAGAAGAGAGATATTTACTCTTTGAACGGAGAGTGGATGATGCAAATAAGATACTCGAAGAGAGGTATAAATATCTTTCTGAAAAACCTAAAAAAAAAATATAGAATCAATATAAAAATGATTGAAAATCATTGAAATATAATTGTAGTAAGGAATGAGAGATTAAATCATGTCATTCTAGAGTCTAATGTTAGAAAAGAAAAAACCGTGAAATAAGTTTGGAGCATAAAGTAGGAAAATCACAAATATAAAGAGAGGTATAAATGTCTTCATGAAAAAACTAAAAAGAAATATAAAATCAATATAAAAATGATTGAATATCATTTAAATATAATTGTAGCAATGAATGAGTGATTAACTCATGCTATTCTAGAGTCTAATGTTAGAAACAGACTAAAAGGTGAAATAAGTTTAGAGTATGAAGTAGGAAAATTACAAAACATGAATAAAGAATATTATAAGAGAATGATTAAGGCTATTAAATATGTCAATGCAAAATTAAACACCAAAATAAGAAAAAGAAAATAATGAAGTGATTTTTTATTTTAATTATACTATGTTGGAGACAGTGAATAATATTTCTAAATAAATGGTAGTTAAAATTAAAAACCATTTAGATGAGAAAGTTGAAAAAGAATCAAATCATTAAAAGTATGATCATAAACAAAATGGCAAGCCTTTAATAATAGAGGAAGCCGAGAGTAGTTCAAAAAATAAATTTATTAATTGTAAGAGTTCATCACTAAAAGATATAGATGAGATTATGATTCCAAATAACCTCGAAATAAATGGACTTCCAAATAAAATTAATCCAGAGTATATTCTAGGTAAATAAGCTTATAGACTTAGATTTTAACAAATACATAGGCCAATATATAGAAAACCATATTTAGATTACATTGATAGAATATATATTTATCCTAATAATTTCAAGTTTCCAAAGTTTACTTTATTTAATGGCTAAAGAACTGTGTTTGCCAGAGAACATATAGCAAGATTTTTTTGCCACTATAAGAAAGTATTTGATTCTGACTTTTTAAAATTAACATCATTTTCAAATTCTTTAACTGGAGATGCTTTTACTTGGTTTATAAAATTTCCGCCAAATTCAGTCCAGAGTTGGAATGATATGTAAACAATAATCCAAGCTCGCTTCTCTATAACTGGAATCGAATTTGTTTTGGCTAATTTGGTGAAATTAAAGCAATATCCTGAACAAATTGTTAAATGATATTCAGATAGGTTCATGATGCGATCTTGGCTACAACATCAAAGAATTCATTAGGATGTTTATTGGGTTTATTTTAAGGCCTAAAACGAAGTGGATCCAAAAGAAGTTTGATGAGCTAAGTCAAGAGGTTTGGGTTAAAAAGTTTCAAATCTCCCAATCTAAGCCTTTGGTAGGCCCGTTAATTCATCCGTACAAGAGAGAATAACGTGTTTGAAGTTGAGCCTAGACTTTGCGAGCAAAGTGCGAAAACAAAAAAGATATTATTTTCTTAAGAAATATGGATTCCATTTACTATAAGGAGTCCTTAATGCTATTGGAAAATTATACGGCAGCCTTTAACTTACTTATTTTACAAAGATTCCATATCAAACAATAAGAACTAATTGGCCATAAATTAATTCTTATTTTATAAGGCATCAAGATTTTGTTCAGTATGGATTATTCAACAGTTATTTCTCTTGGGTATTTTTCATTATCATATATGCCAAAGGGTGAAAAATAATCTTAGACTATTATTTTATTTATTTTTATTATTTTAAACCTAATTTTAATTAATTTGGGTTTTATTTAAATTGGGTGCATGTTTGACCAATTAGTTTTAGGGTTTACATACAAATATTTTTATCTAAGGATTTTATTCAGTTTTGACAATAATAACAAAGTTGCTTGCATATTGTGTGTGCTCTCAGAAGTGATTCTCATATTTTGATTATTGATTGAACTACTCAAATTTATCGAAGGATTGACCAATCTTCATGGTGTTTTCTATACTTCTCGTTCGCATCTTGATATAAGTGGAAGGTAGGGGTGGTCTTATTTATAGTCTTGGTTTTTTTAAGATAAGGTTATTGTTGGATCAAGCTTAAATTTAAACTTGATCTTAGTTTTTCTGGGAGGACATCAATTTTTATTCGAGTTTGTGGATCTTTATATTCATAGGATTCACATTAGTTAATGGAAGCAAGGGAAAATGTTAGGCTAGAATTCTTGAAAAGGAATTTATTATGATTACTCAACATGGATTAATATTAGAGTTAAGAAAGAAATTCATACCAATGGAGTTCAAAGAGATATATAAATTGGGAGGAAGGACTTCTAGACAGAAAATTATTGAAAGAAGAAGTAGATAAGAGGATTCCAATTTTTAAAACTTATTATCAAGAAAGTACATGTTCTTGTCGTAGAGTTTGTACCTGGTGCACCTGTAGTTTATGATATTTTGACTAAAAATAATACTAAAGCTTTAAATTTGATCGATGAGGAAAGATATTGATATGAATCTCATGATCACATAGTCATATACAGTTGTCCCACTTCTATTCCTAGAGGCTTATCTTGTTACCCCACTTTCAAACGGTGCTGCACTAGCTTTGCAAACATAATTCACACTTAAAATGTTTAATGCTCTAGCTTTTTTGGATTATTAAGTGCCCGTTTGGTAACGTGGCTATGGGTGAGGTTTACCCGCAGCCACACATAATACCGATTGGTAACGTAGAAAAAAATGCTTTATGTTGGTAGGACCCACTAAAATCAAAGATTGTGCTGCAAGTTTTGAGAAGCAGCATTTTGCTGCTTCTCGTGAGGGAGGAACCACAACAGTGGAGCATGGCTCCACTATCGCACTGTTCACTAAAGTGAACAGATTTTTTTTATTTCAAAAAACCAGTGCGAGTGAATTAATTCCCTCGCACTATTCACGTGAAAAGTTTAGTTTTCTTTTTTTTTTTCTAAAAAACTAGTGTAGTTAATTGATTTCACTCGCACTGTTCACGTGAACGTGAACAATTTTTTTTTTGTTTTTTTTAAAAAATTAGTTTAAGGTGAATTAAATTTACTCGTACTGTAATCTAAATTTTTTTCCTTATAATATTTTACCTAATTTTATTGCACGCTCAAAAAATCATGGAAACTGTAGTTCTTGTCGAATGAATTTTGTACGTAATGAAATTGTAATTTTTTTTTTAAAACAAATTGAGTTTTACTTGAAAAACTAGTATTTAATATTATTTAATAACGCTATATAAATTAGAAGGATATTGCATGATGACGTAGCATTTGTGGAATTTGATCGCAATTCCAATTATATTCTTGCCGGGTCCGACCCAGTTAAAAAAAAATTTGAGAAGCATAAAAACTACAATATTTGATATCAATATTATTTATTTCATGATGTAATAACAATAGTTAAATCTATAATATTTAATTAAAAATCATTAATATTAATATATATATATATATATTTTAATTATATTATAACCTCAATTTGAGAAGCATTTTTTAACCAAATACATTAAACTACTTTTTGTTCAACCTCAATTTCATCCACAGTTTTAATCAAACATATATTTTTCCAAACCAACCTTAACTAAAAGTACTTTTTATAAAACAACTATCTAATATTTATTATATTTTGATTTTATGATTAAAAAAATTTCTATTAAAAAACATGTTAGTAATTTTTAACATTAGCATGTAAAAATCATTGAAAACAATACTAAAAAAATATCAATTAGCTATTTTTTTAAAGTCAAAAGCATTTTTAAAAAGCACCAAGAAATAAAAATAAAAGCACTCTCAAACACCCCCCCTAAATAAATAAAATATATATTTGACAATTAAAATAAATAAGATTAAAAATGATTCATTCAAAAAAATAAATGAAATGTTAAACACAAAATACGTGGTTTTGTTTTAGTAATGACATAATTTATATTTTTCTCTATGAATAGATTGTTGTAGCAATTGAGTTATGACCCCTTTGCAAACTGACATGCTATGACACTAAGAATAAAAAAAATATAAAGTGTTGGAGTTTAGTTTTCATTGAGTAATTTTTACCTTGTAGGTTATACTTTGCAAACCGACATGCTATGACTCCTTTTTGTCTGGTGAAACATGTTTCTTATAAAATACATCTAGACTCTTGATCTTTGTTGTGCCGCGGATCGAATCATTTAAAAAAAAATAAAAAAAAGAAACAAAAGCATTATAAGTGTGTTTTTTTTAGAAAAATAAGAATTAAATATCTAAAAAAAAATGCATAGCCAATCTCAAAAGTCTTAAAATTTTGATTTTAATCTAAAAATTCATTTTGTTTATTTTTTAGTCTTTAAATGTAAGAAAAGAGAAAAAACATTGCTAGAAAATAACAAAATAGAAAGAAGTTGTCACCCAGTCATATTCCATACACAAAAAAGAACAATATTTGTCTCAATGAATTTTTCTTTTTGAAAATAGTTCAATGGAGGTGGCTTCTCCTTATAATACATTGGGAAAAGTAGATTAGGATACATTTGTTTTTTTATTCGATTGATTTTTATTTTTAGAGTGATTTTAGGGTGTTTTTGAGGTTGTTAAGTTCTTTTTTAAGGCTCATATTATATTTAAAGGTGTTTTTAAGTAAAAATAGTTGAAAATTAGTTTTTTAGGATCCAAAAACTTGATCCTAATTTTTTATCATCAAATATATTAGATGATGCAGGTCACCTATCATTATAGGTGACTTGTCGCTATTTAAAAAAAAAACAAACATCTCGACTTAATAAAAAAAAAACTTATACCCACACTTGGAAATTTTATTTTAGTTTTTCCTCGCTAGAGCAATGCTTTTATATATATATATATATATATATATATATATATATATATATATATATGTATCAATGATTTAATTTTTTTTCCTAGCAATATCATCGTTTACATGTGATTGGTGAAATTATGCTTAATGATTTTTTTTATTGTTTTTTTTTAATTTCATCTTTCAACATTGAATTAATTGGTAATTGAACTTCATAATTTGTTTTGTTTAGTTTTTTATTGGGTTATCACGGTCTCATGACTTGAATTGCGAATTTGACAGATTATCACGAGTTGATCCTGGTCGATCTAATTTGTAGTCGTCTAAATATATTTTTTTAAATATCATTTAATATTAGTTATTTAAATATTTAAAAAGATATTGTTTAATATGAATTATATTTTAAGTTCGTGATATAATTTTTATTTGGACTAGAAATCATATTAGCAATACCTTTGTTTTTTTTTTACATTGAAAAAAAATAGATCCGATATTTGGCATCATTTCGGAACCGATCATACTTGTTGTGGCTGTCTGGTAACCGATCACGTCAAGAGAAGTCTGACAGGTGGACAAAGCTTTTCTATGATTGTACTAAATATTCTAACTTGTAAAATTATTCCATTTGTCAAGCTTTTTTTTCTAAACAGACGGCGGACGAGTGGCGTGTTGTGTCATATAACCTATTATTCTTTTGACTATTTTCATGAATATTTAAAAAATAATCAAGAAATGTTAATAAATTCATTTACAACTTTACGACATCTTCCTTTATTTCTTTGTTGTAGTTTATAAGAGTGTGTTTGTTTTTGTATTATTTTTTTAATTTTGTTTTTATTTTAAATAAATTTTTTAATAATTTTATATTATTTTAATATGATGATATTAGAAAGAAATTTTTTAAAAAATAAATTTTTTTAATATAATTTTAAATAAAAATCACTTTATAAACAACTAATGTCACAATTTTAAAAAATAACTTATTGATTTATGCGTCAATCAATTGATTTAAGATGAAATGATTGATTGTTTGATTTTTTTATGTGGTTTTTTATATTTCAAAATGGGTTTTGATTATTTTTTTTGTATAATAGTTGTTGTATTTTAAACAAATAAAATATAAATTTAGCAATTAAAATAAATAAAATTAAAAATAAATCATTCAAAAAAATAAATGAAACGTTAAACACAAAATATGCAGTTTTGTTTTAGTAATGATCATAATTATATTTTTCTCTATTAATAGATTGTTGTAGCAATAAATACCACATTTATAAAAAAAACAATACAGAGAAGAGATTATTAATTCGTATTAATAAAATTAAAGATGAGGGAATCCTTGAGATAACTAATGGAGGGGTTACAATATTGCAAACAAAGTTTTAGGGACCACAGTAAGATAATATAAAGTATTGGAGTTTAGTTTTTATTGAATAATTTTTACCTTGTGGATTTAACTTTGCAAACTGACATACTATGACCCCTTTTTGTCTGATGAAACATGTTTTTTTTAAGGGTGTGTTAGTTTTCTGGAAAGTAAAAAGTTACTTTTTAAATTTTTCCGTGTTTGTTTGTTATTAGAAAAGTTGATAAATGAAAAATACTTTACAGTCAAAGAAAAATTTGGCTTGATTTCCAGAAAAGTATTTTCCTTTTATTTTGGGCGGAAAAAAATTTCTGAAAGTTGTAAAAAATTTAGAAATGTCATATTATTTGCTGATTATATCAAATTTGGTCCTCAAACTTTTGATTGCTATATATATTTTGTTTTGAATATTTGTTTTTCAATCCTTAGAATTTAATTTTTATATTAACTTTGATCCTCATTTTTATAATTGTTATTTGCTTTTCTCTTATTATTTTTTAATTGAAATTTTTTATCTATCAAATTTGGTCCTCATTCTTTTGATTGTTACTTATTTTATTTGAAATTAATAATTTATGAAATGGTAATTATTATTATTTTAATTTCTTCATCTTTTAATTTTTTTTTATTTTTTAGATTTGATCTCTATTATTTTGATTATTATTTATTTTATTTGAGATAATTTATGAAATTATATTTTTTTTTCAATTTCATACTCATTCAACTTTTTAATTTGTAAGATTTGTTCCTCATTATTTTAATAAACTTGAAAAAAAATTAAAAATTAATAAGTTATTTTCCAGCTTCATTTTCCATTACATAACCAAACACTGGAAAATGTTTCCAACTTATTTTTCATTACACTACCAAACATCGAAAAATAATTCACTTTTTTGGAATTCACTTTCCAAATAGAAACTACTTTTCAGTAAAAAAAAAAGGGACTAGATTCTTGATATCATTTAAAAGAAAATACAAAAAAGAGAAACAAAAGCATTACAAGTGTGTTTTTTTTAGAAAATAAAAATCAAACATCTAAATAACATAATTTCTTCTAAAACACTAAAACTATTACATGTCGTGTCAGACAACCTATTACTCTTTTGATTATTTTCATGTTAGCTCTAATGAGTTCAAGTTAAATGTTTTTATACTTAAATATCTAAAAAATATTATAAAAATGTAAAAAAACTCATTTACAACTACAACACAATCTCTAATGAATGTATTAGTTAAATATTGTTCTTACTCTAATGACTGTATTAGTTAAACATTGTTCTTACGAGATTTTCTTTTATTTCTTTGTTGTAGTTTACAAGAATATGTTTGTTTTTGTGTTTTTTTTTTTAAGTATTCTCGATTAAATCATTGTCAACTATTTCATCCAATCTTCCATTATAAATACTTTTGAAGCCGAATATTCATAAACCCATCCGGTTTCTTCTATCTAAAATTGATCGACATCCTCAAAAAACATTATGGCATCTTCTATAGAAAACCACGTCAGTCAAGTTGATGAAGCGAAAGATGAAAACTTTGGATATGCCATGCAACTAGCTTTGAGCTCAGTGCTACCCATGACTCTACACACGGCGATTCAGCTTGGCATCTTTGAGATCATAGCCAAAGCAGGTCCAGATGTCAAACTCTCTGCTGCAGATATCGCAGCCAAGTTGCCCACAGATAACCCCGATACACCAAAGATGCTGGACCGTATTCTAAGGCTCTTGGCTAGCCACCAAGTGCTTTGTTGTTTTGTCGATGGCTCGGAGAGGTTCTACAGTCTGGCTCCTGTGTCCATGTACTTTGTGCGCAACCAAAATGGTGTTTCTTTGGCCCCCTTCATGGCCTTGAATCATGAAAACGTCATCTTACAGAGCTGGTTTGTCACTCCCTATCTATTGTCACATTTTTTCTATTTAATTTTTGCTTGCTTCAATTTACTATAATAATATTAGTAAACATTGTACCTCTTATCATCATTTCTCTCCCCTATCTCTCTCTTTTTTGTTGATAAGGGCAGCTAGCTAATCTCAATGTTTATCCGTTTCCTGCTAGGTCTCAACTAAAAGATGCAGTTCTTGAAGGAGGAGTTGCGTTTCACAGAGTCCATGGAGTACATGCCTTTGAGTACAATGGCTTGGACCCTAGGTTCAATCAGGTATTCAACACAGCAATGTACAACCAAACCACTGTTGTAAATGGAAATATGCTTGAGAAATACAATGGTTTCAAGAACCTGAAACAGCTGGTTGATATTGGTGGTGGCTTGGGACACACTATGAAGGCAATAACCTCTAAATATCCCCATATCAAGGGTATCAATTTCGACTTGCCACATGTTATAGAGCATGCGCCGGCCTATCCTGGTATGTTTTGTTCCTCCTCTCCTTACGTTTAATTTATGGTAATTGTTAAATTTTATTCTTTCTGGTTCCGCTGATACTTGCTCATGTTTCTGTCAGTGATTAAGGTTAATCAAACACGGTGGGAAAATTAAATTGACAAATTGAGAGAATTTAGGAAAAAATGATAACATGCTCCGTATTCATTAATGAATCCGCCTGAAACTTCAAACCTCGTATGACCAAAATCTGAAATTTGAGGTGCCACAATCTAAAACATGACAAGCCACACATATACTTTACCCATAAAAATGTTTTCAGTGAACCCAAAAGAAAAGAAGAGAAGTTTGCAGAGAATCACAGGCTTTACAGGATAAGGAAAAGACTAGACAATGAAAGACTTGGTCATAGATGTGGGAACTGGTTTCTCATGCAGGTGTGGAGCACGTGGGAGGAGATATGTTTGAAAGTGTTCCCAAAGGAGATGCCATTTTCCTGAAGGTACCAAAATTCTGACGGCATATAATCTACTTGCTCAATTTTAGACACCAAAATCACTAATAACGACTAATGGATATATAATCTTATAGTGGATACTCCATAATTGGAGTGATGATCACTGCTTGAAGTTGTTGAAGAACTGCTACAAAGCTATTCCAGAGGATGGGAAGGTAATTGTTATGGAATCAGTTCTTCCGATCACGGCCAAGACAAGCCCTGCTGCGAAAGCGATCTCGCAACTTGATGTACTGATGATGATGTCTCAAAACCCAGGAGGGAAAGAACGGACTGAAGATGAATTCATGGCCCTGGCCACTGCAGCTGGATTCCGTGGCATCAAATTTGAAACCTTTGTTTGTAATTTTTGGGTCATGGAGTTCTTCAAGTAGATTACTGCTTAAAATTGCATTTTGCAGAAATTGGAGTATGCATTACCAGTTTCTACCAGAATTGAAGCGTTCATGACTGCCCGTGTGGAACGATATTTATGGAATAAATAAAATAGCTGTTCATCAGCTTTTAGCATTCCCAAGATAGAAGTTTGATGAGCTACATGCTTTGCAAATAGATATTGTATTTTTGTTGCAACAATGCATTCCTATCCATGTATGAACGTAAAAAAAACAAATTAATATGTTGAATAATAATAAGTGGTGATTGTGGATCCCAAATAATTATAAATGATTGGTGTATATTATGAGTGTTACGTTTAGGCATTGGAACTAACTCTACACTAATAGCTGAAAGGAGCTTCATTGTTCATGAATCGTGATCTCTTCATTTTTTTCTTCTCATTTTTTCATTTTTTTTTAATTTTATTTCCATATTTTTTTATTGAATTCTTCTCTTACCTAATTTCATCATATAAAATTTTAAATTATTGTAGAAAGATAATATTTAAAGAGAGGACTGTAAAGTAAAGCATGAAAAAAAATGCATGACCAATATCAAAAGTCTTAAAATTTTGATTTTGATTCAAAAATTTATTTTTATTTTTTAGTCCTTAGATTTTAGAAAAGAAAGAAAGAGTTGCTAGAAAATAGCAAAATAGAGAGAAAGTTGTCAATTAGTTACATTCTATACACAAAAATAAAAGCAATCTTTGTGTCAATGAATTTTTCTTCTTGAGAATAGTTCAATGAAGATGGCATCTCCTTGTTTTTTAGAGTAGATCGGGATCTATTTGTTTTTTTATTCGATTGGTTTTTATTTTTAGAGTGATTTTGGGGTGTTTTGAGGTTATTAAGTGCTCTTTTAAGGATCATATTATATTTAAAGGTGTTTTTAAGCAGAAAGTGTTGAAAATTAGGTTTTTAGGGCCCAAAAACTTATCCTGATTTTCAATCATCCGACGGATCAAATAATGCGAGTCCACTTATCACTATAGGCGATTTGTCGTTTTTTTTTAAAAAAAACCCAAGCATCTCGTCTTAATAATAATAATAAAAAGCCTATGCCCACACTTGGGAATTTTTATTTTATTTTTTCCTCACTAGAACAATGCTTTGCTTTTACCCCCTTTTTTTTATATAATTTTTAATTTTATTTTTCAATAACCTAATCTTTTTTTTTTCTTGTAATTTCATCCTTTAACATGTGATTGGTGAAATTATGCTTCATGTTTTTTTGTAATACTTTTATATAGGGCTATTATAATCTCATGACATGAGTAACGAGTTTGGAAGGTTAACCCACATTGACTAGAGTGGTTTTTTTTTTTTGTATTTTTAGTTGTCTTTTTTTTTTAATTTCATCTTTCAACATTGGATTAACTGTGAATTAAGCTTCATAATTTATTTTAATTAGTTTTTTATTCTCATGACTCAAATCACGGATTTAACAGATTAACACGAGTTAACCCAAGTCAATCTAATTTGTCGTCATTTAAATATATTTTTTAAAAATATCATCTAATATTCGTTGTCTCAATATTTAAAAAGATATCATATAATATGAATTATATTTTGAGTTCATGATTATAATTTTTATTTTAGCTAGAAATCACATTAGCAATACCTTGATTTTTTATATTAAAAAGAATTTGATCCAATATATCATCATTTTTATAATTAAAAAAATACTATCTAATATTTATTATATTTTGATTTTATGATTAAAAAAATTTCTATTAAAAAACATGTTAGTAACGTTTAATTTTTTTTTACATTGAAAAAAAATAAATCGAGATTTGTTTTAACATTAAAATTAATTGTATCGCACTCGCAGACTTAGCTCATGCATACTTGTGTTTGGTATTGTGGTAGCTTTTGTAATTGTGGTTTGAAAAAAGTTGTTTTATAAAAAGTACTTTTGGTTGAGGTTGATTTGGTATTTATATAAGTTTGGTTAAAACTGTGGTTAAAATTAAGGTTGAACAAAAAATAGTTTAATGTGTTTGGTTAAGAATGCTTTTTAAATTGAGGCAATAAAATAACTATATATATATATATATATATATATAGTAATGGTTTTAAATTTAAATATTATAGATTTAACTACTCCTATCACATCATGAAATAAATAATACTTTATATAAAATATTTTTTATTGTTTCATTAAACTATCTACAATTCCATTACGTACAAAATTCATCTGACAAGAACTATAGTTTTCATGATTTTTCGAGCATGCAATAAAAT
Source organism: Populus x sibirica (assembly GCA_019202695.1). Taxonomy (NCBI): domain Eukaryota; kingdom Viridiplantae; phylum Streptophyta; class Magnoliopsida; order Malpighiales; family Salicaceae; genus Populus; species Populus x sibirica. The sequence continues at coordinate 1,068,717 of JAGMVL010000052.1, read as the reverse complement.
TAGATAAAATATTATCAGGAATAAAATTGAGATTACAGTGCGAGTGAATTTAATTCTATCTACACTAGTTTTTTGGGTAAAAAAAATACTATTCACATGACAGTGCGAGTGAATTTATAATTTACTGCACTGGTTTGTCGAAGAAAAAAATACTGTTCACGTTAACGTGAACAGTTCGAATGAATTTATAATTCACTGCACTGGTTTTTCGAGGAAAAAAAAACTGTTCACTTAAAAAAATAAACAGTACAAAGTAAAAAGCAGTCGAAAACTGCTTTGATAAAACCTGCGTTTGAAACGCGAAATACATTGGGCCCCATCAAAAATAATTTGTGTTTTTAACTTTACCCGATAATTGTTTGGATGTGATTGCTTCAAACACATTCATCATTTGTAGTAGGTTAATTAAACTACTCCGAGGGTTATTACATTAGTTTATGAAATTTGGCATCATTTCCTAACTTATCACGTCAAGAAAAGTATGATAGGTGGATAAAGCTTTTCTATAATATTCTAAAATATTATCTATAACTAAAAGAATTCAGTCTTTCATTATGAATTGCACTATATAATCCATAGTGAAAGGCGATGCCTTTCGGTTATAGATTGGTTTTTTTTTGTTTTTTCTTTTCAATTATTTTTTTGTTTAATTTTATTCTTTAATATTAATTTTTTTTCTATTTAGTTATCACACTTTCATGATACGGCTTGCAGCTAGATCCACACCTAAAGCTCTTGGATCTGGTATTGCAGTCAGACCAAAGGTTCATGGGCCTGACGTCGCAGCCAAATTCACTTAAACTTGGATCATGCAAGTTTAATATTATTATTAATATTAAAAATATTATTATTTGCATCATGAATATTATTATAATGAATATTGGTATTATAATAATTAATAAATTTGAAAAAATATTATTAATATTAGAAAATAACGATGATTTGATTTGAAGGATAAAATTAAAAACTATAAGAACTTGGGTCAAACATGTTTAATATTATTACTAAAAATATTATTATTGTCATTATTATTTATATTATTAATAAATTTGAAAAAAATATTATTACTATAAAAAAAAACCTTACATTTGATTTGAAAGGTAAAATAAGAAATTATCATAGATCTAAGCTAATATATCTCAATCAAACAATAATGATTTGGGTTATCCTTCATTAACTCACGTCTAATGTCCCCACCATCTTCTCTTTAACAGCATCACATATTCCAAAGGCAGAGCTCTGGTTTGCAACATTATAATTACAGTTATAATTAAAAAAAACATTAAAAGATTTGGTGATTCAACTGTTCACTTAGAGGCAATCAACTATTCACTAGAGTAGTTCTAAGCTACACCCCCTCGACTGGCTTTTTTTTCCAGATATGTCCGGTCCAGGAGCTGCTAGGTGCTTTGTTCATCTAATGTTTTCCTATGTTCCTATGATTTTCCTGCCTCATGTGCCCTTTTTTCCATCCAAGACACCAAGAGCTGCATTATTTCTTGTGTTATAGAATAGCTTATGTTTGTCTTTTTAGCTCACAGGGTTTGCACGTCTTATCAGTCTTTATTCTCTTTCTTTTTTATTTGCATCTTCGGCTTGCTGGTGTGCTAGCGTTTGTTGATCGATCTTGATATTTGTGGGCTCTAATCTGTAGGTTAGTCTTTCCTTGATTTGTGCAATGGAGTGATTGTCCATGAAATGCGTTTCGGCAAGTTATGCAGATATATTGTTGTTTATGTTGGGAGGGGTGCTTACTATACTTTTTATTCATCTAGTAAGGACTGGTTTTTGTTAGCTAGCCATCCCATCTACTTTGTGGATGGCTGTATCGATCGGCAAGGTCCTCAATATGCAATTAGGTTAGGTAATGACATATTTTTATTTGGTTTGGCATGACTTATTTCTACAAGTATGTAACCAAGTGGGGGCCAAATTAAGAAGTACATGATTTGGTCAATGAGTTGCCATAATGATACACAAGGGAATGATGAAGTTTAGATTGAATGAAAGGAGGATTAGGATACATAATAAAAATGGTCCAATTTTATCAAAGAAAAATTGACAAGTTACGTTGATCAATAGAGAAAAGCAATTGAAGTTGTGCATCCTTAGAATTAGAAAAAATGAAGATGGTGTGGTTACTTGGTGGTTTTCTATAGTTTTCCTTATGTAAAAAAGGCTAAGAAAGAAAAAAGGGGACGATCAAACATAATAACAACCGAACAACCCAATAACAATTGCACCGCATTTCAATCAAGTTTGCAAAAACTTCACATCAACTACTAGGTAGTAATTAATCAAGAGGCAAGTAACTTGTAGGCTTGTAATTAGCAGGTTTGTAATCTAGTAAGCTTGGAATTTTCATTATTAAGAAATCTAGAAAACACCAAAAATATCAGTTCATGCTTTTTTGTCAAGGCATTTCAGTTCGTGGTTGTAATCAAACCAAAGATCATTCAATGAGTATAAGTTCTTTAATCTTGAATTATTAAAGTTCTTGTTTACATTCATAGCATTAAAAATATTTCATTTCTTCTCATTAATTAAATTATATTATGACATTGCTATAAGTCTAGAATTACAAATCTAGAGTTCCGTGAAGGTCTAGAATATAAATTTCATAAATTAGACTTTCTATCCAAACTTGAGATAAAATTAAAGTCCTTTTAATTGAGATAGACACAAAAGAACCTATAAAATAATTGGCAACCACACTAGGAGTGTCATATATGTTCTTTGAAACTATGGTACTAAAAGTATTAATATTATCGGAAAATGTAGAAGAAATAGAACAATTAGTTGATCCCCCTATTAAACAAGGAAATAAATAATCAATCCTTTAAGGGGAAGAAATATAAAATGAAAAAGAAAACAAGTTTATGACTATAGAAGAGAGATATTTACTCTTTGAACGGAGAGTGGATGATGCAAATAAGATACTCGAAGAGAGGTATAAATATCTTTCTGAAAAACCTAAAAAAAAATATAGAATCAATATAAAAATGATTGAAAATCATTGAAATATAATTGTAGTAAGGAATGAGAGATTAAATCATGTCATTCTAGAGTCTAATGTTAGAAAAGAAAAAACCGTGAAATAAGTTTGGAGCATAAAGTAGGAAAATGACAAATATGAAGAGAGGTATAAATGTCTTTATGAACAAACTAAAAAGAAATATAAAATCAATATAAAAATGATTGAATATCATTTAAATATAATTGTAGCAATGAATGAGTGGTTAACTCATGCTATTCTAGAGTCTAATGTTAGAAAAAGACCGAAAGGTGAAATAAGTTTAGAGTATGAAGTAGGGAAATTACAAAACATGAATAAAGAATATTATAAGAGAATGATTAAGGCTATTAAATATGTCAATGCAAAATTAAACACCAAAATAAGAAGAAAAAAAATGATGAAGTGATTTTTTATTTTAATTATACTATGTTGGAGACAGTGAATAATATTTCTAAATAAATGGTAGATAAAATTAAAAACCATTTAGATGAGAAAGTTGAAAAAGAATCAAATCATTAGAAGTATGATCATAAACAAAATAGGAAGCCTTTAATAATAGAGGAAGCCGAGAGTAGTTCAAAAAATAAATTTATTAATTGTAAGAGTTCATCACTAAAAGATATAGATGAGATTATGATTCCAAATAACCTCGAAATAAATGGACTTCCAAATAAAATTAATCCAGTATATTCTAGGTAAATAAGCTTATAGACTTAGATTTTAACAAATACATAGGCCAATATATAGAAAACCATATTTAGATTACATTGATAGAATATATATTTATCCTAATAATTTCAAGTTTCCAAAGTTTACTTTATTTAATGGCTAAAGAACTGTGTTTGCTAGAGAACATATAGCAAGATTTTTTTGCCAATGTAAGAAAGTATTTGATTCGACTTTTTAAAATTAATATCATTTTCAAATTCTTTAACTGGAGATGCTTTTACTTGGTTTAGAAAATTTCCGCCAAATTCACCCGAGTTGGAATGATATGTAAACAATAATCCAAGCTCGCTTCTCTATAACAGAATCGAAATTTGTTTTGGCTAATTTGGTGAAATTAAAGCAATATCCTGAACAAATTGTTAAATGATATTCAGATAGGTTCATGATGCGATCTTGGCTACGACATCAAAGAATTCATTAGGATGTCTATTGGGTTTATTTTAAGGCCTAAAACGAAGTGGATCCAAAAGAAGTTTGATGGGCTAAGTCAAGAGGTTTGGGTTAAAAAGGTTCAAATCTCCCAATCTAAGATATTATTTCATCCGAACAAGAGAGAATAACGTGTTTGAAGTTGGGCCTAGACTTTGCGAGCAAAGTACGAAAACAAAAAAGATATTATTTTCTAAAGAAATATGGATTTCATTTACTATAAGGAGTCCTTAATGCTATTGGAAAATTATACGGCAACCTTTGACTTACTTATTTTACAAAGATTCCATATCAAACAATAAGAACTAATTGGCCATAAATTAATTCTTATTTTATTAGGCATCGAGACTTTTTGTTCAGTATGGATTATTCAAGCTTATTTCTCTTGGGTATTTTTCATTATCATATATGGCAAAGGGTGAAAAATAATCTTAAAGTATTATTTTATTTATTTTTATTATTTTAAAACTAATTTTAATTAATTTGGGTTTTATTTAAATTGGGTGCATGTTTGACCAATTAGTTTTAGGGTTTACATACAAATATTTTTATCTAAGGATTTTATTCAGTTTTGACAATATTAACAAAGTTGCTGCATATTGTGTGTGCTCTGTAAGTGATTCTCATATTTTGATTATTAATTGAACTACTCAAATTTATCGAAGGATTGACCAATCTTCATGGTGTTTTCTATACTTCTCGTTCGCATCTTGATATAAGTGGAAGGTGGGGGTGGTCTTCTTTATAGTCTTGGTTTTTTTAAGATAAGGTTATTGTTGGATCAAGCTTAAATTTAAAGTTGATCTTAGTTTTTCTGGGAGGACATCAATTTTTATACGAGTTTGTGGATCTTTATATTGAAGGATTCACATCAGTTAATGGAAGCAAGGGAAAATGTTAGGTTAGAATTCTTGAAAAGGAATTTATTATGATTACTCAACATGGATTAATATTAGAGTTAAGAAAGAAATTCATACCAATGGAGTTCAAAGAGATATATAAATTGGGAGGAAGGACTTCTAGACAGAAAATTATTGAAAGAAGAAGTAGATAAGAGGATTCCAATTTTTAAAACTTATTATCAAGAAAGTACATGTTGCTGTCGTAGAGTTTGTACCTGGTGCACCTGTAGTTTATGATATTTTGACTAAAAATAATACTAAAGCTTTAAATTTGATCGATGAGGAAAGATATTGATATGAATCTCATGATCACATAGTCATATACGAATTGTCCCACTTCTATTCCTAGAGGCTTATCTTGTTACCCCACTTTCAAACGGTCTTTGCACTAGCTTTGCAAACATAATTCACACTTAAAATGTTTAATGCTCTAGCTTTTTTGGATTATTAAGTGCCCGTTTGGTAACGTGGCTATGGGTGAGGTTTACCCGCAGCCACACATAATACCGATTGGTAACGTAGAAAAAAATGCTTTATGTTGGTAGGACCCACTAAAATCAAAGATTGTCTTGCCAAGTTTTGAGAAGCGACATTTTGCTTGCTTCTCGTGAGGGAGGAACCACAACGGTGGAGCATGGCTCCACTATCGCACTGTTCACTAAAGTGAACAGATTTTTTTTATTTCAAAAAACCAGTGCGAGTGAATTAATTCCCTCGCACTATTCACGTGAAAAGTTTAGTTTTCTTTTTTTTCTAAAAAACTAGTGTAGTTAATTGATTTCACTCGCACTGTTCACGTGAACGTGAACAATTTTTTTTTGTTTTTTTTTAAAAATTAGTTTAAGGTGAATTAAATTTACTCGTACTGTAATCTAAATTTTATTCCTGATAATATTTTACCTAATTTTATTGCACGCTCAAAAATTCATGGAAACTGTAGTTCTTGTCGAATGAATTTTGTACGTAATGAAATTGTAATTTTTTTAAAAAAAATTGAGTTTTACTCGAAAAACTAGTATTTAATATTATTTAATAACGCTATATAAATTAGAAGGATATCGCATGATGGCGTAGCATTTGTGGAATTTGATCGCAATTCCAATTATGTTCTTGCCGGGTCCGACCCAGTTAAAAAAAAATTTGAGAAGCATAAAAACTACAATATTTGATATCAATATTATTTATTTCATGATGTAATAACAATAGTTAAATCTATAATATTTAATTAAAAATCATTAATATTAATATATATATATATATATATTTTTTTTAATTATATTATAACCTCAATTTGAGAAGCATTTTTTAACCAAATACATTAAACTACTTTTTGTTCAACCTCAATTTCAACCACAGTTTTAACCAAACATATATTTTTCCAAATCAACCTTAACTAAAAGTACTTTTTATAAAACAACTATCTAATATTTATTATATTTTGATTTTATGATTAAAAAAATTTCTATTAAAAAACATGTTAGTAATTTTTAACATTAGCATGTAAAAATCATTGAAAAAAATACTAAAAAAATATCAATTAGCTATTGTTTTAAAGCCAAAAGCATTTTTAAAAAGCACCAAGAAACAAAAATAAAAGCACTCTCAAACACCCCCCCTTAAATAAATAAAATATAAATTTGGCAATTAAAATAAATAAGATTAAAAATGATTCATTCAAAAAAAATAAATGAAATGTTAAACACAAAATATGCGGTTTTGTTTTAGTAATGACATATTAATAGATTGTTGTAGCAATTGAGTTATGACTCCATTGCAAACTAACATGCTATGACACCAAGAATAAAAAAATATAAAGTATTGGAGTTTAGTTTTCATTGAGTAATTTTTACCTTGTGGATTACACTCTGCAAACTGACATGCTATGACCTCTTTTTTTATAAAATACAACTAGACTCTTGATCTCTGTTGTGCCGCAGATCGAATCATTTAAAAAAAGAATACAAAAAGAGAAACAAAAGCATTATAAGTGTGTTTTTTTTTTTTGAAAAATAAGAATCAAACATCTAAAAAAAAAATGCATAGCTAATCTCAAAAGTCTTAAAATTTTGATTTTGATCTTAAAATTCATTTTGTTTATTTTTTAGTCTTTAAATATAAGAAAAGAAAGAAAACATTACTAGAAAATAGCAAAATAGAAAGAAGTTGTCACCCAGTCATATTCCATACACAAAAAAGAACAATATTTATCTCAATGAATTTTCCTTTTTGAGAATAGTTCAATGGAGGTGGCATTGCCTTATAATACATTGGGAAAAGTAGATTAGTATCCATTTGTTTTTTTATTCGATTAATTTTTATTTTTAGAGTGATTTTAGGGTGTTTTTGAGGTTATTAATTGCTTTTTTAAGGCTCATATTATATTTAAAGATGTTTTTTAAGCAAAAAGAGTTGAAAATTAGTTTTTTAGAACCCAAAAACTTGATCCTAATTTTTTATCATCAGATATATTAGATGATACATATCACCTATCATTATAGGTGACTTGTCGCTATTTAAAAAAAAAACATCTAGACTTAATAAAAAAAAACCTATACCCACACTTGGAAATTTTATTTTATTTTTTCCTCACTAGAACAATGCTTTGCTTTTGCCTTATATATGTGTGTGTGTAACTTTTAATTTCATCTTTCAATAATTTAATTTTTTTTCCTTACACTTTCATCATTTAACATGTGGTTGGTAAAATTATGCTTAATAATTTTTTTAAATATTTTTATATAGGGCTATCATGGTCTCATGACATAAGTAACGAGTTTGGAAGGTTAACTCACATTTACTAGAGTGGTTTTTTTTAATGGTTTTTTTTTTTAATTTCATCTTTCAACATTGAATTAATTGGTAATTGAGCTTCATAATTTGTTTTGATTAGTTTTTTATTGGGTTATCACGGTCACATGACTCGAATCGCGAATTTGACAGATTATCACGAGTTGATCTTGGTCGATCTAATTTGTAGTTGTCTAAATATTTTTTTTTAAATATCGTTTAATATTAATTGTTTAAAAATTTAAAAAGATATTTTAAGTTCATGATATAATTTTTATTTGGGCTAGAAATCATATTAATAAAACCTTGGGTTTTTTTTTTTTACATTGAAAAAAAAAAGATCCAATATTTTTTTAACATTAAAATTAATTGTATCGGACTCGCAGCTTAGCTCATGCTAATTATCTAACAAAAGTACATGTCTTTGTGCATAATCTATTCTGAACAGCTAGCCAAAGAAAAGATTGAACCTTAGGAGGGACCCAGGGTTATTACATTAGTTTACGAAATTTGGCATCATTTCGTAACCGATCATACCGATCACGTCAAGAGAAGTCTGACTCCGATCCGATGGATTCAATCTTGGATGCTGATTTCACCTTAGATTAATCATATACTTTTGTTGAATACAAACAAATTTTAGAATTACGTGAGACCTCCAGATGTCTTTTGTTGAATACCAAAGCCATGTGATAATTAGCTGCCATTACAATATCTCAAATATGCCATGAATGGTGCGTCAAATTATTTCATTCGTCAAGCTTTTTTTTCTAAACATACGACAAGTTGCGTGTTGTGTCAGTTAACCTATTATTCTTTCGATTATTTTCATGTTACTTCTAATGATTGAAAATTAGAGTTCAAATTAAATGTTTTTAACTTATTTTATACTAAAATATTTAAAAAATATTCTAGAAATGTTAATAAATTCATTTACAACTTTACGACATCTTCCTTTATTTCTTTGTTGTAGTTTATAAGAGTATGTTTGTTTTTGTATTATTTTTTTTAATTTTTTATTTTAAATAAAACTTTTAATAATTTTATATTATTTTAATGTGATGATATTAGAAAGAATTTTTTTAAAAAATATATTATTTTAATATAATTTTAAATAAAAATCACTTTATAAACAACTAATATCACAATTTTAAAAAATAACTTATTGATTTATCCGTCAATCAATTGATTTAAAATGAAATGATTGATTGTTTGATTTTTCTATGTGGTTTTTTATATTTTGAAATGGGTTTTGATTATTTTTTTTGTATAATAGTTGTTGTATTTTAAACAAATAAAATATAAATTTGGCAATTAAAATAAATAAAATTAAAAATAAATCATTAAAAAAATAAATGAAATGTTAAACATAAAATATGCGGTTTTGTTTTAGTAATGACATATTTATATTTTTCTCATTTAATAGATTGTTGTACAAATAAATACCACATTTATAAAAAAAAACAATACAGAGAAGAGCTTATTAATTCGTATTAATAAAATTAAAGATGAGGGAATCCTTGAGATAACTAATGGAGGGGTTACAAAATTGCAAATAAAGTTTCAGGGACCAGAAAATATAAAGTATTGGAGTTTAGTTTTTATTGAATAATTTTTACCTTGTGGATTTAACTTTGCAAACTGACTGGCCCATTTTTTCTGGTGAAACATGTTTCTTTTAAGGCTGTGTTAGTTTTCTGGAAAGTGAAAAATTATTTTTTAAATTTTTTTGTATTTGTTTGTTATTAGAAAAGTTAGTCAACAGAAAACAGTACTTTCCAGTCAAAGAAAAATTTGGCTTGGTTTCCAGAAAAAGTGTTTTCTTTTTATTTTGAGCAGAAAACAATTTCTGGAAATTGTGAACAATTTAGAAATATTATATTATTTGCTGATTATATCAAATTTGATCTTCAAATTTTTGATTGCTATATATATATGTGTGTGTGTGTGTGTGTGTGTGTGTGTGTGTTTTGAATATTTATTTTTCAATTTCATCCCTTAGAATTTAATTTTTATATTAACTTTGGTCCTCATTTTTATAATTGTTATTTGCTTTTCACTTATTATTTTTTAATTGAAATTTTTTATCTATCAAATTTGGTCCTCATTCTTTTAATTGTTGATTATTTTATTTGAAATAATTTATGAAATGGTAATTATTATTATTTTAATTTCTTCATTTTTTAATTTTTTAATTTTTTAGATTTGATCTCAATTATTTTGATTATTATTTATTTTATTTGAGATAATTTATGAAATTATATTTTTTTTTCAATTTCATTCTCATTCAAATTTTAAATTTGCAAGATTTGTTACTCATTATTTTAATAAACTTGAAAAAAATTAAACATTAATAAGTTATTTTCCAGTGCATTTTCCATGACATAACCAAACACTAAAAAGTGTTTCCAACTTATTTTTTATTACACTACCAAACATCGAAAAATAATTCACTTTCTCAGAATTCACATTCCAAATAGAAACTACTTTTCAACACAACAAAAGGGGCTAAAATGCAACTAGATTCTTGATATCATTTAAAAGAAAATACAAAAAAGAGAAAGAAAAGCATTACAAGTGTGTTTTTTTAGAAAAATAAAAATCAAACATCTAAACAACATAATTTCTTCTAAAACACTAAAACTATTACATGTGGTGTCAGACAACCTATTATTCTTTTGATTATTTTCATGTTAGCTCTAATGAGTTCAAGTTAAATGTTTTTATACTTAAATATCTAAAAAATATTATAGAAATATTAAAAAACTCATTTACAACTACAACACAATCTCTAATGACTTTATTAGTTAAACATTGTTCTTATGACATTTGTTTTTATTGCTTTGTTGTAGTTTACAAGAATATATTTGTTTTTGTGTTAATTGTTTTTTCAGTATTTTCAATTAAATGGGTTTTTCACTTTTTTTTTCCACCTCTAATAAAAAGACTATTTAAAAGGTCTTTTCCTTTGCAATTTGTCGCTGTCTTTTCTAACTTGTGGTTACAAATTAAATTAGTCGGTTCTATATAATGAGATTTGAAGAAAAGAAACATGAAAGAATCCTTGTTTGACCAGCCTAGCTAGCTTCTAATTTTTGGTGTTACAAATTAATTAATATTTAAAGCTTAGGTTGCTTAGTCCTTCGAATGTTTGGCGAGGTTGATGAATAGGATGATTAGTTGATAACGATTAATTTTCAAAGCACTGATTATTTTTAAGTAGTTTCTAAGTAGTAATTTTCATGTATTGTGATAAAGATCATTTTTAATTGCTTTAGTAAAATAGATCTTTTTTATATCCGATGTGGAACATATTGTAAATATATTGTAAATTTTCACTTTGCTCCTTCTAGCCATTATTCCTCAATCTCCTGTGTTTTTTTTTTGGTTCCCCTTTCTTTATTCTAAATTTTTGTTTCTACCTTCGATGCACCATGTAACTTTGTTCCCTTCTCTTTGATTCTGATTTGTTTCTTCCTAATTAAAATAAATAAATAAACTAATTGTTGTGTGGTTCTTATCTCTTTATGCTGTCTAAATCTCTGAGTCTTTGTTCATTTCTACTATTATTAAGTAAATTCGGTGGCCGTTTAATCTAGGATTTCATTTTTTAAGTAACTTTGGCTCCTTGTCCAAGACAAAATAACCACAAGAGATTTTCTATTTCCAGATGACGCCTAATCCTTCGGGGAGTCAAGATGCGTTTTCTACAATGAAAGCTTGGAATCTTCAAGTCACCTCTTCATTCACTGCCACTTCACTTGGAATATATGGATGAAACTGCTTTCTAATCGGGGCTTTTGCAGTGTTTTTCCAAAATCTGTTGATGATATGTGCTACCAATAGTCTTCTATGGTTAAAGGCAAGCAGCAGAATCTCTCATGGCAGCTTCTTTTCTCAGGCGTTGTTTGTAATCTTTGCCTTCACCGAAATGATGTTATTTTTAATGACGTTGCCCCTAACCTTTAAATCTATTTATCCATGGTGAACTAAAGTATTGCTTTATGGCTGAGACTTGATTCCAACTCTTTAGAGCTTAATATAGAGTTGCCTTTGTTTGCCTAATTCTTTCCAATTAATCTTCTAAAAGCTTCACCACTTTCCTTCATTGCACCACTCTCTATTATCACTACAGGGAAACATTAAACACCAAAATAGTCTCAAATGAAAATTAGATTTTTAGGGCCCAAAAACTTATTCCGATTTTCAATCATCCGACGGATCAAATAATACAGGTCACTTATTACTATAGGCGACTTGTCGCTATTGTTTTTTTAAAAAAAACAAGCATCTCGTCTTAATAATAATAAAAAAAGCCTATGCCCACACTTGGGAATTCTTATTTTATTTTTTCCTCACTAGAAAAATAAGAATCAAACATCTAAAAAACATAATTTCTTCTAGTTTGTTTAGAAGTGTGGTTGCGATTGCTTTTCAAAGTGCTTTTCACTTAGAAATATATCAAAATAATATTTTTTTTATCTTTTAAAAATTATTTTTAAAATTAACGCATCAAAATAATCTAAAAACACCAAAAAAATAATATTAATTTAATTCTTGTGTCATAAAGTGCGTTTGTTAATATTAATTTAATTCAAAGTGCGTTTGTTGTTGATCGATCTTGATATTTTTGGGCTCTAATTTGCAGGTTAGTCTTTCCTTGATTTGTGCAATGGAGTGAGTGTCTATGGAATGCGTTTCGGCAAGTTATGCAGATATATTGTTGTTTATGTTGGGAGGGGTGCTTACTATACCTTTTATTCATCTAGTTAGGACTGGTTTTTGTTAGCTAGCCATCCCATCTACTTTGTGGATGGGTGTATCGATCGGCATGGGTCCTCAATATGCAATTAGGTTAGGTAATGACATATTTCTATTTGGTTTGGTAAGACTTATTTCTACAAGTATGTAACCAAGTGTGGGCCAAATTAAGAAGTACATGAATTGGTCATTGAGTTGCCATAATGATGATACACAAGGGAATGATGAAGTTTAGAATGAATGAAAGGAGGGTTAGGATACATAATAAAAATGGTCCAATTTTATCAAAGAAAAATTGACAAGTTACGTGGATTAATAGAGAAAAGCAATTGAGTTAACAATTGGCAGAAAAATTGTATTTTTCTGTGTATATTAGCATGATAAAGTAGCTGGCAGAAAAATTGAGTTAACAAAACTTAAGAGATTACTAATTAAATAATTCACGAATTGCCAAATGATTAAAATATTTATTATCATAATAATAAGATATATTCCTCGTAGAACATGCAAGGAAAATGTCTTTTAATGTTTTTAAAAAAATTTAATTTTTTTTTATTTTTTTATTAATTTTAAATTAATATGTTTTTAATATTTTTAAATTATTTTTCTGTATTGTTGTTAAAAATAATTTTTTAAAAATAAAAAAATATTATTGATATACATTACATATATATTCCTCGTAGAACATGCAAGGAAAAGGTCTTTTCCTTTGCAATTTGTCGCTGTCTTTTCTAACTTGTGGTTACAAATTAAATTAGTCGGTTCTATATAAAGAGATTTGAAGAAAAGAAACATGAAAGAATCCTTGTTTGACCAGCCTAGCTAGCTTCTAATTTTTGGTGTTACAAATTAATTAATATTTAAAGCTTAGGTTGCTTAGTCCTTCGAATGTTTGGCGAGGTTGATGAATAGGATGATTAGTTGATAACGATTATTTTTCAAAGCACTGATTATTTTTAAGTAGTTTCTAAGTAGTAATTTTCATGTATTGTGATAAAGATCATTTTTAATTGCTTTAGTAAAATAGATCTTTTATATCTGATGTGGAACATATTGTAAATATATTGTAAATTTTCACTTTGCTCCTTCTAGCCATTATTCCTCAATCTCCTGTGTTTTTTTTTTTTTTTTGGTTCCCCTTTCTTTATTCTAATTTTTTGTTTCTACCTTCGATGCACCATGTAACTTTGTTCCCTTCTCTTTGATTCTGATTTGTTTCTTCCTAATTAAAATAAATAAATAAACTAATTGTTGTGTGGTTTTTATCTTTTTATGCTGTCTAAATATCTGTGTCTTTGTTCATTTATACTATTATTAAGTAAATTTGGTGGCCGTTTAATCTGGGATTTCATTTTTTAAGTAACTTTGGCTCCTTGTCCAAGACAAAATAACCACAAGAGATTTTCTATTTCAACATAACTACTTAACCCTTCAGGAGTCAAGATGCGTTTTCTATAATAAAAACGTGGAATCTTCAAGTCACCTCTTCATTCACTGCCACTTCACTTGGAATATATGGATGAAACTACTTTCTAATCGGGACTTTTGCAGTGTTTTTCCAAAATCTCGTTGATGATATGTGCTACCAATAGTCTTCTATGGTTAAAGGCAAGCAGCAGAATCTCTCATGGCAGCTTCTTTTCTCATGCGTTGTTTGGAATTTTTGGCTTCATCGAAATGATGTTATTTTTAATGACGCTGCCCCTAACCTTCAAATCTGTTTCTCCATGGTGCGCCAAAGTATTGCTTTATGGTTGAGGCTTGATTCCAACTATTTAGAGCTTAATATAGAGAATGTTTAGTCAGGAGGAGTTGGTTTCTTATGATTTGTTTGTTCCCCCTTTTGTTGCTCTCCCATGTTTCATGCAACAGTTTTTATGCTTTCTTTTCCTCTACTTGTTCATCTGATGTAAGTTAAGTTATTATCTATGTAGCCTTTTTCTTAATAAAATTTTGACTATTAACCAAAAAAAAATTGAATGTAAAACCTAGTTTAATTTTTTTTTAAATCCAAAACAATGATGTTTTAAATTAACTTGAATTACCTTGTTTGTTTTTAGACTGGGTTTAATAAATTCTAAAAAAAAGAATTATTGTTTTTTCAAGATTCTCCATGAATTTATTATAAATTATATCAATTAATAGCTATTCAACTCCAAATACATTTATGATTCCTAATAAATAAATAAGTTAATAGCTATCACTATCGTATCGGTTTTGTATCTCCAACTCCAAATACATTTATGATCCCTAATAAATAAATCAGTGCAGTGAATATGCTTTATAATTAACTAGGGAGATGGCCAAATTAAGGGAGAGCTAAGAAGATAATTACATTATTAGCAACATTTTAACAAGTAATTAATCACAAGGATAGGAGGTCAATCGTGTTTTAAACCGTGATATGCAGCTAGTTGTGTAGATAAACAGGTTAGAAAGACGCTTAAATTTTTTACAGGTAATTACTTTATTAGTAAACTCTTTTTGTTCATTTTAACTATACTAAAATAAAATTTGATCAAACATTTTTTTAGGAAATAATTAAAAAGAACTATAATAAAAGGTATATTACCCTACCTAATGCAAACAAAGCAAGACAAAATTTCACACCCATAAATAATCCATGCATATATTCCCCTTTAAAAGGGATTTTGCCATTCTTATATCCACCGACTGATATATCTACCTAATGCATTTGGCTCTCATGGAGTTGCTACCAGCCAAAGATGGAGAGACTGGTAGAGCCCTATGGTAGTTTAGGTTTCTATTCTCATGTTCTTGTTGCCTAGCTTTTATTTGGGTTTTATGAGTTGATGCTGCCTTTTATTCTTTTTTTTATTGTTGTTGTTTAAAAAAAGCCCTTATACTTATATAATTTATTTTTTTAAATTGATGTGATGCGACTTGATTAAAAATTTAGATTGACCTGTAACCCATTAAGCCGAAATTTTTTTATTTTTTTCTAATATGTTTTTTTAAAACAATATTATTTTTATTTTTCTATAAAATAAAAAAATAAATTAACCTAAATTTATCCACCTAATTCATAACCTATAACTTACTCCATATAAATCACAAATCATGTGTTGGTTTTAAAAACTATGAGAAGAATCATGAAATCATAAAAAATAAAATAAAAAAGATATGTTCTGCTAGTGACACATCAACCCATTTCCACCTAATGCATCCGATGGTCAACTAATGAGAAGTTCAAGGAGGTGTTTGTTGTATGCAATATTTCTACTCTCTAATTAATTATTGTTGCTTTAAATTTGATGGTGATTTGGGTGAAAAGAGTTATATATAAGAGTTTTTGTTGTCACATTTATATCACATTCTTTGGAAGGTTGATATGATTTGGTAGTGCCTTAGTCATCTTTTCTTGCAAACTTTAATTGGAGGATATTGTACGGTATTTAGATTTGGGGAATAATTTTCCACATGCATGACCAATAGTCTGTCTCATGTAGATGTTGATGCGAGCTACCAAACGAGTCTTAATGGACCCCGGCCAGAGAAAAGAAGAAGAAACAAATATGAAGAGGGCTCCATTATATGTGCATTCTTTGCTCCACTCTGTGGTGTGTGAGTTCTGCCATCACCAAATGTTTGTAGCGACTCATGTGGTGCGTGTAATAAGTTTAAGAGAATAACATAAAATTATTTCTAAAATGGTTGAGATATAGTTTTTATAACTAAATAATTATGAACTCTAATTTTAAAATTTAATTGGTTGAGATATAGTTTTTATAACTAAATAATTATGAACTCTAATTTTAAAATTTAATTTTTAAAAATTAAATATAAAATAATTGTGAACACGTACATGTTTCAAGTTTAAAGTGTTATTACTTAAAAGAGTTAGTTAGTAAGTATTATAAAATCACTCGTAATATCTCATTAAACAATTTGAGTTTTTTAGTTGTGATAGTTCTTTAACTACCCTTGAAAATATTAGATTGGATAGTAAATGAGTTTATTTTTCATGTTATTATTTTATATTAGAATCTATTAAAAGACTAGGGAAAAA
This sequence comes from Populus x sibirica, assembly GCA_019202695.1. Lineage (NCBI taxonomy): Eukaryota > Viridiplantae > Streptophyta > Magnoliopsida > Malpighiales > Salicaceae > Populus > Populus x sibirica. The sequence goes on along the minus strand of JAGMVL010000052.1, from coordinate 1,052,063 downwards.
ATAATTTCATGTATTATTGCAATGCTTATCATGAATAAAAATAAGGATTCTCAAACTTTAAGATTATAAACCTAAACATTATAGAGGAATAAAGACAATCTTTGATATTTTATAGAAAGTCTGAATAATAATCTAAATAATTAAAAAAAAACATTTCAGAGAAGCCTTAAAAACTGACCTGATTAAAGAATCCAAAGCTACGTAAAAAAAATAATTAAAGCCCAAAACTAACTAGGAAATTAACTAAAATAGAAAAAAAAAAACAGTAACTTCTAAGCTTAATTTTAGAAGATCTAGTAGTTCGATGACCGACAAAGCGAGTCGCTAGAGGAAATTATCATGTTGAATCATTTAATCAAATTTTAGTTAATTTGATATCTTTTGTTATCATTGTTTTTGTCATGCTTCATATCTTATGTATCTAAGTTTCTTTGTTGTTTTTTTTTAGACTTAATCTTATTTACCTGGTCTATAAATATATTTACAATGTGTTCCACATCAGATATAAAAGATCTATTTTACTAAATCAATTAAAAATGATCTTTATCACAATACATGAAAATTACTACTTAGAAACTACTTAAAAATAATCGTTATCAACTAATCATCCTATTCATCAACCTCACCAAACATTCGAAGGACTAAGCAACCTAAGCTTTAAATATTAATTAATTTGTAACACCAAAAATTAGAAGCTAGCTAGGCTGGTCAAACAAGGATTCTTTCATGTTTCTTTTCTTCAAATCTCATTATATAGAACCGACTAATTCAATTTGTAACCACAAGTTAGAAAAGACAGCGACAAATTACAAAGGAAAAGACCTTTTCCTTGCATGTTCTGCGAGGAATAAATACAAAATATATATCAATAATATTTTTTTATTTTTTAAAAATTATTTTTAACAACAATATAGAAAAATAATTTAAAAACATATTAATTTAAAATTAATAAAAAAAAAATTAAATTTTTTTAAAAACATTAAAAGACATTTTCCTTGCATGTTCTACAAGGAATATATCTTATTATTATTATGATAATAATTATTTAATCATTTGGCAAGTCGTGAATTATTTAATTAATAATCTCTTAAGTTTTGTTAACTCAATTTTTCTGCCAACTACTTTATCATACTAATATACATTTTGTTAACTCAAGCATTTTGATTGATGCTTAACTTTGTAAGTGATGATTTTTGTTATTATATTTTTAAGTAAAAAATAATTTTAAAAAACAAAGCGGTTAAACCTAGTGGAGTTCATGATCTAGGTTAAGGGTTTGGTGGGTTAAGATGTGAAGCTTGGGTCGATCCAATATGTCATCGTCTCAATATTAGAAAAATAAAATAAAATAAAAGATGTCATCTTGAAATTTTTTTAAAAGCCAAAACATGCTTCTTACTTGTTTTATGGGTAGTTTTTAGACTAGTCAAAGTAACTGAATCATATTGAGACAACTTTCATGCAGGTTAATTTTAAACTCGAGCTAGAAAAATAGCCTTTTACATAGATTTCAAGATTGGCTTTAAAATCCAGTATTAAAATACCTGATTTTCGTCAAGACATAAAAAAAAACATAAAATTAAAAAAAAATGTTTTTTTTGTTTAAAATGCATACGGCCTAGTCTCCAAAATAAAGAAAAAAAATCATCACATCATATTTTCCTATAACAAAAAATCATATTGTTTTTTTTACACATAAAACAAAAACATTCAAAAAAGGTTTTAGCATGCACTTTGGCTTTAATAACAAGTTTGTTAGAGCCATGAGAACTTGGACAATATTTCAAAAATTCTAAAAATATATTTTTTTCTTCTTTAGTATCTGGGATTACGAATTTATATGTAAAACGTATTCCTGATATTAAAAATATAGTTTTTTTTGTATAGACGTTAGAACGGTTAGGATTTTACCCAATAAGATAAGGATCTCCTTATTGAGGAGGACTTTTCTTGAACCCTAGACAGACCAATTGTTAAATAACACCTTAGCTTTTTATCAGACAATCAAACAATGCAACTTACCTTAGGTAAGGCGTATTTGGGATGCTAATACCTTCCATTTACGCAACCAGTCCCCATACTCGATCTCTGAGACCAGTTAGGGTTCCTAGTGACCAAAATACTAGGTGGCGAATCCCATTCCATTTTTCACTGATAAAAGACAAGCATTTCTTGTCCCCCCATATTTGTCAGATAGGTAGATACATTTTAGATTTAAAGTGGAAATTTTCGCCGCGACGCCGCACACGTGCGACAAAAAACAACCATGATTTGATTTGAAGGATAAAATTAAAAACTATAAGAACTTGGGTCAAACATGTTTAATATTATTATTGTCATTATTATTTATATTATTAATAAAATTGAAATAAATATTATTACTATAAAAAAAATCATACATTTGATTTGAAGGGTAAAATAAAAAATTATTGTTGTTGTTGTTGTTGTCGTCGTCGTCGTCTTCGTCATTGTTGCTATTCTTATTATTATTATGATTATTAGTGTTATTCTTATTCTTAATATGGTTATTATTTTTATTATGATTAAATTTGAAAAACAATATTATTACCATTGAAGAAAAACCATAAATTTGATTTGAAATGATTAAAAACTATAAGAACTTAGGTCAGATAAGTTTAATATTATTACTAATATTATTATTATTATTATTATTAGGAGAACCAGACCCCAGAAACTTAGGTCTGGCTAGGGCATCAGAACCGAGTTTATAATCATTAGTATTATTCTTATTGTTATCATTATCATTAATAAATTTTTTTAAAAATATTATTACTATTGAAAAAAAACCTTAAATTTGATTTCAAGGGATAAAAAACTATAAGAACTTGGGTCAGACAAGTTTAATATTATTATTAATATTTAAAATATTATTATTTGTATAATAAATATTACTATTGGTATTATAATTAATATTATAAATATTACTCTTGGGTCAGGCGTTGCAACCAGGCTCAGGACTCTTGGGTCTAGCTTTATAAATAGACCTAACGCTTTTGGATCTCAACTTTTTTATATATTTTTTTTATGTCAAAAAAATTAGCCCGCGGTGTAGCGCGGGCCACCTAACTACTCTTTACTATAAGAACTGGAACAACCCAGCTTCTTCACTGCTTATGTGAAGAGTGAATGAGTTGCCTTTTTTATTTTCTTTTTAAATTTCATCTTTTTTTTTTATCAAAGTATTTTAGGCTATTTTTTTTTCAATTTCATCTTTAAACATCTCGTTGATTTTGAACTGGTTTTATAATTTGTTTTTGTTTGCTTCCTATAAGGTTATCGTAATCTCAAACAAATATCACAATATTTGGTTAGTGCTCAATTTTATGAGCATCTATTTTTGTTATTATATCATTAGGTAAGAAATAGTTAAAAAAAAATATTTAAACCCAATAGAGTCCATGATCCAGGTTGTTGATTTGACATGTTAAACAGCAAATCCAGAGTCGATCAACAATATCACAATCTAAATATTGAAAAAAAGGATGTCATCTTAAATTTGTTTTAAAGCCAAACCAGCCTTTTTATTGGTTTTTCATATTGCCTTTGGACTCACCAAGTTGATTAGGTCACGTTAGAAAAACTACCACATCAATTAATTTTAAATCTGGGCTAAATAATGAGTCAGGTTGGGAGGTTTCAAAGTTGGGCTGGGCCCCATTTTTTTCTTTGATTGAATCCTTTTTTTCTTTTATTTTTCAATCTTGTCTTTTAATATTTGGTTGATTTTGAATTGGTCTTTATAATTTATTTTAGTTCACTTTGTATGAGGTTATTACTGTCTCAAATAAATATCATGGTATTTGATTGGTGCTTAACTTTGCAAGAGATGATTTTTGTTATCATATTTTTAAGCAAAAAATAATTTTAAAAAACAAAGCGGTTAAACCTAGTGGAGTTCATGATCCAGGTTAAGGGTTTAGTGGGTTAAGACGTGAAGTTTGGGTCAATACAATATGTCATCTTCTCAATATTAGAAAAATAATATAAAATAAAAGATGTCATCTTGAATTTTTTTTTTAAAAGCCAAAACATGCTTCTTACTTGTTTTATGGGTAGTTTTTAGACTAGTCAAATTAACTGAATCATATCGAGACAACTTTCATGCGGGTTAATTTTAAACTCGTGCTAGAAAAATAGCCTATTATATAGATTTCAAGATTGGCTTTACATGTTGGAGTTTAATAATATTTATAAATAACTTTCTACGAACTTGACTCTTTTTTTTTAAATGATTAAAAGGTTTGAGAAATTATTCTTGCATCCAAAAATTCGAATGAATTGTTGTATATTAGAAAAGAAGCGTATTATATGTAAAATTGTCCATGTGCAAAAATGCTTCTGCATGCTACAAACACAGGTTTCTTCTAAAACTCTTATATTTTTCAATATTTATTTTTAATTCTAATTATTTGTATTATTGCTTTTAGTTGTTGATTTAATGTAGATAAAGGAAACAAAAATCTATGTTGCCTTTGTTTGCCTAATTCTTTCCAATTAATCTTCTAACAGCTTCACCACTTTCCTTCATTGCACCACTCTCTATTATCACTACAGGGAAAAATTAAACACCAAAATAGTCTCATAGAACAATCAAGCTGTTAGTCCCATCTCTATTTTTTCTCGTTTAATAAATCATTATTTAAGTTTGTCAAGCATTTATGACAGGAATTGAGAATAAATTGGTTTGAAATACTCAACACTCATTGTATTTATGTGAGCTGTTAAAGTTGAGGTTTCTGTGACTTGTGCTCGATTAAAAGATAATTAATAGCATGCCAGGAAGCCACTGTTTTTTATCCATCCAGTGCCTTTTATCTTCAATTGAATCAGTTCTACTCAGTACAACGTTGTTATTAGTCATAACAACAATTAAGATTCTGTCAACTCGGCTCATATATGTTTTATAAGATTCTTGAAGCTAGATTAAACAGGAGCCAGGGTGGCCCTGTTGTGAAATGTTGAAAACGTAGCAACTAAAAGAGAACTTTTGTGTAAAACATGTGGAGGGAGATATGTTCAAAAGCGTTCCAAAGGGAGATGTGTTATCATTCTAAAGGTGAGTTAAAACCTTGCTGACAGTTTCCCCTAGTGACTGGGATGATGAATACTGCTACTTGGAACTGTTAAAGAGCTGTCATATATTTGTTCTAGCTGATGGGAAATTAATTGTTGTGGAGCAGATTCTTCCAAATCTTGCAGAGAATATTACTACTGTTTCCATGCATAGACGACTCTCAACTTGACATGGTTTCACTAACTCAACAGGAGGGAAGGAACGAAGGTAAAATCACCTTTTTAACTTGGCATTCAGTGCTGGATTTAAAAGTGTCAATTTTGTATCTTATCTTTATCACTGTTAGGTTACGAAGTTCTTGAAGTAGATGATATCCAAGTTTAAGAGCTGTAACTCGTATAAGCCCTTGTTACTTGTTAGTTACTCGTACCAGATGAGAAATGAAGTTGTTTGATGCATGTTCCCTAGCAGAACTGGGAAAAGGTATTTGATAGAGTCCCGTTGTGAATTTATTGGATCTTGGAACAAAACACTTGATGGCCGGATGTTATGAAACTACTAACCATTAATGGAAGAAATTATCATAGATCTAAGCTAATATATCTCAATCAAACAATAATGATTTGGGTTATCCTTCATTAACTCACGTCTAATGTCCCCACCATCTTCTCTTTAACAGCATCACATATTCCAAAGGCAGAGCTCTGGTTTGCAACATTATAATTAAAAAAAACATTAAAAGATTTGGTGATTCAACTGTTCACTTAGAGGCAATCAACTATTCACTAGAGTAGTTCTAAGCTACACCCCCTCGACTGGCTTTTTTTTCCAGATATGTCTGGTCCGGGAGCTGCAAGGTGCTTTGTTCAACTAATGTTTTCCTATGTTCCTATGAATTTCCTGCCTCATGTGCCCTTTTTTCCATCCAAGACACCAAGAGCTGCATTATTTCTTGTGTTATAGAATAGCTTATGTTTGTCTTTTTAGCTCACAGGGTTTGCACGTCTTATCAGTCTTTATTCTCTTTCTTTTTTATTTGCATCTTCGGCTTGCTGGTGTGCTAGCGTTTGTTGATCGATCTTGATATTTTTGGGCTCTAATTTGCAGGTTAGTCTTTCCTTGATTTGTGCAATGGAGTGAGTGTCTATGGAATGCGTTTCGGCAAGTTATGCAGATATATTGTTGTTTATGTTGGGAGGGGTGCTTACTATACCTTTTATTCATCTAGTTAGGACTGGTTTTTGTTAGCTAGCCATCCCATCTAAAATGGTAAAAATGGTCCAATTTTATCAAAGAAAAATTGACAAGTTACGTTGATCAATAGAGAAAAGCAATTGAAGTTGTGCCATTAAATAAAGTACAAAGTAGAATATACAGTACAAAGTAGAAAGCAGTCGAGAACTGCTTCGAGAAATACATTGGCCCCATCAAAAATAATTTGCGTTTTTAAATTTACCCTACAATTTGTCATTTGTATCAGGTTAATTAAACTACGAGGGTTATTACATTAGTTTACGAAATTTGGCATCATTTCGTAACCGATCACGTCCAGAGAAGTCTGACAGGTGGACAAAGCTTTTCTATGATTGTACTAAATATTCTAACTTGTAAAATTATTCCATTTGTCAAGCTTTTTTTTCTAAACAGACGGCGGACGAGTGGCGTGTTGTGTCATATAACCTATTATTCTTTTGACTATTTTCATGATAGCTCTATTGATTGAAAATTAAAGTTCAAATTAAATAACTTGATTTTATACTAAAATATTTAAAAAATAATCTAGAAATGTTAATAAATTCATTTACAACTTTACGACATCTTCCTTTATTTCTTTGTTGTAGTTTATAAGAGTATGTTTGTTTTTGTATTATTTTTTTAAATTTTGTTTTATTTTAAATAATTTTTTTAATAATTTTATATTATTTTAATGTGATGATATTAGAAAGAAATTTTTTAATTTTTTTTAATATAATTTTAAATAAAAATCACTTTATAAACAACTCATATCACAATTTTAAAAAATAACTTATTGATTTATGCGTCAATCAATTAATTTAAGATGAAATGATTGATTGTTTGATTTTTTTATGTGGTTTTTTATATTTCGAAATGGGTTTTGATTATTTTTTTTGTATAATAGTTGTTGTATTTTAAACAAATAAAATATAAATTTTGTAATTAAAATAAATAAAATTAAAAATAAATCATTCAAAAAAATAAATGAAACGTTAAACACAAAATATACGGTTTTGTTTTAGTAATGACATAATTATATTTTTCTCTATTAATAGATTGTTGTAGCAATAAATACCACATTTATAAAAAAAACAATACAGAGAAGAGATTATTAATTCGTATTAATAAACTTAAAGATGAGGGAATCCTTGAGATAACTAATGGAGGGGTTACAATATTGCAAACAAAGTTTTAGGGACCACAGTAAGATAATATAAAGTATTGGAGTTTAGTTTTTATTGAATAATTTTTATCTTGTGGATTTAACTTTACAAACTGACATGTTATGACCCCTTTTTGTCTGGTGAAACATGTTTTTTTTAATGGTGTGTTAGTTTTCTGGAAAGTAAAAAGTTAATTTTTAAATTTTTTTGTGTTTGTTTGTTATCAGAAAAGTTGATCAACGAAAAATACTTTCCAGTCAAAGAAAAATTTAGCTTGGTTTCTAGAAAAGTATTTTCCTTTTATTTTGAGCGGAAAACAATTTCTGAAAGTTGTGAAAAATTTAGAAATGTTATATTATTTGCTGATTATATCAAATTTGGTCCTCAAACTTTTGATTGCTATATATATATTTTGTTTTGAATATTTATTTTTCAATTTCATCCATTAGAATTTAATTTTTATATTAACTTTGATCCTCATTTTTATAATTGTTATTTTCTTTTCCCTTATTATTTTTTAATTGAAAATTTTTATCTATCAAATTTGGTCCTCATTCTTTTGATTGTTATTTATTTTATTTGAAATAATTTATGAAATGGTAATTATTATTATTTTAATTTCTTCATCTTTTTATTTTTTTTTATTTTTTAGATTTGATCTCTATTATTTTGATTATTATTTATTTTATTTGAGATAATTTATTAAATTATATTTTTTTTTCAATTCCATTCCCATTCAACTTTTTAATTTGTAAGATTTGTTCCTCATTATTTTAATAAACTTGAAAAAAATTAAACATTAACAAGTTATTTTCCAGTTCATTTTCCATTACATAACCAAACACTGGAAAGTGTTTCCAACTTATTTTTCATTACACTACCAAACATCGAAAAATAATTCACTTTTTCGGAATTCACTTTCCAAATAGAAACTACTTTTCAGCAAAAAAAAAGAAAAGGAGGGGGCTAAAATGCAACTAGATTCTTGATATCATTTAAAAGAAAATACAAAAAAGAGAAACAAAAGCATTACAAGTGTGTGTTTTTTAGAAAATAAAAATCAAACATCTAAACAACATAATTTCTTCTAAAACACTAAAACTATTACATGTCGTGTCAGACAACCTATTACTCTTTTGATTATTTTCATGTTAGCTCTAATGAGTTCAAGTTAAATGTTTTTATACTTAAATATCTAAAAAATATTATAGAAATATAAAAAAACTCATTTACAACTACAACACAATCTCTAATGAATGTATTAGTTAAACATTGTTCTTACTCTAATGACTCAATTAGTTAAACATTGTTCTTACGACATTTTTTTTATTTTTTTGTTATTGTTTATAAGAATATATTTATTTTTGCGTTATTTTTTTTAGTATTCTCGATTAAATCATTTTTCAGTTTTTTTTTACACCTCTAATAAAAAGATTACTTCATTGTCAACTATTTCATCCAATCTTCCATTATAAATACTTTTGAAGCCGAATATTCATAAACCCATCCGGTTTCTTCTATCTAAAATTGATCGACATCCTCAAAAAACATTATGGCATCTTCTATAGAAAACCACGTCAGTCAAGTTGATGAAGCGAAAGATGAAAACTTTGGATATGCCATGCAACTAGCTTTGAGCTCAGTGCTACCCATGACTCTACACACGGCGATTCAGCTTGGCATCTTTGAGATCATAGCCAAAGCAGGTCCAGATGTCAAACTCTCTGCTGCAGATATCGCAGCCAAGTTGCCCACAGATAACCCCGATACACCAAAGATGCTGGACCGTATTCTAAGGCTCTTGGCTAGCCACCAAGTGCTTTGTTGTTTTGTCGATGGCTCGGAGAGGTTCTACAGTCTGGCTCCTGTGTCCATGTACTTTGTGCGCAACCAAAATGGTGTTTCTTTGGCCCCCTTCATGGCCTTGAATCATGAAAACGTCATCTTACAGAGCTGGTTTGTCACTCCCTATCTATTGTCACATTTTTTCTATTTAATTTTTGCTTGCTTCAATTTACTATAATAATATTAGTAAACATTGTACCTCTTATCATCATTTCTCTCCCCTATCTCTCTCTTTTTTGTTGATAAGGGCAGCTAGCTAATCTCAATGTTTATCCGTTTCCTGCTAGGTCTCAACTAAAAGATGCAGTTCTTGAAGGAGGAGTTGCGTTTCACAGAGTCCATGGAGTACATGCCTTTGAGTACAATGGCTTGGACCCTAGGTTCAATCAGGTATTCAACACAGCAATGTACAACCAAACCACTGTTGTAAATGGAAATATGCTTGAGAAATACAATGGTTTCAAGAACCTGAAACAGCTGGTTGATATTGGTGGTGGCTTGGGACACACTATGAAGGCAATAACCTCTAAATATCCCCATATCAAGGGTATCAATTTCGACTTGCCACATGTTATAGAGCATGCGCCGGCCTATCCTGGTATGTTTTGTTCCTCCTCTCCTTACGTTTAATTTATGGTAATTGTTAAATTTTATTCTTTCTGGTTCCGCTGATACTTGCTCATGTTTCTGTCAGTGATTAAGGTTAATCAAACACTGTGGGAAAATTAAATTGACAAATTAAGAGAATTTAGGAAAACATGATAACATGCTCCGTATTCATTAATGAATCCGCCTGAAACTTCAAACCTCGTATGACCAAAATCTGAAATTTGAGGTGCCACAATCTAAAACATGACAAGCCACACATATACTTTACCCATAAAAATGTTTTCAGTGAACCCAAAAGAAAAGAAGAGAAGTTTGCAGAGAATCACAGGCTTTACAGGATAAGGAAAAGACTAGACAATGAAAGACTTGGTCATAGATGTGGGAACTGGTTTCTCATGCAGGTGTGGAGCACGTGGGAGGAGATATGTTTGAAAGTGTTCCCAAAGGAGATGCCATTTTCCTGAAGGTACCAAAATTCTGACGGCATATAATCTACTTGCTCAATTTTAGACACCAAAATCACTAATAACGACTAATGGATATATAATCTTATAGTGGATACTCCATAATTGGAGTGATGATCACTGCTTGAAGTTGTTGAAGAACTGCTACAAAGCTATTCCAGAGGATGGGAAGGTAATTGTTATGGAATCAGTTCTTCCGATCACGGCCAAGACAAGCCCTGCTGCGAAAGCGATCTCGCAACTTGATGTACTGATGATGATGTCTCAAAACCCAGGAGGGAAAGAACGGACTGAAGATGAATTCATGGCCCTGGCCACTGCAGCTGGATTCCGTGGCATCAAATTTGAAACCTTTGTTTGTAATTTTTGGGTCATGGAGTTCTTCAAGTAGATTACTGCTTAAAATTGCATTTTGCAGAAATTGGAGTATGCATTACCAGTTTCTACCAGAATTGAAGCGTTCATGACTGCCCGTGTGGAACGATATTTATGGAATAAATAAAATAGCTGTTCATCAGCTTTTAGCATTCCCAAGATAGAAGTTTGATGAGCTACATGCTTTGCAAATAGATATTGTATTTTTGTTGCAACAATGCATTCCTATCCATGTATGAACGTAAAAAAAACAAATTAATATGTTGAATAATAATAAGTGGTGATTGTGGATCCCAAATAATTATAAATGATTGGTGTATATTATGAGTGTTACGTTTAGGCATTGGAACTAACTCTACACTAATAGCTGAAAGGAGCTTCATTGTTCATGAATCGTGATCTCTTCATTTTTTTCTTCTCATTTTTTCATTTTTTTTTAATTTTATTTCCATATTTTTTTATTGAATTCTTCTCTTACCTAATTTCATCATATAAAATTTTAAATTATTGTAGAAAGATAATATTTAAAGAGAGGACTGTAAAGTAAAGCATGAAAAAAAATGCATGACCAATCTCAAAAGTCTTAAAATTTTGATTTTGATTCAAAAATTTATTTTTATTTTTTAATCCTTAGATTTTAGAAAAGAAAGAAAGAGTTGCTAGAAAATAGCGAAATAGAGAGAAAGTTGTCAATTAGTTACATTCCATACACAAAAATAAAAGCAATCTTTGTGTCAATGAATTTTTCTTCTTGAGAATAGTTCAATGAAGATGGCATCTCCTTGTTTTTTAGAGTAGATTGGGATCCATTTGTTTTTTTATTTGATTGGTTTTTATTTTTAGAGTGATTTTGGGGTGTTTTGAGGTTATTAAGTGCTCTTTTAAGGATCATATTATATTTAAAGGTGTTTTTAAGCAGAAAGTGTTGAAAATTAGGTTTTTAGGGCCCAAAAACTTATCCTGATTTTCAATCATCCGACGGATCAAATAATGCATGTCACTTATCACTATAGGCGATTTGTCGTTTTTTTTTAAAAAAAAACCCAGCATCTCGTCTTAATAATAATAATAATAAGCCTATGCCCACACTTGGGAATTTTTATTTTATTTTTTCCTCACTAGAACAATGCTTTGCTTTTACCCCTTTTTTTATCTAATTTTTAATTTTATTTTTCAATAACCTAATCTCTTTTTTTTTCTTGTAATTTCATCCTTTAACATGTGATTGGTGAAATTATGCTTCATGTTTTTTTGTAATACTTTTATATAGGGCTATCATAATCTCATGACATGAGTAACGAGTTTGGAAGGTTAACTCACATTGACTAGAGTGGTTTTTTTTTTGTATTTTTAGTTGTCTTTTTTTTTTCAATTTAATCTTTCAACATTGGATTAACTGTGAATTAAGCTTCATAATTTATTTTAATTAGTTTTTTATTCTCATGACTCAAATCACGGATTTAACAGATTAACACGAGATAATCCAAGTCAATCTAATTTGTCGTCATTTAAATATATTTTTTAAAAATATCATCTAATATTCGTTGTCTCAATATTTATATTATTAATAAATTTGAAAAAAATATTATTACTATAAAAAAAACCTTACATTTGATTTGAAAGGTAAAATAAAAAATTATTGTTGTTGTTGTTGTTGTTGTCGTCGTCGTCGTCGTCGTTGTTGCTATTCTTATTATTATTATGATTATTAGTGTTATTCTTATTCTTAATATGGTTTTAATTTTTATTATGATTAAATTTGAAAAAAAAAATTATTACCATTGAAGAAAAACCATAAATTTGATTTGAAATGATTAAAAACTATAAGAACTTAGGTCGGATAAGTTTAATATTATTACTATTATTATTATTATTATTAGAAGAACCAGACCCCAAAAACTTAAGTCTGGCTGGGGCATCAGAACGAAGTTTATAATCATTAGTATTATTCTTATTGTTATCATTATCATTAATAATTTTTTAAAAAAATATTATTACTATCGAAAAAAAAACCTTAAATTTGGTTTCAAGGGATAAAAAACTATAAGAACTTGGGTCAGACAAAATTAATAATATTATTAATATATAAAATATTTTTATTTTTATAATAAATATTACTATTGGTATTATTATAATTAATATTATAAATATTACTCTTGGGTCAGGCGTTTTAACAAGGCCCAGGACTCTTGGGTCTAGATTTATAAATAGACCTAACGCTCTTGGATCTTAGCTTTTTTTGATATTTTTTTATGTCAACGCGGTCCACCTAACTAGTCTTTACTACAAGAACTAGAACAACCCAACTACTTCACTGCTTATGTGAAGAGTGGATGAGTTGCCTTTTTTGTTTTCTTTTTAAATTTCATCTCTTATTTTTTTTATTGAAGTATTTTAGGCTATTTCTTTTTCAATTTCATCTTTAAACATCTCGTTGATTTTGAACTGGTTTTATAATTTGCTTTTGTTTGCTTCTTATAAGGTTATCGTAATCTCAAACAAATATCACAATATTCGGTTAGTGCTCAATTTTATAAGCATCTATTTTTGTTATTATATTATTAGGTAAGAAATAGTTAAAAAAAAAAATTTAAACCCAATAGAGTCCATGATCCAAGTTGTTGGTTTGACATGTTAAACAGCAAATCCAGAGTCGATCAACAATATCACAATCTAAATATTGAAAAAAGGATGTCATCTTAAATTTGTTTTAAAGCCAAACCAGCCTTTTTATTGGTTTTTCATATTGCCTTTGGACTCACCAAGTTGATTAGGTCACGTTAGAAAAACTACCACATCAATTAATTTTAAATCCGGGCTAAATAATGAGTCAGGTTGGGAGGTTTCAAAGTTGGGCTGGGCCCCATTTTTTTCTTTGATTGAATCCTTTTTTTCTTTTATTTTTCAATCTTGTCTTTTAATATTTGGTTGATTTTGAATTGGTCTTTATAATTTATTTTAGTTCACTTTGTATGAGGTTATTACTTGTCTCAAATAAATATCATGGTATTTGATTGGTGCTTAACTTTGCAAGAGATGATTTTTGTTATCATATTTTTAAGCAAAAAATAATTTTAAAAAACAAAGCGGTTAAACCTAGTGGAGTTCATGATCCAGGTTAAGGGTTTAGTGGGTTAAGACGTGAAGTTTGGGTCAATACAATATGTCATCTTCTCAATATTAGAAAAATAATATAAAATAAAAGATGTCATCTTGAATTTTTTTTTAAAAGCCAAAACATGCTTCTTACTTGTTTTATGGGTAGTTTTTAGACTAGTCAAATTAACTGAATCATATCGAGACAACTTTCATGCGGGTTAATTTTAAACTCGTGCTAGAAAAATAGCCTATTATATAGATTTCAAGATTGGCTTTACATGTTGGAGTTTAATAATATTTATAAATAACTTTCTACGAACTTGACTCTTTTTTTTTAAATGATTAAAAGGTTTGAGAAATTATTCTTGCATCCAAAAATTCGAATGAATTGTTGTATATTAGAAAAGAAGCGTATTATATGTAAAATTGTCCATGTGCAAAAATGCTTCTGCATGCTACAAACACAGGTTTCTTCTAAAACTCTTATATTTTTCAATATTTATTTTTAATTCTAATTATTTGTATTATTGCTTTTAGTTGTTGATTTAATGTAGATAAAGGAAACAAAAATCTATGTTGCCTTTGTTTGCCTAATTCTTTCCAATTAATCTTCTAACAGCTTCACCACTTTCCTTCATTGCACCACTCTCTATTATCACTACAGGGAAAAATTAAACACCAAAATAGTCTCATAGAACAATCAAGCTGTTAGTCCCATCTCTATTTTTTCTCGTTTAATAAATCATTATTTAAGTTTGTCAAGCATTTATGACAGGAATTGAGAATAAATTGGTTTGAAATACTCAACACTCATTGTATTTATGTGAGCTGTTAAAGTTGAGGTTTCTGTGACTTGTGCTCGATTAAAAGATAATTAATAGCATGCCAGGAAGCCACTGTTTTTTATCCATCCAGTGCCTTTTATCTTCAATTGAATCAGTTCTACTCAGTACAACGTTGTTATTAGTCATAACAACAATTAAGATTCTGTCAACTCGGCTCATATATGTTTTATAAGATTCTTGAAGCTAGATTAAACAGGAGCCAGGGTGGCCCTGTTGTGAAATGTTGAAAACGTAGCAACTAAAAGAGAACTTTTGTGTAAAACATGTGGAGGGAGATATGTTCAAAAGCGTTCCAAAGGGAGATGTGTTATCATTCTAAAGGTGAGTTAAAACCTTGCTGACAGTTTCCCCTAGTGACTGGGATGATGAATACTGCTACTTGGAACTGTTAAAGAGCTGTCATATATTTGTTCTAGCTGATGGGAAATTAATTGTTGTGGAGCAGATTCTTCCAAATCTTGCAGAGAATATTACTACTGTTTCCATGCATAGACGACTCTCAACTTGACATGGTTTCACTAACTCAACAGGAGGGAAGGAACGAAGGTAAAATCACCTTTTTAACTTGGCATTCAGTGCTGGATTTAAAAGTGTCAATTTTGTATCTTATCTTTATCACTGTTAGGTTACGAAGTTCTTGAAGTAGATGATATCCAAGTTTAAGAGCTGTAACTCGTATAAGCCCTTGTTACTTGTTAGTTACTCGTACCAGATGAGAAATGAAGTTGTTTGATGCATGTTCCCTAGCAGAACTGGGAAAAGGTATTTGATAGAGTCCCGTTGTGAATTTATTGGATCTTGGAACAAAACACTTGATGGCCGGATGTTATGAAACTACTAACCATTAATGGAAGAAATTATCATAGATCTAAGCTAATATATCTCAATCAAACAATAATGATTTGGGTTATCCTTCATTAACTCACGTCTAATGTCCCCACCATCTTCTCTTTAACAGCATCACATATTCCAAAGGCAGAGCTCTGGTTTGCAACATTATAATTACAGTTATAATTAAAAAAAACATTAAAAGATTTGGTGATTCAACTGTTCACTTAGAGGCAATCAACTATTCACTAGAGTAGTTCTAAGCTACACCCCCTCGACTGGCTTTTTTTTCCAGATATGTCCGGTCCAGGAGCTGCTAGGTGCTTTGTTCATCTAATGTTTTCCTATGTTCCTATGATTTTCCTGCCTCATGTGCCCTTTTTTCCATCCAAGACACCAAGAGCTGCATTATTTCTTGTGTTATAGAATAGCTTATGTTTGTCTTTTTAGCTCACAGGGTTTGCACGTCTTATCAGTCTTTATTCTCTTTCTTTTTTATTTGCATCTTCGGCTTGCTGGTGTGCTAGCGTTGGTTGATCGATCTTGATATTTGTGGGCTCTAATCTGTAGGTTAGTCTTTCCTTGATTTGTGCAATGGAGTGATTGTCCATGAAATGCGTTTCGGCAAGTTATGCAGATATATTGTTGTTTATGTTAGCTAGCCATCCCATCTACTTTGTGGATGGCTGTATCGATCGGCAAGGTCCTCAATATGCAATTAGGTTAGGTAATGACATATTTTTATTTGGTTTGGCATGACTTATTTCTACAAGTATGTAACCAAGTGGGGGCCAAATTAAGAAGTACATGATTTGGTCAATGAGTTGCCATAATGATACACAAGGGAATGATGAAGTTTAGATTGAATGAAAGGAGGATTAGGATACATAATAAAAATGGTCCAATTTTATCAAAGAAAAATTGACAAGTTACGTTGATCAATAGAGAAAAGCAATTGAAGTTGTGCATCCTTAGAATTAGAAAAAATGAAGATGGTGTGGTTACTTGGTGGTTTTCTATAGTTTTCCTTATGTAAAAAAGGCTAAGAAAGAAAAAAGGGGACGATCAAACATAATAACAACCGAACAACCCAATAACAATTGCACTGCATTTCAATCAAGTTTGCAAAAACTTCACATCAACTACTAGGTAGTAATTAATCAAGCAAGGCAAGTAACTTGTAGGCTTGTAATTAGCAGGTTTGTAATCTAGTAAGCTTGGAATTTTCATTATTAAGAAATCTAGAAAACACCAAAAATATTAGTCCATGCTTTTTTGTCAAGGCATTTCAGTTCGTGGTTGTAATCAAACCAAAGATCATTCAATGAGTATAAGTTCTTTAATCTTGAATTATTAAAGTTCTTATTTACATTCATAGCATTAAAAATATTTCATTACTTCTCATTAATTAAATTATATTATGACATTGCTATAAGTCTAGAATTACAAATCTAGAGTTCTAGTGAAGGTCTAGAATATAAATTTCATAAATTAGACTTACTATCCAAACTTGAGATAAAATTAAAGTCCTTTTAATTGAGATAGACACAAAAGAACCTATAAAATAATTGGCAACCACACTAGGAGTGTCATATATGTTCTTTGAAACTATGGTACTAAAAATATTAATATTACTGGAAAATGTAGAAGAAATAGAACAATTAGTTGATCTCCCTATTAAACAAGGAAATAAATAATCAATCCTTTAAGGGGAAGAAATATAAAATGAAAAAGAAAACAAGTTTATGACTATAGAAGAGAGATATTTACTCTTTGAACGGAGAGTGGATGATGCAAATAAGATACTCGAAGAGAGGTATAAATATCTTTCTGAAAAACCTAAAAAGAAATATAGAATCAATATAAAAATGATTGAAAATCATTTAAATATAATTGTAGTAATGAATGAGAGATTAAATCATGTCATTCTAATGTTAGAAAAGAAAAAACCGTGAAATAAGTTTGGAGCATAAAGTAGGAAAATCACAAATATGAAGAGAGGTATAAATGTCTTTATGAAAAAACTAAAAAGAAATATAAAATCAATATAAAAATGATTGATATCATTTAAATATAATTGTAGCAATGAATGAGTGATTAACTCATGCTATTCTAGAGTCTAATGTTAGAAAAAGACTGAAAGGTGAAATAAGTTTAGAGTATGAAGTAGGAAAATTACAAAACATGAATAAAGAATATTATAAGAGAATGATTAAGGCTATTAAATATGTCAATGCAAAATTAAACACCAAAATAAGAAAAAGAAAATGATGAAGTGATTTTTTATTTTAATTATACTATGTTGGAGACAGTGAATAATATTTCTAAATAAATGGTAGTTAAAATTAAAAACCATTTAGATGATAAAGTTGAAAAAGAATCAAATTATTAGAAGTATGATCATAAACAAAATGGGAAGCCTTTAATAATAGAGGAAGCCGAGAGTAGTTCAAAAAATAAATTTATTTATTGTAAGAGTTCATCACTAAAAGATATAGATGAGATTATGATTCCAAATAACCTCGAAATAAATGGACTTCCAAATAAAATTAATCCAGAGTATATTCTAGGTAAATAAGCTTATAGACTTAGATTTTAACAAATACATAGGCCAATATATAGAAAACCATATTTAGATTACATTGATAGAATATATATTTATCCTAATAATTTCAAGTTTCCAAAGTTTACTTTATTTAATGGCATCTCCTTGTTTTTTAGAGTAGATTGGGATCCATTTGTTTTTTTATTCTATTGGTTTTTATTTTTAGAATGATTTTGGGGTGTTTTGAGGTTGTTAAGTGCTCTTTTAAGGATCATATTATATTTAAAGGTGTTTTTAAGCAGAAATAGTTGAAAATTAGATTTTTATGACCCAAAAACTTATCCTGATTTTCAATCATCCAACGGATCAAATAATGTAGGTCACTTATCACTTTAGGCGACTTGTCGCTATTTTTTTTAAAAAAAAAACAAGCTTCTCGTCTTAATAATAATAATAAAAAGCCTATGCCCACACTTGGGAATTTTTATTTTATTTTTTCCTCACTAGAACAATGCTTTGCTTTTGCCCCCCTTTTTATATAATTTTTAATTTTATTTTTCAATAATCTAATCTTTTTTAGTATTATTTTTTCTTCCAATTTCAACATGTTAATTTAACATGTGATTAGTGAAATTATGCTTCATGTTTTTTTTGTAATTCTTTTATATAGGACTATCATAATCTCATGACATGAGTAACGAGTTTGGAAGGTTAACTCATATTGACTAGAGTGGTTTTTTTTTTGTTTTTTTTAATTGTTTTTTGTTTTTCAATTTTATCTTTCAACATTGAATTAACTGTGAATTAAGCTTCATAATTTATTTTAATTAGTTTTTTATTGGTTATTACGATCTCATGACTCAAATCACGGACTTGACAGGTTAACACGAGTTAACCCAAGTCAATCTAATTTGTAATAATTTAAATATTTTTTAAAAAATATTATCTAATATTCGTTGTCTCAATATTTAAAAAGATATCATATAATATGAATTATATTTTAAGTTCATGATTATAATTTTTATTTTAGCTAGAAATCACATTAGGAATACCTTGATTTTTTTATCTTAAAAAGAATTTGATCCAATATATCATCATTTTTATAATTAAAAAAAATACTATCTAATATTTATTATATTTTGATTTTATGATTAAAAAAATTTCTATTAAAAAACATGTTAGTAATGTTTAATTTTTATTTTTTTTGTATAACAGTTGTTGTTTTGATTTGTTTAACTTATTTGGAGTACGGCCATGGATGGTGATCAATCTTTTCCATAAAAGAAAAGACATGATGATGAACAGATTAAAAAAGAATTATTTGGTGGAAGCTAATTTACATTTGTTTTTAATTAGTGTCCACTTTGCTGCTAGGTTTTATCAAGCATGAACGCATAAATACCTATGTAATAGTTTGAGATTGAGGCGAATGATTTTTTTTATAATTAACCCTTTTTTTATTATTATTTTAATTTTTAACATTAGCATGTAAAAATCATTGAAAAAAATACTAAAAAAATATTAATTAATTATTTTTTAAAAGTCAAAAGCATTTTTAAAAAGCACTAAGAAATAAAAATAAAAGCACTCTCGAACACCCCTCTAAATAAATAAAATATAAATTTGACATTTAAAATAAATAAGATTAAAATTGATTCATTCAAAAAAATAAATGAAATGTTAAACACAAAATATGCAGTTTTGTTTTAGTAATGACATATTTATATTTTTCTCTATTAATAGATTGTTGTAGCAATTGAGTTATGACCCCTTTGCAAACTGACATGCTAACTGACATGCTATGACACCAAGAATAAAAAAAATATAAAGTATTGGAGTTTACTTTTCATTGAGTAATTTTTATCTTGTGGATTACACTTTGCAAATTGAGATGCTATGACCTCTTTTTTGTCTGGTGAAACATGTTTCTTATAAAATACAACTAGACTCTTGATCTCTGATGTGCCGCGGATAGAATCATTTAAAAAAATAAATACGAAAAGAGAAACAAAAGCATTATAAGTGTGTTTTTTTTAAGAAAAATAAGAATCAAACATCTAAAAAACATAATTTCTTTTCAAAATGTTTTTCACGTAGAAATATATCAAAATAATATTTTTTTATCTTTTAAAAATCAACATATCAAAATGATCTAAAAACACCAAAAATAATATTAATTTAATTCTTGTGTTACAAAGTGCGTTTGTTAATATTAATTTAATTCAAAGTGCGTTTGTTGTTGATCGATCTTGATATTTTTGGGCTCTAATTTGTAGGTTAGTCTTTCCTTGATTTGTGCAATGGAGTGATTGTCCATGAAATGCGTTTCGAAGTTATGCAGATATATTGTTGTTTATGTTGGGAGGGTGCTTACTATACTTTTTATTCATCTAGTAGGACATGTTTTTGTTAGCTAGCCATCCCATCTACTTTGTGGATGGGTGTATAGATCGGCAAGGTCCTCAATATGCAACTAGGTTAGGTAATGACATATTTCTATTTGGTTTGGTATGACTTATTTCTACAAGTATGTAACCAAGTGTGGGCCAAATTAAGAAGTACATGATTTGGTTACAAGTTGTCATAATGATACACAAGGGAATGATGA
Organism: Populus x sibirica; assembly: GCA_019202695.1. Classification (NCBI taxonomy): domain Eukaryota; kingdom Viridiplantae; phylum Streptophyta; class Magnoliopsida; order Malpighiales; family Salicaceae; genus Populus; species Populus x sibirica. The sequence goes on along the minus strand of JAGMVL010000052.1, from coordinate 1,031,411 downwards.
AGTTTAGATTGTATGAAAGGAGGATTAGGATACGTAATAAAAACGATCCAATTTTATCAAAGAAAAATTATGGATTAATAGAGAAAAGCAATTGAAGTTGTGCATCCTTAAAATTAGAAAAAATGAAGAAGATGTGTGGTTACTTGGTTGTTTTCCATAGTTTTCCTTATTTAAAGAAGGCTAAGAAACAAAAAGGGGACAATAAAACATAATAACAACTGAACAACCCAATAACAATTGCACTGCATTTCAATCAAGTTTGCAAAAACTTCACATCAGCTACTAGGTAGTAATTAGCAGGCAAGTAACTTGTAGGCTTATAATTAATAGGTTTGTAATCCAGTAAGCTTGGAATTTTAATTATTAAGAAATTTAGAAAACATAAAAAATATCAGTTCATGCTTTTTTGTCAAGTCATTTCAGTTCGTGATTGTAATCAAACCAAAGATCATTCAATGAGTATAAGTTCTTTATTCTTGAATTATTAAAGTTCTTATTTACATTTATAGCATTAAAAATATTTGATTGTTTCTCATTAATTAAATTATATTATGGCATTGCTATAAGTCTAGAATTACAAATCTAGAGTTACGTGAAGGTCTAGAATATATATTTCATAAATTAGACTCACTATCCAAACTTGAGATAAAATTAAAGTCTTCTTAATTGAAATAGACACAAAAAAACCTACAAAATAATTGGCAACCACACTAGGAGTGTCATATTTGTTCTTTGAAACTATGGCACTAAAAATATTAATTTTAGCGGAAAATGTAGAAGAAATAGAAGAATTAGTTGATCTCCCTATTAAATAAGAAATAAATAATCAATCCGGGAAGAAATATAAAATGAAAAAGGAAACAAGTTTATGACTATAGAAGAGATATATTTACTGAGAAGAGTTATCCTTAAGATCAATTGTAATTAGCATACAATTCATTGTATTTATCAGTTTGTTCACTTGCACTTATCCAATCCTATTATATAGGACTCTTTAGTTGTAACTTCGTTATATAATGCCAAGACATCTCCTCTTATGGTCAAGGAGATTTACAACCATATTACACAATCTGTCTAACACTTTTATGGTATCAGAGCTCCGGTTGGAGATTGAAATAATGGCAGATTCATCTTCTTCATACTCTACTCTTCTGCTCAACACAATGGTGCACATGCTTACCATTAAACTAACCTTCTCCAATTATCTATTATGGAGAAATCAGTTTGTTCCCCTATTAACTAGTCAAGAACTCTTTGATTTCTTGGATGGGAGCAATGTTGCTCCATGTGCTATGATCATTGATTCTAGTGGAGTCACAAAGCCAAATCATGCTCACAATTCTTGGCTACATACAGACCAAATGCTTCTGAGTTTGTTGTTTTCTTCCCTCACAGAAGAGTCCATGAGTGAGGTGTTGGGTTTACGACACTCACATGAGGCTTGGCAAGCTTTTGAAGTTTCCTTCTCACATCGATCAAAGACTCGTGAATTGCAACTCAAAGATGAACTTCAACTAATGCGGCGAGGATCTCAATCATTGCTTGAGTTCTCCGAATTTTCAAAGGACTTTATGATCAACGGCAGCCATTGGTTGTCTGTTGATGACATAGATAAAGTCCATTGGTATTTACGAGCATTGGGACCAGACTACAAGATTTTCTCTACCACAATGATCTCACAGCGTCTATTACCCTCCTTCTCTGAGATTGTTTCAAAAGCATTGAGTCATGAGATATTCACGTAGGTCAGAACCAAAGAGAGGAAAGCCGTGATTTTCCACGACCTCTGCATACTCTAGCAATGTTAAACCACCATCCAACACTGTGGTTTACTGTCAGCTATGTGACAAAGAGGGTTACTTGGCTAAACATTGTTGGAATTTCCTGAAGCTTAAAAAGAAACAGTCTGCTAACATCTCTAAAGCCTTTTCTGCATGCAGAGTCCAAGACTTTAATAATCATGAGTGGTTTCCTGATTCTGGTGCCACCTCTCACATAACAAATAACTCGGACAATTTGGATGTATCCACTGTTTACACTGGCAATGAACGTGTCCTGGTTGGTAATGGACAATCTCTTTTAATTTCTCACAAAGGTTCTGTTTCTAATATTGTTCCTCAAAGCTCCCTTGTTTTGTCTAATGTTCTTGATGTTCCAGACATTATAAAAAATCTTATTTCTATTAGTCAACTCACAAAACAACTTAACTGTCAGGTTATATTTGCTTCTTCTAACTTTGTGATATAGGATCTAGCTATTAGAACGGTACTGGGGGTCGGTCGATATGAGAATGGTCTCTACGTTCTTGATCAACATCACTGCGCTCTTGCTTCAATTCTTTCTTCCAATAAGCCACAAGCCACAGTTCGACTATGGCATGCACGTCTACGTCATCCACATTTTCGTTTAGTTGCCTCTCTATCTAGAATAAGATCTATTTCTTGTAGTGACAAATTGATTCAAACAGATTATTCACATTGCGATGGTTGTCAACTTGGTAAAAGTCATCGTTTACCATTCTCTCTTAATGATAAACGATGTGCCCTTCCTTTTGATCGTTTACATTGTGATTTATGGGGCCCATCACCAATTTCTTCTGTTAATGGTTATCGTTACTACGCTATTTTTATCAATGACTGTACTCGATTTAGCTGGATGTTTCCTTTGAAACATAAATATGATTTTTTTGATACATTCATCAACTTCTAAAATTACATTACCACACAATTTTTAGCAAAACTAAAATCATTTCAATGTGAGATGGGACTAAATTTACCAATACTAAGTTTCGAAATCATTTACAATCTCATGGTATTGTTCAACGTCTAGCATGTCCATATACTCCCAGCCAAAATGGCATTGCAAAACGCAAACATCAGCATGTTATAGAAACAGGCCTTACTCTTATGTTTCATGCTCGTCTACCAGTATCCTTTTGGGTTGAGGCATTCTCTACGGCAGTATTTCTCATAAACCGACTCCCTTCACCGTCTCTTGGTGGTAAGACTCCTTATGATCTACTGTTTGGTAAGAAATCTGATTATTCTATACTTCGTACCTTCGGGTGTCTTTGCTTTCCATATTTACGTGATTATTCGCCACATAAATTATCTTCAAAATCTGCTCCGTGTGTCTTTTTAGGTTACAGTACCCTTCATAAGGGTTTTCAATACTTCGATCGACAAACACATCGTGTCTATGTCTCTCGTCATGTAAATTTTTTTGAAACTGTTTTTCCCTATGTCGATGGTTCTGTCACTAACATACCATCCACCAATGACTACTACTTTCTTTGAATGTGCAGAATGTGTGTCTAGTCCTTCTCTTTCAGCTGTTGACTCTGTCCTTTCACCATTACCATCCAGTTCCTCATGTTTGCCCTGCAGTGATAGTCTAGCGCCACTGCTTCCCATATTTACAGACTGCTCCACTCCACTGTTTGTTCCTTCCTTTTCCAATGCAGCCTCGCCATCTCTCGAGTCTTCCCAATCTTCTTTACTCACTAACAGCCATCCTATGGTTTCTCGAGGGAAGGCTGGTATTGTTAAACCACGGGTCCAACATGCTATGACTGTTTGCTCTTCTTTGCAACCCTTTCAGACTCTGCTTGCTCTCAAGGAGCCACAGGGCTTTAAATCAGCTGCCAAACACCCTGAATGGTTGTCTGCCATGGACTCTGAAATTCAAACCTTGCAGAAGAATGACACTTGGACTCTGGTACCTCGTCCTACATCACACAATATGGTTGGCTGCCGATGGATTTTTAAGACCAAACTTCGATCTGAAGGGTCAATTGAGCGCCATAAAGCATGTCTTGTGGCTCAAGGGGTTTCTCATATTAAGGGTCTTGATTTTGATGACGCATTCAATCCGGTTGTTCGCCCAGCTACTGTTCGCCTGATTTTATCATTGGCACTTACATATGGCTGGCGTTTACATCAGCTTGATGTCAATAATGCGTTTCTCTATGGCCTTCTTCATGATGAAATCTACATGGAACAACCTCTAGGCTATACTGATCCTTTGTTTCCTCGGCATGTCTGTCGTCTCAAACGAGCACTGTATGGCTTGAAACAAGCACCTAGAGCTTGGTTCCATCGCTTTAGCTCTTTTTTGCTTCAGATTGGTTTTCTTTCCAGCAAAGCTGATTCATCATTATTTGTCTATCACTCTACTCTCGGGACAGTTTATCTACTCCTCTATGTTGATGACATCGTAATTACTGGCAGTAACACATCTCTAGTTCATCAGTTTATTGCTTCTCTTTCCAAGGAGTTCTCACTGAAAGACTTAGGTATTCTTCATTATTTTCTTGGTGTTGAAGTTCAGCCTACTGATCAGGGTCTACTCCTCAGCCAAACAAATTATGCCATTGATCTCTTGCAGCGAGCTTCCATGGTTGATGCTAAGCCAATCTCTACACCCTTTATTGTGGGACAACATTTGGATACCGAAGGAACTTTGTATACTGATCCTACCTTGTTTCGTTCTTTGGCTGGTGCACTACTATACCTGACAATCACCAGACCTGATTTGTCATTTAGTGTTAATTCTATTTGCCAATTTATGCACTCTCCAACAGAGGATCATTTTCGTGCACTTAAACACATTTTACGATATATTAAAGGCACTGTTCACTATGATCTTCAGCTGCAGAAACAATTTACTCATGAACTTTTTGCTTATTCCGATGCTGACTGGGCCGGTTGCCCTGACACTCGTCGATCTACCTGACACTCGTCGATCTACCACTGGTTATGCAATCTTTCTTGGTTTCAATTTAATTTCATGGTCTTCCAAGAAACAGAGCACTGTTTCGCAATCCAGTGCAGAAGCTAAGTATCGCTCCTTAGTTGTTGCCACTTCTTGATATTGCTTGGATTGTTCAAATACTCGAGAGACCTTCATGTTACATTACCAGCTTCCCCTACTCTGTGTTGTGACAATCAAAGTTCCATCTTCATGGTTGGTAATCCTGTTACTCGTCCACAGTCCAAGCATATTGCCATTGACTACCATTTTATCCGTGAGCTTGTTGCTAATGGCTTCCTGAAGTTACAATTCGTTCCCTCTTCCATGCAACTTGCTGACTCCCTTACAAAAGGTGTGTCCAAACCGCAGTTCTTTCTCTTTCGAAGCAAGCTTCGTGTTCTTCCTTCTCCCATGCTTACCTTGTAGGGGGTGATAAGAGTTATCCTTAAGATCAATTGTAATTAGCATAGAATTCATTGTATATATCAGTTTGTTCACTTGCACTTATCCAATCCTATTATATAGGACTCTTTAGCTGTAACTTCGTTATATAATGCCAAGACATCTCCTCTTATGGTCAAGGAGATTTACACCCATATTACACAATCTGTCTAACACTTTTATTTACTCTTTGAATGGAGAGTGGATGATGAAATAAGATACTCGAAAAGAGGTATAAATATCTTTCTGAAAAACCTAAAAAGAAATATATAATCAATATAAAAATGATTGAATATCATTTAAATATAATTGTAGTAATGAATGAGAGATTACATCATGTCATTCTAGAGTCTAATGTTAGAAAAAGAAAGAACCGTGAAATAAGTTTGGAGCATAAAGTAGGAAAATTACAAAATATGAAGAGAGGTATAAATGTCTTTATGAAAAAACTAAAAAGAAATATATAATCAATATAAAAATGATTGAATATCATTTAAATATAATTGTAGCAATGAATGAGTGATTAACTCATGCTATTCTAGAGTCTAATGTTAGAAAAAGACAGAAATGTGAAATAAGTTTGGAGTATGAAGTAGGAAAATTACAAAACATGAATAAAGAATATTACAAGAGAATGATTAAGGATATTAAATATGTCAATGCAAAATTAAACAATAAAATAAGAAAAAGGAAATGATGAAGTGATTTTTTATTTTAATTATACAATGTTCGAGACTGTGAAAAATATTTCTAAATAAATGGTAGTTAAAATTAAAAACCATATAGATGAGAAAGTTGAAAAAGAATTAAATCATTGGAGGTATGATCATAAACAAAATGGGAAAGAACCTTGTTGGCCAAAATAGTTCAGTGCTAGGAATAATCCTCTTTTTGAATCAAGAATTAACCATTGGAAGCCTTTAATAATAGAGGAAGCCGGGAGTAGTTTAAAAAATAAATTTTTAATTGTAAGAGTTCATCACTAAAAGATATAGATGAGATTATGATTCCAAATAACCTCGAAATAAATGGACTTCCAAATAAAATTAATCCAGAGTATATTCTAGGTATAATAAAATAAGCTTATAGACTTAGATTTTAACAAATACATAGGCCAATATGTAGAAAACCATATTTAGATTACATTGATAGAATATATATTTATCCTAATACTTTCAAGTTTCCAAAGTTTACTTTATTTAATGGCTAAAGAAGTGTGTTTGCTAGAGAACATATAGCAAGATTTTTTTGCCAATGTAAGAAAGTATTTGATTCTAACTTTTTAAAATTAATATCATTTTCAAATTCTTTAACAGGAGATGCTTTTACTTGGTTTATTCAGTCCAGAGTTGGAATGATATGTAAACAATAATCCAAGCTCGCTTCTCTATAACAGAATCAGAATTTGTTTTGGCTAATTTGATGAAATTGAAGCAATATCCTGAACAAATTGTTAAATGATATTTAGATAGGTTCATGATGCCATCTTGGCTACGACATCAAAGAATTCATTAGGAGTGTCTATTGGGTCTATTTTAAGGCCTAAAACGAAATGGATCCAAGAGAATTTTGATGGGCTAAATCAAGAGGTTTGGGTTAAAAAGGTTCAAATCTCTCAATCTAAGCTTTTGTCTACTTTTTGGTTCATATCTGGAGCTACAAAAGGATTTTGGATGTGATTCCAATTGCGTTGGAAAATACACATTTGCACTTTTCTATCCATATATGGTAGGCTCGTTAATTCATCCATACAAGAGAGAACGTGTTTGAAGTTGGGCTTAGACTTTGCAAGCATAATGCGGAAACAGAAAAGATATTATTTCCTTAAGAACTATGGATTCCATTTGCTATAAAGAGTCCTACAGCCTTTGACTTACTTATTTTACAAAGATTCCATATCAAACAATAAGAACTAATTGGTCATAAATTAATTCTTATTTTATAAGGCATCAGGTTTTTGTTCAGTATGGATTCTTCAACAGTTATTTATCTTGGATATTTTTCATTATCATATATGGCAAAGGGTGAAAAATAATCTTAGACTATTATTTTATTTATTTTTATTATTTTAAACCTAATTTAATTAATTTGGGCTTTATTTAAATTGGGTGCATGTTTAACCAATTAGTTTTAGGGTTTACATACAAATATTTTTATCTAAGGATTTTATTCAGTTTTGACAATAATAACAAAGTTGCTGCATGTTGTGTATGCTCTGTAAGTGATTCTCATATTTTGATTCTTGATTGAACTACTCAAATTTATCATCGAAGGATTGACCAATCTTCGTGGCATTTTCTATACTTCTCGTTCGCATCTTGATATAAGTGGAAGGTGGGGGTGGTCTTCTTTATAGTCTTGGTTTTTCAAGATAAGATTCATGTTGGATCAAGCTTAAATTCAAACTTGATCTTAGCTTTTTTAGGAGGACATCAATTTTTATGTGAGTTTATGGATTTTTATATTCATAGGCATCAGTTAATGGAAGCAAGGGAAAATGTTAGGCTAGAATTCTTGAAAAGGAATTTAATATGATTACTCAACAGGGATTAAAATTAGAGTTAAGAAAGAAATTCCTAGGAATGGAGTTCAAAGAGATATATAAATTGGGAGTAAGGACTTCTAGAGAGAAAATTATTGAAAGAAAAAGTAGATAAGAGGATTCCAATTTTTAAAACTTATTATCAAGAAAATACATGTAGATGTCGTAGAGTTTGTACCTGGTGCACCTGTAGTCTATGATATTTTGACTAAAAATAATACTAAAGCTTTAAAGTTTTCGAGATCAATGAGGAAAGATATTGATATGAATCTCATGATCACGTAGTCATATACAGTTGTCCCACTTCTATTCCTGGAGGCTTATCTTGTTACACCACTTTCAAACGGTGCTGCACTAGCTTTGCAAACATAATTTACACTTGAAATGTTTAATGCTCTAGCTTTTTTGGATTATTAAGACAGCGCAGCCTTCTACATTCGGTTGCTCAGTTTAGCCTCGACGCTTTCAATGTTTTTTTCATTTCATTCCATTCTCTGTCTGATCATCTTCGTGAATCAATCCAAAAAATCTACAACTTACTTCTTATACTGTTCACTTTGCACCCCGCGGGGCAATTCACCTAGTGATATCACTATGGGTCCATGGAGTTTTAACTAGCTTTTGTCATTGCTTTTATGTAGGGCGCATATCTAATTTTTGTTTAGGCTTTGAGATTAACCACAAGATGAGGGTTTTTTTTTTTTATCTTTATAAGCAAATTCTGGTAACAGATTCTTGTAAAATAAAATTTGGGTAACTCTTTTCTTTGCCTACATTTAGAGCCTCAGATTTATGAAAACCATGGTTTTGTGAACTTGTTTAGTCGCCAAGCCAAGCATAGTTTTTGTTGTGAATGGTGAACTGAACGATATATATTTAGCCGAGGTCGATGTTTTTAAGACTGCAATAATCAAATCCTTATATGTGTTAAGACCTTGTGTTGTGTGTTCAGTAAAAGGGGAAGTATATCAGGTCCTTGCAAGTCGCGGTTTAAATTTTTGTATGTCATGACTCGAGCAGTTTGACATCATTTCATTTTTTCCCTCATCCTTCCTCAGATTGAAAGAAGTGCTGTGCAGACAATCGACACTCACCAGCCCTTTAGTATCCAGAATTCCTCATTTATTCAGTGGATCAGCATTAAACGCTTCATTTTCATGCTTGTAATTGTTTCCCAGATGCTTTTGGTCAGATTCTTCTCTAATTTAGGTAATACTAAATTTTGATGTGGAGTCTTCATACATTGCAAACCCAAAGAAACAAGCTGAATTGCTTTGCTAGCACACAAAGGGAGAGAGCAAAACATAGCCGCAAGGTACTTGGATAAATATAGCTGCTCTAGACCTTCCACCTAGAAGGTGATTATGGGCATAACTAATTCCAAGGGCGAGGAAGCAAAATATTTAATTACATGTATCTTCAAGATAAAGGTACATTACATGGATTTACTCTGGTTAGAAGCTTATGTAAACAAAATGAAGCAAGGCAACATGTTCATGCACAAAGCGGCATGATTCCTTTTTTCTTTTTGAGAAAACCGAAAGTTCATCTCATTGCAGCAGTGTTTCAACTGGCTTCCTTTAGCTGCTACCAATTACTTCCTTGTATGTGTCTTTTATTTTTGCAATCAAAGCTTCCCTGCAATTTTCCCATGTGTATTAACATAAAATTAATGAGACAAACATGATACATTTTTGCACCAATTTCTAGGTGGTTGTGTAGCAAGCATACACTTACCTGTCAGGTTTGAAAACCAGATTCTTGTATGCAAACCACTGGAAAGAAAAACAGGTGATGTATGATACATTAGAAAAATATTATATTGTTAGCCACACACTGTATAAACAACAAATTTTAAGTTTTCAGACATCATAGACGAAAAAAAGGAGCAATTAAGTTGAAGATTGTTAAGATGATGTGCTGATATTCGCACAGGCTCCTATATCCTACAATATTCCATCAACGTTGGAGGCATTTGTTGGATGTTGATGATATCAAAGCCTTCAGATGTAAGAAGGAAAATGAAATCTACTTAATATAATTTGTCTTCTTATATAAATCAAAATAGAAAAATTGAGAAAATACTACTTACTCCAGTGTAGCCAATTCCAGCAAGCTCAAGAACCCCAGGAATCAAAGGAAGTCTCTCAATTGCCTGGTACAGGAACACTTTAACCTCTTCAATTTAATTTAAAGGGAAAGATCAATGCCAAAGGCAGGTAAGGGGACTTAAAGAAATAACATTGGGATAAAAGTGCATTTGGCGAAGCAGCTCACCGAGATAAACCCAGCCGAGCCCCAAAGTGCAACTCCGCCAGCTACTACAACTGAACTCACTGCATATTTGTCTTCAACTTTATCCCACTGTCCACCGATAACAGATTCAAATAAAAATTTTCCCAAACTTAATTAAAGCACGTTTCATGAGAGGAAGATTTCTTACAGCTTCTTGAACTGTCTTGACAATCTCTGGAAGCTCAGTTGAAGCGACTGCTACTGGGGCCTCTCCTGTAGCCATAGTCATAACATTGCGAGCGATCTTTCGACCTGAAATTAAAAATCGAAAATCACTGTGAATAAAACAGAACATCTGTGTGTCTGATATGTAATGCGAAGTGTCTACATGTATGTGTATTATTTGAGACTCACAATAAGCAGCGGCTTTCCAGGGGCGGTTTCGAGGCTGGACAGGAGGAGGGGGAGTGTAGGGAGGCTCACACACTGTGGCGATGCAACTGCTGATTGGCGAGAAGCCTTGGCATCAATAAGGCTTGATGATGAGGAGATTGACAGGGGTGTGGAGGAAGTTGAAGCCATGACTGTAGTGAATCCCTACAGGTCACTGCACTGTTTGTCCTGTGAGAGGATTCTCAAGGTCACCAAGGAAAGTCACTGTTTGATAAATTCTTGATTAGACTGTGGAGATGGATCTTCTTCCAAGTCTAAGCAAGAGCACCACACATTCCTTCCATGTAGATAGAATGCTGATGTGGCTGTTGGATAGCCAATCTATGGTGTTTATGATTGGATAGATTACTCGAGGCTGGAGCTCTGTTGTGCTTACAACTTTATTATGATATCTTCTCTGTTTTTTTTTTTCCTTCCCATAATCAGGGCCAAAAATATCCTCTCCATTCGGTCAATAACGTTGTACTCGATGGCATCACTTTTATCTCTTCGAGCAAGGAGGGGATATGATTCGAGCATAAGTAACTCTGTAATTTCATGTTTTAAAAATATTTAAAAAAAATCTAAATGTTTTTTATTTTTTTTTTTAAATTAATATATTTTTTTGATGTACTGATATAAAAAATAATTTTAAAAAAATAAAAAAAATATTATTTTAATACATTTTTAAATATAAAACATTTTAAAAAACAATCCAACCATACTCTAAACAAACTTTTAAACATGCAAATTTAGAAAATGTTGTTATCCAAGTATTTTTTTTTGTCTAGATATAATTCATCAGATAACAAATTACTGCCGACTTTCTTCTATGCATTGAGATTTTCTAAATTAAGCAGATAGGTGGCTCGAGATGTTCCGCAACCGGGGAAAAAATAAAAAAAAATAATGTTTAGATGTTGTTAGTGTTTTCTTTTTAAAGAAAAAAAAATATAAAGTTTAATTTTTAAATAAACTAAATATTGAAAGGATGAAATTAAGAAATATTCAATTTTCAAGATTCAAGTCAATCCATACTAACCCATCAAACTCGTAACCTAGTTGATGAGATTGCAATAACTTCATAAAACGGAAAGCAAAAAAAAATCACAAAGTTCAATTCTCAATAAATTTAATGTTGAAGAATGAGATTAAAAAAAAATCATTGTAAAAAAAAGATCTAAAAAAAGACTAGTGTCAACTCGAGTTAACATTTCAAGCCTATAACCAGGTTATGTGACCAAGATTATCCTATAAAAAAAATCATGAAGTTTAATTCTCAATTAATCATATATCAAATGATGAATATTGAAAATAAAATAAAAAAATATTAAAGCAAAGAATAATAATAAAAAAAATATAAATCAAATTTAATATAAAAACAAAATAATTTATATCTTTTATTTTTTGCTAGACTAGCGTGAATTTCTAAGAGATGAGAGAGGAGTATGGGTTTGAACGTAAAAACAAAAATTAAGTGATCTAAAAGAAAAAAAAAAAAGAACATGAATTCTTCTATTGACCATGCAAATCAGTTCTTGATTTTGTATAAAAAAGGACTAAATACTTTTTCAAACTTCAAATTTGGAATCGAAGTTCTAATTTTTTTTAATTAATAAAATTTTATTTTATTTTTTAAAATTAAATATTAACTGAGCCACAAAATATATATACAAGCATAAAAAAGCAAATCTCCAAGAATAATTCCGAATCAAAGCAATGTTAAGACCAAACAAAAAAAAAATTGAGGGATAAAAATAAAATAAAAAATCCTAAATACCAGAAAAATAAAGTAATCACTCTTGTAATTCATGGTGATTCCTTTTTTAAGACACAACGAATCAATCGGTGAGCCCTCTTAGTACTTTTTAGTTTTTAGTGATAATTACAAAAAAAACCATATAAGAATTGATCATATTTTTATTTTCTTATTGTACTTTGAAACTCAACCTTGCGTACTAAAAAACTATTTGAATATTTACATGTTTATTATTTTATTAATTAAAAAGTCCATGGAATCTCAAAATAATAAAATTGTCTTGTTAATTACAACAATGCCAAAACATTCCATTAACACAAATTTCTTCGAGGCATTTCATCAAACAAATTCTGTACATTCACCAAACTATCACATTTCGCATCAATCAAATTCACAGTGACAAATGAATGATGCGGATGAGGTTCTGCAAAATATTTTTGGTATTCTCAATCAGAAGGCCAGCAGCCAAGCCCAAGATGCCTCTTCATCAGCGAAAAGCAATAGTGTAGACTATCGGCAGTGCACAAGTGATAAATATTTAGCTCAGAGACTCTTTGCTATGGACATTTCTCGGTATTGTGACAGCTATGGTCAGGAGTGAGGCATCACACTTTTTTCTGACCTTTCTCACTACATAGGCTCAAGTCAGCTTAGAGGGGAAACAAAAGAAGAAGAAGAAAATGGCAGTATTCGCTATTTTTCCCTTTCTTTTGATAGCAAAGTTGCTTCTTTTTTCTTTCTTTTTTTTTTTTATCCCATATTATAACAGACACCAAAATAATTTGTAACCCATTAGCCTTTGTGTGAGATGGTTACCTGCTGAGATCTAGATTTCACCTTCTCAGTGTGAGACAGCAACGATTCTACATGGTTGATTGATGTTTTACAAGTATGAGAACTATGTCTGCACAGAGGGAGAATAAGGAAGTGAGACTATTTTACGTGGATTCTTGTGCCGCCAGCCAGTTTCTTAGATCTTTGATCTGGCATCATCTAGCTTTTCAACCCCATTCAACAACAAAAACCAGCACCTGAGTTCTTGGAGTAGTGGTGGCAGGAGCTTGTTTCCTTCCTTTATATCTGGGTTCGAACCTCATTCTGTATGTCTGTTACCTCGCGGTGCCTTACATGCTCACTAAATTTACAGGATGTTCAGTGAACCATGTGATTAGTTGTGGTGCGTGCAAGCTAGCCGGACACCCACGTAAATCAAAAAAAAAAACCCTAATAAACCCCTCCTCAAATTTCAATACATGACCCATTAATCCAAAAAAAAAAAACTTTAGAATCCTAGCCTTAAATTCAAATTGTCGAGACTCGAGAGATCAGATCCATGAAAATCCTTTTGCATTCCAAAACCTTGAAGTTGTAAGCAAATTAAAGATATGAGTTCTACATAGCTTTTAAATTACCATAATGAAGAAGCAGAAACAAATAGAGGATTAGGTCAATGAAATGAGCAAATTGCAGACAAATGGAAGAAAAAGACTATAATTTTTTTAGAGGGAGAAAGCAAGATGAGAGAGAGAGAGAGAGAGAGAGAGAGAGAGAGAGAGAGAGAGAGAGAGAGAGAGAGAGAGAGAGAGAGAGAGAGAGTAATTGTGTGATTTTTTAAGGTTAATTTTATTTTTTGATTTTTTTTATCTTTTAATTTTTTAAAAAAAAATTATATAAAATATAATTTTTCAAAATATAGAAAAAAAAAATACAATCAAACTTTAAAAAGCTTTTTATAATTATTTTTATTTATAAAAACACGATCAGATTTTCTTATAACTATACCTATTTATAATAATAATAATAATAATAATAATAATAATAATAATAAGTGAGTGGAGAATCCGATTCTCCATCCATTTAAATAGAACCAATTCTTGCAATTTTTTTCATAATTCAATTAATATTAATATTAGTATTTTTTGAGACCTCAGACTCAAACCTATTATTAATGACGCAAAAAAAAATTATTTAATCAAGTAAAGTTTAAGGCACTGATTTGTTTTTGTTTTTGTTTTTTTGGTTAGAAAATGTTTTGGTAATTTTTTTAAAAAAATCAAATTAAATTTTAAAATTTTTTTAGATTATTTTAATAAGTTGATGTTAAAAAATTATTAAAAAAAATATGATTTTAATATATTTTAAAATAAAAAAAATATTTAAAAAAATCCACTGTTACATGTTTTAAAATTAAAATTGACATGACATCTTAATTAAAAAAATAAACTCATTTAATTATTATAGCCATTTTGTTATTCAAGTGAGACCCAGATGCCCACTGAGGACCAGGCCGACAGCACTGGAGAGCTTTCTTAAAAACGATAAATGACCTAAAATAAAACCACTCAACGTTCATGGATTGGGACTTTTACGTCCAAATGCAAGATCCGGGCTTAATGACCCATACTTTTTCTTTTCTTTTTATTTTGGCGCTCCTATCTATTATTGAAGGTTTGAAAATATAATAACGATTATTTTTTAAATTTTATTTTTTATATCAGCATAATAAAACAATTTAAAAATATTAAAAAAATTAATTTAAAAAAAAATCAAATTTTAACAAAAAAACAGATTAAAACTCACTCTCAAACAATATTATTAAAAGAGAATATAACATTGAGCTCAAATATTGCACGCAAGTCTCGCGCTTGATGGTACTACTACTCATGACATATACATTGTGCTCATTATGCACACACAAAACCAAGTGTTTGTGTGTGTCTACACACAATGAATATCATTACATCTATTTTAATAGATAGAAACTAAGTTTTATAGTAATATATAAAGAAAATTTATTAAAATAGTTAGGTAAATTACTATAGTAATCTATAATACCATAAAGTTTTTAATCCAATTTCATTTTTAAGTTTATTTTTTCAATTGTAGCTTTTTATGTCTAAATCAATAATTAGTTTCTTAAATTTTATTAAAAAAATTCAATAAATGAAAACCAAAGTGTAAATTAAGGTGAAATCTCAAGTCAATCTCAAATTTATTATAAAGTTTAGTCCATCTATTTTCATTTTTCTCCGTATGAAATCCCTTTAGATTTTTAATTTTAATTTTGGTCCACGAGACCATTTTCTTAACATTTCAATCTTAGAGTTTGAAAAAGGAGATATAAAGTTACATAAAAACAACGAATTAGAGAGAAAGTTGTTTGTTTATCATAATTTGATAACAAAAATTGCTGATCTTGGTGACAAATGGTTCCATTCGATAAAAGAGTTTGAAGGTGATGATTTTCCTCCTATAAACATGACAAAAAAATAGATTAGGTTCAGTTTAGATTTTTTTTATTCATTTTTTTTTAAAAAAATTAGTGAGTGGTTTACAAAGGTTCTTATGGTATTTTTATGTGAAAATAAGTTGAAAATATAAATTTAGACCAAAATAACCCTCGATTTTTTTAGACATCATTATTGTCGCTGAATTCTGGGCAAGTAGCCTAATAGGTGATAGGTCCTCAACCACTACAGGCCACCTATCACCCTTTTAAATTAAAAAAAAAAATCAATGTCTTCTCTCAATAGAAAAAAAAAAAACAAATGTTGGCCTGGGGTGGCAAGTCTATGTGTTTGAGCTTTTACTTTCTTTATTTTTTTCTAATTTTATCCTTCAATATTGGATTTTTATTGATTTTTTTATGGCTTTGTTTCTAAATTTTATCCCTTAACATTTGATTAATTTTGAATTGGTCTTCATAACTTGTTTTAGTTTGTTTTCTATAAGTTTACCATAGACTCAAATATGTATCTTGATATTTGATCGATGCTCAATTTTGAGATTGATTATTTTTATTATCATATATTTAAATAAATAAAAATAGTTTAAGAAAAAAACAAAGTCATTAAACCCAATAAAATCCATGACATGAATTACATATTTGGTTGGTTAACTTGTATTGATTGAAAATTGAGTTTCATAATTTATTTCGTTTGCTTTTTATGGAGTTACCGCAGTCTCAAACAAATATTCCAATATTGTATTGGTATTTGATTTTGTGAGTATTAAATTTTATATCATATAATTAAGTAGAAATTAGTTTTAAAAAACAAAGTTATTAAATCCTGTAGAGTCCATAACTCGGGTCATGAGTTTAATAGATTCATCCATGATGAATGGTTCAACTTAATATATCATTGTCTCAATACAATTATTTTTTAAAAATGTCATTTTTATAAAAAAAATTTAAAGTCAAACCATGTATTTCTTCCGGTCACTTAGGTTGCATTTGGACTCGATAAGTCGATAGGTCACATCGAGATAACTTCTACATTGATGAACTTGAAACTCAAACTAGGTAAAAAGTCGAGTCAAGAGATTTAAAGGCTGATATGTTGGGAAGGGTTTAATAACAATACCAAAAACTTCTCCGCGACTTGAACATTATTATTTTATGTTCAAATGTTTTTTAGTCCACCACAAAGTATAACGCGTGCCAGTTTTATATATATATATATATATATATATATATGAATTTTATTAGTCTTTGTTATGATTTGAATCCTAGGTAATAACAAAAAAACACATCCACTTTTACTTAGTAAAAAAACTCTTTCTTTAGCTATTATATTGTTTTCAATATCTTGTCTAATATATTCCTTGATTAATTGATATTTTAAAATAAATTTGTTAATAGATTTACCATTTTATTTCTCATATTTAATTATGTATCAACAATAAAATAAAGTTCAATATTTATAAAGATTTAACTAGTTTTATACCTCTACCACGTTTCACGTATGATTTCAAGTTAGTTTTTAATGCAAGATAAGAAAATATATATGATATGGATGTGTTTTCAGATATCACATTTTTTTATAATTAAAAAACAAAAATATGTTATTCATGCTTAATAAAATAAATTAAAAAACAGAAATGATAAATCAAAAAAGAGTTATTTACATTAGTCAAATAATAAAATAAAATTCTAACATTCTTAGTAAAAGAAAAAGATAAATGCAAATATGAATGTTTGACATTAGTTGTACATTTTATTTTCATATTTTTATTTATTTTATTTTAGATTTTAATTCTCAGTTCTAATAACAAACAATTTATTTTTATAAGTGTCATGCCAATACAACACATTTATACAAAATTCAAAAGGGAAAAAGTTATAAACAAATTATAATAACACTTCAAAGTACTACATATAGAATTAAAAAGATCAACCATTATTTCAGGAAATAAAAAACTAAACAGTTCAAAAAACTAAGAGAGAAGGTATTAAGCAACACTTAAATTCACAAGAATTATTAAAAGAAAGAAAAATAAAATGAGGTCAGGCCCAGTAATTGGCCAACCATAAAAGGCATAGACATGCACGTCTGAAAAAGGTCTGGTAGTGAAGGACATGGGAGATCATTTCAAGGTGAATTATCACAATATTGTACCAAAAAAAGAAGAAGAAGAAGTGAATTATCACTGGAAAAGACTGATCCAAGACGCCAAATCATTACGATATTATCGAGATTAATTACATGCTTACCTGTTCCACATTTTCTATCTAAAAAGATTAATATAAAATCAAGTTTACCCATGATGTCATGAACGATAATTAGGAAGAAAGCTTGATTATCATAAGACCCTTACAGAGAAAACAATAATTTAGACCAAACACAAAAATAAACAAAAAAACAAAAGAAAGAAAGAACAGTTACATGCAAACATACCTATTAATGAATTCTTTTTATATATAGTTTTATGCCCATATAGTGTGGGAGACTATATATACGCCGCGAGTCTATATTATTATTATTTTTATTAAAAATGATGTTCATGTGCTGCTAATGTTTTTTAAAGTAAAATGAAAAATTTACAACTCGGATTATAGATGTAACTAAATTAAATAAATTGATTTTATTTTCATTAGATAATAAAAAATTTAGCAACGATAGCAAACGAACCAAATTTCTTTTAAAAAAGAGATTTCTTTTTAAAAAGAGGTCACTATAACTTGGGAAAAAAACTTTTTTTTTCGAAAGAGGAAAAACATTATAGTTTAATTTTCATCCAATTAAATATGGAAGGACAAATAAATTAAGTAAAAAAGAACTAAAAAATTGATCCGATTCAACCTAAGTTAGCATGATAAACATTTAACCTTGGTAATAAGAGGTGAGCCAACTCGGGTTAAATTGTCAAACTCGCGATTCAGATCATGAGATTAAGATATCCAATAAAAAATAAATCAAATAAAACCACAAAGCCTATATTTTTTTTTAAAAAAAAAACTAATGTCAGAATGATGAAATTAAAAAAAAAAGTAAAAAGAAAGGATGTCAACCGGGGTTAACTTCTCAAACTTGTGATCTAGATCATTAGACTAGAAGCACCATACAAAGAAAAACTACAAAGCCCAATCCCCACCAATCAAATGTTAAATGTTGAATTCAGGAAAAAAAATCAATTGTACAAAAGGATCAAAAATAAAAAATAATAGTAATTAAAAAAATAATGATCAAAATTAAATCAAAAAATAAATTAGAGGACAAAATTGAAAATAAAATACTTTAACAAAAGGATAAAAAAAAATCAAAAGAATGAGGACCAAATTGAAAAACATAATATATCATAAATTTGGATTGAAGGATGAAATTGAAAATAAATAAAACTTTTATGAAAGGGCTAAGAGCAAATATTAGAAATCAAAAGAATAAAGATCGAAGTTGAAATATCAATAACTAAGAGGATAATAATGAAATTTTTAATAACAAGTGTCACACCCGGACATCGCGGCGATCAATTAAAAATAATCTCTCGATTGGAAAAGGAACAGATATCTGGCATCTTGTTCTTTTAAGGAAAAAAGATCTTGTTCAAGGAGTCACCACCTAGTATTATGGTCACTAGGAACCCTAACTGGTCAACAGAGATTCTATGGTACGGGACTGGTTACGCAAAAGAAAAGATGTTATCACCCCATAAGCGTCCTACCTAAGGCAGTTGCATTGCTGGTTTTGTCTAAAATTGCTAAGAATTTGTTCTCCTTTTTCCCTGTTTTTATTCTTTCTTTCATGTTCCTGACTCTGGCGTCAGTGAACAATTTCTACGAATATTTTCAACTCTGGTGTTGGTAAATATCGCACAAATCCAAAAAATACGATACTCCTGACTCTGACGTCAGTGAATATTTTCGCAAAAAATGAATTTGAAGAAGAAATTTTCTATGTCATTTTTTTTTATCCTTTATTATTATTTGCCCTTTTTAGATGGAAGTAAAAAAAACATTTGCACGACATATTTGCATTTAACAATAATAGTCCACAGATTGAGCACATCTACAAAAAATACAAACACAAAGAAAAAAATAAAACAAAGTGCAAAGGGCCCACAAATAAATCAACAAAGGCCTCAAATATTTTTTGAATTTTCTGTTATCGAAAAGGGGTTCGTTTGGTCAAATATCAAATTAGAATGGGCATAAAAATTATGGCCTAAAGCATAAGGCTGTGTTTTGCCAAGCACACCCTTAGCAAACACAATTTGGGTCGGCTAGGCCTAAAGACCAGACCCGACCCACTCTTTTTTTTTTGTTTTGGGCTGGATCTAGCCCAGCCATGGGTGAAAGGTTCACGCATGCATGCAATAGTAACCAGTTAATTATTTTAGCAAGGAAGGAAGGAAACTTACCTAGGCGTGCGACTGCTGGAAGTTAAGTCGAGGGAGACTGGGCTAAAAAAAAAGGGCTGAGGGGGGCGGCGACTAGTATAGGGTTCGCCGCCTCTTTTTTTTTTTATGTTTCTCTCTTTTAGGGTTTCGTAATCGCCTCCTCTATGGTCTCTTCTTTTAGGGTTTCTCTCCAATCCTTCTTTTTCATACCCTGAGATCTGTATTTATAGTGCTAAAGTCCCTTCGCGTGTGAGAAACCAAGTTTCAATCAAACTCATTCTCTTCTTTGAAGTTTGAATTTGATTAAGAATCAAATTTGAAAGCGGATAATTATCATTATCTTGAAGATAGGGATTATCTTGAAGATAAAGATAGAATGACAAAAGCACATTGTAGTCCTCAATTTCACGCAAGTTGACAAATCACACTTTTCATCGGAATAAATCTCTGATATTTTAATTTTACATTTTAAACCCTGTAAAAATTAAATTAAAAGCCAATTGGCCAAAATTGGGTTACAACAACAAGCATGGTATTCGAGGGGAGGAAAGAGATTAAAAAAAAAAGCTTTGTCAGCAACAACCCATCCCACAAACGCTCCACCATAATTTGAGATTGAAAAATGAAGTTAAAATATCAATAACTAAAAGAATGTGTCAGGTTGTGGGCGTCTCCCACGCATTGACCTATGTACTGCACGTATCAGCTACTTTTCTATTTTAATAATATTTTATATTTTATAAAGACTAAATTACCCTCGATCAACTTGATAATAATAAAAAAACTAAGGTGAAAAGATAAAAAAAACCCCTTAATACAAGCTTTAAAAATTTTTATTTAAGAATAATTAATTCATTTTAGTATTCTTAAAAAAAATTGAAGTAAAAGCCTCTAGATGCTATTTCAAGAATTTTTCTTTTATGTGCATATTAGTAATTTCATTATGATTAAAAGAATGTAAAAGATAATTCTACTCTGATTAATATAATAATGACAAATAAATCATGTAAAAAGAAAAAAATAACCCCAACTTCAAGGCATTGGTTTTTTTAGAAGTGCAAAACAGTAATTATATTTCAATATTCATGTGAAAGCTCGGACTGAGCGTCAAAACATCAGGTCCGTCTGAAGGACATGTTGCCTTTAGTTTTCAACCAATAATGCACTGCAGATGACTCTCTGAATTTGAATGAGTACTGGGGGCAACGAGTACATCAGGGATTTGACGAGAACCAGCATGCATCAACCACAAGGAACATATGCAAGATATTACCAAGTTTACACCGAGTGTTGTGGCTCAACAGTCTTAATAGGTTTTTTTATCTTTGTATTTTTACTTCAAGCCTTAGCGTGTATATCTATCATTTCCGTGATGCCTTATCTATTTACTAGGTTTGCGGGTGTTCAATGGGTCCGGAAATTAGTCATGGCACGCATAAACTGATCCGGATACCCCGAATTATAAAATATATATATATATATATATATATATATATATATATATATATATATTACCATGTTTCACTAGTTCCAATGACAGAAATCTGAGTTATTAGAAGGTTGAATGATTATTAATTTTAGAATTTTAAAAAATTAATTGAAGCGTATATATATATATTACCTTACCCCTGCAAAGAAATTTTTCTCAGCACCTCTCTTTTAAATAAAATAACTGAAATTTTATTATTTAAAATAATTTTTTTAATTTAACCCCTTAATTTTTTTTTTCTTGCTCCGTCCCTGGCCACGGTACTAGGCATAGGAAAGCCAGGGAAGATGCCGTAGAAGAATCGAGAGAGAAAACAAATGAAAAGGTTTAAAGGAAAATAAAGTGGTTTCTATTTACTCCTTTTCTTTTTATTCCTTTTTGCCTTTTCCCTTAAACTTTTCGTGATTGGAGTTTTCACAGCTGACGGCGATGACTTTGGTAATCCACCATTCTGAGACCTCCGACTTCTCATCCAGCAACGAGAAACCTTTCCAGTAGATAATAAACAAACAGAGCTGTTTCTACTAAATACTATACGCTAATGTGCTCGAAGAAGTAACGATAAGATAATGCTGATGATGGTATGGAAATGCGAGATTAACACATAATCTAATGCCAACGATACTCTGAAAACGAGATTAGTTTTTGAATATGCTGGCTCGGGTTTCCAAATAAAGCAGTCTCCTATTCCAATATATTGTGAGACCAATGTTCCTTCTGGATCCATTGATGTCATCAAGGTGGAAGTTGCCCCCTGGCTTCACTTTAATAGAACATAAATCGGGATAAATCAACCTGCTGTTAATTCTTGTTCTTGAAAGTATATACTCAACCATAAATCACGTAGAGAAATGTATTCATGATATATATATATATAAAAAAAGAAATTATAAGAGGAGAGATTGAGGCTGGCACCGGAGAAGGAAGAGGGGAGCAAAAAGCTGTCAAAAGAAGAGACTCGAAAAACCAAAATGACTAGGACTGGTCTGAAGAAAGGATGATGATATGTCTCTGACCGGACGTTGGTGATGCTTCTGCACATGGGGATATGTGCGACTATAGCCGCTGTACAGTCCGCATCTCTCAATCTGAGCCACATGACAATTTTCAGAGACTTGAAACATGGGCTCTCCTTTCCTCACCCTCTGACTTTTTCCCTATTTCCATCCATCATTTGCCCTTCGCAATCCTTCCACCACGTCACCTTCGCAATCCTTCCTACTTGGACCTTTATCCTTTATCTGAAGATGAATGAATCCACGAGGTGAAGGTTGAGACTTAAAAGCCTGATTGCAACTTTAGAACAAATTGTTTTTTAAAATATTTTTTATTTAAAAATATATTTTATTTTTTAAAAATTATTTTTTATATTAATATATTAAAATGATTTAAAAACATTTAAAAAATATTAATTTAAAATAAAAAAATAAAAAATTTATTTTTTTCAAAAATGCTTTTAAAACGTAAAAACAAATAAAATTTAAGCTAATAAAAATACAATACCCTTCATACGTAGCTACAAATAACAATGTTTTTTTTTATGACATGTCAGGAGTTGGAGCTGCAGGAAGTTGTAGGGGTGTTCACTATCGGTTTGGGCTTTGTTTTTCTTAATAAAATGACCTGGACCGAACCGAAAACCAGTTTAAATTGAACTGGTTCGGTTATGTCAAGATCGGTTTTTTTTTTATTAAAACATGAAAAATTAATCCTTTTAAATAAGCTTGTTTTTTGTTTTTTAAATGAGCTTATATATTAAATTGAGGTTTAAAAATTTCTTGTTGAGTTTTGTTTTTTTAGACTTTTTAATCAAAAAAAATTATTAGGCTTTTTTATTTAATGCAACCCAACTCAATTACTAAATTGAAAATTAAATTTCAAAGGAATTCAATTAGATATTTTCATTCTTTATCAAATATATATATACACACACCTTATATTGAAAAGGTCACAAGATCTGCAACTCTTAGTAGGAGATTTGATCCAACCATCTCTAATCCCGGATGATCTTGAGTAGAAAATCATACCTGACTGGCATAATTGACAATATATGACAAGAAAAAAACCTTGAATGAAATAGCATGAAGAGTTTAAAAGGAGCAGATGCAACGAACAAAGTTGACGGGCCAAGCATTGAAAAAAAAAACCTCAACCAATGGAAAAAATAGATGAAAGAAATTTATTGTTTGTTTCTCTCTCTGTTTTTTTTTTTTCAAGTTCCCAAAAGCTAATTTCCCATTGTCCCACATCAACCAAGCCATAAATTGTATTTTTACAACAATCATAACTAAAAGAAAACGAAAAGGAAAAAAAAGATTGATATTTCATAAGTTGCTAACTCGAAATTAGATTTTGAAAAATCACAAAGCCATTATTATAAAAATCAAAAATGAAGAGACGAAAAGTACATTTGGAGGGAGGTAGTCTTAAGCCTAGATCTGAAAATCAAACCAAGTATTAATGATAATTGTTTTTTTAAAAAATAGTTAAAGAATGAAGAGACGAAAAGTACCTTTAAAGTTTTTATAGTCTTAATCACAGATCTGATCCTTCCTTTACACCATATCAACAAGTGAAAATTCAAAGTTTGGTTAATTAAAAGGGTTTAGGGTTCACCAGATATAAGAGGGTAGGGAGAACGAGGGAGGTGAGGAGCTGCGACTAATGGCTAGTGATTACTGTCAAAACTTAAAGGGATTTAAGGTTAGGTAATCATAAGAGAAAAGAAGAGAACGAGAGATAAGAGGGAGGGGCAACTTAATTTCTTTTAGGGTTAGGTTATGTTTCTTTTTTTAGACTATTCAAATTCAATTGAATCGATCCAGTTTGGTCCAGTTCAATTGGTTTTAGCCTTCTAAATCAAAATCGAACAAGACCGAGTGGTTTTTTTGGTTCTTTAATCAATATTATCTCTCAGTTTGGTTTTTTTAGTTAGTTTTTTTTTGTTTACTCGGTTGGGATCAGTTTTTTTTAATACCCATAGGAAGTTGGGACTCGACATCTATTAGGTATTTTCTAAATAAACTCTATGCTCTATGCCATTTCACCTCTCTGTTGTACCGTCTCTAGCTATTAAAATGCCTTCAAATTTTATGAGTTTTTTGTTTGAAATTTAGCAAGGTGAAAAAATGATAAAATACCATAGTCCATAAAATATTTGAAGAAATAACACAGTTTGAAAGGCATATGTCTCATCTGTGATTCGCCAAAAAATAATGGCCAGGGTAGTTTTTCCAACCTCTCAACTTTGTACCATAAAAAATCAACCTAGTAATTCACAATTCAGAAACATAATCCATCTCTCTAACACAATTAAAAAATCAACATATTTCACAATTCATCAAAATTAACAATTCATAAACACAATGAAGATTCATATAATATTTTATGAAATTTAAAATAAATTCATAATTCTTATAACATTAAAGCATATAATATAACTGCTTCTAAAAATCAACCTAACTTGTGGACGAGCTTAAAGTACTAATGGACATGTTTGCATCACCCCAACTTGTCCAACTCAAAGACGAACCTATAGTTCCTTTGTAAGGGTCGACACCATAATCATCCTAACTCATAGACGTGCTAGGTATGCTCATGGATGAACCTGCCTACCTAACTATATGTCCTTGTTCACAATAAGTAGTCTCATCTTCCAATAAGACCGTTTCTAGATTTTTAGTGTCCCCAACCTCCTGAAGCCCGTCATGGTATAAATTGAGCGTATTGTTGGCAAGAGCACGCCCCATCTCATTAATGCTTTCACGGTAGAGACTGCTGCTCTTTGAGCCTCCCATAATGAGTAATAAATCTAATAAATACATTTTAAAACAATTAACACTCCTCATCTATAGTAACATTAACAATATTTAATAAATGTTAAGTAAAAAAAAATTATTGCATACTAATCAATTTGGTCTCGAATATTGAGGCTCATAATGCATCAGATTACATAGACACATCGGGAAATACAACCATGTAGGTGTAATAAATTAGTGTGTTATGAGAAAAAAACCATCTCATGTATGTGTCTAGATCAATTACCGGATGTCACTCCATAAATACATGTTCTTTATTGGCATCTCAAAGATCTAGATAAGTTATCACTAGCCAATTTCATTTTCACTTACTTTGACAACTGATCGTATACAACTCATCACTAGTATTTTTATAATACAAGATGTGCTGAGACAAGCCAAACTGCTGCATTACCTAATCATGGCAATGCATCTCAACTATATCAAAGCAATGCAGCATGACTTATGCTAACCATAAAACTTGTCCCTCCTAACATACATGTAAAGCTGATAATATCAAATCATTAGTATGTGACATTTATACAACCTATCAAGATATGAAAAGATATATTAGAAAAAAAATCAAACTAAAAAATTAACAACCAAATAAAAAATAAATAAATTTGTAACTCATACCTAGTGAAGTTGTTACACATTCAACTAATCCCGGTAAAACTTGTGGACATGAATGAGATTTAAAGTGAAATATGTAGCCCACACTATTTGACATGACAAGCCATAAAGTTAGTATAATTTTTTGCATTTAGTTTATATAAATAACATGTTATTCAAAATTTGTTAAAATTCATTATTACTTATATCCTATAGAGAGTTTCCTCTAGGTGTCGCGTCAAACATATTACTCCTCCAATTCTATGGACGATCAATATGAAAATGCTCCCACGACTAGAGCTATATTAATTTATATTTACAATTCTAAGTTAGTATTTGAAATGGAATTAATTCTAACAAACAAAGTAAATTCTTCGCTTAAAAATTATACCTTGAAAAATATTAGACACCCAACTATTTATCCCATCTTCTTTTGACATGCTTTACATAGTTACTAGTATATATATATAAACACACACACACACACACACACAAAATCATAGCCCTCTAGCTGTGGTTAAGAATGGTTCAAAAGTCCTCTAGTAGTGTTAGGATAAACATTGGCATTGGATTACTTGTAGTACTTGTGAAAATGAGCCCCCCAAACATATGCATTATGTATGCTCAAGCATACAAAACCAATCCTCTATCACATCAACTAGGGGGTCTTAAAATTAGTATCCAACCACATCATTTTGTGTTGTCACCTTTATAAGCACTAGCCAAAGGCACGCGTCCTAGTAGACAACCACATAAATCATTTCTATCAACCGACCTTTCTCATCCTGTTATTGAGGCTCTATTTATCATAAGGCCAATTAACGTGACAATTTCCTACAATATGGGTACATCTCACCATTATACAGGTGGAACGTCTAGGTTTCACACCTTCATCGCTCAACCAGTATTGCAATCAATCTAGGGTCAAGATGTAGCTATATAGTTGAGTCATCTCATAAAAGTTACTGTTGATAACATACAGGTAAACACGCTCATGCAAATCTATAATGGCATGATGACAAGGTATCATAGGATTACTGTCGCTAAAATCAAACAATTTATACATAATTATTTAAATAATATTGTTAGTTAAATTTTAGTTTTTTTTATAAAAAAAAAAGTCAAGTCGACTGACCTATCCATTCCAATTATCTTCATAGCAATACTGGTCCTGCATGTACAAAACTGACATGTCATCTAGACCTAGCTGCATAATTAAATGGTCATGTTAAAAAAAAAGTCAAGTCAACTAACCTTTCCATTCCAAATATCTTCATAGCAATACTAGTCCTGCATGTACAAAACTGACATGTCATCTAGACCTAGCTGCATAATTAAGTGGTCACGTTAGTCGGCGTTAATAGAAGCAGATGAACCTCCTCTAGTTCAAACAATGTCTGGCTTGAGATCCTATAAGAAAGAGTTGCTAGTATTGTAATATAATTAAATTTTAAATTAGGTGACTATAAAACAATAACATACGTTAATAATTTGAAACAAATGCAGTTATTAACATATATTGTCTATTTTGACATGTTTTCTTCATATGATCCCTTTGACAATACATGCCATATTTTTTTATGAGTTTACCTCTCTATCATTCATTTCGTTATGCAAACGAGTAGATCTCCTTCAATCTTTTTTCATTCTCCATCAAGTTGGACATCCATATATATATATATATTAGACTGTAGTGGCGTGTTATGTAAAGGTTAAAAGTAAAGAATATATTTATGTTTATACGACTCATTGGAGAAGAAATGATCAATAAATTGCACGTGGTCAATATTTCATAAAATGCAACATACAATGAGATGTGAATATGATCAATGATACATTTGTCATTTACCATTGCAACTTACATTATTAATGATAATTGTTTCCTTGACTTCTCTTATAACATTATCTATTAGGATTGTCTTAACCTTAAATAACACCTTTGTAAGATTAAAACACTTGCCATATATGTTTTAGATATTACCATATGCAAGTAATTTAGTTAAGATAGCTGGAGGCTGCAATACATCAAGTCTTAGAAATTCTTCAACAACATCTATTTGTTAAACAAAATATTTATTACAATTAAAAAAGACCATTTGCATTATAGCCATTAAAGGTAAGCCACAAACACTTTTCAATATATTATTAAAAACCTCTAACAACTTAACCATTATATTTCCATAGTCAAGACCACTAAAATCATATGAAAGTGTTCATTTCTCTTCAAGTTCAACTTCTAACCATTTTTTTATCATGTCACTCATCTCATTTAAATCATTATATAAATTGTCTAACTCCTGTTTTGAAGGATTTATACACATCATATGTAATATATTTTTCAAGATAATATTTTTTTTATCTAGTGCTAAAGTTACTGATAAAGTGTTGTTAACAATATCAATGATACCTAATAGACTAGAGAAATATTTATGTCATTGAATTCTTAATCATCGTGTATCTATTTGATGTAATACATAACTAGGAGTGATCGCTAACTATATACCTACATATATTTTTCAAGATAATTTTTTTTTTAATATAGTGCTTAAGTTACTGATAAAGTGTTGTTATCAATATCAATGATACCTAACAGACTAGAGAAATATTTGTGTCATTAAATTCTTAACCATCGTGTATCTATTTGCTGTAATACATAACTAGGAGTGATCGTTAACTATATACTGACAAAACAAATCTAAAAGCATCTCTAATTATTGTTAATCTCTTCATTGATAATAACAAAACATAACAGATAAACTCTATTATCTATGTCATAAGCAATTCCAATTAACAACTTTACCTTATACTTAGCATACAAGTGATTGTCATCAATACTAATCAAAAGAGCTTTATTTACTAGCGATATTTTTTTTAATTATGTTATTAAATTGTCCAATTTTATTAAATTTTGTTAAATCAATAATCCGATCTATATTTTTCTTATTTTTTAAAAAGTACTATTATTATTTGAATATTATTTTTTATATAAAATAAATTAGATCAGATTCATTAAATAAATTCTAAAAAATCCTAAAGCCAACATCGTCGCAAAGGACGGTACGAAAAAGCAAGTGCCATCATTTCTACACGTACGGACATTTGAAAGTCAATATAAAAAGAAATACATATCATTTGTAATTCTCATAATGAGATATTAGATTATTACTATTAATGTTACAATTACAATTAAAAAACAAAAATAAAAAAAGGTGGCAAAAACATTGATATCGATACACAAAGCCTTACGAATTGGGAAAATGCTTCCCCCTTTATTTCTTGTCCTTAATTAAAAGCATTTTTTAATCCAGTCACCACAATTTTTTCTTATTTCATTCTTTTCTGTTACCATGATTAAAAATTAAGTTTGATAATTTATTTTAATTAACTTGTTATGAAATTCACATAGTGTCAAAAAATTATCCTAACATTAAATTAATATTCAATTTGATAGAATAAAATTCAATTTCATTGTTCAGAACAAATTAAAATTATATGGATCAAATTTGATAATGAGACAAATTTCCTTTTTCCTTTTTCTTACCATTCATGTGGTGTGAATTTTAAAATTTTGTTCTCCAAAGTTTTTTTTATTTTTTATTTTCAATCCCTATTTATGGAGATTTTGATGTTTCAGTCAAGGTTGTCAATTCGGTTAGGTTTCACCCGGAATGACCGAAACATTCTATACCAATTCAAAAAACGAAACAAAACAGAACAATTTTCATTTCATTTTAAATCTCGGTCCGTTTCGGATTTTTCGGCTAAATTCTGGCCGGAACGTTCCGGTTTCATTCCACATGTTCCGTTCCGCTCTTGAAAAACCATTGAATCAAATTGAATCTTGTTCAATTTAATTAATTAAATCACCAAAGTATAATAAGCTATTTTTCATTACTATTTTCAATAACAATGATATTAATAATAATATTGAACATTATTATTACTATTTTCATTAACAATGATATTATTTTTTTAAAATTAGATTTATCACTTATATATATGGTTTATATTCATGTTGTTTTTTTCATGTTTATACTTTGTAGGAATTTGAGCAAAATAAGGGATGCTTTAGATTCCATTAGCCTTGATAACATTGACCTAACTTTATATTTAAAATATTTGTGTTAAAACATTTTACTTTTATAGTATTTTGATATTTTGTTTAAGTTGAATTATTTTAAGTTAAAAATCTATTTAATCTTGACTATTTAAAAATATTTTAAATTTTGAAATTATATTTGTTTGGCATTGTGTTTGTATTGCATAATTTATAATTAATTTATCTTGAATTTAAATTATGTTTGTTGAATTATATATATATAAACAGTACAACCTCGAAACGGCACGCCGAAACACTCCAAAACTAAAACATTCCATTCCAATTGAAAAAACGAAACACCTACCGAAACGGAATTGATAACCTTTGTTTCAGTCCCACACTTCATTTGTTTTGTGTTTCAATCCTTTCATTTTGTGAGGAGAGAGAGTCGATGAAAAATAAGGGAGGGGATAAAAAGTTATTTGTTATTCTCATTTTATTAATAAAAAAAGGTTGATTTTGATGTCAATAGATTTTATTTTATAAAAGAAGTTTTATTTAGGTATTTTTGACCTCTTATATTGCTAGAAAAATAGATCGGGGCTCGAAAATTATTTTAACTTGGGATGATTTTTGCCTTTTGGATTGATTGAAGGTTATTTTGAGGTTAGAAATTGGTTTTATTGAGGGTTATGTGGTGTTTTTTAAAGAGAAAAAAGAAGTTGAAAATGGATTTTCTTCATTTAAAGCATAGGGACTGGATTTTTCAGCCACTTAAAGTGGTTGGAATACAACCTGTGGACGACGAGTCATCTTTTTTATTAAAATAAATAAATAAGTGATGCATTGTCTACCCATTTCAACAAAAATATAAATAAATGATGCATGCACCATCAAAGAGTCATACAATGTAATATTCTTATATTCTTTTAATACATGAGCTTCTATATTAGTAGAATATTATTTTTTATTTAAAACTTGCCTTTATAATTAAAATGTTGTCGAATAAACAAATATCTTAATTTGTGTTTGTCTTTCAACTTCCCAACTTAATCTTTAAATAGATTGACATTTTTTTTAAATATTTATTGGTACACATAATTATAAATTTATTTTATTAGACACATATTAAGATTTCAATTTATAATTATTTTTTTTTAACTACAAAACATGTTACTAATGTTTGCATTTTTTTTTCTTAAAAAAATAATTTGCCTCGCAACAACCGGCCTTGAGATGCTAAAAAAAAAAAAAAAGAACCTAAGTGAAAATTACATCCACACCAAGAATGCAAACGATAATGAACTATTAAATTAGCTATTTTGTGGAAGGATTTGATCCGGATTTCAGGACTAGTTACTTCTGTTCTATATGCCCCTAACTCCCAGCGTGCCTAACCCACGCTACCCTTCATCCAAGCAACTCTTTTATCCCCCCCTCCTGCTAAAAAATAAATTAAAAAAAAAAAAAGACAGAGCGAGGCAAACTCTTTCAGCAGGTTAAGCAATAAACATCATCTGCTCCTGTGCACTTCTGTGTACTGGCAGCAGTCCTCTCAGTGGTACTAAAAGTAAGAGCTTAGAATGGAGACAAATGGTCGTGCCCTTCTGCCTAGTCTGCTCCTGATCTACCATCCTCGTAAAGCCAAAATTACATTTTCTTGTTTTCCATAAAGAAGAAGGCAGTACTGTAATAATCCTATAAATTTAGCTGTAAAATTGCTGTCTCTCTTGCCAAGTAGCACTCCTACCATACAGACCAATCAGCTAGCCGTTGAAACTGCTGAATATTTGATGAACTGCTGCTGCTACCTCATCTGTGGATCCCAGCTCACAATCATCCTCTAACTGTCATTACAACACCATAATAAAACCCATAAAAAAAAAAAAAAAAACTGACATGAAAATAGGGTTTTGGATTAGGCAAGATCCAAGCTAGCTGGCTAGTAAAAAATATTTGACCTGAAAGAAGAAACCATGAATTAACTTAGGGAACAAAGTAGTATTACCTTAAGATTGAAAGAGTAAAGAATTGTTGCTTGGGAAGAACTAATGTTAAGGTGCAAAACTGTAAGGCTAAGTTCCTCCAATGCAACAATAGCTCTCGCCAACTGCCCAAGACTTCTTTGACACTTTATCTTCAAATTTACATGGTTTTGTACAGCAGTCACCTCTATCTCCGCCGCCTCCGACTTCTTCTTCACTGTTCTTTTCTCTTCACATTTGCCTCCTTTCTCCGCCAGATTGTCAATTTGTGGAGGCGAAGTAAAGTATTGGTTGGATGAAATGCCGATGGTGGAGCCTGCTTCTATTTCTTTCATTCTTTTTTGTGCTTCAAGAGATTGAAGAAGCTGCTCTAGTTCCTTCACAAAGTCTATTGCACCTCCTATTATAGATGCCTGATCACCCTGTTTTATTCAACAACAAAAGAAAGACACCGTCACTTTCAAGTCTACAAGACATAAAAATGAGTCGTGGATGCAAAGAGTGGAAAAGGAAACAAAGGATTTTGAATACTTGAGTCTAAAATTGAATTCTTGAGAGTAATACTAACAATAATTGCAAACTGAAAATGTAGATAGTAATTAATATTAGTAATTTTAAGATTACCCTTTGAACATAAGAGGGTGGCATGAAAGAACGGAGAGAGTTAAGATGGTCGTTCATTAGGCGACGGCGTTTGCGTTCAACAGCAATGTGGTTCATGCGTTGGCTCTCTACTTCTTCTTTGTTCTTGGTTGGCCTTGTACGCTTTCTCTTTCTTCTTTCTCTGGTGATTATTGTGGTGGATTTGGAGAACTGGGTCTTAATATTAGGTACGGTTTGTGGTTGAGTACCCAATGGAATTAAGGAACCTGAATAGGGTTCAGCGGGCTCAGGACTTACACCTTCGAGGCAGGAATTTGAATGTGGGTTTGGGAGTTCTCTGGTTTCAGATTTGACTGGTGAGTGTAAATCAAATATGTCATGGGTGACACAACTTTCAAGCTCCGGTGGTTGAACTTGGCTTTCTGTTTCAGGCATGTAATAATTGTTCATATTCCATGGTTTCTTGAGGTGTTGGAGTTTGAGTAGTGTCTGAAAGCAGGGTTCTTTGAAGGGAAAAGTGGGTGGGGTTTCTACTGTTTGAAGCATTTGAAGAAAAGGCATTTTTTCATCAAAGATTGGGCTTGAAAAGTATGGTCTTTCTTCTCCAAATCTTAAGCTTTCTGTATTGATAAATCCTTGGTCTAAGCATTCCAAATCCAAGTTATGCTCCCCTAAGAACTGCAAGAAGAAAACAATAACTTAATAAGAAAAAAAAAAGAATCTTGAGAGCAAGAAAGGCAATGAGGGAAACTCTTGGTTGGGGTCTTACACCTAACCTTCTGAGGAGGAGTGGAGAAAAACCAACTTTCATGGATTTGATGGGTGTTCAGTTTCAATAGAGAGAGTGAAACAAACGAAGAAAGGAAATAGAATGTTAAAGTGGAGGAAACAGTGCAGTAAACGTTAGCATTTCTAGAAAAATAATGCAAGCATTTGGATAGGTAAATGCAAGTCCATTTCTTTGATTCTAGTTAAGGTACTCTAGGAAAGAAAGAGTGAAAAAAAGAAAATGAACAAGAGTAACATACACAAGGATTAATGGGTCCTTCGAGCCTCTCCATTGATGAGCAGTAGTGTTGCAAGAAATTAAATTCTCTCTCTCTCTCTCTCTCTACCTCTCACTTCCTCACCAACATTCCATTGTGATTATAACAAAACGATAGTAATAAATGTAACCCCCAAGAAGCAGAAGGAGAGACCCCATGTACACAACCTCAAAAATTAATATATTCCTTTGTGTTCTGCTGCTGGTGAAACTCTTATATAGAATGATATTAAATTCTCTACAGGAAAAGAGAAAGAAAGTAACTTAGCTACTAGCAGTAGCAGTAGTAGTTATAGAAATGGAGCCCAAGAAGAATTAATCATGATGGGTAAAACTTAAAATCAAACAAAGGGTAGAAAAATTAAAACCACTCGAGTCAGCTAGAAAGATGTAAATTAGAGTAACAAGTGAAAATAGTTGAGAGTTGGTGAGGGTTTAGCAGAGAGAGAGAGAGAGAGAGAGGGGAAGAAGAAGAAGAAGAAGAAGGGAAGAGGGAGTTGTCTGGTTTGAAAGGTCCCAATAGCATTATTTCGCAGTTTTGTCCAGCAGCGGGGACAGCCAGTTGTGGGGACTCTTCCTCCCCACTCTCCTCTTTCAACTTTGAATTTTTTATTTTGTAAAATTAAGATAGTAAATGTAAAATTTTATGAGAATAGTACTGTTTTAAAAAAATGAAGATGAAATATCATATTTTTAAAATGTTATATCAAAATAATCTCACATTTTATAATAGCAGAAAAATAAATATCATGTTTGAGAAGCGTGTTATCAATTAAAATCTAAACCTATATCAAAGAATACAGAACAAACGCAAGGTCGTGGTTCTCTCTCTCGAACCAACTGACGCCCTCACTTTCTCTTTACAAAACCCACCAAACACCTTTATTTAACCCTTAAAACAACAAAAAATCAAACACATTAGAGGTCTTTAAGCATCATTGGATGTTTTTACGAGCAAAATTGATAGATCTATTTGTTATTGTCATTGCGCGCACCACCCAACTTTTTTTCTAGTCCTACAAACAAGGTAAATATACTAAATTGCTATAAATTTATGTTTTGTTTTGTTGAAATGAAATGATTGTTTAGGTTAAATTTAGAGTTTATGATGAATTTAGGGTTTGTTGAATTAATATAAAATTAGTTAAGAATATAATCAATTAGAGTTGATTTAATATAGTTGAACATGAAAATAAGTTAAATTAATTATAAAATAATTTTTTTAATTAATTATGTGTTACGTTTAATTAATGTTAAGTTTTTCGAATTATGGATTTTACGTGTATTGGTGGAATCAACTAATAATAAAATTAACTACGCTTGATGATATCATGAACGAGAGCTTGATCATAGTAAAATTATGATGAAGTAAATATTTCGTTAAATTGTTGATAAGTTGATGAATTTTTTATTTTCTTAATTATATTAATTTGTGTTTGATTTAATACATTTGAGCATTAAAATATCATGAATTATGGTGAATTTGCTTTAACATTAAATTTTGGAAATTTGATTGTATTTGATATGAATGATGTAAACAGTGTTAGCATAATGCAATTTAGTTATAATTACATCCAATTGACCAAAATCTAATTTTTTTAATAGAATATCTTGTAACATATTTAAGTTGTGTCATTATGGTGACACAACTGTTCATGATATGAACAGTAGTATAACATACAATGGCATGTCATATGCAAAAATGAAAGAAATTATTTATCATGGACTTTAGTGGAATTATAATGATATTAATGTTGAAATCACTTGGAGGTGTCAGATTGGTGAACACCAGTATTATCTTGTACCAATTGCGTGTAATGGTAGTTTTAAAACAATGATTAACTCTTTCACCCAAAGTGGTTGAACATGATGGTGTTGTATGATTAACTAATAATGTAATTAGTCGATCAAAATCAGTGTGTGTCTCTCAACTTCTGTTGGTCATTCAAATTCAGTTAGTAGAGGTAAAAATAGTTTATTGTTGGTTGATTTGTTGCAAAGGATAGATGATACTATGTGTCGATACACGACGTCGGGTGACGGCTCCCGCTTTTTTTGTTTATTTAACAAAAAGAGCTTTTTTCTCAATTGGGGGAAACAAAGATTTTATTGGAGTCGCCATCTAGTAATTTGAGGGAACTAGAAATCCCAAATTAGACACTGGTCCCAGAGATTCATGTACGGGGTTAGTTATGATTAAGGGAAGGTAGACACCACCCTTAAAACATCCTTTCAATAGAAAGGTTACCCTTACTTGTGTGTTTTTTATTTGATTCAAATGCTATTATATTTTGGGCTTATTTGTAAAAAAAATTTTAAAATGATTAACGTCGGTCCCTAAAAATAGGAGACACGTTAAAAATGACATCAGTCCCTAAAAATTAGGAGACTCGTCTAAAATATTGACGTTTGTCCCTAAAAAGGAGAATTACGTCTGGGTTACCAAAAGAAATAATGGATATAATCCATTATATTTTGGGTTTATTGGTAACTTATTTTTTTTTTAATGGTTAACGTCGGTCCCTAAAAATAGGAGACGCGTTAAAAATGACATCGATCCCTAAAAATTAGGAGACTTGTCGACTTTGGTTTTTTTGTATTTTTTTTACAACATGCAAGAAAATTTACAAACATTTATATATAAAAACAAATATCAAAAATACCAGTTGAAACCCAAAAAATTACCCGAGTGCCAATGTATAGGTAAAAGACTGAAATACCCTCGGATTTCTCGAAAAATTACGAAAATGCCCTTTGGCGGCGTGTGGCACACGCGCGGTTCTTGTTGGAGGCGGCGAAATTTTCCG
Organism: Populus x sibirica; assembly: GCA_019202695.1. Classification (NCBI taxonomy): domain Eukaryota; kingdom Viridiplantae; phylum Streptophyta; class Magnoliopsida; order Malpighiales; family Salicaceae; genus Populus; species Populus x sibirica. The sequence continues at coordinate 995,256 of JAGMVL010000052.1, read as the reverse complement.
GCGAGATTTCTCGCAAAAAATGGTTGATTCCCGTAGATCCGAGGGTGAGGATTCCGATGGTGGTGGTCTCGACGGCCTTCGATGGCCGACGAGGAGAATCGTCGGTTTGAAGCTTCGGTGGCGCCCGACGATCGCGGCCTTTTTCCGCCAAATGGGGCGGTGAAAACGCCTGAAACCGGCCGGGTTTGTACTTTATATGAGGATAGCGACCTTTCTGTGGTGGTTTGGAAGCTTTATATGGCCGGAGATGGGAGATCGGAAGAGAGAGAGGGCGTCGCCGGCAAGAGGAGAGAGAGGCTCGAGATGTGCTATGGTATAAACGCGCGCACGGTGCACCGGTGCAGGGCTCGAGGCCCGTGATCCGTTGGATCTCCGATGAAACGATCGGATGGCCGTGATTGGATAGATCTGCAGATTGATCGGACGGTCTTGATGAGCGGAGCTTTGATTTGGTGTGGCGCGGTGCACCGAAAGCTCGGTACACCGTGTGACGTGGCGCCACCGGATCAAAGCTTAGATTATTTCAAGGGCCGAGATGTGTCCGGGTTTTAATTTGGTGTGGTAAGCCCTATTGTATTTTATTGAATCAACGGTTCGATCTAAACACTATTAGATCTAACGGTTAGGATATATTTGGTATTTTTCATATTGTTTTTAATAAAAATCATTATCCTACTCTCGTGAAGAAATAGTGAAAAAACCTGGAATAGTAAAATCAATCTCTCTTCTTTCCTTTCTTTTTCTCTTTTCTCTCCTTTTTTTTCTTCTTCTTCCTTTTTTTCTTCCCCTATCTTTTCTTTTTTCATCTGGCGAACTATCACTGGCTATTTATAGCCAATGACAGGGGACAAGAAGCATCTGCTTTAAATAAAAATTGTATTCATCCAACTGCTCCTCCTACAATAAATGTAACCGCCCCTTAATATGACAATTCTGAATTATTAATTTTGTTTTATTATATATTTATATAGGTAAAATTAAAAACTCAAATCGCATTAGAAAAACCTCGTTTCAACCGCTAAAAATAATTTTAATGACCGAAAATAATAGTTTTGACCCAAAATGACCCGAAACTCATTTTTTACCCCGTCGACATGGTTGGACCCATATTGACTCGGTGGACTCGGTTTTGACCGAAAATGACGGTTTTAACCCAAAACGGCCTGACACTCATTTTTTACCCTGGTCGACATGGTTTGACCCGTATTGACTCGAGTGGACTCGGTTTTGACCCGAAAACGGCCTAAAACTCATTTTTTACCCCGGTCGACATGGTTTGACATGTATTGACCCGTGGACTCGGTTTTGGTTGGAAATGACGGTTTTTGACCCGAAACGGCTTGAAACTCATTTTTTACCCCGGTCGACATGGTTTGACCCGTATTGACTCGGTGGACTCGGTTTTGATCGAAAATGACGGTTTTGACCCGAAAACTCATTTTTTACTTGGCCGACATGGTTTGACCCGTATTGACTCGGTGGACTCGGTTCTTATGGAAAGATGCGGTTGACTCGAGCAAAATATATTTTTTTGAATTTTAAACTTTTTTTATTAATTTTTTGGATTTTTATAAATAATAATAGAAATAAAATAACATTCGAGAAAATCTTGGTGGATCCAAAATTGGGTTACAACAAGGTTGCCCCCTCTTTACAATGCTTACGGTGCAAAGGCATTGGAAAATTCATTTTCTTTTGACTTTGCATAGTAAGTTTTGTAAAGAAAAACGATAGAAGTGTTGAAAAATACACAGATTTTTCAGTTAGTCTAATTCTTATGGGCTACCTGCCCAAGTGAAAAACATGAAAGTGTTTTCAATATTGATCTTGTGAAATACATGAAAGTGATTTCGATTAATGTTGTGAAATACATGAAAGTGATTTCAACATTTTTTTTGTGAAATACATGAAAGTGATTTCAAAATTGATTTTTTTTGTGAAATACATGAAAGTGATTTCAACCTTAGTCTTGTGAAATACATGAAAGTGATTTCAACATTTGTTTTATGAAACACATGAAAGTGATTTCGGATTAGCATTGTGAAATACATGAAAGTGATTTCAACAATGGTTTTGTGAAATACATGAAAGTGATTTCAACATTGGTTTTTTTTTTTTTTGTGAAATACATGAAAGTGATTTCAACAATGGTATTGTGAAATACATGAAAGTGATTTCAACAATGGTCCTATTTTCCAGATGACCAACCCGATGATAAAATGCGAGGAAACTCGCAAGTGGATGATAAAATGCGAGGAAACTCGCAAGTGGTCTAATTGTTCCGTGCGACCGCCCGATAGTGAAAATGCGAGGAAACTCGCAAGTGGTCAAATTGTTCCAGGCGACCTGCCCGATCATGAAAATGCGAGGAAACTCGCAAGTGGTCTAATTGTTCCAGGCGACCTGCCCGATGGTGAAAATGCAAGGAAAACTCGCAAGTGGTCTAATTGTTCCAATTGACCCGCCCGATCATGAAAATGCGAGGAAACTCGCAAGTGGTCTAATTGTTCCAGCGACCGCCCGATGGTGAAAATGCAAGGAAAACTCGCAAGTGGTCTAATTGTTTCAGCGACCGCCTGATGATAAAATGCGAGGAAACTCGCAAGTGGTCTAATTGTTCCGGGCGACCCGCCCGATGATAAAAAATGCGAGGAAACTCGCAAGTGGTCTAATTGTTCCGTGCGACCCGCCCGATAGTGAAAATGCAAGGAAACTCGCAAGTGGTCTAATTGTTCCGGGCGACCTGCCCGATGATAAAATGCGAGGAAACTCGCAAGTGGTCTAATTGTTCCGGTGCGACTGCCCGATGGTGAAAATGCGAGGAAAACTCGCAAGTGGTCTAATTGTTCCAGGCGACTCCGCCTGATGATAAAATGCGAGGAAACTCGCAAGTGGTCTAATTGTTCCGTGCGACTCCGCCCGATAGTGAAATACTTGAAAGTGATTTCAATATAGTTTTGTGAAATACATGAATGTGATTTCAAAGAATGAGCTTCGTGGTTGATGAAAAACTTCTAAAGGAAATCATACCCGTATGGTTGAGATCCGATGAATCTCGTAGATGATGAAAGCTTCTCAAGAAAGTCTTGTATCTACTGTTGGGATTTGATTTGTAAATGGATCCCAAAGATGAGGAAAGCTTCTCAAGGAAGTCCCGTATGTACGGTTGGGATGTTGATTTGTAAATGGATCCCAAAGATGAGGACAGCTTCTCAAGAAAGTCTTGTATGTACGGTTGGGATGTTGATTTGTAAATGGATCCCAAAGATGAGGACACCTTCTCAATAAAGTCATGTATGTATGGTTGGGATTCGATTTGTGGATCCCAAAAATAAGGAAAGCTTCTCAAGGAAGTCATGTATGTATGGTTGGGATTCGATTTGTGGATCCCAAAAATGAGGAAAGCTTCTCAAGGAAGTCTTGTATGTATGGTTGGGATTCGATTTGTGGATCCCAAAAATGAGGAAAGCTTCCCAAGCAAGTCTTGTATGTACGGCTAAGATCCGATCTTCTCGTTCGCAAAGAAATGGTAGGAGTAAAATCCTTATAAATCCCGCAGATTTGGTGAAAGACATCATCAACTTCTTGCATTTTCCATACTCTCAAAGTTCTTAACTTTTGAAGCTTTAACCATGTCTTCCTCTTCTTCCAATGCTAACCCAAACCCCGTTCCCGCAAAGAGAGCCCGCAGCTTGGCGTACTAGCTTTGAAGTGAATGGTCGTCCAGCTTACAATAGAGGATACCGTAATGGACAATGAAGATATTGCTGTAACCGTGGCTAGAGACATGATCCTTCCTCGTGATGAAATAATGCTTTGGCAGCCGGACCGATATTGAAGCGGTGAATCGGTCACTTGCTCTCGCATCGAGCTACTTCGTCTTTGGTGAATGTTGCGAGCGTCTTCATGCCGAAGACTTGAGTTGAATACTCGTGTTCTTGATCTCCATCATCGATTGAGAATTTAAGGAATAGACTCCGTGATGAGAGACGTCACGTAAACAACTTGGAGAGGAGAAACCAAGAGCCGAATACACGTGTTGACTTTTGGCGGGACTATGTTAACACACGACACCTCGAGTTCGAGGAAGAGATGGAGCGCATGCATAAACAATTTGAGGAATTTCGAGGCATGATTAACCATCAAGATGAAAATATCCCTGATCGTCCTCGCACCGTTTAACATTCGTACTTGTAAACCCCTTTTTCATGAATAAAAATCCATCTTTCTTGTCTTCATTTATGAATTTTGCTTTTGTGGAATTGCCATATTTGATGTGATTTACAAGAAATTCAATTCATGTGAGTCTCGTTGGATCCCAGTGGGAATTTTGTTTCGTGAAATATCTGCAAAACAAATATGCAATGCTCGTGAAGTTAGATGATATGCAATACATCTTACCTGTTTTTGAAATATAGGTTCCCCCTCTTTGATGCTTCATCGTCATAGGGTGGCTTTGTTTGCATTCCAAAGCCTTCTTTGTTCTTTCAATGCATTGGCTCATTCATGTGCTAGCCACCCGCTCAGCTGTAAATGCAGTGCCCATCTTGGGTCTGTCCGCGATAATTACTGCTCTCACTGTTTATCAAGCTTGACAATGCCCCCAAGTGTAGTGTTGCTTGATTCATCATTAAGAAGTTTAACAAACCGTTCATCTCCTGGATTCTTTCAAGAATTGTTCTCTGAGTGATTGTGCGCATCGTACCAACACCCATCAAGATTGTCAATCGCTTATGAACTCAACTCCTAGTTGAAACATACCCTTCAAGGATATGCGGTCATCCACTTTCATGGAACTGTCATGTCATTCGACTCGCATTTCATACTTTGCGCAAAAAGCTCATCGTTGTATGCTCAGCTTTCTTTCTCAATAAGTTCTTCTCAACTCATCTAACCAGATTGTGAAAAGAAATGCCTCAACCTCATCAATGATGTCGCTTTTATCACCCATACTCATGTGGTGCAAAGTGCGCGTTTGAGCTTCAAATCGATGGTCCCACGGTTAGTCTAGGCGGGTGCGGTGCATTCTCCCAACATTCATTCAAAGACAATCATGTGATAACATCTTTCAATAGTCATAGCCATATTGGAGACGATAAACCAAGATGAAGATATGAAGATGTCCTTCGTGTACATCTTTGCTCTCAATTGTTGTCGGGTTTACTTGGATCATAAACTGTTTTTGAACATCATTGCCCTTAATTGATCTGAATGTGCTCATTCACCGATTATCATTCTTTGATTCATATTGTCCTCGGTTCATTGATTCATCATTTGATCATTTCTATCCCCCAACCGATTTAAACACTGTTTATTTTCCTTCTCGGAGGTCCATTGTATTGCCCCCTGGAGTGTCGAGGAGAAATGATGTCATTTCTGTCAGGAATTTGCAAACTTGGTCGATGTTTTTCTTGTTTGAAAATCTTTCTTATTTTGGAATCAAATCTCACATTTCAAAGGTCATGTCTATTCAAGTCTCGATTGTTGAAATGAAATCAAAGAGATGTCAATTTTTGAAATTATTTTTGGAAATCAAGCTTTATTGGTCAAAGATCCAACACACGCTATTCAATGTAGTCCTTTGCTTGTCTTGTACTTTTGAGAGAGAGAAAATTGACTCGTTGTAAGATTAAAATGGCTTTTTCCATGGTTCTTTGTATCCATTTTAAACTCTAATTTTGGGTATATCTTTTGATTGTCCGTGATGAGGTGACCTTTTATGAATTTCAAGAAAACAAGGTACCCGAGTCAAAACTTGAGGCTTTATCAAGAAAGATTGTTTCTTTTTCTTAGCAACAATTTTATCAAGGCATGCATAATAATCGGTAGCTTGATTCATGAAGTCACGACACTGTATGAAACAACTCTTCAAGTTTTGAGATCGCCATTTATCGGTTCGGATTGCTTACTTGATTAAAAAGGACTTTCTAAAGCACGTAATGTAGGCTATGGTTCATGGCTATGAAAGAAAGGAATTTCACAAGCTCAAAAGGTGTTTGAGGGTTTCAAGAACCTAGGATCACCATCAATTATTCATCAATCTCTTTTCCTCACATTGTCTTTGTAGAGATAGTGACATATAACCTTGCTATTCTCAAAAATCAAAATGTGTTTAACATAGGTCATAACACAAATCCAACTTTTTCTTTGATGAATAAACAATCTAATCTTTTGAAGATCGTAAAGGTTTTATCATAGACGCACCAAAAGACATCACACTTGATTTTTCGGGTTAACTTTTGGCATTTGTTGTGTCTTTATCAATCTTTGGCTTTCTTCTTCTAGCCCTTTCTCAATCATTGGACTTTTGTTTTAAGCCTTCCCTTTGTCCATCGACTCTAACATTGTTTCGTCTTTTCTAGTAAAAGATTCTCATTGCCCCCAGTGTGGGGTGTGATCCTAGTCAGGATTTTTATGAAAGAAATATTCTATCGGCTCAAAATGGACCGCAAGGGATATATATTTCAAGAATTGTGAAAGGATGAAACAAAAATGGCCTTTTCTCATTTCAAGCAAGGTCGGTTAGAACCGATAAATTTTGACCTCATCCAATGTAATAGTTTAGACTTGTAAGAATCATAATTCACGAGTCCATAACTAGTGAATCCACTACGTGTCATTATGCATACTTGCTAAAACATAGCTACATGGTGTGTGGTTCAATTTCATGTGTGAGCTCAAAAGTTTCTTGGTCACCTCATGCCATTTCGTAAGCATTGAGTCATTCAAGCAATATAATTTTAATCTTCGGGATTGACTAATCTTAAACGCATGTTGGAGCTTGATCGAAATATTTTATAAATAACCTTTGAAAGAAACATCTCATGCGTTCGTAACAACAAAGGGACAAAGAAAAGACATGTTTCGTTAAAAAATGAGATGTGATCCCAAAATAAAAAATGCAAAATGACAAAACTCATAACAAAAAGGATCGACAGGTTTAACACTCTTCTTGGATCGCCTTTTACGCGATATCGTGTTTTGCCAAGCATTTTGATCACTTGTCAATCCGAGGATGTTGAGGTGACAATATGGCGAGATGATGTCATTTTTCACAAACTCAACTCGATTCTTGAAATTCTTGCAACTGTTCAACCGAATGGCACAAAATCCCCCAATGATATTCATGTATCTTTTACTAAGGGATGAGGGCTCAAAGGCGCACTCAAAAGGAGTTGAGGGCTCAAAGACGCACTCAAAATGGAGGTAGGGTTAGAAAACACACTACCTAAGGGATGAGGGCTCAAAGGCGTACTCAAAAGGAGTTGAGGGCTCAAAAGCGCACTCAAAAGGAGGTAGGGTTAGAAAACACACTACCAAAAGGATGAGGGCTCAAAGGCACACTCAAAATGGAGGTGAGGGCTCAAAGGCGCACTCAAAAGGAGGTAGGGTTAGAAAACGCACTACCAAAGGGATGAGGGCTCAAAGGCACACTCAAAATGGAGGTGAGGGCTCAAAGGCGCACTCAAAAGGAGTTGGGGGCTCAAAGGCGCACTCAAAAGGAGGTAGGGTTAGAAAACGCACTACCTAAGGGATGAGGGCTCAAAGACGCACTCAAAATGAGGTAAATTGGCGGAGTCGGGCAATAAGTCCGAGTCTAACAGATGCCGGTAGACAAACTCGAGTGGTTGAGGTATGTCAATCGTGGCAAAGACATTTGAGCAAATGATGCTCCAAAGTGAGACCTGGTTAGACCAACATAATTAAGGCTTCCCATCGTCGGGGTCATCCTTTGATTCATCTCTCATTATTGTTCTAGAATTCTTGGTAGAATCTTCAATCATTCCTCTCTTTGTAGCTTGTTCAATTCTTTCGACAATTCTCACAACATCATGTAAATCTTCCAACATTGTTGTGGTTATTTGTGGATTGGTAGAAACTTTCTAACAGGCTAGGTAATCATGGTAACGCACAAAAAACATGCGAAGACCACCACCGCGTTGTCTCAACCGAAAGAGAAACTGATGAATCGAAAACCCTTTTGTCTCCTCTTTGATTCCTCACCGGGCAAGCAACAAACAAACACCTATAGTGGGAATTCTCTCTCCGTTAAAGTTTCAATGTCTCGCTCTTGTTTTTCTCGGAGCAAAGATCCGATATTCTTTGGACCGGAATGGTGTTCACAATAGAGATGTCTCGGAAAGAAGGCCAATGCACCGGAAACGAAAAGCTAGCAGCTATTATGTGCTCTTGGAATATGTGAAGGCTTTGAACGACTATCGTCTTGCGAGAACGAGAACAAGGGTTGTCGGTAGTTGATGATCGAAGGCATTGTTGTCATTGTTCATGACGAAAAAGGAGAGGTGCAACTTCAATGGAACGTGGACAAGTAGTGTTCCCAAGAAGAGGTTGTGCAAATGTTCCCTTTCCATTCTTGAAGATCAACACTTATTCAAACAGATTTATGAGTCGAGTAGACCTCAGCAGTGGGGGAACTTATGTTTCAACCCTTCAAGTAAATGCAAAAATGGATGCAAAATGTCATATGTTTTATGCATGCTTGTTATTTGTTGCAAGGTTTCCTTATGACGAGGAATAGACCGGATCGAGATTCTCTTAAGAAAGTTCTCACCGAGGACTCCAAACCTACAGGGAACTTGAACCGATTTGGGGGAGAAATTTGATTTTTATTGGATATCCTTCAGTTGTTTTTCCTTCTACTCTCTTAGCGAAGTAACCTTACCATGATGTTTCCATTCCTTCTTCACCGACTCCAATAATTTCTTTGAGGTCTTGAAATCTTCATAAAATGTTGCCGCCTTCGGTAGTCCTTGGAATAAACCGCTCATGTTAGATCCCACATCGGAAGCGAACGTCAAGAGCTAGGGCCTTATAAGTGCATGCTCATCTTGACTAGTAAGACGTGTTTAAAACCCTGAGGGGGACCTGGGTGGAAGCCTTAGGAATGGGTGGACCGGGGGCCTAGAAGGGACAGTATCTGACAGGGTGAGTGTGCTGCGCTACTCTGAAAGACGCGTTTTGAGGCCATGCATGGCTGCTAAGAACAAACCCGTCGGGGGACCCGGGTGGAAACCCTGGACATGTGTAGACCGGGAGGCCCAAAGCGGACAATATTTTGCTAGTAAGGTGGGATGTTACAGCCTTAAATCCAAATTGTCGTAAAACCATGTTAGGACAATAACTAATACAAAGAAGAGGCTCCTATCAACGGGACCCATAGATACTCACCACAATATGCCGATAAGATTTGAAGTAAGAGTACCGACTCCTCCAATGAAATTGAGATTTACTAAGACTTAGAAACATTGATTCCCATGTGGTTCTTCCTACTTCATGCAAGTGTTTTTCAAAGAAAATTCTCCACTGGGAATAAAGATGCCATGGGGTGCCAACCAAACCCGAAATCTTCCCCTCAAGCCGAGAATAAGTGTGTAAAAGTACATCTTTTCGACTTGGAATAATTTAGCAGGATTCATACTCCTCGATAGTAGGAGTCATATCCACGATATCAAATGTGAAGCACCGATATTCGGATCCCAAAACCCTATCATGGCCTCGAAAACAAGCATGTTGGACCCTAATTTTCGCAAATGTGATATATCCCCATATTGTTTCGAAAAGTGATTTGATCATGAGAGGATAACTTTTCCCAGCCAGTCTAGCAGTTGTCCTATACCAAGTGGTCTCGTCATCTAATTTAACATGCTCGGAAATTGAGACTCAAATTTTGATGGCAAACAATCCCCTTCATCATGTTGGCTCAATTCCGATCTGGTCAAAAATTCCTCAATAGTAATGGGTTTTTCCATCTCACACTTCCCGTAAGGATCGGTGGAGATTTAATGAGCACATGAAATGTATATGAACATGTATGTTCATGCATTGACATTTGTTCGTGTCCTAATGGGTATATCCTACTTGATAGGATCTAGCTCATAAGGTTTGGCTCGGTTTAGTCTATCCTTAAAGATATTCTTGGGTTCTTAGATTGCCCGAATTACTCGTGAAGTAATCGGCCTCTTTAACCTTATACAACATGAGTAGGGGAGAAAAACTCCACAATACTAGTTGCATAGGATGAGTTACAATCCAAGCGAAAGTCCAAATGAGCATCGGTGGACATAAGTCACACTTGCCACCCGAATCTTTCTTTTCTAATCTTAAAAAGGATGAGCTCGGGTCCGGAGCTTTTATGGGTTCACGGTGAAGTGTGTGAAGACACAAATAAATAAACATGCATGCATGTGGCAATATGGAAAATGGAAAAGAATCACAATAGATATTGCATAAAATAAATAATGCAAATAAAATAAATGCCCAAAAATAAATAGCAATAAGAAAGAGTAAATGAAAAGCAAACACAAGCAGTTGGCTCAACCCTAATTCCCCAGTGGAGTCGCCATTATGTCGATACACGACGTCGGGTGACGGCTCCCGCTTTTTTTGTTTATTTAACAAAAAGAGCTTTTTTCTCAATTGGGGAAACAAAGATTTTATTGGAGTCGCCATCTAGTAATTTGAGGGAACTAGAAATCCCAAATTAGACACTGGTCCCGGAGATTCGTGTACGGGGTTAGTTATGATTAAGGGAAGGTAGACACCACCCTTAAAACATCCTTTCAATAGAAAGGTTACCCTTACTTGTGTGTTTTTTATTTGATTCAAATGCTATTATATTTTGGGCTTATTTGTAAAAAAATTTTTAAAATGATTAACGTCGGTCCCTAAAAATAGGAGACACGTTAAAAATGACATCAATCCCTAAAAATTAGGAGACTCGTCTAAAATATTGACGTTTGTCCCTAAAAAGGAGAATTACGTCCGGGTTACCAAAAGAAATAATGGATATAATCCATTATATTTTGGGTTTATTGGTAACTTATTTTTTTTTTAATGGTTAACGTCGGTCCCTAAAAATAGGAGACGCGTTAAAAATGACATCGATCCCTAAAAATTAGGAGACTTGTCGACTTTGGTTTTTTTGTATTTTTTTTACAACATGCAAGAAAATTTACAAACATTTATATATAAAAACAAATATCAAAAATACCAGTTGAAACCCAAAAAATTACCCGAGTGCCAATGTATAGGTAAAAGACTGAAATACCCTCGGATTTCTCGAAAAATTACGAAAATGCCACTGGCGGCGCGTGTGGCACACGCGCGGTTACTGTTGGAGGCGGCGAAATTTTCCGGCGAGATTTCTGGCCAAAAAATGGTTGATTCTGGTAGATCCGAGGGTGAGGATTCGATGGTGGTGGTCTCGACGGCCTTCGATGGGCGACGAGGGAGAATCGTCGGTTTGAAGCTTCGGTGGCAGCCGACGATCGCGGCCTTTTTCCGGCCAAATGGGGCGGTGAAAACGCTGAAACCGGCCGGGTTTGTACTTTATATGAGGATAGCGACCTTTACGTGGTGGTTTGGAAGCTTTATATGGCCGAGATGGGAGATCGGAAGAGAGAGAGGGCGTCGCCGCAGAGAGGAGAGAGAGGCTCGAGATGTGCTATGGTATAAACGCGCGCACGGTGCACCGGTGCAGGCGAGGCCTGTGATCCGTTGGATCTCCGATGAAACGATCGGATGGCTGTGATTGGATAGATCTGCAGATTGATCGGACGGTCTTGATGAGCGGAGCTTTGATTTGGTGTGGCGCGGTGCACCGAAAGCTCGGTACACCGTGTGACGTGGCGCCACCGGATCAAAGCTTAGATTATTTCAAGGGCCGAGATGTGTCTGGGTTTTAATTTGGTGTGGTAAGCCCTATTGTATTTTATTGAATCAACGGTTCGATCTAAACACTATTAGATCTAACGGTTAGGATATATTTGGTATTTTTCATATTGTTTTTAATAAAAATCATTATCCTACTCTCGTGAAGAAATAGTGAAAAAACCTGGAATAGTAAAATCAATCTCTCTTCTTTCCTTTCTTTTTTCTCTTTTCTCTCCTTTTTTTTTCTTCTTCTTCCTTTTTTTCTTCCCCTATCTTTTCTTTTTTCATCTGGCGAACTATCACTGGCTATTTATAGCCAATGACAGGGGACAAGAAGCATCTCGCTTTAAATAAAAATTGTATTCATCCAACCGCTCCTCCTACAATAAATGTAACGCCCCGCCTAATATGACAATTCTGAATTATTAATTTTGTTTTATTATATATTTATATAGGTAAAATTAAAAACTCAAATCGGTATTAGAAAAACCTCGTTTCAACCGCTAAAAATAATTTTAATGACCGAAAATAATAGTTTTGACCCAAAATGACCTGAAACTCATTTTTTACCCCTGGCGACATGGTTGGACCCATATTGACTCGGTGGACTCGGTTTTGACCGAAAATGACGGTTTTAACCCAAAACGGCCCGACACTCATTTTTTACCCCGGTCGACATGGTTTGACCCGTATTGACTCGGTGGACTCGGTTTTGACCCGAAAACGGCCTAAAACTCATTTTTTACCCTGGTCGACATGGTTTGACATGTATTGACCCGGTGGACTCGGTTTTGGTTGGAAATGACGGTTTTGACCCGAAACGGCTTGAAACTCATTTTTTACCCTGGTCGACATGGTTTGACCCGTATTGACTCGGTGGACTCGGTTTTGATCGAAAATGACGGTTTTGACCCGAAAACTCATTTTTTACTTGGCCGACATGGTTTGACCTGTATTGACTCAGTGGACTCGGTTCTTATGGAAAGATGCGGTTGACTCGAGCAAAATATATTTTTTTGAATTTTAAACTTTTTTTATTAATTTTTTGGATTTTTATAAATAATAATAGAAATAAAATAACATTCGAGAAAATCTTGGTGGATCCAAAATTGGGTTACAACACTATGTTTGACAATCCATTTGATGATCAACATAGATTTGATTATTTTGAGCCTAGTGACAATGAGGATGATGATATGTTAGACCCAAATGTGATGGTAAATGATGATGATGACGTTGATAATGATATTGATGATGAAATCATAACTCCCGATCCTGAATTTGGGGATGCTTTTGGGTCTAGTTTTGCTATTTCTAATGATTGTGTATAAAGTCATAAACATATTTCAGGAAGGTCTGAGTTGGAGGTTGGACAAACATTCAACAGTAAAAATAAATTAGTTAATGTTGTTAAACGATGACACATCGCATATTCACTTGAATACCGAGTCCAATGGTCGAACTCTATATTTGTTCAATTACAATGTGTGCAAGAACTTGAATCTAAGTAGTATTTGTGTGAGGGATATCATAAAAGGTCGAATTCAATTTATATAGCAAAGTTAAAAAGATAGCACACATGTGTTTTGACCTTGTCAAAAAAAGACCATCATTAGCTTAATGAAAATTTTAATGTTAATGCTATGTCAACCCTTATAATGAATAAGCTCTTAATGATGTTTGCAAGTATACAAGATGAAATAAAATTGCATTACAAGTATAAAATTTCATATGACAAAGCATGAGTTGCAAAACAGAAGGTTATCAAGCATCTTTTTGGTTCACATAAGGAATCTTTTGAAAAATTATCTAGGTTATTGTTGACAATAAAAGAATCAAATTCTGGAATAATCATTGATTGGACACACAAAAGAAATCTTGATTATAGTATAATGATTTTTAGACGCGTGTTTTGGTCATTTGGACCTTCTATTAAAGGTTTCAAGTATTGTAGACCATTTATCAGTGTTGATGACACATATTTATATAGCGATATGATGAAAAGTTATTGATTACAGTTGTTTTTTATGCAAATAATAGGTTATTCCAAACATCGCGGCAACCATTAAAAACTAGAAAAAATAATAGATATATAACATCTTGTTATTAGAGGGGATATATTTTATTTAAGGAGTCGTCACCTAGTATTATGGTCATTAGAAACCCTAGCTGATTTTAAGAGATTCTATGGCAATGGACTTGTTATGCTAGAGAGAAGATATTATCACCCTTACAACGTCCTCCTTTAGGCAGGTTGCATTGTTAGTTTTGTCTTAAATTGCTATAAGTTGTTGTGATATGTTATCAATAATTTATCTATAATATTTCTGACTCTAGCCTCAATAAATATTGGGATTGATATTTTTTTACTCAAACGTCAATAAATATCAAAGTTGATATTTCTGCTCTAGAGTTGTAAATACCGAGATTGATACTCATTGTGAATTCACTTTCCTCGAACATTTTTAGATTGAGTTTTAAAATGGTCATTGGACCCGTAAGAATGATAGAACTGTGCTTTGGACCCTTTCAAAGGGACGAGTTTTTGGTATTTTGTATGTAGACCCAATGGGCCATTTCATTTGGGCCAAGTTCTAATGGGCTTTATAAACTTATTTTAAAGTCCATATGCAAACAAAATACATTTTTTTATATCAAAAAGTGATAAAACAATAATTTTATAAAAATACTAAAACTTGCAAAAATATTTTTGAGCTGTTTTTTATGCTAAGAAATCACAAGTTAATACAAATGCATTTTTCACATTTTTCACATCATGCATCACACACACCTATTTTTACTAATCTACTCACACGCTCGCTTTTACAATGCTAAAAAATACTCACAACAAATAAAAAAATTAATTTGCAAAAACAGTGTTGCTAAATAGGATGAGACTGCCAAAATAAAACTAGATGTTGTAATAACAGTGGGTTTCCAACAACACGTGTTTGTCACGTGCTGCCATAGATGATGGCGTGTGGAATGATGCTCCGGAGTCCTGGATTGAACATGGCAAAGAAGATTGGGTAGCTTCCCATTTCCTTTTTGTGTCCATGCTTGCGATGAGAATCAATATTACATGTAAAAATCAGAAAAATTCACATAGCAAAATCAATTTAATCCCCTCATATCTTTACACATATGCTATCATTTTGGGAGGAAAAGATGGTGGCATGTGATTTGGAGTAAGAAGAGTTGGTCGTGTGTGACACGATCAAAAGATTTGATGTCTTCTCCCAAGTTCAGGAGTGTCGAAGTAATAAATAACCCGACAAGACCGGGGTCGAACCACAGGGAGGTGAACTATATAAATTACAAATAATATATATATTTAATAAAACAAAGAGTTTATGAGAATTTTATGGGATATTGATGTAAGGATTAAATAAGAATAAAACAATTATCAAGGTTAGAGGATCCATTAATGGTATTTCAAATAAGTATAATATAAACTCTTTTTATTACTCAACTGGAAACCACACACAAAGGAGGTTTCAATCGGATTATAAATTATTAACATGATTACATTAGTTATCTTATTCGAATAATGCTAATACTTGTAAATGTTGTCAGGTATTCATGATATTAATTTATGTTAACAACAAATCAAGTTCCTTTCATAACACAGGTGTCGGTTATACCATACAGTTGGTTATGAAAGGATCAAGTATTTGTTGTACCAAGGGTTATACAACATAAAT
Source organism: Populus x sibirica (assembly GCA_019202695.1). Lineage (NCBI taxonomy): Eukaryota > Viridiplantae > Streptophyta > Magnoliopsida > Malpighiales > Salicaceae > Populus > Populus x sibirica. The sequence continues at coordinate 979,879 of JAGMVL010000052.1, read as the reverse complement.
CTAGACTAACCATTTAACAAGCAAAGTATTAAGAGTGAATAAGATAACAAATACAAAATATGTTAGTATCAAACATTAAAGTCCATGTTGAGTTTACACTATACTTATTCTTACACCATTAGTGTAACCTTTTCACCTTGACATAATAAACTTAACTAAACATAATGAAAGAGAGAAACATAAATAAACAAGATGAGAACATGATTATATAAGTATAGTTAAGGACATAAAAGGCCTAAACAAGAGATTAATGAAAGCAAAACTTAAGCATTACAAAAATATAAAGAAAAAGAGCAAGAACATGATCTTGATCTGAAAACCAAGATGCCTCAATGCATGGCAAATGCCTCCTTTTATAGGCTAAAATTCAAAACTATTGATTTGATGACTAATTGTTGAGTGGGTGGCCACCTCTTGACTTGGTAACAATCCTTATTTTCTTGTCTGTAGAAAACGTCATTGCTAACATCATAATTTGAGCAGATAATCTTCATGAAAATTATGGGAAATTGTCTCAGCTTTCCAACAAAATAAGAATCGGTGTATTTGGATCTCTAGCACTCGAGATATGGGCAGAACATTAAATAGTATCTGGGCTCCAGGACAGATTTTGACTTCTCTGTTGTTGCTACAATTTGAACTTGAAAACAGTCCTTTTGAATCTTGGACTCTTCATGAAAGTTTTAGGCCTATGTCTTAGCTTTCTATACATATAAACCAGACCTAAATCCAAGTTCTACAACTCTAGTTATGATATAATAACCGAATGGTGTTCCAGTTTGGACTAAACCAGCATCTCTTTTCTAAGCTTAGCCCTCTCTTTGTCTTCTCAATTTTAGTAGTTAAACTCATCAATCAATCCTTTAATTTATGTGATAGGCCTGCATTTAAGATGAACATTTACCATAAATTAAAGGTATCTTATATTGTTAGACATGTTATTATAAAACATGCTCTAGTTAAGGAGATATTGATACTTCAAGTGCAAAATGATGATATAAAACCTTGATAAAAATGCTTTTTTAAGTATTAATCAGTTTGACTCATGATGTTGGTGTAGGCCGACTATTTTGAAGGCTAGTTCAGCTGAAACAACTAAGTGTAAAAAGGTGTTCCTATAAAAGGTTAAAGGTTTTGTATGACGATGGGTCCGCCGTAAGTGCTGGTGATTAGGGGCTGTTGATGGTTGTCTTGGGTATATAGGTTTGTGACGGTGTGTGTGTTTGTGTGTGTGTGTGTGAGAGAGAGAGAGAGAGAGCAAATGATTTTACTGTCAATGAAAGCTTTGGTTTTGGAGAGAGAGGTGGAGATAGTTGTTGTGAGGCTAGCCAATAATAGAAGGGAAAAGTTGGATCTACTGTGGATATGTTGGCATTAATGTGCTAGAATCAATAAAGATGTTGGTATGGCGGGTGGTCGGCGGTTAGTGATTTTTTTGTTTTTTTTTTTAAAGAGACAGCTGATCGGAGAAAGAAAATGAGAGAGGGATGGGCAAGTGTTTTTGGCCAGATCATCAATTAAAGATTTTTAGGTTTTGTGTTGGAGTTTTGGCCTTTTGCTTTGCTTTTTTTTTTATGTCTACTCTCGAAATAGAATTTTTTGATCCCCCTTTAATGTAGAAATTTTGATACGTTCCCTCTTCCATTTTTTATATATTTGTATCTATATTTAAAATACAAGAGTTCTAGAGCATATAGAATTCTAAGTACAAAACAAACTCATCATCGTTTTTAGATTTAAACTTAATTAGAGTTTAAAGTTAAATTTGAAAATAAATAACTAAGATATCATGATCATCGATCTTTTTCAAAATGAATATTAAGAAAGAAGGATAAAAATACATTATAGTCCCTAGTTTTTTCACAAGTTGACAAATCACTCTCTTAATCAAAATTATTCTCCGATCTTTTAATTCCAAATTTTACCCCCTTAAAAAATTAAATTTAATTGAAAGTAAATTGGTCAAAATTGTGTTATGACAGTATTATATATGTATGTACTTATAATTTAAATTTTTATGAAGGATGAAACTATTATGACAGTATTATATATGTATGTACTTATAATTTAAATTGTTATGCAGGATAAAAACCATTATTTATTATCGTACACATAGACAGATGAGACTAGATGAATGGGTCCAGCCATATGTGTTTCGTGCAGATTTTTTGTACATAAATTGTCTAGACCACATCAAGCTTGACCACGGCTTGATCAATGCACTAATTAAACAGTGGAGATGTAAGACACGCACATTTCATCTTAGGCATGAAGAGATGACACCGACACTACAAGACATTGTAGTTTTGCTTGGATTGCGCATTGATAGATATGCAGTCATATCTTTTGGTGTTCGTAATAGAATTGTGTTATACAAGCGATCATTTGGACTAGCACCCCGTTCTTCTAAATTGAAGGGATTTAGCATACATCTTCAGTAGATTAAGAAGACATTTGTGACACCATCAATCAATGCTAGTGAGGAGGTCCTACAGAGGTATAAAATAAATTATGAATCTAATGTGTTGATTATTTGTTAAGTTTGCATGAATAATTATGATAATTTTAATATGTTATGTAGGTATGTCAGAGCATATATACTTCATCTATTTGACAGTGTATTATTCATTGACCTAACAGTGAGATATGCGACTTTAATTTACCTGATGTTCATGGAGGATTTTGACATTATCCCCACATATAGCTGGGGATCTGCTGTTTTGGCATGCTTGTACAGACATCCATGTCTTACATGCATGAAGGAGGTCAAACAGGTTGGGAGATGTTTGCTACTTCTACAGGTATGAAGCAAGAAATACTATATAGACTTTAAATGTTTGTTGTTAACACATCTGATTCAAAAGGTGTTTTATTGAATAACACTTATGGTTGTGGTAACATTTTCATGTAGGCAGACTCTAGTTACCCCAGTTACCATCTATAACTGTTTAAACTATGAGGGTTACACTTCATCTACCACTCAAATGCAAATATTGCGATGTTATTTTGCAATTATATTATATAATTGTAACTTTAAAAAACACATTTAAACTGACATAATTTTAATACTAGGTGGTGTGTTGGTAGAGTATTTGAAAACAATCCAACACATAAGTTGACATTTTATCAAAGCGAGCTAGACAAGCAGCTTGCTATCCAAGTATTTTTTAATCATTTGTTTAATAAAAGTCATTAAACTTCATCGAATTATTAATGTTTAATATTTAAAAAATTATATTCTATACGTAATGTGAACGCCTTAGTCGGATCACAATTAGTAGTTGCTCTAGCAACTTGCACTAGCGGGATGAACTTATAGACATCAATGGTCCTGTTAATATTTTTTTAGATGATCGAGCTACATTGCCCAGACCAAATAATGCGACAGTTTGTCTACAAACAACACATTCCAGTCAATATCGACACAAGTGATGTGTTGCTCGCCATAACTTGTTGGGGTAAAAATAACGATTACGACTGATTAAGCTGACATGGGGCTTATGTATTATAATGGGATGCACAAAGGAATGAGATATTTACATAGATGAATCTTATGATTACAAATTATAAGTATATGATTTAGTACATAAATATCACACATCGAGTCATTACTCTAGATCCCCGAGCATGTTCTACCACCTAGATACATACAGTACGAGCAACATGTCCAACAAATTCAAATTCTCGTAAGTAATCAAATCTTTTCATAATTATGAAATGTTAAATTTTAGGTTCTATGTATTGATCTTTTAATTTAACTTTAATGTTTTATTAATATTAGGTTGGTTTCATGTTACAGGAGGGTCGAGAATCCACATCTTATCTTTGTAATACTGATGAAGAAAGAAAAGTTTATATTGTTGCATCCTAGTGGTTAAATGTTTGTCATACTAGACTCTATACCTTTATAGAGTGGTTAACTCTTGATGATGCCATAGCAGATGATGAGGCCACTTAGGCAGGTGCAGGAGCTAAATCCAATTGTGCTTCTGATGAGCATGAATCATCTAGTAGATGACGTAGATGTAAATAGATAGATGATTTATGTTTTTATATTTTTTGGATTACTTGATTATTAGATAGGATGAATTATTTTTTATTCATTAAAATATATATTTTTTCCATTCATGGGGCTACTTATGGTTATGAAATATGAGAATTTATTGAGTTTAGTTAGAATTTGTTAATTGGGGTTATTGTGGTTTTTTGCAGGTCTTTTTAAGTGAGAAATTGTTTTTGATATAGTTCATATATAGGGTTAACTCTGTACAAATATTGTTAAAATTATAAAATGTTTAGCTCTCTAAAATCTTAAAATTAAAATAAAGTTTAGATTAATTGAAACAATGATTTTATGAACTTTTTAGGCTAAAAACACAAAATATTTCCAAAACTAGACCATAGACAAAACATGAAATAAAGGGAGTGAATTTATGTGATAGATGTATAAAAACACTAAATATAAAATATAAAGTATAAAAACCCGTATAAAAATCTCGATGAAATAGAGGGAGTGAATTTATGATTATCTCCCCCTACACAAATTACACATTCACTCCCTTTTTTAACCATTATTTTTTATCCTTCCATTTTTTGTTTTTAATAGAAAGGTAAATATAGTATTATCCTATTTCCATTTATGTTTCTGTTCATAAACATAACACAATGCACATGGGAATCCAACCATACAATTATGATCGTTTTGTTATCGTAGAGGGAGAGCTTACCAGTCTTACATTGCTACATTTATGTTTTTTTTTAACCATTTCACACTTAATTTGCGTTTATTTTCTTTGTATTACTTGAAAAAACTTTTTTGTATATGTTGAATTAAAAACGTTCTTCTAGTGATATTATAACTAAAATTCTAAAAAGAGAAAAACAAATCATAATTTGATATGGGGTGCTTTCTCCATTATTTTTTACATAATTATTTTTACTGTATTATTTCCTTAATTGTTAAGATTTTCTAGGTTTTGATAAGTTCTATAAGAATCTAGTGAGCAATTTAATTAGTAAAATAAGAATAAATTTAATATATAACCGTTAAACCAAGCTTAAATTTTGACGGACATTTCTAAAGGTCATGTTTTTAATAGGGTTAAAATTTATTTGTCATTAAAGTTTTGGAAGGCCTTCAAATAAGACCTAGAAGTTAGTGTTCAAAATTTTCTTTATTTTTCTTATTGTATTTAGACTTTTATTTCTATTTCATTTGAGACTTTTAATTTAATTGAAATTTTACTAATTAGAGTGTTTTTCTTGTATTTAAACAGCTTGGTGGGCTATTTTTAAGGATTGAAGATTAATGAAATAAACCTTTCATAATTTTCTCTACAATTAAGGGATATATAACCTTAAGGCTTAAGAACCCTAATTTATTGTTAAATATAGGGCAATTCTTTGTCAAATATGCTTATTTAAATCTAAATTGATGAAAGCATCTCTTCACATGAGAAACTCAAATCAAATCTAATTTATTATTAAGAGTAATTATCATGAAAAAAAATTACGATTTAAACATCACATTGTAATGTTGTAACTACCACTAACTTTTTTTTTTTAATGTGGGTGTCCGGGTCAGCTTGCGTGCACTTCGACTGATCTCACAGGCTCCTGAAGTTAACGACCATGTAAACCTCCAGTTGCCATTATATTAGCAATCACAAGGCTCAAACTTAAAACCACAGGGAAGCAAATATCTTGATCTCAAACTTTTATTACTGGCTACCTACTAAATGGTTAGCTACCACTAACTTTGAATGTCTTAGAGGATGGTACTGTGTTTGGAGTAAAATTGATTAAATTAGAAGATCTGTGACTCAATCGATATACGCTTAATTAAAACTGAATTGATGTTTAAAAAAACTGATTGTATATTCTCCCACATCTATTAATTAATAAAGCTTTTACAAGACCTCTCTCTTAAAGGATAAATTCTGTAAATTAACAAAATATAACACCTTTCATTAATTTGTAGTTTTTAAGTTTGAATCAAATCCTTCATCAACCCACTGTAATTACTAATTAATACGAGGAAGATAATTAATATCATCATTTTATTTATTTTTCACAGTTAAATATTTTTAAATATGTTTGAGATGTAATATCATGCACTAGTAAAAAGGAATCAACGTGCCGACTACTCGAAGTCAAGTGATTCTGTTTGGAAATGCGGTAGTTTTTGTTTTTGATATTAGCGCAGCAATAGATTTTTCAAAGATAAGAAATAAAGAAACTATGAAAATAATTGATCTTTAACTCTTCTGCATGGAGATGTTTATGCATGTCTTTTGTTGGGATGTAGTCTTTTGCTTAATTTCATCTTCCATTTTGCTAGAAATTTATAAAAATTAAGTAATGTTACTTTATCTAATAATTTAATTTTTTTTATCGAAATAATTTATTAACATGCTATTATATTCGTGATTATTTAATTGTAGAATATTAATTTTATTTTATTTAAATTAAAATCATCATGAAAAAACTAAATTGTTGATTAAAAAAGAAAAATCTTATATCAGATTAATTTATAATAAAAATTAAATTTATAACACCAACTAAATATAAAATTTTATAAAAAATAATTTTAACTTCTTACATTGCTCCCTTCCATCCTTGACATGCTAGAAAAATGTCGGGCGTTGAAGTTGCTTTCGTCCTAAATAATTGAATGTCTTTTGGATTAATCCTACTTCGATGGGAAGTTGTGGGCATTTTCTGCATTAATTGTGTCTGAAAGTCAACTTTTTTTGTAGAAAGGGAGCACATACGATGGATGTTTGATTAGAGGTAAAGTTCCCAGAAACTTACTCTGTAAATCCATTCCATAGTCCCTTTGATAATTCTGAGCTCCAAGCTCTAGTTATGAGCTTGTTACTTGACTGATCCAAGAGTAGAAACTCGGTACCATTATGTTCCGGACAGAAACGCAAAATGCTCCGAAGTTCCTCCATCAATGTCCCACTGTAATTTTTGCTTGGAGACTGATGAGGTAAGATCCCTTTGCATGCCCTTTATTTCAAGCAGGGTGCCAAAATAAAGGGTTTTTTTCCCCTGGCTATATCCAAATGAAGAAGTATTTGGTTTAAGGAATTGAACTATTGATAATTATGTATATACCCGAGTTCTAATTCCAGATATTTTCAAGAGAGATAGGAAAATCGGAAACCTGCGTCCCCAGCTTCAGTGTACTATATAGTAGATTACCTGATGATTAGGGCACTCTGTCTCACATTATTTCTGAGAATCCTAACAAAAAAATGCCTACAATTTATAAAGGGGAGGGGGGGCACCATGCTTCTGACTCTCAGAGATTGAGAATCCTAAGCTAAGACAACCTTACATTTTAGGGAAAAAAAAACATCTTTAAAATTAACGTTGGGTTCCTAAAGGCCTTCCATGTGATATCATCCCTTTTTTTAAGCGTCAATCATGTCCTGTCCTGTCCTGTCCTGTCCTATAAGGCATTATTTTATTTTTATTTTTATTTTTTCTATTTTTAATACCTTGATATTTCCTACGACCATCTCGCATGTGGCAGCTTCCCCTTTCTACATCAAGGCAAGCAGTCAAATTATCAAACAGCTCAACATTATTACTAGTGAGAGCACAGCTTCCATGGAAGACACCGATAGTATATGAAATGCACAACTTCCACTGAAACCTCTTCTTGAAAACCCCAGATTTCACTTGATAATGTCTATGAACCTTATCTTTTTGAACCAAGTCGTGGTTCCTTTTACTCCTATAAAATATATTGTGCAACTTTAGCCACACAACAAGGGTCATTTTCATTCTCAAGAAACTGCAACAATTTGAACTTGTCTTGTAGCTGATTGATTATTTCTAACCCATCCAGAGACCATAAAATAAAATAACAAAATGTTTTCTAGCATTAACCCATCAACATTGACTCTGGTTAAGTTAAACCTATCATCCTTGTTCTCGTCTTACAAGGTCAAGAAACTTCTCTGCAGTAATTCCTGTTTCAACATCTGTTTTAGCATCAAGTACATCACCAGGTCAGTTTACCGAGAGACCTGCCAGCATTTCACCGTAAGAAGGAAGGTCACGAATCTTTTCACTCAACTAGATGACACCAGCGTCCCCACACCCCAGCATCATGTTCCCAGCTGTAATATAACAAACGAGCTGTTACCTGGACAGAAGCTTCATCTCCGCCTCAAATTGGTGCCTGTGACACTTATTATCAGTGGTAGACCCCAACTCTGGGTGAGTTGATGCATGCCTAAAGCGGGAGACAAAGCAATACCCTTTCCAAGCCTGACGGGAACTTCTTCCTATAGAAGAATGCTCTACGCATATGGATTTTTTTGTAGTAATTTGTGTGGAATGGAGCAAAAGAGAAGATTGAAGAAACTATATTTATCAACTCCACAATTGTAAATTCACAATACCAGAATCCAAACAACACTCGCGACAAAATTAAAGATGACAATTTCTATCTGTGCGTAAAAAACAATTGTAAAGGACATAGTGAAAGATATCCTATGAACAGTATTTGCGTGCATGTGATGAAAGATCATCACTTTCGGAAACATCAGGCCCCAGATTCAACTAGCTAATTCCTTTGCCTCTGCTAACGTTCTATCTGGATGGTTACATGACTGATACTATACTCACTTCTGATATAGTTTATCAAATTGTCTAGCACCATGTCTGCATTTGCTTCAGGCCTGATTTTCACATGACAAGCCAGGAGAATCTTGCCCACGGTAATGGCCCATATATGCAGTTCGTGGATAGCCACCACGTCCTCCATCTCAAACAATCCCTTTTCAATCTTTGTTGCGTCTATCTCTCTTGGAGTGCTCTCCATCAAGACGTCAAGTATGTTCCGAAGCATTTTGATTGTTGTACCCAAGACTATAACTGAAAAGAATAGGGTGCAGATCACATCAACTATCTTCCACTCAGGCTTATACCATATGATTGCACCTCCTATCATGACCCCGATACTCTGGATGGAATCCCCAAGAACATGGATATAAGCTCCTTGTACATTTATGTTCCTTTGCTTCTTTTCATGCCTGGCTTCCTTTTTATCCAGCAGCGGCTCAACATGTTCTTCATGAGCATGACGGTGCTCATCTTTCGAGTGCTTATGATGATTGCCCGCATCTTTTGGGTGCTCGTCATGATGACGATGATGAGTAGTAACTGTCATTCCATGGCTGTGGCCAGTCCCATGATTGTGATCATGGTCATGCCCGTGATCATGTCCCAACACAAGTGCCATGACGATATTCACTAGAAGACCGAATGCAGCAACAAGAAACATAAGAAACCCATCTACCTCCCCTGTATCATCGATGAGCCTAACAATGGCTTCATAAACCAAAATCCCTGCAAGCAACCAGATGAGCTGTATGGAAACCAGTGCACCGAGAACCTCAATCCTAACAAATCCATAAGATTGACGGGGTGTGGCTTCCCAGCCAGCTGCCCAAAATGAAAACAAGGAGATAGCAAAGGCTGCAACATCTGAAAGCAAATGTGCAGCATCAGTCAAGATTGCCAGACTATTGGCTTTGATGCCACCAGCTACCTCAGCACTCATGAACACTACACAAAGTGCCACGGCTATCCAGAGCTTACGCATTGAAGTTGAACGTTCTTTGGCATTCTTGAGGTTATTTCCAGTATCTGAAAATACACAAGGTGCTTCCCCACATACGTTACTCGCTCCACTATCCCCTCCATCAAGAATATCCACGCTTGTTTCAACAGGGGGGGCATGCTGAGTATTTTGTTCTTCCATCTGAAAGTTCACAGTTACACCATGAATACCATGTGAAATCTAACAGAACATGCCTGCATATATAGTGCACAATGTGTTCTGTAATGATACACGGAAGAGTAAATGCATTGTCTTACAACATCAAAGAGAATTTGGCAACGGATACACCATCAAAGTAGCTTATGATGAACCAACATGCAGAAAGAGAAAAAAATGAAAGAACTGAAAAGATGAATAGCTGATAATGGTATTTACACCAAACTCAGGCACTATAGGGAGAAATTCCAGGTTCCTCAATATTCAACGAGTTTAAGAGCCAAAACCCACGAAGATTATTTGATTGCATGAACTTGTTGAAAGTAATATTGTAATTCTGAACTAGTAACGTTCCTCCTCCTCGTGCCCTTTCAAAGACAGCAGCCTTAATAGAACTAGACCCTAAACTCTTAATGACAATTCATGCTTAAACATGAATTTGATAGATTGCAAATATGAATAAATTTGATTGTAATGACAGTGCTTAGAAATTACACCAATAACTCCCCAGCAGAAACAAAACCACAAACATATTGATTCCGAGCAGTGTCACTCGCATAGCCAGCCCCCAAACAGTAGAGATTAAGGCATTTAGTTTGTCATTAGCCCTTAACTACAATTCAGAATTTCAAAAGGATTTAGAAAATGAAGTTCATAACGTGATGATCACTAGCTAAACACGCTAGCAGAAGAGCATTCCCTGCCTGTAATATAAGCCGTTTGATACAAAAGACTTATCCAAATCAATGGATCACCGATCACATAACACACAACACCTTGCTCAATGACAATTAAAAACATAAACAAGTTTCAAATTTTTAACCCTCACGCAGAATTCATGAAAGAAGGAAATTTTTAACCCTCAGAATTCACACCTATTGTATAGACAGCATATTAGCATTTGCACATATAGGGAAGGAGAACTGGGTCAAGCCAAAGAGTGGAACAATAGAAGTGGCTGAATGGCAGTCCACCAAGTAAACCCTCGTCTTCTCCTCTCTCTCTCTCTCTCTCTCTCTCTCTCTCTCTCTCTCTCTCTATTTAAGTAAAAAGAAATCATTTAACACAATCAAACAAATGCAGCTTTTCAACGACATTCGAATTTGTGGCAACAATTATGCATCAAAGGAATCCAGTAACTGAATTCCATTTCAAACATGGATCATCCCCGCTTGTAAAAAGATCTAATAAAGGAAAAATCCATAATCACAGTGATATCCTTTGCACGAACTTTCTCCCTTTATGTCAGTGGCTTCATTACACATACGTACCAGATGCAAAGAGATTCAGTCATAGAAATGTTTCAGAAGAAGGAATCAAAAAAGAAAAGAAAAGATTCCCAATTTCCCATGACCCTATTGACAGTGTAACGGCAACCCATCAGCAGTAAAGCAACAACTAGTACCAAGCATTGGACCATGTGGATTGATCTACACATCTAAAACTCATGAGGAATGACATGCCGCAGCTTTAACATCTCTAATTGGAAGATGGGGGGAAAGAAGAAAAACAGAGAGTAAAGCATGGAGATACAAGGATCAAAGCCATAAAGGAGATAAGCCAAAAGATTACCTTTCAAGGCACTCGAAATTTTTAAGTTACAGGATGCAAGCAATGCAAACAAGTGGCGGGAGCTTAATTTTTGGTAAGAAATAATATTTTTTCATCAAACACACCAAAAAGCATCACCTAAAAGCCAGAAAATAGAGTGTTACTTGAAGATCATAGAAGTGGCAAATAGAAATCAAACACCCTTTAATAGATATCAATCTCCTGGAAGTCTTTGATTGAATTAGGTAAAGAATCTTAGCACAATCAGCACCATGCTGAATCAAAACCAAACAAAAAGCAGCATATCGTTATTGGTGCTGAAAGCTAACCTGCTGCAAATGATCAGAAGACAAAAACCAACAAGATAATAATAACGTCCATTAATACGTATTAGATAAACAAACAAGCAAAACACAAGACTCGCCGAGCTTAATTATTATATACACTTAAACCCAAAAGTCAAAAGATTACGCGCGCACAATATATATATATATATATATATATATATATATATATATATATATATATATATGAAGAATAATTGGAGAAGTTAGAAACATTGAACCTAGAATAAATAAAGGTGTTAGCTTGAGTTGTTCTTTTTAATCTTGGTTTGCTTGTGGCATCAATTTGACTTCCGTAAATCATTGTCTCTACATCAATCACCCTCGCTTAAACAATTCAATTTCAAACCCTAAGGATAATCGTTGCAACTGGGATGATGCAATAAATAAAGGGCACTCACTGTCTTCCAGTTTACACGCCCATGTGGATGGATCTGGTATGGTGGATGCTCCGTAGAATCAAGCTGTATTACAATTTAGAGATGAGAGTAATGCTAATTTTAACCAATATTCTTTCGGGATTTTTTTTCAAAAATCTCATGCTAATTTTACTACTGGGTCTTATAAATTAAATGTTTGAAGCTTTTTACAAGATGAATTCGGGAAAAAAAAACTTACAATTCATATATGATTTACAAACACTAAGATCTTATATAGTAAGTGGGTATCCTCCCAACATTTGAATGTTTTTGGAGATCTTGATAAGAATAGTTTCTTACAGATAAATTGTTAACGAAGCACTGAAAATCTAATTGAAAAAAGATTTAATTTCAATACAAAAACTAATTGGAAGATACCTCTGTCTTAAACATTTTTTGTCCTCTAGATTAATGCTTAATCTAACCTCTTTTGGAGGTAAGTCTTAATCCATGAATTATGTGAACAAAGTTAAAATTGATTACCAAACATATCATCAATTACTACAACTTGTTAGTGATGTTTTGATCTGTCCGTGAGGAGTTCTGGGGACAAAATTGCATTTCAATTCCAATCAATCATTCCACGTGTTATTTCCACTTGGCAATGGTTGTCAATCAATTTGCCCGAATTACCTGTATATGCAATCAAAATCAGAGGTTTTTTTTTTTTTTTTGAGACCGTGGAGGCTGCCTGATTGGTGGAAATGATCCCAGTACAATTAGCTTCATATCAATAACTAAATATCTGCTCAAATTATATGAAGAAGTACAAAATATACTAAAAGACAGGTTTTTTTTCACGGTAATCCATAGTGCATTTTTTTCTTTTCTTTCCTGTTTGATCATTGCTCTCTTTTTTTTTTATTACCGTCAATTACATAAATCATTTTATGGATAAGTCTAGAAATGATAATTTAATATCAATACAAATTAGTGAATTTCTTTTAATATAATTACAAATAAGATATGAATATTATCAAATTCAACTCAAAACCTGACCCAAACCTAATTTTATTTTATATATATATATATATATATATATATAAAACTTTATGTTGAATAATAAATAATAGTCAGATGATAGATATTTATATAAATATCTGAAACTCGATATATAAGACATAGATATCAGAATTTTATACTCGATAGATAACGAGTAAGGTATAAATATAAAGAAAATGAGTCCATGGATGCCCATTGCCATCCCTAGCCAAATCAATCACCAATTTCTTATAATTTATTTTGTTAAGATAAAAATTAAAAGAGAAAACAAAAGTGTTGAACACGATAAACATGCATGGTCACTCAAAACTTCAGACTGAAGAGTTCATTTCAATCTCTCTATTATCCTTTGACTACCTTTCAATCCCTTTTATTTTAAAATTTTTATTTTTGGTTCATAACTTCATTATATTTATTTTTTGGTCTCTGGTTTGATATATAAAAGAGAAAATTGCTAGAAAACAGATACAAAGATAGAAAGTTGCCAAATAGGCTTGTTTTTTAAGACAAACAAACATTGATGATGGAGTCAATAGGTTTTATTCAATAAAAGAAGTTCAATTGAGAAGCTAGAAAAACTAGACCAGAGTTGAGAAAGATATTTTTTCTTGTTTGATTTTGTATTTTTTTTTATTGATTTAGAGGCATTTTAACTCGATAAATTACATATAGGTGTTAAGAATGTTTATCAGGTATTTTTAGGTCGAAACAGCTTAAAAAATAGATTTTTAAGCCAAAAAATCGAAACCCGATTTCTAGCCACCTTTTTAGAGGTTGAAACCTAGGCAAGCAGACGATGCGTTATTTGCCATTTATTTTTATTGTTTTTTAAAAAAGAAAGGGGAAACTACATGAAAGGAAAAAAAAAAAAAAAGGGCCTGGCCTTGTGGGGCCATGTGTGTGGCCCTTTTTCTGCTGGGATAGCTGCTTGGGCCTGGCTCTTTTTTAATTTTTTTCTCATTTTTATTGGATTTAGATTTAAATGTAATGAAAAAACTTGACATGATATTTTATTTATTATTAATTTTTTTCATGGTTCTCTAATAAATTTTTAGGTTTTTATAAGGATGTTAACATTTATTTTTCCATTATTATGTGCTATGAAAAAAATAATTTCATAGATATTAAATTTATGTCTTATTATCTTGGAATAATTACAAAAAACCTCTTTTAGTTTGATAGTATTTTCATTGTCTCAATGTTCTTTGAGAGATTGCATTGCACATCTTTAACCTCGTGCACCAAAAAAATAAAAGAAATGTCTGAATATTTATATGTTTGTCATTATATTCATTTTAATAAATAAAGAGAGTTGGAATTATTAATCTTTTTATAAGCAATTTTATTATTGTATTATTAAATGGAAAAAAAATTCAAAGAGCTTCCCACACAATGCGATTATATATTTTAATATGCTTCTTTACGTTAATTTATCAACTTGGTCCGTAGCTAGAGTTAAAGTTTTTTAGTATTTATTAACATATTTGATTTTTTTAGTTTATTTTTTTGAATTTCTTCATTGAAAACTGGTTGCTGAGAACAGTTTTTTTTTTAGCATTGTAAAAAATATTTTGATCCATTACACGACAAAGCTCAAGCACTCAACTAGCATTCTCCTATTTTTAATTTAAACTACTCATGAATAGAGTTTTTTTCCTTGCATTAACATAATTGAAAAAATAATTCTCATTCTAGCAAACAAAAAATAATTATGCATGTAGCACTTGAGGTCATGACCTAATGGGGGAAGGGACTTGTTCCTTTTCTCTGCACCCGGGTTCGATCTTCTCTGTGCATGTCTGTCACCCCGGGGTGCTTTACCTGTCCATTGGGCTTGCAAGTGTTCAGTGGGTCCGGGAATTAGTCGTGATGCGCGTTGGCTGGCCCGGACACAACGAGTTATCAAAAAAAAAAATTATAATAATTGTGCATGTAGTATATACACTACCAATGATCATATACAACTATTATTTATGTGTTATATGAAGAATTATTTTAAAAACTGTGCTAGTTTAAAAAATATTTTTTCCAATGTGCTGACGTGGGAAAAAAGGGTCACGAATGGGCGTCTGATCCCTTTTGCTCTCCCCAGCCTTTTGTTTTTGAGACTTGACAGCAGCCCACTCGCTCCAAGCTTAATTCGAGAGAGACAGCCTCCACCTTTCTTTCATCGGCAGGCTCTGAAACGAAGGTTGATTTGCAAGCTTTCGATCGTTGATTCCCAAGGCATCTATCTGGGTAACTACGCAATAGGAGACTGACATTAAGTTGCCAAAGTTACGAGCATCTGATACCCACATCATCATGTAGAGAATCAGGTCTCAGTTGGTACAAGATTATTCAAAAATGCGATGCTCCATGCAATATCAGGGGGTGTCATCCCCCCACTACAAAAAAAGTCTAACTAAAGGAAACAAGTAGACATTAGTTCATATTTTAAAAATAATTAAAATGAACCAAAAACATATAATAAAAAATAATTTAAAGTGAAGAAAAAAAATTACAAATATTTTTTTACCGCAAAAACAAATATTCTTCGATCATAGAGCACTAATTAAAATATTAGTTGTTATAAAAACCATGAATGAGTGGTGTAAGAAACAAACTAAACTAAGATTTGTTTTGTGAGAGGATAATATAAATTATATCTTGGAATCTCACCTAAACTTTAAATTATTGAGTTGAAATGGTTTTTTGACATGGTATCAAAGTCTTGATGACCAAGCAATCATGAGTTCGAATCTCACTATCCTTATTTATTTAATAAAAATTAAATATAAAATAGTGTGAGTTTATGTAAATTTCAAGTTTAAAAAACTTTTATTTTAAAAAATAATATATTAAAAAATAATATAAATTATATCTAAAAATTTAAGTTATTAGATTATTTGTTGGCAAACAATTGAAGAAAAAAAAAGATATAAATCCTTGAATTTTTATGTGAAAATACTTCGTCTCGCTGTCTAAAGGAAAGCGCATTTCATCAAAAAGCGAGGCATCCTTCGTAAGAGAGAACATATATTGCACTTGCGTTTCCAATAATATATAATAGGACAGGTAGTGGTAGTGATTTCTGAGCTAATCACTGGCCGCCCCATGTCTAGTCAATTATCTCGTGGTTATTATCAGCATGATTCGTCGATCGTGCTACCCTCTTTCCTGGTTTTATCAGTCACTGTGCCTCAGCTCCATCACCATTCTGCAGTTTCCCAGTGAGGTTTTACTGGCTTTTGCATCACACAAGATCCCCTGCCCTATTTCATTTCATAAAACCCGTACCCATTTCAGGAAGCAAGTTCAAATTAGTTACCTGAAACTCTCAAATTAATTTTACTATGTTGCCTACGTTCCCTAATTATTCGTTTTTTTGGATAAAATTAAGGATTTGTGTATACCCATTAAGTCCTTTAGAAACTTGAAACTGGTACAGGACATTACCTTATACTTGATTTTTATCAAATAAATAGAAATGATGAGATTTAAATTTGTAATTGTTTAGTTATTAAGGCTCTGATACCATGTTAAATAATTAATTCAACCCAAAAATTTAAGCTATTAGGTGAGGTTTCAAGATATGATTTATATTATTTTCTAACAAGAATTATGTTTGCGATGGAATTTTAGTAAATTTTGAAAAATAAATTATGTTTCTGAATAGTTTTAAAGTGTTAATGTTAAAAATAAATTTTAAAAATTAAAAAATATATATATTATTTTAATATACTTTTAAATAAAAATTACTCAACCAAATATGCTTAAACATACTTAATAAGAAGCAAGCAGATTAAGATGCTTTTCTTATCAGCATTTTGACACATTCCATATCCATTGGAGCACATATGTTATGTTATGTGTGAAGCTTCGTGTTCGTTACCAAAGTCAAAGTAGGTCAAGGTAAAATTTTATTTATCAATTATCATTTATTTTATTTTTTTTACTCTGCTGCGAAAAGTTTTCAACTGCATTGGACATACTTTTAGATGGAGAAGACAACCGGTCCATGGTTGGCTGCATGGAGAGCCATGCGTCTCGTTTGTTTTACTCCGGCCAGTGGTGACATAATTAATTTGAAATTAAGCAAAACCTTGTCAGAGTAACCAAGCGGTTCTAGAGAAGGAAAAGGAAGAATTTCGTCTTTGTTGCTGTTTATATATAATCATGATCGGACCATATATATATATATATGCACGGATACTGGACTAGAACATGGCGTTCTCACCAGTCTGAACTTCCTTAATTTGATCATCTGCCATTCATATTACAAGCTAAAGCTGCTTCAAAGGAAGATAAAAAGGGAAGTCTGCATAATATATATATATATAAAACAAGAAAAAAAGTACACTAAAACCCGCATAAAGAAGGAAAAAAACACAGAAGAAATTAGCTTGCTAGCTCATGATGGCCTTGTAAGGTTTGATCATACCTTCATGATTAACTTCATATATCGACTTTACACTTTGGAGACCCAAGCAAAGGCACCTGCCCTACAAAGCCCTTCTTCAAACCCACCCAGACATCACACTTCACATAAACTCCATATCTCAGAGTCTTTATAGCCCCAGCCTTCCACCTAAACCTCCCCAACAACACCACACTCAGCGCCACAACCCCATATGCCTCATCCATCACCAACCCGTTCGAAACTTCCACTGAAACCGGCACCCCTGCCCCACCAAGCACCGGAGACAGGGCCACCGTGCTCTTTGTCGCGTGATAAAGTGGTGGCAATGCCAGTGAAGGAGTTATAGCTTGGTTCCTGTATGATACATAGGCAGTGAGTTTATCATACATGATCGAGACCCTCCTGTTGGGGTTTCTAGTGACAAGAGAGAACTGCATGGAGGTGGAAATGAAAGGTGGGCATGTGTTGTTAAGGTCATATATAGCTGCCCCAACTACAGTGAACTGGGGCTTGTGAGGTCTGTAAATTAACCAGACTATTAGAACTGCAAGACCTGCTAAGAGAAGGAAGATGGTGATCAATGTGCAGAGAGCACGGAGCGTGTTTCTTGGTGGTGATGCCATGTGTTCTCTAGGAAGATGATGACCAGCTGTGGGTTGATTTCTATTGGTTGGTGCTCTTCTGCCATGAGAAATATGATTATATTATTGGGTGTTTATATATATGCGAACAGGGGGTGGGGGGGGCTGAAGATGCCGAGTGAATATAAGAGAAAACAAGCTGAGGAAGGAGAAAATCCATGGGACAAGTGTATCGAAAAAGGAAGAGAAAGAAGGGAGAGTTTATTGGGTAACTTTGAACTAAAGTTATCTTTAAAAATAAAAATATGTGTGGATTAATAGGTGCTCTTCTCTTTTTTTTCTTTTCTCTTTTCAAATTTCCTTTTTCTTTTTTTTTTTCATAACAAAAAGTAAAAATTAATAATAATGAAAGTTCTATAAAACAAAACAATTGAGGGTAGTGGTTCACAAGAAAATATTTCGATAATGAATACAATAGGATGTTCGGTCAATACCGGAATAAGCTCAGCTACTAGTTAGATAAAAAAAATCAAAGTAACAAAAAAATATTTAGGTGATATAGAATTATTTGTTATTATTATTAAATCTGCCCTGGAAAATCGATCATAAAACTTTATAATTTGATTTTTTATTTAGCTCCGATTTAAAATTAAACAATAAAAAAATTGGTTCTAAGTGACTCAATCAACTTGTCTAGTCTAAAAACAACTCAATTGACAGGTAATAAAAGTTTAATAATGAAATTGAGAAAAAAAAACTAAAATTAACATAAAAAATCTCTCAACAAAACTTTTTTCTTAACTCGGGTTTAAAATTAAACTACGTGGAAGTTGTCCCAACGTAACTCAATTAACTTGGCTAATCTAAAGGCAACCAAACTGACCGGTAAAAAACATATGAGCATGAAATTGAGAAAAAAAAATGATGAAGTTGACTTAAAAAACCTCTCTATTGGATTTCTTGTCTAACTTGAGTTTAAAATTAAATCATGTTAGAGTTGTCTCGACATGACCTAGTTGACTTGATCGGTCCAAAAGTGACCTAGCTGGCCGGTAAAAGAATTTTGAGGATGAAATTGAAAAAGAAATAATGAAATTAACAGGAAAAAAAACTCTCGACCCGAATTTTTGTGTAGCTTAGGTTTAAAATTAAATTGTGTGAGATATGTTCTTATATGATCCAGTCAACTTAGTCAGTTCAAAAGCAACCCGAATTATTATTTGTTATTATTATTAAATCTGACTGGAAAATCAATCTTAAAACTTTACAGTTTGATTTCTTGTTTAACTCACATTTAAAATTAAACAATAAGAAAGTTAGCCCTAAATGATTCAATCAACTTGTTAGGTTCAAAAATAACTCAATTGACCAATAAAAAAAATTAATAATGAAATTGAGAAAAAATAATTAAATTAACATAAAAAATCTCTCAACACAACTTTTTTCCTAACTCGAGTTTAAAATTAAACTGTGTGGGAGTGGTTCCAATGTAACTGAATCGACTTGCCCAATTTAAAAGCAACCAAACTAACTAGTAAAAAAGGTATGAGGATGAAATTGATAAAAAAAAAATGATGAAGTTGATATAAAAAAACCTCTCTATTAGACTTCTTGTCTAGCTTGAGTTTAAAATTAAATCATGTTAAAGTTGTCTCGACATGACCAAATTGACTTGACCGGTCCAAAAGTAACCTGGCTGACCAATCCGAAAGCAACCTGGCTGGCTGGTAAAAGGATTTTGATGCTGAAATTGAAAAATAAATAATGAAACAAACAGGCAAAAAAACTCTTGGGCCGAATCCTTGTGTAGCTTAGGTTTAAAATTAAATTGTGTGAGAGATATTCTTATATGATCTAGTCAATTTAGTCAGTTCAAAAGCAACCCAAACGATTACTAAAAAATAAAAAATAAAATAAAATAAAGGGAAAGAAGTGTAAAAGGAAGGATAAATTAAAAAAATAAAAAGAGAAACTTTACTGTTATTATAAAAAATTAAACTACACTAAGCATTCCAACTCTTTTAGTTTAATAAGGTAATATGAATTACCGTCAACCATATATATATATATATATATATATATATATATAGACACACACACAGAGTGCGCGCGCATGTGGCAAGTACTTGTGCAATAACGCATGATGATCAGCTAGCTCCCCTTCTAATGGTTGACATTTTAATCCAAACATGATGGGTTTTTGTCTGGTTTGTTTGAATGCATGAAATCTTTTTCATATAGTTCGCTTCGAGCCAAATATAAAAATCCAAAATTTATATTTACTGAAAAAGATAAGTGAATTATTAAATTCAAAACTTTATCTAAATACGATAATATATATTATAATTTCATGCTCCCACATGATCAATAACTATATAGGAATAATAATTTTTGAAATGAGCACGAGTAAGTTATTTTGGAAATCCAACAATTAATACTTATTACCATCTCTAATAATCATTACTAGCTTTTTTATGTTTTATTGTAAAATTATGTTGTGTATTGATTAAATAAATATTTTTAAATTTATAATTAAAATAAAACATATATATCCCATTTCTAATACTTATTTTGGTATTAAAAACATTATTCTCGGAATGATGCCATTAAGAAGTCAATGCACAAAGTCTTAACACGTGACATATAATTTAACAAAATTGAATAAAAGGGTAGAAACTTCAACGGAATATATTAATAAAGGAGTAAAAATCATTAAAAATTTATATCAAGAAAAGAATTATATATAAAAAAATAAGAGTATAAGAGTACAAGAGCAAAAAGGGACATTAACCAATAAATATTTATTGGGTATTTATTGTTTCATATTAGAAATGAATATCTAAAGTATTTATTTAATAAATAATAAATAAAATATAAATATTTCCAAACTTCATCAGTGAAATTTAATCCAAATTAACCCGGTCTAAAATATATGCATTAGTATTATATTTTTTTCTGCATGAATAAAGTTGGTGGCTGATTTCTGCCTTTTCTACATGCCTGTTTTTTTCCATAGCTAATGCCTCGTCAGATCCAACATTTAAAAGGTGCAAGTCCAAAGTATCTACCCTCTCTTATTCGCTTACGAGTCGTTATTCGTATGCATTTTTGTATTTATCTACCCCACTTCGTTGAGTTTTTTTTTCATCCTTTTCCTTTTATTTGCATAGTATTCTCTTAGCTGCTCAGAAAAATAATATTTTTGTCTTTGTGCTATTATTGTTTTGTAATAATGATATGCCCTTGGATCCTTTTTCATAATTTTTCTTATTAAAATATTAATAAATTAGTAAAATATGATGACGCGTGTCACATATGTATTAGCACGTTAGAGTCCTTCGTGTTATTCTGGAGATGCGTGAGGACAATGGTTGCCAAAAAAACCCGATTGTTGTCTCAGCTGATGCACAAGGTTATAGCCCAGCTGTTAGGGCGGCGCATTTGGCAAGGCAGGTGGCAATGGGTTTTTGTCTCTTGCCCTTTGTTTCTCTCTCCTAAACCTTAGTATTCGTGCCTTTAAAATTTTAGTTGTGTCCTTCACTTTATATTTGTTTTGGGTTTGGTCCTTATTTTTTTTATTTCTATTTGATTTGATTTTAATGCTTCTTGAAGTTTATTTATTTCAATTTCATCCCTCTACATTTAATTTAATTTATTTTTTGTATTCAATTTAGTTCTTATTCTTTTGGTTGCTATTTGTTTTATCCTTTGCATTTATTTTATTTTTTTATTTTGTCCTTTAGAATTTTCATTCATTTGTTTTTCAAATTTTGATCCTTATTTTTTTCATTACTCTTTTTCTATCATTTTTTTCATTTATTTTGTTTTCAATTTAATCCTTGATTAGTTTCTTTCAATTATTTTTTTTGCAAGATTTAGTCCTCATTATTTATTTTTTTTATTTTTAATTTTTTATAATTGAGAATTTAGCTTCGTAATTTTTTCATGTCTGCTTTTTATAAGGTAGTCCCAGTCTTCTGACCCGATCCATCAATTTCAATGATTTACCTGGTTTGAGTTCAATAATTTGTTTTTTAAATCCTTTTTGAAATTTTGTTTTACATTTGACATTGACTTATTGGGGCTTGAGTTTTGTGATTTGTTGAGCTTTTTTTTTTTTTTTGAGTTATCCCCATTTCATTTCTTGGGTCGCAAGTTAGACGAGTTAATATAGGTTGACTAGTTTTTTAAAAAAAAAATGATTTTTTATTCGGTTTTATCCTTTGTCATTAAATTATTGACCCTTAAACGTTGTTATTTTTTCCACCTTTCTTTACGCGAGGTTATTCCAGGTACGAGGAGGTCAAGCATCTCAGCATCCCCTCCACGAATAAGCAGTGCGTCTAGTTCGATGGTGGCCGGAGTTACGCATGTAGCCTTTTGTTTTTTTTTACTTTTCCTTATCTCCTACTTGATTTTCTTGATGGCCTTGAAAAAAAACCAAATCAACCCCAAAGGTTTGTTATACTTAAGATTTCATCCTTATTCTTTTCATTACAATTTTTTAAATTTAAAATAATTTATGGAAGGTGTTTTTTCGATTTCATCGTTATTCTCTTTATTGCAATTTTTTTTTAAGAATAATTTACTAAATTAAGATTTGTTTTTCAATTTCACCCCAATAGATATTTTAAACTATCAGATTTGGTTACTATTATTTTTATTGTTGTTTTTTATATGGTTTTTGCAATTGTTTTTTTTTTTTGGCAATTTCACCATTCTTTTATTTTTTTTCTTGTCAAATCTAATCTCTTTTTTTTATTATTGTATTTTTTTACCTTGCAAGAATTTTTTATATTGATTTTTTCTTATTTCATTCTCCAACATTTAATTGGATGGATGTTTAGCTTCTTAGTTGAGTCTGAATCTAAAATTTAACGATTTATTGGTTTAAAAGATTAATTCTGATTTACGAAGTTGATACGAGTTTTCATTGTTTTTTTTTCTTTTTGTAAATCTTTTTTTTTTCATTATTTACCATTCTTATATTTTTTATTCATTTTCTATGAGATTTTTAGTCAACTTTAAAATAACACAGGTTACTTCTAATTTTTTTTTATCTTTGTTAAATTTAGTTTTTCTAATGAAATTTTGTTTTAAGATTGAATTGAATTAATTAATTTCATCCTTCAATATTTAAATTTTAAACTCCTAGGTTGAATACAGGTTAAGAATTTAATGGATTGCGAATTAAAAGTTTAACTTAGATTTACAAAGTTTGTATTATCTTTATATTTTTTCTACGATAAAAAAAATGTGATTGGCTCTATTTTAATTTTTTATTAAATTAATTTATGAAT
This sequence comes from Populus x sibirica, assembly GCA_019202695.1. Lineage (NCBI taxonomy): Eukaryota > Viridiplantae > Streptophyta > Magnoliopsida > Malpighiales > Salicaceae > Populus > Populus x sibirica. Next base: position 956,481 of record JAGMVL010000052.1, on the reverse strand, counting down.
TGCATCCTGGCATTTAATTTTTTTAATTATTTTGTTTTTGAAAATTAATATTCTTTGTTTATTTATCTTTTTCTTCTATTAAGTTATTTCAATATTATATTTCCAGTCATTCATCATGTTTGACTATTTTTTTTTCATTGCTTTTTAATATTTTTAAATCTCGAGTAAATGATCATAATTTTTTTTTTTTTTTTAAGAAAAATTTGCATGGTCTCAATTTCTTTTCTACAATAAAAAAAAATATATAGGCGCACAGTGTAGCTTGAGCGACCTATTACAAGACCTTTTCCAGGACTATTTATTTATTTATTTTTGGGGTTTTCCGGTCCATGAAGTAATGCTTTCATAAAAGGCTTGCCTAATAAATAATCAATCGTAGCGTCCAGAAGGTTTGTTGTCTATTAAGATAATCAAAGGAACGAATGCCTCAATCAGATGAACCGAACCAAATTAAACATAAAGAATAATAATAATAATATCCACTTTCTCCTAATTAATTGATCAACAGAATCTCAGGCAGGCACAAAGTGGATGCTGCCCAGCAATCATATAAAGCAATACTTGCAAAGCTAACAGAAGAAACAAGCCCTCTTTAAAACTATCAACCCAAATTATCTACTTTTAAAGCTTCCTAAAACCTACAAGTCAGTCATCTACTGCGCGAGCAAAGAAATTAAACAGAGTAGAAGAGGATTCAGACTTCACCCCATAATTACAAGCCTACCTTTTCTAGTAGACTCAAAGGTAAAGGAGGTTGCAAACACATTCATATCTCACCATAGACATGCCATCATTTCCAAAACATCAAGGCGCTCGAGCAACAAACAACAAACAGGTGTGCAATGATAACCTTCGCGGTCAACCATTAGCAACTGGGCAATCATTTTGCGCTTGACGAACAAACTGACCTTTCACCCGAGGACGTTGCTCTGCCAGTCTTTTCCGACTTTGGTATCGAACCTGCAGGTCAAAGGAAGTCTACGTTTAAGAATTGCATATCATTCCATACATGTCTTGGCATGTGATTTTGCTATCCTCACCACAGGCAATAGCATATCATTCCTAGCAGCTGAATTCTAACTTTTCATGTCTATGTCCATGAGATCAGCACTACAGTTCTGTAGAAATTGAAATTTCCGAGCTAGTTTAGATTACTCATAGCAACACATGAAAATCAGCAACAGGAAGAGTTGACAAAAGGATGACAGTTTAAAGAATATTTGTGATAAGATACGACAGCTATATGACATGGGTTCACAAGCAGCTACAGAAGGAGTCATCTCAATGCACATGAGCACATCAGCACAATATCTGCATAGAGCAATAAGTAGTACATACCCTTTTCTCATAGCATCGATCTTTCCGCTTCAAGCGGAACTTTGTTAGAGCAGCTTCTCTTTGGCTGGAGCGATAGGAATCGCTCCCTCCAAAACCATCATGGTTGAAGTTACCCCCATTATTCAAGTTCTCTTGAGCCATGGACCTCTCAGCTGTCCCAACCGAAGAGGCATTTACATCGTTTCCACTGCCAAAGCTTTCATAAGCACTGCTATTATTATTATTGGCAACACGGTTACATAAACTACTACTAGTACTCTGACCAGCAGCAGGTGAATCATGTCTCATTTCATCCACAGGTTCCCTATTGTTCTGCTGAAGATCATTTTGGTCAACATAACACTTGTGGTTTTGCTTGGAATCAAGAACTTCAGGATTTGAATGAACTGAGGCAGTTGTAGGAAATGGAGACTGTTGCCGCCCCGCAAGATTGGGATTCCATGCTGCATTTGATTGTGTATAACATAGAGGGGAGAAAACATGACCACATCCGGTAGAGAGATTGTCAAGCCTTGTACCTAAGACAGGAATCAATCCAAGTTGAGGGCTTGGATGTGCTAATTCCACCTTCCCAGATTGGCCAATGACCGGAGTGGTCATAATTTCTTGATTGCCACTCAAAGAGGCATCGTGTATCTGAGAAAGAGTACCAACATTTTGAGCGAGTTGATTGGATGACGGATCAGGAGACTTACTGGCTTCTTCCTTGGAATCTGAGCCATTACTGGCAGATGTTGGAAAAAGGGATTGCAGTGTCTTACTATTGTACCTGCAGAGAGAACCTATGCGTTAATCAGAGTAGCATTTCCACATGTGACCTTCTAGAATTAAAAGAAATAACTTTCATTAAAATTATGCAATCAGGATGCAGAAACCACTTCTTCTTTTTTCTGACAAAGGTGAGGCTTGAACTCATGAATCCATCTCTCTTCCTATACAAGCCCATTAGTTAGGGCAGAAAACACATCATAAAAAGAAAAGACTGTAAAAACACAGCTCCTGTTCTTTAACAAATCAGTTAAAGCAGTGGATAAAATTATGTTATTATGATCCTTGCATTCAACGAATGGGGAACACCCTATCTAATATCAATACTGAATCTCATAGCCACCTATGCCATTAAATCCACCTTCTCAGAACTCCTGCTTCTTCCTTCATCTAAGCCTAATATTTTATTATAATAGAGAAATTATACTGAATAAGCACAAGAAAGATGAACCTTACATGATAGCTAAATAATTATTTGAAAATAAATATAAAAACAAGAGAAAGAAAAGCGAAACTGAAACTGAAACAAAAAAGAAGAAAACTTGAAGGGAGATAGACTCACTTCCATGATGTTAAAATAAAGTTTGAGATGGAAAACAGTATGATGGCCCAGGTTTTATCTAATATTCAGTATTGGGTCCAAAAACTTACAGTGAGAAGGCTGAGGAATTGGAATGGTTCAATGCATGTCTTTCATCTAGCCCTTGGTTCTTTGAGCTACTGGGATACAATCTTCTGAGAGAGAGTTCAAGTGGTGGAGGGAATTCAAACTTGTTTGTCGCATCATGTAAACTAGAGTATGCATATGTGTGCTGTGGTTGATTATTGAAGGAACCAATCAAGTCAATGGCTCCACTTGAGGTTTCAGCAATTACATCATCGTGGCCAAAGGAGCTATTAGCATGTTCCCTATCATTTTCTGGTCTCGAGTTCTCATCATGAATCGCTGACTTAGCACAAGCATGCTCCTCTACCAGTCTCGAAGCAGTTGGATTATAAGCTCCATGGTACGGTTCTCTGTCAGGTCTCGTCCTGTTTGACCTTTCTGCTACAAATACTGTGTTAGAAGTCCCTTTGTTAGGTATTATTGAACAAAGAAAGCAAAGTTTTCAAGCAGTGGTAATAAATGATAAGTAAAAAGTAGGAATGGAAACGTGAGACATACCTCCGGTCTTGCTCTCAGGATTTACTGGGCTTTTATTTAATTTGGCATAATCTTCATACTTCTCATTATCTGCATCGCTCAAATTTGAAGCACTCCTATACTTCAGATATGAAAGTCCCTGTATATTTTGCATGTGAGCACTCTCAGCTTCCAAGCAAGGGGTCGTACAAGAGCTCTGCACGGGAATTGGCAAACATGCAGTCTCTATGTGATACTTTATAAAGCCAACCTAATCTGGAAAGAGAAATTTTCCTCACTCTACAAGTGTCCTCCATGAATTTCATCATGGATCCTGGATATATCTATAGCTTACTGCTTTATAAAGATTGTGCAATTGATGAGCCAAAAGGAGTGGGGGAAGCAAAGAGGAAAATCAATTGATTCTCGGCAGGTTACATGAAAATACCGAATCAACTATTTCTTCCCCTGTCTGCATCGCATTCAGAAGCAGACATTTGGGAAAAGGGAGCATCGGTCAGTTCAGTTCGATTTGGACAAAAGGTCCAACTGAACGCATTTTATTTTAAAATTTGAATCTAACTGGAAAACAGTTCAAACTGAACAATTCAGTTATGTTCTCGCAAATAAGTCCCATGGATCTTTTAATTGGGCTTTTTTAGAGGATTTGGTGCAATGGGCTTGGGCTTTTTTAAGTTTTTTTAGTTTTCTATTGAAAAAAATCTGTTTGGTTTGGATTTTTTGATTTTTCTTAATCCAAAACTAAACCGAAAGGTATAAAAAAAACAGTTAAAAAAAAACAACTAAAAAAAAAAAAATCTAAAACACTAGTGTTTTACTGTAGACTAGATTATGCAATCCACAATAAAACACTAATCCCTCTTAGTATACGTTACAATTGAAAAAAATCACTTTAGTTTGGATTTTTTGGTTTCTCTCGGAACCAAAAATGAAGCGAACTGATTTTTTAAATTTTCTAAATAGTTTTTTGAGTTTGATATCTTGGGTCGGCCTTTCCAGTTAATTTTATGTTGGTTTCTTTGGTTAATTCGGTCTCTCGTTATTTTGCTCACCCTTATCTGGGAAATTGGCAGACATTACATCACAAGGATGGATTCAAAGACAGAGACTACATATTTCTACAAGACTGACAATTAAGTGACCTAATACTCACTTGGGAATCACTCCCTTTCTCGCTGCAATCCTTATTTTTCTGCAAAGACGTCGCAAAATCACTCGAAGCTGCGTTGTTTTCAGATGAGGCCTCAACTTTATGCGAGTTTCGAGGGATTTTTCCAGCAGTTAGCTGATCAATAATTAAAAAAAAAATCCATTAGTAGCATGCTCTTGAACCAGAAGAATAGAACGAAAAAATGAACTTGAAAGTTAAACATACAGTTTGCCTTCTCCAAACATGCTGCCACAAGTTCCTCAACTCATTCTTCCGAACAGGCTTAACGAGAAAGTCAGCTGATCCTTTTAACATGCACTTCAGAACCACACTAATTGAATCGTGTGAAGACATCACTGTATGTTTATGATGCAAAAAATTCCTAACATTGTTTAGCACCACGACAAACAAAATATCAAGATAGTAAAGTTAACAAAAACATGCTTTTACATACTTATGACAGGAATGTTTTTGCAAACATCATGCTCCATGACCAAAGCAAGAAACGCATATCCCGATATTAATGGCAACTCCACTTCAGTTAATATGAGATCTATGCTATGGGGTCTCTCCTTCAAAGTCTCCCACGCCATTAATCCATCAGGAACAGCAGAAACTGCTCAGAGAGAAAAGCATACATCTTCAGTCGAAGACCATGATACCGAAAATTGAAAATGTCATGATTTTTTATTTTTATTTTGCAAATTGCAAACTCAAATTGTACTCGAATATTAAATATAATGTTCAATTACATCATATAACAGAGAAAGAGGGAAAGAGGAATCAACAGGTTACAGAGCAAGGGTCAGAAGTAAATTCATCCAGGCTACATAGCATGATAAATATTTTTCCATCAAGAGCAGCAAAAACAGTAATGCCGCCTTATTCAACCAAGCATGATAAATAGATTTAACACAAATTCCAGTACCCTCAAAAACAAATCAGAAGTGAAATATCGATTTTTTTTATAAAAAAAAAAAAAAAAAGAGGAATCTTTATCAAAATCAGCAAAAGCAAGTCAAGATGATAGTGCAGCCACGAGAGACTGACATGTTTATATCACCAAAAAAATTCAAATTGTTATCTACTTAACAAAGATAAGTTGATCGAGAAGAAAAAAGAAATGAGAATTTAAATTAAATTAAATTAGACAGAAAAAAGAAATTACAGAAAAATAAAAATGATGGTAAAGCCAACGAAGAGTGAAAAGCAAGAAATTAAAACCTCTGTAACCGCATTTTCGGAGAAGAGCAACAATAATCTGACGAGTAGAATCATCCGCTTCGACCAAAAGAACCCTGAGCACCATCTTTGGTAGAAACTTTTCCCATCGAACCACCTCCGACGATCCAATATCCTTCTTCTCTGTCTCTAACTCCACCACCATCCCCCCCGCCTCTTCACTACTGCTACTCACCACCACCTTACCCATTCTCAAACACGATGATACTTACACAAAACAAAACAAAAATTTTGAAAATTTGAAAATTAACACAACAAACAAACCCTAATTTCTGCAGAGAAGAAAAATCAAAATGAAAACTGTAGTAGTATCAGAAAGAAAGAACGAGAAGAGAGAGCGGGTTAATGTTAGAGCAAAATTAACCTCGTCCTTAGCAAGACAGTAATCAAAAAGAAATAACAGAAATTAATTTTAGTGAAGAGAAGAGTTAGCATAAACTGCCTCCTTATTCCAACTTGCACTCACAACCGCAAAACCGCTGAAAATATCTTCTCGTCTGAAGGATTTTTTTTAATTTTTTAAGCTGAGAGAGTTTCGGTTTTTTTATTTGATTAAGGAGATCTGAGGGTCGATCAAAAGGTGGCTCGCCATTGGCAACTGGTTGATTTAGATGACGTGTCAACATATGGGCCACTGTTTTTTATTTTTCTTGTTAGGAACCGGTACTTCTATCACTATGCTGCGGTTTTAATTGTCTTCTCTGGTGGGGGCATATCTGGACACGTGTTGCGTAGTTTTGGGATTGTTGGGAGAGATATTTTTGAGAGGGGCTGCCACGTTGGCCTTGGAGAGCATAGTTTGAGATCTTATGGTGAAGCGTTTGACACGTGGAACGTTCAAGCCAACCTTTTCTTCGTGTATTAAACTTAAGATAGCGATGAGTCGATGACTTTTAATTTAATTTTAAGTTTTTCTTTAGTAATATTATTCTTCTGGTCTGGTACGTAGTACACTGCATGTCTTATCTGTTTACACTTTACTTAGAATAAACGTGGATCGCGCTATGCCATGAGTTTGTATTTTTTTATATAAAAAATAATATCGAGGTATCGTAAATATATTTTTAAAAAAATAATAATAATTCATGTTATACTTCTAACCAGATTTAATAAGTTAATTTTATTTTAATTAAATAATAAAAATAAACAATGATAGTTAACATAAATTTTTTAAGAAAAAATCACGATAATCTAAAAAAAACCTTTAAAAGTATAAAATTAAATAGAAAATAATAAAAAATAGATCGAGTCAACTCGAGGTAATGTGATAGACAAGTATCTTGGGTAATAAAAGACGAGTTAATCCAGGGCAACCCACAAACCCTGTGGTCCAGGTCATAAGATCATAATAACTCATATAAAAGAAATTGAAGAAAATCACAAAGATGATTTTCTTTAAAAAAAAATTACGTCAAACGATGAAATCAGAAAAGAAAATAAACCTAAAAAAATTTGTTGATCCGCATTAATCTTTTAGACTTGTGACTCAAGTCACTAGACCGAAAGTAGCATACAAGGAAAAATTGTGAAGTCCAATCTCCAGCAAATCAAACTTCGGAGGATGAAATAAAAAAAATAATCAATTACACAAAAAAAATCTAAATAAAAAGATAGTAATTAAAATAATCAGGTGTAAATCAAAATAAAAAATAAATTAAAGGGTAACTATAAATTTTTGATTAAATTGTTAAAATGAAAAGAAAAATAACTTTTATAAAAGGAAAAAAAATGAGAAAAAAAAAACCACAAACTTGGATTGAATAATGAAATTGACAACTATTAAGACTTTTATAAAATGATCAAGGAGAAAAATTAAAAATCAAAAGAATAAGAATCATATTGAAAAACATAATACATGACAAATTAGAATTGAATGAATAAACTAAAAACAAAAAAAAATTATAAAAAGGTTAGGAACAAAAAATTAAAAATAAAAAGAATAATAATCAAAATTAAAATATCAACAATAAAAAGGAACAACGTATAATTTTGTGAGGGAAGAGAGAGAGAAAAAATAAAGAGGTTGATCGGCAATAAAACACTATGTTGTTGCCAACATGTGTCACACATGGAGGAGGAAGACTCAACAACACTAATAACGACACAACGAACATGCATTTTATGTCATTTAAAGGTGTCATTTTCACCGTTGAAAGTGCATGGCGCCTCCTATATGCTAGTAACTATTTCAATTTAATTAATATTTAATTATTGCTAAAATATTAAATGTCGTTGATGAACCTGAGAATCACATAAACAATCTATGTGAAAAGACCTAAAGGCCCCTGGATGCATGGTTTCATTTTTTTTTTATTGCAAAAGTAAACTTATCATTTTATTATATTTTAAAAATAAAAAGATAAAAAAATCTTTATTAACCAGTTTTAAAAAAATAGCTTAGAGGATAATTAAATCATTTTATAGTACTAATAAAAATTAAAAAAACACTTATATCCCCAGTCAATTTAACAACTAATGGGTAATATGAAAAGATCAAAATACCTTCAACACCAACACCAAGATCATTAGTTTTTTCATTTATTTGAAAGGATAAAAATATAATTAGACTGCATTGCATTTTACAATAAAAATGCCTTTATTTTTTTATTATTATTATTGTGATATCTCCCCTTATGGTTGATATGTGTGAGACTATTTGTTAGGTTCCGCTGATTTACCATCACCCATTGTTTTCAAAAAACTTTTATTTTTTTTTGTTTATTTGACTGCATTGCATATGTACAATAAAGTTTTATTTTTTTATTTTTTTATTTTTTTATCTAAATTCTTCTGTATTTCTCCTTTTTCAAAATCAGATTGCAGGGTATTTTAATAAATATAATTTGCAGATTTGAGACAATTTCTGTTGTAAGAAAATAGTTTTCTTTCTTTCTGTATTATAGCATGATGATGATATCTTTGATTAGAAGTTAGCTCTTTCTGAACAATAGCATTTTTTTTATTTGATTTATAAAATAAATAATGTTATATAACTTTTCAGAAAGACTAAATTCTAGTTGTGGGGACATGGACTTGAATAGGTATTTGACTTGTGATTTATTGTAGGTGGAATAATTTTATTTTTAAGTAAAAAAAAGAGAATATATAGGCTTTTTCAACATGTTTTTTGTCAAAACCAAATTCCTAATTAAAAATAAAAAAAATCCATTAAATAAATCAAGAATTACTCGTGCCAATAAATATAAAACAAATTTGTTAATAAAAAGTAAAGATTAAACTAGAACAATCGAGAGATAGATATAGATTTAGATATTTGATCTCATAACACGGGTCATGACCCAATTATATTTAATAACTTTGTTTTTTGAATAATTTTTTATTTAATCAAATAAGTTTCAAGTGCCAATAAAATATATATAAAAAAACCGATTAACTATTACTAAAGATTAAACTCAAAAAATAAAGAGATAGATGTAAATCAAGATATTTGACCTTGCAACATAGGTCATATAACCAATTGTGTCTAATAATTTTGTATCTTAAAATAAATTCTTTATTTAATCAAGCGATAATAGAATTGGCTTGTGCTACTCTGTGAGTTGGAGCAAAAAAAACATTTTGAATGCCAAAAAAAGAGTCTAGGCATCGCTAATTTATTTTCTAAAAATATATATATTTTTTAACTAGGAATTCAAAATTAGTTGCATACTAGAAGATATTTTTATCTATTATTGAGTTAGAAACATATTGGATTTATTTAGGTCAACCTAAAGTGACTTGTGAAACCTATAGGGATAATCTTGCAAAATTCAAATTGGAAAGCTCAATCTTCAATTAACTCAATGTTGAAGGAAACAATTGGTAAAAACAACATTCAATTAAAAAAACCAAGTGGACTCTAGTCAATCATCCAAGCTTGTGACATGTGTTATGCATGCCATCGGAGTCAATAAACTTTTTATTCCATAGATTATTTTTCATTTAATTATACAATAACAAAGCACATGGGAATTTTTTTGTATAAATATTTCTTAAAATAAAAAAACAGGACAAACATGTTGGACTGAGATAGAAAAGGTAAATCATTGATAACAAATGGAGAATTTTTTTTTTTAGTTTTAAGTTAAATAAAAAATAGATCATCAATAACAAAATGGTGAAATTGTGTATTTTTTTTAAATAAGGGACATAAAATGCATTAAACAACAAAAAACAAATACCCCAAATATTGTGGCTCAACCCGTCAAACCTGTAATTCAGGTTATGGACTCAGCCGAGTTCAATGATTTTTTTTCTTAAATTTATATTTAACCTAAATATAAAATAAAAAGAAATGAAAAAATAACAAAAAAAGGAAAAAAAACAGAGAGAGTCGAGTTGAATAATTTTTTTTCTTAAATTTATATTTAATCTAAATATAAAATAAAAAGAAATGAAAAAAATATATGAAAAAGGCAAAAAAAAAGAGCCTAGCTCGTATGGGCCTTTGAAAGGAAGAGCCCAGGCGCGTGGGTTTTCAAGCCTAGACCAACACGTCTAGTAGGGGTGAGCAAAAAAACCGAAAAATCAAGAAAACCGAAAAAAAATAACCGAAAAAACCGAACTGTGAAAAAAAACCGATTAAAATTTTGAAAAAACTGACCGGTTCGGTTCGGTTTTATAAGCCTAAAACCAAAAAAACCAAACCGAACCTAACCCAAACCGAAAAAAAACTAGAAAAAAACCGATCCAAACCAAAAAAAACCGAGCCAAAATCGACCCAAACCAAAAAAAAAGAGCCAAACCAGTTTTTGTCATAAAAAACCGAACCGAAACCGGCCGGTTTGAACCGGTTTTTTTTTTTTAAAAAAAAAATTGATTTGGCTACTTTTTTTTTTTATAAAAACCGAATCGAACCGAAAATAATCACCCCTAACATCTAGTCTTGTTTCTTTTTTCTTTTAAAAGGGTAAACAACGTGTTTTTTGCTAGCTCAAATTCTGGCCACTTTTGTGGTGACTAGAAAATCATGACAGTGAATTTTTTACTCTAGGAACTTAATTTTTAATCCATTTCAATTTTAAAATACCTTACCAACATTTTAGGTGTCTTTAACTGGTTTTTTTTAATCTTATTCTTTGCCAATAAATTTAAACAAATTATTCTTTAATTTGACTTGAAAAGTACGCAAGTGTCTTAAAAAGGTTTGAGAGTTGTAATAAAAAAAATGAATAGCCAGTTCAAGTGAAATGTGTGAGAAAAATATCACACATTTTAGTGTTTTCTATAATATATCTTTTTTTATTTATTGTTTTAAAGTATAGTTCAATTGATAGTAACCCTGATGGGTGTAGTTTATTTGTCAAACTCTAAGTTTGTTTTTTAGAGGTTACTAATTTGAGTCTCATAAATTTCAGGGTCACTAAAGACTTATATAGTTGTTAATTTCAGAACCCGTAAGATTAGTCAAAATATACGCAAGCTCCTTAAATATCCAAGTTAATAAAAAAAATTGATAGAATTAACAGTCACCTGAAATAAAACTTGTATCACGTGCACTAGTCATAAATGTTTCGGCAAAATAAGTTTTTGCGGTTGTTGGCTGCGTGCAAATTAGGCTATCACGTTATTATTATAATTATTATAAGAGGGCTGCAAATTAGCGGCACGCAACCTGGTAAAAGCATGTGATGCAGTTAAGGTGCGGGGCCCGCGGGCCGTTCCAGTGATGTGATTTGCGTCTCGTCATGAAAAGCATAACCGAACCCAACAAACGAGCGAAGGCGAGCCCAGACATCTCTTAGACCATCTTTATCCAATGAGGAAAAGGCACGCGAGAAAGAAATTGATGGCACATTAGCAAAGCGTCCACCGTCACCGTCACCGTCACCGGTTTAGCTAGGCATCTCCATGTATTTTGGGTCCTTGAATGTTTGTATTAGAACGAGAATCCAATCTCAGAACTCGTGGAAAACTCAATATTGAATTCCTCTTGGAAGAGATGAACTGGGTGAAAAGCCTGAAAAAAAATAGAAACTATATTAATTTATTAAAAATTAATTAATTGAAAATATTATAAGTATATTAATTTATTAAATTCTTAAATTAATTAAGAATATATGTTAGATATTATTTTATTAAATAACATTCTTTGTTTTTTAGTAGGATTATAAGTCTTTTTATAGTATTAGTAAGATACTTTTTTTTCCCGGTCCATCATTATTTATTTTTAAATTTTATTTGGTTTTTTTTAAAAATGTATGTTTTTGTTATTATATAATAAAATAAAATTTTTAATTATAAAAATAACATTACAAAACCAAGTTCATAACTTGAGTTATATATTTAATAATTTAACTTGAATTGATTAGATGAATAAGTGTAGGTGTGTATATAGGTTTGTTAGCCTACAACAACTAGCAAGAAAATAAATAGGAGAATTAAAGTCTGCAAATTAAATCTAGTTGGGGAATAAATGGTAGAATTAATTGTTGGTACAACATTTTTTATAAAATATATAGTTGTTAGAAAATTATTTTTAAGAGTTTAAAAAACTATGGTGGCAATTTAAAGGCCTTAAAAATAAATTATTACCAAAGATAAAAAGTTCAAAAAGTATAGGCGATGTCTCACGCGCAGGGAACAATTAAAGGTTTTTTCTTGCCCGATCTAACCTTATGTTCATGAGCCTTCCACCTTTCATTGTTGGCTACTAATTCATATTAAAGTTTAGTATATAAACACTAGAAAAAAATCTTATTTTTTGAATGTAGGATTGAGAGTTTATTAGTATATATACTCTATATTTACAAGAAAAAAATCATGCTTTTCTAATGTAGGATAAAAGATTTTTTTAATTTAAATACTTCAACTTAAAAGGAGAAATAATATCATTTCAATGTGAAATAAAAATCTTTTAAAATAATCTCTTTAACTTTATTATTTATAACTAAAATATTATTGTTTTGATATTTTTTTTTTAAAAAATTGCTTTATACATATTAAATTTTAAGCTCATAATAAGAAAAATTTCCTGCAAATAAAAAAGAAATGGATTTTTTAGAGATGATTGTTGGCAGCACCAAGGAACAGAGAGGGAGGAGGGTGAGCTGTGATTTTGGTTATGATTGTTTAGGGATTTCTTATTATAAGAATGAAAGGACAGAATTTTTTTTTTTTAATGTTGTTGACATGGATTTTAATGACATGGATTTTTAATAACGTAACATGCTAATAAATAATAAATAATAAATAGTAAATAATCAAACTGTAATAGATCCTTGCTTATGAATAAATGAAATGGAGAGGTCGAGTGTTCTTTGCTTCTTTCTGTGCTGCTGACTATTTTCTTTCTTCTTTAAACAGTAAATAGATCCTGAGGCTGGGGATCACCAGGCCATAGAATTCTCGTGATGGTTCGCTAGGGTTTATGGTTTTTTAACTAGTTACAGAACTGGATACTGATGAGTGAATTGTAAGGGCAAGCACGAAGGTGTAATCAAGAAAATCAAATCTCAATTGTAGTTTCCATTCTGAAAAAATACACGCAGAAGGAAAAGGTTTCAGTTGGAAGAATGGTGCCTAATTTGCTCAGAAAACAATTCCATTCTCAAATCCAGGGAAAATTTTGGCAGCTGCTGTGTTCTACTGGCGTCTTACAGAATAAATCAGCTAAGTAATCAATCTCGTAATACATAAACAAGAGGCTACGAGAGTATATCAGAGCACATGAATATGCATCATGAATCACCTACCAAGAATCTAAAACCAATTTTACTTAGATTTACTTAGATTTTCTCATGTACTTTTAATATAAAGTTGATGCCTACAAAACTTTGACGGGTACTCAAACTTCAGTGTGAGATACAAAACTTGAATTTGAAGGAACGAGGATGAGAAAGCAAACCCTCTGCCAATGTTTCAGGTAAGGAGAATGCTTCGAGCTATTGTATTTGTCCAGCCTCATTACATATATGCAAGCAGCAAAATCTCAGCCAGAGCTTGGTCGTCTCTCAACCCCTCTTTTAACAACTAAAACACGATCATGGAAGTCCTGCAAGAAAAATTCAATTAACGGGTAACAATGACAAACGAAGTGAAAGAAGAGAGAAAGTTGAAAGAAGGGAGGATGCTAATGAGCTTAACTGTTCCATTCATTGAAAGTGCAGCATCGCGTTCTGCAGAAGATGAAAATGAAAGGAAGGCATAAGTACGGTTCTTTCCTCCTCTACGATCATACAACACCCTTGCACTATCCACAACCCCAAACTGGCTAAATAGATTCCTCAGCTCCTCCAGTTTTGTACTCCAGGGAAGATTGCCTATGCACAACTTATGTGGACTTTCGTAAAATAGGTGTTTTGTGGGTGCTGAGTTCAGAGCCTCAGGGTTCCTTCTCCCTGCCACCGACATCCTAGAAAATAGTAAACGAATTTCAGGCAATATGTTTGTTAATCAGATACAGAAATAATTACAATGATAATAAAAAAATGGTAGCTAGTTCACACTCAACTGATCCATCCAATGCAGAGACTGCATTCCTTGCCGACTCTATAGAACTCATTGTGATGTAACCACATCCTCGGCTTACACCGGTCTCAGGGTTCCGAGAAACCTGCAATTAACTCAACAAGGAACCGAAAACTTGAGAGTGCAATCCCACAGCTTTATAAGTGATGAATCTTGTTTCACTTTTTATATTCAGCTAAAACCCAAGCTTCCACCTTCCCACCAGGTTAATTTCGTTTCAATCTTTTTAATTTCAGCAAAAAGCCTATCTACCATGCTTGATAGAATTTCATCTTTCCAATTTTTGGCTAAAATCCCACCAAGTTTCCAAATTATATAGTGTAGCCGTTGCAATTGAATCAAAACAATGAAAAAAAATCGATTAATCATAGCTGCAATAGAACCAAAATAAAAATTCACTTAAATTGAGTGAGGACACAGTTGTCTGAATTTCAGATGATCGAATCCAAATTTTGAAAAATAAACTAGAATTCGTATTTCTATATATAACCCAACCCAGGTGTCACTAAGAAGAAAGGTAGGGTCCAAAGTTTCGAGAGGAGAAGAGAGTAGTGTCGGGTCCTCCTAAGAGCCTGCTGCGGGTGGCCATTGGAGAAATGAGCTCCAAACTTTCCAAGTGGATATGGTTGGTCAGCCCATTTGCGAAACGGAGCCTCCAGCTCCAAAATTTGCATGGATATTTGTTTTGGAAAGGCGGATCGACCCTTTTACAAATAAGAGAGAATTTAAATTTCATTTGTGATTATGCACAAGTAAATGAGAAAATTTTTTAAAATACATACTAATCTAATTATTTTTAATAAATGGATAATTTGATTTTTTTTCTATTCATTTAAATTATTTTTTAATAAATTAATAAGATACAATACATGTAAAAATATAATATGTGCTCACGGCATTATACAATTTTTTTTCTAAGAAAAACATTTTAATAAAGAAAGAAGAAAATATATAAAAAAAATTGAAAGATGAAATATAATTTCCATTGACCTATAGCCGCTCCATTTCTCATAAATAGTATTTAAAATAAGAAAAATATAATTGTTTTTTTTTTTAAAAAAAAGAAGAGCAGAAAAACAATGAAGATGAGTACCGTAGACGGTATGGGTTTGTATGGATCTATATGGCCCGAAAATAAAGAAACCCAAACAAACTTAAAACAGGTGAAAGATGAAAACACCGCTCATCACTCCATCATCTGTTTGTTCATCAATATCCCCATCCTCCTCCAGATCCAGGATCCAAAAAGAAATGAAAATGGTAGCAACCCCAAATGGAGCAGTCACGAAATCCCCAAAACCCCAACCACAACCACTACAAGAAGAACTCCAACAAGAAGACGAAACCACCCTCAACTCTCCCTCTATTAAATTCGGCACCCCTGAAGCCTTAGACCACGTTCGCAACCTAA
Source organism: Populus x sibirica (assembly GCA_019202695.1). Classification (NCBI taxonomy): domain Eukaryota; kingdom Viridiplantae; phylum Streptophyta; class Magnoliopsida; order Malpighiales; family Salicaceae; genus Populus; species Populus x sibirica. Next base: position 940,959 of record JAGMVL010000052.1, on the reverse strand, counting down.
CCGACGTAGGCGCCATGACTCGTCTCCTCCACGAATGCATAGCCTACCAACGCGGTCTCGACCTCAACCTCGATACTCTTTTATCCCAACGTTCCGATCTCGACAAGAATCTCCATCACCTCCAAAAATCCGCTGATGTTCTCGAGATTGTCAAGGCCGATTTCGACCACATGCACTCCAATGTCCGCTCCACCTGCGATTTAGCAGATCACGTGAGTGCCAAAGTGCGTGAGCTCGATCTTGCTCAGTCGCGTGTTAATTCCACCCTCTTGCGTATTGATGCGATTGTTGAGAGAGGGAATTGTATTGAAGGAGTGAAGAATGCGCTTGAAAAAGAGGATTATGAGTCTGCTGCCAAGTATGTGCAGACATTTTTGCAGATTGATGCAAAGTATAAAGATTCTGGGTCGGATCAGAGAGAGCAGTTGTTGGCGTCGAAGAGAACGCTCGAAGGAATTGTGGGCAAGAAGTTGTCCGCTGCGGTGGATTCCAGGGATCATTCGACGATTTTAAGGTTTATCAGGCTTTTTTCGCCTCTAGGATTGGAAGAAGAGGGCTTGCAGGTTTATGTTGGATATTTAAAGAAAGTGATTTCGATGCGATCTAGGCTTGAGTTTGAGAATTTAGTGGAGTTAATGGAACAGAGTTATAATAATAGTAATGTTAGTAGTAATGTTAATTTTGTTGGGGGTTTGACGAATTTGTTTAAGGATATTGTTTTGGCTATTGAAGAAAATGATGAGATATTGAGGGGTTTGTGTGGTGAAGATGGGATTGTTTATGCAATTTGCGAATTACAAGAGGAGTGTGATTCGAGGGGTTCTTTGATTTTGAAGAAATATATGGAGTATAGGAAACTGGGGAAGTTGGCGTCGGAGATTAATGCACAGAATAAGAATTTACTTGCTGTTGGTGCACCGGAAGGGCCAGACCCAAGAGAGATTGAGTTGTATTTAGAAGAGATATTGTCATTGATGCAATTAGGTGAGGATTATACAGAATTCATGGTTTCGAAGATTAAAGGGTTGAGCTCTGTTGATCCCGAGTTGGTTCCACGAGCTACTAAATCATTTAGGAGTGGGAGTTTTAGTAGAGTAGTTCAGGAGATCACTGGGTTTTATGTGATTTTAGAGGGATTCTTTATGGTTGAAAATGTAAGGAAAGCTATTAAGATTGATGAGCATGTGCCTGATAGCCTTACAACGTCTACTGTTGACGATGTGTTCTATGTTCTTCAAAGTTGCTTGAGAAGGGCAATATCAACTTCAAACGTTAATTCTGTGATTGCAGTCTTGAGTGCTGCAGGTAGTTTGTTAAGTAATGAATACCATGAAGCTTTGCAACAGAAAATGAGAGAACTAAACCTTGGTGCAAAGCTGTTTTTGGGTGGTGTTGGTGTACAAAAGACTGGGACTGAGTTTGCCACTGCATTGAATAATATGGATGTGAGTGGCGAGTATGTCTTGAAGTTGAAGCATGAGATTGAAGAGCAATGTGCTGAGGTAAGTTATAATTCTTGCTTTAAGTAACCAAAAGAAATAGCTGTTGTGCTTGCTAGTCTATGCCTTGCGTGTTACCTTGCTTGTGATTTTTGATTTAGTCACACTATTAGTTAGACTGTTAGAATATGTTTGTTATCCATTAATGTTCCACATAGAACCTGTTATGGTAAGTGAAATGATAGAGATGCCATGAACTTCAAGGAATAAAAAAAAAATCAGAAGAATTGGCATCATTGTCTACATTTAATGTATGGCTGATTCTTATCTTTTATGTTGAACTAAATATTGCAATTAAATGAGTATGGATGTTTCTCGAGCATATTTCGATGATCCTTTTGTTTATTTTGTTGCTTATGCTCTGTTGTGCCCTTTGACATGGTTGTTTTCGAACTCCTGGATTGCTTTTCTTGCTTGTTTGTTGAAACCACCTCATTGCTTATAATTAAAGTGTCCACAATAATTTCAATAGTTACTCCTTCCATGTTCGTTTTCTTTGTTATGATACTTGTTTCCCGATATACCAGTTGACATGGTTGATTTCAATCACTTGAATTGCTTTTATTCCTTGTTTGTTGAAATCACCTCAATGTCTAACAATTAAACCTACTGCAATAATTTCAACAGGCATTCCCTGCAACAGCAGATAGAGAAAGGGTGAAATCTTGTTTGTCTGAGTTGGGTGATGTGAGCAGTACTTTCAAGCAAGCCCTGAATGCTGGCATGGAACAACTAGTGGCAACCGTTACACCTCGAATCCGTCCAGTATTAGATAGTGTAGCAACCATCAGTTATGAATTATCTGAGGCTGAATATGCAGATAATGAGGTGAATGACCCATGGGTCCAGAGGCTTCTCCACTCTGTTGAGACAAATGTATCGTGGCTCCAGCCTCTAATGACTGCCAACAATTATGATTCATTTGTACATTTGGTCATTGACTTCATTGTGAAGAGGCTCGAAGTGATCATGATGCAGAAGAGGTTCAGTCAGCTTGGAGGCCTTCAGCTTGACAGGGATGTGAGGGCATTGGTAAGCCATTTCTCTAGCATGACTCAGAGGACTGTGAGAGACAAGTTTGCTCGTCTCACTCAAATGGCAACTATCCTCAACTTAGAAAAGGTATCTGAGATTCTAGATTTCTGGGGTGAGAACTCAGGACCTATGACCTGGAGACTAACCCCTGCAGAGGTTAGGCGAGTGTTGGGTCTAAGGGTTGATTTTAAACCTGAAGCTATTGCTGCTTTGAAGTTGTGATCCCATCTATTTTGGTGAAGAAATGTCCCTTGCATATTCTTTTTGCCCGCCATGTGAATGATAAGAATCACCTTGTAGTTGCTCTTAGTCTTGTGTTATCTTGTCTGCCTTTTGTGCTCCTTTTGTTCTCTATTTCAATTGAAGTACACATTTTTTCGCCATCATCTTGAGCTTATTTGAGCGTTGTACTTTTGAAATTCAGGAAGTGTATAAACATTCTTCAAGATTTTATGAGACAAATAAGAAATTTTGGTTGTTCAGATTGGGAAGCTCACCGAATCAACTTCTTATATTTGCATCGGTGGACTACTATCTGCAAAGAGTATTACCGAATCAACTTCACATGCTTATTTTTTCGATAAATCTCTCACGATTCATTTTACAACCAGATAATGCATAATTAGTTTGCCAGCAATTGTGTTCTGTGAAATTAAGAATACGGTCTGTTTCAAACTGGTGTTTATTTCTGATTTGCGACGTTGTTTATTCTGTGAAGAAAGGAATTTTCGTCAGATTTTCACCGCTCTTTTCTTGGTAGCATCTTGTTCTCTCGTGGTATATTTGTTCGGGTCACATGGAGTGCTTTTGGGGACCTTGCTGATTCTGTTTATATTCACACGGACATCCGGAAAACAGGTACACTAACTACATCGGAGATACGGTTAACAAATACTTGCTCTGCCACCAGAAAAGCCCAGTTAGCCACCAGATACGGTTAGCTACATGGAGTACCTTACCCAGTATCATTGAAGCGTGCCGTAGTTTGCGTCGCCAAATCTCAACAGGACCCTACATGCTCAAACCACTAATTCTATCTTTAGGAGCGAACTCTCTCTCTCTCTCTCTCTCTCTCGCCTTTTTTGGCTAAGCTAACGATTAGCAGGACAAAGATTAACAATTTGGCAGTGCTGTGTGTGATGATTGCAATTTTTTTGATATAATCGTCAGATAATGCTGTATATCCAACCATATCATTTTCATCCGACGATATTTGGAACACATGCACAAACCATGTGATCCTTGAAATTTAACTGATATTGCTGGCTGCAATAATTAGCTAACAAAACAAAAAAAAAATTTAAATGGCAGCAAGATGGGCTAAAAAATTGCAAAATTCGGAGCCATTATCCATTGGTACAAACATTCGAAGCTATATGAACCAGGAACCATTAGTCCATTGGAGGTTTGTTATTCAAAACGCTAGTACAATGAACGGACATGCTTAAGAGAACAAAGCCAAAATCTAAGATTGAAAAGGTAACCTAAACAACATAACTTGCTTACACAGTAATTTAGGGCGGCAACAAATGACCAGCTTTAATGAATATGGAGCTGTGCAGACCAACGAGCACAACTGGAGTTGATGAATGTTCCACTTCAAAAACCTAGACACGAGCCGTACCTTCTGTGAATTTTGGATCCTCACATCTATACCGGCCATCAGGTCCAATTCCAAAGCCCTTTGGATCAGCAAAGACATTCTCAAGTAGCTGGCTGCGTGATGGATGAGGGCTCTCATCTGCAAATTCAACAGCCTCCTCAACCACTTCGTCTATCTTCTTCTCAATAGCCTTTAGCTCTGCTTCACTGGCAAGGCTGTTCTCAATCATGTACTTCTTCAAGGCTGCGATGGGATCTCTAGCAGCATAGCGAGCCTTCTCAGCTGCCAAAAGGAACCAAGAGATTGAGGGAGAGAAATGTGCATGGGCTTATGAAACAAAACTATAAAACAGAAAATCGAATACTAGTATCTCGTGTTTTACCGAATCATTTCAAGGTGCTCTATTGAGATATTGAATACCTCAATGAGTTTATATGTAAATGCTTGTTAGGCCTACTGACCACCACAGATAATATACAGGGGAATCTCCCAAGTAACATATTTCCTTTTCTGGACTAGCATTGTTGGAAACTAATCACTAGAGCTTATTTCTCAGTAGCTTGGTTTTTGTCACGGTATCATAATGTAAAGGCATTCATTTAGAGGAAAACAAACCAACAAATGAAATTGGACAGAAAGGATAGTAGACATCATTGCAATAAGATGTTGTGAAGAACTCTGTGCTAATACTATGATACCACAATAACAGATGGGAAGGTTTTTAACTCTGCTGAAGAGCCAAGAAGAAGAAACACAAGACAAGAAAGGGAACGAAAAGGTGCAGATGAAAAAAGTTTACTAAATAATAAAACACCTCCTTAAAAAGTAAAGCTGTGCACTAGCAGGGTCAATAATAACCAGAATTTAACTCAAACAAGCCTCAATAAACCTATACATAGTTGGCAACTCATTTTGAACTTTTTGCTCCATATTGCATCAAATCAAGATGGAGAAGTGGAAAACAATTTTATTACTGTAAATGGTAGATATTTCAATAGGCACAGGAAATGGAAAAAATCAGAAGCATTTCACAAAAATCATACAGGGCCTGGTGTCCTTCATATCATTTAAACTTGCAAAGGCAAAAGCTAAGTCACAAAACATAGAAGAAATGGGATTCTAAAGAGAAAATAACAATGATCAAATTGAACTGCTAAATGCAAATTCATTAAATTAATCAATGACCAGGAATAAAATAGACAGCCAAACAACAAGAACCAAATGTAAATGCTCACCAGGGTCACGAAGCTCATCAGGATCAGCCAATGAGTGTCCTCTAAACCTGTAAGTTTCACATTCCACCAATGTTGGTCCTTCTCCTCTCCTAGCCCTTCCAATTGCCTCCTTGGCCACCTCCCTCACCTTCAAAACATCCATTCCATCAACATGAACACCTGGCATCCCAAATGCTGGACCCTTCTTCCAAATCTCTGGATCCGAAGTTGCCCTCACGTGTGACATCCCAATAGCCCACAAGTTATTCTCAACAACAAACACGATGGGCAATTTCCACAATGCTGCCATGTTCAAACACTCAAAGAACTGCCCGTTGTTACAAGTACCATCACCAAAAAAGGCCAATGTCACATGATCACAATCCGCCTCCTTCAAAACCTCCCTCCTATACTTGCTGGAAAATGCTGCACCAGTAGCCACTGGAATTCCCTCTCCAATAAAAGCAAACCCACCAATCAAGTTGTGCTCTTTCGAGAACATGTGCATAGATCCACCTTGGCCCCGGCAACACCCAGTAGTCTTGCCAAAGAGCTCGCTCATGACAGCACGAGCTGGGACTCCCTTACTTAAAGCATGTACATGATCACGATAAGTACTGACAACAGAATCCTCCCGCTTCAAAAGCTTGATGAACCCAGTTGAGACAGCCTCTTGACCATTGTAAAGATGAACAAAACCAAACATTTTGCCTCTATAATACATCTGGGCACACATGTCCTCGAAAGCTCTGCCCAATATCATATCTTCATATACCTCCAATCCTTCTTCTTTAGTGATCAACTAAAGACACCACTAATTAAATGAGTAAAAAGAGAAGAAGAAAGAAACGTTCTTGATTTCTATTTCGTTCATCAGAATTCACAAAAGTAGCTTTAACATATCAACGCATACGAAGCTTCTCCGTTTTAAATGTATAGCAATGCATCTAATTAAATCACAAAGCTAATTACATAGTTACAATCAATTTAAAAATTAAAACTTGGGATTTAATTTAATGTCATCCTAATTGACAAAGAAAATGACATGATTTCAATTAAAGCTTAAAATGGTATACGATAATCAGTCTCTTGTGCACAGAAATGCAAACAAAAGCACAAAAAAGCCAAAATAAAATCAAAACAGAAGCATTCGATAAGGGAAATAGTGGAGAGGTTAATTGTGGAATTGGTTACCAGATTGGTGGTAGATTTGACCTTCTTTTCCTTGACAACATCAGAGACAGCGACAACAGCCGATCGACGGTTGGGATTCGCCAAAAGCTTGGATTTGGAAGCAGAACTAAGGCGAAGTTTGCGGGTGGATCCAAGGAAAGAGGAAGAAGAAGGGGCAGTCCTAAGAGGATCAAAGAAAGATTGGTGCTTTTCATGAGATCTGGAGGTAGTGCCGTTGAGAGAAAACGGCTGGGTGAATTTGGTAGCAGAGAAAGCTGAAGCTGATGCCATTTAGAGTGGGAAAGGAGAAGAGAAGAGAAGTGAGGGGAAGAAGGAGTAGGGGAAAGGGAGTATAAGAAGGGAAAGAAGGGGCGGAGAACACGAGGGAAGAAGGCGTGGGAATACCCGCTTTTGATTGATGAAAATGAAGGGAGGTGAGGAGGGGGAAGGGAGGCTACCCAACTCTCAACTGCCTCCTTACACTTATTAGCTTTGCTTTGTAAAGTCAGTTTAACATTTTATTTTTATTTTTATTATTATTTCTTTTCTTTTGACACTTGGCCTTTTTGCCATTTGCAATTTCTTGTTTGTGTCCCCTTTGCCTTTATTTCTTGCCAATTTTCTTTGGTGGATCTCTTCTCTCCATGCCCTCTCTTTCTCTCTCTCTCTCTCTTGTTTGTAGCAAGTTTTCCTTTAGGGCGTTTGTTTTGTTCATTGTATTTTTATTGTTTTATTTTTTAAAAAATTACTCCTAACCTCTTATATTTAATCAAAATTGCATTTGTACTAAATTTTAAAAAATTATAGTTTGCATTATTGATTAATAAAAAAAATTAATAAAATGATCAAATTAACCTCACATCTAATAAATAAAAAATCCCATTAAACTACATATTGAACTTCTCATCGATAGTTTCTCTTCCATCCTAACAATTCTCTTAATTTTAAAACCCTTAAAAATTATTGTTTCTAATAATTTATCTCATTCTAAATATCAAATGAAATTAGTTTAAATAAGAAAAACCAAACAGACATGTGAATTTTTTTAATACAAGTTTATCTTAAAAGTTTTATTTTTGTGATAAAAGTTGTAACTATAAGTGGATTTTGATAGGGGGAATGAAACTAGAGTCTACAAGAATTTGCTCTAAGAGATTGCTCACAAAGTTGGGTTAAAGGTGTGTTTGTTTTTTCAACTTGTTTTTTAAAGTGTTTTTTGCATAAAAAAATTATAAATTAATGCCTTTTTTTAGGTATTTTTGGATATTTTGATATAAAAAATATAAAAAAAATATATAAAAAACAAATTATTTTAATACATTTTCAATTGAAAAACACTTTTTAAAAATATATTGCACTTCAATACCGTATTAAAACTCTAGTGTACCCCCACAATTCGATCAAAAGTTGACCATGTTCATGTGTTCTCATGCATTATAAAGGCTCTTTTGCAGGAATGAGTTTTGCTAGAGAATCAACGAGAACAAAGAAACAAGCATAAAATAATATAGTCATGACTGTTTAGTCTGCTCTGAAATTATACATGCATTTCATCTTTTTATATAATTCATGTTCAGATTGCTCTGACTTGGTTCAAATCTAAACAAGTAGTAATTTATCTATCATTTTCAGAATGTAAAAGGTGGTTTGTTCACTGTAATAAGCAAGTTAGGAATTCGGAACTAATGCTTCTTTTTTTATCTTTCTCCTTTATTTTTCTTCAAAACTAGAAAATTAAAGGCATAGATACATCATACATGTGATCTAAATCTTAGTCTATCTTGCCTATGAAAATAAAAAAAAAATAGATTCATGGTAAAGTTGATGACCTTAAACTTGATGAGGTCTTTGATGCGGTGATTTATTTTATGATCCAAGGTTTATGGTTTTAAAAAGTTTGTAATGAGATTAGTTTTTTTCTTATATGACTCGTAGATAGTAAAAATAATAAATCAGATTTGAAAGTAGTAAATATGTTCATAATCTTTTAGGTTTTGTAGTTGGTGTTTGATTCAAATGGGTCATGTAAAATTATGATTGATTCTGTATTGCACACAAAGTGTTTGATGAGATATCAAGTTTTAGTTCTTTTCTAATTTTTAGCAAAATTATAATATTAGTTTGATGGCAATATTATGATATTAATATTATAAAGGCCCTTTAGTCATTAAATAGAAAATAATGACAAATCTGTAAATAATTAGATATTTTTTATTGATTTTTTTTACACACCAGGTACAAGATGTAAAGTTTTATTCGCACACTAAAGTTTAGGATGCCTATAATTTTTCAAAACTCGATAGACAAGTGTAATTTCAACCAAATAGGATGTCAGGGTTAATTTTTCCAAACTTAAAAAATATATTTGGTTGAGCTACAATATTTTTATTTATGAACAATTTAAAAAACTAAAATAGTTTTTATTTTATTTTATATTCTTAATTTCTTACATGTGGTTACTATCATTATCATCCTAACATTATAATAAAAATCATTATTATTATCCATCATTATTATGATCATTAAACCATTATTTTTAACATTCACTTCACCACCACCTTTTATTTTAGTAGTTTCACCATCATCATATACATTGTCATAACCTAATTTTTACCTCTAATTTTTCAATGTATTTTAAATTCCCAAGAAAATTTCTTTCTAGTGTGATTCAACCAATTTACGATTGTTTCTTGATTTATGGCATTTTACTTATCTTATTTTATATGGAAATTTTTATATAAAAAATAAAAAAGAAAAAGAAAAAAAAAACAAATTAGGGAGTGAAATGACAAGCATGCAAGAAAAAGTACAGTTTTAATAAAGATATTTAAAAAATCACCAATTATGGATCTCATTGAATTCAAGAAGGAAAGGAAGAGATTATGCATGATTCAATAAAATAAAATAAAATAAATTAATCTTTGACCATAAAATTTTTAAATTTGAAATCCTCATTTAAGAATGAAAGAATATAAAAATCTTTCAATCTTTCAATATTTTTATTTTATTTTTAAAATTGATAGGTTCCACTACACTATAAATTGAAGCATAAAAAAAAAAGATAAACACGTTAGAAAAACCTAGAGAAAAAACACTAGGAAAAGGCTAACAAAAAAATAGACCAGGAAGAGAAAAAAAAATAAAAACACAAAAACCAATTAGAAAAAAAAAACAAAAAAAAAAGAGAGAGACCTATACGAACATGGTTAGAAGAAGAGTGACTATGTTCCTTGGGTAGTACCATAAACCTATTCTAGAGGTAGGAGCAAAGGAGATAGCCTCTTGATCAGGAAAAAAAAACTGGAGATTTTGGATTTCGCATTACAATCCATAAAAACAACTTGAAACAACCACCACCATCCAAAATTATCAAACTCATAAAAAAAGAGAGAAAATAAAAAATCAAAATCTCTCTTGGCTTAATCACTTTTTTGGAGTGGTGGTGGACTTCACCACCGACATAGAAAGGAAGAGGAGAAAGAGGCGTACTTGATTCAATCGTTTGACACTTTAATCAATATGTACCTATCCTTATTGATGCATTAATCCATATGCCATCATCCTTATCAGTGTGTGAATCCGTATGCCACCGTCGCTTCCACTCACCACCGTGTGCGAGCCATGTGTCGCCATTGTTTTGACTAATTTCCAACATATTACAGGGTTTTCCTTGCTTATTTTTATCATTACAATGTATTCTCAAGATTGCCGGCGAAGCTTATATTTTGGGGCAAACTATTATTACAATCAAGATTGTTATTCGGTCCAAGTAACTCTCCCCAGTCTCTATAATTAAAGGAACCGTAAATTTTGATTGTTAATTTTAGAGCCTATGGAATTAGTCGAGGTGCACGCAAGCTGGCACGGATACCCACGTTAAACTAAAAAAAAAAAGAACCATAAATTTTGCACAATAAAAATCACACTTACATGTGCTTGCCCTTCTGCATATATAATCTCTCTTTATATTTCATTCACTTACCTGCATTATGAGGGTTTTGTTAATAAATCTTTAGCCCTAAAATGTTTTAGGAAGAAATAGTTCTGTGCTCCCATGGACTGTAAAAGAGGGTTAATTTATTTATAATTGAGTTTTAATATTATGATATTTTATGTCATAAATAGCATTAATGCTAGAACAAAATTTAACCTGAAAAATTGATGGACGTCACTTTTAATTAGATCCCCAGAAAGCCCCACAACCATAACTTGAAAGCAAGTTTTTTGCACCAGCGAATTCAATCAGGACGGGTATCCTTGCTCGTTTTTCTTAAAAAATAAATCGGTATCGCCAAGCTGATGCAGACATTAGACATGTCGATGGTATCTAAATTTCTTTCTCGCATCCTTTTTGCTTCAAACACCTTGGGGCAGCAAACTCACATTGGAAATGGGCTGCAGCATGATGTTGAATATTTATGTAAAGGTTATTAGCATCTAAATTCATATGATGCTGGATATTATTGTACGGGGAGTGAGAGACCGGATAAAAATTGTGTTTATTTTTATAATTGAGATTGAGGTTTGTATATAAAATCATAGAAAAAACAAGAAAAACTAGTTTTTATAATTAAATTTTATATATAATTAAATTATACTCGACTTCAACAACAAGCTTAATCAGATAAACTTTTTTTTTGGATTCGAGAAAATCCCACTTCCCGGAAAACGTATTTTGTGGGTCCAGATGAGCGAGTAAAATCTTGGTTGTCCCAGGCTATTACAAGAGGTGCATGCCCTGACTCGAACTCGAGACCTGCTGTGCAGATCTCAAAATTTTTGTCATTACGCTATGCCTAAACAACTGTATTTTAGTGTGTTTAGGAACAATTTTTGAAAATCGTGTTTCTAAAAAATTTAAATTTTTTTTTAATAATTTTTTAAAATTATTTTGATGTGCTGATGTTAAAAATAATTTTTAAAATATAAAAAAAATTATTTTAATTATATTTCTAAATAAAAAATAATTTAAATTACGATTTCAAATAAACTTAGACCGGTCATAATCTTTTGTAAGAGGTTCCTTGTGCACTTTGTTGCTTCATGGTGTCGGAGTAGTTTTTGTGTCCTTCCTTAATAGCCAACTCTGAAGCTTGTCAGAGTTGTTCTTTGATTGCTGTAGGATGAATTGACACGAGTGGTGGTGTGAGCATACAAACAACTTTATTCAAGTGCACGTGGAAATGTCACCGACATCTTCGTTAAGACCGACCATGTGGAGCTCGGTAAGGGATGAGATGTCCGACGTAGCACCGGATAAGTTTCAAGTCACTTTCGCACCTGGAAAATTTTCCAATTATAAATGGCTAAGTATAACACATGCTTTACTTAAAGCCAATCGGGGTCCATAGCTCAGTGGTAGAGCATTTGACTGCAGATCAAGAGGTCACCGGTTCGAACCCGGTTGGGCCCTTTTTTATTAAACAAAATTTAAACGACATCAAAACTTTCTTCTGCAAGAAGAAATATTGATTACGATGTCATTTTGTTATATACTAGTTACATAACCCTTACGTGCCTTTGAGGGTTAAGTATTTTTATTTTTTATAAAAAAATTATATATATATATATATATGTTTTTTCAATGCATTTATAGTTCAAAAAAATTAATAGCATATGTAATCAAATAAATTAAGAATTATATATGCTAATAAATAAATAAATAATTATTAATGATATTTAAAAACAAAACTTGAAAAATTAAGAAACAAATGTAAATTAAAGTATTTAATATTAAAAAATAGAGCATTTAATAGATAAATATATTGAATTGATTGAATAAAAAAAATAACAAATGTAAGTAAAGGTCTTTTATGTTTTTTTTTTAATCATTTTTCTATAATTTTGTTTCCTTATGTCAACCAGGTGTGCATCCCACGGGCCTAGCTTTCAAGTCCCAGGCACCCGGCAAGACCTTGTTTAGATTTTTTGTGCCTTTTCCCTTTCCTATGGAGCTTTTGCATTATTTAATTACAACTCCCTTTTACACAGTAGGGGGGCAATGCCATTATTTCTGATGTGATTGAGTTTTGAAGGGATATATCAACTTGAGGCTAATGTTGCAAGTTTAGAATTTGAATTAATGTCTGCAAAGCAAAAATTAAAAAAAAAAAAGATTACATGTTCTTATAGAATTTGACAACCCTATAAATATTAGAAAGGGAGTCTGATCTTATACCAACCATTCTATTGCTAAATATTTATCATACAAAAACTTTTCTAATAATTATAAATGTTTTTCCCAGAAGATCTACGCCGATGTAGATTAGGTTGGAAGTACAACTTATACCAGATCAACTTCTAGTTATTGTACCTATATTAAAAGGTATTTAGTTACTTGACGAAGAAAAAAAACAAAGTGAGCATGGCATAGATACCCGGTGAAAGCGTGCTTTCTCGCGTAGCTGTAACATGCAAGACTCGCTTCAATCTGTCTCAGGCACTACTTCTAGAAGTGCAAGCATGTATTTCTCTCTTTTGAAGCCTCAATGATGGGTGAAATACTACTCTCTGATGTCAAGTACTCCAAAATATGACTTGGCACAACTCTTGAAACATGAGATTTTCTACAGGCAACAATGTATGCAATGAATTCGAACAGATTTCCTTTGCTTTCTTCGTAGGCCATGCATGATGCATCCATATATCTTCATCAAGCACAGATTCATATGCTCGGGATACATGCTTTTCGGTAATTTGAACAATAGCATCTATCGTATTCGTATTCTGATTCGTATCGTGGTAGCTGTTGTGGTTATAATTTGAAAAAAATTATTTTATAAAAATACTTTTAGTTGAGATTAGTTTAGAAAAATATATGTTTGGTTAAAACTGTGATTAAAATTAAAGTTGAATAAAAAATAGGTTAATGTGTTTGGTTAAAAAAATACTTTTTAAATTAAGGTTATATATATATATATATATTTTGATGGTCTTTAATTTAAATATTGTAAATTTAACTAATATTATTACATCATAAAATAAATAATATTGATATCAAATATTTTTTATTGTTCCATTAAACTATGTACAATTTCATCACGTACTAAATCTATCCAGCAAGGACTATATTTTCCATGATTTCTTAAGCGCGCAACAACATCAGGTAAAATATCATCAAGAATAAAATTAAAATTGCGATCAAATTCTGCAAATGCTACGTTATCAAACGATCTCTTCTAATTTTTTGAATAAAACACAATTAAAAATAAAAATAAATATTTAATTTTTTTTAACTAGATCGGACCCGGCAAAAACAAAATTGGGATTGCGATCAAATTCTGCAAATGCTACAGTTCTCCTTCTAATTTTTCAAATAAAACACAATTAAAAAAAATATTTTTTTTACTGGGTCGGACCCGATTAAATGCATTACTTTGAACCAAACCGATCCGACCAGAAACACTCCATTGTTCACGTGAACAATGGAGTTTCACTCTCCACTTTAAAAAAACACAGCAAGAAGTATGAAAAAATTGCTCTCCACTTTGAAAACGCAGCAAGAAGTATGAAAAAATTGATTGCGCAAAACCACAGGTGAAACATCAAATTTTTTTCACCAAATTTTCATGGGTCCCATGGCCAAAACACAGCTGCTTAAGATAACCCAACATTATGTTATTGAGTTTGACAAAAAACACAGAAGCTAACACAGCCAAACACTCTTGTTATTGTTTTCTTGCTAAGCCTCCATATTTGTACTCACACCATCTTGCAAAGAGAACTCATGCTTCGGATTTTCAGCATCTAAAAAAGTGCGAGTATAATGAAGCAGCCAAGTGGGTCTTTAAGCTATTTCCCCTCTTCCTTCTCCTTGAAAATACATGTAGGAGCTAGCTAGAGAGAGAGAGGGAGGGATGGCTACCTAGCAAGCTTTCACATAAAAAGCTTGGAAAGAACACACCATTGATTCATACTTTAAAGACTTTATGGGTGAGAGTTAGAGGTGAAGCAACGACAACTCTTTAAATCTTCATCAACAAACAAACATACTCAAGAAAGCGAGTGTGAGCGTGAAAGGTAGATGAAAAAACAGGAGAGAGAGAGAGAGAGGCATGCGTGTTGCTAGGCAAAGAAGAAAAAAGGAAAATAAAAATAATTAACTACTATATCTTAAATTTATAAAAAAAAATAATAAATTGAAGTGGCACTGAAAGGAAAGGAAAGGAAGGATAGACAAAAGATAGGATTTGGGTTTTGGTTCGAGAGTATATCTTGGAAAATGACAAGAGAGAAGAACAGGGGAAATTGTTTTGACCACCTTCAACAGCACTGATGACTCGCAATCACACGAATGGAGAGACGTACTATTTCAAAAATGCCATAAATAATCACCTCGCGACCAGAGAAATTCACCAACGAGTCTTTTTGTAAATGTACTATTCAACAATGGTAAATAGCCGCTGCTCATATGCAAAGATAACAGGTAATGTACAGGCAAGCACTCGAGTCTTTTTGTAAATGTACCAAGAAAAGAAAATATTGGAAACCATGACTACAAAACCATTGTCTAAGATAATCTAAAATGTCAATCCGAAGAAATTCTTAAAACAAAAGGCCATTTTGAAAGCAATTTCAAGCAACAATTCTATAATGGCTGAAACAAACAAGGCAAAAATATTTTAGAACATACTTAATATTTAAACACGCAACAACATACTAAATAAAACTACTGTCAACAGTGAAGCATCAGATCAGAATCCAGCAAACATAATAAAAAACAAAACTCAACTGAAATACTTCTATTATATCTAGAAGCCCCCAGTCATGAAGATAAATATCCAGGATTCTCAAGAAGTCTTGCATTCACGAATAAAAGTATTTCTAATGACAACTGCCAATCAATCGAAAAAGGTATTTCACTACTAAAAGCACCAGAGGACTTGGGCATTCTGCAAGGAGCTTCTAATCAAACAAGCTGAATCCCATGTCTTCATCCTCACTTTCCTCCTTAACCTCTTCCTGCAAAATACAACCAGCAAATCACCAGAGTCAGAGAGCTCAAGAGCTGAAAACAACCACCACCCAATTCAACAACAAATACGACGCGTTCCTTTCTTCTTACCTTCTTCTTCTCCTCAACAACAGGAGCAGCAGCAGCAGGAGCACCACCAGCTGGGGCAGCAACAGCAACAGCAGCACCGCCACCAGAGCCAACATTCAAGATGAGATCCTCAATGTTGCGCTTCTCAAGAAGCTTAGCAAATAAGCTTGGCCAGAAAGATTCAATTTGCACATTGGCTGCTTTAACCAATTCTGCAATCTTCTCTGCCTAAAAACATTAGTTAAAGAATCCGAGAAAATACACAGATCCGCTTGAAATCCTAAAAATAACTTTAACATGTTACAACAACGGAATAAAAAATTTAAAAAGAAATCGCAAATCCTATAAAACATATGAACGAAAGAACTGAGAAACAGAGCAACGATAATACAATTTATCTAGGGTTCGAAGGATACAGTGATGGCGATGTTATCATCGTAGAGAATAGCAGCAGCGTACGTGCAGGCAAGCTCGCTAGTAGACATCTTTCTATAACCATTAAAAAAAAATCAAAGAAAAAATAAGAAATCAGTAGACAAAGTTTCAGCAATCAACGATTTAAACGCAAAAAGAAAAAACAATATAACGATTGCATCCAGCTATCTATAAATAAACAGTGTTCCGGAAGAAAAGTGTGTTTACCTTGTGGAAATAAGATCTGAGGCTGGTTACTTCTAATCTCTGGCTGCGCTGCTGCAACACAAAATAATCTCTAGGGTTTGGAAACGAGAGGGAGAGGGGGGTTTTAAAGGCAGTGAAACTTGGGCTCGAGTGGTTTAAGGGGTTCTGCGTTATAGAGCCCACCTTACGAAGGCGAGGCCCATTATGTGATTCTTATAATGGTAAGCTAAATTTCCATCTCATATATTTAGATATGTTACCTTTTGACCCCTGTAGTTTAGACTTGTTCAGAACCAACCCTCATCATGTTTCCTAGAAGCGCCACGTTGCTGTTGGCAAGTGAATTAATTTTTAAAATCCTAATACTCTTTTGTTGAATATTATCATTTAAGAGAAAAGGATGACATAGAAGACATGTAAAAAGTAAGGGCAAGGGAGGGGTGAAATTGAGAATGGCTAGTATAAAATAAGAAATAACGAGAATAGAGGGGTGATTTTCAGTAATTAAAAATGGCTACATTAATAGAAATTATTTTTAACTTTAATTACTTCATGATACTCAAGTAAAAAAAATCAAAGGTTAAGTTCAATTTGATCCAAAGTCCAAAATAAATTGAGGTAATTTAAACTTAAAAATAAAAGAGAAAATAATTAAAATTACAAGGAATCCTTCATAAGAGATAATTTTAGATCTCCAGATTAATTAATAGTTAGCGTGTATCAGCTTCTTTTTTTTCTTTTTTGACCTAATATATTTTTTATTCAAATGATTATATATTATTAATGATTATATTGATTATCGTGCACCTTACTTTTTATTTAGTATCAGATTTTTATATCGTATATAGTAAAATATTAGTTTTGCTTCCACGAGCCTTCCGGCATAATTCCAAAATAACAAAACAACTAAAACAAAAGATAAATTCATTATGGTTATAGACATATTTTATCATTCACTTTTTTTTTACGACTCCTCCCAGTGGAAAAATGTCTTTTTTTTCATGTTGATGGATGAGTTGTTGTATTTTTTTTTTTTTTGGTTAATATTACGCGTGTCAATGGTGATTGGATGGTTTATTATCAATGAGTTTTTTTTTCTTTTTTTTTTCCTTAAAATTACATATTGGTTCTCTTTGTTCTTGATATTTCAACTTCAATTCTTATTTTTTTTATTTTTGATTTTTATGTTTAATCATTTTGTAAAAGTTATATTTATTTTTAATTTTATCCTTCAATCCTATTTTTTCATATGTTATTTTTTTCAATTTGATATTTATTTTTTTGGTTATTTATTTTTTTTTGTAACCTTTTTGTAAAAAATTTATTAGTTTTTAATTTTATCTTTCAATTCAAATTTATGTTGTATTACTTTTTTTCAATTTGTTACTTGTTATTGATTTTTTTTCCCTTTCATTAAAGTTACTTTTCTTTTTCATTTCACCATCTGATAAAAAGTTTCCAGTTGTCCTCTAACTTATTTTTTATTTTTATTTTTATTTTCATTCTATTTATTGCTTTTTTTTTTTGAGTCCTTTTATGTGATCACTTTTTTTCCTTGATTCTATCCTCCGGCATTTCATTTATTGGGGATTGGGTTTCGTGGTTTTTTTATTTGTGTTGCTTCCGGTATAATGACCCTGATCATGAGTTTGAAAAGTTAATGGGGATTGACATTTTTTTTCTGGCTTATTTTCTTTTCCAATTTCATCGTTCGCCATTAGTTTTTTTTAGAAAATATCAGCTTTGTGGTTTTCTTTGATTTTTTTTTTATTGAATTATCCTGACTTCATGATTTAGGATACAGGTTTGACGGGTTAATCTAGGTTGTCTCACCTTTTATTGCCTAGGTTACATCTATCATGCTAATCTAGGTTGACTCGATCAGGTTTTTTTTATTCTTATTTTACTCAATTTTATCCTTTCATATTTAATTGGTTAAAAAATAAAAACCATCATTTTTCTACTTTTAGAAAAAGGTTTTTTCACATGTTATTGCGATTGCTTTTTTTGTCCGTTTACTATTATTAGTTTTTTTTTCATCTGATTAGAATAAAACCAGTTTATTTGAACAATTATATCCAAATTATTGAGTTTTTGTTTTTTTTAAGCACGCGTACAATACCTAAATATTATTTTTAATAGAAAAATTTTAAGTGGGCTTGTTGCATAGCACATGCACACTCTAATTACACTCTATACTAAAAGGTATCGGTGGCCTTTCACTGTTTATCTAGACACAAATCATTGTGGATTGGAGAACTTGCTAAGCATGTAGTGGAGGTGGGATTGTTTTTTTCATGAGATGCATTTGGTATTGAAATGATGATTGAGAATAAAATGGTCAGTTCGTATTTTGTTGGGCATGGTAAAGCTGTCAGTGAGGCATGACAAAACTATCTACCCTTGGCACCGGGGCATGGTATGGCTGCCATACCCTAGGCGCCCGTGTCAGGCAAGGCAACCAGACCCTAGGCTCTGGGGTCTAGGGTCTAGACCCAGGGCTTTTGGATCTGCAAACCCGCGCGCTCGGGTCTGCTGACCTCGCAGGGGTTACAAACCCAGACGCCTGGGTTTGACTTTTAAGAGGGTCCCAAAGCTCTTGGATCTGACATTACAGCTAGATCCACTTAAACTTGAATCAGACATGTTTAATATTATTATTTGTATTATAAATATTATTTTACAATCTAAGCAAAAATAATGTACATTAACTAGGAAGATATAGTTGAAACAAGTACTCTACAAATCCTGCCTACTAGATTTTTAAAACAAACAAAACAGACGGAACAAACCTGAAACATCTTGCTCGGGATTTGGATAAAAAATTCAGAATGACCCAAGATCATCAATAAAATGAAATTTACTCTACTTTGTTTTTTTTTTAAATGATACAAGAAAACTGGTCAACTGGGGCAACTGAACCTAAACAAAAGGAAGCAAAACACAAAGAAGATAAATTTTCCAGAAAAGGGTCTTAACAACAAGAAAACCCATTATATTTTTATTATTGAATTTATTTTCTATGATAGATTACCGAAATACAAGCTAAATATCTTTATTTATACTAATTCCAAGTGTATCTTAAAAAGAAAAAAAATCTCAAAAAATAATTATGGAATTATTATAGAGATTTTTTAACTAAATAGAAAAATAAAATTATCAAGTATAATATTTATTTTTCTAAACTAAATAAGAAAAATAACCAAGGAAAATTAATTTCCCTTCAAACCTCCTGCATCACTACTCAAACTCTAATTTGTGAAGAGAGACGGAGAATATCAACGCGGACATCTAATAGGACAAACTTCATTTATGATAGTTGCTCTTACATGCGCTATGAACTGATAAGCTGATTAAATGTCTCACAGCTAACATCTACAGCAACCATATTACAACAAACAGAAGTTACCAAGGATCTCCACACATAAAGTTCTGGTAGCTTATCCTGGCTGACCATCTCCTCTAACCATATAACAGCTTCATATTGCCTGCCCATGGAGGAAAGACCCCTTATAAGGATATTGTAGGTATCAGCTGGTGGCCAATATGATTTAATTAACATCTCTTCCAAAACCTTACTTGCTTCAACAAACCTACCATCTCGACACAGCCCATCCACTAAAATGCCGTAAGTTTCCTGATTGGCAACACAACCCACCTGCTTAGCCATCCTTTTCAAATAACTAACAGCGATTGCTGAATTCCCTGCATCACATAAGCCTTTCAATAAGACATTATACAATCTTACATTTGGAACACTATTTCTCTCTACCATCTCCCTTTCGATTACATTAATGGCTTCACCACTCCTACCTTGTCTACACAATGCGGTGACCTTCGCTTCATAAGTCCTAAGTGATGGCCTATAGCCTCTCTCTTGAGTTTCATCTAGCACTTTATCAGCCTGACCAGTCTTGCCTTCACAGTAAAGATCAACAGCCATCGCTGTATAACTAGCCAAACTGGGAACTCCGCCTCTGATTAGAGCTTCATTAATCAAAAGCTTTGTGGCTTCTATATCTTCACAATTATTGCACTGACTAAGATCAAGACGGTGGCGGTATCGCTTAGGTGCCTTCAGCCCCTTCCTTAATATCTTACCAAGGATTTCCAAAGCTTCTTCAACCTGCCCATTATCACATAGAGCATCCAAAAGGGTTCTATATACTACGATATCCTCTCCGCTTCCCTTTTGAGAGATCCTCCAAAACATTGAGTATAACAAATGTGTGGCCTCGTTTAGCCTTCCATCTTCACACAACCCCCTCATAAGAATTCGATAACTATCCCTATTCGGATAGCAACCCTGATAATCCATCTCTTGGAAGACTTGCAATGCAAGGTCAGAGCGATTACGTTGACAAAGAACATCCAATAGCAGGTTTAAGGCACGAATGCGAGATTTCACTTCCCACCCACATGAGTTCTCCAAGAAAAAACGGTGAGCTGTTTCAAGTTTTGATTCCTTCACCAATATTTGCAAAAGGGTATTGAAAGATTCAGTCCAATTTACACAGTTGAATTTTGGAATATTCTTGAAGAGTGAGACAGCTTCACTTATTTGGCCTGCACTCGCATAGGTCTTGATTGCAGTAACAAAGACTGAATCTTTGCACTCACAGGAATCGTCGCGCATCTGATCAATAACCTCTTTCATCTCAGCAATTCGGTCTGAGTTTCCAAGGATGCTGATCATGGTGGCATACACAGGACCATTGTGGTGATAGCTGGGGTATTTGTCTTTTGCATCCTTGAAAATCTGCAACGCCGTTAATGGATTTTTCTGGCTCCTCAAAATTTGAGAGAGTTGTGTTGGTGTTAGAAGCCTAGGCCACCTTATACTCATGGCAACATAAGCATTTAGTCAATAGCTTGAGCACAGTGGAACACTTTTCATTAACAACCCTGCTTGACATTGGAAAAAAAAAAGTTATAGCAGAAGAAAAAGAAATGCAAACAAAGGAACTAAGTCTTTGAGGTCTAAAATGATTATCTTCAGAAGAACAGAAATAACATTTTTTTACCAGAAAAAAAAAAAGCGATTGTCTTTACTTATTTGACCCGCAATTTCAATGAGAACTTCAAATCTATTTAACGATAGGCAAAAACTAACATGGGTGCTTTAATTAAAATTAAACATCAGCTGAAAGCTATGAAGGAAGCCGATGAGACCTTTTTTTTTCTTTGTTTTATCCGATTAAGGCATGACATAACATATGATCGAGCTGAAATTATCTCAAATAAATTCAATATTATAACCAAGAATAATACATAACCTGTTTAATTTATGCAGAAATAAAGAATTATTGTAGCATTTATGAATCAATACAACAGAATAAAAGACTAATGCATTGCATTAGTCTTGGTTATAATATAGAAGGTAAGTGAGAAACCAGAATAAACCAACCTTAGGTGCAGACTTGCTGGCTTGCTGCTGGTGTTGCTGGCTTGCTGCCGGCAGGTCTGCTGCTAGCTGGAGATTGAAGAAGACTGAAGAAAGCAAGAGGGATACAGAAAGAGAAGGGAGGATTCGGCTAGAGAGGCAAGTAAGATACCTAGTTTTTCTTCAAAAAAATATAGGTGGGGATATAAATGTAATTTTCAAAAACTTTAAGGTTATGGGTCGGGTTTAGACAGGATTTCGGGTCGAGGACCAGAGCAGTATCGATACCCTATCCAAATTCCAAACCTGATTTTTTCACTTCAAATATTATCCAACCCGAGCTAACAAAAAAAAATAAAAAAATCATTCCGGTAAATTCAGGTAGGTCTTCACGGGTGAAATTGTCATCGCCAAAATAGAACTGTTAAAACTTGAGGGAAATATTGTTTTATTATGAAGGGAAAGACGTCGTTTTTGGCGGTCATCACAGTCAACATTAGGAGGCGGTAAACCGCCATTGAAGTAGATAGAGTTTCATTGACCAGGCATCAGGTGCTCTCTCTCTCTCGTAGATTTTTTTTTCAACAAGTTAATTCCATGTGTTTAGATTTGCGTTATAGGAGTTCTTTTGAACAAGTTCCATGTGTTTAGATTTGCAGGGCAGTTTTTCTTGTTTCCTGGGTGTTGAGGAAGCATGTTGTGTTGTGTTTTTTGACCATTGCATAATATGCTTGTCATGTAACAGTTGGTATGTTTGGTTTCTTTGGAAGAAATAGATTTTTGGATATTTCTGCTTGAAAACATCCATTCAGCTTAGGTTTCTGTTGCATAGGTTTCTAATTGTTTTGTTCTTGTGTCTGTTTGCTGCATCTTGTACCAGATACTCTAGGAAGCTCGAAGGTTAAGGAGTTCGAGAGACCCATGAGACTAGCTGCATTGTCTACTTACTGTAATATGCTTGATATAGACAGGTTTAGTGAACTTTCTTTTAGCATAACATAATTTTCCTGTTTTGAATTAACCAAGTTTCCTTTAATTTCACTTTTTACTAAGAACTTGATGCAACCATGAAATGACTGCCTTTCTAGGAAGCATAGCCTCTTGCTTTGCACTTCCTGAGGGTTAGTTGCTCTGCCTATAGATTATGCTCTGGGTGCTACCATATGTTCTTCTGTATGATAATTTCTGTAGTATTGCATGTCAAACAATAGAAAAATTTGATCAGAGACAATCGTTCGTTTTATTTTGGCTGTTGTATTAGGAAGGAAACTGTTTGAGCTTAGACAGTAGTATTTCAAGAAGCTTGGTAAGTACTCGTTCCTGGATTTGTACACAAATGCCAAATTTTTAAGTGAGTCCGCAGCTTTTATTGAATCTATCTGCCATGAATAGAGATGGCATGTACCTTGTAAATTTGGGGAATATTTGAGATCCGAAAAAGATTCATTTTATGGCAATTATAGAGATGCAAGAAGCTTTGTCATTGTATGAATGTCTAGATTTCAAGTGGTCTAATGGATTTCTTCTTCCCATTTATTTTGGGGCAACATCTACTCGAATTTTTGGGTTGATTCTTGAGCATAGAGAAGATAAGATGTCTATCTACTAATAGTGTGTACTACGCTTTAAATTCCACTTTGTCATCAAACCTAAGGTATGCTTCCACAATATTATAATGTTATTAAATCTGGTTTTGCCATGGGATTTGACTCACGGAGCCAGGTTTTAAATTAAATTG
The DNA here is from genome assembly GCA_019202695.1 of Populus x sibirica. Taxonomy (NCBI): domain Eukaryota; kingdom Viridiplantae; phylum Streptophyta; class Magnoliopsida; order Malpighiales; family Salicaceae; genus Populus; species Populus x sibirica. The sequence goes on along the minus strand of JAGMVL010000052.1, from coordinate 917,650 downwards.
GATGAGAGTTCACTTCGTCGATCTAATAAAAACTTGAGTTTTTTTAGAAAAAAATCAAAATAATATTATTTTAAATTAATCCGGGTTAACTCGAGATAATTCATTCAATTTACTCGGGTTTTACTAGGCCTGTTTTAATAACTTAGTTAAACATTAGTCCTGCTGGTTGGCATTGACGAGGTCAAGATGTGCTGTTGAAAACTACGCGAGAATGCTTCCCTACCACTATTTGAAATCATTTATTTGCATCGTGAAGTTTGAAAAAAATGTTAGACGTATAGCCATGTGAAGCAGAAGTGATAGAATCTTTTCTGGTATGCTAGCCTAATTGTGTTCTTGAAACAACTTATAGATGCGCTGGTATTCTCCTTCCAGCAAGAACATGTCTACAACTCATGTTGCTTTATCGTATGCCATTTCCGATTTCAATCTTGCATCGGTATCATGACCTTCTCTGTTTGAGATGAGTTACGGAAAACTCAGTGCACTGCCAGAGAGGTAAACTCGGTGATTGTGTAGCTAGAGCTTGCAGGTTGTTTGGGTACACAACTCACCTGATGCTTTGTACAAAAAACTTGTAAAAGATTTCCCTGGTAACCTTTCGCGGATTTATTCTGCCTTTGCATTAGAACCTAGTTGCTATGAGAATTGGAATCCATGTTTAGGCGAAAATCATCTTCAATTGGTAAGCTAGGCAGCAGGTTTTGTAATTTTCTAATTCTCCAGAAACTAACAAAAACCTCGTTGGAGACCATGTGATGAGGAGAAAAGTAAGAACCTATCTTCATTAGCCATTGACCATGTACGCATTATCCATATCAATGATATTAGTTTAGATTCGTCTCATCATCATTTGTTTAGCAGAAACTTCTTCACCCACTTCCACATAGAATTCCAACTGCCACAGCCATGTGATGCAAACCCGCATGCCCGACTTTGGAACAGAAAAGGTACCAACACCCATTTGACTCCCCTTTGCGAGATCCCCTTGGATTCCAAACACACACCCCAAAAGATGTGATAATGCAAAAGAAGGGATTTGAATAAGAAAAGAAATGCCGGATGAAAGCAAAAGATGAAATGTAAAGGAGATGATTATCTGTAAACAGAAAAATAGAAGGTGACAGAGACACCATCTTCTTTCCCCCGACTAATGTTCTGATCCTATTATAAAAAAGCAGTCAATCATGAATAATGAAGAAACAAAAAATAAAATAAAAATTACAAGTTAATGACTGAGCTATCCATAGCCCAACTTTCTTGTTGACCAATATGGGCTCAAAGATATAAAACCAATCTTTGAACCCTGATTGCTGCCAAATATAAACAAGAGTAAGTCATCGGATGCTCTCTGCCTCCGAGACATAATAATCTGCTGATTAGTATCTGAGGTAGAATCCAATGCCAATATTGGATTCCACCTTGTGCTAATACATGAAATGAATATGATTTCTTTTCCTAGTTAACGCTAACAACTGCTTGAGACTCCCTAGTGTCCTAGACCGAACATGTGTGATGATGAAGTTGATAATGTCGGGGGCTTGAAAGATTGAAAGAGGGTTAGTGGAGTGAGCTTTTGTATCTCAAATGCCTGTTTCCATGAAATGAACAATCTGATGCTGAATTTTTGGATTCTTCTGATGTTATGCTAACTGATGATCATGCATAACCCTCCTTTTGAATCAGTGACATGAAACAATGTTTTCCTTATTCCTTCTTCCCCATTATGTTTTTCCTGGTCTGCGATTTGCGGATGTTGTCAGTCCTGTGAGAAGACAACGAACTTTCCATACCTATTATTTGGTTGGTGAGTTTTGTTCAGTAGCTGTTCCAGATGCTTGCAAAGCACCTGTTCCTGCTCCCACCACCCCTGTATTTGCTGTTGGTGCCACTGCTGCTGTTGTAGTAGTTGTCATAGTCATTGTGGCTGCACCTGTTGCAGGTTACATTCAAATGATCCTGTCATTGGCCTTATGTTAAGTAAACTAGCATCAAATGGATAAATTTGATTCATGAACAAGTCAGGGAAATTATTAGAATGATCACCTGCAGTTGTAGTCGCCATTGCTACAGAAGAAGGAAGTGATAAGATTCCTGTAGAGCCAAACTGCTGAGGTAAATAAGGGTACTGTACCATTTGGGGATATTGAATTCCAAAACCGTGTGCTTGGCTACTCTGTGCATACGGAGTGTAAAATGGGTAGAAATTGTGTTGGAACATCCCTGGTGTTCCTGATGCCCCTCCTGTGGTATAGTAAGGTGAGAATTGCTGACCTCCATAAACACCATAATAGCCCTGCAAACAATGCCATAAGACTCTGGTCAAACAACGCAGATGAAATTGGTTGTACAAGACATTAGCTATACAAGTATATCACGTCAATACAAACCAAGGGATACATGGCATCCTGTGAATATCCAGTGTACCTGTGAGATGACAGGAGGAGGAAAAGGTAGAATATGATAAGATAATGAATACAGAAAATTGAAAGCATATTAAAGGAGAGTGAAATTGAAGAAAACATTCCCTGGTGACTTTTATTTGTTACTGTTTACTTACCCATAAGCTGAATAAGGAAATGAGTATTGACCAGTGGGTTGATGGGTGTATGGAGCTGCGGATCCAGGATAAGTAGGTGAAGCCACTACTCCATGTACTGGTCTAAACCGTCCTGTGCCTGCGATTTCATTTTTTTTCCTTAAGTAAATACTTTAATCCTCTTGTTCAGTGAATACAGATCTACATTTCAGTTAGCAAGCGGACGAATAGAGTAATTATAAGCTTGTTACAGCTATCTTGCCACGGTTTTTAAAGACAATATCAACATGGAGTGGGTTCAAAATTTGGAATCTTTACATGTTTTAAGAATGAAAGACAAAAGGGCATTTGCCCCATTTTTTGTGTTGTTTCATGGAGCAATGTTGGTTGAATATTCAAGGGATAGTTAACTTTTGCATAGAAAGTGGATAAATATATATATATACACATACATTGAGATGAGCAAAGTATTCTAAAAAATATCTGGGAAGGAATGGAAAGGAGATGACAGAGAAGAGAGAAATGGACCGTGTTGAGGGGTTGGTGGTCGAGTCTTTTGTGCACCAAGTGATGCAAGATTGCAGTTTGCCCTCCTTCCATCGATCACCGGAGATGGGTTTTGACAAGCTCTCATGGCTGCATCTGGATCCTTAAATGTAACCTAAAGAAACAAGAACAAAGACCCACTTTTTACCGAATCATGCAGTGAGAGGAAGACAGGGAAATATACCCCTCGCAAAAGGGAAAGAAAAAGGAAGGATAAAAAAACAAATAATGGGCTTACAAAGCCATATCCCTTGGATCTCCCTGTATTCTTATCTGTGATAACAACAGCCTCCAGGATCTCTCCAAACTGTTCAAAATAACGCCTCATGGTGTCTCTCTGTGTCTCCCAGGCCAAACCACCAACAAAGATTTTGGTAAAAGTCGTGTCATTGTACTGCCCTGAATTGCCACCACCCGCCATCTGAAATTGCCTTTGTTGAGCCATGATGATATACAATATTGCACACCAAAAAGAACAAAATACAAAGAACAAGGCCCAGATAAAACAAGAAAAAAAAAAAAAAGAGGAATGTTAACGGAAGAACCACCCTTCAGCCGGAACAAAAATCAGTAAAAGACCCCCCAAGAGAGACCAAATATAGAGAGAAATACGAAAAGACGGTAAATAAAGCCAGAAAGAGCCGTTTGTTTTGGTGATGATCACATCAATCAACAAAACAAGCACTCTTTCTTTTCTACACACACCAAACACTCGTGTGCCTGTCTATCTATCTATATCTCTGTCTGTTTTTCTTCCTCTTGTTCTTGTTCTTCTAGTTGTTGTCTTTCTAATGCTTTAACTGCCACTTTTTCACAACCACAACTCCTCAGATTCCTCAACAACGATACCCGTAACGAGAAAATCATTACTGTTAAGGGGAGAGAGAATAACAGGAGAAGAGAAATGAAAGAAACCCTACAATAAATAATAAGTACTATATTTATATACCCGAAAATAAATTTATAGCATACATAGCACAAGAGAAGGAGAGATGATAAAATTAAGAAGATGGGAAAAGGAGAAGACAAAAAAGCCGCTAGTGGACACCCACGACAATAGTAGGCAAGGTTGTCCAATGAAATCCTAAGAACCAACCTTTTTTTTCCCCCCTGTATCAGCCACTTTCTCTCTCTAGTATTATGGGAAGACTACAAACCAGTCCTATCCTATACAGCCACTGACAAATAAGCCCTCAACCCTCAGTGATACTATTTCATGAGAAAAAACGACAGCGTGACATGGCAAGAACATTATAAGATACTGGATTGGTGGGAAACACCATCTCCTGCAATGTTAATTTATGATCTACAAGAACATTATTGTTTTCTTTTAGAAAAGACCATGCAAGATGCAAGAAATGTGTGATGTATATGCCATTCCGAAGTGATCTATCAATCGATTAATAATTTATTTAATAGTTGTTTCATCTATCATTTTATTGTGAAAGAAAAGATTAGCCTGTTAGGCCATAAATATCTCTATATTACTTGAAAAACTTTTTATTTTTAATCTTGATTTTCGTAGAAATTCAGGAATTATAGTTCTAGTTGCATATTTTTATGCATTTATTTAAACACACAAAAAAAAGTCGGATAATATATTATTTTATTTTGGGTGTTGGATTTTTTTTTTTTTAAAAAAAAACTCTTTTTAGAAACTTCGGTTCAAGCTATTAGATGTAGAAAATTTTATGAATAAAAGAATCATGAAGTTGCATTTTGTAAGGCACTCACATTCTGATTGGGAAAGCTATAGCTGGCCATAACTTTTAAAAAACTACAAATTATAACTCCTGAGAATGATACATGGAATGAGCTGTGACATTAGTTTTTAAAGCCACCGCCATAACTAAAATTACACTCATAATCAAATTAATGATCCCTAAATGAACACTCAAAATTAACAAAAAATTAAACCCTTACAAAGGCAATGCACTAAGCTTTGGGGATAATATTGTTTTTTCATCATGATGCAATTGATTTTTTAAATTGTATAGGATTAGATTAATAATTTTGTTTTGTAAAGTAAAGTAAAATTACTAATTTAATCCTAAAATACCATAATCTAATACCTATTACTCTAGGATATTTTTGTATTTTTAATTTTTTTTAATAATATAATTATTTTGATGTCTTTAAAGATAAAATCAATTGAACTCTCATATAAGGGTTTTTTCCGTCATTTTACATTATTTTTTTAATTAAAATTTTCAAGGTACTCAGAAGTATTGTTGTAAATTACATTTATTAAATATAATTAAAAAAAACATGATGGAGCGTGCATGACATACACCAGCGTGTGAACGGCCCCGCACCATTCAAGTGGCGTGTGAGGGGTAATCCGCCCATCAAACTCTGCTATATAAGGCAGCATTTGGAAGGTATCAGAGTCCTAGACCAAATAAGACAGCGCATGGGTCAATATTCGTAGCGGTTTCACATTAGCAACCATTTTTTTCCCTCCCTTCTCTCTCTCCCCTTAACTAGATTTCCCCGCCAACTCCTTAAAAATTCAAGAACAACCCTTTAATTTGTTGATTCTTCAAATTTGATCTTTTTTTATTGTGATTTTTTTATCTTGAATAATTTATTGAATTAGCCCGCATTATTTTTATTACTATTTTTTTTGTTTGGAATCATTTTTTCAATTGATTTTGTTTGTATGATTTCACCATCTTTTGCTCTCTTTTTTTTCAAATTTAATCTCTCTTCTTTTGATTGTCAATTGTTTAGCCTTGACAAGTTTTTTTTTAAATCATGAATGATTTTATTTTATTATTTCACCTCGCTTTGTTTTTTTTTCTGTGAGATTTAATCTCTATTCTTTTGATTGCTAATTTTTTTTGCTTTAAAAAGTTTTTAAAATTTATATTTTTAAATTGGCTCATAATAAATTTCTTGATTGAAACCAGATCCAGGATTTCACGAGTTCTGAGTTTTAAAAATTTGATCGAGTTTAGGATATTTGTACAGATTTGCTTGGTTTTTTATTCCTTTTTCTAAACTGAATTTTTTTTTAATCTTTTTTTGTTATCTTTTTGCATTTTGATTTTATTGGTACAAACTACAAATGTTTTTCAATTTCATCTTTTATGATTCTTTAATCTTTCAAATTTGGTACTTATTCTTTTAATTGCTATTATTTTGTTTGGTTTTATTTTTTAAAAAATCAAATTTCATCCTCTTTAACTGTTTTTCTTTCAAATTTTATCCTCATTCTTTTTGTTGCTTTTTCATGTTTTCTTATTAATAAATTTTCAATAATTTCACCATTGAAAATTAAATTGATTGACAATTAAACTTCTTGATTGACCTCTAGTCCATAATTTAACGAGTTGCTAGTTTTTTTAAATTAGACCAGGCTTAAGAGATTCTCCTGCGTTTTCTTAGTCCCCCCCCCCCTCGTTTTTTAAACTGATAATTTCTTCTTCTTCTTCTTCTTCTTCTTCTTCTTTTGAAGTTTTACTTTTTACAGTTTTTCTTTTATTAGGTTAGCATTACATTATTTAATAATACAAATAGGCTCATGTTCTTTTTATTTTTTCCCCTGTTTTTTTTTCAGTTTATTTATTATTTTTTTCATATTATTTAAATGGTCACTTAAACCAATAACTTGACATTTGGATTTTTTTAGCTTAGCACTTTTTTTCACATAAAAGTTTTTTCTGGCCCGCGATGAAAAAGGTAGGCAACATATCTAGTCATATACTATAGATCCTAGGATATTAATCTGTTTAGGAGTGTGGTTACAGTTACTTTTCAAAGTATTTTTTATACCGAAATACATTAAAATAATATTTTTTTATTTTTGAAAAATTATTTTTAAGATCAGCGCCTTAAAACGATCTAAAACATATAAAAAAATTAATTTTTTGTAAAAACAAAATTAAATTTTTAAAAAATACGGGTTGACCCACCTTTCCAAACGCTCCCTAAAGAAAGCATATATAATTAAGGAACTAGTAAAGATAGTAATTATAAATATAAATCCTTCTTTGACGACTTAGGCCCTTCATAATATGTTGTTTAAAATAAATAAAATATAAAATTTCAGTCAATAGAAAGTAAAGCAAATTTTTCGAAATTACAGGTTTTATATTTTTTTTTCTCTGTGGTCCTTTTTATAGTTTGTACTAGATGACTTACAACGCTACATGTTAGATAAAAAAAAATTAAATTTTTTTTTAAGATAATCTTTTTAAAAACATTAAGATAATAATATATTAAATCAACTATAATTAATATAGATTAATATGTCGAACTTGTAATATAAGCCATGGACTATTTTGAGTTCAATAACTTTTTCTTTTAATTTAGTTACTTAATAAAAAAAATTATAAAAACCAATTTAAAATTAAAAATATTAAATAATAAAATTAAAAAAAATCAACAAAAACCTATTTTTAAGGAAAAAAAGAAGAAGAAAAAAAAGTCAAGCCAAGCACTCTTGAGGAAATAAAAACTAAATTAATTATTAATTAAATAAGATGGAAGTAAGGGTTATTTATAATTTAATTTTTATAATTTATTAAAACTATTTAATTAGTCATTGTAGTATAAAAGTTAATTAGATGATGCCTTAATCATTATTTTGCTCGTGCAATTCATGTGGTGAATATATTAATTATTATATTTTAATATTATTTTTAGAAAAATAATTATATTTTAATAATTTCAATACATGTTTAATTATTAATTTGGTTGTACATGTATATTAGGTTGTATATTTTGTAATAATTATTTTTTAAGAAAAAACAAAAATAAATCTTGATAAGCAATTTAAATATCTAATGAAAAAAATAACTTTTTTGTCTTTATATATTCACATTTTCTCTTATATGTCATATTTGTTTTTATGATATTGTCCCCCAAATCACCAAAAAAAAAAAAATTATTTTTAAAAAAACTAAAACATAAAACTCATTTAGAAGTTTTATTTATTTTCAATTTCAAATATTTTTTTAATTTAATACTCATTCTTTTAATTTTGTTTTTTTAGACTTTTTGTTAAATTGATTTTTCTTTTTAATTTCACAATTCAATCGAAAATTTATTTGTATTTCTTATTTCAATTTTGATCTTCATTCATTTGGTTATTTTTTTGTCCTTTTATTAAATTGATTTTTTTTTCAATCTCACCCTTCGATAAAAGATAAAATTTATTTTGTATTTTAATTTTGATTCTTATTATTTTAATTTTTTAATCCTTTTGTATAATTAAAATTCTTTTTGGAATTGGGTCTTATGACTTTTCCAAATAAGATGCTTCCGGTTTATTGACCTGGGCTACGCGTTTGAAAAGTTAATGTATATTGACATTTGTTTTTTTAATGGGCTTTGTGATTTTTTTTATTTTATTATCTCGATCTCGTGACCTAGGCTGCAGGTTTACCTGGATAACCCAGGTTGGCTTGGCATTGATTACCGGGGTTACATATTTGTCATAATAACTCGAGTTGACTCAAACAAATTGTTTTATGTCTTTTTTTTTAACCCAAATTTATCTTTCCATGTTTAAAGAGTTAGGAATTAAGCTACATTATTTTCTATTTTTGAAAAAATATATTTTTTTCATTTTATAATAATCTGTTTTTTTGTTAATTTAATCCATTTGTTGCATTGTTTATTTTTCTTATTAGCTGATTAAAACAAAACGAAATTATTTAACCCAATCAAGTTTATCATCTAAATTTTAGATTTTCCTTCCTTCTTTTTTAAAAGCATTTGCAGCGCTTGAATATTATTTTTTATGGAAAAAACTCGAGCATCCAGCTACGCGCGAGTCTAAAACTAGTTAAATGCTATTTGTGCAAGATGGTAGGATTTTCTAATATAATTGTTTTTGGATTACTACAAAAAAAACCTTCTTTAGTTTACTTTTTTTTATTTTTTATTTTTTGCTCTTGTTGTTTCAAAAATCACATTTTACAGTATGAAGTTTATATATTCATAATACATTCTCAAGTTGATATAAAAAAAAATCAACAAAAAAATATCAAATTATTTATAAAATAGTTATTATATTTTATTTAATGAATAAAAAATATTTACAATAATAATATTACAACTTTTATATTAAACTGAAAAAACCATACCATCATTAGCTAACTTCTTCTTCTTCTTTTCTTTCATTATTTTTTTTCCAATCTCTAGCAAGCCCGCAATAAATAATTGAAGCCATTATTTTCTCTTATTGTTTCTACAAGAAATCCTCTCCCTTCCTTGTTGGCAAGAAACCCAGCCAACCACAGTGACAGTTCCTGGTGTAGGGCCGAAGAAACCCAGCTGAGCTTAAGCAGTTTTATAAGGATAATATTATGGTAATTTGAGAAATAAATCTTCTAATTTGAAGTTTGTTTGTTATGTTTGAAGTATTGGTTTTGTGGGTTTTAGGTTTAGATTTCCATTGTGCAGGCTGATGATGATCCGATGAGCCACAAAAGCACACACTCATACTCTCCTCCTCCAATCTTCCACCACCACTACGGAAACCACCAGTCTTCTCTCCTCTACCTCCTCTTTTATAATTACCTTCGTATTTAAATTTAAATATAACACTACGATTTCCACTGAAAAAGACACACAAGCATTGATTTTCCTTGGGCCAACATAATGTCATCTATAACTGAGCTTCAAGCTCCATCCATGGTCTAAATTGCCTAGCTATTTCCAGGAAACACTGCAAGAGCCTAACAGTTATCTTCGTCTATTTCTTCAGCTTCCTCAATCAATTATTTATTTTCAACTAGTTTCACCATGATGGTTATCTGGTGCTAACAAGAAACTTCACAATTTCTTACCAATCGTTGTGATCGCAGAGAAAATATGGTGATAGCATGTGATTCTCAAGCCTAACTGGGTTTCTTTAATGGAAATGTAGAGGGATTAATCATTAATGGAGAGGCGCCGAGCAACATTCGGGACAAATAAGAAAATACTCGGAGGGCTTGGGACTGAATCATCACTATATAGATAAGTTGGGGACTGATTTGTAGTAAGGTTCGATAATACTATACATATCGATATCCGACACCTTTTTGTCGGGTGGGTCAGCATAAACATCTGCTTTGCTGTCCTCAACCTTCCATCCTCACCTTAGTAATGCAGTACAAGTTGGCCGACGGTATACCGGAGGTCCGTAATTGTTTTTAAAAGTATTTAGGTGTGTAAATGCATTTCAAGGAAATAAAAAAAACTAATGATTTAGGTTATAATTTTCACATGTTTAATAAATTGATTTTATTTTAATTAAATAATAAATAAATAAACAATAATAATAAATAAATAATTTTTTTTTAAAAGATCACAATAACCTAAAAAAAACTTTTAAAAATATTGAAACAATGTTATTTTTTTTATAAAAATTATAAAAGCAAAATCTTTAATTGGTTCAATTGGATATCATCAAGTTTAATAGATGAACTAAATAATAAATTTACTCATTAAATAATAAATTTGACTGGATTAATTCCAAAATAATTTTTTAAAAATTCTGATACAAAATTAAATTCTAAGTAAACGGATTATCATCAACCCACCATGTTCGAGACATGATACGTCGACCATCCTTCCTCCCAACCAGTTTAATTGGTTGGTTTGGTCCCACACTCTCTGCAGCCTTTCTGGCACAACCTTCTAAATTCTTGTGAAAAAAAATAAAAAAAATAGTGATTGTTGCATCAAGACACTAATTACTAAATTAATTAATGAGAGCACCGCTTGTCTTTTTCCTTAAAGACCATCCATCGTCTTTGAATATTTTCGTAATTAAAGTTAGATTTTTAATTAAGAAAAAAAACCTAAGTATATGTACATACACAATATTTTCGTAATTGAAGTTAGTATTTCTTCTTCTTTTTTATCTTTTCATCCTTTTTTGTCTCCAATAAATTAAGATCTAATATTTTTACTATTAGATATTTATTTGATTTTTTGCTCAAGATATTTATTTTTTATTTTCATCTTTTTTATAGATTTTTGTATTGCAATGAAATTTAAACAAATTGTTAATTAATCAGTTTTGAAATTCTTTATATAAAAAAGAGGGAGTGTAAAGTAAGAGATTAATACAGAAAAACTATCATTATTGGGAGCAATGGAGAGTGCACGCACTTTTTATAGGTTGATTTTTATTTTTCATTGATATAAAATTATTGGATAGTACGAAATCTTATGTATAAATTGCAGCCTATATAATTTTCAACCGATAAAAAATGTCATCTATGTAACGAGTGCATATCATCATGAGCATCGGTAATTTTTTTTTTTTTAAAAGGTAGCAGTTACCCCGTGGTCCCAACCTCTGCGGTAATTTTAAGGCACACAAAAAGACACAACCAGTGACGTTAATTATAATTGTATTTACATTGCTCTAAAATGTGGTTCAATTATTATATTTCATTTATTTTTATTTTTTAAAAGTATTTTTAATATTTTTTTGATTATTTTAATATATCGATGTTAAAAATAATTTTTTAAAAATAAAAAATATTATTTTAATATATATTTTTTTAAAAAATATTTTAAAAAATAATTACCATCACATTTCCTTTAAATATTGGGCCTAAGCTATATTTTTTAAAAATTAAATAAATGCTGAATGATAAAAATAAAAAAATATTAAAAAAGAACAAAAAATAATAAACTCGGGCTAATCTCTCAAACCCGCAATCTGTTAAATATTGGGCCTAAGCTCAATCAAGAAACTCAATACCCAACCAATTTAATGTTGATGGATGAAATCGAAAAAAAATATTAATTTTAAAATTTTTTAAAGGCGAAAAAAATATAAAAAACGAGGATCAAATTTGATAGAAAAAAAATTCAAGGTGGATGAAATTGTAAAAACAAATTAATTTTAAAAAAATCTAAAAAAAACAAATAGCAATTACAAGAATGAAGACCAAATTTAACAGATGAAAAAATTTAAAGGGATGAAATTGAAAAAATAATCAAAATTTATAAATTATTCAAAATAAAATAAAGAATGATAAAAGAAAAAAGATAAATTTAAAGGAAAAACAAACTAGAAAGATGTTTTAAAAATTTAGAGGGTTAGTGCGAAAATCAAAAAAAAAGGGAAAAAAAAAGATCACTAGCACTAAACCATAGGCTCGTCGATGACACAGGCCACCCAAGCATAAGAAGTTGCCAAGACGATTCAGACAACGCCCTGAAAGCCTATGTTTAGCCACTGGATGACATTGCCCAAAATGCATGGATACTATTCATGTATTGCCATCTTTTTTGTTTTTTTAACAAATTTCATCTTTAGCAAATGATCAAATTGCCTCTTGAGAGAATCTACGAACTACAAAAAAAACCAAACTAAAAAGAAAAGGAAACCCCTAAACTGATTTTATTTTTTATTTTTAAGGCTAATAAAATCATTTTAATATACTAAAGCAAATATAAGGTCTAAAAAGCCCTTGAATGTTAGTTTATTTTTTTTAAGCCAAGGTCAAATAAGTAAATTTACTATACTAAGAAAAGACAATGTCCTAATTAATTTGCTAATAACCAATAAATCACATGGGAAATGACAAAATACCCCCATCAACCAGGCCATTGCTTCTTGGAATGAGGGGTAAAATGATAAAAATAATCCACAATGTTATGTATCCTATGGAACAATGTTTCATTGATACTTCTTAGATTTATTTTTTAATATTTAAAGCAAGGCAAGACATTATCTTTCTCACAAGTGTATCTTGAATATTCAAGATAAAAAAAAAAAAATAAGGGCATTCATTTGTTAAAGAACATATCAATTTAACAAGTCTTTAAAAAATAATTTTATATTAATCTTTAACATGTCCCTCAAATAATAGTCTTTGACCTTGAAACTTGTACAAACTCATTATTATCCTATATCTAATTTTATTAATTTAATTAGTTAGAATAAATGGTATGAGATACAAACTAGTGATCATTTGATTGTTATAATATTATATCAAAATAAAAAAATAGACGAGATTTTAAAAATAGTTTTATATTACTCTCTAATAATATTTAATATCTTAATAACAAGTTCATTGAGTGTTTAAATTATTTTGGATTTTGAAACAAGTTCATGGAGTGTTTGAATTTCATCTCTAAAATTCGATTTGCATCAATCAACATCCTTAACGAGAGTCTCATTGTAGTCTCAACTTTCTCTATCCATTTCCATATATCCATATAATGATAACTACATGAAAAGTATGTATGAATTTCAATTTCTATATAAATGGGTTGAGAGTAGTAAAAATAGAAACAAAAACTAATAAAAAAATACACGTTTTTTTTCCGGAAAAACAAATTTGGTAAGCTTGAACATATTGATTTCTTGAGAAATCCCCGTACTTTCCTACTCATCAACAACAAAAACATCTCTTATCTTGTTGATGCTATGTTAATAAAATACAAATTAACCTCGATTTTTTTTTTTTTGCCAAAAACTTTCATCCTCTCATCCATTTCATATCGATTCCTTCACCACGCATCATGTTTTATTCCTTCTCTAATTAATGACGTCTTCAAGCAGCATAATTCTGGTGTGATTGGTGAAGTTTGAACATTTGCACAAACTCACGTGATGTTGAATTTGTCTTATTTCCAAGCTATCTTTACAATCATATGGGATATCCAGTTCACTGCATTTCTTTCTGGTGTTCTTTCTCAAAATTTGTTAAGGATCTGAATGAATATAGCATATAGTTATGATAACGATGGTGATGATGTTAAAAGAGGTAGGACAGCATAATTGATAATATCGATAATTAAATTCTATTATCATATGTGTTTTTGGCATAATCTTGTTTTTAGATTGTCAAAGAGTCCATAGATGGTGGTAGTGAAATATCTCAATATAACTAAGAAAATATTAAAAAGAAAAATTAGAATTGATAAAAAAAATGTCAATGAAAAGAAACAAATTTCCAAAACAACTACGTGATAAGAAAAGAAGATTTTTACACGAAGAATGAATGCCCGCACTAGATTTTTATACATTAGTAAATTTGCTAGTGTTATGATGTGGTCGGACTATTTTTTTAATTCTTTTTTTAAATATTAGGAGTATATATATGTTTTATGGGAATATCATTAAATTCAATTAAGTGGTTCGATTTTAAAATATGCTAATAAGACTCCATACCTAGCTCGAGTTTCCAATTAAACCGTGTGAGAGCTAACCTAAAATGAATCAATCAATTTAATGGGTCAAAAGACAACTTTAATGACTGGTAAAAACATGATATAACTTAAAAAAAAATTTAAAAAGACAATTTTTTTTTAAAACATTGAGACGATAGTAGATTGGATTGACCTCGGTCACTTTGCAACCTGGATCATAGACTTCAATGAGTTTAATAACTTTATTATTTTTAGAAATTATTATTTTTAATTTATGATAAAAATATATGCTTGCAAAATTGAGTATCAATCCTAAAAAAATACATTTATTTGAGATCATGATAATCCTATAGAAAATAGACAAAAATAAACTATGAATTCCATTTCCCAACCAATCCAATATTAAAGAAAAGTGAAATAAAGAAAAAAATTAAAAACAAATTAAAGGACAAAAAAATAAAATTTATCAGGTTTGATGGGTAAACCCGTCAAACTCGTGAATTGGATAAATCGGGTCAACACACCAAACCTGCAAACCGGGTAGTGGACTCCATTGAGATTAATAACTTGTGTTTTCTTCTAAACTATTATTTATTTAACTATACAATAACAAAAATAGATCGCAAAATCGCGCGTCAAACCAATACTGAGACTTTTTTCTAAACCTATGATAATCTTATAGAAAGTAAAACAAAAAAAATTATAAATCTCAATGCTCAACCAGTTCAATATCGAAGGATGAAATAAAAAATAATGATTTTTTTTAGTTAAACTCACTAAACCTACGAACATACCCATGGACTTTCTAAAATTTAATAACACATTTTTTTTCTAAAACTATTTTTTTAATTATATAATAAAAAAATAGATGAACACATAATCAAGTTCTATTAAAAAAAGTACCCTCTAAACCCGTAAACCGAGACAACTAAGGTTAGTTCGCCAAACTCGCAAACTGAGCCATTAACTCTACAAAGCTTGATAACCTAGTTTTTTTCAAAATAATTTTATTTAACTAAACTTTTTTTAAAAATAGATCATATTGCGTTGTTAGGATATTTTTTTCTTATACCAACCCGATGCTGAAATATTTTTTTAATACCGTGATAACCATAAAAAAGGTAAATTAAAATAAATCATCAACTATAAATTCTCATAAACTCATAATATAACGACTAAGTTTAAAAAAAATCAATAACCAAAGAAAAAAAGAGGGTCAAAATGCAAAAAAAAAAAACAAAAACATTGTGGATTACTATTGTAATCCACAGTGCTAATGGGTGTGGGGAAACAATGTTTTCCCCACACCTTTTATCTTTATAATAGTACATTCTCACGTGCTCCGTTGTGGGTCGAACTATTTTTTTTTTAATTTAAAAAATATTAAGAGTATGGAGATTTTTTGATAGTATCATTAAATCCAATCAAGTGGTTCGATCATGAAACCTGCCAACATGACTCCTTACCTAGTTCGAGTTTACAATTAAACTGTGTGGGAGCTGATCCAAAATAAATCAATTAATTTAATGGGTCTAAGAACAACTTGGATGATCTGTAAAAATATGATATAACTTTTAAAAAAACTTTAAGACGACAATTGTTTTTTAAAATATTAAGACAATGCCAGATTGAATCGACCCCAGTCACTTTGTGACCTGAGTCATGGATTTCAATGGGTTTAATAACTTTGTTGTTTTTGTAAATTATTTTTATGATAAAAATAGATACTTGTAAAATCAAGCACCGACCCTAAAAAAGACATTTATTTGAGATCATGATAACTTTATAGAAAGTAGACAAAAATAAAACATGAATTCCATTTCCCTACCAATTCAATATTAAAGAAGAATGAAAAAATAAAATAAAATAAAGGACCAAACATTAAAAAAAACATATAAGGTTTGATAGGTAAACTCGTCAAACTTGTGAATTGGATAACCTGGGTCAACACGTCAAACTCGCAAACTGGGTAATGGATTTCATTAGGATTAATAACTTGTTTTTTTTCTAAACTATTATTTATTTAAGTATATGATAACAAAAATAAATGATCACAAAATTGAGCGTCAAACTATATAAAGCAAAACAAAATAAATTATGAAACTCAATTCTCAATCAGCCCAATATCGAAGGATGAAATAAAAAAATGAATTAAAAAAAAGAAGTTAAATTCACCAAACCCATGAACAGACCCATGGACTTTCTAAAATTTAATAACATGTTTTTTCCGAAACTATTTATTTTAACTATATGATAAAAATAAAAATAGATGATCACATAATCAAATTCAATTAGAAAAAAAGGTCCCCCGCTAAACCCGCAAACCAGGGCAACTAGGGCTATCTCGCCAAACTCACAAACCGGGTCATTAACTCTACAAAGTTTAATAACATATTTTTTTTAAATTATTTTTTTATTTAACTAAACTTCTTTTTAAAAATAGACCATATTGCAATGCTAAGATATTTTTCTGATACCAACCTGATGTTGAGATATTTTTTTGATACCACGATAACCATATAAAAGATAAATTAAAATAAATTATCAACTCTAAATCCAAATAAACATATAATATAAGGACTAAAAAAACCAATAACTAAAGAAAAAAGAGAGTCAAAATACTTAAAAAAAACACACATTATGGATTAGTATTGTAATCCACAATTGCTAATGGGTGTGGGAAACAATGTCTTCCCCATATCTTTTAGCTTTATACTTAATATATGCCTTCTATTTTACATTTATATGTTGCTTAGAAAAAAAATCCATGTGAGTATGAAATTGAAATTTATGCAAATAGTTTTTGTTATTATAAAAAATGAACCTGGATGGAATCTAAATAGAGAGAAAAAAAAACTGAAAATACATGTTAACTTATAAGAACAAAAATTATGAGTGAAAATTGTTCATTCTTCCTATTAAAAATAAATAAATCTAAGAGGCATAATTAAAACACTTGTTCTCCAAGATATATTAAAGTGTAGATTGGAATAGTCATTTTACCCCCTCATTCCAAAAGCAATGGCCTAGGCGTGTTATTTTCATTTTCTATATAACCCATTGGTCATTAGAAATTAATTAGTGCAAATTGTTTTTTTTTGTTGTTTCTTGGTGGAACAAATTTACTTATTTGACCCTAGCTTAAAAAAATAAATTAGCATTTAAGGGTTTTTTAGACTTTTTATTTGTTTTTAGCATGGTAAAACAACTTTATTATCACTGGAAACAAAAAAAATAAAAGCTTGAGTTTAGGGTTTAGAATTTAGAATTTTTATTTTTATTCTTTCAATTTGGTTTTTTTTATAGTTCTCAAGTTCTTTCAGAGGCAATTTGGTAATTTTCTAAAGATGATAATTATTAAGAAGTTGGCAATGGGTGAATAGTATTTGTGCATTTCAGACAATATATGCAGCGATGTTTGGTGGCTAGATGCTGATTTCCAGGGTAGCACTTGAATTCTCTCAGCAACCCTTAACACCCGGGCATCATGTGTCTCCTTCTCGATTTTCATGTTGGCCCTCCAATTACTCTTTGTTTTATTTAGATAATTTATAAAATATATTTTATCTCAATTTCACCTCCTTAAATTTTTTTCATCTGACAGATTTAGTCCTTATTTTTTATTTTTTATTTTTTTAATCTAAGATGGTTTTTAAAATTGAATTTCTTTTACAATTTCATCTTTGAGTATTTTTTTCTATTAAATTTGATCATTATTTTTTTATTGTTATTTTTTTTTGTCTTGAAAAGTTTTTTAAATTAATTTTTTTCTCGATTCTATCCCTCAACATTAAATTAGTTGAGAATTGAGATTCTTAATTGAGTTAAGGTCTAGGATTTAATGGATTATGGATTTGAGAGATTAACCCGAGTTTGTTTTTTTTTTTTTCATCATTTTATATTTATTTAATTGGAGATTGAGTTTTTTTTTCTTTTTATAAGATTTTTCAGTGATATTAAAAATGACATGGGCTATTTTTCTATCAAAACAACGCAAACAATTTCTTTCAATTACCTAAGTTTTAGATTATTCTTTTTTCTTTAAAAAATCTAGTGACGACTGAACATATATATATATATATATATATATATTTGTAGTATTAAGAAAAAATTGGCCCGATTGTCAGTGTAATGCGGCCATGTAGCTAGTAAAATCTAGAAATGGAATTTACCCATTATAAAATCAATCAATCTATAAAGGAAAAAGGGAAGGGTAAATTGGATCTCCACTGGACATAAATAATTCTCTGAAACAGAAACAGAATCATGACGGTCGCTTCCACACAAACGTTTTTGCTTTGGACTGTCGAACAGATCGGTCAAACCTGACTTTCTATTTCTTTTATTCTTAATATTTCCAACTTGTAATTTCAAGAATAGTTTTTATTTTAACTTATCTTTTTTCATATTTTATCTACCTCTTCTGCAAAATTCAACCATTTTCATGACGGCTCTGTTGGCGGCTGCAAAGGCTGGGCATTGAGAGGATTGTATTTGTCATTTGTGCTGCCTATTCGCCGTCCACTACCGTAGGGGAGGTGGAAAAAGAGTTCTATCTTTCAGAAAGAGTTGATAATGACAGCATATCCAAATCTCGTTTTGGATAAGCTTATGAAATATAACGGGGTTTATCGCAACTTTTAATTCATGATTTTTTTCTCGTACTAAAATAATAAAATTAGTTTTAAGTTGGTGAATTTAGTTCATCATATTTTAAAATAATATAATTATCACATATCGTTAAATATGTTCATACCATGAATCTTAGTGAATGGTATTTTGAATTCAATTTCTTTTTCATTCAATAATACAATTTTAATCATGGAATAAAATAATTCATAATACATCAATCACATAATTGTATAGACAAATTCAATAATTCGTGAAAGATTTATTACCTGGAAACTATATTTATCTAATAATTTCTATAAATGTTGTTCAATATTTTAGCATTTATGCACCTGGGAATGAATTTTAAAAATAATTTCATATACATGTTTTTAGATTGTAAAAAAAACTAGAAGAAATAAAAAAAGCCCTCTTCCATATATTCTAGGATCATCATCCTCTTTTGTCCCCTAAAACATAACATATTTATTTAATCCAGATCTTTCAAAATAAATTAATATCTTGCTATCAAATATATTATTATTAATCAATAACTCACTGAAACTAAGCTATTTGTATTCCTCCCTTTAAAATTGTGGGTGTTGATGCTAAAATTGGCATCGGAAGAGAGGCAATTGAAGATATTAATTACACGACGGATGGAAGAAGATAAAAATATAGTCACGCAAGTGAGGTAATTATCATTATTTTATTCTTAAAATTTTATTATTCATTATTTGATATATAATGAATAATTTAAATAAGCCTAGTTGGATTCTAACTCCTTATTTAAATATACTTTTAAACAAGATTTAACAAACAAAAAAAAAGTTATACTTAGTGTCACTTTACAAAAACCAAACTGAAGCTTTAAATTATGAAAAACAAAAAAAGAAGAAGAAGGAAAAGAGAAAACTAGAAGGGTTAAGCTAGAAAATAAGGTGAAGTAAAGTGTCAAACTTTGCAAAAGAATCTATTAAAAACAGTGAAGAAAAACAAACCTGAAACATTCTTCTTTAACCATTTTTTATAGAGATTTTAAGAACAAAAAATGATGGAATCCCTTCTATTAACAACTTTGATTACTTTCTATAAAACCAAAATTAAACTTGATAATTTTTTTTATTTTAAAGAACTACAAAATTGTCCAATTTTTTTTTATAGTCTAAAAACTTATTTTACAATAAACCCAAACTCAGGTCTAGGACCGGCTTGGGCGAAGCTAGGCTGAGCTTGTGTATGAGTTTTAGTTCAAAATCCACTTTGCTTAGGAAATCTCTCATTAAAAAGCTTGGGTGCTTTTGAGCCCAATTTTAACTTCTTATCTTCCCACTATATAAACAATAAGGAAAGGTTGTTTCTTTTTTACGTGGGATAAATGATTTTTAGAGGATTTTGAGTTTCACCAAAACATGCCAACTAAAGGTTCTTAATGATTAATTTTTTATTCACTCATAATTTATTTAAATCATGTTAATATTTTATGTTAAAAAGTTTATGTTGGAGATTAAATTCCAACGAAGTTCTAACCCTAAAAGTGAGTGGACCACACTTTTAATTTGGTCTTAAATGTGCTAATTAACCATGATTTTAAACAAAATTCCAACAATTCCTACACAAATCAAAATTGTTTGACCAATTTAAAAACAACTCAAAGATTCATAGAGAATAACTGATTTGGTGGATCACTACATCAGGAGAGGTAGCTTTTAGTTTTGAATATTTCTTAGTAAAATACTATTAGATTTACTTGACTGACTGGTGAACGTGATGTCTTGAAATATTCAGCTTTTTATATAAACTAAGATAATAGTATTCACATAGCTATCCACCTAGATATTTCCTTGTGTTCTCACGGTCATGTTCATTTTATCCTTGAACAACTTCCAGTTTCATAAGTGTTTTAAAAAATTTAGTTTGTTTTAAAATTCTGAAAAAAATCATATTTATCACTTATAAGGTGATCTTTCATTAAGAGTATTCTGCTATACTCCATTTAATATACCAAGATATAGAATTCATTAAGGGTATTGCTCACCCTTTATCACAATGTAGTTAGCATCACTTTCATAATAGAAATAGGTAGAAAATAATTATTTGCATGTGCTACTAAGAATGTCATATAACTTAATTTTTCATTTGAACCTAAATCTTGAGATCTTAAGTCAACTAGATATGATTATTGTTATTACATTTTTTCATTTTTAAAGGCTCTAATATCATTCCCTCGATGAACTATACACAATTTCTCTTAATAAATCTTTGGTTAGTGAGTCTACAATATTCTTCTTTGACTTTACATAGTCAATAAAAATAATTATATATGAGACTAAGTGTTTAACAATATTATTTCTATAATGTATATGTCAAATAGATTTTTTCTCCCCTATCTTCAATCCCTACTTCAGACACTTCGACTCCTGACCTTACCTTTGAAAGGCTCTTCATTTAGTCTCATTTTTTTCAACTAAGCACTTATTGCTTTAACCTTTAAAAATAAAAGAGCTCACACTCAATCAATCAAGGGCAAAAAACACACTTCTATCCATTAAAAAGAGCCATTCTCTTTTCTTTATTCATGGCCTTGTTATCTCAAAAAGTTAATAGGCATCAACCTAAAAAAGGAAAAGAAAAGGATAGAGAAAAAAAAAACTACTCTTTCAAAGTTTGATGTGAACCAAACCTCTGTTACCATTGGTCCTACATTTCTACAAATAATTTAACCAAGAAATATCAAACGATAAGTGTGATTGAGATGGTATTTAGATTTCATTCTTTCTTTTGTGTTTATCTTTTGATATTAAAACCACTCTTTCAAAGTCTGATGTGAACCAAACCTCTGTTACAATTGGTCCTACATTTCCACAAATAATATAACCAAGAAATATCAAAAGATAAGTGTGATTGAGATGGTGTTTAGATTTCATTCTTTCTTTTGTGTTTATCTTTTGATATTAAAACCACTCTTTCAAAGTCGATGTGAACCAAACCTCTGTTACAATTGGTCCTACATTTCCACAAATAATATAACCAAGAAATATCAAAAGATAAGTGTGATTGAGATGGTGTTTAGATTTCATTCTTTCTTTTGTGTTTATCTTTTGATATTAAGATTTAGTTAGTCTTTAGTGTACCAGAAACAAAATAGAGACTACACTTACTAAATAGAAAAATAAATAGGTAAGAAAAATATACATTATAATTATTCTTTTTCTCATTCATGGTTACAATGGTAATAACATTCATTTCGAAGAGGTCATCACTAAGATACCCCTCTTCTATGAACATTATTTTTAGATAATATAAATTTATCACTCTTAAAGACCAACTTAAAACCATTTTTGATTAATAATGAATCAGAAATCAAGTTCATCCTAATGTTAGCAACATGAAATACATTGTTAAGGGTCAAATATTTTTTGAAAGTCATCTTTAGTATAACCTTCCTAACACCTAGTGCCATAAAAGTTGATAAATTCTCTTTCTTCTTGGTATATGCTGCTCGGGATTTTGGATCAAATTTACTTAAGAAACAACAACACATATGTTTATTTTTAAAACTTTATTAGCAAGATGATCAACCTTGTTGATATTTGCTTCGATAGTCATTCACCCTCTTAGGTTACCTTTTTTAGCCTTATTTTTACAACACTTGGCTAGGTGTTTTGTCTTATTATATATAAAGCATTTGCCATTAAATTTGGCAATAATTTTCCCATTCTCAACAAGTTTTGCCTTTTGGTTTTTATTGTGAAACTTCATTACTTGTTCCATAAGGTTTACTTTAAGGGCTATACTAGAAGATTTAGCTTTTCTTATGAATAACTATTGTCATTTTCTACCTTTAGCCTCAAAATGAGGAACTCAACTTCCATTTCCTTGCTCTTATACTTAAGGTAATTCTTGAATTTTTTTCAAGATGGTGACGATTTTATAATAAAATCTGCTACTTTGAAGGATTCTCTTATAAATATATTTTTAGCATAGATGTCATGCAAGGTGAGTTGAAACTCTTAAACTTGACTCATAATGATACTTGAGTCAACCATCTTAAAATCAAAATAGTCATAAATTATGAACTTGTTCATAACAACCTTGAACTTTTTGTTCAAAACTTTTTAAAGTGCATTTGCACTCTTGATTGAACTATAAATATTATATTGTGTATTGTCAAATCAATTCAAGATGCAGTTCTTACAGATAGAATCACTTTGATTTTATATGTTCAAAGCTACCACATTAATGAAATCAATTTCATTATTTGACAACTTTGTTGCTTTCTAAAGATAACTCACCTAAGTTCAAGGTGGCTAAATGAAACAATATTTTTTGTTGCCACCTCTAAAGTCCAATCCATTGAACTTTTCAGGTTTCTCACCATACACCACAAAAAGTGATGGTGGAATATTCACTACTAAAGTAGCACTGACCGACACGACCAAAAGATTGATGTCTTCTCCCAAGTGCGGGAGTGTCGAAGTAATAAATAACCCGGTAAGACCGGAGTCGAACCACAGGGAGGTTAATTGTATAAATTATAGATAACAATAATACAACAACAACAATAACAACAATAATAATAATAGTGAAGAAGAAGAGGAATAAGTTGATGAGAACTTTGAGATGGAAGATTAACGTAAGGATTAAACAATGATAACAACAAATGTCAAGGTTAGAGGATCCACTAATGGTATTTCAAACAAGTATAGTATAAACTCTTTTTATTCAATTGGAAACCACACACAAAGAAGGTTCCAATCAGATTATAAATTGTTAACATGACTACATTAGTTATCTTATTCGAATAATGCTAATACTTGTAAATGTTGTCGGCATTCATGATTATAACTTATGTTAACAACAAATCAAGTTCCTTTCATAGCTCGGGTGTCGGTTATACCATACAGTATGGGCTATGAAAGTGCCAAGTATTTGTTGTACCAAGTGTTATACAACATAAATCTAGATTAACCATTTAACAAGCAAAGTATTAAAAGTGAACAAGATAACAAATATAAAGCATGTTAGTATCCAACATTAAGGTCCATGTTAAGTTTATATTATACTTATTCTTACACCATTAGTGTACCCTTTTCACCTTGACATAATTAACTTAGTTAAACATAATGAAAGAAAGAAACATAAAGAAACAAGGAAAGGAAATGAAAAGCATAAGCAAGAAATTAATATAAGCACAACTTAAGCATGACAAAATATAAAGAGAGAGCAAGAGCATGATCTTGATCTGAAAACTAAGATACCTAAATACATGGCAAATGCCTCCTTTTATAGGCCAAAATTCGGAACTATTGATTTGTTGACTAATTGATGAATGGGTGGCCACATCTTGACTTGATGACAATTCTTATCTTCTTGTCTGCCAAAAACGTCATTGATAACGTCATAATTTGAACAGACTTCAATCATGAAAGTTCTAGGCAATTGTCTCATCTTTCCAGGGTAAATATTTGAGATTATTTGGACTTCTAGAACTCTAGATATGGGCTGAACACCGAACAGTGTCTCGGGCTGCAGGACAGATTCGGACTTCTTCATTGTTGCTACAATTTGGACTTGAAAACGGCCTTCTTAAATCTTGGACTCCCCATGAAAGTTGTAGGCCTATGTCTCAGCTTTCCATCCATATAAGGTAGACCTAAATCCGAGATCTACAACTCCAGATATGACCCGATTACCAAACAGTGTTCCAGTTTTGGACTGCACCAACATCTCTTTTCTAAGTTTGGCCATCTCTTTGTCCTTTCAATTTCAGTACTTCAACTCATCAATCAATTCCTTCATTTATGTGATAGGCCTGCATTTAAGATGAACATTTACCATAAATTAAAGATATCTTATATAATTAGATATGTTATTATAAAACATGCTTTAGTTAAGGAGTTATTGATACTTCAAGTGCAAAATGACGATATAAAACCTTGATAAAAATGCACTTTTAAGTACTAATCACACCCCCCAACCAGCTTATTACTAGTCCCTAGTAATCAAAGCGTTAAAATAGAAAAACAATTTGCAAATTCCACAAAGCAAGGCATTCATCATTCAACTTCCATTAATCTATCCAGATAAACAAACTCTCATTAAATTTATATATCTGCTCAATACCTCTTAAACAAGATATTAATAAACCTTCCTTGTTATGTGCTCAATGTACAAAAACATAGATGATGGGGCTTTTATTGGAAGAAAACAATATTTGGTTCTAATGTTTAAGGTTAACTTCCTTGGGTTGGGATTATTATCTCTTTTTTTTCTTTTTCTTTTTTTTTTCTCTTTTTTTTAATATATATACATATAACTTAAAACACAATGCATCTTTAACCCATGTAACGAGCTTTCGGCTAATGACTCCCGAACCAGTTGATCTTAGGGCATTAGGTGTTGAGACACCCCTACGAGCTTAGTAACTCGGGTTGCAGATATCGATACATAGATAGTGCAATGTTTGATTCCCTTAAGCTTTTCTCCTTAACCCATGTAACAAGCTTTGGGCCAATAGCTCCCAAGTCAGTTGACTTTAGGGTATTAGGTGTTAAAACACCCCTTCGGGCTTAATTGCTTAGGTTAGGGAGGCTACGAAATCAAACTTATCTACGTTTTTATTATCATTATTTTTTTTTGTTTTTTTGTTTTTTTTTTTTTGCAAATTATAGACTATCCCTATCCCTTAGTTGTTACCTTTAACAAAAGAACATAAATAATGTAATAATCCAATGTGCAACCCACAATCATATGTTAAAGTGTGTGTGTGAAAATGAAGGTTTAAGAATACTTGTTAAATAAGTATATGAGCGGAATCAAGTGATAACAATGCGAGAGTTTGTAAACCCGAATATTTCAAAAAGTATTCTAATAGGCCTTGTTATGAATATTGCAAATAACCATTGGAAAATGTTTACTAATATGCGTCTCAAGAGTCACTAAAATTCCTCCTTACTCTGCCATCCTATTAATAACAGTTTTGTCAAATGGTTTTAAAAACAAAAGCAGTTAGTTGGTTAGTTTTTTTTTTTTTTTTTATGTCAACTACTACCCTCTCCCCCCAACCAAAACGAGACATTGTCCTCAATGTCATAAGATAGAAAGATAGAGTATAGAAGACATCACCTGAAACAACGAACACCGACAATCCCGAAACACACTTGAACAAATATAAGAGATAACAAAACAGAAAAAATATTATGCTATTAATAAACCTGAAAGACATAAATTTTTACGACTCGAGACTCAAATCGTAGTTGTGATTGTGGCTCACATCTTCCCTTGGTTTTACGTCCAAGAACGGCTTAAACGCCCTCTATGGGTCGGGATAGGCTTCCCATCCAGTTTTCTTAAAAACGGCAAACAGGGTCTTTTACAGTCGATTCCCAAGACTAAGTCGATCACGTTCTTTATGGAAATGGGGTCATAAGTCTTGAAATGCACAATGCACATCTCCACCAGGATATGTCTCCAAAGTCAATAGAAGATTATCTAAAGATTCCTTATGTTTTGAAATAAATCCTGACTTTTGACAATTTTCACAAGCTTTGCGGAGAATGCATGCGTGTCCTTGAACATGGTGGGCCAATAAAATCCATTTTGAAAGATTTTCGCAATGGTCTTTTTTGACGAGAAATGACTACCACATGCTTCGAATGACAAAATTTAATGACATTACTTACCTCATTGTCGGAATGCATCTTCGAAATATTTGATCGGACAATATTCGAATAAGTAAGGGTCATCCCAATAAAATTTCTTCACTTCGTTCGAAAACTCACCTTTGTCTTCGGTACTCCAATGAGTTGGCAAATCTCCTGAGGCAAGGAAATTGATATTTTTAGCAAACCAAGGCATTGAACAAAGAGAAAGTAAGGATTTCTCAGGAAAGTAATCATCGGTTGGTGTGATGTCGATATCGAATCGGTTGTCACTCTTGACAAAAGATTCGCATCAATATTTTCAATGCCTTTTTCATCCGTGATTTCTTCCCGAGAATAAGTCATTTGCAAATCTTCAAATTCATTAAACTCAGTATTACTCAAAGTAGATTCAAGTTGATCATAAACTAATTCTTCAATAGAATCTACTTCTTGTAAATCATTATCATCTCCAGGTTGCTTGCAAATGTTGAAAATATTCATCTCCAATGTCATGTTCCCAAATGATAGCTTCATCAATCCATTCCTACAATTAATCAATGCATTAGAAGTTGCAAGAAACGGACGTCCTAAAATAACAGGAAATGAATTACATGCTTCAACAGGTTGTGTGTCCAAGACAATAAAATCCACAGGATAAATGAATTTATCGACTTGTACTAACACATCTTCAACTATTCCTCTAGGCACTTTTATGATCTATCGGCAAGTAAAAGAGTTACGAAGTTGGTTTTAACTCACCTAGATTGAGACTTTGAAAAACCGAATATGGAAGTAAATTCACACTAGCTCCAAGATCAAGTAAAGCTCTTTCAATTTTATGTTCTCCAATAAAGCATGAAATTGTAGGACAACCAGGGTCTTTATATTTCAAAGCATTATTGTTTTGAAGAATAGCACTTACTTGTTCGGCTAAAAAGGCTTTCTTTTTCACATTCAGTTTTCTCTTCACAAGTGCACGAGATCTTTCAAAAATTTAGCATAAGAAGGAACCTGTTTAATAACATCCAACAAAGGTATATTGATCCTTACCTGTTTGAAGGTTTCAAAGATTTTAGAGTTGTGATTGGCTTTCCTTTGTTTGGTCATGGCATGAGGAAATGGAAGTGCTGGTGGAGAATCAGTCTTTTCTTTGCAATGATCGATTCAACCCCTTCCTTACCCTCAGAGATTGACTCATCATCATTCTCACAAGGTTCAAGAATGGGTTTTTCAATAACCTTACCACTGCGAAGAGTGATGACTGATTTTACGTGATCCATATGTTGGCTTCCCGAACTACTTGCATTCACATTGTATTGCCCCTTGGGATTTTGTTGTGGTTGAGATGGAAACTTACCTTTCTCTTGGAAACTGAGAGCAGATGTCAATTTTGCAAGAGTATCTTTAAAATCTGTCATGCTTTGAGCAAGTTGAGTGTTGATCGTCTCTTGCTTTTCCATGAATGCATGCAATGTTTCCTCAAGATTTCTTCTAGGAGGTGGAGCATAAGGAGGTGCATATCCATGAGAATTTTGGAAATTATGATGTGCTTGAAACGGTGGTTGTGAAGTTTGAGCATTATTGTTCTCACTCTTCCAACTGAAATTTGGATGATTTCTCCAACCAGGGTTATATGTTTGCGAATATGGGTTATGGTTGGGCCTTTGAAAACTGTTTAATGCTTGGGCTTGTTCATGGAGACATTCTTTAAAAGAAGGCAAGGTTGGACAGTCATTGGTTGAATGTTCGTTGGTTTCACAGATTTGACATGCAATGTCTTGAACAGATTTTAATTGACCACTCTTTTTCAATTCTAGCGCTTCGACTTTTTTAGCTAAAGATGCAAACTTGGCTTGGAGGTCATGATCTTCCCTAAGGTTGTACATACCCCCACTAGATGTATGAGGTTGGGTTTTACTTGGTGCCTCATAAGTACCCGTGGTGTCCCAATTTTGTGCATTTTCAGCTAGCAAATCTAAGTACTCCATTGCTTCATTAGGGTCTTTATCCTCAAAAGTTCCATTACACATCAATTCAACCATTTGCCTATCTCTAGGAGTTAACCCTTCATAAAAATGTGAAACTAATCTCCATGTTTCAAAACCATGATGGGGGCAAGTATTAAGCAAGTCCCGATACCTATCCCAACATTGATAAAATGTTTCTCCTGGTTTTTGAGAGAAAGTAATGATTTGTCTTTTGAAAGAGTTCGTTCTATGAGATGGAAAAAACTTCTTTAAAAATTGTTGTTGCATATCATCCCAAGCACGAATGGATCCGGGTCTCAAATTTTGTAGCCATGTTTTAGCTTTATCTTTTAATGAAAAAGGAAAAAGCTTCAATCTAATGGTGTTCATGCTACAATTTGAGTCATTATACGTGTTGCAAACCTCCTCAAATTCCCTTAAATGCAAGTATGGATTTTCTAAATCTAAGCCATGAAAAGATGGTAAAAGTTGAATAATGCCTGTCTTAAAATTAAAATGAGATGCATCCGGTGGAAAAACTATGCATGAGGGTGCACTTGTTCTTGTGGGATTCATGTGGTCTCTAAGAGTTCTAACCCGAATATTCTCATTATTCTCATTATGAAGCGATTGGTTATCTTCTTCACCATATTTTCTGAAAATGATGAGGATACCCTACAAAGTCTACCACTTAATGTACGTGACTACACTCTCATGCACGTGTAAAAAGAGAATAAAAAGAAGAAGAAAACAAAAGAAAAAGAAACAACACAAAAGAAACAAAGTTAAATACAATAAAAGTAAAAAGAGAAAATAAAATAAATACTATAATTTGTACAAGAATTTACCTTCCCGGCAACGGCGCCAAAAACTTGACACGACCAAAAGATTGATGTCTTCTCCCAAGTGCGGGAGTGTCGAAGTAATAAATAACCCGGTAAGACCGGGAGTCGAACCACGGGGAGGTTAATTGTATAAATTATAGATAACAATAATACAACAACAACAATAACAACAATAATAATAATAGTGACGAAGAAGAGGAAGAAGTTGATGAGAACTTTGAGATGGAAGATTAACGTAAGGATTAAACAATGATAACAACAAATGTCAAGGTTAGAGGATCCACTAATGGTATTTCAAACAAGTATAGTATAAACTCTTTTTATTCAATTGGAAACCACACACAAAGGAGGTTCCAATCAGATTATAAATTGTTAACATGATTACATTAGTTATCTTATTCGAATAATGCTAATACTTGTAAATGTTGTCGGGCATTCATGATTATAACTTATGTTAACAACAAATCAAGTTCCTTTCATAGCTCGGTGTCGGTTATACCATACGGTATGGGCTATGAAAGTGCCAAGTATTTGTTGTACCAAGTGTTATACAACATAAATCTAGATTAACCATTTAACAAGCAAAGTATTAAAAGTGAACAAGATAACAAATATAAAGCATGTTAGTATCCAACATTAAGGTCCATGTTAAGTTTATATTATACTTATTCTTACACCATTAGTGTACCCTTTTCACCTTGACATAATTAACTTAGTTAAACATAATGAAAGAAAGAAACATAAAGAAACAAGGAAAGGAAATGAAAAGCATAAGCAAGAAATTAATATAAGCACAACTTAAGCATGACAAAATATAAAGAGAGAGCAAGAGCATGATCTTGATCTGAAAACCAAGATACCTAAATACATGGCAAATGCCTCCTTTTATAGGCCAAAATTCGGAACTATTGATTTGTTGACTAATTGATGAATGGGTGGCCACATCTTGACTTGATGACAATTCTTATCTTCTTGTCTGCCAAAAATGTCATTGATAACGTCATAATTTGAACAGACTTCAATCATGAAAGTTCTAGGCAATTGTCTCATCTTTCCAGGGTAAACATTTGAGATTATTTGGACTTCTAGAACGTGAGATATGGGCTGAACACTGAACGAGTTATGGGCTGCGGGAGACGATTCGGACTTCTTCATTGTTGCTACAATTTGGACTTGAAAACGGCCTTCTTAAATCTTGGACTCCTATGAAAGTTGTAGGCCTATGTCTCAGCTTTCCATCCATATAAGGTAGACCTAAATCCGAGATCTACAACTCCGAGATATGACCCGATTACCAAACAGTGTTCCAGTTTGGACTGCACCAACATCTCTTTTCTAAGTTTGGCCATCTCTTTGTCCTTTCAATTTCAGTACTTCAACTCATCAATCAATTCCTTCATTTATGTGATAGGCCTGCATTTAAGATGAACATTTACCATAAATTAAAGATATCTTATATAATTAGATATGTTATTATAAAACATGCTTTAGTTAAGGAGTTATTGATACTTCAAGTGCAAAATGACGATATAAAACCTTGATAAAAATGCACTTTTAAGTACTAATCACTGACCTAAGCAATATTGGTTGGAATAATCAATTGATGAGTTGATGCCATGATAAATATTATATAAAACAATAGCCAATATTATATAAATAACCTGGCTTCTCAAAGCATGTATAAGAAACAAATATATAAGCTTAATAAGCTAAAGTTTGATAATTTTTTTTGTAACAATTATGAGAAAAGCTTAGAAAATAAATATTCCCAACTAAGCAAGATTATTTTAAAATGTTACCTCATTAATATGCATCATACCATATTAATCTTATTCAAACAAATAGCATACCAATATAAATTTGTATAAGAAAATTAAATAATTACCATACCTTTCAAGATTGCAAAAATACATATATATATATAAACAAATAACTAGCAAAGATTATATGGTAGGCATAAACAAGTTTTTTATTGTTTAGTTCATAAGGTCATATTACATGCATCAATCTAAAAAGCATGAAAAAAACAACGAGATAAAATTTAAACTTAACCTTAAAATCGAGTTACTAATATACTCTTTAAAAATTAATCTAGTTTTCACATAAAATTATATACTAAACAAAGACTACCGATATAAAGTCTTAAGATTGTTGTCAAAATTATTAGATAATAAGAATATTAAAAAATTGAGCATATTTGTTTAGTTTATTATCATGAAAAAAATATAAGAACTTGGTAATCTTGCAATCAAACAATTCTAGTATACATACTAAGCAAATATATACACTTCCATAAGATATAGGAATACAAACTTAGCATGCACACTAAATATGTATAGAAATTACACTAAAACAAAACCAATTTAGAGTACTTAATTGTTGAAGTTCTTAGAATATATCCAATATCAAATTTTTATTATTGTAAATGATTAATATTTGTCCTTAAAACTTTATTTCTCCTCACTTGGTGTAAAAGGACCAATTTTAATAAGTCTTTATGGATTTTAATAATTTCTTTTTTATGTGTACTCTTAAATAAGGTTTAACGAACTAAAAAGAATTATATTCAATGTCTCTCTACAAAGACCAAACCAAAACTCTAGATTATGAGGAAAAACAAATAAAAAAATATAGCTTAAAAAACCAGAAGAGTTAAGCTGAAAAATTAGGAGAAGAAGAGTGTCAAATTCTATAGAAAAATCTATAAAAAATAGTGCAAAAAAAAAAAAAAAACTAACCTGAAAAAATTAACGAAAATAAAATAAAAATAACATGGCTTCTCAAAGCATGTATAAAAACAAACACAAAATTTTAACAAACTAAATATATATATAAGAAATTTTATAACTAGCACAAAAATTTTCAACAAAGCAAGATTATAAGAAAACATGTTATGAAAGTATGAGATAAAAAAGTTATCAAATTAACATGCATCATGCCAAAATAAACTTGTTTAATTTAAACAAAAAAGCACGAACAAATCATTCATCATGGAAGAAATATATAAACTAAATAAAAAAAACATACAAGTTAGGAGAAAATTATATGGTAGATATTAACAAATTCTTATTGTTCATAAGCAACTAGATAAAATTTAAATTATAACATAAAATTTATAATATCCTCTTTAGCTATTTATCTAATTATCACAAAAATTATAAAATAAACAATTATAAACTATTAAAGACTTAAGATTGTTTTTCAAAATATACTAGATGATTAAACAAGTGATCAATTATGTTTAGTTTATAACATACAAACTTATAAAAACAAGACAACTTGCAATCATAACAAAAAGAGCTAGTATACTTATCAAGCAAATATATAAATTTCCATAAAAGATTGAAATATAATCTTAGCATGCCAACTAATTATTCATATAAATTATACTTAAATTAAAAGTATATAAAACACTTATCGTTTTCAAGGATGGCTCATGTGTGCCCGAGGCTTTATTGCTCTTCATTTCGAGCAAAATAATTTTTCAATAAGTTTTTCAGGATTGCAACAAAACCATCTTATTTAGATGCACTCTTAAACAAGATTCGATAAACTTAAAAAAATTATTCTCAATCTCTCTATAAAGACTGAGCCTAAACTTTAGATTATAAGGAAAAACAAAAAAAGAATATAAATTAAAAAACCAAAAGAGTTAAGCTGTGAAGGCAAAGAAAAGCATCAAATTCTGTAAAACAATCTATCCAAAAAAAACTAACTCCAAAACACTTACTGAAGCCCTTTTTATACATGATGTTAGGAACCGAAAACTAATGAAATTACCTCCATTGTAAGCTTTGATAACACCCCATAAAATAAGGATTAAATTAGAATGTTTTTGCTTTAAATCATATATCTTTTGAATTGAAAAAAATTGTTTAGGTTTAGTAGAAATTGTTCTAGAAGAAAATTAATCAAATTCTATTATTTATGTGCTGGACTAGATAGTACAATAAATTGGAATAAATAATTCTTCATAGACCAGACATAAGCCTAGATTTAAGTTGGCAATAATATTTTATAGCTCAAAAAATTATTTTACAATAAATCAAGCTTGAGTCAAGTTGCACAAGTGTGAGTTTAAACTCAAAATCCACTTTGCTTAGGTCTTCTCCTTTCTATAAACTTGAGTGTCATTTGAACTCAATTTTAACTTCCCACATTCCCATTATATAAAAAACAAGGAAAACTTATTTTTTTTCCCATATGAGATTGAAGTTCTTAGAAGGTTTTTAATTAGTTTCTCTAAAACATATTAATATTTCATGTTAAAGAGTTTATGTTGGAGATTAGATTCCAACAAAGTTTTAACCTTAAAAATAAATGGACTACATTTTTATTTTTACCTTAAATATGTCCGTTAACCATGATTTTAAATAAAATTTCAACACTATCTAGTATAATCACTGGTTGTTCTAAAGTTAACCATCAACATTTTTTTAGAGCTGACATCAATCTTTGTTTTTCTATTTGGTAACAAAATTTATCGCACGCTTAAAAATCATCACATATAAAATGGATTATTAGATATAGTTGATTAATATAGTTTGATTTATTTGAATATCTAATCTGTATTTAAGTAAACAAATTTAGGCTCCATTTGGCCATATTATGCTTATAAATTAAGAACTTTAATTTTACCCAACATTTTAAAGTAAATGTGTTTGATAAAGAACTTACTTTTAAAAAAGATAAAGCAGGAAAAACAGATAAAAAGTTGATTGTGAGAAAAACATATTTCCCCCCACCTCTCTTATAATAAGCTAAAGAAGATTTTTTTAGATTATATTTAATGGATGCATTAAGGGGCACTTATTAGATTTTGTCATATATATTTTGCTTATTTATATTTTTAGTAACATTTTTAAAGATCTCTTACATGAGAATCCTTATAATCTCATGCTTTAGATCTAAAGACATTTGTTTTGAATGTCATTAATTTTGAAAGCATTCAAATTAATACCTTTAAATCCAATATTAGTAAAGATATACTATAATTGTTCATAAAATTAAGATAAATGCCACTAAAAATATATAATAATGACACTTATGATATGTTATTGTAATTATACCCATCATAGCATTTATTTTAGTAGTTTTTTAAACATATATCATTAATTTTTTTTATATAGTGTATATGGAAGTAGCTTTTGCAGTTGTGTGTGTAGGTATCTTTCGAGAGAGAAGATAAAATCATTGCCAATATTTCATTCTTTTTTTTTTAACTAAAATTTAACTCATAAAGGATTTTTATAGATAAATATAAGATGTAAAGTGATTGTTTGATATTGCAGTAATTTATACTTTTCGAAAGTGTTTTTAATTTTTTTTATCTAAAAAATATTAAATTAATATTTTTAAATGTAATTTTGATAATCTTGTTATTAAAAATAAAATAAAATTTTTAAAATATATAATATTAATATATTTTTAATTAAAAAATACTTTTAAAAAATATATTATATCACGTTAACAAATCCATACTGAATAATCTCATTGAAATAATTCACATTTCACAGCTACACATATCATTGGGGACAAAATATGACTCAAAATTACGGAAGAAACAGATACAAAGATGTTTTTGACCCTACAACATAGTAAAAAGTGTTATTTATCAAAGATAGGAATAGGATCGAGGAAAGACTCCCCTTCGGTGTTTACATCCTGTTTTGAAGATATTAATACGTTAAAATAATTTAAAAAATAAAATAAAATTTAAGTTAAAAAAATAAAAAATAAAAAATTTTATTTAAAAAAAACCCTTTTAAAATACAAAAAAAAAACTTGCTCTTAAAAAAAAACCTTTTTCCTTTGCTTTTATTTGAGATTTTTTTCAAACTGGCTTAAGCAAATATCAGTGACTTTAATCATTGAATTGGTGGAGTCGTTGCTTTGGTTAATAATGTATTGCGCAATGGTGTAATAATTACTAATATCAAAATTAAGGATTAATGCGCATTCATGGTGTCTTAAGCTTTTGGGAACATCATGTTTGTAGTAACATTCTTATGACCTCCTTTTTGTTGATCATCGATCTTGCTCATCGTCGCATGATTGACCAAGGACTCTTTCGAGACGTCAATAGTAAGATCGAGCAAGATGGAAATCTGCTTACTGTCGTGGATTTAAATTTATTGATGATTGCTCCCTCAAAATGGTCAGACCTGGGCACTGATTGCTCCCCACTGTGCCATTGAATTTCAATTTTCTCAGGTATCACGGACATAAAGACTATAATTATTATTTGATTTATTTTATGTCGACTCTTGGAAGCAATATAAACTAACTTTTTTTTTTAAATTTTTTTATATAGTGTTTAATATAAACTGTGGGCATTCCGAACATAATATACGTTGTTAGTAGAAAATCAATGAGTAAAATATACAAGAGGGAATGCATTCATTTTTATGTCCATGAAAACGTGTACAAAAGTACTGGGGTAAGAATTAAAGTGCGAGAGAGGATAGCTTAGGGACAGGGAAGCCAAGCTGACGAAATTGCGAAAGGCTGAGACATCAAGAAAAGCATGAGAAAACGTGGAAGGCGTCGTGTGATAATCCACTTGAAGACTGCAAAACCATGCCAGGCAGGCACAGTCGGAAGGAGCACATGCCCTTGCCAGTGCTTTCCATTTACCTCCTCGCTAGAGTATTTATTTACATAATATTACTGGTAGGTCTTGTTTTCTAGTGGGCATGGTCAATTTCTACACCATTGATTCTACTTTTGAAGCTCTCAAACAATCCAAGTGTTTGACTACAAGGACCACATTCTCTGGTGTGAGAGACGGCCTGTGTGAAATCTGGGTGGTCGGCCCTGCACATGATCAGTCAATGGAGAGGCTTTTTACAGTAACGTGGCCAGATATGTTTCCTTGGATTTGCATTATCCATTATATTCAGTTTTATGGAAACTTAGTCCCAGCTCCTGGTTGTCCAGCAATGTCTGCCATGCTCGTGCTCCCATATGGTAGCATGGCATCTCCTTTTAGCTTTTTTGTGTCCTTCAGATAATGAAGGCTTCTAAAGGGAAAGCTTCCAGGATCGAAGTAATTCGGGTGGGATACAAAAAAAATAAATAATAATAAAAAATGGGGACCTCAAGCATTTGCTAAATGCGCTGCCAGTTCTCACAGCTGTTAACTGCAATTATGAGAGATTGAAAAAAGAAAAAATGTCACAGGGTTGGATACACCCTTTTTTTAAAAAAACAAAATTCGAAAAAATTATTTACACCATTTTTTAAAGGATTCCGATAAGAAAAGAACATGTGGTTTATTTCTGGTAATTTTATAATTCCATAACAATGTGACATTTTGTTATTCAAAAAATCCCTGTAAGTGCCATTGTACGGCAAGAAGATGAAAAAAGAATTGGAAAGAAAGTTCAATTATGACTTACGAGGAACACATATTTGCAGAATCCGGAAAATGCTGATAATATAAAAATAAAAATGTTGTACCTTTTAATTATGGGAAATTGAAAGAATATATGATCTTTATAAAGAAAATGGTTATGCTATGGTTCATATTGCAACTAAATTAATCTCGAGGACCAAACCGGAAATTACATGAAGGTGCAAGGCTTGTTTTATTTTTTTTTCCTACTACGGGGATGGTGTTTTTACCCCCCATGTAAAATCCAGCGAGGATGATATAATACAACCAATATTTTTTCACATTCTCAAGAAGAAAAAGGTAAAAAGACAAAGGAAAAATAAAACAACAACAATGAATTCTGTTGTTGAATTAAAACACGCTTATGGTTGGAAATATTCAATATGAATTCAATTAGTAACTAGACTTCGTGCCCGTGTTTTATCGTATGGCTGAAATATTATCTATTTTGTATAACAAATAATATTCATGTATTGAAATAGGATTAAAAAATAAAAATCTAGTCATGACAAATCTATAATCACGCTAATTAGGGCTGAGTTAAACCGGAATATCTTGTCAAACCCGTGATCCAGATCATGTGATTGGAATAACCCGATAAAAAAATAAAGAGAGTTATAAAGTTTTTTTTTAATAAAAAAACTCATACATACTTTTCAAACCCGTGACCCGAGTCATTATATCCAAAACATTTACTTTAGAAAAATAATGAAATTCAATTCTCAATTAATTAAATATTGAAAGATGAAAATGAAAAAAAAAACTTCAATGATACAAAAGGATTTAATAAAATAACAATTAAAAGAATAAAAAACCAAATTAAAATACAAAATAAATTATATATTTAATTGAAGGGTGAAATTTAAAATAAAAATCAATTTAGTAAAATGACAGAACTTTTTTTAAAAAAGAATGATGATCAAAATTGATATAAAAAATAAAATAAATTGTAATTAAAGGGTCAAATTGAAAAGAATAATAACTTTTACAAAAGAGCCAAGAAAAAAAATTAGAAACCAAAACAATAAGGACAAAATTAGAAAATACAATACCATCAATTTGAATTGAAGGATGAAATTAAAAACTACTAAAACTTTTACAAAAGGGCAAAAATAAAAAAATAAAATTAGAAATCCAAAAAATAAGGACCACATTAGAGAATATAATATTATTGTAAATTGAAATTGAAGGATGAAATTAAAAACAAATAAAACTTCTACGAAAGGAAGAAGATAAAAAAATAAAAATCAAAAGAATAAGGATTGAAGTTGAAATATCAATAAGTAAGAGGGCCAAACTGTAATGTTTTAGGAAGAAGAGAGAGAGAAAAAGGGAAAAAAAGAAACTCTTATCGAAGACATGTGCTGCATCAACATGAAGAGAACACAATAACTTTTCCAATGATACGACGAATAGGGCATTTTTAAACGTCAGGAGGTGTTGCACGCACCCCCACCTTTTTGTTTTTTTCTAGCCAAATACGGAATTTTCCTCGACACGAATTTATAAGTATAAAAAAAATTGTGAAAAAACAAAAATGCCCCTAACCTCAAGCTTAATGTTTTTTACTTTAAGAGTATTTTTATCGTTTCACTATGCATTTTAATTGTTTATTTTTTTATATTTGTGAAAATACCAAATTGCTCCTCGTCTTAAATTATAATAACTAAAAAATCATTGTGAAAATATAAAAAATACCTATTAATGACAAATTTATATTTTTTTGCTTCTAAGGGTAGTTTGGTCATTTCACTATGCAATTAAAATAAAAAAAACTTATTTGTCCCCGCTCTATTTGATAATGAAAAACGGGTCAATGCCCTTGAAAGCATGTGTTAAGTTTTTTGGGTGGAGGAGGGGCGAAAATGCCATTACTCTATTCTAGTGAACAGAGCCAAATGAATCTGAAGCTACAATAATTTTTCAAGGCCAATTAGGTTTTTTCTTTTTTTAATTATTGTCAACAATGCTTTTTCTAAAATATGGCTTAAGGTAAGGTCTATGTCATAAAATATTATTGTTTTACACTATTATCCATATATTACTGGGTTAGTTAACCTTGGCTTATGGTGTTCTTCAAACCAATAATTTAAACTCTCATACATGATGTTAAGAAAAAAAAAGTTCTTATTATTACAATCAAGGTTGTCAAAAATAGTTTTTTGACATGACATGGAAAATACAATGTAAACTTAAATTATAAAAACAGATCATAAATTTATAAAATCATAAGAAACTTAAAATTAATAGCAAGAACTCAACAATCAATGAATAACATTAAACTTATCGACTTGAATTGTTGGGTTAAGAATAAAAAGAGATTTGCCAAACCATTTTGAACATAAAAATATGTTTAATTGTTTGGTTTTCAATGTCCCAACTCTTAAGCAATAATGACATGTTTTAATATAAACTAAGAATGACTAGAAACAAAGATTAAATTCTTATCTAACCAAACAATATAAAAATAAGTTTAAAAGGAAAAATCAAAGGAAAATATTCAGCTTTTATCTAACAAATCATGATTCTATACCAAAATGGGCAACACAAACTCATTATCTAAATGCACACAACATATAAATACAAAATCAATGGAAAAATTAATTAAAAAAAGCAAAAAGAGAGGAAACAAATGATACATACTAGACTTTGTATTTCCTAGCAAGATACATATACTTATCAATATTAACATTAGCTATGATTATACGTGTCTTCAATTCGGCAACAATAGGAGCTACCACATGTAACTGCAACAAAAAAAGCTAAACTAATTAAATAATATATTAAGTAATGTCGCCAATTAAAAGAAAAAAAATCCTAAATTTTTTCAGTTCGAGCAATAAAAATTATGATTGAGCAAAATTTAATACATGAAAAAGAGATCAAATCAAAATAATATCTAATAAGACTTTTTTTTAAGAAGAAATCATTTGCAAACATTTTTTTGAGGACTGAAAAAGAAGAGCAAAAGGAATTATAAGAAAAAGGAGAGATTAGAGATCAATTATAATGATATGTACGCTTTGAGAAAAGTAGGGTTTGACCACTGAGTTGTTCCAGGCTTCCAGCACCTTGGTGGCAAAAGTGAGACTATGAGACGATATCTTGATGTCCATTTTCACCTTGAGAAGAGCAAAAGGAATTATAAGAAAAAGGAGAGATTAGAGATCAATTATAATGATATGTACGCTTTGAGAAAAGTAGGGTTTGACCACTGAGTTGTTCCAGGCTTCCAAAGACCTTGGTGGCAAAAGTGAGACTATGAGACGATATCTTGATGTCCATTTTCACCTTGACTAGTCGAAACGAAACATTTCACATAATATGAAACGACCTCATTTTGCTTTAGGTTTTCTTCAATTACATTTATGTCAAACTTCAGACCTATCACTCTACTTCAATGCCTTTTACGCTTCGATCCTTCAACTTCTAATTCTTTTATTTTGGTCAATTTTCAACTCTTTTCCTGAATTTCTTTCATTTTCTCCCTTTAAAAAAATCAAGAAAACCCCTCTAATTTCTTTTTTGCCTCCAATTTGGTCCTCGATCTTCTAATCTTTCCTTTTTAAGTTGATCTGGTGCCATATTTCAATTTTCCTTTTCAATTAAGTTCTTGATTGATTTTTTAACTTGATAATTTATTTCAAACCCTTTATTGGACTTCCGATTCAATTCAATATTAACCAAATTAAATCGATATAAGCCATTTCTTTAGTTTTTTTTTTTATCAATTCAACCCTCATTTATGGCCAAAAAATGCCCAAACTTCATTTTTGCAAGTGATACTCAATTATTGGTTCAATTTTAACCCCAACTAATTTTTTTGTATATGTTTTTTTTATGTTTTATTATATTATTTATCATATTATTTTTTAAAACATATGAAAATTAAAAAAAAAGACAAAATAAAAAATGATAAAAATTGACTAAATTTACTGAAAAGACATGTTTTGGATTTTTCTGATCTTTTGTTTTTCATACATACAAAAATAAGGGTTAAAAATTGGCTTATGAAACGAGGTATGATTTTTAATAATGTAATGCTTTTTTTTTATTCGGGCGTTAAGTTTTTAGTTTTCTTGATTTATAATATATATCTTTCATGTCTTAATAGGTTATTTAGAAGTCATATACCAAAGATTTGATATTATAAGTCTCACATGTATGCCGAGAGGGGGATGAATTATGGTTGGCATATGACCCACTACATTATTTTGACATAATTGAGATGTATTACTCTGATCGGGTAATATGATGGTTTGACCTATCTCAACACTTCTAAGATTATGTTGATACTAGTGATGAGTTGCATAATATCAGAAGTCAGGGTAAGTGAGAAGAGAATTAGACAGTGATTCATGTAGCTTACAAAGATTTTTGGGATGTCAGGAGAAATCAATTATTTATGAAGCAATATCCAATAAAAGAGATTGCTTATCTTGAACATGGACTTATAGTTAGGGAGGCGGGCTAGTCCACGAGCGTTCCAGACTCGTTTATAATCTGGGGTGATTTTGTTATGCACCCCTACATAGGCTATAGAGGCTTGTCCTTGACTTGGACAAGTTTGGGTGCTTTGAGCCCATCTCCAGGCTCGAGAGATTTTTAGATGTTGTTAGATTGCATGCTTTAATGTTTTAAGAAGAATTATGAATTCATATTAAATTTAATAAAATGTTATGTGAGTTTTTATTGTGTTTAATTATGAATAGAGAATTGTTAAATTGATGAAATGTATTGATTTATTAATTGTGTTGGGTGGATGAATTGTAAATTGTGTTTCTAAATTGTGATTATTGTTGGGTTGGTTTTTTATGACAAAGAGTTGAGAGACTAAAAAAAAACACCTTAACCATCTTTTTTTGTGAGATGTATATGAGGCTTGTGACTTGTCAAATTATGTTATTTACCTAAAATATTTTCTAGACTGTAGTATTTTGCATATTTTTTTAACTGTGCTGAATTAAAAAAAAAAGCTCC
Source organism: Populus x sibirica (assembly GCA_019202695.1). Taxonomy (NCBI): domain Eukaryota; kingdom Viridiplantae; phylum Streptophyta; class Magnoliopsida; order Malpighiales; family Salicaceae; genus Populus; species Populus x sibirica. The sequence continues at coordinate 876,008 of JAGMVL010000052.1, read as the reverse complement.
TTGATTTTATTAAAACTAGGGTTTTTTTTCCTTCATAAAACTACCTTGATTTGGAATATGGAAGATAAGCGCTTATAACATACATAAACTATTTGCTGCAGTATAATCCATGATGCTATTGATGCTATTTTAACTTATTTTTTTGTAATGTTATTTTTCTAGGTAAATTTTTTAAAAGTCCTTGTTTATAGAGGTAATCTCAATTAATTTCCTAACCTAATTTTTCATCTCATTAGATTCTCAATGTATTAATAGATTTTTAATAAGACCCTTTCTTAAATTTAAGTTAACTAATGGTTAAATAATCATTTAAAAATTATGTTATTCCTCTTTACCTCATTGAAACTCATATATTTTCTAAAATATCTCAAATTATATGAGAAAATAGACTACATAATAAAATATAATTATATAAAGACTTGGTGTTTTTTTATAATGTTTTGTTTATCATGGTATATTTGATCCATATTTGCTGGTTAATTTTCTATTATGGCTTCATCAAAAGAAAAAAATTAAGGCTAAAACCTTAAAACCATTATATATAGAGGTATGGTATGTGGTATGTAAACTTGACCTGTAAATACAACAAGGTATTTTAATAAAATTGTTATACATTTTTTATTTCACCTGCCTCAAATTATATACGCAACTTCTAACATTAACATCTGTCGAATATGAAAAGAAATTGTAAAAGATTACAAACACTAAATGTGGAGAAGACTAGCTCTTTTCTTTAAACTAAGACTTTAATAATTTCTTGGACTCTAAATATCCCTATCAAGTAGAAAATAATTTATTAAAAGTAATAGAAATTGGGATAACAAAATCATCGTAATCCTTTATTCTTTAAAGAGATGCATTGTCCTTAAAGTAGTAACTAGGGAATTGTTTCTTCATAATCTCCAAATATTTTCAAGTAGCTTTGACTAGTGATAATCTATGTCAATGGATGATGGTGTTTTCTTTTCTTGTATGCTTATAATGATCTGAAACTCCTTGAGGATTATGATCAAATTTCTTCATCCCAATTCATACCATAAAAGCCTCACTCTAAACTTGGACCTATTCTCCAATCTTCTTTTTTAACAATGAGACATCAAATATAAGATGTATTTGAGTTTCCTTCGACAATTCAAACTTGTAAGAGAACTCACCACTATATTGCAAAACCTAAAATGGTCCATAATATTTGACATGAAGTTTAAAATTCCTTCTTAAGGCGATTGACATTATTTATATGTGAGCAATCTTAAATATACCTAATCACCAATATAAAACTCTTTTTCCCGATGCTTTGAGTCATAAACATGCTTTATTCAAGCTTGAGCTTTTAGATTTTTTTTTAAACTTTATTAATATCTTGTCTCTATTAGACAGCTCTTGCTAAACTGCAACCACCTTTGTCGTGCTAGAAACTTATACTAGTAGAGTGAGAGCTTCTCGTCCATATACAATCTCAAATGGGATTCTTTTAATTGTTAAACGCCAGCTGGTTATGTGACAATATTCAGCCCATGCTAACCATTTCACCTATTTCCTTAACTTAGAAGCTATGAAACAACAAAGATATATCTCTAACATTCTGTTCACTTCTTTACTTTTCCTGTTGATTTAAAGATGATATACCGAGCTAATATCAAATTACATGCCATTTAATCTAAACAGCTTACGCCATTATAGACTTATAAAAGTTGAATCTTGATCATACATAATTGATCTAGGCATCCCATGTAACCGAACAACTTGATAAAAACAATCTATGCAATTCTCACAGCTATATAATGGTGAGATACATCAATGAAATCTGCATACTTTGTTAGACAATCGACCATAATATATATAGTCAATTTTCCTTATAAAACTAGAAGTCCATCAATGAAATCCATCACTATGTCCTTCCAAATCTAATTTGGTATTGACAATGGTTATAGTAACCCTCATGGAGCTAAATGTTCCACCTTGTGATGTTGATAAATATCACATTCTTGACATGCTCTTTAACTTGCCTCTTACTGCCAATTAAAAATAGAGCGAGTTCGATGTGAAGTCTTCAAAAAGCCTTCATGCATACTGTTATGGAACTGGCCTATAATATCACCACAAAAAGAAGAATTCATAGCCAAAAGAGTTTTTTCTTTAAAGATTAAAAATCTTTCTTAAATCCTTCAAGGACTAACAACCTCCTTATATTTGACCATATAAACCATATGTTATAAGGCTAGGTTAGATATTGTATCCTCTTTGATTGCCGTTACTTATTTTAGAATGGGCAGAAAAATTGCTCCAAATTCTCCCTCTTGATGCTCATGCTTCTCGCCTTGTTTAGATAATGTGTCATCTACAAGATTATCTCTTCCTCTTTTATATTTGATAGTAACATCAAATCCCATTAGCTTGTAAAGCCACCTTTGTTATGCAACCGTAGTAATTTCATGATTCCATAAATGTTTAAGACTCTGTTGATCAATATAGACAACAAACTGTATTCCAATAAGAAAGTGATGTCATTTTTAGATGGCAAGGATGAATGCCAAAGATCTCTTTCTTGTATGTAGACAATAATAAATTTTTCCCTTGAAGAGCCTCGCTATAAAATGCAATACGCTTTTCCTGCTTCAAAACCATACCAAAGACTTGTACTAGATGCATCACACTCCACTATGAATTTTTATTGAGAAACTTGGTAAGGCAATGATTGAAATGGTAGTCATAATTCTTTAGGTTTTTGAAATGTTTCTTCAGTTGCTAGACTCTATAGGAAAGAATCCTTTTTGAAAATTTTTGTGAAAGGAGTAGCTATTTTACCAAAATTCTAGATGAATTTTCAGCAATATCCTATAAGACCAAGGAATCCCTATAACTTCTTTGGTGTTTTAAGTTATGGCCACTCCAACATTATTATAGTTTTATAAGGATCCACTACCACACCTATTTTGGATATAACATGGCCTAGTGATATGATCTAAGTAAAGGTTGAAGAAGGAAATTTGGATTCTAGTGTAATTGTGTTTATTTTGTATTTTTATGTTATCAAGTATAATTCTTAATTTGACTTTGAAATTGGGTAAATATTTTACCTTAAGTTTCCATACATAGTTTTCTACATCGGGATAAAATTTAAGGTTAATCAAAGTTCAGAAAAGTTTAATGATATAAGTTAAAAGGTTTCATATGGATTTTGTTATTTGTTACCTTTTGATTTGTGAATTTTCTATTTAGAGAAGATTATTTTCCTAATAATGCAAGGATATTCACCAACTTATTTTTTTGGGTTTTTTTTAGTTTTATAAGGATTTTTAATGGATAGTAATATAGTTTTCAAGTGTGGCAATTATTTCTTTAATGTTTCAAAATTCTTTTTCTTACAAGGATTCCTTATTTATCTCAGCTACAAAAGAAGAAGAAGTAGGACTAGTGATATTTAATGGCAAAATATTTTATGAGTTTGCATCTTCTACAATGAAACTAATGGGCAACAACTTTACAAAAATTAATGTGCTTATTAAGGAGAACTAAAGTCAGTTTTAAGCTGATTTCTCATATTATATAATTTTATGTTAACAAGTATAATTTTCAATCCGATTGTTGTATTAGGATAAAAATTTACCAAAAGTTTTTGAAGGTCTTGATTTATATTAGGTTAAACTTTTAAATCAATTAGACTTTAGGAAGGCCCTGTGATAATGTTTAAAAGCTACTATACGAGAATTGCATTATTTTTCCAATTGATTTAGGATTGTTTTTCCTGTTTAGACTAGTACTCTTTTATTATTTTTCCAAAGTTGTTTAAGAATTTCTTACCTAGTATAAATAGGTTTATTTAGTTTGTACTTAGGTTTACTTAACAACCATGATGTTACGAATAAACTTGTGTTTTGCGTGATGCAACAATTTTCTCTTTGTTGGGACAAATAACAAATTTGACTTTCAAGATATAACTAATTTTATGGTGTCTTCGCACACTTCATATTCTTGATTCTTTATAATTAATGGGTTCAAGTTTAATTTTTAATATCTTTGGTTCTTAGGCACATGGTTATTTTTAGGTCATGGTTTATTTATCTTAAACTTGATTTTTAGCTTTCTAGGATTGTGTCAATCTTGCTAATAGGTTTCTGGAACTTATTATTCACATGGTTCACATCACCTAGGTACTTAACTTCCCCATGACTAAATTGACATTTTCAAGCTTAACAAAAGTTGATTAGCCTTCAACACATAACATATAATCTCTAAATGCCTTAAATGCCCATCCCAAGTCATGCTATAGATTAAAATATCTTTAAAAATAAGGATAAACTTCCTCAAATAGTCTTTAAATACCTAATTCATGGGAACTTGAAAGGTTGATGGTGCATTAGTGATGCCAAATGGCATATCAAGAAATCATAATGTCCTTGTTGAGTGCAAAACATTATCTTTCTTATATTATTTGGATGCATGTAAATTTGATGATATCTCAAACATAATTCAAGCTTTAAAAAAGTTTATGCGCCAAGAAGTTCCTCTAAGATATCATTTATCATAGGAATAGTAATTTATCCTTGATAATGACTTTATTCAAAGCTTTGTAATCAATGCATATACATCATAATTCATCATATTTTTCTACCAAAAAAATTAGAGAAGAATATGGGCTGTTTTTCATATGAATCACTCCAGTAGACAATAATTCTACAACTATTTTTTCAATTTCATATTTATAGAAGTGAAGATATTTACAGAGTTTGACACAAACATGAGCTTATTTAGAACATAATGGAATTTGATGATCTTATTTATGCTGAGGTGGTAAGCCTTTTGGCTTATTAAAGAGCTCCTTATACTTGTTCTAGAATGGATGCATTGGTGGAGGAACAAAAAAGCTAGATATCTTCTTTGGTGGAGCTCCTATCATGAAAAGATGAAACAAAACTCTCTTTCTTTCTTCCTAGTAACATATTGTAGTAGGTGCTCACTGAGCATTTTATTCTCTGGTGTGGATAAGCCTTGCAATATCATTTCCTTATTATTCATGTTAAACCTTATCTATAATTTAGAGAAATCCTAAAAAATAGTTCCCAAAGGCATAACCATTGACTCTTTAATATCACATCTTATCCTTTTAAAGGAAAAAAAATGAAAAAAGAGGAATCCCTTGCAAAGTAAGTGGAACCTAAGTACATTTGCCCAAACTTACCAAGTTTTCCCTAAAAGCCACCGTGGACTTCAAATTTTTCACACAACATTGGTTTTAGTCCCATCCTTTTTGCTATTGTTTCACTCACAAAGTTATGAGTGTTGTCTGAATCCACAAGTATAGAAAAAAAATTTCCCTAAAAAATCTTTAACACACATTGTTTTAGGTACATGTGCTCTATTGATAATGTGAAGGGAGATTTTTGGTGTTTCACCTAAATTATCTACTTCATCTTATTCCATCAGTATATTACCACAACTCTCTTCCATGCCAACTTTAGTGATAAACAATTTTTATAATGATGTCTAGGAATGAATTTCTCATTACAATTGTAGTAAAAGCCCTTTCTTCATCGCTTTTGCAATTCGGTGGTTGTCATTTTTTTAACGAGAATTGTTAGTTAGATGCTAACCACTTTGTCAGAACGAGGCCTACTTTTAATAATAGAGGATATTCTTTGTCACTGAGATAAGTTTCATGCTTTATACATACAAGCTAATTCAATGACAATAAATAATGTAGCTGGTTTACCAGCCAATACATCAACGTGAATGGATTCATGCAATCTACTAATGAAGCAACTCACTTAGCAAGCTTGTAAAAGAGTCCTAGATTTTGCAAGTAATTTTTCAAATTTTATATTATAATCAAGAACTAAGCTATCTTGTTGTAATTTTATGAGAGCCTCAAAGAAATCAAAGAATTCATTAGGTCAATAGCAAGTAAGAAGCCCTTTATTAAGTTGTGACCAAGTGACAACTATCATATCTTGCTTCAATAATTGGAACCATAGTTAAGCATCACCCTTTAGATGGTAGGATTCCAAAGATACTCATTCAACTACTAATATTGAATGAAATTTAAAGAATTGATCAACTCTATATAGCCAACTAATTAGATCTTCACTACCATTAAAGTGAGGAAAATGCAACATGACTTTAGGTGTTGGGGAAACATGGTTGTCTTTGCCCTTGATTGGCCCTTCTCAAGGATGGGAATGTGATCCTTCACCCTCATAAATAAGGTAAATAGAGATTTGAATAACTCGATCATGAATCTTTTTAAACATTTGTGTCACCTATTTCAAAAGTTCTTATTATCCTATGAACAGAGAGGCCATAGAGAGCTCAAGGTTCTTAACTCGCTGCTTCATTTCAAAGCTCTAATACCACTTCAGTGTGTATTAGGGATTCTTCTTGATTGTTTGTTTAGAACCTTTTTTGTAAAAAGGATTATATAAGCCAAAATAATGTTTATTAAGAAACTTTGACCTCCAAATATAATTAGATATTTTGATAAAATTATTCTACTATTTTTTTATTATGAAAAACCTACAATAATTATTGATGACTATTACAATAGGAGAGAAGCTAGAAAAAAACACAAGATTTAACGTGGTTCGATAATGTGCCTACATCCACAACAACAAGGATTTTTTTTATTTTCACTATTTTGAAATAGTAGGCTTTATACCATCAAAAGAATCTTAGTTGTTCGAGGAGTATTAATAAATTTTTCATAATAACCCTTTACCGTATCGCCTAAGAAATCCTAGTTGTTCCACTACTACCTCTCCATATGAGCCACTACTACAACACCGTCGTTCCACGCTAGAAACCTCAAGTTCCCTAGAATCCTATAGGTGTAATAGTAGAAAGCAACCTGAAGAGGAATACATGCAAGGGGATGCCTATACCCCCCTTCTTATTAGATTCTCCCCTATCAAGATAAGTGTTACACATCGATCTCCATTCGAGTCTCACTTATAAACCAAAAATGACCTAGACATGAGATAAGCTTTGTGACTCCATTAATTCACAAGCAAGAACACATAACCAAGAGGGAGAATCCATACCTTGTCATAAAATATTAGACACTTGACTCTCTAAAGATTGTGTATCTGCAAAGTCTAACCTAGACAACTATGAAGGATTCACACACTCCCGAGAACACATACAAAATATGAGAAACATTGTAGAATTTGTTACATAAGATAATGATATTATATGTAAAGTTCTTCCAATAACACTCAGTGAATTTACACCAGTATGGTACCATAGTCTTTGCAATCTCAGATTTAAACTCATCTCTCTCTTCAACACAAACATTCTAGCTAAAAAAAGCATAACAGATTTCTTCACCATCTCACGAAAAAAAGATGAGAGCATATTGACCTATCTCCAAACGTTCAACAAAGAGATGCTCAATCTAGAAATAACTCATTGAGTCTATTGCCATAAAAGCTTTGATTAATGGAGTCTACAACTATTTCTTCTGGTAAAGGTTATATACTTTATCTGACCAGAATTCCCACACCATAAAAAACACAATGAAAAATTACATTAAGATGAAAAAAGCCAGTATGAGTAAACAAGGATACCTTCATTTTCATGTACGAATAGAGTCCCAACAATGCCATTACTCTTCCACGAAAGCATCCGAAACGAGCACTAAGGGGCACATTCATGATCGCCTAATATTTCCTGAGCTCATGACTACACTTCCGACCACCACATGGACTAGGGTGCTGGCTATTAAAAAAAAAGAATTTATGCAATATCCACCTCTCATGAAAAGTGGCGCAAAGACGATTAACCCTAACGAGTTCTACCTTTTTCACCGCAATCATGGTCATGACATTAAGTAATGCCATACCCTAGAAAAAATAGAAGTATTGAATGCAAAATTTTACATTTATTAGTAACTCATCTTCGATCTATTCTACTCTAGTATTTGCCTACGAGTCACAAACTATAATATTTATTCCATTGCCACTTCAATTTATAAATGCAACTTTTAACATTAACAACTTGTACAATAGGGAAAGAAATTATGGAAGATTATAAACACTAAAATTGGAGAATACTAGCTCTTCCATTTAAACTAAGACTTTGATAACTACTTGTATTCTAAATATTCATATCAACTAGGAAATAATTTATTAAAAGCAAAAAAAATTAACATAACATATTTGATAACAAACTCGTAACAAGGTAGGTCATCGGCATTGCAAAACCATTTGAAGATTATTCTTCTTCTTTTAAATCCTATTATATGATAGTCCGATACAAACATTTTTGTTGAATCAATTATAAGCATTTCGATCCATTTCACATTAATGAAAAGTATTGCTAATTCTATGCACTTGTCAATTTGTATGGTCAATCTGCTGCCCAATCAAAAGCTAGAGAAGAAAGAAATAAGCCCCTATTACAGAGCCCAGGACTGCACAATCGACGATTTGCCCAGACCTGGGTCAGCCCAGGCCATGCCATGCACCATTTAATTGGAGAAAACCTCATAAAAATCCCAAACCTGCAAGGACAAACTAGATTAGGTCCCAAAACTATTTTTTCTCTAAATTAAATCTTTGGTATATCGATGAATTCCCAATCAATCAAATCCTTGTTTCAATTAATAAAGCTATAGCCATATAAAACTTATATAATTTTTATTTTTCCATGGAAAATCATTAAATTCTTTAGGATCCTTTTTTGTATAATGTGAAACCCAAATGATAAATCAGATTATATAAAAAGACATAAAAGTTTAATTTTATTGCATTCATCAGTTTTTTTATATTAAAACTAATGGAAAATTTTGATAGAGAATATATTAATATGCAAGTGACTTCATCAAAGTAGAAAAATAGGTTAAGGTCTTGGTACTCTAGATTGTTTCTATAGATTGGGGCTTTTTTATGTTTACCGTTTAAATTATTGTTATGAGTATTTAATTTTATTTACACAAGAATTTATTTATTTAAAATAATTAAGGATGTGGGGAATGAATTTGAACATTAGACAAATTCTCAGGGTATTGAATTGCACGCGCATGGAAAAAGCTCAACTCTATTTTTTCTATTCGCTCAACTTCTTTTTTATTTTATCTTTTCACACTGAATTTGTTCGGGAGCTAATTTACTAGTTTGTTCTGGTTGCCTAGATGTGAGGATCATGCAATATCAAATAAAAATATGGCGCTCAATTAATGCTCGGTTTAGAACAATTAAATTAAATTTTATTGATCTAAAAAAATTAAGGTCTGAGGGGAAAAATTTGAAGGTGGAACAAGTTTGAGGAACTAGAGTGAACAGACAGTGTGAAACTAGCTGATGCGTGCAACTCACACAACAGTGTGTGAGGGTAGTCGTTATGCTCTGGAGTTGCGTGTAGTTTTCTCTGATATCAAAATGTTGCTTTCCTTAATTGATAGAGTTGGAAGTTACTCGGGAAGGCCTTTTGCATAAGGTGATGTGTGTCAATAGACGTGATGTGGTGCGGCCAAGGCTTTGACAATCTCTTCTCCTCCTCCTCATTTTCTTCTTCTTTGTTCTCTCCTCAGTTTACGAGTTTGTCTCTCTAAACTGCAAGGTTTCCTGTCATTTTTTTAATATAAAATTTGATTCTCGATATTTTGATTACCTATTATTCTGTTTAGGATCTTGTTAATTGATTTTGTTTCAATTTCATCCTTCAATATTAACCTAGTCGCAGGGTTTAGTGGGTTCACCTAGATTTGCTAAGGTTGTTTTTTTTTCCTTTCATTAATTAATTTTTTTTTTCATCTTTCTATATTGAGTTGGTTAAGAACTGACTTCGTAGTTTTTTTCTCATTTTTCTTTCTATGAGGTTATCACGGTTTTACAACTCGGGTCGTAGGTGTGACAGAATAACTCGAGGTGACTTAGGTCTTTTTTCTTTTTAAAAAAAAATTATTTTTTTAGTTTCATCTATTAACATTGAGTTGATTGAGAATTGAGGTTCAGATTTTTATTTATTTTTCTTTCTATAGGATTACATTGTTCTCATTGCTCGGGTTGCATGTTTACGGTTTAATCTAGGTTGACTCAAGTTATTTTTATGTTTTTTTTTTATTTCGCCCTCTGACATTTTGTTAGTTGGCCTTTTTTTTTTATTCTTATAAACATCTAAAAATATATTTTAAATATTATTTTATTAAATTTTTTTTTATCAAGTAAGATTATAGAGATATTTTTTTATATATATTTACAAAATATCTTTTTAATAATATTGACAAGGGGTTTTTTTTAGGTTATCATTGTCGATTTTTTTGTTTCATTCGATTGCTTTATTGCATTACCTATTTTTTTTTATATTATATAACTAAATGAAACAATTTTATTGAACTTAGTCTAGCCTTTGACTCGAGTTATGATTTTTTTTTTGCTTATTTAAAACACGATAATAACATTGGGCATCTATTTTTTATCAACAGAGTAAACTGGAAAAGAATTATCTGACAACACCAAACCGAGAGGGAAAAACCGACTAAACTGATTTAAAAACCATAAAATCCACTCGGTTCGGTTTTGGTATGGTATGGTTTGGTTTGGTTCACCCTATAGAATACTGTTTTGTGCTCTGTAACCTATACTTATTGGTGCTCTAGGCATATGCTTCCGAAGTTTGTAGAGAAGAGTATTGATTTGTGGCTCTATCAGTTGTCAGTGCATTGATTTAGCAGTATTTTATGGTTGTGGGTGCATCATTTAAAGTATAAATTCTAAACTGGACTACCGATTACTGGTCAGTACATTTTATTGCTGGGTTTTTGGTTACCACAGGGTAGAGCCAGTGCACCACATCTGCTATACTTTGCTGCTTAATTCGGGTTGTTGGTTAAGTTTTATCATATACACATGTTCAAAAGAATTTTAAAATGATGCCTGCTCAAGATATTGTTGTGTTTCACTGTAATGATTCTTGGATTGATAGAGAAATAGGGCTCAAGTAATTCTTCACAAATTATTTGCAGTGCCTCCAAATTAACTACAGGCAGTGGTAACGTTCTATCTTCAGTTTACAAATATTGAAAAAATCATTAAACATGAAATATTAGATATATTGGAAGGCTACTTAATCAGTGGATAATGGACTTCTCACCATTATTAATTGAGACATAAATAACACTTACTATTAATATTGGAGAAACTTCTTGGTGCTGGGGCGTATGGATAAGCTATTGCTAGATGACAAGAAACAGAAATATGATTTGCATTCCAACAAAGCTACAAGATCATTCGATGGTGTATACTAGCTATAGCCCATTTTATTTTTCTAGCCATCAAACATATAAAAAATTACAGCGAGCTCCTAAAATTTCAAAATTAATTACCTGAAAGAGAAAAGAAAATGTTATAGACTTTGATAGTTTGCTTCACGCTGAAAGATCAGTGAGCATATAAATAATTGAAAATTTTGGTGCCAGAAGAAAGAACGAGGGGAACCCTCGTCACTCTTGATTCATTATTAAGAACCACAACTACAAAATTTCTGCAACACATTCCAAGTTAAGTTTCTCAAACACATTCACGCAGTGAAAAATATAAATTTAAAAACTTTTTAGGAGTTTCAAAGATTTTAATAAATAAATCTAGAGTTATTTAGAATTTATACAAAGATTCCATGAAAATCAGATATTCTTTTCGTCCATAAATATTTGTTTCAAAACTGAGTTATCGCAAACTATAGAGTGTTCAAATATTTGGCCTCTAATGGTAATCCATACCTACCAATAAAAAATCTCTTAAATCTTTTTAGGAGAGAGGGATTGTTGTACCTTAAGTGTTAGCTCTTTTCTTTTGTGTTATTTTAGGTGTTTTTGTTTTATACTTTACTCTTAGAAAATAAAAGACATAATTTTCTATCTATAGGGAAACCTAAAAACCCTATAAATAATAAAATATCAAATTTCACCTTAAATAATATCACATATATTATTTTAGATTAATTTTAAAAATTTATTCAATCAAATCCTTACTTGATTATTTATAGGTTTAGAATTGTAATCCCATGTATTAATTAGATTCTAGTCCTTACTTTCTAAAATTCATTTACAATCAAGTCACACTTGATTAATCATTCCATTTTAGTTTCTGACCAATGGTTCATATGTGTCTGACCCATTAGGTTCCTAATAAGTTGATCCAAATATAAATTATAATCCTAAATAAAATATGATTAAATAAATTAATGTATTATCAATTCAATAATTTATTTATTTATATTTGAAGATTAACTACAATATCTAACAACCTGTCATGACCTTTCAAATATTATGAAAGTCATAAGTGGCTTGACTTAACCTTCCGGTGACTAGTTTCTTAGTATAATTATTATTTTTTCTTCAACAATGTTCTAATTTAGATATTATAGAAAGTAGTGTATTTACTATGTCAAATCATATTTGTTTTTCACATCGTAATCAGTGATTTTTTAAATAAGATTTGAAATTTTTTTCGAATCTCATTTTAACTTGCACAAGAATTTACAATCAATACTATTTATGAACAGATAAAATATATTTTTTAATTCATCTAAGGTGATGAATCCTCTCTTAATTACTTAAATATTTTTATATAATTCATGTTATACCTAATATCCGCTCATATGTTACCCTTGATTAAGACAACTTATAGGAGAATCAAAATATAACACTCTCTCTATATAAGATAACTTAGTGATCTCACATCTAAGAATTACTTACACAACCGTCACGTGAGCCTTTTCATAGACACGAATAATCTCTCCGTATGGAATTTTCATGCGAGTTAATTCAGTATGTATATAATCTGACAAGCACCTATATATTAGTTCTAGGTATTTTTCATACCTCAATTTATAAGAACAATTTCTTACTTTCATAAAAAAAAAAAAATATTTATCAATCTTAATAAGTTTAATTAATGTTCGATCTTAATAGAATATTGATAAAAAACATTTAACAATAATTCTTTAATGTTATAATTATATCACCAGATTACATGCTACACATGACATAGTCAAACTAACAAACACACTAACAGCAAGAGTTATATCCATCTTATTTTGGTAACTTACAACCCCATTTTACTCTTCCTTGATGGTACATAGATTCCTTGCATATTCCGATGACAGCAAACCTTCATCACCAACGACAACACGAGCACGAAACCTGCCATCTAAGCATTCTTGCAGGATCACGCGACCAAGATCCGAACTTCCTTCGCTCAAATCCGCCAGCGCCATCAACTCTTCTAGTTGCGTTGTAGTCATACGAACCTTGATTCTTAAGCTGCTTGATGATGGAGTAGTAATGAGGCTGCTTTTAACGATATCTTCGCCATCTTGGTCCATTGGATGCACCGCCAGATACTTTCTGGAAAACCAATTGCCCATTGCTTTGATCTCTCCTTCTAATCTTAAGTTCCTCCCTGTCTCTCTTAGAATTGGAGATCTTAATCAGCTTGTGTGTTATAATTGCTGGTGGGAGATTTCTGGTCAAGGTCGTCTTAAATTAATAGTTTTGGCGGCATGGCCCATGACCTTTATGTTACGTCGGTAGCCGTGTTCAGTCATAAAACGACAGAGATTGAACACGTCACATGCGTGGCTCTTGGGTGATCATTAGCTTAGACGACTGGAGTCACTGAGGTACTTGGATACGGGGAGTGTTTTTATTTTTTAAAATATTTTTTATATAAAAAAATATTAAATTAATATTGTTTTTTATTTTTTTTATTTTTATATCAAATCTAAAAAAATATTATTTTAATTATTTTTAATTAAAAATATTTTATACTACATTACCAAAATAGCTAATTATACTTGCACAAAATATGAAAAAGAGAGTGACTAAAACATTTGACATGGTTATAATCAAGATTGATATGAACAAGTTAATTGAATTTCCTAACTGAATGTATATAATTTTTAATTTTATTATTGGATTGGTTGAAATTTTGTGAGAGTGTTTTACATTACAACAGGAAAAAGAAAGCTTGTTCATGTCTAAAAATTAAGCTTAAAAGTTACTGCTTCGAAATTTTATTTATTTACTTATTTAGTTAAGAAATCCTGAATTCTATATTAGACATGTAACTTTAAACAAGGATTTTGTTTCTATAATAGATAAATATCTTATATAAAGTGTGTCGTCTAGTTTTTTATATCTTGAAAATTAATACCTTGATAACTTAAGATTTGATCTAGCAATCATATAGACACCACACAGACTCACTGACGATTGACAACGGGCTGTTGTAAAATTAACATCAAGAATGTGAATTGAGATCAATTTCAGTCCAGTAGTCAAGATTCATAATTCAAGCAGCGAGGAGATATATATATATATATATATATATATATATATAAACACACACACACCAACTTTTAACCTTTTTCCAGTCCTTACGTGGTTTAAAGTCAAATAATTGAAATGCCGTTAGCAAGTGAGTAAAAAGATTATCACATCAATCCATGCATCTAAAATCGAACCACCGAGAAATAGTTTTTATTTTTGTTTTTGTTTTCAACGAGAAAGCTAGTTCAATCGTTATGGATAAATTTTTCCATCTCTTTTCTTTTTTATGAAACTTGATGAATTCCTAAAAACAATCCAAGTAGCGTAGCAAGTAAAATATTGGATAATCGGTTTATCTTTTGATTCTAACAATCTAATCCATTCTTCCTAATCAAGGTAGCTGGTGCCTGATATATCAAGGTGGTTGATGGTTGGTACATGCGAAATGTCTCATTTGGTAGATTCAGGGACTCTCATATGCTTAAGTAAGTATCTTTGTAGAGAGAGTGCAATGATATTTTAAAGAGAGTTGCTCTGAATATATGTATGCAATAGAGAATAGAGATTCTAAACCTGGTTTTCAAAGGATTCATAAAGTATTTATAGCTCATGAGTCTTATCTTTTTATGGAAAGAATGGATTGAAAAGTAATTTCCTTTTAATAGTATCAATGAGGAATAAGTATCTCTTACACATTATTAATGGGAGATAAATATCATTTACATATCATTAATATTGATGGAAAAGTGGTAGGTACTTATAAGACTTTTATACACCTGAAGGTGTTGAGAGATGAGTATCGTTGACTTTAATATTTAATGTTAAGGGTCAAAAGAATAAACAAACAAACAAAATCTTGTGGTCTAATATGAGGCTTGGAAAGATCATTAGTTTTATATCCACTTGGGCTTGACATGATATCAAGCCTAGGGATGTTGGGTCCGGTAACTTGCTTAACCCATGTTCCAAGGATGTTGGAAAGATCATTAGTTTTCTTTTTTATGCAACTTGATGAATTCCTAAAAACAATCCAAGTAGCGTAGAAAGTAAAATATTGGATAATCGCTTATCTTTTGATTCTAACAATCTAATCCATTCTTCCTAATCAAGGTAGTCATGTGCCGATATATCAAGGTGGTTGATGGTTGGTACATGCGAAATGTCTCATTTGGTAGATTCAGGAACTCTCATATGCTTAAGTAAGTATCTTTGTAGAGAGAGTGCAATGATATTTTAGAGAGAGTTGCTCTGAATATATGTATGCAATAGAGAATAGAGATTCTAAACCTGGTTTTCAAAGGATTCATAAAGTATTTATAGCCCATGAGTCTTATCCTTTTATGGAAAGAATGGATTGAAAAGTAATTTCCTTTTAATAGTATCAATGAGGAATAAGTATCTCTTACACATTATTAATGGGAGATAAATATCATTTACATATCATTAGTATTGATGGAAAAGTGGTAGGTACTTATAAGACTTTTATACACATGGAGGTGTTGGGAGATGAGTATCATTGACTTTAATATTTAATGTTAAGGGTCAAAAGACTAAACAAACAAACAAAATCTTGTGGTCTAATATGAGGCTTGGAAAGATCATTAGTTTTATATCCACTTGGGCTTGACATGATATCAAGCCTAGGGATGTTGGGTCCGGTAACTTGCTTAACCCATGTTCCAAGGATGTTGGAAAGATCATTAGTTTTCTTTTTTATGCAACTTGATGAATTCCTAAAAACAATCCAAGTAGCGTAGCAAGTAAAATATTGGATAATCGGTTTATCTTTTGATTCTAACAATCTAATCCATTCTTCCTAATCAAGGTAGTGGTGCCCGATATATCAAGGTGGTTGATGGTTGGTACATGCGAAATGTCTCATTTGGTAGATTCAGGGACTCTCATATGCTTAAGTAAGTATCTTTGTAGAGAGAGTGCAATGATATTTTAGAGAAAGTTGCTCTGAATATATGTATGCAATAGAGAATAGAGATTCTAAACCTGGTTTTCAAAGGATTCATAAAGTATTTATAGCCCATGAGTCTTATCCTTTTATGGAAAGAATGGATTGAAAAGTAATTTCCTTTTAATAGTATCAATGAGGAATAAGTATCTCTTACACATTATTAATGGGAGATAAATATCATTTACATATCATTAATATTGATGGAAAAGTGGTAGGTACTTATAAGACTTTTATACACCTGAAGGTGTTGAGAGATGAGTATCGTTGACTTTAATATTTAATGTTAAGGGTCAAAAGAATAAACAAACAAACAAAATCTTGTGGTCTAATATGAGGCTTAGAAAGATCATTAGTTTTATATCCACTTGGGCTTGACATGATATCAAGCCTAGGGATGTTGGGTCCGGTAACTTGCTTAACCCATGTTCCAAGGATGTTGGAAAGATCATTAGTTTTCTTTTTTATGCAACTTGATGAATTCCTAAAAACAATCCAAGTAGCGTAGCAAGTAAAATATTGGATAATCAGTTTATCTTTTGATTCTAACAATCTAATCCATTCTTCCTAATCCATGTTGGGTTTGGCGGTTCGTTAGACCCACATGTACTTAGACTCAACACATAGCTGAGTATAAGAATGTTAGGTCTAGTAGCTGACCAGACCTATATGTATATGCAATTAATGCATAGTTAATCCCAACAATGTTGGGTCTGACACCTCGTTAAACCCATATATATTTGAGCTTAGCGCATAGCTAAGCCTAAGGATGTTAGGTTATTACCTTACCTTTGACCTTTTTAATCATATGCTTTTAAGCAAACATATCAAATATATATTGATCCATCAGTAGCCCCCAAGTCTTTGTGTTTTAAATACACAAAGATTTGAAAGGTTATTAGATTCGATGAAAGACTTTTTATCTTTCTCATGAGATCTTTATGTCCCACATAGAATTGTTAGGATTCTTTATGGTCAGGTAGCTCGTCTTCATTAAAAAAGGTGTCCGTTAGGAAATAAAATGGCAATGTGCATTCAATAAAGTAATTGAGTAGATTTCTAGAGATCTACGATGACATGAAAGGTCATTCATCCAACGATCAAAGTGAAAAGTTGTTTATTTTATAACTTAAATTGTTCTTGTTTTCATCTTTTCTTTTACTTTTACTCTCTGTAACTCTTGAAAATCAGATTTGCTAAAGAATCCCAGAGCCAGTTTTGCCCTAACCTGAGAAGAAAAAGCCTTTCTAGGTATTTCCCACCAAAAGTTTCCTTCTTCTTCTTGAACAGAAAAATAGACAAAAAAGAGTCAGATCTTCTACCTCTAATGAGGAGTTCAGGTTTCAACTTGAAACTAACAGAAGTAGCAGAGAAGGGGTCCATTAGAATAGGCCCTAGAACTAAAAGGTAGAACCCCAACATCCATCTCTGGTAGGGGTGAAATAGTTCTCCCCGTCGAAAAAGTTCTTCTCTTATTATTACTAAGGAACCTTAAGGGAAAGAAATGTTTCCTCTAACCTACAAGGATGATGCCCCTAGCATATTAGGTACAAAGAATATAGTGTTTATAAATGGTCAACAACTAGAAGAGTACATAGCTCAAATGCCTATCAGGGCTGAGCGTATAAACCAATCAATTGTAGGCTTTGCCCCGGGTCAATTTAAAATTACAACTCCTTTTTGCATGTATGCATTGGGATATTCCTTCCCTTTCTAAAGATTTATGAGAGATGTTTTTAGATATTACAAGTCGGATCCAAACCACCTATACCCTAATGGGTGGATAATCTTATCCATATTTGATAAGTTTCTTAGGCTCGTCGGAATCAAGCCTACAATCAACATCTTTAAGATAGGTTACTATTTGGTCACTAGCACCGATGGTGATAATGATATGCATTGATTCTTTACCTTCACCAACAAATCAAGAAGAGCTATGAAAGGAACCTTTTAGAGCAAGCCTAAACATGTCAAGAAATGGAGGGGGAGGTGGTTGATAATAAGGTATATTAGGCCAGTCAGCCCCATAGATGAAATGCAACGGATCTAGGGTTATTCCTATTATTAGAGGGTACCTCTCCCCAATGTGAATATTAGGCTTCTTCCAAGCTCGGATGAGGAGAAAACGCGTGTTGTATTGGCATCAGCCTCAACTGAGTATAACGTTAATAGAATGGCCAAATGGCATTACCAGGCCATGTTACAAAGTATGTAGCTTTTTAATCCCATGTTTTTTTTGCATATGGGTTCATTGCTGACTTTTTTTTTTTGCCCGAGTAATGTCATGAAATCATTCTCAAAACTTAGTTTTTATTTCATTTTGATGAGATTTTAAAAAATACTCAAAAGAATTCCAATAATTTAAATTATGGAGTAAAAAAATGTATTTTTCTTTAAAATTCTCTTTTTCTATCCATTTCTTTTTTATTTAACAAAACCATGACTTTGTTATCAACAACACAATTTTTGAATAAAAACTTATAGCAATTAAAATAAAAATTCATAAGAATTCAAATTATTTAAATTTAGGATAAAAATGTAGTTCTTTAGCCAAAACTCTATTTTTATTAATTTATTTTGATAAAAAAAAATTAGAACCATGTTTTTTCATATAAAAACTATCATCTTATGTGAACTAATTTTTCAAAAAAGAAATATAAAAAATCATGTCTCCGATATTTTTATGTGACCATATGAAAAAATTAAATGATAATTAATCTGAAAATAATATAAAAAATTGAAAATAAGAAAAAACAAATATTTTATTTTATTCTTATGTACTTTTTAAATAGTATCGCTATTAGTTTCACATATAATTATAAAAATAAGTGCAAATATAAAAATAAAATATCTAATTTTATTTTAAAAAATATGACATGATTGAATGATTTTTTAAAATTGTTGTAATAAATTAGTTAAAGAGGATTTTATTTTAAGATATTAAAAAATTTAAAAACAATAGGGGGGGAAGAGATGCAAAACTCTCATGAGCCTAGACTGTCATGCTCATGCGACTAACATTTTTTTTTAAAAAAAACTCATGTCTTCCGCTTAATTGGTTTTTTAAAATAAATGGACTACATGTCATCAATCTCGGAAGACGACATGCCATCTACTACAATAAATTTTGGTCATCTTTGTTTGCTGAAAAATCGATTTTTCAAATATTTGGACCCTAAAACCCTAATTTTTAATTTATTTTTATTTGAAAATATCTAAAAAAAACACCATATGAACCTCAATGACCCTTTTTATACAATCTCAAAATACTATCTGGTTAGTCTAAATATTAAAAATCAAACTAAATACAAAAATATTTCCACTACTTGATATGATTTTGTATCAAGATTAGAGATCCAAACTATTTTAATTGAATACCTCTCTTTAAGGCAAACTTGTCGACACTAATATTGACATTCATAATCACTATAATGTGGCTCATAAGAAACTTTATCTCTTCTCTCCCTTTTCATCGACTTTCTTTATCAAAATCTAGGGATTGAAATATAATAAAAATAAAGTTTAAGATAAAAATATAAATATTTAAAATGATATAAACAGATATGCAAAAAATAAAAATGAAAGATCATATTATAATTTTACATGTCTTAGGAACAATAACGTTTTTTTTTATGAATGTACTATAGCAATCCAAAGTAGTTCATATATGTATATGGCTAATGGACCTTAATGTGCTGGCTCCTTTTGTTTATTTTCTAATACTATTATAAATACATGGATTAATTTTATTTTAATCTTATAAAATATATAACCTCTACCAATTTCTTCCAAAAGTTTCTTTTCCATCAAATACTTTTATGATTTGATACATTTTTATTTTACTTTCTATATATAACATAAATTTATTTATTAATATATGAAACATCAATTGATAAAAAATAAATTTTTGAACAAAAATTAAGAGAATCCATATATGTCATAAGATTAAAATAAAAAGTTTAGTTTTCTCAAAACATCAATTTTGATAGAAAAATGTGTCAATATGTATATCAATTATACATTATACAATACAATTAAAAGGTGTGACAATTTTCCTATGCATCTATTGTTTATCTCTTTGAATTAAGATGTTCATAATTATTTTTTCCTTTTTTGATCTTTAATTTTTTTTATACTTTGATCATTGAACTTTATTTCATTTCAATCATATCCTTCCGGTTATGTTGGCATGGCTTTACTGGATTTTTTAAAATACATAAACGGAGTGGAAATAATAATTTCAAGTTTTTTTAGAAATCTTAAAGATCCTATTAGACAATTTAGGATCATTAAGGATTTGAACGAACATTACTTGAAGACTCGATTTTTTAATGGGTTTGATAAACTCTCAATGCTGGATATAAGCCACCTAATTGTTCAGTCTCTAACAATAATTCACATGAACTACTAGATCGAAATCTTCTAAAACCCTTTTAAGAGAGAGAGAGAGAGAGAGAGAGAGAGAGAGAGAGATTGATATGCCTCAGTGCTAACTCTTTGTTTTCTCTTCTCAACCTATTTGTATAGGTGTATCTGATGTGTAGAGTATGTTTTTATGATCTTTCATCATCGTCATAAAATATAAAGCATAGCATTATATTCATAGAAATATTTGATAACCCTATTAGAGGCAAAATATCCCTTTTCCATCTAAAAAATATAGTCTTGTGATTTTGAATCACAAAAGATTTTATAATGAGTCTATAAGATATACAAGTGAAATTGTTTTGTTTAAAGATGATTGGGCCTTTAGTATATAAACTCTTGCAAGCCTAAGAAAAACTCATGTTCAGCTCAAGTCCATAATCAATGAAGTTAGTCATGCTCAAACCCATAAATTAAGAAAACCATTTTACTTAAGCCCATTAATGGCATGCTAACATTTTGTCAAGAATTTGATAGATTCATATTTTTTGTACATCCATTTTACAACGACCATCAAAGGATAAAAAGGAAAGAAGAAGTTGTGCGATAAATCTCATATTAGAAAGAAAGAATTACAAGCTCAGAGCAGGAGAAGATCATATACTCTAATGGCTATAAGATTAAAATTAATTCAAAACAAGAAAGGAAGGTCTCGATTCAACTCTGCAAATGAGAAAAGCTGATAGCTTATTCAAAGACTATGTTTTCAAAAAGGATTGAATTGGCAAGTTGCTTATTATACATCAAATTGAGAAAAATCTATTTTCATTAAGACAAGAATCCTAGAGGAGAGATAATGGCTAGGTGAATAAACTGGTGTATATGAAGCACATTAAGAGTTTTTCTAAAGCAGCAAGCGAGAGAACAAAGAAAAAAAAGGTGTTTAGTGGTTAATTGTTCTCAAGATAAATGAGTTATATAATCAATATAAAAGAATTTTTTGCTTCATATATGACACTTCATTACATGGAAACTTGAACAAGTGTTGTTTTGAGTGATTAAGAATATTTGAGCTTGATCTTGCACAATTGCAAGAACAAAAATCTGTAAGGTTACAAACAAAACTTAAAAAACTAGTGACTCTCAAGGTATCCCTAAGGACTGAATTACCTATAAGAATCATCCTAAGAATCAAATAAGAGCCATGATTAGGAATGAAGTAAACAATATAGCTTTTCTTTCTCAATTAAAGCCCATGAAAGCTGAAGAAGTTCTTGGTGATGAAAGTTTGATAATAGTCATGCAAGAATAATTACTCTAATTTGAATGAAATGATGTTTAGAATCTTGTATCAAGACTTGGAAATAAGTATGTTAGAGGTACTAAATGGATTTTCCAAAACAAATATGATGAAAATTGTACTATAATAAGAAATAAAGCTAAATTAGTATCCCAAAGTTATTAGGTTTCAATTAAAATGTTTTGTTTTTTTTTCCTCTTACAAAAATATAAATTTATTTCAAATGGATGTTGAATCAATATTTTTTTAACTGTTTTCTAAATGAAGAACTATTTTTTGAATAGCTCCTAGGGTTTGAAAAATCTAGTTTTAAAAACCATGTTTACAAATTACTTAAAGCCTTATATTGTTTGAAACAGTCTTTTAATGCCTGGTATGAAAGGCTTAGTGGTTTTCTAATGAATAAAAGATTTTTCAAAGGAAAACTCAAAACTACTCTTTTCATAAAAATGCAAGATTAAGATATCATACCCGTACAAATCTATATTGATGATATAATTTTTAGTGCCTTAAATAAAGTCTTGTGTGTAAACTTTGCTAATAGTATGCAAGAGGAGTCTAAAATAAGTTTGATAGGAAAACTAAACCATTTTTTTGTTCTAAACATAAAACAAACCAAAGACAAAGGTATTCATCAGACAAAGTACATTCTAAATTTATTGAAAAGATATGGCTATGAGAACTTAAGATGTCAACACAATTATGTCAAGTTCCTTAAAGCTTAGTTAAGATAAAAAAAAAAAAAGGTAAGGTTGTTAATTAAAAATCATATAAGGGTATGATTGGGGCTTTATTGTATTTAACAATAAATACATCAAATATAATGTACAGTGTGTGTATGTGTGTGTGCATGTTTTTAGTCTAATCCCAAGAAAAGTCATCTAGTTACTGTTAACAAGGTTTTTAGATACTTAAATGGTAATTCTAAATATGGTCTTTAGTATCCTAAATCTATTAGCTTTGAAATGATAAGATATACATACTTCAACTTTCTGGAAGTTCAATTGACATGAAAAACATGTTAGAGCATGTCAATTTCTAGAAAAATTTATATTTTTGTGGAGTAGAAAAAAGCAACACTCGATAGCTCTGTCTATAATAGAAGTTGAATATATGGTTATTGTTAGTTGTTGCGCACAAGTTCTCTAGATTAAACAACATCTACTAGATTTTATAATAAAAGTGAAAAACATTCTAATTAAATATGATAATGCTAGTGCCATTAACATTTTAAAGAATCATATACAACATTCTTGGACTAAACATATTGAGGTAAGATATCATTTTATAAGGGAACATGTCCAAAACAAAATGAGATTTTACTTTAAGTTCATAACAACAATTAACAGACATCTTTAAAAAACCTTTAAATGAAGCTCAATTTTCTTATATTATAAGATAATTAGGAACATGCATTCTTTACAAATACTTGTTAAAAGGTTTACCTTAGTTGAGCAAATGAAATATTTTTCATATGGTTAAAATTTGATTAGATAGCCAAAAAAAGGATGTACATGATGGTTTACTTAGGGTACTCCCTAAGCATGCGTTGTAAAATATCCAAGTATTTACAAAATATATTGTAACATGAAAATATTTGCTTTTTAAACAATATATCTTTAATTTTGTTGCTATTTAAAAGGACTTGAAAAATGGATATACACCTATTTTTTAGTGATGCAAAAAAAGAAAAAAGATTGGTATTGACTATTAATTTTTTTTTTATCATATCTGAGTTATCTTATTTTCTTCATCTAGTTTAGGAAAGGATGTGGGCATGTCATAACTATGAAGTCCTAAATTATATTGCTTACTATTCAATAGTTTTCAGTTTGTATACTTCTCATAAATGAAGTGTTCTAGTAAGTGGGGATAAATTGATTGTGATGCCTTATATAAGGTTCGTCATCATTAAAACAAAAAAAAGATTGTAGTCTTTGTGATTTATGATGATCACAAACCATACAGATTTTTTAATAAGTCTATAAGATGTGTAGGTGAAATTTTGTGTTCAAGGATGATTAGGCTTTCATTATATGAACTTTTACGAGTCTAAAAAAGACTCATGTTAATCTTAAGTCTCCAAACAATGAATTCAGTCCTGCCTAGACTTATAAACAAAGAAAAGAACCATATTCAAACCCTTTAATGACTTGCTAACATTCTATCAAAATTTTAATAGATTTATGTTATTGGATTAACCGCTTTACAATGATCATCAAATGAGAAAAAGAAAGGAAGAAATTGTGCAATCAATATCATAATGGAAAGAAATAATTGCAAGATAATAACTAGAAAATATCATATACTTCATCGGTAATAAGATCAAAATTAATCAAAACAAGAAAGGAAGGTATCAGGTCAATATTGAACATGATAAGAACTAATAACTAGTATATGGACCATGTTTTGAAAAAGGATAGAATTTGCAAACTGTTTGGCACATATCAAATGGAGAAAAACATGGTTTTATCAAGACAAGAATTCTAGAGGAGAGAGAATGACTAGGTGAAGAAATTATTGTATATAAAACACACTAAGTGTTTGTCTAAAGTAACTTCAGTTAGCAACTAAGTGATTGATAGATTAACATGAGATTATAATGAATGAAACTTCCAATGCTTTTGATGTTTGTTGAATGAGAAAACAGAGACAAAGATAGAGGGTTATTGAGTGGTTAATCCTTTTAAAGAGAAATGAGTTCTATGATTAATATATAAGAAGATTTTGCTTAAGTGGTGACACTTTATTATTTGCAAACTTGAATAAGTATAGATTTTGAATTATTAAGAATATTTGACAGTTTATTTTGCATGATTATAAGAACAAAAATTTATAAGGTTACAAACCGATTTAAGAAAGTAGTGATACTCTCAGAGTTATCCCTAGGAATTAGATTAACTACGAGTTTGTAGGGAACCACCATAAAATTCTTGTGTGCACCTTTTATTTTCTTTTTAAATCATCTTACTTGTTGTGTGCCTAGAAGCACAAATAAAAAAAAATATCATTTGAGTCATTGACTACACACACACACATTTTAAGTTTATCAAGCTCTAGTAATTTTACTAGATTTTTATTTTTATTAACCAATTTACCCCTTTTTTTGTTGTTTTCATATCTTCTATCTAAAAAATATCACATATATTATTTTATAATATTTTTAGAAATTAATACAATCAAGTCCCTACTTGATTTTTATAAGTTTAGAATTGTAATCTCATGTATTAATTACATTATAATCCTTAATTTTTAAAATTTATTTATCATCAAGTCATCCTTGATTAATCATCATAGTTTAATTTCTTACCAATATTTATCAATGTGTGTGACCTATCACGATCCTAATATATTAGCCCAAATATAAATCATAATTATAATCAAAATAAGATTAAATACATTAAATAATTTTACTTATAGTTATTCAATAAATTGAATGATTTATAATTGAAGATTAAGTGTATCATTTAACAATGTATCATGATCTCCCAAATATTAGAAAAGTCATATGTGATTTGACTTAACATTTTAGTAACCAGTTTTTCAGTGTCATTATTATCCCTTCATCAAGAATGTTTTGATTTTTTAGATTTAAACATGTAATGTGTCTGCTAGGTCAAATTATGTTTGTTCTTGATATGATAGTCATTGATTATTTAAATAAGATTTGAAATTCTTTTCAAATCCCACTTTACCCTGCACAAAGATTTCTTAATCAATACTTTTCGAGATCATATGAAATATTTTCTCCAATTCACCTGGGTGATAAATCATTTTTTAATCACTTAAATACCTTCATATAGTTTATATTATATCCAATATTTGTCTATTTATTATCTTTGATTAAGACAACATGTAGACAGAATCAAAACATATTATTTTTCTATATAAAATGATTTAGTGATCTCAAATTCAAGGATTACATACACAATAGTCACATGAGTTTTTTCCTAGACATATGTGATCTCTACATATAAAATTCTTATACAAGTTAGTTCAATGAACATGTTATTTAATAAATACCTATATATTAGTTCTAGATATTCCTCGTACCTCAGCTTATGAGAATAACTACTTTCTTTCATAAAAGAAAAAATATAATATGTATCAGTCCTAACCAATTTAATTAATATTCAGTCTTAATAGAGCATTGACTTAGAATGTTAAGAAAAAATGTTTTGATGCAATAGAAATCTTCAGAATTATAACCGCTTTATAATTCTTTTTGCAAAGCATTTTTGTTTTAGAAACTTTATGTTTACTCAATACTTATTAATCAAATATAAATGAATATTAAAAATAAAAAATATTTTTATAAATAAAGATATATTTGTTGCATGAATAAGTTCAATGTCATGTATAACAAACCAATTGATTTCTAAGTCATATATACTGATAAGTTTTATATGTTGGGACTTTTTTTTTTGCATGCTTTCGCGTATTCGATATGTCATGGAATATTCTAACATTAAATAAAACATTGATTTTACAAAATAAAATTTTAGGTTATTATTAAAAAAAATTTGAAAGACCAAAGATCAAAATTAATAAAAGAGAAAACAAAACCTTTTTCCACTTACATTGTTTATAAGATGTAGAAAAGTTCAATTTGGCCCCTTAAGTTTAACTTTGACATAATTGATCCATATTCTTTTTATCTTTTACATTTTGATTATGAAACTTTATTTTAATCCTAACTATTCTGAAAGAAAAGGCAAAGTCACTGGAACTATAAAAGGAGAGGGAGCTTTTGGGTGATCAAATTTCAGCCACCAATAACTATAGTTATGATGTTTATAGATTCATTTGTAAGAAAAAAGTTTATTGAAGATGATTTCTACTTTTAATGATGTAAGACAAAATATATCCAGACATAATAGTTTTTTTTATTTATTTTTAGGTTTTTTAATCTTATTAAAATATATTTTGTGGTTAAAAATGAAGTTTTAGAGGTTTAATCGATTATTAGTTTTCCATGTTTTTAGATTAAAAATGTCAAAATTTAGGTTTTGGCATTCAAAGACTTGGCCCCCGGTTTTTATTTCATCGAACTGGAAAAATTTATATATATATATATATATATATAAAAAGAGAGAGAGAAAGGACACGACATGGAATTAAATTTTTTTAAAAAAAAAAACCAGGTGTGAGAGCACTTTCTTGGACCAAGTTGCTTGAGCCTTTTAATTCTAGGCTAAATGGAAGCCCATCCTTCCATGCGTCTATCTTTTTTATATATATATGACCCTTAAATTTTCTTTACATTTTATAATAATATTCTCTTAAAATAAATTTTGGTTACAAAGATGAATTTTTTTTCCTTTTTATTTCAAATCATTATAATTTTTTAAGTATTTATTTTAATTAAATCATCTTGTTAATAAAAAATATGTTTATATGAAAAAAAATATATATATAAATAAGAAAAGAGAAATTTGATTGTAAAATATATGCAGTGATTGGGATTACCAAATTTGTGAATTTCTAGACGAATGTCTCCCACCGAACTCCTGCTAAAGCTCAAATATCCTTAACAGTAGAACTGTTACATGATACATATCCCTTCGCCTCCGAAGATTCCATCATAACTGCGAAAGAAAACTTGAAAGACATAATGAGTGCCACCGAAAGATTGTAGCATGCTAAACCTATCATATTATTCATACAATTAAGGAAAGATCCATTCTTTACACAGCTTTTCTCGAGGCCAGAATTAATTAAAACAACGTTCGGCTAATTAAATTCCAATCTTGCCTGTCTCGTTCACTCTCTTCTCTTGTGCAAGCAGGGAGAAATTAACGCTTTTTTTTTTTTTTTTTGTAAAGAATCTCACACAATTTTCAGGGCTGTGCCTAGCTGCTCCAGCTAGTCCACTGTATTTTTTGTCAAGTTTTTTAACAAGTATATTGAAATTTAAATACCAGAATCGCATGAAGGTGACAAAAGAATCCTATGTTCAGGGAAAACAAAACTTTTTTTTTCCCGTTGCAAAATAATAAATAATTTTATATTAGTTTATTAATATATTTTTAAATGAAAGCTACTTGTACTTAAAAAGTTATACAAAATTTTCATTATTTTAGATTAAAATTTTTAATTTAAATAAAAAATGAAATTGAAAACCACTAATTTTAGCATTTAAAATTCTTATATCTTGTGAACAAAACATCTGATTTCAAAACTTTAAACATCTGGGCCTATATATACCATTGGCATTTGGTTACTTCAAGTCTTCCCGGCTGTTCTGGAGTTGCTTTCCAAGAGATGGAACGCCTATTATTTATCATGAACTTTTTTTTTTTTCCTTGAAAACGAGATTTATTACTTAGATTTTTCTAGCAAACCGTAAAATATTTAAAAATATAGTAGTGATTAATTTTCAAAATATTTTTTTACTTAAAAATATATTAAAATAATATTTTTTATTTTTTAAAATTATTTTTGATATCAACACATTAAAACTTTCTAAAAATATATAAAAAATTTATTTTAAATAAATAAAATAAAATTTCACCCGACCCTGATTAAAAGGCAATATATCGGTGACCTATCCTCTAACCGCAAATTGCAAACGGCATCGTATAAAATAGACCCAGCTGGCTGTTCCACGTACGGTAGATAGCTATTATACAAAAACAAATCCACAGAAAAAAAAGTTAACGAGAGGGACAAACCTCCCACCCCATTCGTAAATTTACAAATCGGCTCGTCTTTTCATGGCTTGCATCTGGGCTCCACAAGGTGAAAGCAAGTGTAAGTCTGATAAAAAGCATAGACATATTGATGTGGTCATTGACCTTGATCCCTAAATATGATGATCATGACCAACCCTCCCACTGATAGAGTCAAACTCTCAACTATCTTGACCTTTGGATTCTGTACTTTCGTTCAGCCTATACACCAAGCATAATTGATCCTCAGATCACCAGAACAAAAACCTCATGACAGGAAACGTGGGGCCGTCATGATATAAAAACTACAAAGAATGGTGATTTTCTCTGGCCAAGCAGAGGATACTTTTGTCCGCTAAACATGTGCCCAAGAGAAGAAACCCTCAAGAAACTCCCTACCGACTCATAACTAACCCAATATATGCCCCATATTATTTTCTTTCCTCCTCCTCCTCCTCCTCCTCCATCATCACCACCATCAGCAAGATTGCTGAATAATACTCTCTCATATATATATTGATACATGGGGAATTGTGTGTTCAAGGGGTTTCGCTTAGAAGTAGAAGAAATGATAAAAGTTGTGACAATAAATGGTGGTATCATGGAGCTGTACGCACCCATCACAGCAGAGTGCATAACCAACGAGTTTCCTGGCCACGCCATCTACCGTAGCCGTGACCTCTTCTCTAAACCTCTCCTCCACAACGAAGAACTCCACGTTGGCCAACTCTACCACCTCCTCCCTATAAATACCAGCAGTATCGCAGTGAACAATACCCGAAACAACAACAATACCAAAAATCATCTGTCTTCATCTACTTCATCATCCAAAGTTACTCCTTATCGCATGTCGTTTGATAACCAAAGGATGTTGAAGCGATCATCAACAGAAGCTGAGGTGTTTCCTAGGTATAATAGCACAGGGGTTTGGAAGGTTAAGCTGGTGATAAGCCCCGAGCAATTGGCAGAGATACTGGCACAAGAGGCACGGACTGAGGAGTTGATAGAGAGTGTGAGGACTGTGGCTAAGTGTGGAAATGGGGTCTCTTCTTCAGTTGCTAATTCTGATCAATCAAGTTTGTCTAGTAGCTGGAAAGGATTGTCGGATCAGAAGTATGGTGTGGATATTTAGTGCGTATGTGTTATGTAGAGGCTGCTTTACTTCTTGAATGTAATTTTTTTTCATTTTAATTTGTCTATGTTTCCTTTTAGGTTGAACTTTATATATATATATATAGGCTTCCACAATGTTTCTCTCAAATTATTTTTCACTAACCATTTAAATATATATTTTAATGTAGTTATGGAGTAAATTTTTTAATTAAGTAGCTAAGGTCAAAAGATTGGTTGACAACATGTTGTCAATGAATAGCAATAATAACATGACATGGAAGACTGACTTTGTTGGAAAAGATGTACACATCGGGGGAACGCCCATGAACGCGGTCTTTAGAAAGTAAGCGGATGAGCCGAAAGTGAAGACTGACAGTGAGAAACTTACCTTTAGTTCATCCCTCTATTATTTTGATTTTAATTGTTAATTTAACCTCTCATTTTTTTTAATTGTAAATGTGACCATTGTATTATATAATTTTTTTTTTTGGATTATGGACGTTATATCCGTACTAAATCTCTTCACATCACATTGTAAGAAAAATAAGCCATGATATGTTTTTATTGTTCATTGAAGAAATATATTTTTTAAGAATTTTTAATTTGATTTTCAAATTTTATTTTTGCACAATCAAACTTTTTTGAAACCAAATTAGTATCTAACTGCTTTTTATTGTTGAATTGAAAGATAAAGAATCAAAATGAATAAAACAGTAAGAAAAGGTGGGAACTTTGAATTTTATACAAAAAGTTTATTTTAATCCCCTTCTTTTTCAGTTAAAAGTTAATCGACCACTTTAGTTATTGAAAATTCAATTTTAGTATCAAATTTTTTTTTCTCATTTTCAATCCCTGGTTTGATCAAGAAGACAAGGAAATTTGCTAGATTTTGACAGAGAAAGAAAAAGTTATCGTTTACATCTATTTTAACCACAAAAATGGTTGAGATTGGTGTCAACGAGTTCTATTTGGTGAGTGGAGTCTTATAATGGTTATTTTGAGCCTTAATATTACCTAAAAAACTTATCTAAGTTAAGGATAAGAAATTTTATTTGGTTTGATTTTGTTATTTGGACTGATTTTTAGGTTTGCTAGGTTGATAAGTTAGTTTATTGATGTTCTAAAAGTGTTTATAGGGTTCTTTAGTTTAAAATAGGTTTTTTTTTTTGGTTAAAAAACCAACTACTTTGTTTTTCTGACCTACACAATAGTAGAAATGATTTTGGCCGGAAAATATCATGTTATCTGCCTCTTTGTTTTCAAACAATAGGAGCAGAAAATAAATCATTCTCCCCTTTTAAAAACAAAAGTTTGACACGGGTTAAGCCACAATACTGGGGCTACTATTTTTTTTCTTTTTGTAATGTATTTTTGTCCCTCAATTTAAAAAATTGCAGTTTCATCTTTTGTTATGGATGATTTTTTTTTTTATATTTAACTTAAGACTAAAAAAAATATAATTTCACCATTTGTTATTAATGATCTACTTTTGTTATCTCAGTCCCACAAGGCTTGTCCTGGTTTTTTTTAAAAAAAAAACAATATTTCATATAAAAAAACTTCTTATGCATTTTATTGTCGTGTAAATCTACTAAATGAAAATTAATCTCTAGGATAAAAAAACATTTATTGAATCTGATAATGTACATGTCTTGCATCACAAGCTTGATTGGTTGATTCGAGTTCACTTGAGTTTTACTTTTTAAAATTAAGTGTTGTTTTTTAACCAATTTTATATTTTAGCATTGAGTTAATTAGAGATTGACCTTTTTATTTTTTTTAATATTATCTCTGTGAGTTTTGCATGTCAACCAGGTTGACCCAAGTAGATCTAATGGGTTTTGTCGCAATATTAGATAAAAATGTTGTTCATTTTCCAATTGATTTTGAATTCATGATTAAAATATATTTTGTTTTCAGGAAACACATTAGCAATGTATATTTTTTTTGTTTAACTTTTTTTTGCTTTGGCCCACGGCTTAATGCAGGCCAATAGGCTACTGTGATCTAAATAAGGTTATTTGATGATCTAAAAACTAACAATACTGATTTGAAAAATTAGCAAATTTGAATACATAGTTTTCAAAAATGAAACTTCATTAAAAAAAAAAACTAAAAGAGATCGTAGAATCGTTGTACATACAAACTTATTGCACTGTGGGTTGGAACAATGTGATGATGATTTTACCTTTCTCAACAAAAATCATTGGCTTGGCTATTGGGGGTATTATAGTCTTTTTGCGAAGTTTATTAGTCACTATCAAATTAATCTAGGATAGATTACTCTTTTTATATTTTTACAGCACAATAAAATGACTAAATTAACTTTATAAGAAAATTTTATTTAACTAGCACCTAGGGGATTTTTTGAATTTTTATTTTTTAAAGCACAGTGAAATGACTAAATTACCGTTACAAGCAAAATTTCTTTAACTGGTGTTTATGGGATTTTTAGTATTCTCATTCTAGTTTTTTTTTTTTTTTGGTTATAATCAAGTTGAATGGGCAAGGCATTTTGATATTTAAATAATTATAAAATATTATTTAAAAAATAAAATTGGCTGGCGTGTAGAAGATATTTTCGCTTCATTTAGATAACGCGTGATAGGGCATTCAGTGACCAAATGGTGTCTGTTGGGACAACATTTGAATTATCTTGGTGGCCCCTCCATCACTAGATGAATTATGTGGCTTACTGACCTCTGATGTGGTGTCGATTACCTTTTTTTTCTCTCTCTCTCCTACATGATTTCTGTAGCATACCCTTTAAATTTTTAAATCAACATTTTTATTTGTTTTTCCTTTAAATATGGACTATCTTCTCTTAATTAGTATTTATTTTATTTTAAATAATTTAAAAATTGAATTGTTTTTCAATTTCATTCTCTATTTTTTTATCTTTTAGTTTAATCCTTATTTTTTTATTACTATTAGTTTTATTTGAGATAATTTTTAAAATTAGTTTTTTCTTTTTTTATTTCATCATTCTTCAATTTGTTTTCCTATTATATTTAATACTCATTCTTTTTATTGCTATTTTTTATTTTGAAAAATTTTTAAATTTTTTTTTTCAAATTTCATCATTTAATATTAAATTGGTTCGAATTTTAGCTTCTTGATTGAGTTTGAGTCTAAGATTTCATGGGTTGTAATTTTAAAATATTAACCCAGGTTTAGAAAATTTTTCAAGGTTTGCTTTTTTTTTTCTTCCCTTTTTTAAGTTTATATTTTTTTAGTTTTATCATTCAACATTTATTTAGTTCGAGATCGGGCAACATTATTTTTTTATTTGCTTTCTATAGGATTTTTTTTTTATAAGATTTGAAAATGACCCGGGTTCTCTGGGTTCTTTTTATTTTCTTTTTATTTTGTTAAATTTAATTTTTTAAAAGGAAATTATTTTTTTGAATTAAATTAATTGGTTAAATATAAGGAAGAGATATTCACTTCATAATATTTTGTTTGATTTGCTTTTTAGGTTATTGCTTTGACGTTGTGTGCGATCTCTATTAGCGTCTTCATGTAGCTTTTTGCAACGATGTTAGAACCACCTTGGTGAGCTCTTTATAGAGATGGAGTGGTGTCTGTAGTAGAGTGACGGTGAGTCTTTAACCAACTTTGATTTCTTCTCCTTCCAAGTATGATATTGACAACTTATTTTTTTATTGTTAGTTATTCTCATTTTTTTATTCACTTTATTTAATATCGATGCCTTTGTTTTAAATCATATTATTAAATTTATCGATCTTATTGAACCCAATTAAGTCAATGACTAGGGTCTCATATTTTTTTTACTTCTTTAAAAATATTGGCATCACCTAAACATCCTTTTTTATGTTATGAAATATCTGACCTGACTTATAACTTAGTGCGAGCCACTTGTCTAGTGTAAAGAAAAAATAAAGGGAAATTAAAATGAATAATTAAAAGAAAATAAAGGTTTGGTTTTTCTTATGTGTAGAAACTCTCACATTTCAATATAGACAGGGACACAACCGTTTTTTTCTCCATTCTTTTATTCTTTAATTGCATCATTTGATGAAAAATTTAAAAATCAATTTCTTTTAAGTTGTTATAGGGGATCAAATTCAAAAACAGAGAATCAAAATGAAAACCATAAGGAAACCAAGTGGCGAAGTACAAATTGGCTCCAAAAAGTTCTTTTTGGTCCATTACCCATTTCACTTTGAATTCCTTTTTAGTCCCTTTAATTTTTTAAGTTTTGCTTTCACCCAAAACCTTATTTTGTTCATTTTTAGTTTCTTAGTATGATATAAGAGAGAGAAAATCATGAGGTTATGGAAAAAAAAAAAGAAAATTGTTGGTTTGCTAGATTCTTTCAACAAAAAAGTTTATCTTGGTATCAACGAGTTTTTTCTTATAAAAGATTGAGGTATTTTGTCCTTCATCTTATATAAAAAAGTATTCCATAACTAATAAAAATCATTCTAGCAAATTATATTGCTTTGATAGAATTTAAATTATTATTTTTTTATAAGAAAATTACTGACATATGATTAAATAAAAAATTAGTTGGATCTTTTTGACACGAGATTGGATATCTTGACTATATTAACCTCTCCACTTCTGGATTTAGTTTTTGATTTGTATCAATATCTCTCTAACATTTATTTGTGCATATGATCTAATTTATTTGATTGGTTAATTTATTGATTTGTTGAGATAGTTTTTTATTTAAGAAAAAAAGAAATAGAATTCATATTGGCTCCAATAAAGGGTCCTCTTCGATGTCTATATAAAGACACTAAGAATTAGTTATGAAAAAGTAAAAGTCAAACTAAAATAAATTTCAAACCTTTGGGAGTGACATGTTACCCAAATGGAAAATCCGATTTCCATCCCTACCAAGATAATAACACCTCATCATGTCTATAGCAGCAGAGTCTGGTCATTGATGGCCCGGTCCTTCCACAAATCTTGGCTGAAATTGAAATCTCCACTGCCAATTAAAGGAAGCCCTTTCTATCACCAAACGGCTGGTTTTTAATTGTTGGTTCAAAACGGTTGTAAAGGGTTCGATTTGAGCTAATAATATTCGAGAGGATTTAACATCACCAAATGTCAGATGTAGAGGGAGCAACGGTCTAGCCCTTTCTGTGTGCGTTGAAAAGTTAACCTACACCACATGTTTCGATTCTGATCACTCTGTATTGAAATTCGAGTAAAATTGGGTCCGATCGTCGTCTCCAATTACTAGAAACATTTACTCCTGCGCTGAATGGATAAGCCATTGTTACTTGAAAAAGCATCCATGGCCCAAAACAGGGTTCTAAGCTTCTAATCCACGCAATTTAACAATTCAAGGGTCGGTAAGTGGAAGGGTAGATTGAACGACAACTTGACCAAATCGGGTGTAATTAGCCTAAATACAACGAGCACAATAATTCTTAACACATACAGGGGTTTAAAGGTTTTTTTCCCCAGCAAAAGAGGGTTCTTTTTCAAGAATACATGGCAATGTTTCATTTATCATAAACATATGAAAAGCTTGGGTCACAATGTCACTGCATCAACACATTTTTTTAAAAATATATTTTTAATAAAGAATTAAAACAAGATCATTTTGATTTTTCTTTTCTTCCTTCCTTGATGTATATATCTCACAATTGGCGTGATCAAGTTTAGAATAGGATAAAGTCAGAATAATTAGATTTTAGCGAGGTGTGATGGAGTTAACATCTTGATTAGTTTAATTCAAAACTTAGGATGGACAGGATCTCAAAAATGGAAATGAAAATGATTCTATTCACAGATTATATATCTCAAACCAGGCCCCAACCTTTCAACAGAAAAAATTGAAAA
Organism: Populus x sibirica; assembly: GCA_019202695.1. Lineage (NCBI taxonomy): Eukaryota > Viridiplantae > Streptophyta > Magnoliopsida > Malpighiales > Salicaceae > Populus > Populus x sibirica. The sequence goes on along the minus strand of JAGMVL010000052.1, from coordinate 840,510 downwards.
AGCAGGCCCATGTCTGACATATATATCAATTAGACGGTGGCCCATTTATAGATCTAATTTGGTTTTAAAGCCATGTAGTTTTCTTATTTCAAATTGCCCAGGTTGCCCTGAAAGATCGTAGCAGGCTAGCCGAACGGTTCTTTGTTTTTATATTTCATCTTGCTGAAATACCAGCTCCTTGCTCTTGTCTCTCTGTTAAATCCCAACCCCCAATATCACACTTCTGTAGAAGCAGATGTATGATGCATGAAAATTACCACCATCCAAAGAATGCCACAATAAGTTCCTCTTAAGATATTCAAAGCATGCCCATCAAGCTCCTTGATCAAAGAGCACCTCACCAACATATACAGATTCTCATTCGAAGGTCAGGTTTCATGCTGTTGCATTAGGACCTCGAAGGGAAATCAAATTAGTAAAAACACCACCATTAGTGCAAATCTAAGGTACAAAGGGTTTCTACTCAGTGTCATTCATCTCCATCGATAAGCATTGTCACCAGGACTAATAACACACTCCCAGGTCTCGAACATAAAGACATCAGCATACCAGCAGTTCGCATAGGAAACAAAATACTCAAGACCGGCTCGAACTCCATCACGGTCCAATCTCAGACAATAAGCTCCATTTATAAATTAATGCAATCACAACCAAACCCACATGAGCAAGCATTAAAAATCATCAAAAAGTCCCAATCCCATTGCTGGTTTCTCTTTACTTCACCATTACTAGTAATTAATTGTCCTTCTATGATATGTGAAAGACCATTGAACTTGGGGCTTATTTACATATTTCTCATAGAACATGCATTTGCAGTGGGGGAATTGCAACATACATAGAGGTTCAATTTAAACAAGTGAATATCTATGGAGGAAGCCTAATAGAAAGTTGGCCTTCAGAGTAATTTGAGCAAATATGAAATAAGAAAACTATAGTGTGTGGGCGTTATAAACGGGGAAAAGTGAGAATAGCGTTGCCTTGGGCCAAAATATATACAAAAAAAAAAAAAAAATTCACTTTCAAGAATTTAAGAAATAAAATAAAACAAGCTCCCCAACGGGATACTTCGATATATAATTTTTGCGGGCTTTTAACCATATACGAACGGAGAAAGGCACTGGAAAAGTGGCAAAGATTCCGCGAGGTGAGGTCATAATCTCAATCTGGGACCTTGAAGTTAAAATCGGTCACTAAAGTCCTCAACAAAAAGTTAATCATACATGGTCACATTGAACACATTGTTAATTTTCCATGCATGAGAGAGAGACAGAGAGACAGCTTTCACATTCAGTCACCACATTTTGATGTTATAAGCCAACTGTGAAGGCATATATTCTAATTCTCCTTCATCATAGTGCTGAAGAAAAAAACTAAGGATGCTGGTCCGCAATTGCCTATTCCAGGATACTTTGTGTGTCAATCATCTTTCTTTTTCTCTCTCTCTCTCATAACACTTTCTTAACATAGATGTAGGAAAATTAATTTTACGCACTAGATTAATTGGTTTAGATCATTGAGAGCAAACAAATCATGTCTAAAAGTAAACCAACACTTTGAACTGACACAAAAAACATCATCGGATTTTAAAATAGCACGGTTTAATTCAACAATTTCATCCAATTATGCGTGTGTGACATATTTTTTTTTTACAGTGGCATGATTACTATAACTAACCCCATTCAGTTCACCATTGTATAACTCTACAGTTACACCTACTTGTTCAACACTATACTTCGATTATGCTCTTCAAAAAAGAACATCGGCTCTAACAATTCCGTCTCTGTTTACCAAAGCAACCGGAATGTTTCAAAAAAAGTAGGCATACAACTACAAAACACTCATACCTTTTTTTTCCCTTTAAATATAGTATGTCTTAACCACCCAATAGCTATTTCATCCCCGTTGTCCACTGAACCTGCTCTAAACAATCCACCCTTTGCCGGATTATTTTCGATGTAATCATAAAAAGCTAATTTTTCAGGAATTTTAGACCAAGCTTCAGATAAGCTTTAATTTTCAGCCAGCCCAGTACTAACTCTTCGATATATTTCTTGCTGGAAGTATCCTTGATCCCATTGATAACAAATGGGACCAAATAATTTAATAAGGGTAGCTTCAAAAACATAGTTCCAAAGCAACAACAAAAATTGCAAAAAAAAAAAAAAAACAGCAATACTACTAGAAAGCACGATTTCAATATTTCTTATGCGTAATCATTTGTATTGATGTTGGGCTAGACAAACATTAAGATGGAATAGGCCACCCAATATGCCCAATGTCCCTACTTGCAATATGATGAGAGGTTATTCCTCCCGAAACGAAAGGATCAAAACCTTCCACACCCCATATTGGATTTACAAATTTTACTTTTCCGGATAGCCTATAAGGATCAAAAACCCATATGCCAGGACCATACAATCCTATTACATGAAAAGCACCAAACCCAAAACAAGCCACTCCTAAAAGAAATAAATGAATTCCAAATATCTTGGGAAAATCTAAAGAAAGTTTTTATATACATTCATCATAAAATATTTCTAGATCTTAATACACCCAATGCTAGATAGCTACCAAGAAGCATAAGCCAGAAAACACAATATGCAACCCAGCCACATCTTTAAAACTCCAAATACCCCGAATCATTATAGTTCCTCCTGTAACATTCCAACCACATCATGAATTTGTTATTCCTAAATGAGTCATAAAGGGTATAAAAAAAAACATACCTTGTATCCACATTGGATTGAGAAATAGGTCAGAAGGATCAAAACCTGCTAATTCATAAAGAGCCATCGAGCAAGCCCAACAAACAACTAAAGCTATATTCATTATATGGACAGTCAACAAATGATCGGGATCATTCAATACAATGGTATGAACACAATATCAAGGCAAACCCATGAAATACCCTCTTATCAATGAAAAATAGACATTATGTAATTTTATTGCACTAGAAAAAACTATATTATGAACATCCCTTTTTCAATGGATTATCTTAGAAAAAGGATTCTATTTTTTTAGTATTTTAGTCCAAATATCACAGTTCTATTTGTAGGAACAAAGAGAAGCAAATCTATTAAGTACCAGATAAGTACCAATATGTAATGAGAGGTTGACTTCATTTTAGATGAGCGAATGCATATGGATTTGTTTATAATTCAAAGAGCCTTTTTACTTTATTCATTTTGTTTTTTTTATGTTATGAAATTATCGAATATGTGCAAATAAAAAATAAAATAAAACAAAGAAAATAAATAAAATAGAAAAAAATAATAAAATAAAAGCCAATATCCATTATAATATTATTAAGACAATAAATTCATTATTACGCTTTCGCATCAAGGTGAAATAGAGTATTTCATTTTTGTTTATTTCATTTAATGTTTATTGGTGTTCCAAAAGCCCTTTTCGAAATCCTAAAGAGGATAGTTTAAATTGGATTGACGTATAATACAACTTGTTAGAGACATGGGGTTACTATGGGATTTCTCCATTTTCTACCACGATCGAGATATCCTCTGTTTCACCAAAGAAGGATTGATTAAATCATAAAAAAAATCAAAGCATGAAGTGGCAATAAAGTGCAATTAGATCTGTGCTTTGGAGGTATTGAGATTAATATTATTAATTAGAATAATTTATGGTTAAGTTGTTTGGACCAATAAAATGAAGTATCCAGACTTCGCTTAGAAAAGCCCAATTAGTACTATATCCATGATTACTATTTGTATCATAATCTATTTATAAATTTTATAAATTATAAATAGGAGAAATTTCAAACTACTAATCACAATCAATTAAATAATTTAATAAATACGTCAAATATTTTATGAAATGCGTGAAATGAATTGAAAAAAAAAGAGAAAGTTGTAGCAAAAAGACACGGTACTAGGGGCATTTGCCCTATATGTGCAAATCTAAATTGGACAGATCTTTACTTAGAGTAGAGCACAAATCTAAAAGAATTAAAGAAGCCCACCCAAGAACAAGATAATGTTATTGTGATTTGAATTGGATCCTAATAAAAGAATACATCAATGAAAAGTTAGTTTGATAAGTTTAATGATATTTTTTTATTTATAGGTAAACAAGTAAAAAAACCATCAATCTTGAAAAACGGAGGAAAAACCCTTCGTTATTCGTTAAATGGGATCTATATATTGAATTTTTTTTTCATGATTTTTTATGAACCATATGCATCAAAAGGTGAATGTATGGTTCCTAAGGGATAGAATTTGATCTTAATCAACCGATTTTATCGAGAAAGATTCATTTGTTTAGGTCAAGATATTGATAGTGAAATCTGGAATCAACTTATCTATGTTGTGGTATATTTCAGTATAGAAAGTGAGATCAAAAATTTATATTTGTTTATCAACTCTGCTAACGAATAGGTAATACCTGAAATAACTATTTATGATACTATGCATTTTGTGCTACCAGATGTACAAACAATATGCATGAGATTAGTTGTTTCAATGAGATCTTTTATTCTGGTCGGAGGAAAAATTACCAAACATCTAGCATTCCCTCACGCTTGGTGCCAATAAGTTTTTATTTTAGTTTAAAGAGAAAAGAAAACTATGTCTTGGCCATATGAAATATGAATATTAAGTAATAATAGCATGGCATTTAGAATTCAATGTAAGAAAAAAAAATTATTTCATTTTAACATTAGATTAGGTTTTGAAAGAGTAGTATGACATATTAAGGGTGTTTATGATTTTATCTTATTTATCGAGAGCCTATTTTAGTGTTGCAAACCTTTTTTTTTGTTTTTAGTTTTCACACCAAAAGGTTCTTAATGCTATTTATTATTATTATTGTTATTGTTATTATGAAAGAGGACTAAAAAGTGATTATATTTTTTTTTCTTTTTAAATAAAAAAGTTTTTAGGATTCCTAATTTACCGATGAAATAAAGCAATGGAGCCACCATAGTATTTTGTTTTCCTTAATTCCTCCAAGGAAAGGGTGGTCATTGCATCATTTACCAATCTAGGCTTTGTAGACTCTCTATTTTTTTTTTGGTAAAAGTGAATTCTCTAGTAGAGTTGTATGCAATGCGCAAGCAATGCCTGTACGGTTGTGCAATTCTATCTTTTTTTTTTAATTCTTTATCTCTTATAGTGACATTTTTATGATAAAGTAACCATTTATTATCTTATATCTTCAAGGTAATGATCCATCAACCTATTGCTACATTTTATGAAGCACAAATAGAAGAATTTGTCCTCGAAGTGGAATAACTACTGAAACTGTGTAAAATCTTCACAAGGGTTTATGCAAACAGAACAGGAAAACCTTTATAGGCTGTATCTAAAAACATGGAAAGGGAAGTTTTTATGTTAGCAGCAAAAGCCCAAGTCATAATTTGAGATTTTAGTTTCTTACTTAGGTTTAATATTCTATTAATTTAAATTTTATTAATTTTAATAAAATATTGAAATAGAATATGAATATAGAAAGAATTCATAATCATCTAGTTAGGATTGATCTAAACTAGCCTATTAAGCATACGATTTAACATGCCAACATAAAAACGTTATTTATGATACATACATCAACTCGTATTCATTTGATAAATTCATACAAATATAATAAAGTTACTGGGAAATAAAAAATAATGGAGTGTTAGTATCGGTTAATGCTCATACATAGAAAATAATATTTTTAACTTTGTTTAATAATGGTTGGAATTTATTTTTGAATAAAATATGGTTAATGGGTATAATTAAAGTCAAATTTAAAGTTAGTTTCACTCATTTTTAAGGTTAACAATTTATTGAAAATTATTTTTCAACATAAATTGTTTAACATGTAATATTAACATGATTAAAATAGATTGTGAGTGAATGAGAAATTAATCTAAAACAATTCTTGGTTGGCATATTTATTGTGAAACACAAAATCTTCTATTCGTTATAGGAAAAACACCAGATTGTCTTGTAGTTTATTTAGTGAAAAGTTAAAGGTTCATAAATAAACTTAAGCAAAGTTGTATCATTTTAACTCACACAAGTGCTTAGCTCGGGCCCCGGTCCTACGCAAAGTCTAGGTGTGATTTTTGCTAACATATTTTGATTTTTGATTTGGGTTTATTAGAAAATAATTTTTTGGCCCATAAAAAAATTATTTTTTGGTCAACCCATTGTTTTATTAAGTCTAGCCCATGAATATGATAAAGTTTCTTTCATAAGAGTTTCTTTGAACCTGGACAATTTTTACAGCTAAAAAAATCAAATTTAAAGCTAAAACATTCAGGTTTAATTCTTACTTTATGGTATTATTTTTTGTTCCCAAATCCATCGTAAAAGGTGGGGGTGAAGGAAGAGTTTTTTGCTTTGTTTTTCCATATTTTACACACTCTTCCTTGCCTTATATTTTCAATTTTTTTTTTTTCCAGTTAGTTTTAAGCTTTGGTTCCCCTTTCATAATCTAAAACTTATGTTTGTCTTTGTTAAGAGACATTTGAGTTACCTTTGGTTCATAAACCTTGTTTAAAAGTACATTTAAATAAGGTAATATTGTTGGAATCTTGGGAGACTTATTGCAAATATTCTTTGCTCCAAGTGAGGAACAATAAAGTCTTAAACATAAATCATTCATCACTAATAAGAATAAAGTTTCAACTATTTTAAAGTGTTTCAACAAGTAAGTACCTTTCATTAATTACGTTTAATCTAATATATTAGTATGCATGCTAGGACTGGTTTTCAATTTTTTATGTTTCTTTGGATACATGCTTAGTATACATGCTAGAACCTTTATATATTCTATATTGTATGTGAGTTTGCCACGACACATAAAATTGTATGCTTATAGTTTCAATATATATGAACTCTAGACTTTTCTTCAACATCTAATTTGTCTAAAATACTTTTATTATGATAAAATAAACATCCTTACTCACTACTCTATTATTTTTTGGTTTACAACAATTGTCAATGTTCATGGAGCAACTCTTTTCATTAAATATATAGAAAATGCAAGTTACATAAATACAGGAAGAGAAAAACTCTAACTCAACCCCTAACACTTCTGTAACTTGACCTCACAACTCCCACTATCTCAAGTAACTCTCTGCTACTATTGCAATTGCTACCTAATACAACTTCCCTTTATTGTTTGCCCATTCTTTATTGCATATCTTTTTTCTTTCAACAAGCTCTTTTTATTTATAGGTGAAAATGAGGTAAAGTCTCCCCATTTTTAGTGAAAAATGACATTCAACTCCTCTTTTCTGTAAACAATAATAACCACCTCTTTTTTTATAGCTATGTTGGACTTCCATGCACTTTCATGCATACATCTTTATATGGTTGCCTTTGTTAACTCTCCCTAGTCTCCTCCTTGACATGCATACAACTCAACAAGGAAAAGATTTTGGATTAAGTAATATTAAAGTTGTTTTTTTTTTTTGTCATTCCATCATTTTGTTAGAAATTATTAGTCTTACCTAGTCTCCTCCTTGACCTATTTTAGTGTCGCAGACTCTTTTTTTATTTTTAGTTTTCACACCAAAAGGTTCTTAATGCTATTTATTGTTATTGTTATTGTTATAAAAGAGGACAAAAAAAGAGATTATATTCTTTTTTCTTTTTAAATAAAAAAAACTTTGGGATTGCTAAATCACTGATGAAATAAAGCAATGGAGCGATCATAATATTTTGTTTTTCTTAATTCCTCCAAGGAAAGGTTGGTCATTGTATCATTTACCAACCTAGGCTTTGTAGACTCTCTATTTTTTTTTTTGGTAAATCTCTTGTAGAGTTGTATGCAATGCACAAACAATGCCTGTACAGTTGTTCAATTCTATTTTTTTTCTTTATCTCTTCTCGTGACCTTCTTATACGAGATAAAGTAACCCTTTTATTATCTTATATCATCAAGGTAATGATCCATCAACCTATTGCTATATTTTATGAAGCACAAATAGGAGAATTTATCCTACAAGTGGAAGAATTACTAAAACTGCGTGAAATCCTCACAAGGGTTTATGCAAAAAGAACAGGCAAACCCTTATAGGTTGTATCTAAAGACATGGAAATGGATGTTTTTATGTTAGCAGCAAAAGCCCATGTTCATGGAATTGTTGATCTTGAAGCAGTTGCATAAAAAATTGCAGGAATTCACACAAATCATAATTTGAGATTTTAGTTTCTTACTGAGGTTTAATATTCTATTAATTTAATTTTTATTAATTTTAATAAAATCTTAAAATAGAATATGAATATAGAAAGAATTCATAATCATCTAGTTAGGATTAATCTAAACCAACCCATTAAGCATACAATTCAACATCCCAACATAAAAAAGTTATTTATGATACATACCTCAACTCGTGTTTCATCTGATAAATTCATACAAATATAATAAATTTTCTGGGAAATAAAAAATAATGGAGGAGTGTTAGTATCGGTTAGTTTTTAACTTTGTTTAACAATGGTTGGAATTCATTTTTGAATAAAATATGGTTAATGGGTATAATTAAAGTCAGATTTAAAATAAGTTTCACTCATTTTTAAGGTTAAAAATTTGTTGGAAATTATTTTTCAACATAAATTCTTTAATATATAACATTAACATGATTAAAATAGATTGTGAGTGATTGAAAAATTAATCTAAAAAACTTATTGGTTGGCATGTTTATTGTGAAACACAAAATCTTCTATTCGTTATAGGGAAAACACGAGGTTGTCTTGTAGTTTATTTAGTGAAAAGTTAAAGGTTCATTAATAAACTTAAGCAAAGTTGTATGATTTTAACTCACACGAGTGCTCAGCTCGAGCCCCGGTCCTAGGCAAAGTCTAGGTGTTTTTTTTTGCTAACATATTTTGATTTTGAATTTGGGTTTATTAGAAAATAATGTTTTGGCCCATAAAAGAATTATTTTTTGGTCAACCCATTGTTTTATTAAGTCTAGCCCATGAATATGATAAGTTTTCTTCCATAAGAGTTTCTTTAAACCTGAACAATTTTTACAGCTAAAAAAATCAAATTTAAAGCTAAAACATTCAGGTTTAATTCTTGTTTTATGGTATTATTTTTTGCTCCAAAATCCACTATAAAAGGTGGGGGTGAAGGAAGAGTTTTTTGCTTTGTTTTTCCATATTTTACACACTCTTCCTTGCCTTATATTTTCAATGTTTTCTTTTTTTTTTCCAGTTAGTTTTTAAGTTTTGGTTTTCCTTTCATAATCTAAAGCTTAAGTTTGTCTTTGTTAAGAGACATTTGAGTTACGTTATCTTTGGTTCATAAACATTTTTTAAAAGTACATTTAAATAAGATAATATTGTTGGAATCTTGGGAGATTTATTGCAAATATTATTTACTCCAAGTGAGGACAATAAAGTCTTAAACATAAATGATTTATCACTAATAAGAATAAAGTTTCAACTATTTTAAAGTGCTTGAACAAGTAAGTATCATTTGTTAACTACGTTTAATATAATATATTAGTATGCATGCTAGGATTGATTTTTAATGTTTTATGCTTCTTTGGATATATGCATGCTAAAATCTATATATATTCTATATTGTATGTGAGTTTGCCATGACATATAAAATTGTATGCTTATAGTTTCAATATATATGAACTCTAGACTTTTCTTCAACATCTAATTTGTCTAAAATACTTTTATTATAATAAAATAAACATGCTTACCCACTACTCTATTATTTTGGTTTACAACAATTGCCTATGTTCATAGAGCAACTCTTTTCATTAAAAATATAGAAAACGTAAATTACATAAATACAGGAAGAGAAAAACTCTAACTCAACTCGTAACACATATGTAATTTTACCTCACAACTCTCACTATCTCAAGTAACTCTCTGTTGTTATTGTAATTGCTATCTAATACAACTTCCCTCTATTGTTTGCCCACTCTTTGTTGCACATTTTTTTTCTTTCAACAAGCTCTTTTTATTTATAGGTGAAAATGAGGTAAAATCTCCCTATTTTTAGTGAAAAATGACATTCAACTCCTCTCTTCTGTAAACTATAACAACCACCTCTCTTTTTGTAGCTATGTTGGACTTCCATGCACTTTCATATATCCATCTTGCATGGTTGCCATTGTTAACTCTCCCTAGCCTCCTCCTTGACATGCATACAACTCATCAAGGAAAAGATTTTGGGTTAAGTAATATTAGAGTTGATTTTTTTTTTATCATTCTATCATTTGTTAGAAATTATTAGTCTTGCCTTGTTGTTTTGGAGAAGTAGATATTTTTCATGTGTTGATTTATCAAGCTTGACACAAAAGTATTTTTAGAAAAATAGATTTTTTTTCTTAGATAATTTTTTTCCTTTATATTTTTTTCTATTCTTTATTATGATGCTTTTCTAGTTTTTCCTATTTAAAGTGAATATTCTTCCTAGTTTATTTTTTCTATGTAATATTATTAGGGTTTTCTAGTTTTTTCTATATAAAAGGTTGTGATAGTTTTTTGGCAAATGTAGAATGTGATAAATAAAAATTAATTAAGTTGAGAGTCTCTTTATAATTATGATGTTCTTGATACTTGTAATCAAACCCTTTATCCATATGTCTGCATCAATTGATATCAAAACCCAACGATCATTGATAGTTATTTTGTTTTGTTATGTGCTGCAGAACAACATGCCCGAAAGAGGTTGCATAACATAACATGCTTATGCATGAGTTTTTTTAGGAAAATAAATATTTTTCTTAGTTAATTTTATTTTTTTATTCAATATTATTAGGATTTTCTAGTTTTTTTTAAAATATAAATAGTTGTAATAGTTATTTATAAGTGAAAACTATGGTGATGAGTAAATATTAAGTATTTTAAAATTCCACGTGCTTTTAGTCTTTAAAATTTTTTATTTGTGAGAAATTCCTTTATTGTTTGCTTTTGTCCAAGTCAAAGCTAGCCATCAAGTCATCATATAACCAGCCATGGTGGGTGCAGGGAATCTGTTTATATTTTCCGCGACAAAATTAGATTCAATGTAAACGATAATGGGGAAATTACAATGCATGAATTCGATTTGAAGCCTAACGGTCACATACATAATCATATCTTACCATTTGATCATCGGAGACCCTTGCATGAGTCGAATTATGACGTCACTTTTATTTTATAAACGTTGTGGAGAGTTTTATTTCTCGTGGTTTAGTTGACATTTTAAATTATAAGAGAAAATCAAGGTTAAATGAAAGTTTTGGTGGCTTCTTTTAAATTGGTATTTATTATTTTTTAATAGATCCTTTAAGATATTGGGACAGAAGATCTCTTTTAAGATGCTGGGTTTTTTTAATTTATCTTTTTTTTTTTTTTTACTGGGAGATTCCGAATTACACTTTGTTGTGATTGCAACGTTCATGGTTTAATCGGATCGATATAGTGATTGACAGCTTGACCCAACCAAAGGAATCTATGACGTGAAAACTGGCCGCAAACAATGAATAAGTATTATGCACTCCTTTTCATAAGGGTCAAATTCTGGTAAATTTGATTGCAAGGAGGCTTCTATGACGTGAAAACTGCTGTCAAGCAAGAAAGCACAACATCGAAAATATGCTAAGGGAACAGACATCAGATTACCATCAATTGGTGGTGTGGGGTTGATTTCAAGTGGTGGTGTCGTTTGTACCGTCGTAGTAAAAATAATAATAATAATAATAAAATTATTATTTATATTCTATATTAAAAACAAAACACTCCTTTTTAAGTGTTTACAAATGTTACTTTCTATTATAAAAATAAATTAAGTAAAAGTTACGACGAATATATTCTTCTAGTGGGCATCTCATTGCTGTTGCATGGATAGTTATAATATCAAAATATGATATTTGAATGAGAATTTGTTTTTAGTTTATTTCTTTTGATTTTTATTATTAATTTTGATATTTGTAACTTTTATGATAAAACTAAATAACAACTATTCGATTGCATTCAAAATATAACTATCTAATTAACAATAATATAGTTTCATTAATAATTTTATAGTTTAATTATAATGTTTTGTTTCAAGTCTATATTAACTTATTACCGCACGAAGAGAAAGATATACAAATTTTTTTATTATTATTATTGGCAGAGATTTAAAAGTCTTAGTTGTATCATAAAGATATTGTCTCCGTAATGGACAAATAAACATCTTAAAAATAATGTTTTCACGCCTTTAAATTAATTAGCTTTAAAAAAAATAAAATAAAATTCCTCTAACTTATTGGAGGATGATGGTATAGCATTTGCATGCTGAAGCTGCCGCCAATAATTTTCTACATTAAAAAGAAGATGGAAATAGATTAGATATAGGCCATATTTGTTTTCCGGAAAGTGATTTTCGGGAAACTACTTTCCAAACTTTCATATGTTTGTTTGTCATTAGAAAAGTTGGTCAAAAGAAAATTTGGCTTGGTTTTCAGGAAAGTGTTTTCCTGGAAAATTTGGACGGAAAACACTTTCCGAAAGTTGTGAAAAAATTAGAAATATCATATTATTTGCTGATTATATCAAATTTGGTCCTCAAACTTTTGATTGCTATATATATTTTGTTTTGAATATTTATTTTTCAATTTCATCTCTTAAAATTTAATTTTTATATTAACTTTGGTTCTCATTTTTATAATTGTTATTTTCTTTCCCCTTATCATTTTCTTATTGAAATTTTCTTTCCCCTTATCATTTATCTATTAAATTTGGTCCTCATTCTTTTGATTGTTACTTATTTTATTTGAAATAATTTATGAAATGTTAATTATTATTATTTTAATTTCTTCATCTTTCATTTTAATTTTATTTTTTAGATTTGATTTCTATTATTTTGATTATTATTTATTTTATTTGAGATAATTTATGAAATTATATTTTTTTTTCAATTTCATTCTCATTCAACTTTTTAATTTGTAAGATTTGTTTCTTATTATTTTAATAAACTTGAGAAAATAAAATATTAATAAGTTATTTTCCAGTTCATTTTCCAACTTATTTTCCATTACACTACCAAACATCAGAAAATAATTCACTTTTCTGAAATTTATTTTTTAAAAATTTATTTTTTAAAAAATAAATTACTTTTTAGTAAACAAACGAGAGATTCCAAATAAAGCTAATCTAAACACCTTTAAGCTTGTTCTTCATCACGAATACAGAATATATATACCTGGCAAGGATAAACGATTTTGTTTTCAAAAAAAAAAAACTCTTCACAAATCACAAATAATATAATGACTCTCTTTCTCTCTTGCTATTCGCCTTTGTTTTTACGTTTCTTTAATAACTATAAAAATCTGGAAATAACTATAAGTGATGCAAACGTTTTAAAAAAATAAAAAAAAATGAGATTAGATCAAAACTTAATTAAATTTAATAAGTTTAGTTATTTTAATAATATGATTAAAAATAACAAGGATCAATAACAAATAAACTGAGCTAAACAAAAAAATTTACCATGATTAACTATAAAAAATAAATGTTTATCAATATTATAAAAAAATATCTTCCTAATATTCTTAAAAGTTTTTCATGATCTTTTTTGATAAAAAAAATATAATAACTTCATTGAAAACAAAATTAAAAAAACAATTTGAAACTCAATTCCCAACAAATCATATGAGATTGAGATAATCACGTAGAAAAAAACTAAAAAAGACCATGAAGCCAAATCCTCAATCAACTCAGCGTGAATGATGAAATTAAAATAAAATTTTTTAAAAAAAATAACTAAAGCCAACTCAAATTAATCTTCCAAACTCATGACTCAAATCATGAGGCTGAGATTACCTTATAGAAAATAAACCCAAAAAAATCACAATGCTAAATTCTCAATCAACTAAATGTTGAGAGATGAAATTAATAAAATAAAATAAATAAATAAAAATAATTTAAAAAATAATTAAAAATCAAAAGAATGATGATTAAATTTAACAAATAAAATGAAGTCAAATATTGAAGGATAAAATCCAAAAAACAATTCAATTAAGAAAATTATCAAAATAAAAAAATAATAATTAAAAGAATGAGGAACAATTTTGATATAAAAATTAAATCAAACCAAAAGCCAAGAGGGTGAAATTAATTAAAAAAAATTCAAAAGAAAAAAAATTAAAAAAATAAAAACCAGATTTAAAACAAAATAAAATGAAAATTTTTATTTTTGTCAAAGCTGCTCGGATATTGAGGAGAGAGGAGCGGAAAGATGGAGGAGAAGAAAAAAAATAAGCCTTCACATGCTTCAAAATAATACACGTGTCACCTTATTGGGAAGCCCTCACTGTGTAGAATCTAACATAACAATAAAAGACCTTATTAGACCATTAGAAACAACTTCATGCGCCATTTGATCATAGCAAACAACTCCCGTACGTTACTTTTCTCATTTTCATAGCACACCATATTTGTTCTGGTTTCAATGTAACTCTTAATTATCTAACATAAATATAATTTTATTTTATTTTATCAAAATAAATATCAAACGAGCACCGTAATTTTTCCTCGATATTATGAGAACCCTATATCTAGACAACCAAAATAAACTTTCAAGTCCGATCCCAAATAAAGTCAATGTGAAAAGATTAAACTAGAAAAAAAATTGAGTGGCTAAAATAAAAAACTTTCCTTGACCATGCAAATCAATCCGTGATGTTAGCAAACAAAAAGGACTCAATATTTCTTCAAGCTTCAAATTCAATCCTCAAAGCTCTAATTCTTATAAATCAATAAAATTAAATCTTATTTTGTTAAATTGAGCATCAATCGGGTAATTAAATATTCCCCTGACATTACGAGGCCCCTATACATAGGCATAAAAAAATCACCATGACCAATCCAAAAGATACACAACGTTAAAGGACCAAATTTAAAGCAAAATTAATTGAGATATCAAAGTGAAAAAAATGGAAAAAAAGAAATTTTATGGTTGTAATGCATTTATAATTACTATCTAACTAATCCGCATTACACTTTGGTCAGATCAAAAGTTTGTTTACGTAAAAAAATAGTTGTTGCTAATGTATTTTCTAGTAGTAAGAAAATATAACTGTAAATTTAAAATTTAATGTGCACATTAAAAAAAATAGATTAAGGACCAACAAATATTTAAAAAATTTTAATGCTGATTAAATACTAAGTTATGAAAACAAACACAAATTGAGATATTCAATATTGTACCATAAAGAGTCCTTTAATTTATTTCACTTGTATGACTAGAATTTTTTTTAAAAGAGTAATAATTTAAATTTCATTGAAACAAACTAATTTGCTACTATAAGTCTTACTTTTCTTATTAATATCTTTAATTTCAACAAAAAAAAAAGTCTAACATTTTCTTCGATTTTATTTGTTTAATAAAAACCAAAAGCAATAAGAAGACATACCCAACAAAATCTAAACAATTTAAAATAAGAATAACAAAGATATATCTCTAATTAAAACTCCTTTTCCTCATTAACAAGCTAATTTTGTTTTTATTTTTTTACTAGAATATTTGTTTTTCAGATAATATTCTATCATTATTTCATAAGCAAGTTTCAATTAAAAAAATAAGATTGTTATAATGTTGATGTGATTGTATTTAAAAATATAATAATAATAATACATTGCTTGAGCCTTGTAGTGGGAAACCTTTTGGCACTGTTGTTAGATTTGGCCTTGTGGGTAAATATTGAAGCCTCTCAACCTGACTCTTTTACTAGCTAAGATTTCAAATTAAATCGTGTGAGGGTTGACCTAGTGTGACACGGTAGACTTGGCTAATCTAAGGTTTCAAAAACTTGATTTGACTGAATATTTCAAGATGAAATCATTTTATATATATAGACAATGACATCTTGGATCGACTCATGTTAACCCCTCAAACTTGCAACTCGTATCATGGACCCGATTGAATTTAATAACTTTATTTTTTAAACTATTTTTCATTTAACAATATGATAAAACAAAATAGATACTTGAAGGAAAAAAACCAAATAAAATTAAAAACAAAAAACGATCATGATGGGCTGTTAAAAAAAAATACTTGCTAATATTATTAAAACACTACTATAATTTTATTCGAAAAAAGTACAAATTGAAATGTATTTAATAAAACAATATCTAAAATAAATTCTAAATTAACTTAAGAATATAACAAGATAATATATGTAATATATGTAATATAATTTAAATTAATTAATTTTAAAGAAATTAATTTTTAATTTTTAAAAAAACTTTAAAACAGTCCGGGTGTGAGGGCCTGAGTGACCTAACACACTTGGCCTCTTAAAAATAAGGCCTGGCATATGAGCCAAAAAGCACAGGTCTAGATGGAGTTTTTTGGACTCATAAAACCAAATTTTAAACTATTTTATCTGAAAATACCTAAAAAATACTCTTATAACCTCAATTAACTAATTTCTCAACTCAAAAAACCCCTTAAAATGGTTTAAAAATACAAAATTATACCAAAAATCTCTTTTAAACTTGATATACCTTTTTTTTTAGCAACATAAAAACTCAAAACCACTTTTATTACAAAAATCTCATCAAAATGAATACTTTAACACCAGACTTGGCTTTTGTTTGTTAACACAGTCTCACCAACTAAATATTTTATCTCTCCTCCATTATTTTTCAACAACCCTCTTATTCCTCAAACTCAGAGATCATTATGTAAAAAAAAAAAGAAGAAGAGATTTTCGAGTAAAATGTATAATTATCAAACTAAAAAGATAAAAAAATTATAAAAATATTAAAATAATTTTTATATAATAGGTGTTGACAACACTAATTAGAAAAAAAAAATAGGCTACATGTTTGTTTTATTGTTAAATGTAGTCTCCAAAATTTTAATATTTTTAATCAACAAAATTGAATTTTATCTTGCTAAGTTGAACATTAATTTAATACCAAAATATCTTTTCGACACTTCGAAAGCTAAAAATACATTAAAATAATTTGTTTTATTCTTAAAAAATTATTTTAATGTATTTTTAGATTGTAATTCATTTTGTTATCAATAATATTCTCATTTTATCTAAAAAATTTTGAATTCAAAAATTAAATTTCATCACACTTATTTCTCTAACTAAATTAATTAATAAAATTAAATATAAAGCAGTAATGAATCTATGTAAAATTTAAATTTAAAGAATTTTCATTGAGAGGCTGTACCAGATATTAACATAAAATCATTCTTCAAGATTTACTAATAGTTATTATATTATGAAAGAAACAAATCACAAAAAAAGTATGATATATTAGTTAATATATAATTTACAATTTCAAAATGCTTGAATCTCCTTTAAAAAAACAAAATGCTCGTGTCTTGACCTGACCATATCATATACTAAAAAGTATATAAATAATACTTTAGAACTTTACCTAATAGTAATTTAATTTTGTAGAATAAAATAATTATTTGATATGTGTATACAGTGTTGGACTATGAATATCAATTTCTAAAATATTGCTCGCTTTAAGTTCATAGGCGGGCATATTCTTTTGAAAGGCATTCATAGGCAAGGACTAGCTACTTAACAACCTACAAGCATCTTATCTCAATTCAATTCTTCTTGTGGTCCCTTATACATCTATATATTATTCGCGTGGGTGATATATATTCTAATTTTTTTTTTATTAAAGAGCAAGGAAGTGCCTCAACGAAAGAGGAAAATATAATGTCAAGAAACACATGAATATGGGAATGCGGTTAAATCTATGTTTTTAAAAGAAATTAAATTTTGTATATTTAAAATTAATATTTTTTTAGTATTCTTGGATTGTTTAGATACACTGATATAAAAAATAATTTTTTAAAAATAAAAAAACATAATTTTAATGTATTTTTAAATAAAAAAACATTTTAAACCACAATCACTACCACAATTCCAAATAAACAATGAAATTACCCGTTGTGTTGGAAAGGTTAAGCGATCTCCCAAGCCTATCAATATTTTACTTGCGTGGGTGATGATTTATGTAATGATTTGATTCATGATCATGAACGGCTAATGAACGATCAATCCAATGCCTTACTTTTATTCTACAATTTGTTTGGTTTTCATACTCATTGTGAGATTTTATTTACTTCTTGTGAGGCTCTTTTCCTTTCTTTCTTGTGGGGTTTGTGTGTCCCTTACGTGAATTTGTGTGGCTTCAATGTTGATTTTTTCAACGATATTGACTGTTGATGTTAAGATCTAATAGTGAGGAAAAATAATAGTAACTGGAATGGTTCCAAGATGGATTGTCAGGTTGTTATTTTTCTGAAGTATTGACCTTAGATCTGCTTCGGCCGTGCCACGAGTCCTTCTGTAAAAATCTCATCACCAGATTTTAACCGAGCAATAATATATAAGTGTTTTTATTTATTTACTTTTTATATCAGCAATCACATCCTCCAGTACTAGAGTCTAATCGAGATGAGATTGTGGAATTATTGCCCATTAAAAAAAAAGTACATTGTTCATGTTCATGGGTTAAAAACGATCACATAAGTTAAATTTGTGCTAATTTCTATATATGTTATTAAATTAAAAAAAAAAATGAAGAAAATGTCCATGCTTTCTACCATTCTGTTTTTTTCGAAGCTAGCTAGCTAACAAATTACCCTGCAAGCATATAAATATTACCCTAAAAAATATTTCTATACTTAAATCTAATTCTGGAAACATAACATCTATCTCGAGTGTTAATTTCAAGGATATTACAATGCACCACGTGTGTCCATGTCTTACATTCGAGGATTATGTAGAGATTGAATAAGGTTAAAAGAATGATTAATGTACCTATATGCAACACAAGACTTTTCTATGAGATGTAATATCAATGAAACAATAATGATCAATTTTGATTATAAATTATATAAAATTTATGAAGTTTATTTATTAAAATGAGAAACCAAAACACTTTTTATTAAGATACAGTGATAGATCTAATATGAATTATTATGTCTAGATGTATATGGACAAATAACAATTCATGTTATATATAAATATATGTATTTAATTATATTAATTGATAATCATATTGGATATAATTATATGTATTTATTGAAAGTTTGAATCATTTGAAAGGTTCAAGGAATTTGCAAATAAAGTTGAAATACAAACTGAAATAAGTATCAAGACATTCTGATCGGATCGAGGTGATGTATAATTGAGTAAAAATTATCTAAAAGAGAATGATATTCTCTAACAATGGATTCCTCCTACAACACTATAATATAATACAGTTTTTTGAAGGAGAAATCACACCTATTGGATATGATATGGTCCATAATGATCTATGCAAACCTTTCATATTCTTTCTAGGGTTATGCCCTATAAACTATTGCTTACCTTTTGAATACAGTTTTAATAAAATCTATTGATAAAACTCCATATGAGACATGGAAAGGTAGGATACCAAACTTATTATACTTCAAGATTTAAGGATCTGATATTTATGTAAAGCACATTGTATCTGAAAAGTTAGGAGCTAAGTTAGATAAATATATGTTTATTGAATATCCAAAAGAAATTATTGGATATTATTTTTACCATCTTGTTTAGCAAAAAATGTATGTCTCAAAAGATGCTACTTTTCTAGAGAAAGAATTTGTTCTTGAAACGAGTAGTGAAAGGAAAATAGAACTTAAAGAAACTCAAGAACCATAAACTAATATCCAATTAGAACTTGAGCCCAAATCCATAGCATTCAATGTTTAGCCTGAAGCTAAAGAAACACAATAACTTATAGATCAAGTAGGACACGTCATGCACCAATAAAATATGAACTTCTCATGGAAGCTAAAAATAATAAGTTGCTCATACTTGATGAGCCTATTAACTACATGAAAGAAGTATCTAATATTAATTATGAGAAATGGCTTGAGGCCATGAAATATTAGATGGATTCCATGTACACTAACCAGGTATAGACCTTGGTTGATCCATCTAATATGATAAAACCCACGGGATATATGTTGGTATGTAAAAGAGAGAATGACAAGGATGGAAATGCATGTACAAAGCTAGATTAGTTGTCAAATGTTAAAAACAAAGATAAGAGGTTAAATTTGATAAAACTTTCTCATTGGTGGCTATGTTAAAATCTATAAAGATTTTGCTTACTATAGATGTATACTATGATTATGAGATTTAACAAATAAATGTTAAAACTGTATTCTTAAATGAGAATCTTCACAAAGATGTGTATATGATACAACATGAAGGTTTTGAATTTAATAAATTTCTCAACAAAGTATGCAAGTTATAAAAATCCATTTATAGACTTAACCAAGCTTCAAGGAGTTGGAATATCTATTTTGATGAGATAATCAAATAGATTAATTTCATAAAAAAATATGGATGCACCATGTGTTTATAAAAGGGTTAGTGAGAGTTGAGTCATTTTTCTAATATTATAAGTAGATGATATATTATTGATACAAAACGATATTCATTTACTCTAATCAGTAAAGATCTAGTTATCCAAGAATTTTTCTATGAAAGATATGAGAGAAACAACCTATATACTGGAAAAAAAATCTATAGAGATAGGTCTAAAAATTGCTTAGATTATCTTAATTTACGTATATAGATAAGATGTTAAAATAAATTAGCATGGAAGAATCTAAAAGATGATACTTACCTACTTCACATGGGATACATCTCTTCAAAAACATGTGTCTTAAGACAAAAATTGAGAGATGTATGATGGAAAAAACTTCTTATGCTTCGACTATAAGATCCATAATATATATGATGCTATGTACAAGACCATATGCATTTTATGCTTTGATCATAACGAGTATATATCAATCTAATCCAGGTGAGGGTCACTAGAAAATAGTTAAAAACATTCTTAACTACTTAAGAAGAATGAAAAATATCTTTTTCATCTATGAATGATGAAATTATAGTTCATGGTTAGTTAGATGCTAGTTTTTAATCATATATTGACAATAAAATTTCAGTCAAGATATGTTTTACTCTAAATGATGGTGTTATAAGTTAGAAGAGTTTTAAATAAGAGACCACAACATAATTTACAAATGAAGCCAAATACATCTCTACGTATGAGGTGATAAAAAAAGGTTGTTTGTATCAAGAAATTTATCAATGAACTAGGTGTGGTTCCTTGTATTGTTAATCTAGTAGCCTTGTACTATGATAAC
Source organism: Populus x sibirica (assembly GCA_019202695.1). Taxonomy (NCBI): domain Eukaryota; kingdom Viridiplantae; phylum Streptophyta; class Magnoliopsida; order Malpighiales; family Salicaceae; genus Populus; species Populus x sibirica. The sequence continues at coordinate 819,393 of JAGMVL010000052.1, read as the reverse complement.
AATGAAGTCAATGCATAAACAAAAGAATTAAGGTCTCATCAATGATCTAAATAAGTTCTTGAGTGATTTTATTTGGTTAGAGAAATCATAAAAAGAACAAATATAAAGATAGAACAAGTATCTAATGAAGAGAATCTTACATATCCTCCCACTAAGATATTGTCCCAGTAAAAACATGATCACCATATGAAGGGGTATGATATTAGATACATGAGCGAATGAATTAACTACATGTGAGATATTGTCAGTGTATGTAACTTGTAGCCAATTAATTGGTTACATATAGCACTAACTTTATTCATGTAAAATATATTTATAATTAATAATGTTTTTTTTATCTTTAATATTCATTTATCTTAGATTAATGATCCTAATGTTTGAGTAATAAATCTAGAGTAAAGATAAAGTTCTTAGAACAAAAATTTTTGTAAAGAAAATTATAAAGCGGTTATAATTATGAGGTTTCTATTACATTAAGCATTGTTTTTAAATATTCCTAGTCAATACTCTATAAATTTGAGTTGTTGAGACTAATAAATATTATATTTTTTTTATGAAAGAAAACAGATGTTCTCATAAGTTGGGATATTAAGGATACCTAGAACTAATATATAGGTGTTTGCCAGATGACATGTATACTAAATTGACCAGCATGATAACTCCATATGAAGAGACCACTTGTGTCTATAGAAAAGCTCACATGATAGTTATGCAAGTGATTTTTAGACTTAAGATTACCAAGTTATCTTATGTCGGAATGATATGCTTTGATTTTGACTATATGTTGTCATAATAAAAGATAATAAATGAGTAGACATTATATATAACATGAATTATATAAAGGTATTTGAATGAGATTTAAAAAAAAATTTAAAATTTATTCAAATATTTAATGACTATAAGTATTAAGAACGAACATGATTTGACATACCATATACACTTCATGCTATAGTATCAAAATCAAAACATTATTGATGAAAGGAAAATACTGCTCATGGTGCTTTTCTAATATTTAAGGATCATGACAAATTGTTAGATGGTGCACTTGATCTTTAAATATAAATCATTCAATTGTTGAATTCATAATAAATTAAATTATTTAATTTGTTTAATCCTATTTTGATTAGGATTATAATTTATATTCAGTTAACCATATTAGGAATCTAATGGGTCATGAGTTATAAACAGTAAGAACCATTAGTCAGGAATTAAATTGAGATGATTAATTAAGTATGACTTGATGAAAGATATGTTTTAGAAACTATAAAATGAATGTAATTAATGCAAGGATTACAATTCTAAACCTATAAAAAAACAAGTATAAACTTTATTGAATAAATTTATAAAATTATTTTGAAATAATATACGTGATATTATTCATGATAAAAATTGATATTGTTATTTATAAAATTATTAGAAAATATTTATAAATAAAATGGTATGTCTTATATTTTTATGTAGAGAGAAAAACTACGTAGGTTAAAAAACATACGTACAGAGAAACACTTAAAACAAAAATAAAGAGCTAACACTCAAAAGCATACCAATCATTATTTTTTTAAAAGGGTTTTAAAAGATTTATCACTAGTAGTTTGTGTGAATTACTATTAGAGACTGAATATTTGGATAGCTTGTGATTTGTGAAACTCAACCTTAAATAAATTGATAAAATATTAGAAAGAAGATATGATATTCAAGTAATCTTTGTATAAACCATAAATGTCTTTAAATTATCTAACAAAATTCTTGGGACTCCAAAAAAAATTTAAAATTATTATTTATGTTATGTTTATGTGCTTTTGAAAAGCCAACAAATTGTAGTGCAAAAAGGACATCATATATTTAAGGGAAAAGAATATAATGCTCTATATGTTACACATGAGGATTATAGGGAGATTTAATAAGATAAAACAAATGGTTAATTGACCAATTTTATATAATGAATATAAGAGGCGTACCAAGCTTCTGTCCTAAGCTTGAAAGCGTTACACAACATGCGAAAATAACCTCCAAAAACCAATATACTAACAAGATATTTTATACAACGTATGTAGTAAAAGGTTGGTGTGATGGAATTGTTTGTAAGGGTAATTTAATGTTTGATAGGTTGCTAAAACCGTCTCAAAGTTTATGGTCTTTCCAAGGTTGATATAGACTAAAAAACGTAGAAGGTCAGGTTTGGATAACTTGAACACTTGTAGAGAAAATTCATTGAAAGGTTTAAGAACCGTCTGATGCCTAAGTTAACTTAAGTATAAGATAAGAGCCTTGTGAGGGTGTGTAGTTGCAAAGAATAATCACTTATGATTAAAAGAAAAAAGATGAAGCCATTTTTCTCCTTCTAGTAAAAAAAAGACTTATATTGGGGGGTTCAAGACTATGTTTATAGCCTTAAACCTATATGGATATCTCTGTGTAAGGGTAAGATATTCAATGTTCTCATCTCTTATAGCTTTAGGCTACTTGAGGATAAAGATTTAGAGTGACAACGAGTAACTATAAAGGTTGTTATAGTTATGAGTTTTGTAGATTGTGTACTATTAGTGATGATAACAAGATCAATATATAGGGGACACATGGCTAAAGGGTGTGCCTTCATTTAATGCATTTATATTTTTTTCATTGTAATTAGCTGCAAACACACCAAGTTTGACTAAACAATAGTGCATTTGAGTATAGTAGCTAGTCTTAGGTGAATTAGCCTCTTCGAGTATAGTAGCCGGTCTTAGGTGAATCAGCCTCGTCCAAGGCTTAGTTTATCCATGGGATTTTATTAAGCCTCCATATAGGAGTGTTGTTATATTGGTGATCCGAACCTCGTGATCATGCGATCACGTAACCTATAATCAAGATTGAGATTTGATTCCAAAAAGTCAATAGAGGTATGATATGAGTGTGATACAATGAAAGCATGTCTTAATCTTAATTTTAAGACACCAACACTATTGAAATGAAATCGAATGATGTCATGAAGCCAGTTAATCTTTGATAAGTTAGATTCAGTTCATTCAAGAACCACAAGATGCAAGGGTCTCTCTCACACGTTAAACTGAAAAGTTTAGAAGTTTTATTCATTAAAGGTGCTGAAATTTAGGCTTAACATGTGTTTAAATAGTTATGATAAATTAACCCTAATGGATCTACTCTTGTAGGTTGAATTGACCTACTTACAAAAACTAACCCAAAACCTTTACTAGTGAGCTCAAACTCTGATCCAAACAAGTCTTGAATCTTAGCTGAAATTCAAAGTATTAATTAAGCTTAAACATTGAAATAATAATGAAAACAACAAGTCTGGATAATAGCTTGTTGATGCCGCGTATAATATAAAGAAAAACAAGATAAAATATTTCAACTCCTTAGCTTAAATAACTCTTGATCGAGATCCACCTTTTTAAATACTATAGGATTACCTAGCCAACTTCTAAAGTCTTTTAGATGCTAGTAAATCTAATCTAAATAGGAATTTAATTATTGAAATTTTCTTTCTCTGTAGGACTAGGATTTCCTTTTAGAACATGAAAAATAATCTTAGAAATTAATTATCCTTGTAACCACCCATCACTTTCTTTCCTTGACTAGGAGAATCAAATATTTAACATTAAATAATTCTTCCAAGTCTAGGATTCAAATCTAACAGCCCATTTAGTTTCCTTGCATGACTAGAAAACTTATTCTTTGTTGCTAAATATTCTCCTAAATAATAGGAACAATAATGAACGAATTTCCTTTTCAATTTTAGAAGAATATTTTGTTGATCCTTGTAAGAAAAGGATACCACCATCTTAATTATCCCAGGCCAACTTTGGACCCTATATGACCCAAACTCATACTTATTAATATAACATAAATCAGACCTAATACAAGCTCCCAACAAGCTACTTTGCTGCCCCAATCAGACCCATATATGGGCTGACTTGATTTGACTGAATGAACCATAAAAAGGATTGGACCGAACCTATTATTATGTACAAATTAACCAAGGCTGTATAACTATCCCATATCAAAAACCCATCATGGTCGAATAAAACACAAACTAAATTTCAAGGAAAAATGCAATATTGGTTGAATGGCCTACCCATCAAACCCAAGCACAAAATCAAAGGCCCTTTATGAGAAATTCATGGTTGAACTATATCATTTCCTCTCTCTTCAAGAAGATTCATCATCGAATCTTTAATAGGAATAATGGTTGTTTCATAGGCATGTTGTTTAAACCTTTAGAATTCCCTTCTTACTAACACTTACCCCCAACAACACTGTATGGACATAGCGGCTGATAAGGATTTCAAATAAGAATGTCTTACTAACCACTTACACATGTATTTTTGAATAATAACCATGGCTACTATCTTTTGTTTTCCATGCTTGCAGCGTTGTTCCTCATTTTCCATCGAAGTATGAAGGTTATAAAATAATATTCTACACTTATCAGCTTCACATTCTAAAACCCCTACACCATACATGCCTTAGTTTTTTCCATTCTTAATCTAGAGCCCTCCTTCGTCCCCTCTCCATTGTTGAATATACGACACTTTGTTTATATACCAAAATACTCAATTCAACGTAACCAATCAAGGTCAGATGCTTTTATAACACAATCTGATTATGAATTTAAACTCCAGAATCAATAAATATACTGAAAACAAGTAAAATAATACTACGATTATAATTTCACGAGTAGTAATACAAATTACTACGAATTGTGAACGAAACGAAGACGCGAAATAAAACAGAAGCGAAAATTAATAAAGATATTTATTTGACTTCTAAATAACCCTAATATAACATAAACAAACTGATTTGATCAAAATAAACAATAGACAAACACGTTTTGAAACCGTATCAATTGGGCTCTATAGACACCCATGTCTAATTTAATGGTAAGATTCATGGACTTGTTGAGCCATCTAGACTCTCATTGACCCAAATCAATGACCCATGAGTCTTTTTTTTTGTTGAAGTCGAGAATAGATAAATTTAAAAAAGAGAAAGCATGAACAGTGTGAGCAGAGCTTTAGCTTTAGCTACATAGATTGTAGCCAGGGCATCAGCCTAATTACAATAAATAAATACAAGAAAACCTAGAACCCTACTATTTGGCCAAGCAAAAACAAACCCACACTAAATTAGAAATTAAGTAGACCATTCCGAAATACATTCATGATTCCTGTATAGATTAGCACCAGTATACCAAAAAGAAGAGTTGAGATTCCTGATCCTTCCTGCAGCAAAGTAATGACCCATGAGTCTATTATGGCTTTGAGTTTGCACTGGGATATAAGCTGTACCCAGGGGTATAACCTGAGGCATCATTGTTTATACTGATACTTATAAAGCTTCCTGGAATAATTCATAGATGGGTGGAGATCACTAGAAAGTGAAAAAATATAAACACAAACAAGAAGGTTTATGTTTGCTAGTGGCACTTAAAGAGTAAACTAACCCTTTTTCTTTGAGTTCTTCCACAAAATGGCGTCGTCCGTGTTTTTCAGAAGAGACCAAAAGTTAGGAGAGAAAAATAGAGACAGAATCAAATCACATGCGTGTTGGGAGTCAGCTAAGTTCGTGTTACTGCAAACTCGAAAACTGTTTGACAAAAAGGTCATTTAACGTTATGCATTGCTACAAACATGCTAACAACGTTTTTATGAGGGTTACTGGGGAGAAAAATGCTAACCACGCTATCACATTAATTGAGATTAATAAAGCAAACTTCAGCAAGTTTCTCGAGGCCTTTCATTTTGCATCTTTGACGTAGAAAACATATGCATCGTCCTGGACAACCCCTGTCGTCAGGTTATTAATTTGGTGAATAATAATAGAAAATATTATAATGATGCCCGACTTGAAGGTTTAAGTTTTGATTTGGATACTTTGAAGAAATGGTTAAGATCAATTTTTTTTCTTTTTTTTTAGTGATGGATGTTATAGAGTTAATATTAAGAGCTTTAATTGTCCAGTAGCTTTTATTCTTGAATTAAATTAATTTCTAAAAAATAATTGCTTTGTCTAAAAAATATTCAAGAAATTTCTTTATAACTACGGGGATGAGTCTAGCTCTCTCCCTCTCTCTCTCCCTCTACCCTAACAAAAGGAGTTGTTTCCACTTTCTTGATTGAAGGAGCAATCAATCATTGCTGGTACGCTTTAAATTTTTCAAAGACTATAATTTTGGCAATGAAGTGAAAAGCGACCTTGCATCTTACACACCATGTTTTAATTGTTACCGCGGAGAGTCTTTATATTCACGACACTCATCCAGCAAAAACGTCACAGCAAGATAACAATCAAAAAGAGTTAAACGAATTAATTTTTTAGGTTTTTAAATAGTAAGGAGTATGTTATAATCATATTAAACAAACAGGGACAAAAAAATAAATAAATTTAAGCATATGAAAATAATTTTTATATCAAAATATTAAAAAATAATATAAAATTATTTTTGGAATATTATTAATATTTTTAAATTTTAAATTAAGATGATTATTTAATATGGTATTAAAGTTTTATTAACTATATGATTGAGAGTTTGAATCATGTGACTCTCATTTTTGTTATTAATTTAGATCAATATAAAGTAATGGTAAACTATATAAGTTTGGAATTCAAATGATTTTAATTTTGAGTTTAAATCTCATGAATTATTTATTTTTTTTCTTTTTTTAAAAGAGTCATTGAAATTTAGCTTCAATTGATTGGATTTTATTAGCAAAATCAGATTTGTTTCAAATAATTGATTATTAATTTCTATTCAATCCCTTTGCTTCCCTTGAATTTAGGGATTTGAAAAGTTGGCTAAAATAACCTCAAGGTTTTTATTGTTAATATAATAGCAGTAGCTTGAATCCTCATTAGGGATGAAATTGTTATAAACTTTTTTAAGTATGTTTAGTGGTTATATATAGGAGAAATTTTATTAGTGATTTTTTATTAGTTATCCCACTTTAAAGAAAAGTAGGGAGAAATCCTAAGTGAAAATATTCCTATCATTTTTTGTGGGTCATGAGTTTTATTTTTTCTCTTCACTTTTTATTTATCTATTTTTTAAAGTGGACCTATGAAATAATTAATAAAATGTCACTAATTACTTTATGAACACTATAAAATTTCTTGTTATATCTATAAAAAATAAAAAAAAAGTCTAAAAAAGAAAAGACAAACCAAGGAACATCAATACTTTTTTATATTGAGTTATTTTTTGGTAAGTTCTATTTTATTTGTATACGAGGGGCATAGTTTTTAAACCTGATTCAAAAATCAATTCAAAGTAAGTTCCAGATTACAGTCAAGTGGGTTGACTCTAGCTAACCTAGATCAACTCAATTTTTTTTATTTAATTGAAAATAAAATTGACATCATTTAAAAAAATAAAAAAATTAACATATCTTTATTGAGTTTTAACTAGTAACCAAACTGACCGGGTAGTGAATTATACTAGATTAATTATTTTATTTTATTAAAATTTGATTCACGTATGATGAAAACATTAGCTAGGTTGTTTGAGTTTTAAAACAACTACGAGGGGTTAGACTCTCTAACAACAACCACACGTGACAACAAATGCTCGAGGAAGTAAATAGAAAACCCAATGGCCATGTGTTGCTAAATAAGATTTAAAATGACAAGAGATAAGGGGCATGACGCCGAATGCTGGCTAGTAAATTAAAAAAAAATACTGCAGTTAAGAGTGGTTGCTACGTCGTTTATCAGACAAAAACAATGATTATCGGCATGGAATTCAGATGATGGATAAAATGATTAAGCTTCTAGACCACTTGAATTTCCGTAACTATATTTTCCACATGTAGTTGAAGACTGAAGTTCCATAAAAGATATTTACAAGAAAAAGTTACTCCTCTTATTGTAATTTATTTAACAATAGAGGATTTCCAGAAACTTTTCTTTGTGTTTGTGCTTGAGTGAATCATCATTTTATCCTTTACATTATTATTATTATTATTATAATGTTAAAAGATTAATTCTGATTGATATGTTTGGTCATGGTATCATATTAATACAACATATAAAATTATTAGTAAAGCGAACTAATCCATCGATCAGCTAGTGTTCATTTAAATTGAGTTGTAGGTAATGAGAACTTAGGTTAAAGAAGCTTTTATCTAGATCATATATATATATATATATATATATATATATATACACACACACACACACAGTGAGAGCATAAACATCTTGACATTAATTTAACGTTTTCGATTATGTATTAGGAAGTGATATTCCATGCACTAGTTTATAAAAGTGATTTCTTAGTTTACCGTAAGAAATCTAAGTGTTCGGAAAATGAAATGAAATATTCTGATGGATATATATTTATTTTTTAATGTATTTTAAGAGCATCTTAATTAAACTCGATTTATTAATTTACATGAAGTAATATAGAATGAAAAAAAACAAAATCCTAGAGAAAAAATGTTTTGGGAAGTTCAATTTTAAAAATAAATCTATAACTTTTTTAATAATGTATCAAGAAAACAAAGCAAGATAAAAAAAAATTAAGAATGAGTTTCTCATCATAAAATTTAATTAAAAAAATTAATAATGGAACTTAAACTGAGCTATATTAAAATTCAATAATACTCGGTTTATAATCTAATAAAATGACAAATCAAATTCACTAATTTGGGTTTCTTTTGGAATAAGTTCAATGACTAGCTAACAAGTTTAAATCACTTGAGTTTTTTCTATATATGCACAGAAAATGGCCGAGTCTTTAAGCTAGTACATACATTCTAGATTCATTATTTCTTTTTAATAAATGAGATCTAGGTCCAATATAACATAATATGATAAAATCTATGCAAACAATTTAGAAATACTAAATTAGAGAGATAGTGACACATAAAAAATGATTGAGGATATTAATTAACACTAGTTGCAGGAAAGGAAAGAAAGAAAGAATTATTTTTTTTTATTTTTTTTTTAGTTTAACGTGGGTGTCCGGAGCGACTTGCGCGCACTCGACTAATCCCATGGGCCCTGAAGTTAACGACCATGTAAGCCTCCAGTGGCCATCATATGAGCAACCACAGGGCTCGAACCTAAGACCACAGAGGGAACAAACCTCTTGGTTCCAAGCTCTTACCACTGGGCCACCACCTAGATGGTTAAGAAAGAAAGAATTATTAACAATGAGGGTTGTAGCTCAACTAGTTAGATTTTGTATTTACTCTCTAAAGATCACTAATTCGAGTCCTACAAATCTTAGGGTCACTGAATGTTTATATGATCGTTAACTTCAGGGCCCGTGTAATTAGTTAAGGTACGTGCAAGTTGACCCGAACACCCACATTAATCTAAAAAAGAAAGAAAAAAAGAATTATTGACATATTGATATTCAAGAATTTGAATATCCGTTTATAACTATCACTCGTATAACTTAGTTCATTGGTTAATATTGTAAGGATTTTTTTTTTAATCCAAAAGGATGCTCACACACACAGCATTAATCTTTCTAAAACCTAACTTTCCACTCTCAGAAATAACATTAATTGTGTAAGATGGGGAAACATATTTTCTTTCCTTTAGAAATTTGTCTAGCTAATAAATTAGTATAGTACTTTTTAATTAAATTGTCAAGAGTCAGAAATGTATTTTTTTTAATTTATGGGAATGTCTATTAGATATTTTATATTTTTTTTCTTTATTATTTTTCCAAAGAATATAATTGTAAATACTATTTTTAATTCTTTCAAATCCCTTAATGTTTTGGAACCCAGCTAAAGTTGCCTTGTGGCCATGACAAAAATAATCGCGGGGTTTTCCATTAATATTTACTGCGTAGGACGCTAGTGTCCACTCCTCCTACAATAGTATGAACGTATTTTGTTTTGTTTTTTTGAACTTCATCGGGGCCACGAAAACACATTGACGAACCCATCATTTCTTTCTCGTTGTGGTGGTTGCACAAACAAAACAAAGCGGGGGGAGAGAGAGACCCACCCATCATCTTTTTCTCGTCGTGTTGGTTGTACATGTAGAAAGAGAGAGGAGAGAGGTCTGTGGTTGTTTGAGAGAGGTTCTTGTCCATGGAGATGTTAAGGTCGAGTGTCAGAGCTGCGATGGGGGCGTTCCCTCTGTAGTCTAGTTGCCACCAACGTCCATGTGGGACCTAAACTGATACCCTACTCATGGACCCACTTTGAATTTCCAAAAAAATTCCCTGTCACCATCAATGTAGGTCGGTCGCTCTTATCAGACGCACAGTAGAATGGAACCCCACTTGAAGACCAACGCTACAGTCACCATGATATCAGACCTTTTCTCATGTATTTTTGGCCGTTTATGTCCTACCGCACATATATATATAGTCCAATGTACATACTCATTTTGGTACACCACCAATATTTCAGTTACTCTAAGACTTTCTCCATTCATATATTTTGTCCTAACCTCTCTTCCTCACTCCCTCATTAATGACAGAAAACATGAGTATATCTGTGAATGGGCAATCTCAGGTCCCTCCTGGCTTTCGATTTCACCCCACAGAAGAAGAGCTCTTGGATTACTACTTGAGGAAGAAGGTCTCGTATGAGAAGATTGACTTAGAAGTGATCCGAGATGTTGATCTTAATAAGCTCGAACCATGGGATATACAGGGTGCTTAGACGTTTTTCTATATCTTCCTCATGATTTCTTTCTAATTTATTCAATTCGTAAAAGAAATCTTATACTTTTTCTCTTTTTCCAGAACTATAGTTTTTTATTTCCTCTTCAAATGATTGTATTAGATGTGTGCCGAATTAAGTGGTGTTAATGACGATTCGGTTTTCTGCAGAGAGATGCAAAATAGGAACCGCCCCACAAAACGATTGGTACTTCTTTAGCCACAAGGACAAGAAATATCCAGCCGGTACGCGCACCAATCGAGCAACTGCTGCGGGATTTTGGAAGGCTACTGGCCGTGACAAGGTGATATACGGCACTGGCAAGCGGGTTGGAATGAGGAAGACTCTTGTGTTCTACAAAGGCCGAGCCCCACATGGACAAAAATCCGATTGGATTATGCATGAATATAGGCTGGACGATAATCCCAGTGAAACCAATGTAAGCCTCTTTCAACCATGGGTCAGTGGTCATGTTTGCATTATACATGTTCATATAAGTAAGATGTTTTATTTATGTCAAGGTCTCCAATGTTATGGGAGAGGCAGCACAGGAAGATGGCTGGGTGGTTTGCCGTATCTTCAAGAAGAAAAATCTCAACAAAACCCTAGACAGAGCTATGAGTTCATCACCCATCACTGCAGACACCAGGAACCAGACGTTAAGTTCTTGCAATGAGGGCTCTCTAGATCAAATGCTTCATTACATGGGAAGTACTTGCAAAGAAGAAAATGAAGCAGAAAATAGTGCTAGATATCTTTGGCCTATTGACACAGCAATCAACCATGTCCACCATGATAATAGATTCATGGAACTTCCAAGCTTAGAGAGTCCAAACTCTACCAGTAGCCTAAACTTTTACCAATCCATGATCACAGAAAATGAAGGTTCAATAACTAACCAGGTGAGTTACCCCTTAGACTCTGGCCTTAACAACTGGGTTGCCCTTGATAGTCTAGTTGCTTCTCAAATCAATGGCCTGGCTGAAACCTCTAGGCAATCAGCGTGCTTCCCCAATGACCCCACCATGACTTATTGTACCCCTACTGATCTTCATCATGATCTCCAATTCCCAACCCTACGATCATCATTTTCGTTTCCATCAAACAGATCTTACCATGAAACTCAAGATTATAACAGTGAAATCGACCTCTGGAATTTTTCCAGTAGATCATCGTCCGACCCACAATGGCACTTGCCAAACACTAGTGTATAGCAGAATTACCCTACAAATAAACATTCTATAGTTCCAAAAGACAGAAGAGTATTATGATGACGGCAGTAGTTAATTATATATGTGTGTGTGATAATAATGCAAGTAATATATAGTATAAGAGTTCTTAGATGGGATGGCATTGTCATCCATTATATTTGCTTTATCAAGATGTCTGCCATTTTTGAATTTGTTTTTCTAGAAACCTAGCTGACTGTGGCTGTGGTGTATATGATTATACCTTTCTAACTGCGCATTAATAATTCTATCCTTTTATTCTTCTCTTACCTGATTCAGATTGTTTCAAAAGAGAAAAAAAAAAAAAAAAAACAAAAGGCATGATCAAGATGGTCATGTGTGTAATTATTTTTGAGTTGAGTCACATGGTTTGTCGAGTTGTTGAGGTGCTGAGCTTAAGGGCTTGTTTGGGATCCATGTAATATCATGAAAAAAAAAGAAAAGAGAAAGTTGTAGGACCAGACCATTTTTGCTAAATAACTAAGAATTCGAGAGAGATTCTTGCAAATCGCTGCTTTGAAAGGCATCGAGCAGGCAGAGATGAACGTCTTCCGGCTAATATTTAGTAATGTTGTGCGAGTGGTTTTAAGAATATATTAAAATAATATTTTTTAAAATTTATTTTTGATATTAATATCTCAAAATCATCTTAAAAAAACTTAAAAAATTAATTTAAAAAACGCAAAAACAAATGTCTCCTAGCTAGGAGAGAGGAAAATGGAAGTACTTGTAGTTTTGACAGGGATTAATTAAGTTGACTTGTTCCAAGACATTATTTGTCCACAAAAGAAAAAGCACCAATAAAAACCAAGAAAAGCTGTTCGGCAGTGAAAGACGATCGATCCACGACAGTCAGTCATGCATGCGTATCTCCATCAAATTTACGAGGAAGCTTCTCTTTTTCGGAGAAATGTTTTTTCATTGTCTCTTTTCTTTCCTTTTTTTTCTCTTCAATAAATTCCACATAATAAATTTTCCCATCCCAGCCAAAAGCGCCAACGCCGGCATATCTGAACAAGTTCAAGCTCCATACTCAGAGGCATGCTTTTAAATCACCACCACAAACAAAAGAAAGCAATATTATTTGAAGTGTTCTAGAATAGTACTTTGTTAACAAACAAAATGATAGCGTTGAAGTTTGTCTCTTTTATTCTTTTTAGGTTCAACCCAGAAGCAGAATCATTACTAATATTTCTTATTTCAAAAAGTTATTGAATTTAAAATAAGATTTTACTTACGAACGAAATTGATTTTACACATTTTTACTATAAAAATAATATGATCATTGATCATTTTATGTGTAGATATATAAACAATATTAATAATTTTGGGTAATTAGAGCATGGCACGAAAAAAACTAGTTTTTAATTGGGTATACTTGAGTGAGATTTGTGAATTTATATACAAAATTATAAACCAATTTTTTTATAATAAAGTAATATATTCTTTTTAACTTTTGTGAATGTATCCTAAGTGTACGTTTAAGAAGTTAGGATTAAATTAAGAAAAAGGTACAAATAAGTTAAAATAAATAATCATTAGTTCTATGATATTATTTTATCACCAGTAAATCCGCTTTCAAGTTCTTCTTCCAAACAAGTTTGGTATTTTTTTTTAAAAAAAAACAAAGATTATCACTAACATTTTTTTTCTTTTTTAAAAATAAGGTTTACAAATACAAAGAATTATGTTTTTCCTCTTTTATAATCATATTTTCATTCAATTTTTTAATTTATAATACTGATAATATAAGAAAAATTGATTACAGCAATAAAAAGGTTTACAAGTGAGAAAAATTAAATTTTTATAAATTTTTTATAAATTGTTTTTCAATGAAAACTGAAAAAAGAAAGAGAAAAATAAAAACCACTTGAATGGTAATTTTTAAAATATTTATGAAGGATAATATATGCATCATAATTAAATATATTTTTTAATAAATTATGAAATTACTTATTGGTATTAGAAAAGTATCATAGAATTGAATGATCATTTATTTTTTAAAAATAAATTTATTAGTATTTTTTCTATAATTAACTAGGATATAAAGATATTTCTTCTATTATATATAAATTGTAGAAGGATCCTCCTATATGTGATGATTGTTATAATTGAGCCTTCTAGTTGTATTTTATAATTCCTATTAAAGAATTTTATTGCACCCAACATGATGTTAGGGACATCTATAATTAATAGAGAAATTGGAAAAATATAGTCACAACCTAGTAATTTAAGAACTTAAGAATTTTAAAATAGACACTCGTTTCAAAGATCTAGGTAAGAAGATGACTATGTATATGGAAATATAGACATAACCCTTACTATATCCTTTCAAACAAAAGGTTATATTTACTATATTTTTTCTCTTAAATTACATGTCATTAACTATCTGAATTATTTTTAGATTATTCATGATTTATCTTAATTAATTTCTAGTATTTTGTGAAAAAATAATGTTCATCCCTAGAAATAGGAGACTCGTCGATTAGATATTTTGTGAAAACGTTGATGTCATCTTTAAAAATAGAAGACTCGTTGATAAGTCGTTCAAAAAAAAAAAGGATGTTCAATTTGTCTCTAAAATAAGAGACTCGTCAATTAGAGCATTCATGAAAAATTTAACGGTCATCCCTAAATATAGGAGACTCGTGGATTAGGATATTCATGAAAAAATTGGCATCTAGCCTAGAAATTAGAAGACTCGTCAATTATTCTATTCAGGGAAATTTAAATGTTTGTTCCTAAGAAAATAAGAGCCTTGTCGAATTGACCATTCAACTCGTCAATTATACTATTTGCAAGAAATTTGAATGTTTGTTCCCAAATAATAGGAGCCTTATCAAATTGACCATTCACAAAGTTTAAATGTTTGTCCTTAAAAATAGAAGACTCATCAAATTAGTCAATCAAAGAATTTATAAATTATTGCCAACATCATGAAAATTTATTGATTTATTTTTAATTTCAAACACACATGAAATATATGACAATGAATTTAAATTCATGAAGTATGCGATTAACGTAAAGAATAGAAGACAAAAGTAAAACAAAAACCCTTGACTATTTTTTTGTTATAGATTTCACAAACTAGAGGAACAAACATTCCTCCTACCATGTATAATCCACTACACATGGATTGGAATCCTAAAAGGTTAATCTTTTTATCCTATAAAATTAAAACTCAAAAGGCACCTAAAACCAAATCACACTACATAACAACAAGTCTCCTCATAGTCATTCATTTTACTTAAAAGAACTCTTTCTAGCATATTTTTCTCATGAATTTCACAACAAAAAATAAAAAACATTCATGTTTTGTAATTGTTAACTTCTAACAATTAAAATCAAATCTTATTCATGTGTAGCAAGCAAACCATAAGGTATGCAATGATTAATTGGCTTGAGAAAAATGATGAGGACTTACCTAAATGATGATATTATTGTTGGTGCTGCCACCATATTATTGATATTTCTTTCATAAGGGTGAAAGATGCAACTCTAAACCTAGTGAGGTGGTTGTTGTTGCAATGTAGATATTGTTTTCCTTTTTCTTTAGCAGGTCTTATTATCCACCCTCCTTAAGCTCCATTTTTTTATGCCTTACTGTTGTTATAAGAGTTGCTACTGTTTTAGTTATGGAGGTAAGGCTGATATATAAGAAAAACTTGTTGTTGCTGCTGCTAAACGCATAAAATAGCCAAAAATTCAAGAATCAAAGATGAGGCTATTACTGTAACTACAGAGAATAGTATTCATCATTATTTTGATAACCCTTCAACAAAAATTCAAAGTTCTCTTTCCTTCTTTGTTCTAAACCTAAAACCTCTCTTTTCTAACCATGTTTCTCCTTTCTCTCTCAGTTTCATGTTATTATTTCCTAACACGGCTTCTTTACCCTTTTTCTTCTCTCTCAATCTCTCTCTCTCTTCTTTATTTTCTTTTTGTTCTCTATATACCTTTTTTGCTCTTTCTTTTCTTTCTTTTTTCTATCTCCTCCCTTTTCTTTCATGGATTAAGAGTAGGTGTTATTTACATGAGCTAAGGGATATTCTAGGGTTTCTCTACCTCAACAAATCACAACCCTTGAACCCCCTTTAAAAAAAAATCATAATCATTCAGCCATATCTAACAAAGTTATACCAGAATATGGCAAGTAAATAGGGTGGCTAGGAAAAGAGTTTTGACATGGTTTAGTAACATTTTAGAGGCTTATATATGCATGGTTTTGGCTTAGGGCTCCAAGTGGTATGGCATGGAGTATGGTGGTGTGTTGTTTGTCTCTTAAGTGGAGATAAAACAAAAGATTGAAAGGGGCAAAGTCAACTTCTCAGGTGAAGAACTTTAAAAACTGTAGACCTAGGTCTAATAAAAAAAAAGAAGGGGAAGAAAAAAAAATGACATCATTTCTCTTGTATTGAATGACATCGTTTTGATCTCGGGAAAAATAAGGGTTTCATATTTAATAAAACAAATGATGTAGTTTTTCAAGGTTGAGGTGTACTATGATCCTAGAATTTCCATGCCTTTTTGGTTTTGATCATTGGTCTTGTAAATCTTTATTCTTTACTCAAATTGGATTTAATCTTTGGATTTCTTTTAATTTTGCCCCTAATCTGACCTAATTAAATCCCTATATTTTATTGTGTTTTGCAGTGTAGTTCTTGATTCACCAATTTGTGTGTTTTTTTTATTAAATTGACTCTAAATTTCAGTTTTTGTCTTCAATTAAGCCCCTAATTGAATGAATAAAACCTCCTAATTTTACCACCTCTTTCATCTTAGTCCTTAGTCCTTTGATTCTTCAAACTTCAACCAATTTTAGCCTCTTTCTTTATTTTTCCTCTTAAATCAAACCCTTAATTTCCCCTTAAAAATTATTCTTGCCTTTTGTACCTACTTTAGCTTAGTCCCTGCTTTTTGAATTTAATTATTTTTTTTATTTTATCTCTATTTGTATTTTTATTTTATTTTTGTATTTTTATCATTTTTTCAGCAGTTGCCTTTTTTGTCTCTAAATTTTTCAAATTTTATTTGCATGATGTAATATTTTTTGAGGGGGTGAAAGTTGGGTTATGAAAAAATATATAATTGATATGAAGTTAATTATAATTTCTTAAAATTTAAAATAATAGAAGATCTTCATATCTAAAGATAGGCTTTCTCTGAGTCAAGGAGTTTGGACAAAAATTTATTTATAGTGATTCTAAACTAGCTCAAACAACTTTATAAGATAGCATATTGATTTGTGAATTAGATTTCATAAAATAAAAAGTACCAATTCTTTGCTTGCTTACTAGTTGAAACTTCTCCTGTTCTTTATCCGTAAAGAAATAAAAATTGTGGTTAATAAGTTGATAAATAATATTAATTGTCATTATCTTTGGTTTATAAGTTCATAAATAAAGAAATACAATTCTTCTTTGGTTGGATTCAAAGTTTAAACTTGTCAACCAAATTTAAGGAAAAGAATATTATATTGTTGAATATAGTGTGATAAAGTTTATTTAGTTTTTATTGGTAATAATGCATTATGTTTTTTTTTATATTACTTTGATGTAGATTTCTTTTCGATCTTGAGTTATTGTGTAAGTTATATATAATTTTGGTAAAATATTAGTTTAACATATATTTAGGAAATTAATTAGTCTATTATGTTTTTTGTTTTTGCTATAAGATAACTATTGTGTTATTTGTTTCCCAAACCATATTTTTTATTTTATGCAAGGATTTTTCATCATGAATAATAAAATATTTGAACTTTTCTCACAATATAAAAAAAATTATATGTTTCCTTATTTTAATTTTTTGTATCAATATAATTCAGACTTGATTAAACATTATCCTTTTACTTATAAAAGAGTGTATGAGAATAATAAATAATTTTACAATATGCAAAAAGTGGTTGTAAGCCATAATGTTTATGATGAAAAATTAAAATTATTTTAATCTATTAGCTCAAAAGTCCTAAAGCGATTATTTCCACTTTAATTTTGAACATTTTTCAACTGAATTATTGCTTCGTACTCTTTTTTTTTTTTTTTTTTTTTTGTAAAATTGCATAAGGCATTCTTTATCTACGCTAGCTGTTTCTTCTGATCGCAAACTAATTTATACATAAGGCAGATGGTAGTGTCTGCACATGTACGTTTGTAAAAATAAATTTTCCAAAGAAGATTATGAAACAAATATCTTGAGTTAATTTACCACAGCTTTTCATTATTTGGATGAAACTCGGTCTGGTCTAATAAATTGATTTGGGCGACTCAAAACTTTAATCACGTTTTAAATTATAAATTGATTTTGTAATTAATTCACTCAATCTAAATCACAAATATTCTAATTTTTTGAAGTTTCGATACGAAATAAGGACACCGCACTTTACATTTTTTTATATCATGAATCAATATGAATTCTTTTTAATTTTTTAATGTAAGATAATTATACTATATTTCATATTTTTGTTATAAACTCTATTCACAAATATTATTTAAAAAAAATTCATTTAAGATATTAGAATTTTAAATATTTTTTTTTATGAATTGAGCCAGATTTACCCATATAACCTAAAACCTGATTTTTTAATTGAATGATTCCCAAACCGACTTTAATAACTATTTCTTGAATATTGTATGAATTCGTGACATTTATTTGAATAAAATCGTGACACATAATAAAGGCCTGACATCGAGTCAACTACAGGATATGTACAGAAAGTAGTAATTACATACACAAATGAAGCAACTGCTAGGTGCCTATATAAAAATTGAATTGTTCAAAAAAGTACCCCAAAGAAAACAAGTGAGAGACAACAGGCAGCAAGATTCCAGGCCGTGCCATCAATGCCACCAACCACCGATGCGTACGTCTTCTTTTTCTAGGCACGCAGCGACTGCCTGGTTACTTTTTTTTCCCCTTGGAATTCGACAACAACAATATTCGTATGCACAATCTCGTGTTTCTTTTTTTTTTTTTTTTGTTGATCAATAATTTCTAGCCTCATCATGCATCTCGCCACCATTTTCCTTGGGACAAAAGAAAACACGTCTATAGTATTTCTTTAATTTCCTTGTTATTTATGTTAGAAGATGGCAAGATATAAGGATTGGACCTGCTTGATTCTAAAAAAAAAAAAAAAAAGGCAATTCATCCATTTGAACTTGAAAGAATTGAATGAACTAACGTGGTTTTTATGAACCAACGAATCGGATCGGACCATCTAGGTTCAAAAACTATAAAACTAAGATTTTTAATTTAAAACTACATTGTTTAGATCTTCCTAAAAAAAACCTTATTTGAGACCATCTCCTTCTCTTCTTTGTTTTTTATGATGCAGCCTATAATGAAGATAATGATTCTTTCTTTTTTGTTCTTCAATTATATCATCATTAAAAAAAGGAAAAATAATTGTTGATTAAGGAAAGGGGATGCTTATTCAAGATTCTCTTCAATGTATTCTTGACATTGTTGTTTTGGATATTATTTATACGATTAATTGACTGACTGATTTATTTTATTTTTTTCTTGCAATTTGTATTGTTTGGAAAGAGGGATTGCCTACGCGAAGCATTGTGTATGTAAGAGGTAGGTAATACTTGGGATTCAAAACATTTTTCCAATCTTTGAAAACACAACAACAAATTAGTAACACAATATCTCAGACAAGCCACAACAATATAAAGACGACATTACACCATAATGGGATGTGCACTTGTAGGATTTCCATTGATTCAAGTCATAGTCCACACTATTGCCCTTGATAATTTACCATATATCATAAGTAAAAATAATATAAAATCATTCATTAGCCTTCACCTAACAGTTTAAGTTCTTAGATTAAGATGATTTTTTAAAATAATATTAGAGTTTTAATGCAATTATTAGGTATATCATAAGTTATATTTCCCTTTCTCGCATAAACATAGATCTTTTATAAATATTTACTAAAGACTAATACAAAACTAAATATTAAGCTTTCTCTAATAGTTTAAGTTTATGGATTGAGATGATTCTTTAACATGATACTAGAACTTTAAAAATAAAAAAATCAGGAGTTTAAATTTCACTACCTTTATTTTTTCTAATCAAATAGATAAAAATTAGATACAGGTTGGTAGTAGGTATCTGAAAGTTTCAAACTCAAATAAATTTAACTGAAAAGGGTGTATTAAATATTGAAATAATATCATTCACTAGACTTCACCTAATAATTTAAGTTTTTGGATTGAAATGGTTCTTTAATATGGTACTAGAGCCTTCATGACCAAATAATTTAAGTGTTTGAAAATTTCATCGCCTTTATTTTTCTAATTAAATTAATAAAACTAAACACAATGTAGTAGTTGATTTATGCAAGTTTTAAACTCAAAAGACTTTAACTAAAAAAGATGTGTTAAAGTATAATATAAAATTATTTGTTGGGCTTCACATATCAATTTAAGTTATTTTTTTAGTTAAGATGATTTTTTGGAAAAATTATTCATTATTCAACAGAACAGTTATAAGTTGAGATGGATGTTGTAACATAGATTTGACAAGTGAAAGAGTATCAAAGAGAGGAATATAATTCTTGATACATTGAATAATATATTCTAGAAGTAATTCCATAATAATTGCGAAATAGTAGCAAAATTAAAATTGTTAGTAACATAACTTTGGGCACACCTATACATATACAAAATATGTCTTGTTCTTTTTCAATATGGTTACAAAATGATCAACTTGATTTGAATATCAATTTTAATTTTTTAATCTTAGTTGTGCTATTTGTTTTTATATTTGCACTCTATTGTTTTTGTATTTGGAATAGATTTTGTTACAAGTTGTTTGAATTTTTGTTATTTTATCTTTTATAACTTTAACATACAGTATTATTTTTACAAATGTATCTTGTTTTGATTGTTTTTGCTTTTTATTCAAATATTTATGTGGCAAAACTATATTTTAATCTATGGGGTTTCATGTGGTTAGAACTTAGTCTTTGATCTTTTAAATCTAATTTTTGATCAGTAAGGATTTATATTTTTTTTGTTGGGAAATATACCTCTTAGTAACTTAAGTATATTTTAGAACTTAAAAAGCTTAAAGTTTAGCATGCCTAAGATTTCAAAGACTTAATGTGTCCTTCTAATATTTTAGAAATTATGGAAATGCATCCCTACATCTCTTTTTTTTTTCTTTTATAATAGAATTAATAACTAGTACTTTAAGATTAATATTCATACATTGAATTTAATTAAGTTAATTTTTGTAACCAATTCAAAGGTTGTTCTTGTACACTAAAATCATGCAAATTTGATCTAAAAGTATGTAACTGGTGTAATTTTATAAATTAAAGCATAGTTTGAATCCTAGTTGACTTCAATTAATTTCCTCTATTATAATGTAATGGAAGGATATATGAGCATTTTGTTTTTAATTTTATAGCCTAAGATACGTTGAGTTTTGTTGAGATGTGCCATGTATTCAAATCCTAATTATATAAGGACTTCACATTGAACAATGATAATATTATAGACTTAAGATTGTTTTGTCTACAAAAAATTCTTTATAGAATTAGGATTATAATTGATCCTCAACTCATTAGGATTAAGACATGTTCCATTACCAGATTTAACAGTTTTACTAACAAAAATTTCCATCGGTATTTATACATATTTTATCGGTAAATATTTTACCAATGGGCTCATGGACGGAAACAATCCATTGAAAAAAATCTCGTAAGTAATTTCTGGTTTGTCGGTAAGTCCATCGGTAATTAATTTACCTATAGATTTACAGACGGACAAAGCATGCCAAAAAAATTTACTCGCTCAATTACGTCGGTATTTTCCTTGAGATGTTTGTTATATCACCGATGGAATACCATATGCAATTCTGTCGGGGAACGTGTACCATAGTTAGATAAAGCATTAATTGTCAGTGCGTTGGAACTCTCATTCCGTCGGTAAAAAAAGCATTAATTATCACCTTCTTAAGAAGTGAACAACACTTTAAGAAATGAATAGTTTTGATCGCCACTGAAATATACCGACGGAAAAATTTCATCAGCATATCTGTGTGTAATTAACACCATGAATAGTACTAGAGAGAAGAGAAACAGTTCACTTCATCTCTGGAATATACCAACAAGTACATTCTATTGGTATACTCGTATGCAATTAACACGAAGAACAATGCTAGGAAGAAAGGGAACATTTCTCTCCACCTTTAGAATATACCGATGGACACATTATATCGGTATATTTGTGTGTAATGAACAGTGCCAATGAGAATGAGAACAGTTCTCTTCACCTCTATAATATACCGACAAACATATTATGTCAGTATTTTCATCAGTGTAAAACAATGTTCGATGCCAGATTGTATCTATATTCTCTATCTATTCATCCTGTAAATAATTAGATTCACAGTTGTATGCACAACACGATAACACATGTTCACATGACAATAATCAAATAAATACTTTCTTATCATTCAATAATATTTTAACATCATTGTCATTACATTGAAATGAATTTCATCCATAAATATTACATTATATTTTATGGCATTACAAATTCTTGTTGTCAAATTAATCAAAATTGTCTTCTTCGTCATCAATTGACTTGTCTTCATCTTCATTGCATTCTTCTATGTTGATTTTGTCATTATCATCAACTTTATCTACTTGTATATGTCTGCTAGAGCTCAAAACATCATTTAATTCATCAGCGTCAATACCAACAAAAATATTATTAGTGATGCAAAAAATTGAATTTTCTTCTAAGTCATTAGAAGGAGTAATTCGATATAGATCAACTAACTCACCAAGTTGAAAAACATCATCTCTCATAGTTAATTTATCATTCTCATCCTGAACAACCTTAACACGACCCCTGGTTTTGGTTTTCACTACTGATAACTAATCAACTCTAGAACAATTCTTTCTAAAAAAAGGAGTGTATGTGTAATAAACTTGCTGGTATTTCTTGGCAAAAACAAATATATTGTCAATGTTGTAAAATCTAACCTTTGAATTAATTCGATCAAACCATGATGGAGATCTATTTTGATTCATCTATCAGTGGTGTCATGCCAAAACATTTGAATAAAAAAAAACTATAATTTGTTCACTATGATATTGAAATTCAATTACCTTTTCTAACTTCCCATAATAGTCAACTTCAAACTCATTAAAAGTTGATCCCTAACATAAACCCTACTGTTATATATATTTCTACCATTCTCGTATTTTTCAGTATGAAACACATGTTCATTGATGAAATTTTTTCATCTTGTAATCAAAACACATGTCTATTTGGTGAACTAGATTGCAATCAGGATGTGACTATTGTGCAATGTGATAATCAAGAAGTCATACATCTAGCTAGGGATCACATGTTCCACGAAACGAAAAGGCACATCTAAGTCAAGCACCATTTCATTCGTGATATTATAGTTTAGATGATATTGTTATGAAGAAGATTGGTAATACATATAATTCAGTTAATATTATGATAAAATTATTTTTATTGTCCAAGTCCAAGCATCACTTGGACTTGATTTGTATAACCAACAACATTTATGACTTAACTCTAAAGAACTTGATAATAAAGATAGAGAGTTTTGATTGTTAAAGAAATTCAAGGCAATGTGGATATTTGTTGAAACATGGCATGAATTCAAATCCTTATTATATAAGGACTTTACATAAAGCAATAAAATTTTTATAGGCTTAAGATTGTTTGTCTAGGAAAAGAATCGTGGTAAGATTATAATTATAAAAAATCCTTTATCCATTGGAATAGAAGATATTTCCTATAAAAATATGATTGGACTTAGTTTTCTTAGCATGATAATGACTGCTCTTGCAAGCCATAATGTGCTATATAAGGTATTAGGTGTATTGGATTTTACAACCAAACTAGTTTTGATCAATTAATTTCCCATTATAAATACTTATAAATTCATTTATTTTGTGAAAGTAATTTGTTAGTTTGATTGGAAATCTAAAAAAGAAATGAAAAGAATATAATATCCATAAATGTGTAAAACATTGGGTTGTAAATTTAGGAACAAAGGCTTTAGTTTCAAATTAGTGGTTTTCTTGTATAGCTTAATGTACATTTGAAATCATTATATATATATATATATATATATATATATATATATATATATATATATATATATATATATAAACACACATATTAATGTAATCCATTTGCTCATCTATTTAATACATTTTCAGTAACATAATAGTTTTCAATATCAAGAAGACTATTTTAGTGAAAAGTAAATTCATGCATCATTTTTTCTTTTTCTAATTTAGTGTATTTTATCCTATATTATTCTTTTAATTTAGTGTATTTTATATATTAAATAGTCTTATTGATATCGAAAACTATTATCTTACTGGAAATGTATTAAATAGATGAGCAAATGGATTACATTAGTGTGTGTGTGTGTGTGTACAGCGGCGGAACCAAGGGAAGGCCGGGCCCCTGCAAAACTTTTTTTAAAAAAAATATAACAAATAATAGGCTTTCTAATACTAAATTATTATTTTATTAGTTATGTTTGACTTTAAAGCTATATCTCCGTGTATCTCTATGTAAGTGGAAAACAAATGGACAAATAAGCTTTTCAATTTAATTCCCTTCCTTTACTGTCTCTCTCTCTCTTTTCTCTCGCAACCCCGACCGAAAAAAATTAATAATACAAAGCATAAAGGTTAAAGCAAAGCTGCTGCCAATTAATTCTTCATCGAAATAAGGTAATTAGTAATTTAATTTTTTTATGTTTGTTAAGAATTTGATGAATATATATATATATATATATATATATATATATATATATATATATAAATTCTGCTATTTTTTTTTCGTACTAGTTTCACCATTTTTTATTTCTTGTTATAGGGAATGTTGTTTTTTCTAATTAATTGGATATATTTTATGGGTTTGTTTGTTTCAATTATGCTTGGATTTTTTTATGTTTTGTTTTTAGCAGAGCCACCAAAATTATCAATTTTTTCTCACGTGTACCTTACTATCACCAGGTCCAATATACAATTAGACACGATCTTTCTAGCCAAATTGAGTTCTTTGAAGAGCGTATACCAAACTTTGATTCAGTGTAAGTTTTCTTTTTTAGGAACCAATAATCCCATTTTTTATGTTAGATATGCTTTTATATATCAATTTCTTTTTTTAATATGTTAATTTTGCTTTCATATGTCAGTGTGGTTTACATGTAAAAATTTATTTTTGGTTCTGATTATTGCTTCAACAGATCGTTATTTGTATTTATTTTTTAAATAGGAAACAATAAAAATTTATGATGTTTTGATTTTAGGTTGAACCATGAACAAAATAAGAAGAATTGATTTCTTTTTTGAGAAAAAGAGGAAAAATATTGATAACTCACAGCCTAGTGAATCAACTCCAATGTGTGATATTGAAGTTATGGTGGAACAACCCTAATGTGCTTCAGTTTATGAAGAACCTGCATTGATTAATGAGCGACCTCCTACTAGAATCGACATTGCTCATCTGATTAGAGATCCAAGCAATCGTCCTCAAATTTAGGAATACCCGGTCAATCAACAAGATGAAATTAGAAGGGCATATATTAATTTGGGGTCATATCAACCTTTGATGTCTAAATATCCACTGACTGGTAAAAAACATCCTCGTCGATTTCAGTCTCATTGGTTCAAAAGTTATCTATAGCTTGAATATTCAGAGAAAAATACTGCATTTTATTTCCCTTGCTATCTATTTTCAAATAAGTCATCTGGAAGGATCAGACACATTTACTGTTAAAGGATTCAATTGTTAGAAGAAAGTTAATGATGGAGAACGATGTGCTTTTTTAACTCATATGGGAAAAAGTCCGAATTCAGCTCATAGATTTGCTACTAAGTCATCGATTTCAGTGCTTGGAAAATTTGAAAAATCAGTCATGTCATATTGAGAAGGTAATTAAGAGGCAAACTACTCAAGAAATTCTAAATAATCGATTGCGTATTAAAGCTTCAATAGATATTGTTCGTTGGCTCACATTTCAAGCATGTGCTTTTATCAAACATAAATAATGCATTGTTTTAGCTAATGTTTCTTATATATTTTGTATGTTTATATTTGATAGGTATAAAGACCAACAAAATTAAAGTGATGAATACATTATGAAGATGAAATTAACTTCATAACTTTGACTCAATTTGATATTGCTTTAAACCTCTTATCTTATACAAAGATCGTCATTTGTTTGTAGTTATTTCTTTGAATAAAACTGAATCATGCAGTTTTTTTTTTATTTTTACAATTCATATACAGTAAATTAAAAAAAATTATATCTTTTTATATTATTTTGACCCTCCAATCAAATAATCTCAGCTCCTCCCCTGTGTGTATATATATTCTATTACATACTCCAATTTAATATATAGGTTCTATGTGTAGGAGATATCCACGTGGCCATGTGCCTACAAGAAAGATTAAAAAGAGAGAGAGAGAGAGAGGATAGTGTGCTATAAAGCATATTGTTATTAAACCAAGCACATCTAGTATCTAGTCAGCTCTTCTCCTAACCTCTACTCGACTGTATGTCATAAACATTCCATTTAGAATTGATATAGTTTGACTAAATTCAACTTCATATGTTAATTTATAATCTGATAAAATTATGTTTGATTTTTTAAAAAAATTAAAATAATATTATTTAATTTTTTTTAAAAAATTAAATAATTCAAATTAACTCACAAAGTAGCTAGTAACCGAGATCAACCTCGTATTATTTTCAATAATAATAATAATAAATCATCGTGTCGACTTGTTTATTCTCTACAAGGTCAACCCCAAATTATAATAGATACTTGTTTTCGAATCTGTCCACTAGAGAAGAAAAGAACCAAAATGAACACCTTTTTAAATGAATTATTTAGGTCATGCAATCATGGACCGATCTAAATCCACGCCATGGGAAACATGACCAATAACGTCAACACTAATGTGGAACCAAATTCCGATTAGGATATGCCGACAAATGCTAACTACAAATGGCTTGGGTGGTCGGAATCCCATGATGTTCTCCAAGCAAAATATTGGTTGTTAGCTACGACTTTCTAGATCTTCCATTTCCATGATAAGTAATTGCTTTTTCAGAGTTACAGGTGGATCATATTAACACACATTGGGCCTAAGTAAATTCTAAATTTATAGAGATTAGTGGCCGATTAATGAAGTTAGGTGGGTGGGGTCGGACCATATGGGCAAGGCGTTACATCTTCGAAATTGGGACACATGCAATAATTCTAATTTGTAGATGAATTGAAAGATTTGCATCGGAAGCTCATCTACTTTTTGAAAACCAAGGCCAGAGAATCGAATCTCGAAGGATATTTGATGTGATTAAAAGCAAGGAAAGACTAGTCCCTTTGTTAGGAAATTTTATTTTTACGGGTTCTCTCTTTATCAATAGGACATTTGTGCTCTTTTCGCTAGTCTCCAGCCCTCCACGCGACAAGAGAGCACAAGCCTTTGGAAAATCTCCTCGTGATTAGCGAGACCGATTAATTACTTTGAAAATTTATTAGCTCATTACTAATACATATCAACATGATATTTATAATAATAATAATAATAATAATAATAATCCATGATATTGATCATGTATTCTTCTCGATCTTGGATAATTATACAGATCGTACTGTAAAGTCTAAGAATCTTAATGCTTGAAAGAAACTCCTCTTTGATTAAAAGTGACAAAAGCAGCCCTGCAAATGTTCTGTTCTGCAGCTAGCTACTAGTTTCCTAAAGGCTGTGACTTCACCAAACTTCGAGATGCTGTCGAGGTAGATCGTATAAATTTGTATCTACCGCCATAGAAGCACATCTTATTTGTTAAGACGTACAAAGAAGAGCCGTTCATGGTAAGAGAAGAAAAGTTTGATTACAATTGAAGTAAGGTTATTTTAAAAAAAAAAATTGTTTAGAAATATATTAAAATAATATTTATTTTATTTTTAAAATTTATTTTTAATATTAACATATCAAAATAATATGAAAATATTAAAAAATTAATTTAAAATAAAAAAATTTAATTCTTTACAAAAAAAAAAACACTTTTCAAATTCAAAAATAAATTTTTTTCTCTTGTTTGGACAGATGAATGGGTACAAAATCAGCAATTACGGATCCTAGCAAATATTGGCTCAATTTATTGTGGACCAGGATAAGGGTAATGTTACCGCAAATTAAAAAAAAAAAAAAAAACAGCTACCTAAATATCAGTTGAACTTAAAAAATATTAAGTTAATATTTTTTATTTTTTAAATAATTTTAATATACTAATATAAAAAAATCTAAAATATTAATTTAATATATTCTCTAGTGAAATTCTATTTTAAAAATCATAATCCAAAATCCCAAAAACATTATTGATTATTGTTTTATGATGTCAAGGCAACCACACCTAAGTTGTTGGTACCTGCTGGGATTCCAATTAGCACAATAAGGGCCGACATGGACTTGGGGCGCTACATGCTAACTAACGTGCCTTTTGACCTTTTTTGATTTGTCTCGAATCCATCCTCTCTCTCTCTTTGTTTTTATTATTCCTTTTTCTACTAATTTTATTCCTTTGTCCCGCTTGTAAATCAATGCAAAATAATTCTTTATAACATACTATATTTATATTTAAGATTATGATCTCAAAATAATATTTGTTATAAAAAAATAAAAAAATTTTGTCTTTTATTTTTATTTTTTAAAACAAAGCAGTTAAACTTTCTTATAACATGATATCAAGAATATGAATTTTATTTATAATTATACATATAATTAGATTGTTGCAATTCTATTATTTCTTAGAGCTCTTATCAACACATGTACTAGTTGCTAACTATTAAAATTAAAAAACAAAAATTCAATTTCATGTCTCTAATTTCCTTGTATTAAAATTAAAATTCAGTATAAATAACTCAAAAATATGTTATAATTGAAAAAAAACATATAAAATAGTAGAATAATACATGAGAAAAACAAGTAAAATAAAAAAATTACTCGGGAATTACACGGGGAATAGTATACTAGCATGATTTCTAAGCGCGCAAAGGGATATATTTCTCAAAAAGCGGGCTCAAATTAGAACAAGATACCAGCCCTATTGCACAAGGCCCAAAGCCCACAAGAAACGTGGCCCATGTGTATAAATTTATTGGATAGCAGGAGCAGGGCTTCCTCCATCATACTCACTTATAGCAACCCAAAACATTTAAGTGTCCTCACTCCTCACCATATTCCATAACCGGGAAAGGGAAGAATCTCAAAGCTGGAAAATTTAATAAATACCATGAGTATTGAGTATCTATAATTGAATTTCTTTGTTTCTATCCAGTAATATTATTTTGATAATTTATTTTTTATTTTTAAAAAAATATTTTTAATTTAAAAATACTAAAAAAATTAAATATTTTTTTAAAACTCAAAATCTATGAAAGATACGTTTGGACGAAGAAGAAGATTGTTCATGGGAGGGATTGGTGGCTATTATTATTTGTCTTTTTCACCAACCTTCTCATGATTGAAATGATTGCTGTTGTTGTCATGCTGCGATCGAAAGAGAATAATTCTCATGTTCCTTACGATAATGATATAATTTCTTACGGTGAAAAACGTGACCACCCTATCATCACAGGCCAATGTCTTGCCTCTACGGGTTGGCAAAATTTTAGTAATGTGATCCTCTGTGGCAATGAGGCATTATCGATCTTTGTTCTTGCGATTTGCATTTATTTTTTCCAAGTACAACAGTACAGGGCATACCTGTTTCTTGCTGTTTTTATCGCTGTTGTTATATTGTTTTGCTGGTCATAAGTTGTCAGCTGCGTTCTTCACAGATTGTTCTTTATCTATACCAGAAAGTTTGTATGTTCATAAGACTCTTTCGCTGTGCTCATTGTTTCCATAAAAAATGATTCAAAGCTTCACGAAAGAAGTAAAAATTGTCCCTTCTGAGGTAACTGTGAAGCTTCTACAACAGGCAAGGCAGCACAGTTATAACAAGAGGTTTATCATTGATGGGTTCCCACGCAATGAAGAAAATCGTACTGCATTTGACACCATAGTTGGCTTTGAAATGATATCAATTCGTTTGTCTCTATTATCTGCTGCTGCTTCCATCACTTCCTAATTTTAAGATTCCTTCCTTCCTGAAGTTGTAATGATTCTGTGGCTCCTTCTAGCTTCCTATACCATTTTTTGGTAGGAAATCTTGCAATTTTTTCGTTTCTGTAATCATGCTGAAGATGAAAATCGAACCGGGATTTGTACTATTTTTCGATTGTCCTGAAGAGGAGTTGACAAAAAGTACTCTGAACAGAAACCAGGTTAGTTTGTTGCACATTCTTGTTGATGAATCACTTCCTATGCGCGTCTTTTCATGACTTTCTTATTTTCTTTTGAAGGGAAGGGTGGATGATAACATTGATATCTTAAGTAAGCGACATAAAGCCTATTTTGGAACGACCTTGCCCGTAATAATCACTACTTTGTTTGTCTGGTTGTCTTAAAAACATTAAATTGTGTCAATATAAAAAATAAAAAAAAATTATAAAAATATTTTAATATATTTTTAAATAAAAACTACTTTATAAAAAAATAATATGAAACACGAACATAAAATACTTTTTTCTCAATGTGATGTTTGGAGTCAGTGATTCAAAATCCCTTCTGTCTTGGATATGGTTATTATGAAAGCAGAACTAGATAGTCCTGAAATTTGTTTTCCTTCCAGTACTTCGGATATTTTACACGTTAAGGATCGTCTCCATACCTGATTTGATTCCTTTTCTATCGATATCATGATGGTTATTAATGTTTGTATCTGCTGTCTTAGATTGATGATCAAAGATCAACTGATAAGGTGTTTGAGGATGTGAAGAGTGTTTTTTCCAAGCTCAAACCAGTAACCAGGGTGGGTTCAATGAATTAACGAGATATCCTGGATTTTGCTTAATGACAATAGATTCCTGTGTTTACAGGTCAGATCTCCTTTTCAACTTGTAGGATGAAAACATGATTTTAGTAGTAAATTGGTGGGAAAAGAAATCTCTAAACATCTTAGTTAGAGATGATGAATTCTAACCATGGTTAAAGAGTTTGGAATTAAAGCAAGAGGATATGATGGTTGTTCTCATACCCTTTCTGATGCCAGAATGATTAGAAAGTTAAGAGTTCCTTCATGATTTGCTTTAACGCTATGAAGCATGAATGTGGACAGTAGAGGGATTAATTTGGATCCCTGTATAATTCGATTTTTAAACTTTCGAGACTCTTGACGCCTATGAACCAGTAATGAATATGTTGTTACAGTGGTAGCCTTGTTCATATCATACGGAAAAAGAAATGAAAAGAGAATGAAGCAACAAAGAACTGGTAATCCAGTGATGTTTAATTTGGAAAATTATTTCTACATCCATATGATTGATGACTTCTTTCTGTTGTGTATACTTTGTCAGCTAACAGTCATTCTGCCACTATTCATTGAATTTCATGATTTTGACCATGCTTTGGCAGGTGACAGCCAGCTGAAAGGGGTATCGGTGTCCCAAAATCGTCCAACACTTTGGGTTTACACATCTTTGTGCTGGGGAACTTTTGGAAGCATGTCAGGATCTGAAAATGGGTTAGCATTTACCATATTTTTGCTTTCTGTCTCTCTTTGAGGATTAGGCTGTTATTGTTCATTATCATCTTCACAAGGCCATTATTGTTTTAATTATCATTCTTATGACTACTATTACTTTGCTGGCCACAACGTATTTGGCTGCACTTGTAGTAGATGTGTGCTTTCTCTGTACCATTCTGTGTCCATAGCATTCCACTCTTATCACTGCTGCAGCAGAAAAATGACAAGATAGGAGGAAACATTCTCCCTTCCGAAATAACCATGGAGCTTCTTCAACGGGCAATGCAGCAAAGTGAGAAGAAGAAATTTGTCATCAATAATGGGTTCCCGCGTATTGAAGAAAATCTTACTACATTTGAGAACAGTGTAAGATTAGAATCTTACAACGTCGACTCACAGTTGAATTATCTGCTTAAATAAATTCATACTGGTGCAATTATCTGCTTAATCAAATATGATTTCCCTATTAATATTAACCAGTAAACTAAAACTGTTTCTATTACTGTTGCTAACACTCATTTGCATTGTGGACGAAACAGTGCAGATTAGAGGTACCTTCTTCTTCTTTTTGTCCTTGGCTCGTTATTTGTTTCGGCCCCTCAAATTTCTTTTTCCGTTTCGCCTTTTACTGTTATGTCTGGATGAGTTAAAGCCTGCTAATTTTCCTTTCGGATCAGATGAATCATCGTGCTCTTCGTGTTGAAAAATACCTCACCCTTGAATTGATACTTGATTTTGTAAAATCAAATTTAATCTTATTGATCAAAAAACTTAAAATAACTGAGGTTAGCTATATTTTGACCGCAAATAAAAATCTAGTTTACTGTCTAGACATTTTTTTATGAAAGGAGAATCATTAAGGTGTTTTTAAGTTTTTATATCATTAAAAAATTTTAAAAAAAAGGAGACCAAGGCTAAGAATTTTTTTTGTTTAATTTTGAATTTTTAAACCAATTTAAAAATGTTTTAGGATTAAAAGGTTGGTTTATTAAGCTTCTCATTATGTTTATTAGGTAAAAAAAATAAAAATTGATTTTTTTAACAAATCAAGCTCAATTTTTCAATAATCTCTCCAATGTACAGAGACTAAACCAAAAGACTTGTCACCTCTCCAATTGAAAAAAAAGTTTTTTTCTTATTGCTTTTGTTTTTATTCAATGTTCTGTGTTGGTCATAAAAAAATTGTTTTGTGGTAAAAAATCAAAATTACAAGAATGATAATAGAGACATTTTTTTAATGAAAAAACATCAAGTCTCCTATAGTTAAAATAAAAAAATGATGAAATTATAAAGGCTAAATGTAATTTTTAAAAAAATATATTTTTTTCCTTCACAATTTTATTCTTAGTCTCTCATGTGAATATTTATTTTTATTATTATATAATTAAATAAAAAATAAATTTTATAAAATAAAACTATGTCATGGGTTAGATTGGTTAACCCTAGCCATTTGAAAACGTTATAGTGGTTTTGAATACAAAAAAATGTTAAATCAACATCTATTGGGGATTTGTTTTAAAATCAAATGGAGTTCTAATAGATTCAACCAAGTTCTTGATTCGCTGGCTAGATGAATTGAGTCAACCCATCATGTTTAATTTAAAACCGAACACGAGCCAAAAGCCAAGTTAACTGGTCAGCATGCTGGCCTGCCGAGCCGAATCAGAAAAGTTGCCTGCGACAGCTAACTAGTTATATCTATGTTGCAAGATGAGGTTGTTGATTGTTCGAAGTCACTTATCTGTCAAATCAGAAATACCAACAAGAATTGGATGATTGTTGAAACTTATTTCCTTATAACTTGATTTCGTCTTTGATGTTCTGATGGATAATCTGCAGAGTCTATCTATTTCCTTGGATTAATGCCCAAGATCAGATGAAGAGGTAAATTTGAGGATATCAGGAGTACTGTTTTCTCCGAGCTCAATCCAGGAAGCTGGGTGGCTTCTACGAATCAATAAAATATCCTGGAATTTGCTTCATTACTTGTACCTTGAACTCAGAGTTTTCTGGTACTTTTCCTATGATTCAACGGTTTTCCCCAAGGATGAAGATGCACTTATTTGTTAGTAGCATTCGGTAGCAAAAGAGACCTCATTTTGATGGTCAGTTTTCTCCGAGCATTCAAAGTAGAAAATGAATTTTTTTTTTTTATGGAAATTGCAATTATTATCGCTTTTGATTTATAAGTTGACAAATGAGTAAAATTCATACTTCGGAGGGGGAGCACTTTGTCCTCGGTACCATGACATGAGAGTTGATTTTGTGGTCTCGGGCAAATTAAAAATCCTGTATTTTTTCTTCCAAGCTTCGTTTGTTGGATCCAAGGAAACTGGGTTGTGGCATCCAAACTCCTCTTGTTTTTTGTGCTTCCAGTAGCCTGTTTGCACCCCTCGCATTTTCTATGAGCCCAGAGAAACAAAGACGTGGATATAACGTTTCGTTTGGCTTTGTTTATTCGAAAATATTTTTTTAAATGATTTTATAAAAATATAATTTTAGAAAATAGTTTTTTTTAATGTTTGATGGTATTATAAAAAATAAATTAAAAAATAATTATTATTGTTTGTCAATGCCGTAAAAAATAATATAAAAAATAACTTATTAATATTTTTTTCAAATATACTACAAAAATAAGAATCAAATTTGATAAATGAAAAAATTAATGAATGATGAAATTAAAAAAAATTAAATTTATAAATTATTTTAAATGAAAAAATAAAAATCAAATCTAACCGGGTTAAAAAAGTTGAAAATTGATAAAATTAAAAAAAATTATTTCAAAAATTATTTCAAATAACACAAATAACAATCAAAAGAATATAGATAAATATAACAAATAAAAAAAATTAATATTATAAATTATTTCAATAAAACAAATAACAATAATAAAATATTTAGTCATTTCACTCTTTTTAAATTTTGGATGAAGGTTTTTTTTTAAAAAATAGATGAAAAACACATTTAACTAATTTTTTTCTTTCACCGTAGAGTATTTTTCCATTTTCAACTTTCTTTTGGATTATTAAACAATGAAAAGTGAGAAAAATGGTTTTAAAAAAAGTTGTTTTTTCCTAAGAATAAACGGTGCCTAAATTCGCGTTGTTTCATTGTGCTTGCACGAGGCCCTGTCGAATCACATCTTCTGAAGAATGGGAGGCGTTCGAAGCTTTTTTGGAGGTCAAGGTGATATGGAATTGGCTCAGTCCTCGAGCCCAATAAAACAAGGAACTGGGTTCCAGCCCCTCCTTTTTTGTGGCTAGCGCAGAAGCCTGGCCCTTGCAATAACTTTATGGATAAATTGTAAACACGTTGATCTTTCCCTTTCCTCCTCTAAAAGTAAAAGGGAAATCAAATGGAAACATGGGGAGGGGCCGCATTTCCAACCACTGATCAAAAAGCTTCTGAGCTACAAGGCACTGGAGCAGGATTGGTGAAGATTTTAGGTTTAGATAACCCGAGCACCAAAGATTTTAGTGGATAAAATAGTTTTACAGTTCCGGCTAGATGTTATGATTTTAGGAAATGACAATATAATGTATTTTAATGTTGAGCAATAAGTGGGGGTAATTCATTGCTAGTAATTGATTCATCCAACACTAAGGACATAAAAATCTTAAACTCTGACAATAATTTGGAGGCCGAGGAATGAAATCTAGTCTCGACCAGTCATGATATGATCGAAAGACATTCTTACGTCCCAATTCATAGAGTTGTGAAAAAGAAAAGAAATGCTTTCTCGTAACAACAAGAACAATTACAAACAATGAAATTAAAAGAGGAAAAAAACGAAGCAGCAGCAGAATAACCTCCAGGGAGGGTGGCATCACCATTGATTTTAGTGAAAGGTTGTCCAAACCGTGAGCTAACCAAAACACCTGCCTATTGACTGAACTGTGGTCCATCGACTACCAGATAATCTTTCACCAGCTGCTGCTTTCACGTGATGCCATGCGAGGTCACTTTATCCTTTCTTTTTTAAATAGAAAGTGTGTGAAACTCAAAAAAGCTTAAATTGAAAAAGAAAGAACCTTTGTTCCCCCGATTAAAGCTGTTTTTAGTGCCCTATGCAATTCACCCTCCCTCTCACCTCAACTTGCACTCCCTCCCTCACTGTACTTTCAACGTTCTTCTCGATAACACTCTGTTCCTGATCACCACGTTCTCTTAGATACTTAATTATATTTGTGTTTGTGTCTGAATCAGTCCATAGATGGAACAATTTAACGTTGACGGACTCACTGACACTACCATTACTGTCTCCTCCATTTTCATGCCACAAAAATACACCAACTTTATTTTAACCTCACATGAAAAAAAATAAAAAATAAAAATATATATATATAAACGTTCAAATTAATAAATACGTACACACGTTACATTCTATATCGATGTTAATTTATTATTCTCACAGCCCAGCAACTTCCCTCAGAAAGACGACACACATGCTAGCTAGCATCAGGCAAGCAAGACCCTATCATCCTTACCTCAATTTTCTGGCTCTTTAGGATATAATCTTTTTCTAGAAGGGGTTGGTGTAAATGCAGCAGCTTGGTATAACTTAACCTACTTATCTTTAATCTGATGGGGAAGAAGGGAGGTAGCTCATGGTTGACTGCTGTGAAAAGGGCGTTTAGATCTCCAACTAAAGAAAGTGACAAGAGGGCTACTGGGGCTGGCCATGACCAAGAAGAAGATGAAGAAAAGGTCCTTCATGTTCGCCTCTCTTTTAATTTTATCTATTGAAAACTAACGTCTCGTTGTTTCTCGATCTGTTTTTGAGTTGTAATGGCTGACCCTTTTGTGGGCTTTTCTTCTTGCAGAAGAGAGGGAAGCGAAGATGGTTATTTAGGAAACCTACGAATCAAGAACCAGCAACACAACAGAACCTGTCAAAGGCAGGAAATGTTAAGGCATCCCCAGGTGGTGGTGGAGGTGCTCCAACAGACCATGTGTCGGCAGCTGCAGCAGCCGAGCAAAGGCATGCGATTGCAGTAGCAGTTGCTACTGCAGCTGCAGCTGAAGCTGCTGTAGCCACTGCTCAGGCGGCGGCGGAGGTGGCTCGGCTCACTAGGCCTTCATATCATCCTAGAGAACATTATGCTGCCATTGTCATTCAAACAGCTTTTAGAGGATACTTGGTAAAAACCGAATATTGAACATATATAGGAATAGATGCTATTTTTTTTTCCTCTCTTGCATTGCAAATAGTGAAAAGTCATTCATGAATTATCAATATTTGTAGTGATTAGAAGAGATGGTGTGTGTTAATTTGTGGTGTGTGTAGGCAAGGCGGGCTCTTCGTGCACTTAAAGGGCTAGTGAAGTTGCAAGCTTTAGTAAGGGGACACAATGTGAGAAAACAGGCCAAGATGACCCTGCGATGCATGCAAGCTCTGGCTCGAGTGCAGGCTCGAGTGCTTGATCAACGCGTGAGACTTTCACATGAAGGCAGCAGGAAATCTGCATTTAGTGACACCAATAGCGTGCTTGAATCGCGATATCTTCAAGACATTTCAGATAGAAAATCCATGGTAATTAATTTGTTCTGTTCTTTCTAAGCATTGCTTAGCATTTCAATCTGGTCATACCTTGCTTGAACTTAATTCAAAGCAATAACAACGGTTCTTCTACTAATTAATGACCTTATGATTTTGTACTTTAAAGCTATAAGAGTCTAATGTAGTTCAGTGTTGAATCAAATTTTGACAGTCAAGAGAAAGCAGTAGCATTGCAGATGATTGGGATGATCGGCCACACTCCATTGAGGAAGTCAAGGCCATGTTGCAACGCAGGAAAGAAGCTGCGTTCAAGCGTGAAAAGACCTTATCTCAAGCTTTCTCTCAGCAGGTTCATTTCTTGCACTTTTCTCTGCCCCTGTTTTCTGAGTTGTTAGGAGTATAGCTCATGGCTAATTGGTTCAATTTTTTCAAACCCATGTCCAAGATATGGAGAAATGGCAGAAGCCCATCAAATGGCAATGAAGATGAGCTCCAAGAAAGACCACAATGGCTTGATCAATGGATGCCTGCAAAGCCATGGGACAATAGCAGCAGAGCAAGAGCTTCAACTGATCAAAGAGACCCCATCAAAACTGTAGAAATTGACACCTCCCAACCTTATTCATATTTAGTTCCTAATTTTAGAAGAACAAACCAAAACCAACATCACCAACACCAGAGATCCAATTCATCAAACAATGGTGTGGCACACTCTGCTCCTTCTCCACTCCATAGAGCTCATCAAACTGCTCCACTCCACCACTCTCCTATCACACCCTCCCCATCAAAAACTAGGCCTCTTCAGGTTCGTTCAGCTAGTCCACGATGTGCAAGAGAAGATAGAAGTTGTAATTCCTCTCAAACACCAAGTTTAAGGTCCAATTATTTTTACAATGGAAGTTTGAATCAACATGGAATCAGGGGTGGTGCTAGTGTTAGTAGTAATGGTAATGCTACATTGCCAAATTACATGGCTGCAACCGAGTCTGCCAAGGCTAGATTAAGATCACAGAGTGCACCAAGGCAAAGACCATCAACACCAGAACGAGACCGGATTGGGTCTGCAAGAAAACGGCTTTCGTATCCAGCCCCCGACCCTTGTGATGTCGGTATAGTTTATGGCGGTGCTGGTTACGGCCATGGTTTAAGGAGTCCAAGCTTTAAGAGCGTGAGCGGTTCACGTTTGGGTGGACTAGAACAACAGTCTAACTACTCTTCTTGCTGTACGGATAGCTTTGGTGGTGAGCTTTCCCCTTCTTCAACTAACGATCTTAGGAGGTGGTTGAGATGATTTAATAATGCAGTTGGTGGGCTAGCTTACTGTGAACATGTTCAAGTTTTTTGTGATCAGAAGTGGTTGGGATATAATGGAGTGACTGACCAGAAGAGTAAAGATAAGTTGAGTTTTGGATAGGTGGTTGGGACTTGGATATTCATTGTGTTGTGTGTTCTTCTCTCTCTCTCCTTTTTTTTGTTTTATTGTTTGTTTGAGGTGATTTGTTGAGGCCTCCTAGCTCAAGATAATTCCTGACCATTTTAGTCACTCATTCCCCGTAGTAAACTGATTTTCATATGTCTGTATATATTTGTTTGGAAATGGATTAATTGTTGTTTTTTAAAGTGTTTTTTATTTAATTAGAAATGTATTTCAATAATTAATTTGAAATAAAAAAATAAAAAAAAATTAATTTTTTTTAAAATCACTTTTTAAATGTAAAAAAAAATAAAATATATCTAGCTAGTGCACAGAAGTCATACCTTAATTGAAGCAATCCGTGGTTTTCGTATTTCCTCCACTTCACTGGAGGGTGTGGTGTGTGGGAGAACATTTGAGAGAGTTGAAGTGGCAGTTCTTCAAGTTTCAATTCTCTCCTTTAATTGTCTGTGGGGCTCCGACTTAAGTGAAATCATTATATCAGGACGGCCTTGACATTCGAGAGAAATCCCCAAGAGGAGGCGTCATGTTGATTTATTTTGGATTCGTGCTAGTTAAGGTTGCCAAACCATCTACAGCTCGCCTTTGCTACACGGTGCTTCTAAATCGAACACTTTTTTTACCTATTTTTCTGAGATGTCATGCCACCTTAAAAAAAAAAAAAAAAAAAAACTTCATTAAACACTTCTATTTTTAAAATGTACAGAAAATTATGTTTGATAGTGTTGTAGTTTTTGTGGTTATGATTTGAAAAAAATTGTTTTATAAAAAGTATTTTTGGTTGAGGTTGGTTTGGTATTTATATATATTTGGTTAAAACTGTGGTTGAAATTAAGGTTGAATAAAAAATAATTTAATATGTTTAGTTACGAAAAGATTAAGGTTATAAAATAACTAAAAAAGATATATATTAATATTTATAGTTTTAAATTTAAATATTATAGATTTAACTATTGTTATTACATCATAAAATAAATAATACTTTATATAAATTCATCCGACAAGGAATATAATTTCTATGGTTTTTTTAGCGTGCAACAAAATCAATATATTTAGGTTAAACACTAGTTTTTTAAATAAAACACAATTAAAAAAAATTTAAAATAAATTAATTATTTTTACTGGACCGGACCCGGTCTAATATATTTAAGTTCAGACTAAACTCGGTCTGATCATTAACAATGGATTCAGCCGAACTATGCAAAGTAAATTAGAAATTCACTTTGAACAATTCAACTGCAGAGTAAATTATAATTCACTCTGTACTGTTCACTTTTACAAAAGTGAATAGTGCAGAGTGAATAATTCACTCTGCACAGAGACGGTATGGAACGCAGGTAATGAAGTTGCAATTTTTCGCTTTTGTTAAATCTAAGACACAACCGCAAGTATGGCGGTTCCACCAAAACAAAACTTCGTTTTTTAACTTAACTCTAAACATCAATAACTGTGACAGACAATCAACCTCACCTGCAGCTCAGTGCCAAACGAGCACTAAAAGTGGGAAGCACAACTCAAATGAAGAGGTGGTGTAGTGACACCTATATAATGGAGCCTTTCAAATGACGGAGACCGGAGAGTTGCCTCATTTCTGCACCTCTGCCCCTCGAATGACGGAGACCCAAGAGAGTGGATGGTGGACACCAGGCTTGTGTATCGAGAGGCTAATGCATATGCTGATGCTTTTGCTAACAATTAGGAAATGCGACTGTTTTGTTTTTAACCCCTCCATACCTTGTTAGTGACCAAATATTGAGATCATACTTGTGTAAGAGCTTGTCGATAATGTTGAGGCTCCGTTTGTTAAAAAAGAAAAAATTGGACAACCATGTAGAAACTAACTATGAGAAGCACCTTGAGTAGGGATGATAATTTTACCCAAACTTGAAGAATATCAACTTTAATGGGTAGAAGATTTTTAGACCTAATAGGATTTGGTTTGATTCGGTTCGGGCTTGGGTAAAATGTAAAAATAAAAAGTTAGGTTTTGAGTTAGATATAAATTTTGGTTTGCTTAATCCAAACTTGACCAGAAATAAATAAATAAATAACCTTAAACTTTTAAAAAAGTTACATATATATATACCAAGCTAATTATGTACTATGTACTAAATAGTATTAAATTATAATATTTGAGCTATGAATACCTATTAGGTATATGAAACCTCACTAGGCAGGGATATCAAAAATTCATACATGTTCAAGTTTGAATCTGGTTTTGGATAGTTATTCTGGGTTCAGTTTGGATATCTATAGTACAAAATATAATATATGGGTATCCATTGCCTTTCATATCATTATATGAAGATT
The DNA here is from genome assembly GCA_019202695.1 of Populus x sibirica. Taxonomy (NCBI): domain Eukaryota; kingdom Viridiplantae; phylum Streptophyta; class Magnoliopsida; order Malpighiales; family Salicaceae; genus Populus; species Populus x sibirica. The sequence goes on along the minus strand of JAGMVL010000052.1, from coordinate 778,623 downwards.
TATATTCCATTTGATGATCCAATTCAACTTGTTTTTATTTTTTTTATTTAAAAAAATTAAATTATTATTTTTTTAAAATATTTTTATATGTTAATGTCAATTTTTTTAAAAAATATATATATTTTTAATTAAAAAGTATTTTTACAAAAACAAACCCACACTAAACCATGTGCCATGTTCTGTGATACTTGGACCTCGAGCGTATCTTCTTGAAATGGACAAGGCCTGCGTCGTGCTTTTTCTTGGACCTTCTATCAGTCTTATTAGGCTTTATGTCTACTTTAGTAATTGTATTGAATTCCCAATTGTACTTTTGGGTTCTGCAGCTTTAATTAACGATACATATTTACCTCCGGGTTTTCAATAAAACTAATCAGTTAAATCCTATTTGAAAATGTACTTACGGTTATTATTTAAAAATATATTAAAATAATATATTTTTTATTTTTTAAAAATTTATTTTTGATATTAACGCATTAAAATGATTTAAAAACATAAAAAAAATATATTAATTTGAAGCAAATAAAAAAATAAAAAAAATTTAATTTTTTTCAAAAACATTTTTAAAACGCAAAAACAAACAAGACCGAATCATCTCGCCTGCCACTGCAAAGGTTTTTTTTTCTTTTAAAAAAAATTAGGTGAAGTTTTAAGTCAACATAATGACTCCTCATCGTATATAGGCCCGGTTTGAGAGCAAATTGGGTAAGAATCAACACAACATAGTGCAATTAATATCGCAACTTAGCTTATACAATTAAAATCTTGTTTGATTTTTTATAAGAAAAAAAGAAAATTAAAATAATCTCAACTCAATGTTTTTTTTAATAAATAAATATTAAAATAATAATATATTAGATTGATTCAAGAAAAATAGAATTACTTTGCTCAACTTGTGATTTAGACCATGATTATGATTAAGTTTAGTAGCCTTGTTTCTTGAAATCTATTTTTTTTATTTAACCTATTAATTATAAAAAAAAAATTCATAGGAATAATAATGAATAAAATCATAATGAGGAATGTATTTTTTTAACCTAAAATTTATTTTTTTATTGAATTATCTCTTAATTATTTGTTAAAAAAATGTTTTTTAATTAAAAACCGGTTACTATCTAAAGCAAGTTTAAAAATAAAATTAAGGCAATGTCTCAATATGCATTATGCAACATGTTTTTTAAGGAAAAAACAAAAAACAAATGTGATAAAATAATGTAAAAAAATATATAAAAAACAGTTAAAGAAAAGTAACTTTTTTTCAATTAAATATCCATGAACAATCTTTTATCTCTTATTTTTACATATTAGGTACACAAATTGAAAAAACAATTGTCAGCACCCTATAAATTTAAGAACCAAGGCATAATTGAAAAGTGATATCAATATCGTGTTAAGGTATTTTTTTTCTTTTTTTTATTCATAATGCAAAAGATAATTTTTTTAAAATTAGAAATGGACCGCTTGGGCTGAAGATCTGGGCTTTAATGCTTGGACTTTTTTTCTAAAGGACAGACGACATATTATCCATCTTTTATTTAAATACTTTTTCTAAATAACAGACGACATGTCATCCATCTTTTATTTAAAAACAAAGCAAATAATGCGCTCTCTACTTCTCAATTTTTCAACCACTAGAAACGTGGTTGGCAAATATGGATGAATTTATTTGGAGCCAAAAACTCATTTTTAACCTATTTTCACTTTAAAGCACCCTTATAAAAAATTGTCATGCCATGTTGTCACACTTGAATATAAATGTGACTCTTTGAAATATATAATTGAAAATATATATAAAAAAAAAATTGGAGTCACACTTGGTAATTAGAGAAAATTAGGAATTCTAAAAATTAACACTGATTATAAAGATTCAGGTAAAGAATTAGTTATATTTAAGAAAAGAATTACGCCAGCCTTACTGCATCCTTTCAAATAAAAATTACTTTCATTATGTGTTTTTCATAAATTTATCTATCTTTTTAATTGCCATGAAATATTCTAATTATTTTCAAATCTTATTTACAATTTTTTTTTATCATTTATAGGGAAAAATTCAATATCAATCCCTAGAAGTAAAAGACTTATTGATTTAGTTTTTTTATGGGTTTTCGAACATCTATCCTTATAAATAAAAAACTCGTCGATCTATTAAATTAAAATATTACTGATTTTAATGAAATCTTGATGAAAACTCGCTAATAAAATTTAAAATTTAAAATTTATTTTTTTATAAAAAAAACTATTAAATCTATGTCAGTCCCTAAAATTAGAAGACATGTAAAAAAATTAAAATAAAATTCGACATTGATCCTTTAGAATAGGATCTCATTAAAAAAAATCTTTTAAGTTCTAATTCTTATATTTCTAAATAAAAAAAAAACCTTAGAATTTATTTATTGCCAACACAATTTTAAAGGTTTGAACTCTCATCTCCTTAATAATTCATGCATGCATTTTATATCTACAAATCATTGCACACGACTTGGAACCCTAAGAGACTTATAATTTAGATAATAAATTTGCCTATGAACCACTAGAAGTAAGATTTAATACAACTCTATAATTAACTATAGGAATCAAACAAAAACAAATAAAAGAAAAGGCATTTATGTAAGTGATAAAATCAAAGGAACATACCTTTTTGAGAGATCACTAGAGACTGTTGGTTTCTTTGGTAATGAAAGCTTCTCGTATACCTACAGAAAACTTTATGCTCGCTCCTTTCTCCTTTCCTTTTTCTTTTTTCTTTTCTTGTCTCCTAATCTATGCTATTTATAGGTGTGAGAATGGCTAGAATCATGGGATTTAATTATGAGAATCAATCAAAGATTGCTAGATTTTTTGGGCCAAAATCCCGTGATTAAATTATAGGATTGAAATTTGATAATAAATCAATTATTGTTGGATTTTTAAGGCTAAAATTCTGGGATTTCATCTGGGAAAGAAATAAAAAAAGGGGTGATGTTTACTTCTTATTTTTTAATTTTATTTTATTTTATAAAAACAACGTGGTTATAAGAAAGGTTGGGAATTCAAATTGGCCCTTGATTTCTATACTTCTTTTTTTTTTATTGTAGTCCTTCCCCTTTTGATTTTTTAATTTTCATTCAATTACGGTTTTAATCTTTGATTTTTCTTTTTAATTTCACTCTAAATGATTTAATTGAACCCTTTAATTTTTCCACTTTTTCCAATTTAATCTTTGGGTTCTAAAACTGTTTATTTTTGGTTAATTTTTCCATAAAATCCATTTTTCGTTTGCAATTTCATCCCTAGTTGAATTACTTAAACCCTTGAGTTTGACCATTTATTACAAATTCATCCTTAGTCCCTCAATTCATTTGATTTTAGCCAAACCAAACCCTTTTTTTAAAATTATATCCTCAATTGCATCCCAAATTATTCCTGACTTTTTCCCCTTCTTCAACTTAATCCTTAGCTTCTTAAACGCAATTATTTATCCTATTTTTAACTATATTTTTCCTCTTTTTTATTACTTTTAGTTTTTTCTTATTTTTATTTTTTATTCTTCTTTTTCTTTTTCTTTTTAATTATTTATAACTTAACTTGAAATATATATATAAAAAATGTGATGAAAAATAATGAAATATTAAAATTGACTAGATTTATTGAAAAGTAAAAAAATAAACAATGTCAATTTACGTTAATTTTTCAAACTCGTGACTCGAATCATTAGACCAGAAACACCAATTTGAAAAAAAAAAACACGAAGGATGAGATTGGAAATAAAATTTAATTTCATAAAATGATCTAAAAAAAATAGCAATTAAAATAATAAAGATCAAAATTGAAATAAGAAAATAAATTAGAGGACAACTACTAAATTTTTATTGAAGGGTGAGATTAAAAAGTAAAATTAATTTAAAATAATCAAAATAATGAGGATCAAATTAAAAAACATAACATATCATAAAAAAAATCAATTTTTTGTTTGAAGAGTGAAATTAAAAAGAACAAAATAATTTGACAAAAGGACTAAAAAACAATAACCAAAAGAATAAGGACCAAATAAAAAAACATAGCATATCACATATTATGATTGAAGAATGAAATTGAAAACAAATTAAATTTTACAAAAGGATCAAGAACAAAAAATAAAAATGAAAAGAATAAGGGTCGAAATTGAATTCTTAATAAATAAAAGGACAACTCTGAAACTTTGCATGATTATCGTGATTTTCAAAAGAAGAAAAGAGAAAAGTGGGAGGAGAAGAAAAAAAAGCCACGACATCGCACCACCACTCTAACACCACTATACGCCAATTCCAACACCACCATACGTCAACTCCAACAGGATGATCTCAACGTGACATTTCCAACGATAGATAATTTTTTTCCTCTAAGAGAAGTCGCACGCACCACTTAAAGGGAACGAGTGCTAGCCATTTATCTACCAAATTGCCCCTTAGTTATTTTGATTGTAAAAATAAAAAAAACAATGTGAGAATAAGAAAAACCCCTTGTACACTAGTTTTAAATTTTTTCTCTCTTAAGGGTTTTTAGTTGTTTTACTGTACTTTAAAAATATAAAAGTCTTATTCTCTATATATTTTAATAATGACTAATGAATCTTGTGGAAAGAAATAATTGTTCCAAATAATCAATTCAATAATTTTGGGTGGAAAGAATAAATTTGTCATATATCGTTACACTGAACAATATCTTTAAGTATGAATGAATAATGTTCGTTCAAAGGGAATTAGTTTTGGTTAATATTTATAATCATAATAGAATATAAGAAATTAAGAATATGCTAACGACATACTTATTGTTATATATTATATATGCCAGACTGCCAACGTTTGGCAGGCAAGAGACAAGAGAAGTACAATGGACCCAAGCGTGAAGCAACCGTGATCTTTGAGGTAGCTTCAGCATCTCTGCAACCCAGTTTTCATGGGTTCCTCTACCCATTTTCTGACATACAAAAGCAGCCTTTTGCTCTTCCCCATGTAAATAAAAGGGGCCAGTCTTGCATAATGCGTATGAAAACACATCAAGCTGAAACGAAACCATGTGCTCTGATTTTTACCCTTTTTTTTTCGCTACTGCAATGATATCTAATCAAGTCTTTTCCACACTGAAATCCATGAATTAATGATTATGAAATTGATGACCTCTGCCCTGAAATCCGTATGAGCTACCCACTTATACTGTTCAAATAAACGAAGAGAAACAAAGAAAACATTAGATTCCCTTCATTCGATTTTCAGGGGCCACCATTAGGTCAATAGTGACCTGGGGTTAATTAAAGAAGAAGGGGTGGCAAATTATTGAATCACCGTAGTCGAGGCCAAGTTGACTACTGGAGAAAGTTTGCAGCTTTTCTTCTTTACAAATCTTATTTCCCAGCAAGGGCGTGTATAGTTTATTCAGGTCGTGGCCACTAGCGTCACACATGCATTGTACTAACAAGCCATATATCCTCCTGGATTACATGTTAGTGAAAAGCTAAGCTACAGAATCTACTTGGGATGACTTGGTTCCCAATCTTCATCTAAAAGAGTGTAAAGAAAAGAAAAGTATGAGGTGACGGGAAAGATAAAAGGTGACCTTCAAGTTCAAATGCAAAAAAATCTGGTAACACCATTGTTTTACTTCATTAATTACTTAACTTCATTATGTGTGGTTTTTACACCATGGTAGCTAGCTTTTCATGCCGCGGTTTAAAAATTTTAAATGATGCAAAACTATAATATATATTAATTAACCATATAATCTAAAATTTACTTCAAAGACCATGCAATGGGATTTACTCGAAATGAAATCGAATAATTTATTGAAATAGCTAGGGAAACAAATCATTCTTTTTTGCCCTCCTTTGGTATTTATGATGATTCTACTCATTTCTTTTACTATTCTATATCCATGGAAAATGACATCAGCTATAACTCAGTTTATTCATACAGAATTTTAGATGGGGTTTGGTATTTATGATGATTCTACTCATTTCTTATAATGTTCAAATAAACATAGAGAAACAAAGAAAGCAGACTACACGTCTATAATTGGATAAATTGGGCAATTAGTAGAGAAATAAAAAAAATTAGTGAATTAATAAAGCAGTAAATTTTTTTGATGAAATAATATATTTTTAGATGTCGTGGTTAGAACCATTACATTTAATTAATATCACGATTTAGAAACGTAATATATAATTAGTGTTGTGTTTTTTAACCAAGACAACAATTCAATTTCACTAGCCATCTCAACCATTTCATAAAAATTGCAACAACAAATTTTTTCTTCAACTAAATATAACAAAAATGGTTATTGTGAGATTTATTATTTAGTTTGTTAATCTTACATTTAAATAAACATACATACTTGCAAAAGGAATATCAAATACTTAAATAATACAACTTTCTAGTAATTGAAATTCCAAAATATGTAAACATAACTCATTTATCTATCTACATCTACGTCGTCTACTAGATGATCTGGACTCATCAATAGCACGAATTTCATTTCCTTATGTCTAAGATGGAATACATGTGTCTCATGTCTCCATCGTTCAATTAGTGCATGGATCAAGTCGTTATCAATCTTGATGTGCTAAAAATAGACAACTGATGTATAAAAAACCCTTGTAAAAACCATGTTCAATTGTCCTTAAGCAAGATTAGTGTGATTAGGGATCGAGTCAGGATTGAGTAAGAGACTAGATATATAATTAACCTGCATGTTAAACCAAAATATTTTCAAAAATAAAAAAGAATATCTAAGAGTTTTTAATGTATTTTTCAACAATAAGAAACTTTTTAATCACTGACTCAAAACGCAATTCCCTTCGACCTGAATCCTTTCCTAACTAGTTTTTTAAATTAAACTATATGTGAGTTGACTTAATATGATCCAGTCAATCTAGCAAGTCCAAACATAATTTAGATGATTGGTAAAAAAATGGTTTGACTTAAAAATTTTCTAGATGATATTTTTTTTTTAAATACCGAGACGAAGACATATTTGATCAATTTAGGTTGACTTGCTAAACTCACCACTCAGTAAATGGAACTAAGGGAATTTAATAAAATTATTTTTTTGAAACCATGTTTTATCCAATTACATGAAAAAATAAACAAGCAATTGTAGTAAAGCAACCGAATTAAATTAAACAAAATTGTGATGAATTGAACAAAAAAAGACCTAGTAATATTACAAAAATATTTCTATTATTATAATCAATAACAAAGGAAAACATTTAATAAAATAATATCTAATATATGTTCTTAATTAATTTTAAAATAATATAATGTAATATATTTGCAATTTTTTTAAAATCAATATTTCTTAGAAAAATAATTAAAAAAGGCCGACTAGACAAGTTAATAAGACCAAGGTTGTCAAAAACGCTTTTTTGATCCGACATGAAATATACAATATAAACTCGGATTGTAAATTCGAATCGTAAAATCATAAGGAAAATATTTTAAATAATTATATATTGACAATTTCAGTCAAGTAGTAAATAATAATATAACACAATTAAAATAAAAGTGAAATAAACAATACAAATATCCAAACACCTTAAAATACATAATTCAAATAAAAATTCATACATGGTTTAAATAACTTAAAAATACAAAAAGAAAAAAATAAGATTGAACAACTATGTTTTATTGATAGAGTTTCAGAACATTTTTTAGATGACAGGTCTTGAAACACAGTGCAAACAACTAGAGATGATACAACATTCTAAGGTATATCACCAACTTTTAAAAAAAAATTAACAGAGACTAATACAGTGAACCCGTGACAACGAGAACAAAAATGTACAAAATGATATCAATTTAATCTCATGCCACCTCACCTTCCACCTTTTTTTATGTTAGTAACAAGTCCTAGAAATAATGTCCAAATATCCTACCAAGCAAGACATGCATTTCAAGTTCTCTCCGAGTCTTTGTTATCTCTCTTTGTAGTTAACAAATGGTTAGTCTAAAACACAGTATTTCTCTCTATATAAGTATTCCTATCTCTTATTTTACTCCTTTGATTCCTCACCATCTACCTCTGTCTTCCCATGGTTTCGATCCTCTAATCATGCCTTCCCGGTCTAAAATATAGTATAAGGCTTTTCCATACCCAAGATCCTCTAATGCTGGTATTAGTTTGCTAAGATTGAAAATTTGAGATTTGGGCAACGGGGAAAGGGGAGACTGGGGAGTGGGGACTATGTAGTGGAGTGTTAGGGGACTTGGACAGGGAGGCAATAAATTTTTTAACTTTTATGGGTTAAAACTTGAAATCGATCAAAATCGGTTAAACTCGTAAAATCGGTTCGATTTTATCGATTTTAACCGAGTTTGATCGATTTTGACCAAGTTTGACCGATTTCGAGTTTTAACCCGATTTGACACGTTATATACATGTTGACTCGTAAAATCATAAGATTTTAAGAGTCAACTCGCGATTTTAACAACCTTGAATAAGACCAATTCAAATGTAAAAGACTCCTTCTGAAATAGAGGAGTACATATAACAAGTTTTTCAATACGCTGTATAGGCAAACAAGTATGATAGTGTAGTTCTATTTTATTCAAAATCTATGTAAAGTGTCCTTGTATACCTATAAAATAAGAGAAGACAAATTAAGAAAAAAGACTTTTTAAGTTTTCTTCAGTTTATTAAGCTTTTATGGTATCAGAGCTACTAAAAAACCAACGTCTATTCTATTCTGAACCTTAATGGCCTTCTTATCTTCTTAAACCTCAAATAATTTTACTGATCCTATCATCATTGTCTTGTCCCTATCTAATCTTTCATTCACTATCAACTTTAAACTCCACTCCTCCAACTATCTTGTATGGAAAGCTCAGACCCTACCCTGCTTTAGATGTTAAGGTGTTGGTGGTTACCTTGATACCACAAGCCCAACCCCACCTCAAGAAATTGATGCTCCTCATCCCAGCACACGTGTTATTATCAAAATTTTCAATCCTTACTATATTCAATGACTTTGTCATGATTCCTTAATTCTCACCACCATTAATGCCTCGCTCACTAAAGATGTTCTCACTCAAGTCATGTCTTATACAACCTGTCACAAGGTCTGGCTTGCATTAGAGCGAACCTTTTCTCTAATTTCTCCTGCTAAAGCTACTCAGATTCACATTCAGTTGGCAAATGCTCGGAAAGGTGCCTGTCTACTAATGCATATTTTATCTACATCAAATGAATGGCTAATGAACTTGCTCTCGTTGGAAAACCATTAAAAGCTAATGACATAATCACCTGTGCTTGCAAGACTTGGCCAGGAATATGATTCCTTGGCTTCCATAATTACTTATCTATCTGATCATGTCACCTTAAAAGAACTTTACTCACTTCTTCTAATATGTGAGTCAAGACTTATCACAACAATCAGTGCTTTCAAGCTACTGCTTTAGTAAACATGGCTACCAAGCACCCTTAAAAGCAAAACCAATCCTTTTCTCGCTTGACTACTAATTTTCAACATTCCAACCATAGTCATGATATCTACTGTGGAGAGGACGTAGTGGTTGTTTAAACTCCCATGATCATGGTCCATCAAACTCGGTTACATGTCAAGTATGTTTCAAACCAGGACATATTTATTGAAAGTGCTATCATCGATTTAATCTTTCTTATCAGGACCAACAAGCTACTAAAAACCAACCTCAAGCCATGGTTGTTGCACACTATCAACATATTGATAATGAGTGGCATCCGGACAAAGAAGCTACCCATCATCTCACTAATAATGTGAACAATATTCATCTCCAAAATGAAGACGATGGTAGTCAAGATCATATTCAGGTAGCTAATGGTGTAGGTCTGAAAATCATACGAAGTGGAACTTCCACTCTTTCTTCTCCTTCAAAGACTTTTGTACTTAATCAAATTTTGTTTGCCCCAAACATTCAGAAAATTTTTCTCTTTGTTCATTGTTTTTATCTAGACAATAATGTTTTCTTTGAATTTCAACTTCTCAACCTCTTGCTCATCTTCCACTCTTTGAATGATTACTTGGGGAACATCCTGCATCGAGCTCCACTTAGTAATGCTCATTACAACTTCTCAACCTCTTGCTCATCTTCAGCCACAAGGTTTATCCACTGTTCATGCGTTTGCCAATATTTAGCACCATTGTCTCAATCATGCTTCCCTTATAGTTATAAATAAGGATATTTCATTAGCTATCCAAAATAAAAATTCTTTTATTTGTTCTGAATGTCTATTGGCTAAGAGCCATGTTATGCCCTTTAAATTCTGTTTTGAAACCATTGAAGTTAATATATTCAAATGTTTGGGGGCCTGCTCCTGTTCTATCCACCATTGGTGCACAATAGAATCTTCCAAGAATCATTAGGTTAAAATGTTTTGGAAAACACCAAACAGTGCTTGCAAGGGTGGAATCATGTTTTTGTAGGTTTATCGTTGTCTCAAATAAACATTTTGACATTTGGCTGATGATTAATTTTGTAAATGACTTTTTTTATAGTTAAATAAAAAATAGTTTTTTAAAAAAATAAAATTATTAAACCCAGCAAAGTTCATGACCCAAATTGTAATTTTGGAAGGTTAACTTGGGTTGATAGGAAATTGAGTCTCATAATTTATTTTGGTTTTTTTCTATATTGTTATCACGATACTAAATAAATATCTTAATATTAGGTTAATTCTTTATCTTGCAAACATTTTTTTTATTATATAGCTAAATAAAAAAAATAGTTAAATAAACGTTATTAAACCCAATGGAGTTAATGAATAGGGTCGTGAATTTAGCGGGTTAACTTGGAATGATTGAGAATTGGCTTTATAAATTTTTTTGTTTGATTCCTAAATATTGCAGTCTGAAACAAATATTTTTACATAAAGTTGTTACTCAATTTTGTGAGCAACTATTTTTGCTATCAAACATTTTTCCATGCATTGAATGTAATAAATCGAGAATTATATGTGCTAATAAATATTAAAAGAACTGTTAACACTAATAAAAGATTGAGTCGGAAAGCTGAGAAAAATAAACAAATTAAAATATTTGATCTCGTGCCATAAAGAGCTCTTCACTTTTTTATTATTATACAGTAATAGATTATCATTCTTTTTTGTAAGAAGGGTAATAATTTAAATTCAATTAAAACAAAATGTATTTATTTTCTTAGAATTCCTTCTTTTTTAATAATATATTTTCAAAAATGAGATTAGCTTGTGAAGCCATGTTGTTTATTCAATAAAAACGAAAAGCAATCAAAATAAACAAAAAATATTTGAACAAACAAGGTATCGCTTTAATTAAAATTCCTTCACCTTATTAATGAGTTCATTTATTTGGACATTTCTTTATCAAAATAATTGTTTGCAAATAATAACTTATTTGAACAATAAAAATAATGTTGTGATGTCTTAAGCGAATGAATTAAAAAATAAAATAATATAACACTTGTGAAACATATAATAATGAATTAATTGGAGTTAGTTTAAAAACCCAAATCATATATTTATTTAATTTATTTTAATAAATCTCAATTTAAATTGAAGTACAATGGTAACATCATTTTACCTTTTTAAAAACATTAAGAGGATGATGGTTTTATTATTCTAGTTAAACCTAAATTAACTCACAAAAGTAGAGACCAAGTCATGTACTTGATTCAATTGATTTTCTTTTTAAATATATATTTTCATTTAATTATACAAAACTAAAAACAAAGAAACTAAATAATTTTCATAAAAACAATCAATAATAGTTGTTCAAACTAAGTGCATGCTAATATTATAAAAAAATAAAAAACTGATAATCTTATTAGGAAAAAAAAATCAAAACTAAACAATATTTAATAAAATAATACCCCATATATATTTGTAATTTATTTAATTTAATGAATTTAATTTTAAGTTGAAGAAAAAAATAGCGAAAAGAGATCACACACATCAACTTAGGTGGGCGAATGCGTCTAGCCCATACAAAAAGGCCACATGCATTAGCTTGCAAATGACAAATGACATATTATTTTCATGTTCAATTTTCTACCATTAGAGAGGTGATTGAAAATTAGGTTTGAGTATTTTTTATTCAAAAACTACTTTTCAATATATTTTCACCTAAAAACATTTAACAAACACCCTTATAACATTAATAAACTAATTTATCAACTTAAAACACTAAAACATTGGCTAAAAAACACAAAATAAAAATTACAAAAAAATCTTATTCTACCTCAATCTACTTTGTTTCGGCAAGATAATAGGTAAAAAACATCTAAATTGAACCTTTTATTATAGAGTATCCGTTGACACAAAACAATGGTTTTTTTTTTTTGTTTTTTAAATATGGTCAACTAACAACTTTCTCTTTTCTTTGTGATTTTTCAAGAAATTTCTCTCTCCTCTATTAAATGTAGAGACTAAGAAATGAACAAAATAAATTTTGAACCAATAGGAAAAAAAATATAAAACGATAGGGACTAAAAAGGCTCTCCGTATATAATCCATGTAAAGCAGACTCATTTTTTGCTTTAATCTCATTTTTTTGTCTTCGAATTTTAATTTCTTTCTCGAGCACTAATTTTTTTTTTTTTCAAAAATGAGCATATACTGAATATCTGTATATTTGTTTATACTGTGATAACCTCGTAGAAAAAAAACTAAATTAAATCATCAAACCTAATTTCCTATAAGTGTAATATAGATGGAAAAAATTGAAACACAAATTTTGATGACTGAAAAAATAAATACTATTTAAATTAAAAAAAACTTATCATACATGAATAACAAGTGTCGATGACGAATACATAGGAAATCGTGTCTCAATAATCTATATGCAATTGATGAAAAAATAAAAATGAATATGAGAAAATTATGTAACAAGTTTATAATAAAACAATAACAAAACATAAATCTTATTTTCATCGAATATTCATGAAAATGAATTTAAAAACTATATATATATATATATTAACAAAATAATTGCTAATATTACAAAAATATTGTTATAAACTTATTTGAAAACAAAGGAATATTTTATTTTTATTTTATTGGAATAGTGTTTAAAATATAACTTTAATTACTTTAATTATAATGAATTTTAATTAATTTTTTTTTAAAAAACTAAAAGGTTGTATGGAAGGAGTTCAAGCATTTGGACTTGGGTGGGCTAACGCTCATGTCACATTACAAATAAGCTAAGAAAAGTGTGGGCCTCCAAGGCTAGGCAAATGTGCCTGACATTCATTCTCTAATTTTTTTGTATAATTAAATGGATGCTGTTTTTTTCTAAGAAAAAGGAGACGATGCATCATTTATAGATAAAGACTAGTTATATTGACCCGTGAGATGCTGCAGGTTAAGTTTTTTTGTATAAAAAATATCGAAAAAAGGCTAAGATCTAAGAATGTTAGGTTTTTCTGCATAGCTATACCCAAAAGTCTTGGATTTGGCTACAACACCTGACCCAAGAGCAATATTTATAATATTATTAATAACATTAAACTTGCATGATTCAGGTTTAAGTGGGTCTGGCTGCATTACCAGACCCAATAGCTTTTGATGTGGGTTTGACTGCAAAGTCGTGTCATAAAAGTGTGATAATTAAATGGATTAATTAAAAAGAAAAAAACAAAGAAAAAAAACCAACAGCAAGAAAAAAACTAATGAAGAAAAAAAAAATGAATTAACTGGGTTAACCCTTCAAACCAAGTTAACCCGTTAAACTTGAGATTCGTGTCGTGAAACTTTGATAACTAAATAGGAAAAAAAATTAACAGGTTAACCCAGAATTAACTGGGCTAACCCGTCAAACCCGGGATCCGTGTCATGAAAGTTTGATAACTAAATATAAAAAAATTTAACATTAACAAAATAAACTAAACGAAAAAAAATTAATTAAAAAGAAAAAAAATTATAGGTTAACTCGTCAAACCTGGTTAACCTGTTAAACCCGGGATCCGTGTCATGAAAGTATGATAACTAAATATAAAAAAATTAACGTTAACAAACTAAATAAAATTATTAAAATTATTAAAAGAAAAAAACAAAAAAAATTGACGGGTTAACCTAGAATTAACTGAGTTAACCCGTCAAACCTGAGATATATGTCATGAAAGTCTGATAACTAAATAGAAAGAAATTTAACATTAACAAACTAAAGTAAACGAAAAAAATTAATTAAAAACAAAAAAAACAAAAAAAAATTCGGGTTAACTCGTCAAACCAGGTTAACCAGTTAAACCCGGAATTCGTATCATGAAAGTCTAATAACTAAATAAAAAAAAATTAACATTAACAAACTAAATTAAACAAAAAAAATTATTAAAAGAAAAAAAACAAAGAAAGAAGCAAAAAACAAAACCCTAAATGCATAAAAAAATAAAAAACAAAACAACTAAAAAATAAAAAAATAAAAAAACTAAAGAGTGTTTTACTGTAGACTGCACTGTGCAGTCCACAATAAAACTCTGATGCGTTTTAGTATATGTTACAATTCTAGCCACCTTCGATGACCAAAAGGTCATGTCCAAGTTATGGGAATCCAAAACCTATTTTTTTACTTTTGTTTCTCCAACAGATACCTATGAAAAACCCTAAAAATCTCAGTAAATAAATTTATAACCTCAAAATACCCTTTAAGTGATTAAAACCCAAAATTAAATCGAATATAAAAATTCTTAAGCCTTAATATACTTTTTTTCAATAAAATAAGAGTTCCAAAACCTTAATGACACTCCTCTCGTCAAATAGAACATATTGATACCAATATCGATTTTTTTTTATTGCTAGAATATAGTTAATCGATTATTTTCTCTCTCTTTTTTTTTGGTGATTTTCTCTCTTCTCTCTCAAATTCAGAGACAAAAATATAAAAATAAAGTTTAGAATCTAAATGTAAAATTCTAAAACTAAAAGGACAAAAAAATGAATAAAAAATATTTTTAAAATGAAAATGAACTTTTTTTGTGCGAATTTGAGAAAAGTCCTGTTTTTTGTTGTTGTTTTTAATATTTTATAGTTTAAATTTAAATTTTATTTCATTAAATTGATCACTAATTAAATTCTAAAATTTGATTGATCAAACAACTTGAATTCTCAAGAATATGCAAATAGGAGAAAATATCAATACAAAAAAAAAATAACAAACAATTATACATGAAAGGATAAAATAAAAAAATTCATTGGCCATAATGAAAAATGAAAAAATAGCATTTTTTCATCCACAGTAACACACACAGTAAATGAGTATAAGAATGTTTTTTTTTTAATTGTATTGTGTAATGAATAATAATTCACACACTCAAGGAAATTATGTGGATTTTATTCATGTTAATTAAATAAAAAAAATTACATTTAACATCGGTATCGTATCGCTAGATAGTCTTTTTAATTACTTACTATAATTTGAAAAATTATAATTTATATACTTAGTTAATTAATACAAAATTTTAAATTAAATAAAAAAACCAAACAACTTTTCGTGTAACTCGTACTTTTTTCAAAAACCCTAAAAAGATCTTAAAGTTGAAGCTTTAGGTAGAGCCCTATCTTTTTTTATATCCACCAAACTAAAACTTTCAGTACAAAATACTCAAAGTTGAAGCTTAGGTAGAGCCCTATCTTTTTCTTTATCCACCAAGCTAAAACTTTCAATACAAAATGATCTGCAGATTCAAAATCATCAGGACACCTAAAAAAAACCTCCTCTAAATTTAAACTAGCTAGTTTGCGAATTCAAAGGCCTTTTGAGTATAATTCCAGAAGATTTTGCTTGAAAAACTTACTTCTCAAACTCCATTAACAATGAAGCTGCTATCTCTTACATCATCGTCTGCAAATGCATTTTCTGAGTTTGACAATCTCCTAGTGGAAACAATCTCAAATTCACCCTCTTTTTACCACCATCCTCTTTCTACTTGAATGTGTTCATAAGAGACAATCATTGATAAGAGAGTAGTGATCAACCCTTTTGTCCTGGCATGTGGGAATATATATATTTATATATAGCTATTTTTTTCTCTCATATTTTTTATTTTATTTTATTTTATTTTATTTTATACTTGTATAAGCTACGATTTTAAATATAGATACTCAATAAAAATCATCTTTCGTGAAGAGTTAAACAAGATATTTTTCATTTATTTTATAGATATTTTTTAATATTATATATTCCTAAAAAAATTAAAAATTATTCTAAATAACACTACACTTAACATTTCTTATCTATATATAAAAAGACACATATTTTATCCTATTAATTTATTCTAAATTATTCTAAATTATCTTTTAAATGCTTGTTAGTTGATGAAACAAAGTCAAATATTTATTTAATCATCCGAATGATACTTATTTAATCATTAGACTGACCAGAAAAAGAGAGGGGAGACGTGTTTTAGATTAATAGGTACTGACCACAATCACTAGGTCACGTTTGGTTTTGAAATGGAGACCACACACCTGAAATAGAATTCCATTTTCGACTAAATAAAATTTACCATTGGGTTTGCTGGGGATGGTTGTTTCAGATTTTATCAACGGAGTTTCTAGAATTGGCTGTTTCAGATCTTTCTTGGTCTGCAGTGGAGACAAAAACATCCCTATTTTCTTAAGACTCTTTGTTGTTTTCTTCCAGTTTGGTCTTCCAATAGATTTTCTTTTTGGATATTTTAACATTGTGGTTGGATTAAGAGTTTTTTTCAGTTTTGATTCGAATGGATCTCATGAAACTTGGATGCAAACAAGGTGTTTGATGAAATGCCGTAATAAAAATTTTAGCTCTAGATAAGATTATAATATTAGTTTGATGACAAATTGGTAATTATAGATTGATAGCAAAATTATAATATTAATATTATAATGACTCTTTAGCCATTAAATAGAAAATAATAACAATCTTGTAAATAATTATTTTTATTATTATCTTGGGTGAGGATATTAAATGTTAATGCATGTATAAAGTTCATGTTGTAAGTGTTAATTTCTCAAACTATAACAAGTGAAAAACAAATTAAAGTACAAGAAGAGTAATTTTCTTGTTCTAGTATTTCTATTCTTTTTTAATTTTCCAAACAAAAATTCAATGATCTATAGCTATTCAGCAAGTAGTAAAATCAAGTGGTGATCTAAAAAATTAAACATACTTAGAGCATGTCGATTTTTTTTTGTACAAACCCTTGATGTTATATGTGTGTGTGTGTATATATATAGGTGTCCACGGATCATCATCTTCTCAACCTATCTATTGTCAATACTCAAGAAAATGGAAATATTCCAGCAAATCCTCCTATCAACCAGCGGCCTCCTATTGGCGGTCTTTATGGTGGCTTGCAGCCCCCCGGAGAACCATATCAAATGTTCATCAACAAACACAAACTGCACCATCACAAACTCTTATGGCACTTTCCCTGATCGCAGCTTATGTCAAGCAGCAAACGTGGCATACCCTTCCACAGAAGAGGAGCTAATTTCAATAGTAGCAGGAGCGACGGAGGCCGAAAGAAAGGTGAAAGTAGCTACTCGTTATTCTCATAGCATCCCCAAACTAGTTTGCCCAGATGGCCAAAATGGATTGCTTATAAGCACCAATTACCTCAATCGCACACTGGAAATTGACGTTCAATCGATGAAAATGAGCGTAGAAAGTGGAGTCACTCTGAGACAGCTTATCAACGAGGCTGCCAAGGCTGGCCTTGCATTGCCTTACTCGCCATATTGGTGGGGCTTGACCATTGGTGGCCTATTGAGCACGGGTGCGCACGGCAGCACATTGTGGGGAAAAGGGAGTGCAATTCATGATTATGTGGTGGCACTAACAATTATTAGCCCTGGAGGACCGGAAGATGGTTATGCTAAGGTCCGGAGCCTCGACGAGAGTAATAGTACTGAACTTAATGCTGCCAAGGTCTCGCTTGGAGTTCTTGGAGTTATTTCGAAGGTACGTGAGGTGTTAATTATCTCTCTTTTTTACCTTCATCCTGTTCATAATCTACCGTGGCGTTCCATGAGTGTCCCTTTGGAAAGTTGTCGGCCACAGAACGGAAACCATTCAGTATAGTTAACTACTACTTTATATACTTCTTAAATAATTATCCAATAAACTAATTTGTATAATTCCAATAAAATTGTCTAAATATCAAAATTAATAATAATAAAAAAAACATATGTAAACTTTATGATACGGTGATTAAAACAAGAATTATACTATATTTATTTCTTAGCGTAAAAAGAATCAATGAGATTACTTGATAATAAAAAAACGAAATCAATGAGATAAATACCACACAAAAACTAATTAGATTAAGTGTGTGTTTAGTGATATGGTGTGAAGTGAAAATGTATTAAAATATTTTTTTTTCTTTGAAATAATAAAATCATTGAAAGATATTTTTTAAAAAAATATTTTGATGTTTTTCATATAAAAAAAATTAAAAAATATTTTAAAAAGCAAAAAATCACTCTAATACTACACAAGCACTAAAACGTAAGCATGAAAAGCCATCCCGTTAACAAGTTAGATTTAGCAACTCAAATTAAAGAACAAACTATATCATTAAATTTCTGGAGTCTTTTCTTCCCTGGGTAGAAAATTTATTATGACAGGGCAGGCCCATATAAGCACGCATGTAAAATATGATAATTACAGCGTCCCATTCTTTCCACCGTTGGATTGCATTTCAAGTTTAATCACCTCAATTAATATAATTGGTTTCCTTCTTTTCATTGTTGGATTGCATTTCAAGTGAATTACTTCGAGTGTTGAAATAGTTGTTGAAATAGTTGTTCTTTAAAGTATTTTAATTTAGTATTGTATTAAAATAATATTTTTTTTAAAAAAATAATAATTTAAAAAATAAAAAGAATTTCAAACTTTTTTAAAAATACTTTAAAAAATATATATCTTATAAGTGTACCTCAATGACATACATGGCGTAAAGGAAGGGTGAATGACACATTTTGTTTGCTGGGAATAGAATATAGAACTAGTCGAGTAACCTTTCCTCTGCAGCGGGGAAAAAAGTTTTTTTTAGCAGAAAAATAAAAATGGACATGTTATTAATGTTTTTTTTAGAAAAAAAAACCAAATAATAAATTAAAAAAACCATGTACATATCTAACTAAATAAATTGTTAATATGTGTCTCGTTATGGGTCATAATGTTTCTATTAGAAAAATGAGAGCAAATATTCTTTTAACATTTTTTTTCTTTTTAAATTATAATTATAAATAGAGAAACTCATGCATGCATTTAATTAAATCAACTAAGAATCACTGCAGAGAAAAAAATATTGGAGTTCTAATTTGACCTACTTTGCTACGGGCAAGTGCTCACACTGATAAAATTATAAAAATAAAAATAAAATTATCCAATAAAAATAAAATATAGATAAGCTTGATAACCAAAGCCAAAATTTTCATATAATGCAAGTGTATTTTGCTTTGTGGCAAAGCTTATACTTTATCACAAAATATTTTTTTCTCCCTAAAAATAAAGTAAATTTATATAAAGCACATAAACAAATCATGGAAGATGAAATTATACCTTGTAACCATGTTCAAAATATAACAAAGTTAGAATCCTAATTTAATTTAGTTAACCTTTGAGGTTTTACAAATTAATCGTAGTTGGTCCAGGTCAATTAAATGTGTCTCTGTTTTAATTATGTCATTCAATATGTTTTAATTTTATTATTTAAAAAGTGTTTTGTACATTATGAATCAAATTTCACACTTCCTAACATAATATATTTTTTAAGTGAGGAAAAAAAACGATCTGACCCGCGGCGTAACTAAGCTTATTTTTTTCTTAACTTTAAAAAAATGTTAAGAACAAATATGAAGATGGTAGCATGTTGGATGATATATTTTTTAAAAAATAGAGAAATTAATTTAATTTAATTTAAAATCAAACTCCCTTTTAAAAAAAAGGTATAAATTTAACAAAAATGATGAATTTAAATATTCAAGATAGCCTGGGTATTTTCAAAATTAATAAAAAACAATGGAGCATAATCCACAAGAAAATAAAGGATAAAAAACCTAGGTAAATAAACCTATGTTAATCTCTACGTTGTGGGTAGGCAAAAATTATCCCAACACAAAAACAAAAATCATATTATGCTAGCATTTTTAAAGAGATCAAAGAAAAGTTGAAAACTATGGTCATCAAGTAGACTGGGTTGAATAATTTCAAATAACTTAAATCGAACTTAAAATGTAAGTAATGGATAATTGTTGATATTAAAAAAATAAAAGATAACAAAAAGAACCTTGAGCAAACCCGACAACCAACCTGGATCAACAAATCAAATATATGACCTAGAACATGAAATTGATATGACCGTGTAAATAGGAAAGTGAGAAAAATATCGGGAAAAAAAATATTTGAAAAAAATGCTTTAAAAAAAGACCAAAGTCGACTCAAGCTAATCTTTCAAATTTATGACCAAGGTCATGAGGTGACCCCATTAAAGACAAACAAAAAAAAAAGCAAGATTCTTAATCAAATAATTATTGAGGGATGAAATTAAAAAAAACAAAAAAAAACAATGCAGAACAAAACAAATAGCACATAAAAGAATTATGACTAAATTCGACAAAAAATTAAATGAAATTAAATGTTTAAGGATAGAATTGAAAAAGCAAATCAATTAAGAAAATGATTAAAAAATAGCAATTAAGAGAATTAGGACCAAATTTAACATAAAAATTAAATGAAAATAAATGCTTAGAGATGGAATTGTAAAAACAAATCAATCAAGAAAATGATTTAAAACAAAACAAATAACAATTAAAAGAATGAGAATCAAATTTAATTAAATAAAATTAAAAAAATCAAATGATCAGGGATAAAATCAAAAATAAAATATAATTAGAAATAATCAATTTAAATAAAACAATTACAATTAAGAGAAAAGTGATTGAATCAAAAGAAAAAAAATTGAAAGGCTGGTATAATTTTTTGCATGACCAATATACAATTCAAGAAAAAAAAAAACCAAATCAGAACCAAATCGGTATGAATCCACTCACACGTGCATCTAGTGTGGTTGGTAAAAGCAGATGCTAATGTACAAGTAATTCACCAGATTAATACTTAAAAAATATTCTTCGTCACGCTTTATAATAAAGAAAAGAACTGATTATAAAAGTAAACTGCCATGTGATATGGCTTAATATAACTAATTAATAAATGAAATATTGGAAGTGATGCCAAACGATTAGTTTATCTACCAATAAATTTATAATTTTATAATAAAGCTCAACCAGCCTTTTAGTAATCTACAAAAGATCTACAAAAGGAGTACATACTAGCTATGTGATGGAAGCTTCACTGCATATGGAATATTTTTTTTCAATAAAATAACTAATTTATAAACTTTTCTAACATGTTTTTGGATATTAAAAACTACCAATCACAAAATAAAATGTTTATACACATATTTAATTAAAAGAAATTAATATTTTATTAAAATATAACTAAAATTAAGATATTTGATAACACAACATAGACTATACACTTATTTGTATCTAATAACTTTGTTTTTTATGATAAACTTTTTATTCAATCAAACGATTATCTGTTCCAATAAAAGATTAAAAAAAAAGTCATCAACGAAAGCAAATTAAATAAAATTATGAAACTCAACTATCAAACAATCTAATATTGAATAGTGAAATTGAAAAAATTAGTTTTTTTTTTAAATTAAAAAAAAGATATGGATAACCTGGGTTAACTTGCTAACCCTGTGACTATGGGCACAAGATTAGGATAGAACCACATAGAGAAAAGTGAAAAAAAAAGACAGAAATCAATTCCTCAAAAAATATATGTTAAAAGATGAAATTGAAAAAAAATCAATTTTAAAAAAATTATAAAAAAAGATAAAAATCAACTCGTGTTAACCTTCGAAACCTATGACCATGGTCATGAGGCCGCGACCGACTGTATAAAAGGTAAACCCCGAAACAAAACAATGCAAAACTCCCAAAAACAAATGCTTAGAGATGAAACTAAAAAAAAAGTTAATTTTAAAAAAAGCAATAAAAGAAAAAATTCAAGTCAACCCGAGATTGGATAACCTCACATAAAGAAAGTGAAAAAAGAAGAAGCACGAAGACCAATTAAAAAAAATCAAATGTTGAATGACAAAAATAAAAGTAAAAACCAAAGTCAATCCGCATTGACCTTTGAAGCTTGTAACTCTGGCCATAAGATCGGGACTAACCTTGTACAAGAGGAAAAAAACAATGAAGAAAAATTCTCAACAAAAAAAATCAAGAGATTAAATTGGAAAAAAATGCAATAAAAAAACATTTAAAACAAAACAATCAAAAATGAAAAGAATGGGGCCCAAATTGAACATAAAAATAAATTAAAATTAAATGCTTAAGAATAAATTGAAAACAAACTTTAATTAGTAAAGAGGCAAAAATATTCAAAGAATAAGGATCAAATTTGACATGAAAATCAAATTAAATGAAATTATAGAGATGAAATTTAAGAAAACAATTAATAAAAATAAGATAAAAACAAAACAAAACATATATTAATAAAAAAAAATGATGATTAAATTGGATATAAAAAAAATAAATGATAGGACACAACTATATTTTGGCAAGGAAAAGAAAGAGAAAGAAGGAGGAGAAGAAAAAGATCCATAGGGGCCCAACCTTAGCTCCACCACACACATGTATCGCACCACAAAGATAGAGGATGTTAGTGCGCTTCCAACACCACCTTTTAAGGCGACATCTGACCGCTTCACAAGTGTCCTCTCGCTAGCGCGTGCTACAAACACTTAAGCAACCTTTTTATTTTATTAATATTTTATATTTACCAAAAGATCAAAGTGCCTTCTTAGCTCTTTTAAGAATAAAAAAAAATTAAGATCAGACGATGAAAAAGCCCCTGTAAGGAAACTTTAATTTTTTTTTTCTTAGAGCAATTAAGTAAATTTATTGTGCATTAAAAAATAAAATTTCAATAAATCCCCTCTACCAACCTATTATTACAAAAATATATCAAAATATCAAAATGCCCCTGACTATTAATAAATAAGACATAACTTCTTAGGGATGATTTAAACATTTTACTTTGTATATAATCGAACAGAAGAAAACACCCCTTGGCACCAACTTTAAAAATTTTGGTTGCAATGGTAATGAAGTCATTTTACCGTGTATAACATACGTGGAAACAAAAATATATTTATCCCTTATATATATATATATATATATGGTAATGATAAATAAACATATGTGAAATAACAAAAATACCGGTAAAAACTATTTAATTAGATGGTTTTGAGATGAATAAAATGGGAAAAACAATGTGTACTGTAAACAATGTTTTTCTCACCACTTTTAGATTTACTTATAATATTTGAAATATTTTGACTTGCCTATGACTCTATGAATTAATGAAATATGAAATTCAATAGTATACACTAGTTAGATTGCTCGCACTATATTGTGGGTATTCATAAAAAAATAACAATGAATACTAGTGAAAAAACAACATTTTGTAAGATAGATGGCGTAGGCGTTACTACGGGCCGATTCACAAACAATATAAATCGTTATGATAGTGGTAGATGGAAGTTAGATTTGTGAACATCATGTCAGACCCAAGCAACCTTGGGTCTTGCAACCATGTCAGGCGCAAGCGTCGTGGGTCAAGTTATAATAATAATAATAATTTTTAATTTTACCATTGAAATCAAATCTTTGTTTTTTTTTCAACAGTAATAATTTTTTTTATTAATAATTATATTAATAATATTAAACATGTTTTTTTTTCAAATTTATTAATAATTATATGAATAATATTAATAATAATATTAAACATGTGTAACCTAAGTTCTTATAGTTTTTAATTTTACCCTTCAAATCAAATCTATGATTTTTCTTCAATAGTAATAATATTTTTTTCAAATTTAATAATAACAACAACAACAACAACAACAAAAACAACAATAAAAATAAAACTCACGCTCCTTGGGTCTAGCATCCCCTGCTAGACCCAAATGCTGAACCCAAGGAACTTGGGTCTAGGGCCCCTGCCAAACCCAAGTTACTTGAGTCTAGCGCACAATTAGACCCAAGTTACTTAGATCTGTTGGTGCCAGACCCAAATTCTTTGGGTATAGCTTCCCTTGCCTAACCCAATTATCATGGGTTTGGTGCCCCGCTAGACCCAAGGCGCTAGGGTCCGACAGTCATGCCTGACCCAAGCACCTAGGGTGTGGTTACTTTGTCAGATCTGAGCACTTAGGGTATGGAAAATATACCATATAACATACGTGGAAAAAAAACATATTTATCACTACCACAATCTTTAGATTTACTGACGGAATTTTTCGTTGGTATTTGTACTATCATTCCGTTGGTAATTAATTTACCAACGAAATCACCGACGGACATGCTCCGTCGGTGAATCTTTCGTCGGTAATTTTTTATCCGTCGGTAAATCCGTTGGTAATAAAAAATATTATTACCGATGGATTTACTTGACGGAAAAAGCGAGAAAAAAAAGTGTCCGCTTCATTCCATCGGTATTTCCCTCGGCAAAATACCGTATGTAATTTCGACGGTAATTATTTAAAAATATTTTTAAAAAATATATTTTACAAAACTATAAAATAATTAAATTAATATAAATCAACACTCTATAATACTCAAAATGCTTGCAAAAAAGAAGAAGAAAATCAACTCAAACAAATTCGCAACAAATAAATAACACGAAAAAATAAATTCAACTAAAAAAATTCATATGAAAATTTTTTAAAAATCCTATAAATAAATCAACTAAAAATTGATCTCATATGAAAAAAAAATCCTACAACAACATTCATACAATTATTAAGAACAAAAACAATTAAAAATAAAATAAAATAACAAATATAGTGAAAAAAACAAGAAAAAAAGAAGGAAAAAAAATCTTACCTTAATGTAGTTGCAAATGAAGCTAAGAAGAGAAAAAAAAACAAATTCGTAAAGTATACTAATTAAAAAAAATTGAGAAGAAAAAAGAAGAAAGGAGAAGAAGACATACCTGAGCATGGAGGAGAAGAGAAGGAGTTGAGGAGAGAAGAGAAGAAAATGAAATGGATATTGATGTTTTTTACATATGGGGAAAAAGAAGAAGAAGAAAGGAGACGGTTCTGTTGTGAAATTAGAAATTCTAGACTTTTTATTGCAGCGTTTTACCGACAGTTTTACCATTGGATAATTAAATATTAATATTTTAATCATTCCGCCTATAATATTTAATTTAAATTTTGAATTTAATCAAAAAAATTTAGAAACCGTCAAATATCACCGACGACTTTTCAATCCGTCGGTGATTCCGTCTGTAATATTTAATTTAATCTAAATTTTTCAGAAAACCGCCAAATAACACCCATGATTTTTCAACCCGTCGGTGATTTTATCTGTAAATAACGGTAATTAACAGTGCAATTGGGAAGTGAATAGTTCCAAAGCTCTCTGTAAAACGCCGACGGAATTTTCCATCGGTGATTCCATTTGTAATTGAAATGATGAATAGTGTTCACAATTTACCAACGATTTTATCGATGGAATTCCCTGTGTTAAAAATGACACATCATCGTTTTTTTTTGCTTTGTTTCAATTATTTTTTTCCACTATAATTCCCTTGGTATATACCGAGGGAATATATCCGTCGGTAAAATTCGTCGGAAATTTACCAACGAAAATATTCCCTCGATATTTTTGTTTGTATTTATCAATTTTCTAGTAATCTATCCCTATGTATATGGTAATGATAAATAAACCCTTGTGAAACAACAGAAACACCTGTAAAAACTATTTAATTAAATGGTTTTGAGACGAATAAAATGAGAAAAACAATGTGTACTGTAAACAACCTTTTTCTCTCCACTTTTAGATTTACTTATAATATTTTGACCTGCCCGTGACTCTATGAATTAATGAAATATGAAATTCAATAGTATACATACTTCAATATGCATTTTAAATTTGGAATTTCAGGGAAAGCTTGAATGCAAATCTCATCACAGACTGTGAAGAATCTAGGATTCGTAAAAATATTAAAAAACAAGTTTCGGCTTTGTCAGGTTACTCTGCAACTGCAACCCCTCTTTAAAAGATCCATTTCCTATGTGGTGAAGAAAGATATTGACTTGGGAGATCAAGTGGCTAGCTTTGGTAGACAACATGAATTTGCAGACATAACGTGGTATCCTAGTCAAGGCAAGGCAGTCTATCGAATTGATGATCGGATTTCTTCTAATACCTCTGGCAATGGCCTTTACGACTACATCGCCTTCCGCTCTACTCTTTCTCTCGGATTGGCCGCCATTAGAGCTACAGGTTTGCTACTATACTGAATATATAAAGAAAATATGTGTTACCTCTATACAAATCGATCCCTCAAACCTTTTTTTTTATGTCGAGCAGCTGCATTGCCATATGAGTAATATTTTTCCCTTTTGATTTCGTTGTTAGAGGACGCTCAAGAATCCTTGAAAGACCCTGATGGGAAGTGCGCCAGCGCAAAACTAATTACATCCACCCTCGTGAACTTGGCTTATGGACTAACTAACAATGGTACTTTTTTTTCCAACTAAGTAATTTATATTC
Organism: Populus x sibirica; assembly: GCA_019202695.1. Classification (NCBI taxonomy): domain Eukaryota; kingdom Viridiplantae; phylum Streptophyta; class Magnoliopsida; order Malpighiales; family Salicaceae; genus Populus; species Populus x sibirica. The sequence goes on along the minus strand of JAGMVL010000052.1, from coordinate 752,028 downwards.
ATATTTCTGCGACTAAATTGTTGTGATTGTAGACTTCGATTGATTTTCAGGAATAGTTTTCACGGGTTATCCTATAATTGGGTACCACAATCGCCTACAGTCGTCAGGAACTTGTCTTGATAGCCCTGAAGATGCATTGATCACGGCATGTCCATGGGATTCAAGAATTAAGGGCGAGTATTTTTTCCAAGCCACATTCAGTATCAGCCTGTCAGTTGTGAAGAGCTTCATTCAAGATGTGCAAAACCTCGTCAAACTGGAGCCTAGAGCATTATGTGGCCTAGAACAATACAATGGTATCCTCATGCGCTACGTGAAGGCATCAAGTGCCTACCTGGGCAAGGAAGATGATGCTTTGGATTTTGATATGACATTCTACCGAAACAAAGACCCCACGAAACCTAGACTTTATGAAGACATATATGAAGAAATTGAGCAACTCGCAGTGTTTAAGTACGGAGGTTTGCCACATTGGGGAAAGAACAGAAACCTAGTGTTCAACGGTGCACTCAAGAAATACAAAAATGCTGGAGCATTTCTGAGGGTAAAGGAGATGTATGATCCACTGGGGCTCTTTTCCAACGAGTGGGCAGACCAAGTCCTTGGACTGAAAGGAGAGGTGAACATAATAAAAGAGGGATGTGCACTGGAAGGATTGTGTATATGCTCACAAGACATTCATTGCGCACCAAGAGATGGCTATCTCTGTAGACCAGGGAAAATTTATCAAGATGCAAGGGTTTGTGCCCTTGTTAGCACTTCTGAGCAGTAACGATGACAGGCGATGGGTCTGTCACCGGCGGATGGATTGATGGTTCTCTAAACTCTAAAATAAGAACTACTATACACCAGTACACCGTCACCGCCTTCCGTTTAGCTGCTGCTACTTTACCGTTACAGCCTTCCGTTTAGCTGCTACTTTACCGTTAAACATGCGCTAGCAGTGTTGGGATTGATTGCAATAAAATTGTCTAGTTTAATTTTTATATAAGCGCACAATATATGTTGCATACATGTTTATTCCTATTTAATATATATATATTAAAAAATATATTGCATGCACATTTAACAAATGAGAGTAAGTTTTAAACTTATAACGAAATTAATTCAATTTATTAGCATGAAAATAAACATATATAATAATAAAATATTAACCTAAATTTCTATTTTCTAGATGAATTAAGAGAATTAATTCTGGCATTTTTTATCAATTACAAAAATGTTAACAACTTTTAATAAAGTTTAAAACTTTAATGCATATGTTTAGAATTTAGATAGGTATTGTTTATGTGCTGGAAAAAAATAATCATTTTGAGGTAAAAAAATATTGATTCAACTCAAGCACTTGAGTATGATTTGAGGTTAAAGATCACTTAGTCTAAAACCTTTATTTAAAAAAAAAAAACTTTAGTGCTCTACAAATTTAATTTTAACTTTTAAATTTTTTATTATATAATAAGTCACAAGTGACTTTTGTAATTCTTTAATGTCACATTGAGATTTTATATCAATTTATAATTCACTTATAATTAGTTCTAAATACATTAATATTTCACATTTAAGTATATATGATAGACAATAATTTTCAATAAAATTTTAACCTAAATTATGAATGGGTACCACAATAACTGGAGGAAGATCCAAGTAGAATATATTAAAGATACCCAACTTGGTATTGAACAACTTAATTTAAGAATAAATTTAATGAAATTTCTCTTTTATTATTTTTTTGAAAGGTAAAACTATAATATATAAAAATAAGGGAAATGTTCATGGTAATTATCTAACCGATTGAGGGCATGTTTATTGCTTCGTCTGTCTCGACAGTGGTGATACATAGGAATTAGGCTAATGCAATAAATTTATGGACCAATTCTTTTTTCAGTAATTATTTATCGCTCAGGATAGAATATTTTCAAACCATTGCCGAATTTAATTTTTCTTTTATTAACAAATTGATTCAGGGCAAAATATCGGATCAGATATAAAAAGGTAAACAAAAAAGAATATCAGCATATATCATGCCTTAGAAATTCTGTGACTAGAAGATGGGTGAGGCAGCACGCCAGCAAATAGATCCTTAGTGCGTTCCGATCCTGACCTGAAGCGTTGCGAAGTATGTCCTTTCGGTTGGGATTTTTTTTTTCGGTTTAGATTGATTTTTATATATATAAATAATTAAATTGAATTTTTATAAAATATAAAAAGTAAAATTCAAACCGAACCAAAACTGGTTCCAACCGATCGGTTTTGGTTCGGTTATTTTATATCAAAAATCAAAACCCAACCGATTGGTTTTGGTTCTATTTAGTTTGATTCGGTTCGGTTATTTTATATTAAAAATAAAAAACTATATTGTTTTTTGGGATTTTTTTGGACTTTCTGATGGGTTTCAATTTTAGTTCGGTTCGGTTTTTCAGTTCAGTTTGATTTATTTTGAACTAAACCGGTTCGGTTTAGTTGAAGTTTTTCAGTTGAGATTTTTGGGTTTCAGACTTATGAAACAAAAACCGAACCAAACCAAATATTTTTTAAAATATTCTAATCAGTTTAATCAGTTTTTTTTCATGGTTCGGTTTTTTCAGTTTTTTTTTTGTTTTCTCAGTTTAATCAGTTTATCGGTTTTTTTGCTCACCCCTACCTTTCGGGTACCATGTTTTCTCTTTTAAGTTTTAAGCCTTGTGGGAGGACCCGATCTCAGAAAGAAAATAAAGAGCCTATAAAGGACATGATTTATATGCTCGTGTATAAAGTAGGGCTTTGGGCCCATGAAAGGTCCAACTTTCTTCATAAAAGGGTTAATTATATGATTGCATCTGAATTTTATAGACAATAACAATCAAGTGCATCAATTTTAGTTTTTTCTAGTATCATCGTCTTAACTTTTTTCAAGTTATCTTCAGTTACATAACTTATGTGAACACAAGTAAGAAAATATCTAGATGCTTCTTGTAGTCATGATCTTTCGGTTTAAGAGGTTGTTTGTTTTTGCATTTCAAATTATATTTAAGTGTGTTTTAAATGTGCGTTTAACTTGAAAAAAAATGTTAAATTAATGTTTTTCAATGGTTTTAATGTACTGATGTCAAAAATAAAAAAAAATCTGAAAGAAAAAATATTTTAATGTATTTTCAAGCGAAAAACACTTTAAATTTTTTTTTTGCATTATAATATCAAACACACACTAAGTTTAAGGGCCCAAACCTAGAGTATTTTAATGATAGGTTTGGATTAGACCTGCATGAACGCACAATCTATTCCAATCACCACCCCTTACACCATGCAAGTTTATATGATTTATGGATCACTATCTAAACGAACAACATCTACAAACAATATCTTAAATGGCTCTTTCCTACTTTTCTATAATGATTCAATGAGGCAAGGGTTTCTGCCAACACCATCATTGTTGGATTGATTGTGAGAGTGATCTCACTCTTCAACACATTAACAACCTTGAAATCAATCATCCCTTCTATTGATGAGAAAAGAAATAAACCATAGATCCATATAGCTAGAATTCTTAAACAAACCTCACTTTCCTCATTATATAGTCTATTTTTTTAACATGGAATCTAAAAAGCTCCAAAACCACCCCTTATTAGTACCTCACATGTTCATATGTGTTTTTACCATCTTGCGGTCTATCTGAGTAATCTAGGCATAATTGTATAAAGCTTGCTTTTTTGAAGTGTAGAAGTACACCATATCTGATTGTAGGCCGTTTAATAAATAGTTATACTGTTAGATAGTGGAAGTCATGTCTATAACATCATATGTAAAACAATTGTACTCTAGGTCGTAAAACTAATCATTGCTTTTAACCATTGGCTTTACCTGATAAAACCTCTACTAAGCTCTAGTTATCCTGAGAGAAACTTCAAAGGGAACCAACTGCTAGACGGTTTGATTAGTCTTTCGCGCCTATACTCAAGTCAGACGAATGATTTGCACGTCAGTATCCTTGCAGGCCTTCACCAGAGTTTCCTCTGGCTTCGCCGTGCTCAGGCATAATTCACCATCTTTCAAGTCCCATTAGGCATACTCTCACTTGAACCTTTCTCATAAGATCAAGGTCAGTCAGCAGTGCAACCCTCGAAGAGATCCTGGCAATCAGCTTCAATGAGCCTTACAGGTTTACTCGCTTGTTGACTCACACATGTCAGACTCTTTAGTTCGTGTTTCAAGATGGGACAAATAGGGAGCCCGCAAGCCAATACCCGGAGTGTGCATGTGCCGAGGCATACCATGATGGTGCGCGCTACAGTCCATGATTGTGACAATGGCATCTTTGTGGGCATTTTAAAGGCTCGGGTTTGGGCCACCACCACAATTCGCATCGGTCAACGCCTTGAGCCAATTGGTGGACTCACTATCATTGTTCCACATCTAGCTAGGGCGCATCGCCAACCACCGTCCTCTTCCCTCCCCATAATTTCAAGCATTCTTTGACTCTCTTTTCAAAGTCCTTTTCATCTTTCCCCCATTATACTTGTATGTTATCGGTCCATCGCCTATATTTAGCCTTGGACGGAATTTTCCACCAGACTCTCAAACAATGCCTCGTGATGTGACAGGGTCCAGCCACAATAGGGCTCTCGATTCATGAGACCTCTATTTATAAGTAAGGATAAAGGTCCTCGAACCTTTCTAAGTGAAATGATCATGTCCCTCGGTTTCATTAGGTCAATCTCGACTCTTTATCATTGTTGTACAATTTGATTTCAAGTTGGCCTTTTTTCACCAAATTTTCAATGATTTGAAAAGTCTAGAGCATACATTTTTTGGGTGAATATAAAGTACATATACATGGGAGTAAAATGACATGTTTTTTGGTGTTTTTATATGGCATGAGAGAAAAAAAAGAGTGGCTAAAGTCAACCAAGAACCATGCAAAACAAAGAAGAAAAGGTTCTCATGTGCTAGGGGGAAGAAGGTATTATTCTCCTATGCTCAATATGATGTCATTTTAGCATTCTCTTGTTTTTTAATTGTTACGAGAAAACATATTGTTTTGCCCAAAATACACCATTTCATTTAAGCTTTTAATTTATCTCTCAAAACAACATTGTTTTAATTTTAAGAGGTTTTTTTTCAAAACAGTCCTCTAAGTTTGTTGCCTTTTCTAGTTTGGTCATTGGCTTTTTTATTTTCATCCAATTTCAATCTTTTTTCTTAAAGTTTCATTTAATCGAGTCTCTTATTTCAATTTTACAACTAAATACATTTAAAATGGCTCTTCAATGATGGAGTTATTTTCAATTCATTCATTGGCTTTTTAATTTAAAATTTTAACTATTTTCTTATAATTTCTTTTAATTTTACCTTTGATTGCACTAAAAATAGCATTTTGATTTTGGTGTCTTTTTCAATTCAGTCATTGGCTTTCTGATTTTAATTCGTTTTACCAATTTCAACCTTTTTCTCAATTTTCTTCACAATTTCACCCCTAATTGTAATTTGGCTTTCAATTTTTTTCTCACTCTCCTTTTTTTTTTGTATTTTTATTTTTTTTTCTTTTTCAATTGCATATTTTTTATAACATTGTCAGGAAACATTTTGACACAAACATTTTTTTAGAAAAACATTTTTTCTTGAGAGGGGTAAAAATTGAGTTATAATAAATGTCACTTTTTTACAATGCTTATAGTATAAAGTTTATGAAAAATCCTTTTTGTAGACTTTGTTTAGTAAGATTATGCAGAAGGATAGTGTATATGAAGAAACCTTGAAAATCGACCAAGTCGAGAAGTGACCAATTTCAAAAAAATTTAAATGGTTCAAATTAGAGACCACCAACCCCAACATGAAATTCAAATGGATCAAATCAACTAATCTCATCATGAAATCTAAATAGGACAAATCGAGAGGCAACCAAACCTTTCATCATAAAATCTAAATGGGTCAAATTGAGAGGCAAACAACCTTGTCATAACCTAATTTTGACTCATTTCCAAAATAATTTTCAAAAATCTAAAAAGGCAAAAAAAAAACAATTATGTTTTCAACGCTTTTCATCTATTCACGTGCCCATTTCATAATTTATTACTATTTTTCTCTAGTTGACATCTTTTTTTTAAAAAAATAAGAACATAAGAAATTAAATAAAAAATATCAGTGGGTGAAATATGAAACAAGAAAAAAAAAACCAAAGTGAAACTTAGCTACTTGCTCCCCAAGTAATTGGAAGAAGATGACAAATATTTGTTTTTACTATAAATTAAGAAGATATTTCTTAGAAAATAAAGAGAAAGTGCAAAAACAAACCCTAGCCACTATTAGGGGGTGAGAAAATTAGAAGAAAAAAGAAGAAAGGAGTGAAAAAAACCCATAGCCATCATTAGGAAGAAAAAAAGAAAAAAAAACCGAGGTCATCTTCTTCCTCTCCCAAACCCCAACCACCATTAGAGGGAAAGAGAAAAAAAAACAAGTGAGAGAGAGAGATAAAGAAAGAGGATGAGTGAAAATAAAAAAGAGTGCCAAAAAAATTTAAGTGAAAGAGAAAGAGAGAGAAAAAAAAGAAGAAAAAAGAAGAAAAAAAACATGTAATAGATCTCTCTCACACAATTCAAAAAACAAAACCACCATACAACCTTCATCTTCCCTATTGATGTTAACCACCATCATCATAATCAACAACACTATCGACAATAACACCATTAATTCTAACATGTCTTCCTCCATGAAAGCAATCATAGCAGCCCCATTCTCCTTTAATTTTGGTTAAAGTTTGCCCTTCTATAATCAACAAGCTTTAGGCCTCTCTCTGAATGACGTGAAATTCTAACAATACTCCCCCCTTTATTGGACATCTATCCCCAAGTTCCACAGATGAAAATTATGCAAGCAATGTTTAGGTTGTCTCCTATATGGCCTCCTCTTTTGGTAAACGCTTCCACTGGACTAAGCTTTCTTCTTCAAATTTATGTTCTCTTTTGACTCAAACATTGCTTTAAAAAATAATTCAAGCTGCGTTGGTGAGTTAGGATGAAAATTTTCTTCCTACTAAATAAAGATGCCATAAACGTATCTCTTTCACAATTGCAAGCACTTCCTTGACATAGGTTGACCAAAAACATTTTGTATCCCCTAATGCTCAACTCATAAACCCAATGGGCTTGCCTTGTTGTGATAACATTATGCCAATTTTTTCTCTTGAGGCATCGGTTTTAATGGTGAAATAGGAGTAGTTGTCATTGCTTTTTTAAGATCGAGAAGGCTCTCGACATTGTCATTCCATCCAAACTTTCCCTTCTTAAGTAAGTGGGTAAGAGGTGGTATGATGATGCCATAACTTTGAATGACCTGCCTATAATACCTTGTCAAGCCTAAAAAATCACGCAACTCATAAATATTAATAGGTCAGGCCATGCAAACATGGCTGTAATTTTTTTGTCATCAACCTTTACTCTTTGAGGTGTGATGATATGCCTCGGATACTCTAATTCTTACTGGCCAAAAACACACTTGCTTATCTTAGCAAAATATTTATGCTGCCTCAAAATCTCCAAGGTTTGTTCAACCTGCATCACTTGTTTACCCCAAGTAGTACTATAAACGAGAATATCATCGAGAAAAAACAAGATGAATTTTTGAAGGCAAGGTCGAAATATAGTTCATAATGGCTTGAAAAGTATAGGGTGCATTGCAAAAGCCAAAACGCATTACAAGATACTCGTAATGGCTATTATGAGTATGAAAAGCAATCTTAGAGATATCGGAAGAATTTACTCTTACTTGATGATATCCAGCCCGTAAATCCAATTTTATAAAATAAAAGGTGCCATATAATTTATCAAGCATGTCATCCACCATTGGGATAGGGAAATGGTATTTGATGGTTGCGATATTAAATGCACGGTAGTTCGTGCAAAATCGCTAACTTCTATTTTCTTTCTTCACTACCAAAACCAAAGAAAGAAAATGGGCTGGTGCTAGGACGAATGAGCCTAAAATTGCTAACTTGATTTTCATTTAATATGTCATAAACATTGTTCTCGGAGCATTCCATCTCGTTAATGCATGTAATGTGATTTTAGGTTCAAGTTCAGCTTTCTGCACCTCAGTTGTATCTCCCACGTGATCATCCTCTAGCATGTATTTGTTGAATAATAATGTCCTCATACCCCTCCAAAAGTAATAGCTGCAGTTTTTTACATCTATGTCCTGCTGTAAAATGTTCATTACAGTTGAAACAAAGACCTTGTGCTCTCTTCCTTTACATTTCCTCCCAAGACAAACACTTAATGGGTCTTGTAGGTGTAACAAAAGCTATACGAGTGGCTGGTGGAAGAGTTAATAAAGCTCTCACAAGTGGTAACCTCATGAACCTTCTTTGTCGTGCAAGTTGATCGTCCCTCATCCTTGCCAAGTTAATGACCTCTTTAAGTGTCTATGGCTTGAACTTTCAAATCCCATCCATTATTTTAGCCTTTAAGCCAACCATGAATGTCCCCACCAATGCCTTTTACACCCACCCACTCACCTTGTTGTCGAGCTTCTCAAATTCACGTTGATAGTCTCTTAACATCCCCAGTTGCTTGATTCTTAAAAGAGCTTCAATAAAATCTTCATAACCTGATGGTTTGAAGCGAACCCACAATTCCTCTTGAAATCTTTCCTATGAAACTACATGCCCTTCTTCTTCTAGCATCCTACGAAACCACTGTCACCATTAGTTGGTCTCCCCTTCAAGGTGGTAAATAGCCATGGGCACCTTTTGGTTTTATGTCATGCCCTAGTATTTAAAAAATTGTTCAATACGGTTGAACCATTCGGTTGGGTCATCCCCTAAAAATCATGGGAATTATAGCTTTGCTATTTTGCACGAGATGATATGTCGACCCCCATCGTTGTCGTCTCAGTGATGGTTATCGTGGTTGGAATTTTTTTGATTTGCGATCAATATATTCAAAAGTCAATTGAGAGCTTCCTCTAGATGGTGGAGTTTGCCGTTCATCCCAAACTCCATTTGTTGAAGTCCTTCTTGAACTACACCAAATCCAGACTCCAAGTGCTCAATACGCTCCTTGTTAGTTCCCATTAGCAATCAGTCTCTGATGCCAATGATAGGTCCTAACAAATATTACAAATGCTAACGTAAATTGTTTTTTTTTTTCTTTAGGTGAGAAAAGTACCATAATTTGGATGAATATTTTTCTTTTGCTTCATTAATAAATTCTAACTACTTAAATAAGCAATGCTACGTACAAGAATGCTAAAAATAAAGGGAAATTAGTAGTTAACAACCGAAACTTCAAACACATAACAAATAAAGCATAACATGCAACAAGATAACACGTAAAACTCTCAACTATGATGTGAAAGTCTTAATGGCAACAAGATAACACGTAAAACTCTCAATAGAAACAATCATTTCTTTTTATTATTATTAACGTGGGTGTCCGGGTCAGCTTGCGCGCACCTCGACTAATCTCATGGGCCCTGAAGTTAACGGCCATGTAAGCCTCTAGTGGTCCTGAGGTTTGTGGGACTCGAACTGGTGATCTATAGGGAGCAAACCTAGGACCTGACCAGTTGAACTACGGGAAGTATCAATAGAAACAGCCGTTTTGCATTTACCGGAAGTAATGGAGGAACGTTAGCAACAATTTCTGTCACCTCACATCTGCTGGAACTTGTCAGGACAGTGGTGGTTTACACCAACTGTAACTCTCAATCTAGACCTCATGATTTAAAGGAAAAGGAGCTCCAGTTTCACGTTAAGACAGACACATCCGTCTTGCATCTAAAGGTATGAATGCTTTTGCCATTCTTTTTTAACTTCTTTCTTTTCATCCTCTAGTTTGTTGTTTTCAAGAGTTCTTTTGTTCCATTTAATTTTTGATTTGTGCTAGCCAACATGTGTACTTTTACTGTGTTTCTATAGCTTTGTGAGTTGTAAGGAATTTGCCATGGAATAGAAACTTTAAGAACCATCGGTCCCTTTCCTCCTTTACTTGTCATGGGAAGTAAAAGGTAAATGTTTGTAGTTGTCAAGTTTGAGTTTATATATATATATATATATATATATATATATATATATATATATATATATATATATATATATATATATCCGGGATCTATAAAGCTTGTTTTGTGATATGGTGACCGACACGCTAGTTTAATGATAGCGAGAAAAGGGATCATAGTAGGCTAGCTTTCCTTTATTTCATGCTTGTCCTATATGCATTTCCGGCACTATTAGGGTAGAGCCAAGTAGTGTCTTAAGGTGCCCCTTTTCTCCGATGCATGCCATTTCCAGATGATTACTAGCAAAGTTGGAGGGAGTACTGGGTTCCAGATCACTTAATGCTCGTGTTTCATCATGCATGGAAGCTCAGCTTTTTCCTCTTTGATGAGGTCGAGCTTTGTTTGTTAGTAGCATGGGTTCCTTTTAATGAGATGTGGGTCGTTTCTCTAAGGCTTTTGAATAATCTCTCAAAAGATAGACATTTGTTGATTGGAATTTATGATTGGTTTGGATCACATGTTTGTTCTAGGGTGTTGTGAAACCAGAAACCCGTATTGCTTCTTCTAGCCCTGCAAATGAAATTATGTCTAGAATTGAGGAAGCTACAAAACCTCTGGGCTTTAACGTCGATTAGCGAAACTACAAGGTAATGGTTTCTATCTCTAATTTATATTTATTAATTATAATTTCCTCTTTCTTTCATCCCACTTGACCAATTTTATTAAAATGAATATTTACATGTAGGGGTTTATTTGTAATTTTTTATTTTAGGGACTAATTTGTTCATACCATAAAATTAGAGGGTCCAAGACATTCTAAAAGGACTAAAATGTTATCAAAATAACATTTAGGGACTAAAATTTAGTCCGGTTTATTTACTACCCATTATCAAGGTTGTTAAAATCGCGATTTAACTTGTAAAATCGTGCGATTTTACGAGTCAATATACACTTAAAGTGCTAAATCGTTCTAAAAACTCGAAAATGGATGAAATCGGGTAAAATCGCTAAAATCGGGTGAAATCGCGTAAAAACACGATTTCACCACCGATTTAATGCTTTCAGCAAAGAAGATAAAATGTGAATCATTGTTCCCTCCAGCTCCAGGTGTCTAGCGATTATTGGCCTATTACACACACAGAACAAAAGCAAAATTACGTTCTCCTTATTCTCTTTCTCTCAACCGTTCAAGTTCTAACAATCAACCACTGGTCCACCACCAACAACCCTCTTCTTTTTTATTTTTCCATAATCGACTGTGTCCTTTTCACCAGCCATCATGAGATCCAGATTTCAGACAACAATAGCAGCGTCTCTCCAGTCTCCACTAGCCATCGTAAGCTATTATGTTTATCTTTTTTCACCTCCTGCAAAAAGCATCATGATTTAGAGTCTAGAGTAATTTATTTACAAAATTGCAAACATGTCACATGTGTCATGGGTCTCTCAACGAATCCCAGGCAATTAAGTTGTCTAAATTGGTGTTTTCATATTTACAATTCAGTTTCCATGGGACACTCACACAAAAAGAAAAACAATGAACCCTGAATAAATGTCCATCTATGAATTTTTATTTTTTGATAACAAAAAAGACAGGAAAGCAAGAGTCTAAAATATTCATCTATGAATTTATTCAGGGTTAGTTGTTATTCGAAAACAAGTCAAACAATGTTCACTAACTGTTTGTGAATGCTTGAGTTGAGTACATTTGACTGTTGTTTAGCAGTGTTTGAAGATTTTGATATGTAACTTTGGGATGGCACCATGGTATAGATGTTGATAAGAATTCTAGAAAAGTTTTGTGCAAGTATCGTCAAAAAATTATTAATGGAGGTATTTTTCGTTTCAAACAGCTTTTGAGTTGCACTCGTAAGGATGTTGAGCCATGTCAGCAAGTACCAGAAAATGTTAAGCAGATGATTTTAGGTGTTTTAGTGAAAAATCTAAAAGTAATTGAAAAGAAAAGAAAGGCCCATCAATATAATGGAAATGATGATGATGATGAAATAAAAGAAATTAGCTCCAAGGACAAAGGAAAGAGAGTAGCTAGTGGGAGTGGAAGTACACAAATAACCCTAAATCAATTGCTAAAAAAGGATATTAGAGAAGAAGCATGTCGATAAATTGCAAGGTTTTTCTACACTAGTGCAATTCCATTTAGTTGTGTAAAAAACCCTGAGTTTATTAAGGCACTTGAAATAGTTGCAAAGCATGAGCCAGGTTTCAAGCCTCCATCCTACCATGATATTAGAGAAAAGTATTTGAAGCAAGAAGTGGATCAAACAATGAAATTGCTTGAGGATTACAAGCTAGAATGAAAAAAAAAACAAGTTGTTCAATAATGTCTGATGGATGGACAGATAAAAAAACAAGTTGTATTTGTAACTTTTTGGTTAATAGTCCTAAAGGGACATTTTTTTTTGTTATCGGTGGATACTTCTAATATGTCCAAGACTGCTGATAAGGTATTTGAGATGTTAGATGCCATTGTAAAGAGGATTGGGGAGGAAAATATTGTCCAAGTAGTCACCGATAATGCCGCAAATTATAAGGCGAAATGAGATAATTATTGATGGAAAAAAGAAAGAGTTTGTTTTGGACACCATGTGTTGCCCATTGTATTGACTTGATATTAGAAGATTTTAAGAAGAAGTTAAAGGTTCATCAAGTAACTATTGCTAAGGGGAGGACAATCACCTCATATATTTATTCAAGAACCATTTTTATTTCCATGCAAAGGCATTTTATGAAAGGAAGGGATTTGATTAGGCCTACTGCCACTCGGTTTGCTACTGTATATTTGACTCTAGGATGTTTGAATGATCATAAAATGCAGCAGATGACTATGTTTACTTCCAAACAGTAGAGTTCATGTAGGTTTGCAAGAATAGAAGAAGGGAAACGAATTCAAAATTGTGTTTTGGACAGCAGGTTTTGGCATGATGTCACTATATGTATTAAGGCAGCGTATCCTCTAATTAAAGTTTTTTGATTAGTTGATTCAAATGAGAAACTAGCTATGGGTTTTATATATAAAGTAATGGATGAAGCAAAAGAGAAGATACAAGTGAATTTTGGTTCTGTGAAAAAAAAAAGATATATATCTTGCTAATTTTTATTTCAAATGTTGTCATCTATTAATATGAATGTCTTTAGAGATACTTCCAATTGAGATATTCCTAGATTGTAATGATATTTTTATTGTTTTTTTTTTATAGTTATATACCTATATGGAATATTATTGATGCAAGATGAGAACTTCAACTCCATAGACCCTTACATGCAGCAGCTTATTATTTGAATCCTCATTATCATTATAATCCCAATTTTAAGGTTAATGCCAACATTAAAATTGGATTATATCAATGCTTAGAAAGGATGGTGCTTAATGCAAGTGAAAGGTGCAAAATTGACTTACAACTTGAATCATTCAAGGATGCAAAATGATCGTTTATCATTGAGGCCGCCAAGACAAGAAGAGATAAAAAAAAAAAAAAAAACTCCAGCTCAATGGTGGGATTCTTATGGGGATGAATGTCCGGAATTACAAAGGTTTGCAATCCGAGTTCTAAGCTTGACTTTTACTTCATCTGGATGTGAGCGTAATTGGAGTGCATTTGAAATGGTGAGTTTTTTTGTTTTTTTATTTTAAATGTTGAAATATTTGATAAAAATCTTATAAATTTGAATTGTTTATTTAGGTTCATACAAAACGAAGAAATCGTTTGCACCAGAGAAAAATGAATGACTTAGTATTTGTAATGTGCAATCTGAAATTGAATGATAACCAAGTCAAAAGGCAAGATGATGATTTTGGTGTAGAAGATGATCTTCCATCTGATGATGATTGGATAACCGAGAGAGAAAAACATTCAAACTTTGATATGCTTGGTGCTATTGACAGTGCAATACGAAGAAAAAATGGTAATGAAGATGAAAGTGATGAAAAAGAAATTCCTAATGATGCTGAAATGGAGAGTCATGGTACTGAAGATGATTTGGAGATTCAAATTGATGATATTGGTGTTGGTACTAGTAATAACACTAATGTTCACAATATTGATGTTGGTACTAGTAGTGACACTAATAATCCTCTTGATGCTAATGATATTGATGATTGTCTGAGGAATAATGAGGAATATGAAGGCAATGAAGCTGGTTTTAGTTTACATGACACACTAGCAAATTGTTTGTTTTAAGTTTGTTAATTATTAATTAATGAAAAGTTATTTAAATTATGTATGAATTTTTATTTGAACCATGTATTTTAAGATGCTTGAACTATGTATGAATTTTTATTTGAAGCATGAATTTTTTTTAATATATTTTAAAATTCCTTACGATTTTACGATCCATTTTTACGATTCGAGTTTGTTTTTTATTTTCCGTATCGTGTTAAAATCGCGATTTTAACAACCTTATCCATTGTCCAAGCATGTCAACTCCCATTTACTGTGCACTCCTTTTTTTATTTGTATAATATTGTCCAGTGGAGACATCCGAAACTCCTAAAAAATGGGCCTTTATTCCTGCAACCTCCCCCGTCCCCACCGGTAGTTCATCTCATTTTATCTGGTTCATTCTGCATTAATTTCGGAATGGAAGGATTTAATAGCTAGATAACTCTTGTGAGTTCCTAATAGATTATAATTAGTGTAATTTATGTCCCTAAACTAAACTAAATTGTATCAACATCTTGGGTCTTACAACTCGCCTGATGCATTTTTTACTTGGATTTATACTGAGTTTGACTCGTCAATTTCCATTCACTGTACACTCCATTTTTTATTTGTATGACGTAATATTGTGCAGCCCAGCCATCCAAAACTCCCAAAGGATGGGCCTTTACTCCCCCGTCGCCACCGGCAGTTCATCCCCCTTTTCTCTGGTTCATTCTGCATTAATTTCTGGAACTGAACGTATTGAGATTTTCCAACTTGATGATGGTTCGTGTAGTTGGAGAGACCCAATCTAACAACTGTTTTCCAACTCTCCCAATTGAACAATCCATGTTATCCATTTTATTTTATTTTCAAGTTCTTTCAAATTTTTCCTTTTCTACCAGTAACCACTGTACACGGAACGTTTTCCTGTTTCTTTTTTTCTCTTTTTTTTATTTATTTTTTGTCTGTTAAGAGTTCTCTTTCATGTACCCTCGATACCTCACTAGTCATTAGCGAGCAAGAAGGTTTCTTGGATGTATGATTGTATTCTCTGCTTCTTTCAATAAAATTTCCGGGAACTGGTGGCATCAGCGTGATTGTGAAGCCTGAGATATTGTACTGTTGATGAACCATATCTTAATTTGTATAGAAGCTTGGTTACAAATTGAGAGATGACGGGCTGGTTAATGCTTTTCTCCATGATGTAGCTAAAGGTTCACTGCAGCGAGCGATTATTTGAGCGGCTAACCAGAAACCAGTCGAATAATAAATTATTAATAATTATAAAGCAACCCTTCCTGAGCCCAACGACTTAATTCACTCTCTCAACTGAATTGACATATTTCTGGCTGCCTCACCTGTAATGATGGTACCATAAAGTAATGTATGGTTTTGTGTTTTAAAATTAATTTTAAAAGAATAAAAAAATTTATTTTTTTTTAAATTAATATTTATTTTTTGGTGTTTTCATATCTTTTTCGTATCTTTTTAATACTAAAAATAATTTTTTAAAAATAAAAAAAAAATATTATTTTGATACATTTTCGAGTAAAAAACACTTTGAAAAACAATCACAACTACACTTATAAACACCTCCAAATCCACAATGTCCATTATTCATTCACCACCGTGTATATAGTTTTGTGGTTGCTTTTCAAGATATGGTTTTAAGAAATAAATTTAAAAAATATATATATATTATATTTTTTTAATAATTAAGATTTTAAGTTAATGTTTTTAATTCAACTAATATAAAACTATGATAGGTTGATTAACCAAATAATTTTAAAATAATAATTACAATAAAACATAGTTTTAACCATACATTACTACAAATCCTTATTGATTTCAACATGTTATCATCCAACATGCATGCATATGATAAGTCAAATTCAAGTACTCAACCACTTCTACTATAATATTATTGTACTAGACACTTCACCGGTCAGATCCCTTCATGGTTTGAGAAAGACATCGAGAATTTAAAGCGAATAAGGTTGCAACTCCATATATAATGTTAAGCAAACACCAACATGGTTACGTGAGAAATAGTTGGCATATTAGGAATATTCATCTGTAGATTTTATATCTTTTACTAAAAAAACAGCATTATTTTAAATTAAAATCTTAAATAAATGTGGAAGGAAACTTTTTTTTTTATTATTTTTTACTAACCATCTAGGTGGTGGTCCAGTGATAAGAGCTTGAGGCCAAGAGGTTTGCTTCCTCTGTGGTTTCAGGTTCAAGTCTTGTGGTTACTCATATGATGACCACTAGAGGCTTACATGGTCGTTAACTTCAGGGCCCGTGGGATTAGTCGAGGTGTGCGCAAACTGGTTCGGACACCCACGTTAAACTAAAAAAAAATATGGAAGGAAACTTAGTGTTATGTGGGGTTGAAGGGTCGGCCAAATAAAAAGAAAAAGAAAATTAGATTTAATTGATTTGAATACTTATTTACCTTATGTATTTAATGTGTATTGATATGAAGGTGATGAATGGAGATGAATTTAAATGGGAGCTAGGCTTGATTTAAACCATATGTATATATATATAAACACTAGTACCCCTTGCCTAAGGGATCATACACTTTCTATATATTTATGAGTCATAACAACTTGCATGAAGGTAAAGACATCATAATGAGCCCGCTTTGTAATTTATTCGTGCTGCGCTATGGGTCATATGATAGAATTTTTGAATGGTATAATCTTAATGCCTATATTTTATATGTTTCAATGATTTAAAAGCTGCTATTTATATAAAACATCAAGCAAAAGTTATGTGTATCAAACACATAAGTACAAATTCAAAGAGATTTTAAGCTTGGAATATATGTTGGAAGCAATACTTGATCAAACCAAATCATATATATATATATATATATATATATATATATATCTTAGCAATAGTTAAAGAAAAAAAACTTCAAGATCTATGTATTGCTTAAGAACATATTGGGTATTTTTGTTTTTGTGTTTCAAAAATACTTTTAAAAAAATTTAAAATTTTTTAATTTTTTTCTTTACTTCAAATTAATATTTTTTTTATGTTTTCATATCATTTTGATGTGCTAATATAAAAAATATTTTTTAAAAAATAAAAAATTATTATTTTGATATATTTCTAAATAAAAATCACTTTAAAAAACAATTATAATTATATTCTCAAACACTCCCTAAAATATATTATTATTTGAGAAGTCACGAGTTCGGGTTCATACACCTAGTCAAGTACTGTTCGGATATCTTATCATTTAGACCTATCATTACTCGTCATCACATTGGTCGTAAATGAAATCTTGTTTGGGTACAACTACTCCTTAGATACATCAATTTTTATTTATTTTTTGGTGCTCTTCTTTTTCCCCTTTTCCACTCCAAGATCCAAACATGTTCTAAAATATTGTATCATTATCATATGTGTAATTCATTCCGAACCATACATGTGAGAGAGCTAATTATCACATTGAGAGAGAGAGAGAGAGAGAGAGAGAGAGAGAGAGAGAGAGAGAGAGAGAGAGAGAGAGAGGGTCATGTCGGTGATGCGTGAGGGACTATAAAATTTATAAGCGAATTACCAGGTATCCCTGGTTATTGTCCGCGACGAAATAATCTTTATAGTCCAAAGGCCACTTAAGTCAAAGCAGTCTTGTCAAGATTAATAACCGGATGGATGAACTTGCATTGGTAAACTGAGCAACTATAGCCTTGCAGGTACAAAGGGGTGTTTGCGGGTTACTGTTTATTTTTTAAAATATTTTTTATTTAAAGATATATTAAAATATTATTTTTTTTATTTTAAAAAAATTATTTTTAACATTAATATATAAAAATTTTAAAAATATATTAATTTAAAATAAAAAATAAAAAAATTAATTTTTTTCAAAAATATTTTTAAAACACAAAAATAAAAATACATAGCCATAACTGTCTTAAATGCTTAAAAACTTTATTTCATCTGAACCCAATTAATAAGACCAAGCTCGCTGCTTGTGATCAGGGAAACCGATCATACTAATTGAAACTTAACTAATAAAAATATAAATGAAAAATATATAAATGTACACAGCACAAATATTATTTTGTTATAAATTTTAAAAAACTATTTAAAAATATTTTTTTATATTTCTAAATTGTTTTGATATAAATATTATTTTAAAATAAAAAACATATAGCACTGTAGGCAAGGAAAGAAATTGGATTACAAGTGTTTTATATGTGTTTGATATGAAAGTCAAAGAGTTGAAATCTCGTGCCAAAGTGGGCCACATATGCTAGCAGAGGAGATCTATTAAAAGTAAGCAAGTTAACGCGATATCAAACAACATCAAGTAAAACAAATTAAAAATTAACAAACTAGACAATGGGGCCTGCCGCGCCTCTGTGTATTATTTTTTTGTAATTTAGCAGTTTCTGCATCAATTCTCCAGCTTTGTTGTTCTTGACTTTAACTAATTTTCTTAATTGCAACAATTATGTTTATAATGCAGCATTATACTGACTAAATGTAACAGACTCAACAAAAAGCTGTACTTTTTTTACATATTTATAATTAACAGACTTATCCAAATCAGTCCCTGGTTCTTCAAGAAATCTCCAATTCAATCCCTACATTTGCTTGACCGTACAACATCCACGGGAGAGAGGGGAAAGGAAAGAAAAAGAATACTGTGACACAAATCTTGTCGCCACGCAAACTCCTAGCTCAAATCTAATTCTTCGTTACTGAAGAATGATACGCGGCACGCATCTAGTTTTTCATGGCAATGATTACGGGCACATGCCATGTCAATACGACGCCGCGCAACTACCTTCTGGCATTCCATGGCGTATACATAAATTCTCCATTACATAGCTGTCCGGCACATGTCTCAACAATTGCTAGAACGGCGCTATTCTATTTAACCAATTAATAATATGTGCAGCAACCAACCATTTGTATTTCATTTTTTATTACGCAATTTCACGTGACCGATATACATAAATATCTTAAATTATTAGTTAATAATGTATAACAAGCCATGTTACAATACCTCACATAACAATTACAATATTCACTATCCTAGATGGTTTTTTTATTACGATAAATTAAAAACTTGTTTTGCGTGAGGCAGGAGGGCAGCGAAAAAAAAATTAATTCAAACCCATCATACCAGTTATGAAAAACCTCATATTTTAATTTGAAGTTTTTCCAACTTTGTCAGAACTCAAGCTCTTGTGAACTGATCAGAATAATCGAGCGCACAACCACGAAGACGGTGGGCACGAACTAGGCCTTGAGCTAATGGGTTAGGATAATCATGATAAACGAGAAACTCATAGCAGAATAAGAAAAAGAGCGTTGAAATGAATTATGAAGCCCTGCACGAAAGAAAATTCTGGTTTGAGACTTGGCGCCACATTATTAAAAGCAATTGTGCAAGGCGCATAATGCACCCCACTACTGCCTTAAAAAATCTTCTGACATGGCAGGACGGGGGGATGTTGGCGTGTGAAAACGAGTTGGCTTCACACACGGTAAGCACTAGCTATAGTGCAACACCTCAGGAATAAAAACCTACTCCCTCACCATTTTTCGTAGCCCGTGCATCGACAACTTTACTTCAAAGGCTGCAGCCTCCATGAGAGGAGAGATGGAACACCTCTCCTTCAAGGTGTGTGACAGGTGGAGATCAAATGAGTCAAGTGAAGTTAGTTCGAAACCCCGTATACACATTAGGATTTCCTGTTGAGACAATTAATCCGACCCACTTGTCACGAGGGTACATTCACTTATCACAGATTGACATAGTCGTGCTTTCCAATTTTACTTTCTTGTCTTCCCTTCAATGATAATATAGAACAAATCTTGTCTGTCTTCTATCCCAACAAAAAAGAATGATCCCATTTCCATTTTCTCACGCGCAATATATATATTATTTCTCTTAACTTGAAATCAAGCGGGTTAAAATTAAATTAAATTAGTTCTCTTAACTTGAAAGCATCCTGACGAGCATCTTTCTTTTCTTTGGCACAAACCCTTTACGCTATATATATAGGTGTCCACAGATCATCATTAAGAGCAAGGTGTGGCAGCTCTATATATATGTATGTCTGTGAAAGTAAAATTACCAAAAAAAACTCTTCTCAACCAAGCTACTGTCAGTACTCAAGAAAATGGAAATATTCCAGCGAATCCTCCTATCAGCCAGCTGTCTCCTATTGGCGGTCTTTATGGTGGGTTGCAGCCCCCCGGAGAACCACATCAAATGCTCATCGACAAACACAAACTGCACTATCACAAACTCGTATGGCACTTTCCCTGATCGCAGCATATGTCAAGCAGCAAACGCGGCATACCCCACCACAGAAGAGGAGCTGATTTCAATAGTAGCAGCAGCGACCAAGGCCAAAAGAAAGGTGAAGGTGGCAACTCGTTATTCTCATAGCATCCCTAAACTAGTTTGCCCAGATGGCCAAAATGGATTGCTTATAAGCACCGATTACCTCAATCGTACACTGGAAATTGACGTTCAATCGATGACAATGAGCGTAGAAAGTGGAGTCACTCTGAGACAGCTTATCAACGAGGCTGCCAAGGCTGGCCTTGCATTGCCTTACTCGCCATATTGGTGGGGCTTGACCATTGGTGGCCTATTGAGCACGGGTGCGCACGGCAGCACATTGTGGGGAAAAGGGAGTGCAATTCATGATTATGTGGTGGCACTAACAATTATTAGCCCTGGAGGACCGGAAGATGGTTATGCTAAGGTCCGGAGCCTCGACGAGAGTAATAGTACTGAACTTGATGCTGCCAAGGTTTCGCTTGGAGTTCTTGGAGTTATTTCGAAGGTACGTATGCTGTCATTATCTCTTCTCTCTTTTTCCCCTTTCCTCCTGTCCTTTTTTCGGTTCGAAGGCTGGCTTCACTACAGTGGAGTCACATTAGTGTCCCTTTGGATAGTTGTAATGCAAAAACTATTCGGCATAATTAACTACTGCCTTATATACATTTTAATGACAATATCCTAAAATTATTACCAGTTATCTAATAAATTAATTTGTGTAATCCAATAAAATTGTCTAAATATCAAAACTAATAATAATAAAAAAAGATATGCAAAGATTACGATACTGTGATTAGGACAAGAGTTAAACAATATTTAACTTTTAGCGTCAAGAAAATCAATGAGATTAATTACTTGATAATAATAAAAGAATGAAATCGAAATGAGATTAAAAAAGTAACTCAACATAAGCACGCATGTAAAATATGATAATTACAACGTCCCATTCTTTCCACCGTTGGATTGCATTTCAAGTTTAATTAATTACTTCAAATTAATATAATTGGTTTCCTTCTTTTCGTTGTTGGATTGCATTTCAAGTGAATTACTTCGGTTCCCTAAGAAAAGGACACAAATGGAATTTAATTCTAAGTAACACACATAGCGTAGAGGAAGAGGCGCAGAGGTCTTCTGTTTTTCTTGGTGGAAATCAACACACATAGCGTAGAGGAAGAGGCGCAGAGGTCTTCTGTTTTTCTTGGTGGAAATCGACCATACAGAAAGGACACTCCTTTGTTTGGTGGGAAGAGAAACAATAATGGTTATTCCATCGTATAAAAACTTAATTATTAAGCATGTTTTTCCTTTTTTTTTTGTTTGGTGGGGATAGAAAATAGAATTGTTATTCCATCATATAAAAACTTAATTATTAAGTTTGTTACTTGATTTTTAATTTTTAATTTTTAATTTTTTTGCTTGGTGGGAATAGAAAATAGAATGGCTATATATTCCATCATATAAAAACTTAATTGATGTCACTCTTGACTTTTAACTTCGTCAACGAAAGGAAGTCTATATTCTTGAATTATTTATGTAAAACTTGACTTATAATAAATTGTAGATTTTGTTTTAACGAATTAAATAGAGTTCTCAGGAATATAACAAATTAAATATGGTATTTTTTTCTCTTTGGAAAATGATTTGATTTTGAAAAGTGAATTTCATTTAATATAATAATGGGATTCTATAAGGCTATAATATGAATGATTTGGTTAATTTATGCGGACTGCGTTTAATTTGATAGTATTTTTTAAACTTTTTCAGACTTTGTATTTATTTATATATTTGGTTTAGCTATCAGGTTTTTGGTGCGTAAGTTCTCGAAAGTATTTCGTGATAGAGTTTTTATAATGTGGTGAACTCAGTTACTTTTTATACCCCGTCCATGTCTCCCACATGCTAATTTTTTAATAGTATTGTTACTCTTATTATTACTATTATTATTATTATTATTATTTAGACTTGATTTATGTTTTTTACAGTTTAATAGATTAACTCATGTTTTTTTTGTATTTTTTAATTTTATTTTTTAATATTGGATTGATTGAAAATTTAACTTTATATTTTGTTTTGATTTATTTTCTATGAAGTTATTCTAATCTCATCATCCGATTCGTGAGTTTAGAAAGCTAGTCCGGATAGACTTCAGTTTTCTTTGTCTTTTTTAATTGATTTTTTTTTAATTTTATCATTTAACATTGAGTTGATTGGAAATTAGGCTTTATAATTTATTCCAATTTACTTTCTATAGGGTTATCACAATCTTATGACCTGGATAAGGGATTTGGCAGATTAACCTAGGTTAACCCAAGTCAATTCAATATGTTGTCATCTTAATATTAAAAAAAATATCGTTTTGAAATTTTTTTTAAGTTAATTAAACTATGTTTTTACCGATCATTTATGTTGTTTCTATACCCGTCAAATCAATTAGATCATATCAAGTCAAACCTTCATGTAGTATAAAATTTTATTCTACTAGAAAATATAATAATACTTGGATCGATGTTTTTTTATGTTTTTTTTTTAAATTGATCCTAATCCAAATAGAGAGAACAATCATCAATTTATATTCTATATAACAATAATTTCTCTATTAAAAAGAGAGGAATTTCTCTGTAAAAAAAATAGAGATTATGATAGCCAATAGGACAATAATCAGCTAGCACTACTAGTTAAGACAAATGTAGTTATAACTCCAAATAAACAAACACAAGCTAAGTAAAACATACCCCTTGATAGTGACCTCTATTACTGTCAATAAAACCATTTCAATATAAAAAAATATAAGGTGTTTAGATAATGTCCTAATTAAATACAAATATTTTGAAATTTATATAAACTCACATTATTTTATTTAAATTTAATTTTAATTAAAAAAATTAAACAAGGACTATATAATATTCTGATGTCATATTAAAATGTAATGAAATGCTGTAATAAAAGAGTTCAAGCCAAAAGCAGCAGGGCAATAATTGATGAGAGTTTTGTCACTTAATAAGGGAGTGAAATAATTCTAAGAAAAATGCTAATTTACGAGTATTTCACCCCGACGATCAATGCTTTTTTTTATATATAATTATGCTTGTTCACGCTTTATAATAAAGAAAGAATTGATTTTTATTACATACTATATAAGTACACTGCCATGTGATATGGCTTAGTGTAAGTAATTAAATAATGAGATATTGGAAGTGATGCTAAACCATTAGTTTATCTACCATATAAATTTTATAATTTTATAATAAAGCTCAACCGACAATTTTCCGACTTTGTAACCAGAAAAATAAAAAAACGATTTGCCGGCCTCTTAATCTATAAAAAAATATATATAGAAAGAGCAAGAAATAATTAATGGATTAATTACTTGTATGCTTGGCGCACAACCACCAATGCTTTTCAATACCATTAATATATAATCCCGCATGCTTTGATGCGTAGGAACATAAATTCTATTTACTAAATCATTGTACCATGTCAATCGTAGTGGACAATTATACTGAGTTAGTGTTTATCAGTGTACCGGTGATTGTTTTTTAATTTATTTTTTATTTAAAAATATATTAAAATAATATTTTTTTTAAAAATAAATATTTTTAATATTAACATATCAAAACGATCCAAAAATTTTAAAAAAAAATTAATTTTTTTAAAAAATACAATGCTACTGCCAAGAAAATTACACTCTAAATTAAAAAGACTTTCCGAGTGATGATATCGGAAAGAATTGCCTCCTTGTTGATTATTAGATTAATTGAAGATGTATATTTATTCATCCCAAGATGATAATTAATTCCAAGTCTTATTATTAATCCTTTAATGATATGGCATAATCATCCCAACTATTAATCTCAAAGATATCTTAAATTAGATTTGGGTTCGGCTTTGTCAGGTTACTCTGCAACTGCAACCCCTCTTTAAAAGATCCATTTCCTATGAGGTGAAGAAAGATACTGATCTGGGAGATCAAGTGGCTAGCTTTGGGAGACAGCATGAGTTTGCAGACATAACGTGGTATCCTAGTCAAGGCAAGGCAGTCTATCGAATTGATGATCGGATTTCTTCTAATACCTCTGGCAATGGCCTATACGACTACATCCCCTTCCGCTCTACTCCTTCTCTCGGATTGGCCGTCGTTAGAGCTACAGGTTTGCTACTATACTGTAAATATAAAGAAAATATGTGATTCCTATACACAAATCCCTCAAACTTTTTCTATGTCGAGCAGCTGCATTGCCATATGAGTAATATTTTTCCCTTTTGATTTCGTTGTTAGAGGACGCTCAAGAATCCTTGAAAGACCCTGATGGGAAGTGCGCCAGCGCAAAACTAATTACATCCACCCTCGTGAAGTTGGCTTATGGACTAACTAACAATGGTACTTTTTTTTCCAACCAAGTAATTTATGTTCATATTTCTGCGACTAAATTGTTGTGATTGTAGACTTCGATTGATTTTCAGGAATAGTTTTCACGGGCTATCCTATAATTGGGTACCACAACCGCCTACAGTCGTCAGGAACTTGTCTTGATAGCCCTAAAGATGCATTGATCACGGCATGTCCATGGGATTCAAGAATTAAGGGCGAGTATTTTTTCCAAGCCACATTCAGTATCAGCCTGTCAGTTGTGAAGAGCTTCATCCAAGATGTGCAAAAGCTCGTCAATCTGGATCCTAGAGCATTATGTGGCCTAGAACAATACAATGGTATCCTCATGCGCTACGTTAAGGCCTCAAGTGCCTACCTGGGCAAGGAAGATGATGCTTTGGATTTTGATATTACATTCTATCGAAACAAAGACCCCGCGAAACCTAGACTTTATGAAGACATACTTGAAGAGATTGAGCAACTCGCAGTGTTTAAGTACGGAGGTTTGCCACATTGGGGAAAGAACAGAAACCTAGTGTTCAACGGTGCACTCAAGAAATACAAAAATGCTGGAGCATTTCTGAGGGTAAAGGAGATGTATGATCCACTGGGGCTCTTTTCCAACGAGTGGACAGACCAAGTCCTTGGACTGAAAGGAGATGTGAACATAATAAAAGATGGCTGTGCACTGGAAGGATTGTGTATATGCTCACAAGACATTCATTGCGCACCAAGCAAGGGCTATCTCTGTAGACCAGGGAAAATTTATCAAGAAGCAAGGGTTTGTGCCCATGTTAGCACTCCGGAGCAGTAACGATGAGAGGCTATGGGTCTGTCACCGGCGGATGGATTGATGGTTCTCTAAACTCAAAATCAAGAGCTACTGAACACCGGTACACCGTCACAGCCTTACGTTTGACTGCAACTTTACCGTGAACATGCACCACCAGTGTTGGGATTGATTGCATTAAAATGGTATAGTTTAATTTTTATACGAGCACAGTTTATGTTGCATACAAGTTTAAAATTATATTATATGTAAATTTAATAAAGTAGTGTAAATCTTAAACTTATAACGACATAAGTTTAGTTTACTGGGATGTACATAAACACATATAAAGATGTTTTTAAAAACATTTATTAATTAAATATAAGAAATTCAATCAGACAAATTTGTTAATTATGAGCTTATGCGATTTAAATATTGTCTATGAAAGGGTAAAAATTAAAAATTTTAGTTAAATTTTTTTTATTAAATTAAGCCCTAATATATTATTTAAACTCGAATCCACTTAGTACAAAGTTTCTCTTTTCTAAAATTTTTGATATTTTATAAGTTTAATTTTAACTTTTTAATTTATACAAGTTGCAAGTAAGTTTTGTAATCTTTTAAATATGAGATAAATGTTTTGGATTTGTAAAAGTTTGCATCATTGATTTTAAACATATTAATATTTTATGTGAAAAGTGTATATGTTAAAAAATATTTTCTAATAAAATTATTATCAGTGGACCCTATAATTTAACGCTCAAGATAGAATATCTTCGAACCAGTGCCGAGAGTAAATTTTTATTTTCACTAATAAATTGATAAAGACACCTAAGGCGAAATATCGGAGCTGATATAAAAAGAAAAAAAAAAGAAAAACAAATATATATATATATGCCTTTTGCAGCCATGCTGTTCATGGGGGATGAGCTTGAGAGACCCAACCCAAAATATTTTAATGATTGGTTTGGGTTAAGCGTGTTATAAACCGCTCTCATTGTTTGGACTCGGACTAGCCTTGATGTGAGAAGATCCAAGATTTCTTAAAGTTTACAAGAATCTCTATAATTTAAATTAAGCATCGAAGATAATTTGTAGAGGCAAAACTCTCATTTTCTTATTAAATTTATCTTCAGATGAAGCTTTATTTTTTTTATTAGGAGCATGCCTTTTCAAATAAAAAAACTTACTATAATCTAAATGAAGTTTCAAACAAAAATAATAAAGATAGTGTCTTCAATATTTTTATGTTACTATATGAAAACAAATCAAAGAATAATTAATTCATGAAAACCATATAAAAGATAACAATAACAATAATTAATTCTTATTGAATATTTATGTTCAATTTTTTATATGATTTATTCCATATTAACATCATATATAATTATTAAAAAATTATTACAATATAACCATAAAAACTCTAATCTCATTTTTAAAAATATAATATAATAGGATATTTAAAAAAAACTAGCACTTTGACTACAATTTCAATAAGAATTTATTTGAAATTAAAAAAAATCTTGGGTCTAAAAGGCTAGGGTCACTCGCCTGGACTCAAAAAATAAAATCTCAAACATGTCTAGACCTAAATCAAACCTGCATGCTTAACATATTTTTTATATTTAAAGGAAGATGTGTCATCCACTTCATACATATAAAAAAAATTATAGGAGATGATGTGTTGTTTGTTGCAATAATTTCCATCAAAACTCAATTTTCAATATATTTTGACTAAAAAACACTCCTAAAACATTTTAGAAGTCTAAATTATCTCATTTATAACTCCAAAATATTTTAAAATCATTTTAAAAACTGAAAATCAAATCAAATTCAAAAAACCTTTACAAACACCAATCTATTTTTTTTCTAACATGGTTGATGAGAAAAACATTCATCATTGAACTCTCCATTTTAAGAAAAAAAAAACACTAGCACTAGTATTGAATTTTTTTTTTATGGTTGAAATGCAATTAGTATAATTCTTTCTCTCTACTAATCATTTATAACAACTTTCTCTCTTATTTATCATAACTTAAGGAATGAAACACAATAAAAAATAAGTTTGAGAACTAAAATAAAAAACCATAAAACTTAAGGGATCAAATGAAAAAAAAACCCTAAGGACCAAAGTTATTTATTTTTCCAAGCACTATTCCCTACATTATCATACATAGTTCATATGGGTGTGGGGGGACAATTAAACACCTCCCTCTTTTTATAATTATAATGCTCCTTGTGACTGTTTTTGATAAAAACTTAGAGAAATAATTTATCATTAACATCCAAATCTCCTACAATTGCACAAAATGTTATTCTGACTGGATTAATTTTAATTTTAGTAAGTTCATAAGATACAATAGCTATTACAAAATATTAAGACACTGTTTTAATATTTTTGATATCATGATAGAGTTTAGGTTCAAGAAATGCATTTTTATGGTTTGATTTTGTTGTTTTTTTTTTTTTACAAATTTTTATTGTTATAATAATTTAATTAAATAAAAAATAATTTTTTTAAAAAATTATTAAACCCGATCAAGCCATAATTTAAATTAAATGTTAAACTAATTAACTTAATTTTATACATATTATTTTAAAATCCAAACCAATCAAAAAAGCCGAATAAAGGTGTCACCCTCTTTATTCAAACTGCTTGACTTATCTTAATAACATAATTACCGTGGGATTGTGGTTCTAGCGAAATACATTCTACTGTAATTAAAAAACAAAACAAAACAATTTTTATGAGCATTTAGATTAGCCGCATCCCAGACCCAGTCACGTGCAATAATGCTCGGAGGGTATTATAGTCTTCTCATGAGAGAAATTCCGCGAAGCAAGATGGCGTGTCATGAATTGGGACGCATCTTCACTGTTATTACAGTACTCCGTCACAGCAGATAAAAAGCTGTTTCCAAATTACGGTGAGGAGAGAGTGTCACCCACTCTCATTGATTTCCTCGGATAACTACCGCGAAGAAGGAAATAAACAGGGAGAAACACAGAGGGAAAAAAAACAAGATAAAGAAAAAAACAGAGTCACTGGTACGTTGCTAATGTTTATTCCTTTTGTCTAATTTTTTTTCTCTCTCTCTCTCTCTGCCGCAAATCTCGTTTCTTTTGTTTAACGCTTTGCTCGAATTCGACGATTTTCTGTTTTTTTAAGGGTTTTTTTTTGCTCATTGATTTGGAATCTGCTAGGTTTTATCTTTAATTTCAATTTAGGGTTTGGCTGATTTAGTCCAAGTCAATTTTTAGATTTGTACTAAGTAGGGTTTAGGGTTTAATTGCTATCCTCACTGTCGTTCTAAAGTCTTGCTATTTCTCTTTGATTTCTGGCTGTTTTGGGGATTTTTTTCGTCACCAGAATAACATTTTTGAACTGGGTATATGTTTTGGCGTGTGAAATTTTTTGAACCACCCTTGAAATGGTGACCAAGTTGAGATGGAATAAGACTTAGTTTATCTGCTTACTGATTTAAAAGTTTGCTTATTTAATTTGTGTTTGGATTCAAAATCTTGTACAGTTCCTGATAAAAGAAAAGTGCAGATTTTAACTTAAATTCAGCCAAGCAATGGCAATGCTACCTATGGAATCTGAGTGGTTTTTCTGTTCCTGTTTTTGTCTTTGTCAGGATCGATTGCAAAGGACAATTGGGTTTTTTTATTTCATTTTCCCTTTCTTCTTTGGTTCCTAGTTGAACTTGGAGCAAGACAGCTATAGTTGTGCTGTCCATCACACTCCACAAACACTATACACACTCCACAAACACTATAACATGCTCTGCAAATACTTAACTATTCCATGGGTGCTATAACCACCTCCAAAAATGCTATAACCACTCCACAAATGTTAAAACATGCTCTAGCGACCACAAATACTATAACATTTTTTTTTTATTGCTAGTCGTTTGGCCCTACATTTCTGTAGCTTCACAGCTCTATTCTGGACATGGAGGGTTTTTCCAACTCTGCATGTCACTCTCACATTCCCATTTGGAACCAGCCCATTTCAATTTTTGTGCATTATGCACATTCTTGCAGGTTCCACACGTTTTCCATGATGATTACTTAAACTTGCAGTTAATTTAGGGGCAATTTAACTGCAGTTGTTAGATGATAAGACCTGGTGTGTGAAAAAGTCATGGCAGAGCGCACAGAAATTGAGGAACGAGTGGATCTTGAAGAAGACAATTATATGGAAGAGATAGACGATGATGTTCAAGATCAACTAGATGAGGATGGGGAAGATGATGCTGGAGATGCACATGCTGAAGAAAATGTTGAAGAGGAGTATGAGGACTCAAAGCCTGAGGGCAGTCAGAAAGATCAATCTCCAGAAGCAGATAGAAGCCTTCCCAACGCTGAACCTGTGGAGGATGAACAAAAGCCCACTGCTTCGGTTAAAAAAGAGGAAAAGGATAAGCATGCTCAACTACTTTCTCTTCCTCCTCACGGTTCTGAAGTTTTCATTGGTGGACTTCCGAAGGATGTAATCGAAGATGAATTGAGGGATCTCTGTGAAACGATAGGCGAAATTTTTGAGGTCATAATTTTTTGATTTGTACACAAGATATATTGGTGTTTTTTTTGGCATTTTTAATGTGGATTTATCTTAACATGTTTCAGATAAGGCTAATGAAAGATAAAGACACTGGTGAAAGCAAGGGTTTTGCTTTTGTAGCATTCAAATCAAAGGAGGTTGCTCGAAAAGCCACTGAAGAGCTTCGTAGTAAAGACTACAAGGTAGTCATAATTCAGTGCAGTAATTCGCTTGCATGATGTCCTTAATCTTTGTTTTCATTTTTTTTTTAAAATTTTAAACTAACTTTGTAGCCTTGCCTGCAGGGAAAAACCTTAAGGTGTTCAATATCTGAAACAAAAAATAGATTGTTTATTGGTAATGTTCCAAAGAACTTGACAGAGGATGAGTTTAGAAAAATCATTGAAGAGGTTGGTCCCGGGATGGAAGTTCTTGAGCTCATAAAGGTGGAATTGGAGCTGAACAGTTCTCTCATCTCTCAAGTAGATATGACTTCTTGCCTTGCTAATGCTATTTTCCTCTTAATTTCAGGATCCTCAAACTCCAACTCGCAACCGTGGTTTTGCTTTTATATTGTATTACAATAATGCTTGTGCTGATTATTCAAGGCAGAAAATGTTAAATGCTAATTTTAAGCTTGATGGTCATACCCCCACTGTTAGCTGGGCTGATCCAAAGGGCATGCCTCCTGATCATTCTCCTGCTGCTGCTGGCCAGGTAAATGCCAGAAGTAGTTGGAAGAAGCTGAGTCCTTAGATGTTCAAAATTTTATCTTTTGTTTACTAAAATGGCTATCGCTAAGTAATTTATTGGAGTCCTTGTCCTGTCTCGCTAAATAATTTATGCATCTATCTCTCAAAAGTGCAATACAAATGAGGATAATAGGAACTCGTAAAACTTGTATGCAAGATTTCACTCATGCTTACCTTGCTTTTTACATTTGGAGGATTCTTTATACTCCTGTCCTGCATTATCTGTCTTTTTTTATCCTCAAAAATTTTTCTTCTTTTGTAAACTAGATCTTTTTATGTCAAACTTGCTGAAGGAAGGTAAGGGATCTTTTTGCTAATTTATGAAAATTATTGACATTGGATCTACGAGATTAATCATTAGTTGAGTGAAAAAAGTTAAAGAGAAGTTAGATATGCTAACATTTATTGTCAATAATAACAGTTGATCTTATTCTATTTGGGTTTTATATTTGAATCTGCGTGGATTACAATATCGAGGCATGGATCAATGGACGCTCTTGGTGATCAGTCTGTGCTTCTGAGTAGCTTGCCTGAAATGTCAACTAGTTGGAGAGTTTCTACTTTGGATATTTCAGCATGTGACCTAGGAATGGAATTTTGCATGTGGTCAATTCCGCGGGTGTTGATTTGTGTAGGCTATTAACATAATGCTTTGGTTTTTGAAATTCATTTTTGCTACCATGATGTTGCATACTTAACAATGCTCTGTAATGCTAGTGTTCCAAAAAAGTGGATTTTTCCATGCTGAAACTCTACTTGTTTGTAAGAGTCCTTGTTCAATGATTTTTTTTTTGCTGAAATATAACCACTTTAAATTGGAAGAACTAAGAGATATATAAAGTTGTTTGTTGCTGTTTAGCTGGAGTAAATAAGTCTTAATCTTTATCTCTGGAAGAAAGAGGGTTTTCCTTTTTGTTTCTCTTTTTCTGGCTTTCCTGTGTATACAATAATTTGACCTGTTACTGTTACAATGTGTATCTGTTTTGAATTCCCAGGTTAAGGCTCTGTATGTGAAAAACATACCTGAGAACACCTCCACTGAGAAACTGAAGGAACTATTCCAGCGCCATGGGGATGTGACTAAAGTTGTTACGCCACCTGGAAAAGCTGGAAAACGAGATTTTGGGTTCATTCACTATGCTGAAAGGTCAAGTGCATTGAAGGCAGTCAGAGATACAGAGAAATATGAAATCGATGGTAATTGTTACGCCAATCTATTTGAACATGTATGGATGAGGGGTCACTCCTTGGTTAATTAATTAAGATTCTGCTAAAACAGTTCATTGAGTGTCATATGTCGGGTACATACATTGATTAGCAGGTTATATAACTTGACGTCATATGCCAATTATCTTTGCAGAGGGTTATGCCCTTGGCCTTTTATGAGCATTACAATTTTCATCTTAGTTCGCAATAAAGCACAGCTGTCATGCTTTTTTCTTTTCTTTTTCTTTTTTTTTACCTTAAAAAATGAAGAATTAGGGTGGATTCTTTTCAATGGAAATCATAACTTACCCCTGGGTTAGGCCACCTCACATCTTGCATCATGGCACCTGGTCCATTGATTTGTTTTCTCATCTTTTTTATTCACATTAAATGGACAGATTTTCTCAAAGAAATCTTTAGACCTGCCAGAAAATAGCATAATAAATTCTTTCTGGCTGTTTGAGTTTGAAGTAAAAGTGATTACATAAATCAACTTTGCAGGGGATTCAAAGTCAGTTTCTAAACCACAAGTTGGTAGAGTAAAATGTGGTCTGATCACAAGAAAAAGAGCACCATTTGCCTTTTCTCAGCTTGCTGATTAGCATGTGTAAGATTTTGCATAAGACTTTTGTTTAGAGGTTCCTCATAGTGTCAGGGAGCACAATCTTGTAGTCCCATTCCACATTTGTTGGTGGTTAGCAGATTTTGTGTTGCTATTTGGTCATGTGGTGAAGGATTTAGGAGACGTGGAAGAGGGTGGGATTTAAATTGGCTTTTAAACAGGTCAGAATCAGGTGAATTAGACTTTCCTTGAAAGGTCTTGGAGTCTAATGGAGGAAGTGCATGAGAATAAGATTTTCTTGCCTTGGCATCCCCCCTTCCCGCCCCACCCAGTAATTGTGATGGGATTCTTGTGGTTCTTTTTTGTGTTTGATGGGTATTCATTATATCTCATTGCCCCTTGTCTTTACAATAGTGGTGGATGTCCACAGCAGGATGATTAATATATTGTTACAAAAAAGTTGATTGAGAACATTGTGTTTGGGGTCCGAGGATGCTTATAGATGATACAATTCTTTTCTTGGGTGATGATAGGATAGGTAAGGTTCTGGCATCCTATCTTTACTGCATATTTTGTAAAGGTGCCTACGCTGTAATAGGATTAAAAGTGTTGCTTAGAGATTTACTTAGAATTGGGCATGTGTCATTTGGATTGGCATTTGAAATATTTTATAGTTCCTCTTGATGGAAGTCCTATCTGTCCAAGATCCTAATTGGTTTGATGAACAGGATTGTGCCTTCTCTCCCTCCCTCCCTCTGGAAAGAAGGCTGTTCTTCATTCATGCTTGTCTAGCATTTCCTGGCAGTTTTCATCTCTCTTTAAATCCTTATTCTTTTTCTTTTTGCATTTGGATTGGTAACACTGATGTCAAAATTTCCTTTTGACTGGAAGGAGATATGTTGTGATGACAAAACATATGGGGTTTTGGGATTTCTTCACTTGATTCAAAAAATAATTCTGGTGAGGAGGTGTTTACAACAATTTCATGAAAATCAGATTCTATGTGGCACAAGTATGTATCCTTGAGTACAGACTTTTGTCAGGTGGTTGAGATGGAAATGTTGGAATACCTGTTGAACAGTATTTTTTGGGCCCTCAGAAATTAATTATACAGTCCTTCCCTCTTTAAATATAAAATTCATAATGATTCCTGCTTCATTTCTGGGAAGACCCTCGTCTCTACAATGTGTACATTTCACCTATTTCTAGTTTTCTTTCCATGAAGGGTTTTGATTTCAATTAGAATATGGGTTATTTGAAGAACTGTAATGACAGTGAAACTGAAGATCTTTTGTTAATCACTGTTATGCTTGTTCATACCATGCAAGGTCTGATAGCAGATACCGTTCCTTGCAGAGTTTGTGGGACTTATTTTGAACATCATTTCTTTCTCATCTCTTCCCAAATCCCAAACACATTTCATTTTCTCTAGCAATTTAGATTTGGAAAGTAAAGGTGTCATCCAAAGTTGACCTTGATCGAGATGGTGCCTAACAAGATCTATTGCAAATTAGGAAGCTACCAAAGGCTTGCAAATTAGGATGTCTTTCAAGGCCTTGTTGTCTAACGCATGCTGTGTCATAAAGTGTGAAGATTTAGAAACAGTTATTATGTCGTTCAGTTATGGATATGTTGAATTCAATGCTTTTGGCTGCCAACATGCGGGTGGCCCTGATAAGATTTAGGACATGTGTATGGTGTCTAAGGATAGCAACAAGTCATGGAGGTTTGTAATCATGTGTTCCTCTTTTTTTTTTCCTTTTTTTTGGATTATTAAAAAAAAGGGCTCTATCTTCTTTTAATATATGTCTGAATTTTCCTTTTCTAATGGATAGCCCAATTGTTTTTTGCACCGCTCTTTGGATCATTGATGTCTCATATAAGTGAATTTTAGAAGTTTAGATAGAGACTTTGAGCAGAGGTATAGCCTATTTAGTTGACACACCTCTTCTCTAATCATTGTTGTCTCATGTTATTGATCTTAAAAGACTAGATATGGAAATTTCTGATGCTAAGGTATATAGCCTAATCGGTTGAGGCACCTCTCTTTTGAGTCAGGGGCTGTATTTTCATGCTCCTCTTTTTTTTAATCTAAAACTTGTATACTGGTATAACGAGACCCCATTTCCATGCTGGTGAATTGTGGCTGTGGCTCATCTTTTGTGAAGGGAAAAAACAAGGGGGTGGGGGTGACACTTGGAACCTTGGATAGTCAGTAATTTCAATGGAAAATGTTTAACTTGGAATTTAATTTCTCATGATAAATGTAGCAAGATGTTGGCCTGGCAAGTCTATGGAATCAGTAAGAAGAGGGTCCCCCCCCCCCAACCTCTTATGATGAAAAGAGGTTTATTTATGTATCCATCTTACATGGTCATGATACTGACTTTAGATGTTTAAAATCTAGTGATGCATGCTTGTGACACAAAATGAATACTATGGTTAAATAGGATGTGATTCCACAAATATCATGTTTAATGAATTTAACTGCAGGTCAGTTGTTGGAGGTTGTTCTTGCTAAGCCTCAGGCTGATAAAAAACCTGATGGATCTTATCCTTACAATGCTGGAGTTAATCCAAACCCAGTCCCCCTTCCTGCATATAGTGGATTTGCAGGGAATCCATATGGCTCTTTGGGCACTGGATTTGGTGTTGCTGCCGGTTTTCAGCAGGTATCTTGGTCATTCTGACATATGGTTCAGTTCCTGTAGTATCAAATTTAATCTCATGAACAACTTGCGTTGCAAACAGCCGGTTATATATGGTAGGGGTCCAATGCCAGCAGGAATGCATATGGTACCGATGGTTTTACCAGATGGTCGAATTGGCTACGTCCTGTGAGTTGCCTTTTCCTTCTGTTTTAATTGCAAGCCATATAGATTTTAGATGGATTTCCAACCTTTGGTTTGGTGTTTTGGTACTCTGCAGTCAGCAGCCTGGAGTACAGATGCCACAGCCTCAGCCTCGAAGAGTTGATCGGAGCAATAGTCCAAGTGGGCCTGGGCGAGCTGGTAGTAGTGGTGATGATGGCAATCGCGGAAGAAGGTACCGACCTTATTAGCGATGTGTTGTAGTTTTTCAGGGAATTGAGAAACATTTTAGTTGGATGACTTGTTTCGCTGAACAAATAACAGAGCTATCACCCATTCCCTCAACCTCACAACTCCCTAGAATCTCAATAAAGAGAAGAAAAAAAAACCAAAGTATGAAGTAGAAGGATGTTAGAATAGAACTGTGAAGTACTGTGACTTTGATGTTGTAGGAGACAGTTGACAGTTGAGTAATTGCTGTTTTGTTTATTGGCATCGTTTTATGGTACCCAGGAAGCATAAAAAACAGCATCTGTTTTGTTTCAGAACTACACAAGTGATGAGTGGCCTGGTTTCTGCGTTTTTCTGTTTCTTGAAATTCCTGATTGCTGTTAGGTCAAGTCTGTATCATATCATTTCTGCCTATTGCATCTGTAGGATAAATCAGCTCAAAATGATCAAGAAACGTCACAAAGATGATGTGGATTTTTCTGGGTTTTTTCACTATGGCTTTTGGTTGTCTGTCCTGTGCTTACCAAAAGCAAACTCCCAAATTGAAGGAAGCAGCAGCATAAGCACATGGCTGATTGCAATCAAGGCGCATTGATGTGACGGCAAAGGGCTATAATATGAGAGCTGCGGTTGCTTATGCCAATATGAAGTTTTGCTGGGGATGGTTTCTGTGGACAACATTGAAGCGTGGCATAACAGGCATTCCATTTCACAAATTGCACCTGGTTTGATAAGTTTAATGTTGGGATCCTTAACTGGCAATAGGACTGGAGCCTGAAAAAAGTTCAAATTTTCTAGTTCACAAGCCTTAACGAGCCTTGGGGTGCAAAATTGGACCAATCCTCTCCTATCCTCAAATCTCATGCCATCATCTCCTCGTGGTGTTGCAAATTCTCATCGTTTTGTGGAGAACACAGAAGTTCATGACATTGAACAGGCTCTAACTTTAAGGAACTAAAGCTGCGCGAAGTCGCGAGGTGCATGACAAACTAAACAATTCTAGAGTAGAAGAGTAGAAATTGTGAACGGAGAAACCGACTTCTGCCACATCTTTCCCTTTTAAATTCTTATCGCTATAAAACGAGTTTCTAAATTGACCAATCCAGATCTGCCACAGGTTCTGAAGTCAACTGCTGCAGTTATAGCGAAATGGCAATCGTTGTCTCAATTTGGCCCTTGGAAACATCTTGATGCACAATCTCTAGAAAAGAGAATCGTACTGCTTGCAGAACCAATTCTGCAGCAAGCTTATCTGTGTCGTAATGTATCTGAACATTGAATCTTCCACTGTGGAAGTGCAAATAGATGCAACACGCTTAATCCATGTCTCATACACTGAAGCTGAACGTACCATGGATGCTGCTGGATACATGATGTGCGCACCAGGGCAAAGCATGGCAGTTCAGATAGACCTGGCAGTATATAAGCAAAAACTAACAGACATTCTCCAACTTGACAGTGGTCTGGCGTGCTAACACTACAAGTTTAACAGGAAATAGAACAAGATAATTATGGCATCAATTGGCCAAGCCAATCTAAACAAGACCAACAATTTCAATCAGTCAAAATCAACGAGAGGATTTGAGCTGATCGAATGCAACTTGGGACTGGATGTCGAAAATACCAAGAGCAACATTGCCAATGAACTCCGTGGGTTTTACCGGCAAACTATCGATCATTATACGTTCGCAAAATAACCTGAATTGATAATATCACAAGAGAACACAATGCAGAAAGAGACTCCTAGTTTTTCCCACAAATACATATTTTAATAGGAACTATAATCTCAATCAGAATGGTCTCCTCAGGGCTTTTAACGTTAGTAATTATGCACCAACAAGAATCATGGCTGTACAAACGCCAGATAAGAAAGAGACATTAAAACAAAACAAAACAAATTAAGAAAAACAGAAAACCTTTGGCATTCCTAGGCACTAGACTGAGCGAACAGAAATCTCCGACTATTCTTCCCTCATCTTAGCAAATGCTAAAACGTGAGTTTATGACAATATTAACAAAGCAGCATCACAATCCCAACAAAAGCCTGTAATTCCAGCAAATACAGCAATGCTAATCATAGAAGTAAATAATAAATGAAAACTCTAACATGAATTATGAATTACAAATTTTCTCAGCAACCAAAAAGAACATTAAAAAATACCTTTTTTTTTCTTTTAAACCTCTGGCACGGTCTGTGAATTCAAGTCCAAATATTTATATATTTGTGTAACATCAGGGTGGGGGGGGGGGAATCCACAGCAAGGGTTAAGAAAAGGATGATCAATTACAAACAATCATTTACAAGGCACAGAAACGCAAGCCTCAATCTTCTTCAGTTTGTGTCAGAGAGCTCCTGAAGACGCTTTTCCAACTCATCCAATCTAACATCCCAATCATTCTTTATGCACAAAGGCTTCACATTACTATACTCCACGCTATTCTCTTCTCTCTGGATTCCCCCAGAGACAAAACCCTTTCTCGTCTTATTATTCTTTTTAGCACCACCACCACTCACTTTGTTTTTCTCGACAGTTGCTCTTTGCATAGCCCAAAGCACATCGAACCCACTAAATTGCTTTGCTCTTCTACCTTCCCCTTGCTGTTGTTGGTGTTTCGATGTTGGGGAAGGCTGGTGGCTGGGAGGCTGAGCTTTGGCTGAGAAGGTGAGGATTTTCACCGATTTGGCGGGTCCTGGGAGGAGAGGGAAGAATGGTCTTGGTTGAACTGGGGACGTCGCCCACCACATGATGTTTTTGGGCGTTATCGATAGATCACGTGATAATAGGTTTTTGCGAGTCTTTAAACTTCCGAAAATCTGGGCCTATTTCTAGTGGCTAGAGTTTCAGACATCTTTCGGACCACTTGAAATAATAGTCACAGGGGTGAGAAAAAAACTGATAAATTAATTAAATTAAGAAAACTAGAAAAAAAATAATTGAAAAAATTGAATCGAAAAAAAAAAAACCGAATTAATCAATTAAAAAATCATAAAAAAATTCTGGTTCTGTTTGGTTTCGGTTTCTAAAATCTGAAACCGATTGAACCAAATCAAATCGAACCGGTTCTAACAGCCAGCATTTAAAAAAACAAAACAACTAGAATGTTTTCTAACCCTAAAGTAACATTCACCCCTTAGCCGCCCCCCATCCTTTCTCTTCATATCTCATTATCTCTTGCTTTACTTTTTTTTTTCCTCTCCTCTCTCTGCTCTCTGTTCTGCTTTGATTTTTCTCCCCTCCCTCTACTATCTGCTTTGATTTGATTTTATGGATTTGGTTCCTTTAGGTTTTCTTCGGATCTTAGTTCTCCTGTTGATTTTGTGGTTGGCTCTACTAACAGCCAAATAGAGGACTATCAGGTCCACCAAGAAAACCCCTTCTAATCTCTATTTCGTCAAAAAATCTCATCTCTGACGTTAGTCTCCACCAACAGGACTGCTTGCTTACCAGAAGTTGCAGGCATGTCAAATAATTTGTCAAACAGTACATTATTGTACTTTCACTTATTTTTTTTTAAGATAGAAGAGAGGCTCCTACTTTTCTGATTACTAATTGAGGCTTATACTCTGCTTGTTTCTTATTCAAATTTCAGCATCTGAGACGACAAGTGATGCAGCAGCCAGGGTGTTTGGGGAGGGCAAAACAACATTTTGGGGACTGGAGTATTGTTTCCTTAAAAGCCACATTAGATCCAGCCAGTGATCCAAAACAGAGGGATGAATATTACTAGTGTTGGTAGAGGACCATTGGGTTTGAACCGGTTTGGAAGGGGAAAAAACCAAACCAAAAGGAACCAAAATTAATCGGTTTGAACCGGTTTTCGGTTCAGTTCGGTTCAAAAAATTAAAAAAATAATAATTCAGTTTGATTGTTTATTTTAAACTGGACCGAACTGGAAATGCTCACCCTAATCCTAACAAGTCCATCACTGGCTGCATCGCCCACAAAAGCTTAGTGTTGTACACTTGCATAATTTTTTTTTTTACATTTAAAAAATATTTTTAATATTAATTTTTTTATATAATTTAAAATTTTTTTGATAAATTTTTAAATAAAAATACTTTAAAAAATAACCCATCATAATCTCAAATATTGCCATTTGACAGGTTCGTGTATGGACAAGAGTTTTATGGAGTGTTTGACATTGTGGTTACGGTTGTTTTTTAAAGTGTTTTTTATTCAGAAATATATTAAATAATATTTTTGTTTTATTTTTTAAAAATTATTTTTTATATTAATGCATATCTAAAAACATAAAAAAAAATATTAATTTAAAATAAAATAAAATTTAATTTAAAAAAAAACATTTAAAAACATAAAAACAAACATAATCTCGACAGACATACATAACAGCTGTAATGTAGAACTTGATCTACAAGTGTGTTGCAGGGCAAAAGCGGATCCAAGTTTTGGACTATGGAATCACTGACCCACTAAATTGCAGACAAAACACTACAAAATTTCCTTAGTCAAATAAAATTAATTTTCGGTTTGTCCTGTATTTTCTCCTTCCTGGAATAATCAGATTTGTGTACTAATTAGTGTTTTTGAAAATTCACATCCCATAAAATCAATTTTTCCTAAAAATTAGTGCACAAATCGAACTTATCTAAAAAATAGTGCAAAATCTTCCACGCGAATTCGCAGCTCATATACGCTCTTCCTAGGTATCGCAATTTTGTTTTTCCTCACATCTAATGCCTTGAGTTTACTACCCTTTTTTACTAACACAATATTTAATATTTTCATATTTTTATATATGATTGAACATCCTATTTTAATTAGAAACGTCAAAGACTATTGCTTAGTTATACACATTTTATATCTTATTTATTTATATAATGCATTTTACTTTTACATATGACATTGCCAATGAAATTAGGTTTAAAAAATACGAAACACAATATTGTTGATAACTATTAAAAGATTGTATCATTCACTTATTTACTGTATTTTCTCCCAATTCTTTATATTCTACATATTTTCTTGTCATTTGATAGAATCCTTTAAATTATCAACTTTTTATATTGACGTGGGATTTGTGTTAAAAGTCTAAATCCAAGAAAAAAAATTGGATGTGTCTAATGAGTTTTATAATGAAATTAGACTTAATTTTTTTTTTTTAGTTTAACGTGGATGTTCGGGCAGCACTTACGCACCTCGACTAATCCCACGGCCCTGAAGTTAACGACCATGTAAGCCTCCGAGTGGCCATCATATGAGCAACCACAGGGCTCGAACCTGAGACCACAAAGGAAGCAAACCTCTTGATCCCAAGCTCTTACCACTGAAATTAGACTTAATTTTTAATTTGACTATTTAATCGGATTCTGACAATGCATTTTACAAGTTAATTTCTATAGGGATTAGCTCACTATAACTAGCTAAGCTAAGGTCATTTTCATTCTCAAATTAGGTTCAAAAGTTGTTGTTCAAGATTTTTTTTTATTTTCCTTGGTTATTTTATTTTCCTTATTTAGTTTAAGAATTCTAATGTTAGTTGAATGCTATTAGCTATGTAACTTTCAATAACGATAAGGATTTCCTAGGATTAACATAAATAGGGTCGTCTAGTTTATTTTTCAAATAGATTAAACAAATTGATTATTTGAATTTTTTTTTCAGAAATTTTTAATTCAAAGTTTTCTTTACAATTTAAAGTCAGAATTTTAAGGTTTGAGAAATTCTAGTTTATTTCTCTATAGTTTAGAGCTATGATTTTTAGAACTTGAGGAATAATAACTTCTTTCTTGTTGCTATAAGTTGTGTTAATTTATATTAGAGAATGTTGGCCTATTTTGTTAGTGCATTGACTTTGTTCATGTCAACATAATTAATTTTAATAAAGGTTTTATTTATCTTTAATATTCATCAAATATTTGATTAATAAATCTAGAGCAAAGATAAAGTTCTTGGGATAAAAATGCTTTGCAAAAGAAATTATAAAGTTGTTATAATTATGAGATTTCTATTGCTTCAAAGTATCATTCCTAAATATTCTTGGTTAATGCTCTATTAAGATTGAACATTAATTAGAGCCGTTAAGACTGATACATATTTTATTCTTTTTTTTAATGAAAAGAAGCAGCTATTTTCATAAGTTAATATATGAGGAATACTTAAAACTAATATGTAGATGCTTGTCATATGACATATACATTGAACTAACCCAAATAAAAATTCTATATAGAGAGATCACTCATGTCTTTGAAAAGGCTCATATGACAGTTTTATAATTGAACTTTAAACTTGAGATCACTAAATTATCTTATATAGGGAATGCTATACTTTGATACTGCTATATATTGTCCTAATCAAGGGTAACAAATAGACAGATATTGAGTGTAACATGAAATATGTAAAGGTATTTAAGTAATCAGTAGATACCTTCATCACTCTAGGTGAATTATGGAAAATATTCTATCTGTTCTCAAATAGTATTAATTGTAAATCCTTGCGCAAGGTGAAATGAAATATAAAAAGAGTTCTGAATCTTATTCAAAGAATCAATAACTATGATGTTAAGAACAAAAATAATTTGATAGAGTAGACACACCCCATGCTATAATATCTAAATCAGAACATTGTTGAAGAATGAATAATAATTACATTGAGAAATTAGTTACTGAAAGGTTAAGTCAAACCACCTATGACTTTTTTAATATTTAGGGGATCTTGATATGTTGCTAGTTATTGTACTTTATCTTCAAATATAAATCAATCAATTGTTGAATTGATAATAAATTAATTTGTTTAATTTATTTAATCATATTTTACTTAGGATTGTGATTTATATTTGCGCCAACTTATTAGGAAACTTAATGGGTTACACATGTAAGAACTATCAGTCCGAAATAAAAATAGAATGATTAATTAAGTGTGACTTGATTGTAAATAAGTTTTAGAAATTGAGGATTAGAATGTAATTTATATAGAGTTTTAGACCCAGAAAAATCAAGTAGGGATTGGATTGAATATATTTCTAAAATTATCTTGAAATAACATGTGATATTATTTAGGGGGTATATATTTGTTATTTATAGGGTTTTTAAATTTTTCTATAAATAGAATGTTATGCCTATTATTTTATGGACAACACACAATTAATAGTACAATACAGGAACATTTGAAAAAACATAAAAGAAAAGAGTCAGCACTCAAAGACATAACAATCTCTCTCTCCTAAAAGGCTTTAGGAGATTTCTCACTGCTCGTTCGTGAGGATTTACCATTTGAGACTAGATACTTGGATGATTTATAGTTACAGCAATTAGCCCTGAAGCAATCATTTAAAGCCAAAAGGAATATCTAGTCTTCAGGTAATCTTCATATAAACCCTAAATAACTCTAGATTTGTTTAACAAGATCTTAAAACTCTTATTTTTTTTAATTTACCTTTTCCACAGTGTATATGTGTTTCAAAAAACCTATCATGTTTGATTGATGGAAACATTAACAACATCTTCTCATCTAGTGACGAAGGACTGAAGGCCATCTGGAGCATTGTGAAGGTTGAAGAGTTAACACAAAGAATCCTATGATAGGGATTTGATCGGTTAGGTCAACTGCCTAAAGACTTACCTCGGGGCAAACCAAACTCCTGATCTATTCCTATAAACCCATATAGGCACCATGAGTATATAGAGGGTGGTGTTTACAATAGGTGAAGAACTAGAGACTTAACTCGTAACCAACCTTTTTGTATATGTGTTCTTAGTTTTTATGAAATCCCTTTCTTTGATGGGGATTTTCTTAAAGAAAAAAATTTATTAGATAATTGTAAGAGGTGGAAGCATAATTTCAATGAAAAAAATCCCTTAATATCAAAAGGTAGGATATACAAAACATAAACTTAATTATGGTGTTGAAGATTAATGGTATGATGTTCTAGAAGATAGAGTTTGTGTTTGCATGCATGTGATTCTATCATGGCCACCTATAAGGAAATTATTAACTTTGGAGTTAGTATAAGATGCCAAGAAAGAAATTTTATACTAGAGTATATAAGGAATTAAATTGTTATTAGTTGCATTCTACTCAACTTTTTCAAATAGCAAGTCAATTAACCCTGTTTGCTAAATAAAAAGGAGAAACAAAAGATAACAAGGTAGTCGAGGTTAAGATGATTGATGATGTTTTTGTTTTTGATGTTCTATTTGATGATGAGTTGGAAAAATATCTCATTTTTTATGTAAATACACCTAATGTTTTGGCTTTAATGACTAATATGGCTAATGTTAAATTAGTTGCTGTCTTTTTCCAAATAAGTGGAAGAGAAAAAATTATCACCATCATTGAAGGACTGTCACATGAAAAATCAAAAGACCGTTGATCTTCCAATAATAAAACTAGTTGATCTATCAGAAGTTCTTTCCATTAAAGAATCTGAATAAGTTGTTGAAATTACTTAGAAGGATGAAGTTGATATCAAAGAGGAAAAAAAAATCTTCTTTTCTTGAAATATTAGGAAAGGCTGGTACAAAAAACCAAAAGAGAAAGAGGTTAAAAGGATTGATTTGTTTGAAGTGTTAGTGAAAAAATATTTAGTATCTAAATAGGTTAATTACAATGATATATTCAAAGTATATATTCATATGATACGGAAGAGTTCAATTTTAATTGTTAATTCAAGAATGAGTTTTTGAGGGAGCCTGGTATGAGGCATTATCAAAATCCGAGTTCAAGAAGAGGTTCAGACACATCAAATAAGCTTTTTAAAATAAAAGGAACATAACTTGTAAT
This sequence comes from Populus x sibirica, assembly GCA_019202695.1. Classification (NCBI taxonomy): domain Eukaryota; kingdom Viridiplantae; phylum Streptophyta; class Magnoliopsida; order Malpighiales; family Salicaceae; genus Populus; species Populus x sibirica. Next base: position 707,579 of record JAGMVL010000052.1, on the reverse strand, counting down.
TCTATCATTAGATCGGGCTTAAAGTTTTTCAGCGTATTCTATTGGCCCAATTCTATAGAACATTAGTTGGCTGTAACCATATATGGTTATTTTCATGACCAAATTAGGCCCAACAAGTTTTCTAGGTTTCCTTTATTTCTCTCAATTGTTTTATTTTCTTATTGGGTTTAGATATCTCAATGCTAGTTGGATTATTTAGCCATGTAACTTTCAATAAAAATTCTTTTCTATTAAGATTTAGGTTTGGAACTAGTATAAATATGTTTGTTTAGTTTATTTTTTAAAAGAGATTACAAAAAATATTATTCAAAGTACATTTCGATTCAAAGTTTTCTCTACAGTTTAGGGCTTGAAAAAACCCTAGTTTCTTTATTTATAATTTAGGTTCTTAATTTTTAGATTAGAGTTGAAGAATCCTTAACTTATTTCTTTACATTCTACGATACATTATATATAGTCATTAAACTAGATTGGTGGCCTGTGTTGCATAGCAGGCTAAATTTTTCCTAAAATGAAAAAGAATGCTTAGGCAACGCAAGTATTTTTAAAGAAGAAAAATCTGATATTCGAGTCATTTACTCAACTAAGCTCAATAAGCTTGATTAATTTAATAATATAATTAAAAAAAGATAACGACAATAAATAAACTAAAACAAACAAAAAAATGACAATGATTAATTGCAGAAAATAAATGCTTGCAAATATTATGAAAAGTTATCATCCCAATATTCTTAACAGTTTTTCATAAACTTATTTGATATCAAAGAAAGAATTAAATGAGAATGTGATAACCTCATAGAAAGTAAAATGAAAGAAAAAAATTCAAAGCTCAATTCCCAGCAAATCAAATGTTTAAGGACAAAATTGAAATTTTTTTTTTAAAAAAAGGACAAAAAAAATCGATGAGGTAGGTTGGGCCAAATATTTCCTAACATAAAAAAGATGCTAGCATTTTTAATTAAGTAAGAGAAATCCAAGATTCAGGTCATTGACTTAACCGAGAACAATAAACTTGGTTAATTTAATAATATGATAAAAAAAAAACAATAACTAAACATAATTTTTTTTAACAATGATTAACTATAAAAAATTAACACTTGCCAATATTATGAAATGATATGCTCCCACTATTATTTAAAGGTCTCTTTGATTTTATTTGATAACAAAGCAAAACTTAAATAAGAACATGATAACCTATAGAAACAAAATGAAAAAAATAAAATAATATGAAGTTTAATTCCTAACAAATCAAATATTAAAGGATAAAATTAAAAAGAAAATTAATTTTTAAAAAAATTTGATGAAGTGGGTCAAGCCAAATTTTTTCTAACATAAATAAGGGATGCTCAAGTAATGCTAGTATTTTTGAAGAAGTAATAAAAGTTTGAAACTCGGTATATTGACTTGATTAGGTTCAATAAACTCAATTAATTTAATAATATGATTAACAAGACGCAACGACAATATATAAAACAAACCAAATAAAGAAAAATGACAATGATTAACAGAAAAATATTAATGTTTGCCAATATTATAAAAGGATACTCTCCCAATATTCTTAGAAGATCATCATGATATTATTTGATAACAAACTAAAAATTAAAAGAAAACGAGATAACCCCATAGAAAGCAAAATGAAAAAAAACCGGAAGTTCAATTCCTATCAAATCAAATTTTAAAAGATAAAATTGAAAAAAATCAATTTAAAAAAGGGCAAATAAACCAACAAAGCAGGCCAAGCCAAATTTAGCTTAACATAAACAAATGATGCTTAAGCAATGCTAGCATTTTTAAAAAAGTAAGAAAAATATGAGTTTGGGTCATTGACTCAATTGTGTTCAATAAGATTGGTTAATTTAGTAATATGATTAAAAAAAACAACGATAATAAATAAACCGAAACAAACAAATTTTTTTCGACAATGATTAACTGCAAAAATCGAATACTTGCCAAATTATGAAAATTTATCCTCTCAATATTCTTAAAAGGTCTTCATATTCTTTTTTGATATCAAAACAAAAATTAAATGAGAATGTGATAACCTCACAGAAAGCAAAATAAGATTAAAAAAAATCAAAGCTTAATTCATAGAAAATCAAATATTGAAGGACATAATTGAAAAAAAAATCAATTTAAAACAAGATAAAAAAATTGATGACAAGGGTCGAGCCAAATATTTCATAACTTCAAAAAAGATGGTTAGGCGATGCAGCCATTTTTAAAGAAGCAAAATAAACCCAAGGATCGGGTCATTCATTTAATTGAGTTCAATAAGTTTGGTTAATTTAATAATATTATTAAAAAAGAAAGCAACTATAAATAAACCAAACCAAATAAATTTTTTTGACAATGATTAACTGTAAAAAATGAACGATTGCTAATATTATGGAAAAATATCCTCTTAATATTCTTAAAAGATCTTCATTATTCTATTTAATAATAATAAAAAAATTAAATGAGAACATGATAACCCCATAGAAATCAAAATAAAAAAGAAAAATTTAAAGCTCAATTCCCAGCAAATCAAATGTTGAACGATAAAATTAAAAAAAATCAATAAAAAAGGACTAAAAAACTGATGAAGGGGTAGGGCCAAAACTTTTTCTAACCTAAAAAAAAATCAATAAAAAAGGACTAAAAAACCGGTGAAGGGGTAGGGCCAAAACTTTTTCTAACGTAAAAAAAATTAAAAGATGCTTGGATGATCTTGACATTTTTAAAGAAGCAAGAAAAATCTAAGACTTGAGTCAATAACTTGATTGAGTTCAATAAACTTGGTTAATTTAATAAAATATTTTTAAAAAACAGTGATAAATAAACCGAACTAAACAAAAAAATTGATAATGATTAATTTTTAAAAAATAAATGTTTGCTAATATTGTAGAAATATATTCTTCCAATATACTTAAAAGGTCTTCGTGACCTTATTTGATAACAAAGCAGAAAATAAATGAGAACCGAAAAACCTCATAGAAAAAAAAATTTAAAGCTCAATTCTCAACAAATCAAATGTTGAAGCATGAAATTGAAAAAAAAAATTCTAGAAAATAACAAAATAAAAAACCCCAAGTCTACTTTAGTCAGCCTACCAAATTTCCAACTTGGTCGAGAGATAAGGATAACCCTATAAAAAATAAATTAAATTAAATTACGAAACTCAATTCTCAAACCAACCCAATATCGAAGGGCAAAATTAAAAAAAAAATTCAGTTTGAAAAAAAAAGCATTGAAAAAAAATACCTTAGGTCAACCTACGAAGCTCGTGACTTGAGACACGAGATTGAGATAATCATATTGAAAGGAAAGTGAAAAAAACGATAAAGCTCAATCCCAAGCCAACCTAATATTGAATGATGAAATTAAAAAAATAGTAAAAAATAACATAAAAAAATCAAAGTCAATCAGAGCTAGTCTTCCAAACTCGTGGCCCAAGTTATGAGTTCGAGATTACCCTATAGAAGATAAATCAGAAAAAATCACTAAGTCAAATTCTCAATCAACAAAATAAAAGGGATGATATTGAATAAAAAATCAATGAAAAAGGATCCAAACCAAAATAAACAACAATTAAAAGAATAAGGACTAAATTAAAACCTAGTCCAAATATGTTTCACTGTCCTTACTTTAATACACTTCTAACTAAGGATATTTTAAATAATTTTCATATCAATTTTTCTAAAATATCATTTAGATAAAAGACATTTAAGGTAAATTACATCTAACATGTCTATAAATAAACAACTAAGACACCAAATCAAATATAAGGACAACAAGCAAAGACTGAAGACCAAACATAAATATTTAGAAGTTCTCTTAAAGAAATTCAAGTCCATGAAGGAAGCAAAGAATCAAACTCCTTTTCTTTATAAAATCAAGAAAATAAGGGATCAAAGTCTTTTTCTTCATTAAATCAAATCAAGAAAACAAAAGATCAAAGTCTTTTCTTTTATCAAACCAAGTCAAGTTAAAGACCTCACATGGTTAAAGATTTCAAGCTCATGCAAATACTATTTATTTTCATCAAATCAAATCAAGTTAAAGACCTAACATGGTTAAAGCTTTAAGGTTTATGTGAATAATTTTCGTCTTTATCAAATCAAGTTAAGATTTTAAACGGTTAATGTTTTCAAGCTCGTGTGAATATCTTTCCAAAACAAGATCCAGATCTAACCGTTAATCAGAAGATCGAAGAGCACTTCAAGAGAGTTTCGATTTTTTCTTGTAAATTTTGGTACTATTTTTAGTATATTTTTAATACACAAAATTTTGTGTGTATAGTCTTCTATACTATTTAATTCATTGAAACCAATTAAGTAATTTCATAAGACTAAAAATTAGTTTGCTAATTTAAATCTAAGGAGGGAGCTGATAGAATCATTCATTATCTATATTCCAGATGAAAACATGCCGAAGCAGAACAATCATTATATGTACTGGAAAAGGTTCCGGCTAATTATAGTCTCTAATAATTTTGGAACACTACAATTAAATTATCTTGGTGTTTATTAACAAATACTCTGAAACATGTGGGGAGCAAATGACGGAGCCACGTAGAGATAAAGGGGGCAATTGGTCCATTAATTTTTTTTAATATTTTTTATTTTAGGATATTAATATAATAATTTGATGAAGATTTGGTACGTGGAAAGTGGAAAGTTATTGTTTACTTATATTTTAATATAATATATAATATATATGTGTAGCTCATTTACTTTTTTTTTGTTTTACATTAATTAACACCCTTTTTTTTTTAGCCGTGGCTACCTGTCTCCTTCTATTATGTAAATTTCTCTTCAAATTAATTTTTTTTTCTTTATATTTTAGGTAAATTTCTTTCATCTTTTCTATTTCTTTCCTTATCTAATTTAGTTTTATTTTGTTATAATTAGTTATTAAAAATATTAAGATTTATAATAATTTAAGGGTTTTGATATGAATGTATTCAAATATGTTCAAAATAAATGTTTGAATTTACTAATTTAATTAATTAAATATTTATTTTTTTATTATAAATAAATAAATTAATGTTAATGCAAAACCAGTATTCTTGACATCTCTTGTATTGGTAGAGTAGATTATTGAAATTATTTAATTGATGTCTCTTAATTCACTATAATCATGGATTAATTATTTAATTGAGGTCTTAATTTATAATGTACATATATTGATTGTTATTTTATATCACAAATTTGTTTGTAATTAATTGTTAATGAGATGCTTGGAATTAGGAGAGGGCATGTGTTTAAATCTTATAAGCTACACTTTTTCTTTCTCAATATTTTTTTTTATTTGAAACTAAAATATAGTATTAAAACTTATTTCACATATTTGACTTAGTGAGCCCATATAATTTTTTGTGTGTATCTAGAAATAATTTAAATATCTAGAAATGATTAAGTATAATTTAATCAACATTCTTATTATATGCATATAGATATGAATTGAAATGAGTTTTGATGAATTGATATGTATTTTGCTATGAATTTTATATGGAGGATTTAGAATTATTGTGTAGCTCAACTGACTTTTATTTAACAATAAATTATTGTGTAGTTGTGTTAATTATTATGTAGACACCAATGATAATAAGAAAAAAAACTAGCAGGTTCATCAATTAAATTAACATGCCACTAAGTAAGTATTTCAAACGTAAATTATTTGAGATGAAAAGTCATTTAAAGTTTCAAGTCATGTAACTCAATCAAGTTCAAAGAAAAATCAGATTGAAAAGTTATATAGTATTGGTTAGTAATTTGCCTCCTCATCTAAAAAATTCTGGCTTCGCCACTGTGGGGAGCCTCACATGTTTTTTTTTTGTTTTTTTTTGTCTTTCCCCACAATTTTTTTCCTTTTTCTCCTTTTTTTTTTGGGTTTTACAAGCATTTTTTTCTTTTTTTCCCAAGATTGTCTTCTTTTTTTTTGTTTTTTTTTAAATTATCTTTGTCAATTTTTTTTTAATATTGAATTGATTGAAAATTTAATTCTGTAGTATTTTTCTTTAAAAAATTATGGATTATTACAATGTTTCCCTACATGATTTTTTTTCTTTTTTTATGAATTTTTTTTTTCCAAAATGGTCTTTGTCGATTTTATTTTTTTCATGTTTAGTTGGTTGAGAATTTTGCTTCGTGGTTTTTTTTCTTTAAAATATTGTGGATTGTTACAATGTTTCCCCACATGGTTTTTGTTTTGCTACAGTGTTTCTCCACATGTTTTTTTTTAAAATTATCTTTGTTGAATTTTTTTTAATATTGAGCTGGTTGAGAATTTACCTTTAACTTTCCCCATATGTTTTTTTTTCCATTTTTTTCCAAAATTGTCTTTTTTTTTCTTTTTTGTGTTTTTTTCAGAATTGTTTTTGTTGATTTTATTTTTTTTAATATGGAGTTGGTTGAGAATTTAGCTTTGTAGTTTTTTTTCTTTAAAACATTGTGGATTATTACAGTATTTCCCCACATGGTTTTTTTTTTCTTTTTTTATGATTTTTTTTCTAGAATTGTCTTTGTCGATTTTTTTTTATATTGAGCTGTAAGATAATTTAGCTTTGTAGTTTTTTTAAAAAACACATTGGATTGCTACAGCGTTCCCCCACGTGATTTTTTTTGTTATGAATTTTTTTAAAATTGTCTTTATCTATTTTATTATTTTTAATATTGAGCTGGTTAAGGATTACAACTATAGATTTCCTCATGAAACACTATAGATTACTACAGTGTTTCCTTGCATGTTTTTTTTTTCCTTCTGTTTTTTTTGTTATGTTTTTTTTCAAAATTTTCTTTGTTCATTTTATTTTTTAAATATTAAACTGATTAAAAATTTAACTTTGTAGTTTGTTCTTTAAAAATATTATGAATAACAACAATTTTTCTCTATATAATTTTATTTTATTTTTTTCACAAACCTACAACAATATACAAACATGTTACAAGCTCGCGGCATCGCTGGTGAATGACATCTAAGTTATATTACACTATTATTTGCATATAACACGACAAATGACAGCGATGTCGCTGTGTTCTGATACAAAGAAGACAGAAAAGGTCAAAAAAACAAGACAGTAAAATCTAAGACTCCCAATGCCACATCAACATCCAAATGAGTGTCACATCTAGTAATACAATGCCACATAAGCAATTAGGCCGAGGGAACCTTGACCGGGTACCAGTCAATCGAGTCATTCCACGGGTTACCCTTTGACTCACCCGCTGGAATCTCCCTCAGTGCTTTCCAAACAGCACTGTTGCACTTGAAACCCGACCCGAATGCAATCTGCCATACCCGGTCCCCGGCTACAACCCGACCCTTTGCCTCAGTGTAAGCCAGTTCATACCACAATGAACTACTTGATGTGTTACCAAACCTGTACAAACTCATTCTTGATGGCTCCATGTGCCAGTCACTGAGTTGCAGATTCTTTTGTAACTCGTCCAAAACAGCTCTACCTCCAGCATGGATGCAAAAATGTTCGAATGCAAGCTTGAAATCAGGTATATAAGGCTTGATTCTGGCTTTCAACAGCTTTCTTCTAAGAAGTGCGACAAAAAACATAAACTGTTCACTTAAAGGCAGAACTAAAGGACCCAATGTGGTGATATTCGTTTTTAATGCATCACCAGCTACTGCCATTAATTCACGAGCTAAGGACACCCCAATATCTCCTTTATCATCCTCTCTCTGATAAACACATCGGTAGTTTTTATCATCTGCTCCTTTGTGGGTCCGAACAGTGTGGACCAGCTGATACTTGGACCGGACACGATCTCGTGCTTTGTTTGAGAGAAGAACAGCAGCACCACCCATGCGAAAAATGCAGTTGCATAATAACATTGACCTATCATTACCGAAATACCAATTAAGAGTGATGTTTTCAGTGCTTACCACAACTGCATATGTATTGGGGTTTGCTCTGAGTAGGTCTTTTGCAAGGTCAATAGAGATAAGCCCGGCGCTGCAACCCATGCCGCCAAGATTGTAACTCTTGATATCCGTTCTAAGCTTGTAGTGATTCACTATCATGGAAGATAGAGACGGTGTGGGATTAAATAAGCTGCAATTCACAATAAGGATACCAATATCTCTTGGTTTAACTCCGGTTTTGCTAAAAAGATCGTCTAGTGCACCAAACATAACCGATTCGGCCTCGACCCGGGCTTCTTCCAGGGACAAATTCGGTGGTCTAGATGTTATTCCTCTCGGAAGATATGTTTCATCGCCAAGACCAGACCGGGTTGATATACGTGTCTGGAATCGAAGAGTCTCGTCCTCAAAAACCCCGAGATCTTCAGTCATCTTTAAAAATGAATCCACCGATATTTTACGCTCGTCTTCCGGTTTGTAACATGCAAAGTCGACTAGATAGACTGGCTTGGACCGTTTAGCCCAAACGAGAGCAAGAAGAAAGAGTAAAATGGCCGAACCGGCAAGTCTTGTGGCCGCGTGGAATTCATGAAGGGACTGAGTCCTCCAAAATTCATAAACCCGGTCTAGTTCTAGACCAGTGAACTGAACAAGTGTGGCTATAAATAAAGGTACAATTATGAGAAACATGAGAATGGTAGCAGGGTTACACGAATAGCCATAACCTAACCTCACGTATTTGAGCTTAACGGACTGTAGAAAGTCCGGCAAATGCTGACGAATCTTGATAACGGCGGAGGAGGAGTCCTTAAAGGCCATCTCAGCCGTGAGCCTCTCCTTATCCATCTCTATACAACCCATTCTGTGTGTACAAGTGTTTCTCTCTTTCTCTGTTTTGCTTGTTAGGTTTTTCAAATAAAATGGACGAGAGATAATGTTTATTTATAAACAGAAGTCCATAAGAAGCTGACCTAAATCACCCTCCAACTAAAAACTAATCTAAATTGAAAGAAAGCGAGCGCTACACGTCTAAGAATGGCTGGGTGGTACGAACTAGCTAGGGAGGGATGCTATATATTTGGAGAAATTAGGCCTCTTAAGCTCTAGTATATTAACTACAAGAAAGCTGGTATGATATTCTTGAAGTGGTTACCAATAAAGGATGGACAGCTCAACCACCATGGATGGGAACATAGAAAACCAGTGAAAAAGTAATTAAAAATAGAGGACCGCCAATTGAGTCCAAGATTTCCATACCTGGATTAGGATATGTTGGTTACTGTTTTGTTGACGGAGATGGGGACAGCTGACAAATTGTCAATTGCACATGTGAGATGGGAGGTTTCTTCCAAGTAATAACTTTTAAAGGACTCCGAGTCTCTCATTTGTTCTTATGTGGGCAAATCCATTGGATCCGAGTACAGTGCTAATCGAAATATTAAGCTAATGTTTACGTAAACGAAATTAAATATTTATATGTCAATCAAAAATAGGAATAGTTATTGTTCATTATTGTCCTCCAAGGAAGGAAAGGCTGAAGTCGAGCCTGAGCTAGTAAAATTGATCAAGGAAATGTGATTGACAACGACAATAAGAGTTCAGGTAATCGACCATCAAGTTTAGTTCGATTCAAAGTGGAAACTCTCAGTACATTAAATTTATTAATTTACAGATTAGTTAGGATGGATATGGTTTTTAGTAAATAAATAAAATATTATTAAATTTATATTATAATTTATCATGTAATCACCTTATATGAAATAAATAAATCTATTATAGTTAAATATTTATATAAAACTCTAACATTATAACAATATAAATAAGCCGTACCATTTACTAGAACATATAGTCAGCCACACATTTAATTTTTGCAATTCATTTATGTTTTTACTTAGAGGTTATTTTTGTTTCTTTCTTACTTTTATTTATATTTATTTATTCTTCAAGCACATCTAAATTCCCTTCGCAAATACTTTCAGGATCTTTCAATACACTCTCCATATTCTAAGAAAACTAACAAATCAACCTGGAGTTCACTAGTGTGAGATTACTATAGAATTGTAATGTATGTTTTTCAAGCATGGTAATTAGGCTATTATTAATTTATAACTTCATTCTTTTTCATAGTTGATTCTAAATAACATCCAAAAAAAATTTAATTGTTTGTTTAAGTACAAACAATCAAGAAAGTTGTTCGAGAAAAAGCTAGAAAACACTTTGTTTGAAATTTTAATTGAATGATTTAATATTGCAAGGAAATATTCCTTCACTCCATGCATCTAGAAATACAATAATATGAGTGATACTTTTTATAGAAAAAATAAGTATAACATTTATTCTTCCCTATAGGTAAGGAAAGGTTAAAATCATCCATGAAATTGATCAAGCATGATGATTGACTATCAATAACAAAAAGAGTATTTGATCAAGAAAAAGTGATCAACCACAACAACAAAAATTCACTTAATTGATCAGAAGGTTTAATCTTATTCAAAGTAGGATTAAGATAAATGTTGTAGATTAGTTGGGATTCATATAATTATTAGCAATGCAATACGATATAATTCAGTTTGTATTATAATTAATTATGTAATCTTCTCATCTGATATAAATAAGTATGTATATGATTAGATTTAAGTATTAATATAAGACTATTTATTTACATCCCGAATGAGTTTTTATTTATTTCTTCATTCTATTTATAGTTTTTTTATTCTTCAAGCACATTTTAATCTCTGCAATCTCTCTTCTTAGACTTCTATTCTTTTCTACATGATTGGTTTTTCCATAACAAACATTACTTTTTTATGTTTTCAAATTTAGATTCCTACTTTTTATTTGATAGAAGTAGTTCCCACCTCATTATAAGTTAAGTTCTAAATAAAATTAATTCACAACAATTAAATATCCAAATTTTAATTTGAGATTAGATTTAATTACACTTGGATCTTTCATACTCAAAATAAAATAAGATTAGTTATGTTTTAAATATCAATTTTCATTTACAAGAAAAAAAATAAGTATCATCATCATTCATTAATTTGGTATTGAATTATTGATTTAGATTAAATAATATAAAAATATTATGTAATCATATTATTTTAGTTTTAATATTTGGTAAATAATATCTGTCAATCAGAATTTAATTAATTATAATCATTAAAAATTAAAGAAATAAATGGATGAATATATCAATCAATCTATTTAACAAAAATATTTAAAATATTAACATTAACAAATCAACTTATAATGCAGAGCATCTTAATTTCTTGAATTAAAAATTACAATTTAACTTGAATATGATTGATACTAATTTTAATAGGGGAGTTTTTTTTAAATAGTTACCTTATATAATGAAAAATAGCTAGCACTAGATAGGTAACTTACATTACACCGTTGGCCAACCTAAACTTTAAATAATTATCTTATGTATTTTAATATATGTAGGTTACTTTTTTATTTTTATTTAAAATAATACATAGTACTTGGTCCATGAATACCGAAATCCATGAATAAAATATATACATTTAAATTTTATATTCGATGAACAATAAGTTAAATATAAATACATTAACAGCATATGATCAATGAGTATCCATTATAATCACTAATGTTTTGTACAAACGAAACAATACTAGTCAGAAATAGGGAGCCAGATTAGAAAGGTGAAAGAAAAAGAAGAAAAGAAGCTATTCAGGGAGGGAAGGGATCGAAAGCCATATAAATAAATGGTCGGTGGGTCTAGGTGACTGGCCCCGTCCAGGGAACAATAAATGAAGCGGTGCCGAACAACTTGGCCGCTAACCTATCCCCAGTCTCCACTACGAATTAAAAACATTTCGGCAGCTGTTTCTTAGCCACATGTAACAACAGTACATTTCCATGGAAGTAAACCATTTCATTAACGAAGTAAATAGCAATAATTTTCGGCTGCTGTTTCTTAGCCACATGTTAGTCTCTGATTTTGATAGGATGACAATCCCAAGTCATGTTGAACCCGTAGTTTTCGATCTTTCCAATTTCTTTGAACGGGGAAAAGCTTAGCATGAGAGTTGATAATCTCTGATTTTGATAGGACGACAATCGTATTTATGGATAGGTTCCTTTATATTTATACTATATTTATTACTCGTGAAGTAAAAAATTTAAATATTTACATTTTATTCATCAAGTTTTATATATCTATTATTTTACTATTATTTAATATATATATATCCAAAAAATATAAATATCCTAGGTGTGTGTAACTCAAATTAAATTTGAATTGAATTTAATAATATTTATATCTTATTCATTATTATCTATCAGGTATTTATTATCTATCACGTATGGTAGTTATCCAGAGAAAAACTAATTCTTTCAAATTAAATTGAAACGATATACATCATATTTGAATTAAATTCTATAGCTCTAAATTTTGGTGTAATAAAAATAAATATTGAAAATCATTTAATAATGTCACATCAAGGAAGAGTAGGAAATTTCCGGTTGACAAAATTGATTCTTAGAGATAGGTATTGGGCACATTTGAGATATAATTAAAAATAAAATTTATTTATTTTTTGGATTAAAATTTTATTAAAAAATATTCTCCAACATTAATATTATAGCAAAAAATTTATTCTTTGTAATTTGTTGTTTGATATAATATTTAGGTTTCATTATTAATTAGTTTTAATTTAAATAAATTTACTTTTATTTATTTTTGAAAATATAAATTAAACTTTCTTTGAATTTAAATCCAATGTATCCTACTCCGATCAATGTAGAAAAAAATTGTCCTAGGGTAACGAACCAATTTCATTTCGAATGCTAGTAGGTTACTTTCTGTGTTATACTACAGGTTAAATAAAAAAAATTAACATAAAAAAAATTAAAGGACAAAAAAAATCTAAACATGTAGGTTTCAAGACAATCCGGATAAATGGTAATAACATGGTTTGAATTTAAAAAAAAAAAATTCAAGGTGACGATTTAAAAATAATTAAGATGATGACATTTAAATCTACTCAAATCAACCCGATTTAACCTGTCAAACTCGCCACCCAGAGTCATGAGACCATCATAACTCCATAAAAAACAAATCGTAAAAAAATAATTGAGCACCAAAAAATATGTGGACAACAAAAATATATGCTCATAAAATTGAATCCAAGACTGTGATGATCTTACAGAATCCAAGCTGAAACATATCATGAATACCAATTCAATAAAACTAAATGCTGAAAGATGATATTGAAAAAAATTAATAAAAAACAAAAATAACAAAAACTCAAAGTTGAAGGATGAATATATATATATATATATATATCATTAGTTTGGTTTAACATTTTTTAAACTATTTTTTATTTAATTATATGTAAAAAAAAGTCAATGAAAAATCCCAACGTTAAATTATAAAATTGAAAAAACAACAAAGTAAAAAAGAGAGATTATACACATGGTGGACTAACATGCTCATGCTTTTTAAATAAAAAAAATAAGTCATTATATCATTTAAAGAAATTGAAATTTAGTTATATGTAACCTAGTTAGTCACTGATATTGGTGAATGAAATAATAATATAATATTTGCTGTACATGTATGATATCGCAATGATCATTGTTTTAGATTGGATTTGGGTGTGGAAATATCAAGGAATTCTTGTTCTTTTACGGTTTGGAGTTGTCACCTAGTGTTTTGGTCACTAGAAACTCTAATTGGTCTATAGAGTCTAGATAAAGGAATTAATTATGTATAAGAAATACAATATCACCCTTAATACACCCTACCTAAGGTAAACTGCATTGTTCATTTATCTGATTATTACTAAGGCTTTGTTGTGTTTTTCTAATCATTGATCTATTTATTAGTTAAAGCAGATCTATCTTAGTAAAATGAATCATGGTTTTAGAAGTCAAACATAGACATTCTAAAGCCATAATATATTTTATAATACTTTTTTTGTTTCCCTTAACACTTGGAATATGTCTTATATATAAGTTTATAAATCTTAATATTAAAAATAAATAAATTTATGTTTTTTTTGCGTTTTAAATTTAGGCCAAATTTTAATGGATATTTATAAACTAATTGTAAAATCAATTAATTGATTTTTCTTTAAAAAATGAAGAATTTTTTTTTTTTATATTTTTACAAAAATATGCATGAAAACTATCTTTGAATTTGGACATATGAATTTTTAGCAAAACATATTAAGATTAATGATTTAAAAGGAATAATAATATAATATGTCATGAAATTTGACCAAATATCATATCATATCATTTCATTTAATAAAGACATGCAAATCATTATTAGCCTACCATTAAGTTAAAAATCAAACCAAATAAATGAGACAAATCAACCCATTCACCAATGTTAAAACTCAAACCCATATAAGGCATTCATGAGCCCTAAACATAGCTGAAAACCCAAGCCTGTTTAAAAATAAGAGTGATAGCCCATTTGTCCAAAGCAAACATAGGCTTTGTCCAAGAAAGTCAAATGAGCCTTTTCTTTTAAAAATGAACATATTAAAAAAAAATGAAATAAAATAAGCTTTAAAAATGCAGGCCCTATAAAAAAACAACTAGACTTGAAACAAATGTAGGTGTTTTCAAAAGAAAGTAATTGGGGTTGAAACAAAGTAAGAGAAACAACCTAAAATTAGGATGTGTTTGTCCTCCTCGAGTACCTTGTAGAGACTGTTTTAATGTGCCTCATGACCTAAAATTTCCTCCTTTCTTCTTGAACAATCCAAATCGACCGCCTTTACTTTTCTTCTGAAGAGGGGTCTTTCTAAAGGAAACACATGCTCTTTTCTTTTTCCAAACCTTATTGGTTTCTGTCCAACAATTCTTTATCACCCCTCATTCATAACTATCTCCAAAGACTGTGAAGCATCAACAAGGTCCCTTACAGTTTTAAATTGTAAAAGCAACCAATCTCATCTTCAAGTCTTGTTTAAAATCATCTCGTAATCTCTTTATTTTGTGTTGTTCGGTAGGTAGGTAAACAGAAACAAACATGGAGAGATCCTAAAATTTTCTCTTGTACTCTAAAATTGTAATATCTCCTTGTTTTAGTATCAGAAAATCTTGTTCTTTGTTCTTTTGATGTTGACGAGAGTAATATTTATTTGCAAACTTTGTTCCAAAATCTCCAACACTTCAATAATTCTTCTCTCCCCCACCATTTCCCACCATGTCTATGCACTATCATAGAGTAACTTGGTAGCACAGTCTACTTAAAGATTTTTCAGTACAAAAATCTAGTTCAGAGTCTTTTCTACCTTTCTCAACCTACGCCCAACTATTTTGGCATCTTCCACTCACAAAAAGGGATCACAACCCATCTCTCTCATATCCTTTACCCAACGTACCAGGGTAACTACATTGTTTTTAAAGATGTATCGGTTGTCCTTAGCACCCCTGCCATCACTGCTCGGACAATCTGTGTTAAGTAAGATGGATCAAGATAAGGTGTAGGTGCCACCGTATGTACAACAAGTACATGCCTATCTACCTATTCATCATTGCTTGCTACTTCTGGTCGTACATTTCTGGCTCTCCAGGAGGAAGATTCTCCCTTAAGTCCTACTAATTTTTCTCTCTAAGATGGTATGGACATTGCAGGCATATATAATGCAGTATCTATTAGAGAATCTCTTTCCTGATCCTCACTCCTTTCCATATCCAAACCCTCTCTCCTAATAGGATATGTGTTCGTCATAGCTCCATGTCATGAATGAAGTATCCTGAAACAATCAACATTCCTCAATGATAAATTCCTTAGCTTTGATACCAAATTGTAATATCCCTAATTTTCCACACTTAATGAATGTACAAATCTTTCATGGTTTAAGAAATTACTGGATTTTTTTTTATAATCCTTAATAAGACATCCATATCTTGCAAATTTCATATATCACAGTCATTTCTAAAATCTTTTGATATTTCAATATTTATATTAATTCCTACCAAAATTTTGATAGTGTTTTCCCTTAAAAAAAGGTCAATCCATAATTCCATCATTTGCATCAAACATAAATCAATCAACACAAATTCAATTCAATCATCCTGGATCATAACCCCATTACAACAAGACATTTCTCATTTATTCTCATCATCGCTAAAGACTTCCATTACATATCAAATTCATAATAACATAATGAATACTAAACAATTAATTAACAAGACATAACTTAACTAATACTTAAATACCTAAGTCAAACACATACATTAGGAAGCATCTCAAAATAAAATATGTTATAACATAATATCAAGTTTTACATCTTTAGTCTAGGTAAGTCTCAAAATACATACAACATTATATTATTACATATATTCATTGTTTAAGATAGCAAAAGATAATACTTTAGTTTTACTACTCCTAGTTTTACTACTCCTATCAGGATTGTAAAGATCTTGAAATCAATTAATAAAATTATAAAGATAATTCTATACATATGGATATTAAAAATAAACATAATAATCAAGTACATTAATTCATTCAACTCTCTTGAATATTCATCTAACTTCGATCAATCTTGGTAATTATATATTATCATGACTACTCCCTTGATTGTCAGAACTTTGGCTAACCTTCACGATCGCCTCATTATCCAGCTAAACCTCATGATTGCTAATAAATCTAGTCACCCCTTATGAGTGCCAAATAACTCCATCAATCGCACACGGATGCCTATAACTCTTGCAATCGCACACAGATGCCTATAACTTCAGGAATACCACACAAATACCTATAACTTCGACAATCCTACACAGATGCCCAAAACTCTAAAAATTCCTTAATTTAGTTCTTTTTTATTTTCACATCCAATAGTCATAATATCACAATCAACTATCCACATAGTAGAAATTTACCAATAATTAAATTAGATTAAGGTGTTGAACATCCACCTGCAATCTAGTTATGTTTGGCCACTTATGCTCACTAATTTACTCTAACAATTTCTCTTGTATCGACATGATTTTTAATTTGTTATTGTCTTATTAGTAGGCAAGCACAATCTATACATATTAAGAAACATCAAACACCAATTCAAAGTCATTCATTTATTCTCAACCCAAAATCATCTTTTTTATTCCTTCATTTAAACAATCGGACACAAACACCACAATTTTATCTTTGATTTAACAATTTTCCTCAAGAGCTCCAAGTCACATTAATATAACCGTTCAATCGCTACTTAAAAAAAAATAAACAACTTTTTTCGAAATATCATCCATATAGTAATATGTATTTCCAATAACACAATTTCACATGCATTTACACAATTTCAAAAAATCTTCATATTCACCTTTCTCTTCGCCAAAACACACAAAAAGAGAAGGAAAGATATGATTTTCCTCTCAATTCATCATTAATGTATTCCTATATATTAATCAAACACAACTATGTAAACATACATGGAAATTTCAATTTTGCCAATTCTCCTCATTTTTTGTCGCCCCTATCATCTATTTGATGCTAAGTTTTTCTTCAATTTCCAATAATGTTTTTCACCCATCAACATTTAATCTAACCCAATTGGTCAAAACAACAATCAATTTGCATTTCCCTAAAATTTCTATTATGAACCCTAACATAAAATTCATAAATTTGGCATCAATTCTATTCCGTTTCACCTAAGCTTATTGAGGTAGGTTTAGAACCCCTTACTAAGTAATAAAGTGAACTTGAAATCCTAACCAATCAAAAATTTTCCGCTATTCCTTTTTTTCCCCTTTTTGTTGCCACTTCTCTCTCTAGTTTCTCCTCTTTCTCTCTTGATTCTCTTTTAATTATCATGGTGGATGTGTTTAAGCACTCATCTTCTCTTCATCATAGTTTTAACTCTTGAATTTCTTAAGGTTTTGGTGTGGTGTGGCCCATCTTGTTTACCGTTTGTGATCTTCTTTGATGTTGTTGGATTCATTTTCTCAAGATTTGTTTTATGATACCGGTGGTGTTATCAATGGAGCTTTGATGTGTCTCCGAGGTTCATTTTTAATTATCATATTGATTGGGGACATATAAGTCCTTTAATATTTTAAATATACAGTAAAATGACTTAAATACCCTTAAAATGAAAAAATAAAATTGTGATTCAGGGGCATTTTTGTCTTTTTAACGTTTTGATTGCATAGTGAAATGACTAAATTTCCTTTAAAAGAAAAAAATAAAACTAACATCCAGGGGATTTTTTGTATTTTCATCATAGTTTTTTAGTTATAATCAATTTAAATGAGGACAATTCAGTCTTTTAACAAATATAAATATAATTAAAAAAATGGTTGGTGCATGCTTCGTACTTGACAACTAATGGGAGGCATGCATAGGCTTTGAGCGATATGTGCGGCCTCTCTTGATGGTCAAACACCGCCTTCCACAACGGTGTTGGAAGAATCGTGTCGTCCTAGACGCATGTGCACGGTGGAGTAGTGGTAGGGCAACGATGGACTTTTTTACTTTTCCTTAATTTTTCTTTCTCTTCACCTTGGATTTCACGTTAGCCCTTTCAAAAATTAAATGTTTGTCGTTTATGAAGTAATATTGGTCTCATGACCCGAGTTAAAAGTTTTGAAAATTAGAATGACTTAATTTTGAATCTTTTAAAGGTTTTTTTTAATAATATTTTTTTTTAATTTTATCTCTTGACATTAAATTAAATTATTGAGTTTTGAGCTTTATTTTCTTTTCTTTTCTTTTAAAAAAAATATCTTGATATTCTGAATTACAAGTTAATCGTATTAACTTAGATTTTTTTTTTTTTTTAATGATGTACATCACAGATTTAGAGTACCTTCATGTTATGGGCGAGCAGCCAGAAATCTGTCAATTCAATTGAGAGAGGGGATAATCGTTAGGCTCGGGATAGGTCGCTCGATCATTATTAATAATTTATTATTCGACTGGTTTCTGGTTATTCGCTCTAATATTATAATGATATTTATGAATCAACGGATTGAAGATTTTTTAACTGGATGTTCCCGCGAAATAAAGCTCTTTCTCAGCTATCTTCAAATTGTTATAAACAAAATAAAAATCCCTGAATATAAGAGATTCATTGAGGAAATGAGATTTAATACATGAGATTCCATAAGGTTTTTTTCAAGATATTAACAGGGTAAACCTAGCATTAGTCTCCACAAATATAATTTAAATTACTATGAAGATTTAATTGGATTGTTCAATGGGGAGAGTTAGAGAGCAGTTGTTAGATTGGGTGTTGCCATCACTCTTTAAAGAGATCCCATGAGAGACTCCCATAAATTACACCAATGCTATTAAATTCTTCCCTTTCGAATGGATGCCTCCTCCAATTACAGGAAACATATCTTCAGGTTGGAAAACCTCAATTTGTTACGTTCAAGAAATTAATGCAGAATGAACCAGAGAAAAGGGGGATGAACTGCAGGTGGGGACGGGGAGGTTGCCTGAGTAAACGCCCATTTGTTAGGAGTTGAATCTAATAAATGGGAATTATATTCGTAATAAAGGGCATTCTAGGGTACCTTAAAAACTGAAAGGTATAGGCTTGCTCATACCTTTTTAAGAAAAAAACTCATCTACGGATGAACATTCTTCATTTTTATATAAAGATAACTAAAATAATGTGGTACACATGAATATTCCTAATATACCACTCATTTCGGGTGTTCCATGGTCGTGCCTGTGCCTGTGTAACATTGAATCATGATTCTATTCATTTTTATATTTTAAAGTGATTTTTAAAAAATTAATTTGTTTTTATTTTTTTTTATTTTAAATTAATATTTTTTTATATTTTCAGATCATTTTGATACGCTGATGTTAAAAATAATTTTTAAAAAATAAAAAAAATAAAATTTTAATGCATTTCTGAATGAAAAACACTTTGAAAAAAAAAACCGCAACCACACTTCCAAACATCCAATCACAATGAATTGTGTTGACTAAATATATATTGAGTTGCAACCATATGAACTAAATGCTTTGAATTTTCGATCTCTTTCTCAAACCCGGAGGAGATCTTATGGTGGAAGTAGTTGAATACTTGAATTCGACTTAATACAAGGCTACACTCTACGTGCATGTTGGCCGATAACGTGTTCAAATCAAAAGCAGTTTCTTTCTCAATGTGTGGTTAAAATTGTGTTTTTTCTTAACTATTATTTTTAAATTGCTGCTTGATTAATCAATGTTATAGCCAGAGTTTTAGAAAACGGAAAAAACTTGAAAGAACTTAAAAAAAGAAATTAAAGAAGAAAGGATAACATGGATTGTTCAATTGGGAGAGTTAGAGAGCAGTTGTTAGATTGGTGTTGCCATCACTCTTTAAAGAGATCCAATTATGAGAGATTCCCGTAAATTACACTAACTCTATATCTTTGGGGAACTCCCAAGTATCATCTAGCAATTAAATTCTTCCCTTAGTGGAGGGTCCCTCCAATTACACGAACCATCATCAAGTTGAAAAACTTAAATATGTTCAATTCGAGAAATTAATGCAGAAAGAAACAGAGAAAAGGGGGATGAGCTGCCAATGGGAACGGTAGAGTTTCGGATGTCTGGAATGCACGATATTGCAATATACAAATAAAATATGGTGTACAGTAAATGGGAATAGACTTGCTTGGATAGTAAAAATGAACTCGACTGACATCATGAAGATTTTATAAGAATTCATTTTGATTCTTGAATTTTTTTTCAATAATTTATCTTAGCTCCCATATTTTTTATTTTTATAACAGTTTAGCACTTATTAGAATTTTTTGGATCCTCTGATTTTATGGTAAGAACAATTTAGTCCCTAAACTAAAAACAAATTGCATATAAAACCCTACATGTAAATATTCATTTTAATAAAATTTATCTCGAATTTTTGTCTATCAAATTAAAAAAATAAATAAATGATTTGATTAATAAACTAATAAATATTATAAAACAATGAGAAATAATGATTTTTGACCCTCCTATTAGACAAGCTTGCTCCACCATGATGGAAAAAAGAATTTTGTTGACCGGACAAAGATCAATCCTTTTCATGTATAAATTATGAAAATATATCACAACTTATTCTATTCTGAATAATGCTTTATATTCAAGTAGCTTCGGGGCTCGTGCTTCACCGCTGGGTCAAATTTTTTTTATATAAAAATATGATGTTTATGTATTAAAATGGGGTAAAAAATGATATAAAAATCGGTCATGATAAATGTGTAACAACGTAAATTAAGGCTAAGATAACTGTCACACCCTAATATCGCGGCGACCTGGTTAAAAATAATCTTCATTGGAAAAAAAACAGATATCTGACATCTTGTTCTTTAGAGGAAAAATGTCTAGTTTAAGGAGTCGTCACCTAGTATTATGGTCATTAGAAACTCCAACTGGTTAACAGAGATTCTATGGTACGGGACTGGTTACGCAAAAAGAAAGATGTTATCACCCTACCTAAGGCAGACTGCATTGTTGATTTTGTCTAAAATTGTTAAGAATTTGTTCTCCTTTTTCTTTTTTTTATTCTTCCTATTATATTCCTGACTTTGATGTTAGTGAACAATTCCTATGAATATTTCCAACTCTAGCGTTGGTAAATCTCACACAAACCCAAAAAATTACGATATTCCTGACTTTGACGTCAGTGAATAATTTCGCAAAAAAATGAATTTGAAAGAGAATTTTCTAGGCCATTTTCTTCTTGTTTACCCTTTATTATCATTTTCCCTTTTTAGACAGAAATAACAGAGACATTGCACAACAAATTTTGTGTTTAACAGTACTGGTCCATAATTGAGCACATGACAGAAAAAATTCAAAACACAAGGAAAAAAAATAAAACAAAGCCCGAGGAGCCCACAAATAAATCAACGAAGATCCCCAAATATCTTTGAAATTTTCTGATACCAAAAAGGGATTTCTTTGGCCAAATATCTAACTGGAATGAGCATAAAAACTATGGCCAAGGCATAATGGTGTGTTTTACCAAACACACACTTAGCAAACACAATTTGGGTTGGAGGGGCCTAAAGCCAAGACCCAACCAACTTTTTTTTTGGGGGCTGGGTCTAGCCCCACCATGTGGGTCGAGCTGGAGCTGATCTGGCCTGGTTACTGGTTCAGACCAGTAACCGGCCCGGGCAGCAGGCACACGTGAACCAAGTCACGCGTGATCTGCACAGTGCGATAATTACCTTCGCACTATTTTGCAAAACTTTAGAAATGGATTAAGCGGGTAGGAGGAAGAAAGCTTACCTGGGCAAAGACGAAAACAAAGACGAGGGTAATGGTCCTAGCACCTGCCGAAGAATGTCCTTCTCTTCCCCCTCCTTTCAGTCTCTCCTCCCTCCGTCTCTAGTTTTTTTCTTTCCTCTATATGTCTCTTTGCTTTTTTTTCCTTTGTATTCTGGATCCTCCCCTCTGTTTTTGGGTTTTTTGCTTTTTTGGCTTCCCTCCCTCCCTCTCCCCTCTTTCCTCTGGAGAGCTCTGTATTTATGGGGAATGTCCCTAGTTCTTCCTCTGCGCACGGCTCTTTTCTTGATAAGCATGGCTGGGAGGGAGGTGTTGGTTTTTTTGCTAGGACTTGGATACCTGAGGTTCGATCCTTATCTCCCCGGGGTAGTAATTTTCATGAAGATAAGATTTGCAATTTGTGTTTTGGTTGGACTGGGATGCCGGCATTCCACAATTTCTTTCCCTTTTTTTCAGGTAGATTTGCAGTGCCGGAAGAAGAAGATGAAGAACAGTGCCTATTTGACACGGTGCTGTTTTGGCCTAGCATGACCCTTTCTCAATTTAGTCCTTAAAGTTTCCAAATTTTGCATTCAAGCCTCTAATCTTTTAATTTCAAATCTTAACCACCTTAAAATTAGATTAAAAAGCAAATGAGTCAAAATTGAGTTATAACAACAACATTGCTTATTTTTTGACAACATGTGCTAGCCATAATGGAAAAGGAGACAACGAGGAATAAAATTATACAGCGGAAGCCTATTTTTGATCATCAGGAGCTGCCGCATATGCCATCCAAAGTGCTTGGTGGCCCGAATGCGCCAGAAGTTTTTTTAAATGTAAAAATATTAAGGCTAAGACAACATTGCTTATTTTTTTATAGAAGAGGAGACAACGAAGAATAAAATTATACAGCAAAAGCCTATTTTTGACCATCAAAAACCACTGCACGTGCCATCCAAAGTGCTTATTGGCTCCAATACGCCAATAGTTTTTTCAAATTTAAAAATATTATTTAAATGTTAAATTACATTATCACTCAATCAAACCTACAATTAACAAAAAGAATTAAGGCTAAAAAAAGACCGTAATACCCATGACCCCAATTACTTACATTTATTGGATTCAAGGACGCATGTGTAATTTGACTATTTATATAAAAAAATAAAAATACCGAGATGCCCATGCTCCCGTTATGTTGATTCTTTTATCCTCGGGGGTATTTTTGTTATTTCACTGTTATTAAAAATATTGAATAGACAAAAATACCCCCAATCAAATCTACATTGACTAATAAGTTGTGTGAAAATACATAAACATCCATGGCTCTAAGGCATGTCTTTTATTTTTGGAAAGGTCATAGACATCACTTGATTATTGTAGTGAATAGTGAATTGTTTATGTGGCTACAGGAAATCCCTTCCTTTTTAGTTATTTTTTTATGAGCTTCATTATTATTATTATTATTATTATTATTATTATTATTATTATTATTATTATTATTAGTATCATTATTATTACTACTACTACTCAGAACCGGCTTAAGGTGAATGAGAGGCCTTGGACAAAATAGGGCCTTTTAAAATATTTAAGAAATATTATTTTTATTATTTTTTTATGGATGTTTGATAAGTGGGGTCTTGGATAATCTTCATTTCGTATTTATGGTCTTTTGTTAAGTGAAGATAATCTTCATTTCATATATCATAATTGACAAATACATCTTACATATTCTTGGAACCTTTTGTTAAGTGGTAGCCTTGAGTTGTTGCCCAAATAGCTCTTAGCTTAAACGGGCTCAACTATTATTATTATTATTATTATTATCACTATAACCACCACCATCACTATTATTATTCTTATCAGTACCACTATTAGTAGTATTATTAGTATCATTACTATTACTGTTATTATTAATACTATTATTATTATTGAAATAACAAAAAATATAAACTTGATTTGTAGGCTATTATTATTATTATTATTATTATAACAAAAAAACATAAACTCGATTTGAAGGATAAAACTAAAGACCACATAAAAACTTCCACAAAAGGACAAAGAAAAAAATCAAAAGAAAAGGGATCAAATTGAATATTCTTATTAAAAAAACTCAAAAACCTGATGAGAAAAAAAATTAAAAACCATAAAAACTTTGACAAAAGAGTAAAGCAAAAAAATAAGAAATTAAAAGTAGAAGGATCGAATTGAAAAAATTACATTTACAAATTAGAATTAAAGAATTAAATCGAAAACAAATAAAACTTTAACAAAAAGAAAAAGGTCAAAAATCAAAACTAAAAGGACTGAATCTGAAACACCACAACAATAAGGATCAATGTTGATTTTATGGGGTAGGAGAGAGAAATGAAGGGGGGTAAAGGAAGGGCCACTGACGACAAACCGATTACCTTTAGATGTCACGTGCCACAAATAAAGGAAGAGGACACAGAAAAGAATAAAATGAGACAGCAAAAGCTTTTTTTATACCACCAGGAGACATTGCATGCGCCACCCAAAGTGCACAACGTCTCCCACGTGCTAGCGCTTGCTAGACAAACGCCAACAACGTTTTACATTTAAAAATCATAAATTAAATGGTAAATTACGTTATTACTCTCAACCAAACCAATAATTACAAAACAAAACCATGAGAAAAAATATGTCAATACCCCTACTTCAATGGCTTAAATTTTTTGTCCTTAAGGTCATATATGTAATCTTTTTGTATTCTAAAAAAGAAAAAAAACAACTATACCCCTACCTTATAGTGTTAGTATTTTTTTATCCCAAGGTAATTTTTGGTTCTTTTATTGTTCATAAATATATTGAATAGATAAAAATACTCCCAAATAAGTCCATATTGACTAATACACCGTATGAAAAATCAAAATTACTGCTGGTTTAAAAGCAAGTAATTTGTCTTCAGAATGACAAAAAAGTTATTACACAATAGTGATGAATAAAAAATATGAGAAGGGATGCTATTTTTGCCTTCTGTTTTAGATGTTTTGTAATTTGATTTGTTTTTTAAGTCAAATATATTTTTAAAATGTATATAAATATAAAAATAAACTGTCTTAGATTACAAGTAAATGCATTCTCTCCCAACATAACAAACACAATCTACCACATATTAGTTGAAACCACCACGCCAACCGTTCAAAGCTTTCACATTGCACATATATACTCTCAAATTTTATGTGCAATGATCTAAAACAAATATCAAGAATAAAGGAATGGACCCAGTAGGAAAAGTTCTGCTATGGCCTGCACAAGAGAATCGTGAGTTAATTATGTGCACTTCATAAGAGACTCAAGCATACGTGCAGAGTAGAGGCACAGAGAGTTTACCTTAATCCTTCTATAGTTTGATCAGATTTCCAGACTACATCCTTCAAACCTGACGAGAAGCTCTTGTAGAACTGCCACATGATGAGAGAAATGCATACGATATTAGCCAACCACAAACTTAGCGCATTAAAACTCTTCCGTCCTTCCAAAACGAATGCATCCAAAACAGAAGGATGTTTTTCTTTTTCTTTTTTGAGGTATCAAAATTAGAATGCTGACGTACCTTGTGAAACTCAAGCGTATCGCCACCAATTTTCCGCAGCTCCACCATGTGCAAAGAGGGAGCTACCTCAAACACCTGAAAGTCCAAAAGAAACAAGTTGTCAACTTCCATATGCTGTATCAAGTATTTGAATTAATGCACAACCATTAGCGTCCCTACATGGTTCTGATAGGGACGTCAGAGCAAGGAAAAACATTACTCTTCACACATTAAAAATGATTTTCGACTTCATTAATCTGAAGGGATTCAAAGGTATCTTACAAGCACCATGGATCAACTCAATGTTACCTCAGTAGCTACGGAGAGTTGGCCCTTCCTTCCACTTTTGTCACCTTTCAACTTCATCTGGAATTAGTTTGGAAATAAAACCATTAAATTTCAAAAACAGAATCATAAATATAAAACCTAGAAGTTTAAGTAGATGTGTTGGTTTAAAAACGGGGGGGCATGGCAAAAGAAAGAAACCATTACCTTGTAGTTTCGTTTATCGACATTAAAGCCCAGAGGCTTCGCAGCTTCCTCAATTCTAGACATGATTTCATTTGCTGGGCTATGCGAAGCAATATGGGTTTCTCGTTTCACAACACCCTAGAACAAACATAGAGAGGCAAAGAGAAGCATTTAGGCAGCCATTGCGAGTTTTAACTTCGTTAGAAAGAAGGATCACAAGGGTTGGGTCAGGACTAATTCAAACTAAGGGCCAAAAGGCTGAAGACTCTTCAACAAAGAAAGAAAGAAAATAGAAATGGTCTGTGCATAGACATTGCCTTGGCAAACCATTGCTTTTACAAAATTTTGCCACCAGAATACATCACTTTCACATTAGTGGCACAACGAATTGCAAATTTTAAATGCAATGACCAAAGTGATGAAAGAAATCTAATTATACGTACTGCCTGCTTCCCGAACAAATTATCAAGGCTAAATCCCTGTGTTTTAGAAATAAGCTCGAAAGCATTCATTGACACTGGTTTCACCTTCCTTTCTGTCACAAGATGTTCCTGCAAAGTAAATAACTAAAATTAGAACTCGTTCTGGTAATGTATGCCATTTCAGGTTGAATTCATTGTTGATTTGCAATGTCATGGGTCATAACTCATTTCTGGATTTTCCTTAAATTTACTTCTTTCTTCCAAAATAAAAATAAATAAAATAAATAAAGATTGGCAATGTGAAAAAGTAGGTAGAGGAGAATTTCAAAAATATATAAAAATCAAGCTGCAATTTTAAAGGAAACTAAAAGCCTAATTGTATCCCATTATACTCAAAACTGAAGAAACAATGTGGTTTAAAGGTCAAATTAAATGATTATTGGACGAATCTACATAAGAAATTAAGTCCAAGGACATAATTAAATTTTTAATATGCCAATTTGATTTAATCATAAGCCAAATTAAAGTTTGTTTATGTTTAAGAATTAATTTGGGTCCAATTAAAAGATTTAATTAAGTGCAAAGACTTAATTATACTTTAAATGGGTCAAATTAATTTTATTAGAGACTTAATTGGTGAAAAATTAAGTTTGGAAGCCCAATTTGAGCTTAATTGAAAAGATGAAATTTTAAGAGATCAAATTTATTTTTTACCAAGTTAATTTATTGAAATCAGAGGTAAAATCATAATAAATTAGAGTTTTAAGGTCAATTAGGGGTCAAATTAAAAACTTTTGTAGCCAAAGACTATTTTGCAAAAGGCATCGAACTATGAGGATCCAATTGACAAAACCGGGGGTGAAATTGAAGAAAATTAAAAGTTTAATGGTCAATTGAGGGCCAAAATGCATAAATCCGAGATCAATGACCAAAATGGAAAAGGCGTCGAACTCCGGGGTTAAAATTGAAGTTTTCTAGGGACTTAATTGTATGAAATCAAAAGTTTAATGTCCATTAGGGGTGCAATTAACATACATTGAAAGGTGGAGGACTAAATTGAACTGTGGCAAAAAAAGGAACCACACGACGCGTCGTCTGGTTACTATTTCATTATCTTTCTCATTATTACCTGAAAAAGCTGCCCAGATGCCTATTTTTTAGGTGCATTTAATGCTTCATATCTCCATCAAATTTGACAACACCTGAACCAAATGATCACCTGACACTTCTCTATAACCAGGTATGGTCTGTTCAGGCCTATTGACACTCAGACGGCCTTTAACTGTCAAATTCGACAGTTCATGGTGTTACTTTGAGCCAACGGTTGAGATCCTTCTCAGCTGAATCAAGGGCTGAAATTTCTCCATTGTGAAGACAAGATTGCCCTCTTCCACCCCCTATAAATAGGGGTGGATTTCATGGTCTGAGCACCAAGAAACTTGGGTCCAAAGTCGGCCAAAAACCAGTCCCCCCCTCTCTCTATCATCCTAGCCACCAATAATCTCTACCACCAGCTTGTCTGCCACCGACTCCACCATAAGTAGCTAGCTCAATCACCAGCTGGCCATCAGGAGCCACCGCCAGTCTCTCTCTATTCTCTCTGAGACACCCTCTTCCTTCTTCTTCTCTCTCCCTCTGCCACATGCCTTTACCGTTGCAACCGTTAGCCTCATGTCGTCCTCCCATGTCGGCCCGCCACGTCCACCATGCTAGGTCGCTCCCCTTTCCTTCTTCCCTCCTTCTCATTTCCCCCCTCCTTTCTGCATGCAGAATTCATTCTGTATGGAGGAGGAGAGGGAAAAATAATTAACCCCCATTTTGGGCTGAACCCGTGCTAGCCTAGCCCAAGTGGTTGGGTCGGGTCCAGCCCATCAAAAAAACAAAAGATATGTTGGGCTGATTTTGGCCCAACTCTTTCGGGCTAATTTAAGCCCAACCATGTTGAGCTCGACCCCGGCGCTATATATAATAATAATAATATATTAATAAATATTATCATAATATTTTTTTTATAAAAAAACAAAAAAAAATTCAAAAATCCTTTCAAAAAATTTGTGATTTTCTTGCATGTTTTTCTATCAATTTTTTATAATATCGGGCCATATATTTACACTGTAAGATATTGACCCAATATTAAAATACTCGATTTTCTCCAGAATATTTCTAAACAACTTCAAAAAAATTCAAAAAAAATCTCAAAACTTTTAAATTAATTTCCCTTTAAAAAAAAAACAAATAAAACAAATAAATTTTTTTTTTGTTTCCATGCATACGGCCAAATCCTAAAAAGTTTTCCAAGCATATTTTCATAAAAATTGCATCTTTTTCATGTTTTAAAAAGCAAAAAAAAAATGGATATCATAACTAGTTTATGATTATCCATTGGATTTGGCCAAAAAGTCAAAAACTCTTTACTAATCATTTTTTTATTTCATAGGGTTTAGGTGTAGACTTTAATACCCATGAGGTGTAAAACTACACAATAGAATACATTTTCAGATATTAAAGATACAAAGTGCAAAATAAATACGATGCTAAGATTCAGACCTTAGAACGGTTAAGACTTAACCCGATAAGAAAGAGACTCTCTCATGAAAGGAGATCTACCTTGAATCGTAGATGAGACCAACGAATAAAAATTTAACCTAGAAAAACAATTAAACAACAATGCAACTTACCTGAAGTAGGATGCACTAGGGGTGATGCATCTTCCCCTTACACAACACCCAAACTCTCGCAGACCATAGGTTCCTAGTAACTATAATACTAGGTAGTTGCTCCTGAACCTTAAATATAATTTTATTATTAAACCCTAAACTTTTTCCTTCCTTCCCAACAACACATACCTCTCAAGAGGCAAGAAAAGCTTGCCAGCACCCCGACATTGCCCCCACGACATCATGGACACAAACAAAAGGCCAACGAAGTCTAGTGCCGAGAATTGAACATACGGGATTAAACATTCTGAACAATGTTATCAAAAACACGTTTTGACTCGTAAAAAACATATAAAACATGTAAAATCGGGTTAAAAACTCGAAAATCAGTAAAATCGATCAAACCCGGTCAAACTCGCTCAAAATTGGTCCGACTCGTACAATCGGACCGATTTCGCTGTAAAAGTGAACTGTTGAGTGCTGAGTCAGCACTTGGAAGATAAGGCTTTCAGAATACGGACTAAATTCACACGCAACGTGGCAAAATCCCAGTATTTATATTCGAGCAAGAATCATTTAATAGAGTATCTCAAAAACAAATCGTTATGTTCTTTTTACCTGGCTTTATTAAAAGAAGCTATAAAGCCTTTTTCTTTTTTAAAAAAAAAACCTGGAACACTGTTTTGCAATTTTACTCCTCCATCTAAAAACATTTACACTGACTTATGATGCTATTGAAGTTTTTTCCAAGGCTTATTTGTTATTAATAAACATATATTGTAGTAAAGTTTCAGGTCAAATAGAGTGAGTTAGAGAATTTTAACATGAAGATTTATTTTATTATTTTATTTTATTTATTTAATTTTAAATAATTATTTTTAATTTGAATTTTTTCTAGTGTATTAGACATTGTTTAGGGGTTTATTTCATTATTGAATTTATCTTAGTTAATTACTAATTTAAACTCATTAACTTGCAACTCAAAAGAGATCTATCAAGATTTATTGTGATGGGAACAACCAAGTTATCACTAGATTTAGGTGTGCTTCTTACGTTTCAGTGATTCTCCTGTACTGAGAAATTTTGTTCTGAGACTTTTTATTTCTCAATGTTATTAATTTATTGATTCATAGTTTCATATTATCTCTCTCATTGTATTTAGATCACTCATTGATTATAATTTTATTGACTTATTTTATCAAATTTTAATATAATTTAATTTCTTGACTAGAATTATCAATATGTAATTAGTTAAAAAAAATTATAATTTTACGATTTTACGATCCAAGTTTTTATTACATTTTTCGTGTCGTGTCAAAAAAGTGTTTTTGACAATCTTGATTCTGAATGCCCATCCTTAAAGGGTCTGCAGAAGTTCGGTAGCAAGACATTATTTTGACGCCTTGTCTAAGGTAAATTAGCTAGCTTTTGTGATCAAAATTCTTACCTTTGAGTCATTAAAAACAGCATCAACATCATCTATATTTACATCCTCTTCCTGCTCGAATTGCGGTGGCTTGTATCCTTTCTTGAACCATTCATCTTCTAAAATTTCAGAAACTGTTATCCTCTGTGGAAGATGCAATCATACTATTAGTGATTATGAGCATACGATTGAGACAAGAACATAGCCATCAAGTAACGCATTAGGTACTTTAGACGCTGATTCTCTGACCACACTAATAACAGGTCCAGAAGCAAACTCAAAACGAATGAGTAAATTTAATGTACATCCAACAAAGAGAGGGATCTAGATCTCACTGTAAGAGGTTTTGGGTCAAGAATGCGCTTTATCAGTTTCTTTGCACCAGATGAAAACCACGATGGAAATGTGAAATCAGCTCTGCAGATCTGAAATTACTTTCTGACATGCATTGGTATGCATATGGAAGGTCTCTAAAATTAAAAAACGTGAAAAAGAGAGGGGTTAATTTACTTACTTTTCTGTACAAAACCACAAGACTTGACTCGGAAAAAGGTAAAAATCCAGCCATAAGAACATAGAGAATGACCCCACAAGACCATACATCGGATGCTGTGCCATCATAACCTTGGTCTCTGAGAACCTGGAAAGAACAATAACATATGCAATCAACATAGTAACAGAGAAATGTATTATCTGATAATTCTAATTCCACCAAATTAAAGGTAAAATACCTCAGGTGCGACATAATTTGGTGTTCCACAGGCAGTGTGAAGCAGCCCATCACCCTAAAATTAGAAAAACAGAGGAAAAGGTTTGCCTTCATTGCTTTATATTGCAGAAACAATCAATTCCCAGCAGTAAGCTTTTAAATAGTAATCAGTTTCGATAATTCATGAGAAAGGGGCCAGTGTCTTCATATACAGAACGTTGTGTATTAATTTTCATCATATAAATGTTGGGAAATACGCAATAAATCCAAGTATCAAATAACACACTTCTTAACAAACTCAATCCACCTAGAGAAAGCTGCTCCTGTCGACATAAACGTACAGGATAGGATGTAAGCAATAATCCGATAAGCCTTACCCGCAATTGTTGTGACAGCGCACTCAATCCAAAATCCGAAACTTTAAGAACACCGCGTGAATCAAGAAGAAGGTTCTCAGGCTGCACAAATGCAGAGTAGCCATTAATGATTAACAAGTAAACTCCTGGTTGAACGAGGCCAGAATCAAGTGTGTGTGTGTGTGTGTGTGTGTGTGTAGGTACACATATTTCTGAACACACCCGCCAATCATCAGGAAAATGAACATAGGAAATCATGCAAGGCATTTAGGAAAACCTTCAAATCTCTATGGAAAACGCCTCTAGTGTGGCAGTAATCCACGGCTTTAATAAGCTGCTGGAAATATCTCCTGGCTTCGTCCTCTTTAAGTCTCCCGTGCTTAGCCTAGGAGCAAGGAAACAATCAAATATTAATTACGTGGTCAGTGCTGACAAATTAAAAACATCAATGCACAAGAAAATGGGAAATGCGAAAAGTAATAATAAATTAGAGGAATTAACTCAAAAGAGAAAAAAGAAATTAGCTTCTTACAATTTTGTCAAAGAGCTCTCCTCCGTCAACAAACTCAATGATAATGTAGATCTTAGTTTTACTTGCCATGACCTGTAAATATGTGCAAGTAGTATTAGTAAAATCAGTCGCATACATATAAAAATCTCAAGAAATATATCCCTTTTTTATTATTATTAAAAATCGCAAGTACCTCAAAGATTTTGATGACATTTGGATGTTTAATCAGCTTCATTGTTGATATTTCTCTTTTTAACTGCCAAAAAAATTATATATATATAAAAGAAGAACAACGCAAGCAGTTCTCTTAATCATTGATTCAAAATTCATAAATCATCATAATTAGAATATTGCTATTCCCACGGTACAGAAAGTGACAGAACAGAAGTTGATAAGAGATTAGCGTTAATTATCAGAACCTGTTCGACCATCTTGTGACGGAGGACTTGATCACGGTCGAGAATTTTAATGGCAACAACATCACCAGTCTGAACATTTTTAGCGACCTTGACCTTGGCGAAGCTACCTTCACCAATGGTCTTGCCTAACTCGTACTTTCCTACACGTGTTCTCGCCGCCGGTACCTTGACACTCATGATTAGTTATTTTTTTGTGTTAATAATAATTCAATTTGTCAGATTAATAGAGTTTGTTGTTGTATTATATAAATGGAATGGTTTTCGGATTAGAGGAGGAGGAGGAAGAAGAAGAAGAGATGAGGGAAATTTCGAGGATGGTGTGATGATGCGGGTCCCTGAGTGGAGAGGAGAGAATGCTATCTAACGTCCGTACCACAGTTCAATCAATTCACTCGGTTTCCGTGTCTTTACATTATTTTTGGTAATTTTCGTTTCCTTTCCTTTTCTTTCTACGAACTCGGAGGCTTCTGTGGAACCAGGGAATTTACGTACTCATCCCTTGCATAATCTTAACTCTTTTCGAAATCAAATTATAAAATGGGAAAAATACATATAGTTTAATCAATCCTTCTTGGAAATTTTTACAATATGTTGCGAGTCACATCTAAATTAGGAATGTTTTTTTTTTCATTGTTCGCTTGTATAATTATAGTTGTTTTTTAAAATACTTTTTGTTTGAAAAATTATTAAAATGATGTTTTTTTTATTTTTTTTAAATTATTTTTAATATCAGCACATCAAAATGATTTTAATACACCAAAAAAATATTAATTTAAAACAAAGAAAAAAATAAAAAAAAATTTAAATCTTTTTAAAAGCGCTTTTGAAACACAAAAACAAACAGAAAAACTTTCTCTGTAAATGATGTTCGTGAAAAATAAAATAAATTATTAATTAATATTTTTATTTATACTTAAATTGTGGATAAATACTCAAATATATATCTCAATATTAATTTGATTTTTAATATCAAATATAATTGTTAATTCGAATTCAACCGTTTATAGATAGATATGATTTATTATGTTTGAAAATATCAATGGATGATTTATAAATAACTCAACAATATAATTTCTCCAACTAGATTATTCTCTTTAAAAAAAATTATTGATGGCAATCCACATATATGCTTCTTGCATGTGTACGCATTTTTCTTTCCAATTAGTAATATAAAACTATTACTAGTTTAATTCTCATTTAATAATTTCACTTTAAATTAAAATATTTTTTATATGGTATCAAAATTTTAATTACCATTACAATCATGCTATCATATTATTTTTAATTAATTTTAAAAATTAAACACAAAATAATCCATAGATTTTTATAAGTTTTAAATTCAAAACATTTTATTAGATAATAATGATATAATATTATTAACAAAGTCTCATCCAAAGTTTAAATTAAATTGAGTGAAATAATTCAAATTCAAAAACTAAATCAAATGAGATCAAATTTTCTCAAGAAGAAGATTTCTCTTTGGAGTTCTTCACGTGTTCACAGGATACAAAATTTTTAATGCTACGAAGAACATCACAAAATTTATTTTTTAAAAACAAAATACGATCACAAAAAGTAGGGTAAAATTTGCGTGGTCCATGTCCTGATTGGTCGTTATGCTCCATGATGTGCTCATACTGTAAAGAGGAATATCACTGAAAGGCAGATAATTAAATACAAGTTACTTATCAAGCAACGTTGTCTTGTTCCAACTAGCTAATTCACCCGTTCCCCGTCGCAGGTCACGCACTTTTGTTTTTTTTTTTAAAGGTGAATATAAATTTTTTTTCAATGTATTTTTTATATAAAAATTTAAATTGAAAGGTTTATATAAATATTTAACTAAATAAATCGATAGTTATTTTTTTAAATAAAAAATTGATAATAATAACTAAAAGCAAAGTTAGAAAAATTAAGAGATAATTATAGTCCAAGATATTTGTTGCAACTATTTAATTAAATAAATTGAAAATTATTTGTATAAATAAACAGGAAAAAAAATCATTAACAATAACTACAAGCAAAATTGAAAAAATTAAAAGATAATTATAGATAAAGATATTTGATCTGCAACATGAGATATTTACATGAATTTTTTTTATTAAAATTAATTTTTTATTAAATCAAATGATAATATAAATAAACAAATATTAAATTAATTAAATAAAATAAAATAAAATATCATCTAAGATTATATATATTAGAAATATTATCTAAAACTAAAATTCATATATATAAAACCCGAAAACAATTAGATAAATTAGAATAATATACTTAAAAATTAAATATATAAAAAATAATTTTAACAAAAATACCATTTAAAAAACCAGCAAAACTTGTGGCCGGCTTCAAAAGGGTTCGCATGGGAAATTGGTGGACTACATTTTAGCAACTCGTACTTTGTTTTGTCCTTCATTGATTTCAATGTGCGGTTTATAATGTTTACTTTCTATGACGTCTCATGGTGGAACTTTGTCCTGGAGAGGTTTTTCTCACGAAGATAAAATGTGACCCTGAAAAAACATAAAAAACATAAAGATAGCTTGGTAGTGGTCCAAACGAATCTGAAGTGTTTCTGTGACTAATTAATGGACTCGACAACAAGATAATATAATAGGAAGTGTTTTGAATCGTCATAATAGTTGTTTTTAAAATATTTTTTATTTAAAAATGTATTAAAATAAATTTTTAAAAATTATTTTTAACATTAGCATATCAAAATGATATAAAAATATTAAAAAATTAATTTAAAGTGAAGAAAAAAATAAAATAAAATTTATTTTTAAAAAAAAACATGTTTGAAATATAAAAACAAACAGGATCATAATGTAATAATGTACTAGTAGGTTGAATTATTGGATATTATAATTATAATTTGGATAATTATACTGAAATTTTTATAGCCTACTTATTATTATTTTATTTTGCCACTATTTTATAAAAAAAAAAATACAATTTAAATGCTTGATTAACTTAAAATTTAAAGTAAAAAGAAAATGATGAATTTATAATGTAACACGAACACGCTAACATCCTCCAGGTTCTTTCTCAATTCCCTCCCCTTTCTCTCTTCATATCTCCTTTGTTTCAATCAAAAGACAAAAATTGCATACAAATTCATTATTGATCAGACAATTATTTATCTACTAGTAAGATTCCTCATCTGATTAGTTGAGGATAAGATTTTAAAAAAATTCACAAGATTTTTGCCTAAACAAATCTAAGATTTTTACTAGCAGTGAAATAGCCATGTTTATCGATTCCAGAGCTGATGTCTTTGTACCTTTGCAGATGACGCTTTTCAAATGTGAGAACCGACATCTTTGGGGTTGTGAAATATGGCTTTGTTGGCTTCCTCTTCAGCTTGTTTGACTAAGGAGGTGGTGGTGGAGCAGTAATTGAAAGGGAACTGGATTGAGAAAGGAGCTGAGATTGATGGATCCGGATTAAAAAAACTCCAAAATAAAACCAAAAAATTTCTTCAAAATAGACCAATCAAGAATACTCTTTAGGCTCGAGCTTGAAATTAAAGTCTAAAATACATGAGAGGATCCAAGAAAAGTGAGCTCTGGCTACCATATCTAGGCCCAACACCCAAATTAAAAGCCTGGGCTTGGACTACTGCCCGAGCCCATGTAGGGCACACACCTTGTTGGGAATACACCCAACGCCCTTGGTGTTGTTGGGCATGTATCTCAGCACCCTTATGGGCTTGGGCTATTGCCTGAGCTCAAGAGCCCTATTTCTAAGTTACTTGAATTTTTTAGGACATCATCAGGAATGAAGTAATATACTCTGGTTAAATGAATTGTATAAAAAATAGTTTCGAAGAGATACATTTTAGAAGGCTCTTCATCGTGTGAAACACAACATGGTTTGTTCAACAAAATTTGATTTTGTACAAGAAATATTGGTTGTCATTCAGGCAAAATTTGACAAAGTAAAAGATGAAGTGAATTCTGACCTGGCAATGGTGAGTGAAATATATATGATTTCTGTAACCAAAACTCTTTTTCCTAGAAAAAAGAAAGGAGAAAGACTTTTTTTTATGTTAAAGATGGAAAACAAATCTTATGTTATGAAAATAGTTACCACTTAGTATTATGTTCATTAAAAAACTATAATTAGTCTATAAATTTTTAAGGTAAGGAACTAATTATGCTAAAATAAAATATTATCACCCTAAAGCATCTTTTTTAAGGTATGATGCATTGTTAATCTTGTCTTTTATTCCTAACAGTTTGTTGTGTCTAAAATACCACTAATCTATATACTTGGGTAAGAATATATCTACTACAATGAATTAAATCTTAGATGGATGAATGAGTTCAACCTAACCTTTTTAAGGACTGATTCATCTTTGTCACTCTTAATTATTATTTTTTGATAATACTTAGTGAATGATTTGTTTTTTGTCGGTTATGGGACGCATGAGAAAGAAAGCATCTATCTTAGATTGTTAAAACATATTTCCATTTCCGACCATACTAGGCTAAGGAACTATTTGAGATTGTGGTAATGGTTACGGTTTAAAGTGCTTTTCGCTTAGAAATACATCAAAGTAATATTTTTTATTTTAAAAAAATTATTTTTAATATCAATACATTAAAGATACAAAAACATAAAAAAACAATATTTTTAATAAAAAAATTAAAAAATTTTAAAAACATAGTTTGCACTGTGTTCCCACGTGGACTTTTAGAATGGCTCCCAAAGGATAACCTAGACCCAAACGACCGTATTAGATCTGCTGATGTTCTAACGGGCTCGTCATATAAGAAAATCTTCTCTCCATTTGATGGGCCCACTCAACTTATAGAGGATAAGCCGCTGTTAAGGATTCATATAAAAGTTGCTGAACTGGCTTGTTCCAAACTTGGCTTAAATTTTATTTTATTTTGAGCCTAACCTTGACGTTTATAATGGGCTGTTTCGAGCTTGAATTTGGAAAGGAATTAGAGTCCATAGTGGACAGTATCTTCGGTCCATAGACTTCTATTCTTCAAAGGGATTAGGCCATCCAACACTGGTCCCAGGAACCAAGTTCCTTGCTTTGAGAGTTTGTGTTGTATTTCTTAAAAAATAGATTTTAAAAGATATATATTTAATTAAAATTATTATGACATAGATTTTTGCTTGCAGAATAAATAGAAAATAGGTTTTTATTTTATATAAAAAATTTATTTTATTTTATATAAAGTCAAGATTTAGAACATAATTACATGTGAGATTCAGTGGAAAAAAAATATTTAGCTAACTGAATAATTATTTTTTGGTCAAAAACAGAAATTACCAAAGCACTAAACAGTCTCTTCTTATCCAAAGGCCACTTATCTAACTAATGTCTCTTGCTAACATAAAGAAGTAGATTGTCCACTCAAAGAGTTTACTTTTGGGTTCTTACTTATCGAAGATTTATATAGTTGTTAATTTCAGGACCCGTGAGATTAGTCGAGGTGTACGCAAACTGGCCCGGACACTCACGTTAATAATAAAAAAAAATTCAACAATGAAAATAAATTTTTTCAAAATTTGAAAAATGGAAACAGTTTCAATCATCCAGCATACCTTTTGAAATTATAAAGAAAGCTAACAATGTTACAATAATGCTCAACTAAAGCAAAGCATCCCTAAATATAACTGGCTAAGATGCAGCCTGTTACAGCGTTGCCGACAAAATACATTTCAATTACAGAAGACTTCGGTATAACCTCAAAGGTCAAATGCAAATGGTGGGCCTAAACAACTTCAGTCACTCAATAAAATCCTCTTGTCTTTACACTACACCCCAACTCCATCGGTAAACTCTACTCGGTATAGTGAGTTTATGATAGTGAGTTGTATCAGAAACTGAGTTAATCTATTAAAACAGATTTTGAGTTAATAAAAATGAGTCTCTCCCTTTCTTCTTCTTTTTGCAGATGATATATATCATTTCATTTACAGAGAAATTATTTTCATGGTGGTCCTAGCATTGATCGTCTCGAGAGAGGGAAAAAAACTAGTGTTAATTAGTATAAACAGAGTGAAGCACCGAGTGAAAAAACAATGGTTCGAGAACATGGAAAGCACCTTACATTAAAGAAAAACCTTGAAAATTGAAAGCCAATTAAACTATCATAATCAAAGAGGAAATAAAGATTATGATTTTGAGAATTTATTAAAGTGAACCCGCCTGTATACTGGAACTAACAGCCAGCTATCAAAACAGGCACCAGCCACCAGAATTTAGAAGACAAAAGAATCTACCCCAGATAGCTTCATCGATCACAAAGAGTTAAAACTAACTAAGACGTAATCATTTTCTTCTTTGAATACGGAACAACTTTTATAAAAACAAAAGGAAAGAAAACAAGATGTCACGTTGATTCTAGCTTTATTACCAGTAACAGTGTCACTTGAAATAATATTTTTTTTAAAAAAATATTTTTAATATCAACCTATTAAAATAATATAAAAACATTAAAAAAATTATTTTAAAATATAATAAATGTTTTTTTAAAATATTTTTAAACCGCAGAAACAAGAAAGCTATTATTAGTCATGACTCATGAGGTCTTGCTTTATTAACGATTCCAACATATCACTGCATTCTCAGTTTCGTTCTGCTAGCAACTCTTTAATTTGTCTTTAACAAAAAAATATACACCTAACACCTCCAATTCTCCTTCAAAGTAAGGTATGTTTCTCTATGAAGTTGTTACTCTTGGCACTGTCTTTGTATATGGCTTGTTATATGCTAAGATATATATGATAAATGGCAGTTCAA
Organism: Populus x sibirica; assembly: GCA_019202695.1. Lineage (NCBI taxonomy): Eukaryota > Viridiplantae > Streptophyta > Magnoliopsida > Malpighiales > Salicaceae > Populus > Populus x sibirica. Next base: position 668,226 of record JAGMVL010000052.1, on the reverse strand, counting down.
TCTTTCTCTTCTTTTCTTCTTTCCTGAATTTCAGCCACAGAACTGGTATTGGTTGATGGGAACGTTCAAGGAAGACAAGCATGAGGCAAATCAAGAATATTATTCCGAGAAGATTATGAAGAAATGCGTAATTTGTTTGTGTTCAATTTTGGTGTGTATGGCAGGAGGAACACTACTGCTTTGGTGGGGTTATGAATATCACCCAACAAATAGTCAGCTGTGGATGGTGCCCTCAGGTCTCATTCTGTTGGTCACTCCTGTAATTGCTTGGGTCGCTGCTGTCGTCTCTGCAACCTGTGACTGTAAGGTAGAAGATGATGCCTCTAAGACGAATGAACTTGTTGTTTAGGCAGGTGGCTCAGTCGATGCTGAAAGAAACTATAAAAAATGGCAGTGTCAGTGTGGTTTTGATTTATCAGTATTTTAGTTGGCTACTTGTTAGAAACATGTAGGTTTTACTTGTGCAGCATTTGCCTGTATGATTACAGTATAAACTATAAAGCAAAATTTATGCTGACGTTATTTTTCAGTTTTTAGGAATTTAAATATTACGAGGCAGGCTCGAATTTAAGTCAACCGTGACATGCATGGGACTAATTATGCTCATCAGCAGCTTATGTTCAAATTAATTTAAGTTTGGATATATTAATTCTGTTATACCCGGCCCCTTGAAATCTATGTAAGTTCTATCATTTTTTTTCCTACAATTTTGTTTTTATCAATTACCTTCTGAAGTTTCATCCATCTACTGTGTCTTTTGTGTTATGTAAACTTCAATTCCGCCTCAAACACTTTTTTTTTAAAAAAAAAAACCCTTCACTTTCCCTCTAAAAGCATTGAATATCATGATTTAATTAGTTCCCTAAAACAAGTTTCTCAAATAATTCATTTTAAAGACATAAAAATTGAGTTTCAAACCAAATTGACTAGAAAAACATGCTTTCACTTTAAGATAGAAACAAAAAGTACAAGAAATATAACTAACATGAGTTAATTTTATTGGATTTGGATGCACTCGGTAAGTAAGAAGATTTTAGTGAGGGATTGATAATTAAGAAAAATCAGATACTACCTTCAAGTTGTTCAAAAATCTATGATATTTATTTATTTATTTATGATTTGATTTATTGCAAATAGAAGTAGAGGGTATAATTTTATCGATAATTAATGTCTTTAAGTTAGTTTAGTAGGGTAATTAATGTCCCACGTAGCAAACTAAACGTGGTATCTTGATATGGATTAGTTGGCGGATGCATGCGTTAAGTAGGCTTCAATATATAATACCCAGATGAAAGACAGCTACGCGTTTCCAGATCATGGGCGTGGAGGGTCATGCAGTATGAGGTATCAACTTGTGTAGTTTTAATATATAATTATTATAGCCTCTGATATTGAAGCAATTGTATAATATAAATAATAATAATAATAATAATAATAATCTATTGAAAATTAAAGTCGATTAATCAGGGATGGTTTAGGTGAGGCAAGAATCTTGCCTCCCCCAGTCTGTTCTTCGGGTATGATTTATATATTCGAGTAAGAGTGCTCTGATCAAGGGCTTTATGCCCCGTTTTTCACCAAAAGATAGAGTGTAGTTCTGATGAAAAGGGTCTACACAGAATTTAACGATTGTTCTACACGCTCAATTTCAAAAGACGATGTGAAGCTCTAATGGCAATGCCACTAAACCTGTAGATTAACTAACACATATGTCTACTTTCCTCGAGAATATTTTGAATTTGAGCCTCTTTTCTTTAACCAAAAACAAACAAAATAAAGGTATTTATATCTTAAAATCTCATTTAATAATTTAAAATTTTAAATTAAATTAATTTTTTGATATAATAAACGAAAGTAAAACAAGATTATAAAGGTTTGATCAAATACAGGGCAAGGAAACATCAACAGAGTTTCATAATGTTGTTTGAAAAGGGAGTGAATATTGTTGAGGAATGAGTTTATGACATCAAATGAAATTTATAATTGAGGAGAAAAGAAATAGAGATTAATTCAACCTTACCTTTCAAAGTCCCATCCCAACTTGGAGGTGGTCACGGAAGGGAAGAAAATGGCTTTTTATTTTTATTTTACATTATTTTAATATTTCTTCTCTTTTGAAAAATCCAATTGTATCCTTTTCGTCACCCCATCCCTTCTCCTACAACTAAAAAGACATTTAATATTTTATTACTTTTCCTTCCCTTTTCCATGCAAACACACAAAGAGCTTATTTCACCTCCATTTACCTTTTTACTTATCCAATCAAAAGAAGATAAAAAATATCCCAACCCTCACCTCAACTCTTATCTCAGTTTTCTCCCAAACATACTGTTAAAGGGGTAAGCTAATCATTTCATGTTAGCCTGATTTATAATATGTAACACGCTTTAAAAGGGTTTTTTTATATATATATATTTTTAGATTGTTTTAATCGACATATTTAAATGAAAAATAAATTAAAATAATAAAAAAATATTATCTTAATATATTTTCAAATAAAAATTATTATTTTTATTAACAGTTTTATAAAAAAACAAATTAAAGTCATTATACATACAAATAAAAATCTTATTTATATATGTGCCACCAAGAAAGATAGGATACTCGAACTCGAACCGGTTTCATATTTCATGACAGTAACATGGAATCACATCCACTGGTCACTCTCTTTGGCATCCGCATGGATTAAATGCTCCATTTGTATTTGAAAGGGGAAAAATAAATAAAAGAAAGACAACTAAAAAATATCTGGTCACCAATGCTATAAAAAGGAACAACAAATGCTGTTGTTTTTTCATGTAATGTTAAGCGTGTTGAAAACTGGCTTATCAAGCAAATTTAACTGTCAACCATGGACGGATGCAGCATGTAGGCAATGTAGGCACTTGCCCACACTCCCAAAAAAAAAAAAAAAAATTAAATGAAGTATATGTCATATAGAGACCAATAATGGGTTTTAACAGATAAAATAATTAGAAAAAAAAATAAAATAGATGTGTTTTGAGAATTAAAAAATATTCTCGAGCAATTATAATAAAAATGAGAAATAAAAATTAAAAAAAAAATATGTGAAAAAATATTGGTGTAAATCCCGATTAAAAATCAATAATGTTACCGTGAAACCGTAATAAGTTTGTAAATAAAAAAAATAAATATATATATATATATATATTTTAGAATAAAAAAATGATCTCGGGAATTTAGTAAAATAACTAATATGATTCTAATAATGAATGAATGAGAAAATTTAGATTTTGATATAAAATTATTTATTGATTAGTTTTACATTATCGAATATAATTTTTAACTTGATAGTCGGATTGAGCTAAATTTTAAATGTTAAATTGAGAAAAAATAAAATTGTGAAATATAAAATTATAAAATGTAATGTCTTTTTTTTTTGGTTTCCTGGTTCGATGAGTTTTAAGTTTGGGAATTGATGTTATGGGTAACTGGAGATTTGGTAATTGTGTTATGGGTAATTGGAGATTTGGTAGGTAGGTCTGGAGAAAACAAGATGCGATGGTTGTTTTTTTTTTTTTTGGGGTATTCAGTTAATTGTAGTTTCTTAGCCTCCAAAAATAAGAGAGAAAAATTGTATTCCTTGGTGTATATATACAGTTGTCGATCTTTTTTTTATTTCATACATAAATAGTGTCAAAATTAGAAATTAGCTTTGGTCTACTTCTGTTCGAGCTTAACATGAAGTAGAGAGTTGACCGAACTTTACAACATAATCTTGAGTTTAAAGTGTTTGAACTAACAAGTTATTTTAATTTTTTTTCTCTATTTTTTATTTTTATTTTTTTCCCAACAAGATGAAACAAATTGAGCGATAAAAGAGAATACATGATAATTTCACTGCCAAAGAACAAAATTGTCATGCAAACAAGATCAAGCAAATAAAATCTATCAAGCATTTCGCTTCTTAAATTTTTTATGTTATTTTTTTTCTTTTTTCTTTCCTTTTTGGAACCATCTTTGTTTAGGAAAGAAACTTGAAAAAATAAAAAAAGACTAGAGAAGAAGAAGCAAAAATTATGGCTGAAGGAAGAAAAAGATGTACAAAATTATAAGGGTATGATGTTAAACATTAATTATAATAGAAGACTTGCAATATTTCAGAACTTTTTTATTAATTAAGTTTATGTGTTTCCAAGTATGTCAAGTGTTATTAACTATATAAATATTAAGATGTAAAATATAGTTTTTTAAACGGTAAATTACCCTTGACATTTTATGATTTGATAGTTTTTTACTTTACAACTAAGTTTTTAAATATTACACCTCTCTTTTTTAAATAAAACTCAAACACAAATCAATGATTTAAGAGAAAATCAAACATATTGAATACTAGTTGACCAAATTTTTATTTTCTCTTCCAATTCCACACCTCCTCCTCCTCCTCTACATGCCATCATCTAACATTCAAAATCTCTCAAAAAGCCCAAAAATTCCAACTTCATAGATTTGAAGTTCTTTGTGCATCGATGGTAGTGAAGATGAAGACGGTAGGAAAAAGGAAAGGCTTTGGGGTTGCAACAACAAAGAAATTAGGAGTATTATTTTTACCTAATCGGTGTGAGTTTTAGGATGTGACTACCAACTCATGGCTTCGACTTCAAAATCATGATATTTTTTTCTTTCATTACTTTCTTTCTCATTAGAAACCATTAATCCATTATTGTTAGGGTTTTTTTAAGATACTTTCTTTATATGAGCCATTTATGCCCACTGAAAATGGATGAACAAAGAGCAGATGTGGTGGGATGAGTGTCCCTTTGACAAGTCCAAATGGTCGTGTAATCAGAGGAGGACATGCTTGGCTGCTGATAGCTAATTAACAGCCTTGTGCAAGTACACACCATTTTGTAAGAATATCAAATGAAATGGGAATAAAAACGATCTATTGTTGCTGGATGACTCTAATTTCAAAATAATTTTCTAAACAAGTTTAAAGATACGGTGGAGATGGTGGTTCATGGTGAGGGAAGATGGGAGAAAAAGGTTGTCTTTTGTTTTTTTCGTTTTCTTTTGCTTTAAAAATAATAAAACTTACCACACTTCCAAATCTCAGTTTTCAGAAAGTGAAAGTATAAAGCTGATTAATTTCATGCCACGAACCACAACCAGTGTGTATAGACCAATGGAATTTTCCTCTTTATACACTTCAACTAGTAGCTTCATCGCCAAATTTTCGACAGTCGAGCCACCTATCACTGGCAGATACGAAGTACAACAAGTAAAGCCGAGCCTCACTAGCGAAGTGACGTAAGCATTGGGCCAGGGCTGAAAACAGTGAGAGTTTGTCTTTAAAAGACAGACCAAATCTAGTATCTCTTGTTCAAATCTAGTATCTCTTGTTCGGATATATATATATATATGTATATTATTTCTGCCTGCCGTGTCTAAAATTCCAGAAACCTACTCTTCAAAATATGCTCACTCGCCATCTCACAGGTGCTCCTACACCCCCTCCTCTCCATATATTTTAAATATATAAAAAAACCTTTATTTATTTTTTTTCTGCCTCTCTCACCTCTTAATTAGGGTTTAACAATTTGGGGATTTTTTTGGGATTAGGGTTTGGGAAAGCAAAGTAAATTAAACAAGATGCAGCAGCCACCGCAAATGATTCCTATGATGGCTTCATTTCCACCAACAAACATCACCACTGAGCAGATCCAAGGGGTAGTAATTTTTTAGTTCTTCCTTTATTCAATGCATATATTGGTTTATGCATGGTTTTTGGGTGGTTTTGTTTCTATGATTTTTTGATTTGGGGTTCTTTGCTTATGGTGTTTTTTCATGTTTCTTTGTTAAACCAATATTTGAAGCTGATAAGTAGCACAAGTAATGAGTAACTGTTTAAGTGAGACAATAAATAGCGAATTGATTGTGGCTTCTTAAATATTGTCCACTTCAGGAGATAGGCTCCCCCCCCTACTCTTCTATGCACATAACTTGTCATCAGTATAACTAAGGCTCCTCTATCTTTTTCTTTATCAATTGTTACTAATGGGCTTTCCAAAAATCCATGATGCTTAAAATTGTTGGTTATGCAGATTAGTGGCTATCGTGACAGATTTTGCATAGATGGGCGCCTAATACCATTAATATCAGGGTTTATTTGTGAGCTTTTGTTTGCGTGTGCCAAACAAACATAATAGTTAGAATATGAGATAAGGAGACTGTTCATAAGCTATTAAGTTGTAGATTAGATTGAACTCAGAAGTTGGAGAATTCAGCTATTCAAGCTCGTTTTGGAATTAATTTATTGGAAACTTTGTATTTTTCAAAGTATTCCTTTTGAAGCTTCTACTTCTGCAAATTCCCATATTTATGATGTACATTTTTGTATCGCAAACCCATTCCATCTTCATGAAATCCTCAATATTCATATATGCAAATTCATTCTTGCAGCTAGTAGATGTGTTTTCCTGTTCATGAAACATGACAAAATGTCATGCTATATAGCAATGCATGAAAAAATAGTGGAGAATTTACCATGTGATGCGTGAATTCAAATCCATGGTTGATTGGTTGTACTGTGTGCTAATAGCTGTTTTTATTTATAGGCTTTCACACCTATTCAAGTTTGGCTTTCCCCTTGATGCCATGCTGAGCAATATCTGATCTTAGTTTCCATTTTTGGTTGCCCCTTCATGTGCAACTCTAGGGTGTATTATTTGCTAATATCTGCCATATGATGGTTGATTTATCTTTTTTAATTCTTTCTGCAGTACCTTGATGAAAACAAAAGGTTGATTTTGGCGATATGGGACAACCAAAACCTTGGAAAACTTGCTGAATGTGCCCAGTAAGTGATTTGTTCTCATGCGTGCGAGTGTATGCCCATGCTATCCTAGTGTTTCTTGTGTGTTAAGCATAATGCAAGTTCTGATCTATTAGAAGTAAGTGGGGCTGTTTCATGTTTAGGAAACTTGAAAAAAAGGGTCTTATGACTTATGGGCTGGTTTTGAAATCCAATCTTGGTAACTTTTCTCTAACAAATAGACTCTATCAAATATATAAGAATCTCGATCATAATTAGGGCAGAAACAGGTAGAAATCTCAAAGTTTGTGTTCTGGTACCTATTCTGAACAAGACTGGATCAGTTCTCTGAGTTCCTAATTACCCACTAGCATTTTAATATTTTCTTAACAATCAAATCCAACGCATTCAGTTGGTAGCTGGCATCATTTTTGGTGATGAAAACATGGAATGGCATATCTTATATATTCTTGATTGCCTATTTTAATTTGGGGTCAATTATATTTTGTCCTGTTGGAAATGGGACTGAACTTGTGGGCTTTGTCCGTTACCAGTTTATGCCTTCAATAATCTTTTATTTGTTTATAATGGCGGGGATGGTTAGAGTGCATTCCAGATATTAATGGTGCCACTGCATCCATAGTTGAGGTATTTACTTGTTCTTTTTGCTCAATCATCATGTTACTACATATATTCTATATCATATAATGGGAGTGCTTGGTTACTGTTTGTACTGGTACTGCTCAATGTTCTTAGCAAGAATAAACATCACTTGAAGAAGGTAGGATCTTGTATAATAAAGTATGTGCTTACAGTTAGATGGCAGTCCAGGTGAAATGGAGGAGAGCCATAGGATAAAAATTTAGACGGGATCTAAATTTACCAGCCAAAAAGAGGCAATGCACTCATGAATATCACAGAGTGTTTTTTTTTTTTTTTGAGAATGCTTCATTTTTTAAACTAAATGGAATGAAATGTTGCATGCCCCTTTTTATCTATATGCATGTTTATTGCCACCATTTATAAGTCATGTATAAAATTTCAATGAACTAGGTATCAAACCCAGCTGCAGAAGAATTTGATGTATTTGGCTGCAATTGCTGATGCACAACCACAGACACCAGCAATGCCTCCTCAGGTGTATAGTAATTAATGAGACTGGTCATTTGCAATTCATTTACTCTGCTCATGCTTATCAGTATTGCTTTCAGATGGCCCCGCATCTTGCAATGCAACAAGGAACTTATTACATGCAACATCCTCAGGCAGCAGCAATGGCTCAGCAACCAGGTATTTTCCCCCCCGAAGATGCCATTACAATTCAATGCTGTACATCACATGCAGGATCCTCAGTTGTTACACCAGCAAGCCATGCAAGGGCAAATGGGAATTAGACCTATAGGGGCTAACAATGGCACGCATCCCATGCATGCCGAGATTGCTCTTGGAAGTAGTGGCCCTTCTGTAAGTGCTGGCACAAATGACATGTGTGGGGGAAGCAAACAACATGCCTCCGAGGCTGGCACAACTGGTGCTGATGGCCAGGGGGGTTCTGCTGCCAGGCATAATGGTGATGATGGCTCTGAGGATGCAAAATGATGTGGCCTCCTGAGGGATTCTGTGCAAATCCCTTTGGCTGTTGATAGTAGGCACCCCTTTATTGCAGAACTGGTATTGTTCTGTTGATCTATGTTAGTTTGAGTAAAGAGTTGACATTTTATGTTTCCCTTAGTGTTGGCAAGTTAGGTAGGTAAATCACAAGGTCTTGGTATGCCAATGAATCAAAATCAAAACACGGGTGAGACGGAAGGCTGTTGTAGTTTGTGTAGAAGGAAGAGATGGAAGCTTGTGTTCTCTCATTGATGTCTGTCTCTAGTTGTACGTCCGTCATTTTGTAACAACTTGAAGATGATGCTTGGTATTGTAGAATCTTGGTCTCACAGGGTCATCGTTTTGAGCTAGTTTTGAAAGGCACAATTTTCCAGAATTGCTAACTGGGCCATAGAATTAATTGGCATTTTTAGATCATAGTCTTGGATTGGTTTATTATGATATATTTATTTAGGTAATGTTTTTTAAATTGTTTTATTTGGAAATATATTAAAATTATATATTTTTTTTACTTTTTAAAATTTATTTTTGATACCAGTATATTAAAACAATTTAAAAATATTTATAAAAATAATTTTTAAAAAATATAAAATTTTTGAAAAACATAGCGTAAACGAACATACTTTCAGGTCTCGTTTGTTTGTTGAAAAGTTTTCTTTTGAAAAATAGTTTTATTAGAAAGTGGATTTTTGAAAAGTGAATTATTTTTCAATGTTTGGTAGTGTTATGGAGAATTAGTTGAAAAGTATTTTTCAGTGTTTGGTTATGTCATGGAAATGAGTTAGAAAATAATTTATTAATATTTTTTTTTTAAGTTTATTAAAATAATAAGAAACAAATTTTATAAATTAAAAAGTTGAATGAGATTGAAATTGAAAAAAATAATCTAATTTTATAAATTAACTTAAATAAAATAAATAATAATTAAAATAATAGAGATCAAATCTATCGAGATAAAAAATGGAAAGATGACGAGATTAAAATAATAATTATTATAATTTCTTAAATTATTTTAAAAAAAATAAGTAACAATTAAAAGAATGAAAATTAAATTTGATATATAAAAAATTTTAATTAAAAAAATAATAAGAGAAAAACAAATAATAATCATAAAAATAAAGACCAAAGTTAATATAAAAATCAAATTAAATCAAATTCTAAGAGGTGAAATTGAAAAAAAAATTAAAACAAAATATATAATAATCAAAAGTTTGAGGATCAAATTTGTTATAATCAGTAAATAATATGATATTTTTAAATTTTTTACAACTTCTGAAAAAATATTTTCCGTCCAAAATAAAAGGAAAACACTTTTCTGAAAACTAAGCTAAATTTTTCTGATAAGTATTTTTCATTGATCAACTTTTTTAATTACAAACAAACACAAAAAAATTTAAAAAATAATTTCTAAAAAAATACTTTTCACCCATCAAGCAATCCTTAATTTGGAATTGTTTAAAGTTTAAACGGCCATAAACAATGCTTTAGACTCGGTGAAAAAGGACCTTCATCAGACTCGGTGAAAAAGGGACCTTCATCGTGACCCTGAAGCCAGCTTCCTCGCCGGATTTGTACTAAAAAACATTTCTTGGTTGAGTTAAACAAGAAAATGTGAGAATCCATATTGGATCAGCTTACTTGAGCTTGATGAATTGCTGCGTAAGGAACCCTATCGTTTACCAAGAAAATATACTAATCTTCATTCATGATGTGCCAACTGCTGCTATTAATTCAAACTTAATTCTCATATTAGCTAAGAACTTAAAATAATTTGAAAGAATAACTTCTTCAACTTCTTAACGTTGATGTCTAACCTACAAAGAACCTGTTTTGCAATTAATAACTGTTGGCCGCCTGTTTAAAATTATATTTTTTTATATTTTTAATATGTTATCATTCAAAATAAATTTTTAAAAATATATTATTTTAATATATTAAAAAAAAACATATTAAAAAGCAAATTGATAAGAAAAGTATAACACAAGCCATTATAAAGAAAACAAGTAAAGAAAGCGACTTTTGCAGTCGGTTGAATTCTGGGTAGCTAAATTTCAAGGGGAGAGATAATTCCATCAAAGACTGGAGAATGGAACCCTTCACTTCTTCTATAATAAGGCCATAGACTGAACAGATTATAAGATGGACTCTGACCTTAACCCTTCCAAAACCCCAAAACTGTGGCAATTCCATTGAAGCCCATCACATTTTCCATGTCCTTTCTTAACACGCCATCTCCATCTGTGTACTGAAGACGCAACTGACTCAAGCCACGCAACCAGAAACTTCGTTTCGATTCATCTATCTTCAGAAAAACCTTACAGTTCTAGCAAGTACAGCACCAAGAATTAATACGTATCTGATACCGCCAGTATTCCTGCACAGTTGAAGCTTGGTAGATATCTTTTCTTCTCTTTCAAGAATCACTTGAAAAGAAACATGAAGGAAGAGCAGTTACCATCTTTCAACCATCGCCACACCGACAATAACAAGAAGACAAGATTGGTATTCAGATTATTGAATTCTCCAGCCGTTTACGTTATCCTCTTACTGCTATCCTACGCACTAGGTTACTTATCAGCTCCAAGCTCCCGCTCTCCACCGCAGCCTTTACCATCTCCAGAAATCTTGAAGGTGGGTGATAACCTCAACACCCAACTCGACAACTTCCGAGTCAAGACTCACTGTGCCAAACCCCTTCCACCCCAGCTCGTCCATCAAACAATTCTTGACCGGGTTTTCAACTCCACGTCACCATATGACAATTTTCCTCCCGCGTACGTTAGCGGCCTCCTTAGAGAGAAAAAGTTCAAGGGATGGGGCTCTTACGGTGAAGTTTTTGAACACCTTATCCAAAAAGTGAAGCCTAAAGTGATCATCGAAGTGGGTACTTTCTTGGGCGCATCGGCTCTCCACATGGCCGAGTTGACTCGCAAACTCGGGCTGGACTCACAGATTCTTTGCATAGACGATTTTCGCGGGTGGCCCGGGTTTCGTGACCGGTTTGGTTATGTCAATATGATAAACAGTGACGTTTTGTTGCTGTACCAGTTCATGCAGAACGTTATTCACAAAAATGCTACTGGGTCGGTTTTGCCAATGCCATTTTCGAGCGGCTCGGCCTTGGAGAAATTATGCGAGTGGGGTGTGTTTGGTGATTTGATAGAAATCGATGCGGGCCATGATTTTAACTCGGCGTGGGCTGATATAAACCGGGCGTACCGGATCTTGAGACCCGGTGGGATAATTTTTGGGCACGATTATTTTACCGCAGCGGACAATAGAGGTGTGAGGAGAGCAGTAAATTTATTTGCTCAGATGAATGGGCTTAAAATCCACACTGATGGGCAACATTGGGTCATTGACTCCGTCTGAATTCAGGTTTGTTAGTCCTTGAGTGTCAAAAAGTTACCGCTGATAATTTTGTGAACTTGAATTTTGTTAATTTCTTAAAGGACACGTGTGCCATGTATGTGCATCTTTTTACCTGTTTCAGCTATGATGGGCCATGCATGGAAAAAATCTTTCATAAGCCACGTATAAGGTTGATGAGGTCTCTTTGGTGTTTGTTAGTGTACAACAAGTAGTAGCCAATTTGGAGCAATAAGTGGAGGATTATGTGGAATGGAATAACAGAGACTTTTTATTTTGTTTTGCATGGTTGTTTCCATATCCATAGCCGTCATGCATGTCGACAATGGTGCACATTCAATCCTTTCTAATTAATTTATAAGGTTTATTGCTCATCAGCTCAACTGTTGCCGAATCAGAGTGATTTACCGGCAACAATGTCTTGCCATCTCGACTGGATTGAAATCATTTGATGCTAAGTTCATGAGCAAATTGATTCCAATGATTTTTGAAAAACATGAGTACCGTGGAAATTTGATATTGATGGGTAACGATTTAATCCTTTTTTTTTTTACACAAAATCCATAAAAGTTATCGACACATGTTTTTTGATCTATTTTCAAAACACCTTATAGCAACCGAGCCTAGATGATGAGTAAGGCATGCAAGAACCTTGAGAGAGCTCCTGCCCAGCATCTTTTTGTGGGTTCGGGCGCACCACTCGAGACCCCGAGCCTAACTCTAAAGAGTAGATCTTGACCTTTTTTTTAAGCCTTAAGACATACCCTAGGTTCTTTTTTTTTTTTCTTTCATGCTTGTGTAAAAGATATTCTTTCTATTAATAATCATTAATGCTTGTGTAAAAGATATCTCTCCATATTTCTTTACTTAAATTCCTATGGGTAAGATACTTTAAATTAGTTTATAGTTTTATATTAGCCATCCTTTTTATTCTATTTTAACACCACCAACTCCATTAATCTTTGTGATTAGTTTTCAAGAGTTTAACCTATCAACCATCTCATTAATTATTTTTATTTTTGGTCAAGAAATGGAGAGGTAGATTTTGAAACAAATACCATCTCAATTTGTGTATTACTTCTTTATTTTTAATTTTTGAATGGAATATTGTGATGCTCATTTTGTCAGAAATGGAAAAGAATTTTTCATTAAAAAACAACGCATTTATGTTAGAACTATATTTTTTTTTTAAGAAACAATTATTCTGAGCATCCTATAGTTTATTCTATTTACACTTTACCTTTCTTGTTTTGAAAATTACAGAAAATATTCTCGGTCAACAAAAAACTTTAAATCGTATAAATGACCAAAATAACCCTACATATATTATATCCACAAACACAACAAACAAAAAACACAACCCTATCCCTTTTCTCTCTCATGAGCTTATAATTTCTAAATAAAAACTCTTTAAAATTAAAACAATCTCAAAACCTAAAATTTACACAATCAAAGTTTAGGGGGGTTTGTACATGATTCTCTTAGAAACGAGGTGTCTGTTCGAGTCATCAGCTTGTGGAATTTCTCTCATATACCTCTGTCATTGAGAATGAGATGACGAACAAGTATGTCATCTTAATTGTTTTTTCAAATCAAGACTTTAATAATCAAGTTAATAGGTTTAGTTGTTGTTAAATTATTGTTATTTTCTTATAATATAAATTGTATTACTCGATTAAACAATAATGCACAAAATTAGAGTTACTGTGGAACTTGTAGATCCCTAAGTTTAAAACCCTAACATTTCAAGTTATTTATTATTCAAACTTCAATGTTCATAATCTTAAAGGGGTTTAGGAAAGTGGAAAACAATCTAGATTGATTCTTGAAAACCCAAAGAAATCCTCAAATTAAAAATTAGGGTTATTGCTCATATGACCCTAGTTTTTTATTTTTTTATTGTAACATTTTTAATTAATGTTTAAGCAACTTATATTAACTTTGTTAAACCATGGTTTAGCTTAATTAGTAACTTGTTATTGAAAACCTTAATAAAACCCAAAATGTTGTCTTACGGGTTACTGTTAATTTGTCCACAATCATTCCAAATATTCATTTATGTTAAATTCTACCATAATTATTCTTGTAATGTTAGTTTTGAATCACCACAGTAGGAAACAAAATGCCTAGCATTATTATACATCATGGAGTTACTTCATACATTATGAGAAATTGCTTCTTTAAGTATATGTCTTACATAGATATGTTGTCTATATGCAAGTAAGTTTACGAAGTGGATTTGCATGTTTTTACTATAAAGGATGAAAAAGGTAATAAAATAGTTGATGATGCATCAATAATGTAAATCTTGAATATGCATGAAGTAAAAAGGAAGGAAGAAATCCATATTTATATTGATGTCGATACTAATGTTGTTTCATTAACAATCAAAATGCATAAGTGTTATACAAGCAAACCAAATGTTACTGGTAGGTCTACTAGAATAAAATACTTTCCAGACTATAATGATAGAAATTAAGTTACATTGATTGTTGGAGAAAAAAGTTTAGATTTTGATGAAAAAGATGATGATGTTGGTATAGGTGTTGGAAAGGGTGAAACTATAGCTGTGGAAAGTTATGTTAATGATGTTAGAGGGAATGATGGTGTTAGTATGGTTGTTGAAGAAGGTGCAACTATAGGTATTGGTGTTAATGTTAGAAGTTGTGATGTTGATTTTCAAGTGAATATTGGTAGTTCTAGTAAAGGTGCATGTGTTGGTATGGGTGTTGGTGTGGGTAGTTTATATTATAATATAGAAAGTGATAGGACTAGATTTAGTAAAGAGGATGATATTGGATGTGAGAAAGATTATCAGGATAATGATTTTAGTAAAGATGATTAGGACTATATTTTTTTAGATGATAAATGATTTAAATTCTCAAATGCAAATGAAGATGAATGGATTGATAACTTGCACGAAGATGCTTGCTTTGGCCAAACATTGGATGATGCATTGGACTCAGAGAATGAATGGGAGTTAAGTTGTTATGGCGAAGATGTTGATGTTAAAGGAAATGAAAATTCTGATAGTAGTGATTAAAATGATGATGATGAAAATGGTAGTGATGGAAATAAGCAAAAAAAAAAAAAAGATTCTTTATCCTACAAATGGATTTAAGTGTAAGACATTTAAGGCGAGTGCTAATGGATCAATTAAATTTACCAAATGTAAGATTTTCACTAATATCACTCAATTCATAAATGTTCTTAGAGAATATAAAGTGAAATATAAATATCATATGAAAAGATACATTAATTAGAAGGAGAATATTGGACCTACATGCATGGGTAATGGTTATGTGTGGTGGATATATGCTTCTTTGGTTCCTGGTAACAAGACTTTATGTTGAGAAAGGGAGAAACATAATGATGATTCTAACTATTACTGTAGAGTATCAAGTATATGATGGTTAAAAAAGGTTTTGTATTGATTTGGATAAGAAAACAAAATATTCTTATGGTGAATGAAAGATGATTAGAATTCCATTAAGGCATGTAGTACTTTGTTTGAAGCATAAAAGAATTGAAGTTGAAGATTTCTATCATACATATTACATTGTGGAAACATTTAAGAAGACATACTTTAAGATTATTTACCTATTACTAGAGGCTGTATTGGATCCTGAAGATGAAGATATAATTGTATTACCTCCAAACCTAAAAAGGAGTGTGGGTCAACCAATAAAGAATAAAAAAAGGAAAATGAAAAAAAAGACCTAGTAACGTCAGAATAATGGTTGCCACTTTTAGATATTCTTTTTATGTTGATTGTCAGCTTACATTTTAACCATCTTTTGGTTCTAAAGAACAAAAAAAAATATGCAGCAGGTGAACGTAAACATAAAAAGAAAAGTTGCAGTTTTGGGACAAAAAACAATTTGATTGAAATGAATATATAAGATCCCAGAATATCATTGCTAAACTTATTGATCTCCCTTCCCAGCAGTGCAAGCATCTCATCATCACCGTTGATTGTCAGCTTACATTTTAACCATCTTTAAGTTCTAAAGAACCAAAAAAATATATGCAGCAAGTGAACGTAAATATAAAAAGAAAAGTTGCAGTTTTGGGACAAAAAACAATTTGATTGAAATTAATAGGATCCTAGAATATCATTGCTAAACTTATTGCTCTCCCTTCCCAGCAGTGCAAGCATCTCATCACCACCGTTGATTGCCAGCTTATATTTTAACCATCTTTAGGTTCTAAAAAACCAAAAAATATATGCAGCAGGTGAACGTAAACATAAAAAGCAAAGTTGCAGTTTTGGGACAAAAAACAATTTGATTGAAATGAATATATAGGATCCCAGAATATCATTGCTAAACTTAATGGTCTCCCTTCCCGCCGGTGCAAGCATCTCTTCACCATCGTTGACTGACAGCTTACATTTTAACAATCTTTAGGTTCTAAAGAACCAAAAAAATATATGCAGCATGTGAACATAAACATAAAAAGAAAAGTTGCAGTTTTGGGACAAAAAACAATTTGATTGAAATTAATTGGATCCTAGAATATCATTGCTAAACTTATTGCACTCCCTTCCCAGCAGTGCAAGTATCTCATCACCACCGTTGATTGCAAGCTTACATTTTAACCATCTTTAGGTTCTAAAGAACCAAAAAATAAATGCAGCACGTGAACGTAAACATAAAAAGAAAAGTTGTAGTTTTTGGACAAAAAACAATTTGATTGAAATGAATATATAGGATCCCAGAATATCATTGCTAAACTTAATGGTCTCCCTTCCCAGCAATGCAAGCATCTCATAACCACCGTTGATTGTCAGCTTACATTTTTACAATCTTTCAGTTCTAAAGAACCAAAAAATATATGCAACACGTGAACGTAAACATAAAAGAAAAGTTGCAGTTTTGGAACAAAAAACAATTTGATTGAAATTAGTAGGATCCCAGAATATCATTGCTAAACTTATTGCTCCCCCTTCCCAGCAGTGCAAGCATCTCATCACCACCATTGATTGCCAGCTTACATTTTAACCATCTTTAAGATCTAAAGAACGAAAAAATATATGCAGCACTTGAACGTAAACATAAAAAGAAAAGTTGTAGATTTGGGACAAAAAACAATTTGCTTGAAATGAATATATAGGATCCCAGAATATCATTACTAAACTTTTTGATCTCCCTTCCCAGCAGTGCAAGGATCTCATCACCACCGTTGATTGTCAGGTTACATTTTAACCATCTTTAGGTTCTAAAGAACCAAAAAATATATGCAACACGTGAACGTAAACATAAAAGGAAATGTTGCAGTTTTGGAACAAAAAAAAATTTGATTGAAATTAATAGGATCCTAGAATATCATTGCTAAACTTATTGCTCTCCCTTTCCAGCAGTGCAAGAATCTCATCACCACCGTTGATTCCCAGCTTACATTTTAACCATCTTTAAGTTCTAAAGAACCAAAACATATATGCAGCGCGTGAACGTACACATAAAAAGAAAAGTTGCAGTTTTGGGATAAAAAACAATTTGATTGAAATGAATATATAGGATCCAAGAATATCATTGCAAAACTTATTGGTCTCCGTTCCCAGCAGAGCAAGTATCTCATCACCACCATTGATTGACAGCTTACATTTTAACAATCTTTAGGTTCTAAAGAACCAAAAAAATATATGCAGCAGGTGAACGTAAACATAAAAAAAAAGTTGCAGTTTTGGGACAAAAAACAATTTGATTGAAATTAATACGATCATAGAATATCATTGCTAAACTTATTGTTTTCCCTTCCCAGCAGTGCAAGCATCTCATCACCACCGTTGATTGCAAGCTTACATTTTAACCATCTTTAGGTTCTAAAGAACCAAAAAATATATGCAGCACGTGAGCGTAAACATAAAAAGAAAAGTTGAAGTTTTTGGACAAAAAACAATTTGATTGAAATGAATATATAGGATCCCAGAATATCATTGCTAAACTTAATGGTCTCCCTTCCCAGCAGTGCAAGCATCTCATCACCACCGTTGATTGACAGCTTACATTTTAACAATCTTTAGGTTCTAAAGAAGCAAAAAATATATGCAGCACGTGAACATAAACATAAAAAGAAAAGTTGCAGTTTTGGGACAAAAAACAATTAAATTGAAATTAATTGGATCCTAGAATATCATTGCTAAACTTATTGCTCTCCCTTCCCAGCAGTGCGAGCATCTCATCACCACCGTTGATTGCAAGCTTACATTTTAACCATCTTTAGGTTCTAAAGAACCAAAAAATAAATGCAGCACGTGAACGTAAACAAAAAAAGAAAAGTTGCAGTTTTTGGACAAAAAACAATTTGACTGAAAAGAATATATAGGATCCAGAATATCATTGCTAAACTTAATGGTCTCCCTTCCCAAAGCGGTGCAAGCATCTCATAACCACCGTTGATTGTCAGCTTACATTTTTACAATCTTTAGGTTCAAAAGAACCAAAAAATATATGCAGCACGTGAACGTAAATATAAAAGAAACGTTGCGGTTTTGGAACAAAAAACAATTTGATTGAAATTAGTAGGATCCCAGAATATCATTGCTAAACTTATTGCTCTCCCTTCCCAGCAGTGCAAGCATCTCATCACCACCGTTGATTGTCAGCTTACATTTTAACCATCTTTAAGTTCTAAAGAACGAAAAAATATATGCAGCACTTGAATGTAAACATAAAAAGAAAAGTGGCAGTTTTTGGACAAAAAACAATTTGATTGAAATGAATATATAGGATCCCAGAATATCATTGCTAAACTTTTTGATCTCCCTTCCCGGTGCAAGGATCTCATCACCACCGTTGATTGCCGGCTTTCATTTTAACAATCTTTATGTTCTAAAGAACCAAAAAATATATGCAACATGTGAACGTAAGCATAAAAAGAAAAGTTCCAGTTTTGGGACGAAAAACAATTTGATTGAAACTAATAAGAGTCCAGAATATCAATGGTAAACTTTTTGCTCTCCCTTCCCAACAGTGCAAGCATCTCATCACCACCGTTGATTGGCAGCTTATATTTTAACAATCTTTAGGTTCTAAAGAACCAAAAAATATATGCAGCAGGTGAACGTAAACATAAAAAGAACAGTTGCACTTTTGGGTCAAAAAACAATTTGATTGAAATTAATAGGAGTCCAGAATATCATTGCTAAACTTATTGCTCTCCCTTCCCAGCAGTGCAAGAATCTCATCACCGCCGTTGAGTGCCAACTTACATTTTAACCATCTTTACGTTCTAAAGAACCAAAAAAAATATGCAGCAGGTGAACGTAAACATAATAAGAAAAGTTGTAGTTTTGGGACAAAAAAGAATTTGATTGAAATGAATATATAGGATCCCAGAATATCATTGCTAAACTTATTGCTCTCCCTTCCCAGCAGTGCAAGCATCTCATCACTACCGTTGATTGCCAGCTTACATTTTAACCATCTTTAAGTTCTAAAGAACCAAAAAATATATGCAGCACCTGAACGTAAACGTAAAAAGAAAAGTTGCAGTTTTGGAACAAAAAACAATTTGATTGAAATTACTAGGATCCCAGAATATCATTGCTAAATTTATTGCTCTCCTTTTCTAGCAGTGCAAACGTCTCATCACCACCGTTGATTGTCAGCTTACAATTTAACCATCTTTAGGTTCTAAAGAACCAAAAAATATATGCAGCACGTGAACTAAAACATAAAAAGAAAAGTTGCAGTTTTGGGACAAAAAACAATTTGATTGAAATGAATATGTAGGATCGCAGAATATCATTGCAAAACTTATTGGTCTCCGTTTCCAGCAATGCAAGCGTCTCATCACCACCGTTGATTGCAAGCTTACATTTTAACCATCTTTAGAATCTAAAGAACCAAAAAATATATGCAGCAAGTGAACGTAAACATCAAAAGAAAAGTTGCAGTTTTGGGACAAAAAACAATTTGATTGAAATGAATATATAGGATCCCAGAATATCATTGCTAAACTTATTGCTCTCCCTTCACAGCAGTGCAAGCATCTCATCACCACCGTTGATTGCCAGCTTACATTTTAACCATCTTTAAGTTCTAAAGAACAAAAAAATATTTGCAGCACCTGAACGTAAACGTAAAAAGAAAAGTTGCAGTTTTGGAACAAAAAAAAATTTGATTGAAATTAATTGGATCCTAGAATATCATAGCTAAATTTATTGCTCTCCTTTTTTAGTAGTGCAAGCGTCTCATCATCACCGTTGATTGCCAGCTTACAATTTAACCATCTTTAGGTTCTAAAGAACTAAAAATATATGCAGCAGGTGAACGTAAACATAAAAAGAAGAGTTGTAGTTTTGGGACAAAAAACAATTTGATTGAAATGAATATATAGGATCCTAGAATATCATTGCTAAACTTATTGCTCTCCCTTCGCAGCAGTGCAAGCATCTCATCACCACCGTTGATTGCCAGCTTACATTTTAACCATCTTTAAGTTCTAAAGAACCAAAAAATATATGCGGCACACGAACGTAAACGTAAAAAGAAAAGTTGCAGTTTTGGAACAAAAAACAATTTGATTGAAATTAATAGGATCCCAGAATATCATTGCTAAATTTATTGCTCTCCTTTTCTAGTAGTGCAAGCGTCTCATCACCACCGTTGATTGTCAGCTTACAATTTAACCATCTTTAGGTTCTAAAGAACCAAAAAATATATGCGCGGGGTGAACGTAAACATAAAAAGAAAAGTTGCGGTTTTGGAACAAAAAACAATTTGATTGAAATTAATAGGATCTTAGAATATCATTGCTAAACTTATTGATCTCCCTTTCCAGCATTGCAAGCGTCTCATCACCACCATTGATTGTCAGCTTACATTTTAACCATCTTTAGTTTCTAAAGAACCAAAAAATATATGCAGCAGGTGAACGTAAACATAAAAAGAAAAGTTGCAGTTTTGGGACAAAAAACAATTTGATTGAAATGAATATGTAGGATCCTAGAATATCATTGCTCTAAACTTATTGCTCTCCCTTCCCAGCAGTGCAAGCATCTCATCTCCACCATTGATTGCAAGCTTACATTTTAACCATCTTTAGGTTCTGAAGAACCAAAAAATAAATGCAGCACGTGAACGTAAACAAAAAAAGAAAACTTGCAGTTTTTGGACAAAAAACAATTTGACTGAAAAAAATATATAGGATCCCAGAATATCATTGCTAAACTTAATGGTCTCCCTTCCCAGCAGTGCAAGCATCTCATAACCACTGCTGATAGTCAGCTTACATTTTTACAATCTTTAAGTTCAAAAGAACTAAAAAATATTTGCAGCACGTGAACGTAAATATAAAAGAAAAGTTGCAGTTTTGGAACAAAAAACAATTTGATTGAAATTAGTAGGATCCCAGAATATCATTGCTAAACTTATTGCTCTCCCTTCCCAGCAGTGCAAGCATCTCATCACCACCGTTGATTGCCAGCTTACATTTTAACCATCTTTAAGTTCTAAAGAACGAAAAAATATATGCAGCACTTGAACGTAAACATAAAAAGAAAAGTTGCAGTTTTTGGACAAAAAACAATTTGATTGAAATGAATATATAGGATCCCAGAATATCATTGCTAAACATTTTGATCTCCCTTCCCAGCAGTGCAAGGATCTCATCACCACCGTTGATTGCCAGCTTTCATTTTAACAATCTTTATGTTCTAAAGAACCAAGAAATATATGCAACATGTGAACGTAAGCATAAAAAGAAAAGTTCCAGTTTTGGGACAAAAAACAATTTGATTGAAATTAATAGGAGTCCAGAATATCAATGGTAAACTTATTGCTCTCCCTTCCCAGCAGTGCAAGCATGTCATCACCACCGTTGATTGGTAGCTTATATTTTAACAATCTTTAGGTTCTAAAGAACCAAAAAATATATGCAGCAGGTGAACGTAAACATAAAAAGAACAGTTGCAATTTTGGGTCAAAAAACAATTTGATTGAAATTAATAGGAGTCGAGAATATCATTGCTAAACTTATTGCTCTCCCTTCCCAGCAGTGCAAGCATCTCATCACCGCCGTTGAGTGCCAACTTACATTTTAACCATCTTTAGATTCTAAAGAACAAAAAAAAATATGCAGCAGGTGAACGTAAACATAATAAGAAAAGATGTAGTTTTGGGACAAAAAAGAATTTGATTGAAATGAATATATACGATCCCAGAATATCATTGCTAAACTTATTGCTCTCCCTTCCCAGCAGTGCAAGCATCTCATCACCACCGTTGATTGCCAGCTTACATTTTAACCATCTTTAAGTTCTAAAAAACCAAAAAATATATGCGGACACGAACGTAAACGTAAAAAGAAAAGTTGCGGTTTTGGAACAAAAAACAATTTGATTGAAATTAATAGGATCCCAGAATATCTTTGCTAAATTTATTGCTCTCCTTTTCTAGTAGTGCAAGCGTCTCATCACCACCGTTGATTGTCAGCTTACAATTTAACAATCTTTTGGTTCTAAAGAACCAAAAAATATATGCAGCACGTGAACGTAAACATAAAAAGAAAAGTTGCAGATTTGGGACAAAAATTTTTTTGACTGAAATGAATATATAGGATCCCAGAATATCATTGCTAAACTTACTGGTCTCCCTTCCCAGCAGTGCAAGCATCTGATCACCACCGTTGATTGTCAGCTTACATTTTTACAGTCTTTAAGTTCTAAAGAACTAAAAAATATATGCAGCACGTGAACGTAAACATAAAAGAAAAGTTGTAGTTTTGGAACAAAAAACAATTTGATTGAAATTAGTAGGATCCCAGAATATCATTGCTAAACTTATTGCTCTCCCTTCCTAGCAGTGCAAGCATCTCATCACCACCGTTGATTGGCAGCTTACATTTTAACCATCTTTAAATTCTAAAGAACGAAAAAATATATGCAGCACTTGAACGTAAACATAAAAAGAAAAGTTGGAGATTTGGGACAAAAAATAATTTGATTGAAATGAATATATAGGATCCCAGAATATCATTGCTAAACTTTTTGATCTCCCTTCCCAGCAGTGCAAGGATCTCATCACCACCGTTGATTGCTAGCTTACATTTTAACCATCTTTAGGTTCTAAAGAACCAAAAAATATATGCAGCACGTGAACGTAAACATAAAAGGAAATGTTGCAGTTTTGGAACAAAAAACAATTTGATTGAAATTAATAGGATCTTAGAATATCATTGCTAAACTTATTGATCTCCCTTTCCAGCATTGCAAGCGTCTCATCACCACCATTGATTGTCAGCTTACATTTTAACCATCTTTAGTTTCTAAAGAACCAAAAAATATATGCGACGGTGAACGTAAACATAAAAAGAAAAGTTGCAGTTTTGGGACAAAAAACAATTTGATTGAAATGAATATATAGGATCCCAAAATATCATTGCTAAACTTATTGCTCTCCCTTCCCAGCAGTGCAAGCATCTAATTACCACCGTTGATTGCCAGCTTACATTTTAACAATGTTTAAGTTCTAAAGAACCAAAAAATATTTGCAGCACCTGAACGTAAACGTAAAAAGAAAAGTTGCAGTTTTGGAACAAAAAACAATTTGATTGAAATTAATTGGATCCCAGAATATCATTGCTAAACTTATTGCTCTCCCATCCCAGCAGTGCAAGCATCTCATCACCACCGTTGATTGCTAGCTTACATTTTAACTATCTTTTGGTTCTAAAGAACAAAAAAAAAATATGCAGCAGGTAAACGTAAACATAAAAATAAAAGTTGCAGTTTTGGAACAAAAAACATTTTGATTTTTATATACTGTGATGCCCAACTTAGTGGTAGTGGTGATGGTAAAATATCTAAAAGTGTGAAAGGATCTAGTGGTGTTGTGAGGGATTAAGGGATTTGGTAGCGTTGTTAGAGAAATTAGAGGTGCTCTGAGAGAAACTAGGAGTGTTATAAAAGAATCCATTAGTGCTGCCAACTAGAGAAACAACCAATTTTAAGAGAATAAACAATGCTATTAAAAAAGACTTAATAAGTTCAAAAGGTGGCACAGGAATGATGTTTGTACATCACCCTCTCTATTCCTAGGAGATATATACAGGTGATTCTCTAACATATTATTCATGATAATTCTATTAGTTTAATAATTTACATTTATCCAAACAATTCTTTTCTTTTAAATTGTATTTTGCCCAATTTACATCCTACATGAAGAACATTTTTTTATTGGTACCAAACCATTACCTGTGTTTACGATGTGTTCTATATGCCAAGCTGCCTTCAATTATGCAATAAGAATAATATTGCATTGTTTATGTATTAATATTAATGCCCTATTATAAGGATGTTCAGGTTATGTTTTAGAACAATATTAATGCAATAATTATTTATTTAACTTCCAGCCGTTCATGGTAATTAATTAAGTTTAGCAGAAAACATCTTGTCCAGTAACACAAGCAATTTTCCATCCGTCGAGGAGTTATATCCATCACGTAAGATAAGATAAATGTACTTGATTAGTTAAACGTTATGAACTTAACTTAATAAAGTAAGCTGATTTTTTCATCTTATTTAAAAAATTGAGAGTTCAAGACAATAACACTTGTAAGAGATGGTGTTGATATATAAGACATCAGAATAAGATTAATTGGTTGATTGTATATAAGTTATTTGTTTTTATCTATATAATAATTATTTATTTATTACTGTAAATATGTAATATACGTGTAATTTAATTATCATTCATATTAATCAAACAAATTATATCATAAATTTTTATTTCTTTACTTGTATTATTATGGCTAAGATAATTTAAATTAGTTTATATTTTTATAATAGCCACCATCTTCATGATTAGTTTTCAAAAGAGTTTAACCTATTGTTTGTAAAGAAATGAAATGGGAGATTTTGAAACAAACACCATCTCAATTTGTGTAGTTCTTCTTTATTTTCTACTTTTTTAATGGAGTATCGTGGTGTTCATTTGTCAGGAAAAGAATTTTTCATTAAAAAAACAAGGCATCTACATTAGAACTATATATTTTCAATAATAAAAGGAAACAATAATTTTATGACAATGACCTCAATGTATTTTTGGTGCTTAAGATGATTTTGGTAAAATTCAAAAATTTTATTTTGTATGAAAATAAATTGTATATCATAAAACAAATACTACTTATGAACTTATAAATATATTTAGATAAATAACACAAATTTATATGTGACACTATTTCTCATGTATCTGAAATAATTATGAGTATTTTACTGTTTATATGAATAATGAAGCACTTTAATTTTTTAATTTTTAAACTTATTTTTAATTGAATCATTCTAGGATCTAATTTGATGAAAATCAGTTTGAAATTATTGTAAACATACCAAATTTAAAAAAAAAATCTGAAATGTCAAACATAGAAAAAAAAATCCCAAATTCTCAATAATTTTCATTTTCATTCCCAAGATCATTTTGTTTATTTTTCAGTCACTAGCTTTAAAAAAAAAAAGAAATTCACTTGAAAACAACAATAAAAGATAAATGTGTCAGTTTAGCCATTTTTTGGAGATGAAACTCGTTATTTTTTATATTAATGAGTTCTATTCAATGAGAAGAATTTGGTAATGATGTTTTTTTTCTCATCTAAACATCCCTAAAAAGAGAGATTAAGTTTAGTTTATATATTTTTTTATTAAGCCAAATTTGATTTTTTTTTGAATGATTTTATGGTGGTTTTGAGATTTTTTTGGATGAAAATAACTTGAAATATGGAATTTTTATACCCAAAAAACCTTTATCTAATTTTCTAACCACCATAGTGGATATATATATATATATATATATATATATATATATATATATATATATATATATATATATATATAAAAAAGAGGACAGAAGACACGTCGTACACCTCCTAAAAAAAATTTCAGCTAGCCTGCATGTTTGGGCTTTATTTTTGTCCTTTGTTTTTGTTTTTGTCTCTTTTTTTTTTCAATTTTATTTTTCAATATCGGGTTCTTATTTAATTTTTTTATTTTATTCTTCAATATTTGATTTATTTTGAATTAGTCTTTGTAATTTTTATAGTAGTAGTAGTAGTAGTAGTAGTAGTAGTAGTAATTGACAGTGAAGTTCATAACTTAGATCATGAGTTTGACATGTCAAACTAGGATTGATCTAATTTTATATTGAACTGTTTTTTATAAAAAAAAATGTTATTTAAGGTTTTTTTTTTTTAATTAAAAAATCAGGTCAACTTACTTTATTCATAACCGACATATCACTTATTATATATATATATATATATATATATATATATAGAAAAAGAGAGAGAAGTTAAGTCATTCACCAAAAAAAAAAATAAATTAACTAGCTAGCCCACACGTTTAGGCTCTTAGTTTTGGGGCTTTTTTTTTCTTTTAATTTTCTTTTTTAATTTTAGATTTTTATTGATTTTTTTAAAATTTTATTCTTTATTAGTAGTTATTTAAGTGCGTTTTTTTTTTAATCAAAACCAAGGTTAACTTACCTGGTCCATGTGCTAAACTGCCAAACCAACAACCCAATACCTTGGCTGGGTTAGAAATCGAGGTGGATCTTATAGTAGAGTTGTAGTTCACGTTTCCACTCGTTATCTTTCTCTCTGACGCAAAAGTCTCCAGAACATCTCTCTTCACTCTTCTATCTCGGAGATTGTATATCGCTCCAAGGTTCCCGGATTCATTGGTAAATCTTCATTTGACTGTGTTGGGGATAGAAACAGAAGCAAAAGAATTCACTTTCCAACTGGTTTCTTCAAGAAACATAAGGTAAATCACCCATTTTGCTGATCTATTATTTTTCTCTATTCAAGCTCTTGTTTTGGTCCTTTTCTAACTATGTTGAATCAATTACTGTAAAGCTTTTTAACTTTTTTTTTATTATATAATTTTAATGTGAACCCATTTGCATGTTTCCAAAATGCAGGATCCAATCATCGAAGAAAATCTGTTTCTGTTTTGGTGTTTATTGTTAACTAAAGCATGAAGTATTAGCCTCTTACTTGTATTTGCCCCTTGTTGGTTTTTAGCAAGTTTTGAGCTTTTTAATTCTTGATTATTTCTTATTAGATGGTAGATCAATATTGCGTTGGTTTCTTTCTGGTGTTTTCATGTCTTGTTGGAGCTTTAGATGCTAGTGCTGGCGATGCTGATCCCATTTACAAGTAAATTTTGAGCCTGCCTTCAATTCGTGTTTTACTACATGTGCATCTAGTTCTGTTTATTTGTGTTCTTCAGTAATGTTATTCATCATCCGTGCACCAATGTAATAAAAGGAACAAATCTAGCTCTTAGTATAATGCTACTACCTGAATTGCCCAAATGGATATGTTATGGATATGTTGAGAAAGGAAGTTTTGAACCTGTAAATGTGATTTGCACCCTTAAATTTGTGTCTGTTTCTCTCACATTGGGACATCTATTGTGCACTAGAGATATGGCAGGGCTCTTGTCCATGCTATTAAATTCCTGTGCTTCCATCACTTTTGGTCGTATGCATTGAGAGAGCATGTACAGATTAATTTTCATGGACAATTATGGATGCGCTGGACATTTAGAAATGGTCTTTCTCATCTTTTCCTACTTGTTTAGCAGCCTTACAGTACTAGCTGCTCTTTTAAGGAGTCTCTGTTGAGCTGTTTCTCATATCTTTGGTATTTGGTTCTGCAATTTTGGTCTGCCCCTGAATTTATCCGATGTACATTCTGGTCAACAAAGATTTTCTTACAGGGAACCATTACAAAATACCATCAAGTTTGTTTTATGTTGGTGTCTTTTCTATGAATTTATAGTTCACGTGTTCAAAACAACCTGATTGTATGCCCTTTGTACATTCTGTTTTATTCTCTTCTCATTATCTGTTGTTGAATTAAGTAATTTTCCGCTCATGTATAGTCTCCTATAATCTCCACTGTGTGCATGCTGAAATAATTTGGATGTTTTGAAATTAGGACTTGTGTTGGACAATGTGAAAAATCCGGATGCGTGGGGCAAAGATGCTTTTCACACTAATTTTTTTTCCCCAGATGGTGTCGCCATTGATGGTCCATGGCTCAAGCAAGAACCTCTCTACTTGCAATGGAAACAATTGGATTGCCAAATTGAAATGATATATTTCGGAGCTGTGTGTGTATATATATATAATTTAAAATAGTAATTCAACATGCATGATAGTCAAATAAACTTTCAATTAACATCATGATGCAACACATAAATGAACGGCACCAGACTTAAAAAAGATCAAAATGTATAAGAGAATGACAGAAGGGGGTCTAAGACAAATTTGTTCTTTGTTGTTGCTAAAACAGAACAAACAAAAGCAAAGATGCTAATTAAAGTGTACAATGAACAATATATAATTATTTAGAGTAATCAATTTTATGAAATTAAAAAATATTTCATTAATAAAGTCATAAAGAAAAACATTTTACGAACAATATATAATTATTCAAGTAATCAATTTTAACTACATGTGATGCCATCTGCTACCTTTAAAATTTCGAGGAAACCACTTATCTTGGTTACTTCATTTTTTTTTTTAAAAAAAAATTTGCTTCTCCATGATCATGTCAACTAGTTTAATTAGGGTTCCCTCCATAGCTAGAGCTAAAGGTCCCTCAGCAAACATATAGAATGTTGATAATTCAGGTACATTTCCTCTCTCTAGAACGAAATCAACAGCTTCCTCTCTACCTCGGCATAGCCCACAGAAAACAATCTCATATGTAACGACACCTAGAGCCTCAGCCTTCTCTATCATTTCTCTGAAAAGTTTCACAGCTTCTTTCGATCTCTTCTTCCAAATCGGGCTTGAATTACAGGGTTCAGAACTATGTCTTTAATCTGAATGGTTCTTAGGAGTTTAGTTACAACCTTAACTCTACCTGCCTTGCACTGTCCTGCAATCAAGGTCCCATATGTGATAATGTCTGGTTCACACCCATCAGAAGCCATAGTTTGCACAATATCTGCCGCCTTTTTTTATATCCCAACCTTGTAGAAGTGCGCAAGCAGGGAGTTGTAGGTGAATTTCTCAGGCCTCAACCCTTCCATTATCATCTGGTCCATCAATTGAGTAGCCTCTTTCGTTCTCTCGTTTTAACAAAGGCCATGAATTTCTGGAAACCCCATGGAGTTCCATCTGGTCAAAGATCTCCTTTGCTTCTGCAAGCCTTTTGTTTTTTTGCAAAACCCATCAATCAAAGTATGATAATTTACTTGCATAAAGACTTGCTTCCATTTCCATTCAACAAGAAATTATAAAAAAGAGTATTTTCTACTGCCCTAATTAAATTCATTTTTCATGACAGTAAGAAACTCAAGAATCTCATCTGCATGTGTTTGTAAATTAGGGATGTTTATCCTTAACTTAAAAATGATAGTTGTTTATAACTTCATTAAAAAAAAAAAAAAAGCCTTAATGGAATAGTTAAAACAAACCTAGAACATTTTGGCTAGAATTTAGATGAGAAATTCGGAATGATCCAATTGTTCAACAATCCAAAGAAATAAAAAAAAAATACAAACATAAATGAAATATAAAAATAAAAAAGAAGAGGCTAGAGTTTCATTGATGTTGCATGATCACTGTAATCTAAAGGAATAAATTTAACCTAAATACAAAGAGATTATATATAAGCTAAACTGAAAAGAAAATAAAAATATTATTCTACCCTTAATAAATAAAACAAAATAACATATATTTTTAATATCTCCCCTCAAACTCACGATGCGACAACTACAAACATCAAGAGTTTGTAATTAGAAAACAAAAAACAAGAAATAGAATGCGACTTGATAAAGTAATCTACATTATGTAAAGAAGAAGAAACAAAAGGCAAAGTAATGGAGTCATGCTTGAAATGATGACGAGTAAGATGACACTCGATCTCAGTGTGCTTAGTTCGTTCATGAAAAATCGAGTTGTGAACAATCTGAATAAAACTCTAGTTGTTACAATACATAGAAGTGAGATGAAAAAGGAAAACTCTCATATATGCAAGTAACCAACATAACCAAACAATCTCTTTGGTAATAGATGTCATAGCATGATATTCTGCTTTAGTTGAAGATTGAGAAACAATAAATTATTTCTTACTCTTCAAAGCAATAAGAGAGTTACCTAAAAAGATACAGAAACCAATAATAGACTTGCAATTTATGGGATCACTGTCATGATCAACATCAGAGTATGTACGCAGCTCCAAGAAAGAGGTGGATAAAAGTAAAAGACTCTGGAAGACTGTACCCCGAAGATATCATAAAATAGAAAAAACAGCTGCCCGGTGAACGGTAGTAGGAGAAGCAATAAACTGACTAACAATATGAACAACATATGTAATATCTGGACGAGTAATAATGAGATATACCAAGCTCCCAACAATAGTACGATATAAAGTAGGATCTGACAAAGGTAAACCATCAAAAAAAAATAAAAATACTTTGTGTTAATTTCAATGAGAGTATCTACAGTCTTATTATTAGTGAGTCTAGCTCGCTTAAGAATATCTGCAATATATTTCGACTGAGAAAAAAGATAACCTCTAGGTGAGTAGGCTATGTTAATATCCAGAAAATATCGTAGAGAATCCAAATCGTTCATTTCAAACTGTCTAGCTAACTCTGTCTTCAAAACTAAAATACCATCAATGTCGTCACTAGTAATAATCACATCATCAATATATAAAGACAAAATGATATAACCTGCATCAATGCACTTAACAAAAAGAGCAAAATCATGACTACTAGAAACAAATCCAAAAAAAGAGATTACAACAAAAAGTGCTACGTTTTCTTGAGCTTACAAACATATCTAGAGTCATGTGAAACACTATGAGGGGGCGCCATATAAACTTCTTCTTAAAGATCTCCATTCAAGAAGGCATTTTTAACATCAAGTTAAGATTTATGCCACTGATGAATCGAAGCTACTATAATAAGAGTACGAATAGTAATAATTTTTGCAACATGAGCAAATATCACCTTATAATCCATACCAAACTATTGAGAGTATCCTTTTGCAACTAACATAGCTTTATATTGCTCAGTAGATCCATTAAAATTAGTCTTGATCTTATACACCCAACAACAATCTCAGGGTTCATTCCTTACCTTGTCGATTGAGGAGGCATGTAGAAGAACAAGCTTCTGACATAGAAGACTCCTCAGCTTTACAGACTCTTTAACAACGAAATTTTGTAACAACCTTTACAACAAAATCCACTGCTTCAGGAAGATAGCTACTAGCCTTTAAAGTATTGAATTTACATATTGATAAGATACAAGTAATGAGATAAGATACCAGTTTAAAAGTTCTATTTAAACTCTAGAGAAGACATAACTCAATATGTAGAAAACTACTATTATAAGACTTTTTTGTAGAATAAGACTTTCTCAGATTTGACGGTAAATTCATTTTTTTTTCCAAAACCAAACAAAAAATAAACATCCATAGAAAGATGACATGATAAGAAGGGATTTTATAATAGTTTTAACTATATCATTGGCTCGCGTTACGATGTGGGTTAGATCAAGCTTTTTCAATGTAAAAAAAATATTTAGACGTTGCTAATGTTTTTTCTAGTAGAAAAAAAAATTAAAACCGTATGCGAATTGATTCAATGTGACTTGGTCACCTTAAAATATTCAAAGACAACCCAAATGATGAGTAAAAACGTTATTTAAGATAATATTGTTTTAATAAACATTAAGACAATAACATATTGAATTGATTTGGATTAACCAGAGTTAACTTACCAATCCACATACCAAGTCATGAGATCATAATAACCCTATAGAAAGAAAACCAAAACAAATTATGAAACTCAATTTTCAATCAACTCAATATTGAAGAATAAATAAAAAAAAACTATAAAAAATAGCTTGAATAAACTTAGGTTAACCTATCAAACTCATGTTCAAATCATAAGACTAGTACAACCTAATAGAAACAAACAGATCATGAAGCCTAATTATCAATCAACCTAATATTAAAAGATGATTTTGAAAAAAATTGAATAAAAAAAGAATACAAAAAGATGAGTTGAATCAACTAGGGTTAACATGCTAAACTTGTGACTCGAGTTATAAAATGAAAATAACCTCATAGAAAGCATACCAAAACAAAACATGAAGCCTAATTTCAAATCATCTCAATGTTGAAGAATGAAATTAAAAAAAAAAAATCTCGAGTCAACTAAGTTAATCCCGGATTGTAAATATGAAATAACCTTATAAAAAATAAATTATAAAATTATAAATTTCAATTAATTCATAATAAATCTAATATTGGATGGTTAAATTAAAATAAAAAATATATATATATAAAAAAAACTTTTGCAAAATGAGAAAAGATACAGTAAAATCTCTTCCTCGTTTATTATTATTATTATTTATAATTTTGTAACGAGAATATATTTTCACTATTAAAAAAACACGATGACATTGACATGGGAAAATGTGATTGATGCAAGAATCGTCTTAACTCTTAACTTCCAAAAGGGTAAAACTGGCCAGGGAGATCTCTTCTGTAGTGGGAATAAATCAGGAATTCTGCAGCAGAACTTGTGTTTTAACTGATTTTTATAGGTTTTCAAGAAATTTTCAAAGATCAACGAAAAATGAGTGAAGAAACTAAATCATCAGATTTTACATCACTTGAGACCCGACCAGGCATCTTGTTTATCGGATCCTCTAACGTTGGCAAACGCACTCTCCTCTCAAGTAACCTTCCCTTGCTCTCCCTATCTCTATTTGACTAGTTCTTTGATTATTGATTAATGAAAATTAATTGCAGGGTTGCTGTCAATTGATTTGGAAGACGCATTTGACTCATCAAACCAAGTTTTCTCACATGGGTTAATTTATCTGCTTGTTTTTCATTTTTTATGATTTTTCTTTTGCAATTATGTAGTAATGGTACTTAATGGGTTCGTTTTGGTTTTGTGAATAGATGGAGTATTGATACAAAGTATTACACAGCTGATGTTTCTCTATGGATAGCTCATCTTCATGAAGGATTTTCAATTGGATCACTTCCAATTTATAACAAGC
This sequence comes from Populus x sibirica, assembly GCA_019202695.1. Lineage (NCBI taxonomy): Eukaryota > Viridiplantae > Streptophyta > Magnoliopsida > Malpighiales > Salicaceae > Populus > Populus x sibirica. The sequence goes on along the minus strand of JAGMVL010000052.1, from coordinate 635,428 downwards.
TTGCTGCTTTGGTTATGGTTTTTGACCTGAGTGATGTTAGTAATTTAGTTTCTTTGTCCTATATTTGTGATAGTTTTTCATACTATTTTACAGTGTTTACATTGGTAGTGATGCAGATGCTGCAGTACCCAATTTGAGAAAGCCGTAAAATTTTGAATTTTGATGGAAGTCATGCTTGTTTTTGTTAGATTCAAGTGCTTAAATCTCAAATGCTTCAAAAACCCATTTTCAGAAAGGTTTAAAGTTTCAAACTTTGATGCAAATTAGGTTTCTTTTGTTCCTGTTGTTGTTATTTTTAAATTGTTAAAGTTGTGAATGCTTGAAAACCATGTTGGAGAAAGGTTTAAAGTTTCAATCTTTGATGCAGAGTTCTTTTGTTGGTTTTTATAGTTTAATTTGAAAATGTTTCATATGGAAAAGCAAGGTTCAATCTTTGATTTAAAATATGCTTCTTTTTGTTGACTTCAAGTGCTTAAACTCCAAATGCTTCAATTTGGGGAAAACTATATAGTTACAATGTTTGATGTTAAGTAATTTTTCTATTGAATTATGTGCAGTTGTCATCTTTTGTTGCACTTAAGGATTGGGTAGCTGGAAATGATATAAGCAAGTTTGAGATATTGTTGTGTATTGGAAACAAAGTTGATCGGATTCCAGGTCATCCTGTTCATGCTGAATATAGAAGACAGCTAAGGAAAATTGGAGAGTCAGGATCTTTTGATGATCTGAATATAGAGCTTGATGAGTTTGGAATTTCTGAGATTGAAGGAAGTAGTTTGTTGGGTGATGAAGAAGAGCCATCACGGGAGATCAAGAGGTCATGTATTGAATGGTGCACTGATCATGGAATTGAATACATTGAAGCTTGTGCTTCCAATGTTGATTTTGACAAATGTGAGTACCATCTATCTTCAGCTTGACAAATAGTTATGGTGATATCAAAAGGGATCTATTTCACTACTTTTGTGAACACTAGATGATAGAAGTGCTCAAATAGATGACATTATGCAATATGTAGTTTTCCCAAGTCACAATCATGATGTCAATGCTTATCATTCTACCTACATTTTGATATATCTATCTACTTTTAGGAGGATAAATGGTTTAGTGGTTTATGCATGGGGTCAATAAATTTGTAGAATTTTGGATTAGGACATTCACTCTGCATTATGGATTGAAATTGAGATTTTGAAGCGAAAGATAAGTAGAAAAAGAACATGACAGGGTATTTATGGTGATTATCATTGAATTTAGTCATAGATGGAAGTGATGAAAGATTAACCAGGGAATAAACAGTAGTTGTAAAGTTATAACTAATATTAAATCTCTATGCATCTCACTTTTGTTATCTAGGAGAGTTACAATGTTGTTCTCGCAGGTTTATTGGTTGATGGGGACTCACAAGGAGTAGAACGTCTATATGGTGCTCTTTCTGCTCATATGTGGCCAGGAATGATCCTGAAATCTGACAATAAGATAATCCAACCAACATTACCTGATAAAGAAGGTTTGGCGCGACACCATCATTAAATCCATATTCTTTATTGTTAATTGAAATGCTAAATGAAATGTTCTCATGCACCCTGCCCAGAAATCTCAGAAGATGAATCTGATTATGAATTAGAGTATGAAGTGCTATCTGGTGGCTCAGCTGAACCATGGGATGACACATATGGAGGATGGGTTTCTGCAAATGGTAGAAGTGCCATTCCAGATGAAGGGGGATCAGTTACTGAAAATAATTATGTCAAAGAATGTGAGAATGAAAATAGAGAAAAGTTTGATAAAGAAGAGATGCAGCCCTCATCATCGGCAACAGAATTGCAAGGTGATAAGAGAGCGGTGCCTGATGTACAAGAATCTTGTGAAAATGGAGAGTCGGATGAAGTTACGCCTTTTGACTTTGAGGATTTGGAACAGTTGATGTCTGAGATAGGGAATGTGCGTGATAACTTAAGGTTGATGCCTGATTTTCAAAGGAGGGAAATGGCTGCGAATCTGGCCATGAAAATGGCTGCCATGTTTGGAGGTGGCAGTGATGTTGATGATGAGGAAGTTGAGTGATCAGATGTATTTGCATGAACTAAGTGGTTTAATTTGTATCCTTGTGAAGTCTAGTTCTAGGTGATTTTGGGATGGTAATGCGTCCAACTATCTACAAGGTAAAACTACAAGATAAAACAAATGTACTGAAATTTTGTGTTGGCCACTCGATTCCATTGGTGGATTTACTCTCCAGCTTCATAAGGTGGTTGCCGAGATGACCCATATTTTGTGCTCAATCATGTTTAGATATTGGGCGTTAGATGATCTCCCCATGTTTGTAGAAGATACGAGTCCAAGGAGTCTTGTCTTGTTATTATAGGAACGGAACCCTTAATTATGTGGATTGATATTCCAACACTTGCCTAATGGTTTTGTTGTAACAAGTAGCTAACCAGATGAATTTGGTTTCTATATTCAATTTAGGACTTGCACCAAACTCACTTCTAGGCCTTAAATTTCATTTACATATCAAACCTGTGTAAGGTTGGGTTTTGAGCAGAGACATTTAAAATTTGGAAGCTTCTTCGCAGTCATTAAGGATGGCACACAAGTGAGAAGATCCATGAAGAGATGACATCTTGTTAGGGTAAGTTCTTAGGAAAGTTGTGGAAAGTTGGCCTGGTCACTAAATTGGGTCATAAAGTGGAAACTATACAGATGTTGAAGGCTGGTCGCATAAGCAAGTGAGTTCGCTATAATCTATATCCTTCCATGCTCGTTTATTTGCCTAGGCAGTTGTTGCTTGGCCCTTTAGTGCTTTGCAATTATGCTTGGGAGAAAAAAAAGGCATTGCTTTTTCCTTTCAATCTTTGATGTATGAGATATTTACAATCGTTTCCTTGAAGATAACCTTGGGTTTGTGATCGACTATGATGTGAAGATGGTGTACTTTCTGTAGGACAAAAGAACAATCACCCTTAACCTCTTTTGGAATATCACCATTTTCCAACCTTGGATTCATTAGATTGGATAAAATGCACAAGAAAAGGGCTAAGGCATCTACTGTCTGCTTTCTCTCCCTGTCTCCTGATTTTTTTCGCGTACCAATTCACTATTTCTACCCAGATCGAAATACAGAGAAAATGAGTTAGAAGTTTAAGAAACTGGAATTCGAAATAGATGGCAAACGGGTAGTGGATCAAGAAGAAAATAATTTATAAACAAATTGCGAGTGCTTCAAGGTTTAGAAATTAGAATGCGAAGAAAACATAATTAAAAAAAAAAATGAAGAATGAAAAAGGAAATGAAAAGGGGATATATAGATGCTGGATGATTGCCCATGCTAGAATCTTGATTTTTACTATAATTTATGCAAAAGTGGAAGGACGGTATCAAATTTCAATGAGCCTTTACAAGTTTTCTTGATAGAAAAGGAATCTTCACAAGCAAAAGTGTGAAAAATTGACTTGAAGTACCTCTCCTCCATTGCTAGTGGAAGTTTCAGAATCTAGACGCAGAGACGATCAAAAGGGTGATTAAAGAACTAATTAAAGATTAAAAAAAATAGTCACTCATCATATTATGGATAAGATACCCTACAATTTATTGGTTTTGATTTTCAATTGAAGTCAATTGATTGAGTCAATAATATCTTTTGGAGTTTTGATACTCTTATCATAAAATGCACGAGATAGGCTCCTCTTGATGATATCAGCTTACGCCAATGCTATCAGGAATTGTGACCCCGAAGGCCCCTGCTTCTGACAAGGTATCCACTGGTCTGAAGGTTGGGATCATGGGACCAAACTATGTCCTTGATGAGAAGAAGGACCTGTATGTGAAGAGTGTGCAGAGAACCGTCATTTGGATGGGAAAGAGGCAAGAAACCGTTAAGGATGTGCCTTGTGGTAACACCATTGCCATGAGAATGTCCAGGAGAAGTCCTGCCGTGTGTTGATGAACAAATCTCCCTACAAGCACAACCGTCTCTACATGGAGGCACGGCCCATGGAAGAAGGCCTTGCTGAGGCTATTGACGAGGGTCATATTGGTCCAAGAGACAATCCTAAGAATCGCACCAAGATCTTGTCGGAGGAGTTTGGGTTGGGACAAGCATCTTGCGAAGAATATCTGGTGTGTTGGTCCTGAGACTACGGGACCCAACGTGGTTGTGGATATGTGCAAGGGAGTTCAGTACCTTAATGAAATCAAGGATTCCGTTGTTGCTGGGTTTCAATGGGCTTCAAAGGAAGGTGCCTCGGCTGAAGAAAACAAGAGAGGTATCTGCTTTGAAGTCTGTGATGTGGTTCTCCCTGCTGATGCCATTAACAGAGGTGGTGGTGAGGTTATTCCAACTGTCAGGAGGGTTATCTATGCTTCCCAGCTCACTGCAAAGCCCAGTCTTCTTCACCTGTTTACTTGGTGTTAGAAATATTTAGGATTGGAAGAAATATGAAATTGATTTATAGGTGTGAAAATATTATTTTTAATGTGTTTATATGTTTTAAACAAAGATAACATCTTCATGATACAACTAAACTTTCTAAACCTTTAAAAGAATGAGAAGATAAAACCAAGAAAAGAATATATATTTTTTATTGTGTTTAGTTTTCTATGTAGTAATAGGTTTTTCTAGACTTGAAACGTAATGATGAAATGATATGACTGTTGATGAAACAGTATACTTTAAATTAAATTGAATAATTGTTATTTAGTTTTATCTCAACAGTTATAAATATCAAAATTAATTACGAAAAATCAATTCAAAGATAAATTAATTTCACTGACATATTAAGTTTCAAGTGTCATCTTTTAATATTATAAATATTTATATAATAATATTAGAAAGCCCACTAGGAGAGTCATTCCACCATGGCTTAATTTACTACGTGAGTGTGTTTGTTTTGAAGTAGCTTTTGTGGTTGTGGTTGTGATTTAAAAAAAGTAAGTTTTAAAAGTGTGGTTAGTTGGATTTAGATACGTGTTTAGTAAAAAATGTGGATGAGGTTTATGTGTAGCAAAAAACATGTATAAAATGTTTGGTTAGTTGTATTTGGAAGTGTGGTTACAGTTGATTTTTAAAATGCTTTTTACTTAGAAATGCATCAAAATATTTTTTTATTTTTTAAAAATTATTTTTGATATCAGAGCATCAAATTGAACTGAAAACGTTAAAAAATATTAATTTGAAGTAAAAAAATAAAAAAAATTCAAAGTTTTTCAAAAGCGCTTTTGAAACGCAAAAACAAACAGCATTTTATAAAACTCGGTTAAAAAAAACATGTAAAAATTGTTTCACAAAAACTGCATTTCAAACTCAATTTTTTAGTGAGTCCCATGATATAAAACACTGTTTGGTGTGTTACCAAACACCTTACTGTGTTTTTTGCACCACAAACACAAAAGTTAAAGGTAAACAAACACACTCTATAATAGCATTAGAAAGATCACTAGAAAAATCCTTTCACCATGGTTTAATTTACTACACAATAAAAACTCATACTTATAAACATTACGAGGAAATGTTTTTTTTCCAATACAAGATATATATATTTTTTCTTTATTCATTTACAAACTACACCAACACTCAGGGCAGACTCTTGGTGGTATTTACGGTGTTCTAAACCAGAAACGTGGTCACTTGTTTGAAGAAATGAAGAGGCCTGGTACTCCCCCATACAACATCAAGGCATACCTTCATGTCATAATCTTTTGGGTTTTCAGGCACTTTGAGGGCTGCAACATCAGGACAAGTTTTCCCACAATTTGTGTTCGACCACTGGGACATGGTGTCTTCTGATCCTTTGGAGGCTGGCACACAAGCAGCTCAGCTTGTTACTGATATCACGTGTTAGGATAGTAAGATTTACACAGAAAAGAGAAATAGAGAGAGATGAAGAAAAGCGAGAGAAGGATTCCATTAAACAGAGAGGAAGAAGAAATTATGTTTTTGATTCACTGTTTTATTAAGTGAATATTGTTCCCTTATTTGACATCGGTTTATATATTGCTACGGTAAGAAGCTTATTCACGTTATCTATTCTTCACTAAACAATACTAACTAATTCTCTTAACTGACAAACAAGACTAACAACTACTAACAACATTGTAACCATTTCATTCTCTAATCTTTTGACATGTGGCAGGACTAGAGCCTTTGATATCTTTACATTCCCCCTCAATCGCAGGCTTGGAGGAGCCAAGCATGAGATTGTAACAGTAGTCCCTTGATACAAAATGATAATCAATCTGGAGGTCTTGTAAACTGAAGGTCTGTAGTTCGATCCTGCATTTTTCGAAGCTGATGATCATCAGTTCCAACACCTTCAAGATCAGAATCTGTATCAAATCGACTTGAACATTTTTCTTGAGCCATCAACAAATCCTAAAATTCCATGACTCTCCAGAAGAATTTGCATCTGAAAGTGCCACATGAGATAATCTGTATCATCAAGCTTGATTGTCACAACAGTAGAAACCATAGGAAGCAAACAGGTAATAGGAGATTGAACAATCTGAAGTTGAGAAGTAGTCACCATTTTTTTAGAGTGCAAGAAGTAGAAAAGAAGAGAATCAAAGATTGATAGGAGATTGAACAATCTGAAGTTGAGAAGTAATCACCATTTTTTAGAGTGCAAGAAGTAGAAAAGAAGAGAATCAAAGATTGAGAAGGAAGAATCTTGCAGAAAGTTGAAGATTTGAAGAAGAATTTTTCAGTTTGACAATATATCAAACAAATAATAGACACATCAACGAATACAGAAGAATTTAATTGATAAGATGAGAATGAAGCCAGAATCAGAAACAAGAGTAAGAAATCATTGAGTGCAGAAGCTAAGGTCTCAAGATCAAGAATCCCTAAGCTCTGATACCATGTTAGGATAGTAAGATTTACACAGAAAAGAGAAATAGAGAGAGATGAAGAAAAGCGAGGAGAAGGATTCTGTTAAACGAGAGGAAGAAGAAATTCTGTTTTTTATTCACTGTTTTATTAAGTGAATATTGTTCCCTTATTTGACATCGGTTTATATATTGCTACGGTATATGAAGCTTATTCACGTTATCTATTCTTCACTAAACAATACTAACTAATTCTCTTAACTGACAAACAAGACTAACAACTACTAACAACATTGTAACCATTTCATTCTCTAATCTTTTGACATGTGGCAGGACTAGAGCCTTTGATATCTTTACATTCCCCCTCAATCGCGGGCTTGGAGGAGCCAAGCATGAGATTGTAACGATAGTCCCTTGATACAAAATGATAATCAATCCGGAGGTCTTGTAAACGAAGGTCCGTAGTTCGATCTCGCATTTTTCGAAGCTGATGATCATCGGTTCCAACACCTTCAAGATCGAGAATCTGTATCAAATCGACTTGAACATTTTTCTTGAGCCATCAACAAATCCTAAAATTCCATGACTCTCCGAAGAATTTGCATCCGAAAGTGCCACATGAGATAATCTGTATCATCAAGCTTGATTGTCACAACAGTAGAAACCATAGGAAGCAAACGGGTAATAGGAGATTGAACAATCGAAGTTGAGAAGTAGTCACCATTTTTTTAGAGTGCAAGAAGTAGAAAAGAAGAGAATCAAAGATTGATAGGAGATTGAACAATCCGAAGTTGAGAAGTAATCACCATTTTTTAGAGTGCAAGAAGTAGAAAAGAAGAGAATCAAAGATTGAGAAGGAAGAATCTTGCGAAAGTTGAAGATTTGAAGAAGAATTTTTCAGTTTGACAATATATCAAACAAATAATAGACACATCAACGAATACGAAGAATTTAATTGATAAGATGAGAATGAAGCCGAATCGAAACAAGAGTAAGAAATCATTGAGTGCGAAGCTAAGGTCTCAAGATCAAGAATCCCTAAGCTCGATACCATGTTAGGATAGTAAGATTTACACGAAAAAGAGAAATAAAGAGAGATGAAGAAAAGCATAGAAGGATTACGTTAAACGAGAGAGGAAGAAGAAATTATGTTTTTGATTCACTGTTTTATTAAGTGAATATTGTTCCCTTATTTGACATCAGTTTATATATTGCTACAGTATGAAGCTTATTCACGTTATCTATTCTTCACTAAACAATACTAACTAATTCTCTTAACTGACAAACAAGACTAACAACTACTAACAACATTGTAACCATTTCATTCTCTAATCTTTTGACATGTGGCAGGACTAGAGCCTTTGATATCTTTACATTCCCCCTCAATCGCAGGCTTGGAGGAGCCAAGCATGAGATTGTAACGATAGTCCCTTGATACAAAATGATAATCAATCGGAGGTCTTGTAAACTGAAGGTCCGTAGTTCGATCCTGCATTTTTCGAAGCGATGATCATCGGTTCCAACACCTTCAAGATCGAATCCGCATCAAATCGACTTGAACATTTTTCTTGAGCCATCAACAAATCCTAAAATTCCATGACTCTCCAGAAGAATTTGCATATGAAAGTGCCACATGAGATAATCTGTATCATCAAGCTTGATTGTCACAACAGTAGAAACCATAGGAAGCAAACAGGTAATAGGAGATTGAACAATCGAAGTTGAGAAGTAGTCACCATTTTTTTAGAGTGCAAGAAGTAGAAAAGAAGAGAATCAAAGATTGATAGGAGATTGAACAATCTGAAGTTGAGAAGTAATCACCATTTTTTAGAGTGCAAGAAGTAGAAAAGAAGAGAATCAAAGATTGAGAAGGAAGAATCTTGCAGAAAGTTGAAGATTTGAAGAAGAATTTTTCAGTTTGACAATATATCAAACAAATAATAGACACATCAACGAATACAGAAGAATTTAATTGATAAGATGAGAATGAAGCCAGAATCAGAAACAAGAGTAAGAAATCATTGAGTGCAGAAGCTAAGGTCTCAAGATCAAGAATCCCTAAGCTCGATACCATGTTAGGATAGTAAGATTTACACAAAAGGAGAAATAAAGAGAGATGAAGAAAAGCATAGAAGGATTACGTTAAACAGAGAGGAAGAAGAAATTCGTGTTTTTGATTCACTGTTTTATTAAGTGAATATTGTTCCCTTATTTGACATCGGTTTATATATTGCTACGGTATGAAGCTTATTCACGTTATCTATTCTTCACTAAACAATACTAACTAATTCTCTTAACCGACAAACAAGACTAACAACTACTAACAACATTGTAACCATTTCATTCTCTAATCTTTTGACATGTGGCAGGACTAGAACCTTTGATATCTTTACATCACGAACCGAAAGGGTTTGAAGGAGTAGATGACACCTCTATCTGAGTTTGAGAACAAGCTATAAGCATTTTTACTGTTCTTGTTGGAGAAAAGTGGTTGCTCTGTTCTTTGCAGCCTCCTCATTTTGTGATGTTTTGAATTTTTGCTGCTTTGGATTAGTAGTAATGGAACATATGCCATTTTATCCGTCTTCTGTTGTGATGAAGTTGGTATGCTTCAAATATTCCTGTATTTATTTAAAATTTTCAGATGGTGCATTCCTTGATGCTTATCAGATTATGTATGTGTTTGTGGTGATTATATCTGCAGTCTTTATGCTATTGAGAAGATCATATTCACCAATTGTGCGTTATGACCTCCGGGTTCCTTAAATTTGACTCTCTCTTTTTTCATGTTTGATAAATAGTCTGGACTTTGTGTTTGTGTTCTTTGTGTTTCCTGGCATTTCATTTTTTTCAACTAGGTGAAGACTAAAAGACAGATAAATATTTGCAGATTATTTAATGTATGATTCAAATTGCACTTCGGGCTTCGGGGTGAATTATTATAAGAAACTTTAAACCGTGTGGCCAAGACACAATTTAATGTGAATTTAAAGTGTGAAACTCTTTTATTTTTTCTCATTTTGATCCTTTTTTTGTGATTTTTTTATGGCCAATTAATTAAAATTTATTGATGAAGAGCAAGATTAAAAGAAAGAAAACTAGAGTGAAATAAATAAATAAATGGCTATATTCAAAATAGATTAAAAAATTCACTTTAATCTTTCTACTTTTTAAATTATAAACATTAGATCCCTCAATGTATGAGTTTATCTTAACACTTCTAATAAAAACACTTGGGAGCATAAGACACAAATTGAACATGATATTTAAATAACATTAAGAGTATTAAGAGTGTTATGATTAATTAAAGCATGACATTGTTTAATGCACTTATTATTATTTTTTATATAAAAAAAAAACATATTTAGGTGCTATAATCACGCTTAAAAATCATGACTTGAGTTATAGACCCGACTAAATTAAATAAATTAATTTTATTTTAATTAAATGATAAAAAAATAATAATAGTAAATTGACCAATTAAAAAAACAATCATGATAACTTGGAAAAAAAACTTTTTTTCAAAAGAAAAAAAACAATGTAGCTTAATTTTTAGCTAATTAAATATAGAATAATAAATTTGGATAAAAAAGACCCGAGTCAAACCGAGTTAACATAACAAACATATAAATTAGATAATAAAGGACGAACCATGTTAGATTAATATGCAGTTTAAGTTATAAGATTGGGATAACCCAATAGAAATGAAAACAAAGAAAATCACAAAACTCTTTTTTTTTTCTTTTTTATTCATTACAATTGCATTTTGTTTTCTTGCTTATTCCTTTTACAATTTCATCACTTTTCTTTTTATTCATTACAATTGCATTTTGTTTCCTTACTTATTCCTTTTATAATTTCATCACTTAATATTTGGTTGATTATTGATTGGGCAACATAATTTGTTTCATTTTTTTTTCTAATCACTTTGATATTTAGGTGTCTACTTTAGATAATATATATATATATATATATATATATATATATATATATATATATATGGAACCCAATTGAGTAAATGACTCAAATCACAAGTTTGGTTGATTAACTTTGGCTCGGTAGGAATCGGGCTTGATAACTTTTTTTGTTGTATAAATGGTTTTCAATTTATTTAATTAAATTTATGTATAAACTTTTTGAATTCCTATAAATCCCCAGATAAAATCCATGAAATTAATAAGAAAAATATTATATTAATTGCATATGGTGAACATTTAATGTATGAAGATGATGATATATTTGGAAAATTTGAAATAAAATGTTTATGTGTTAATTTAAAAACAAAAATATAATAATGGTGAAAAAATAAAAAAAAACAAAGAAATGTAGATAAAAACCAAATGGAAAAGATAAAAGAGGAAACAATATTATGCGATATAATATTATGATATTCAATGTAGTCAACTTAAATTTGGCGTTGCAAATGTCTGAATCTAGAAAATATGACCCGACAAATATAAAAGGTACAATGTAAACCTAGAGCTACAAAATTGATGAATTAGTAATGAATATGAAAAAAATTTATATATTTAAGGTGAAAATATTTAAAAAAGTATTGTTGGATTTTAAAAAAAACAAATTAATATATAATTTTACATACGAATGACTCTAACTATTGGTCTAAACCCGCGTATGATAGCACATTTCTTAAACTGAAAAGGAACAAATTTTGAGGAAAATTTGTACGGATAAAAATCCCCAATGAATTAATTAAAACTATTAATGGAGCAGGCCTATCCTTATTACATTATCATTACCTGAAGAAGGAAATATTATAAATAATATATTGCTCTGCTCGGGTTTGTGATGAACCTGAAATCAATTTATTATACAACATGAGTATGAAATTCAACAATAGTATAACAAAACATAAACACTTATATTTATTTCATTAACTCACAATTAACACCTTAACATTTATAACAATTTTATCCTATTATTTAATTCCAGCTAATAATCCATTTATAATCCGGCAATATAGTTACATTAATGCTTTCAACTCCATTTCGAGCAAATTAATAGATCAAATATCTGAGAAGTCATTTAGATTGACGTCACTAGTTATATTCAAGATTACTAATTAATTAAATATTTCTAGTAGTTAATTACATTGATACAACTAGCTCCATTAAAGATTGCTAGTCAATTTAATATTCTCAACAATGAATTACATTGATGCCACTAACTCCATTCAAGATTATTAGTCAATTTAATATTCCCGACAATCAATTACATTAAAGCTACTAGCTTCACTCATAGCTTCATTTTTTCATTTAAGATGACTAGTTAATTCAATTATTTTTTAATATTATCATTGTTATGAATATAACACACATTTAAGAACTTGCAGTTCTAAGAATTTTAAAAAAAATTAAATAAAAAAAGGAAAGGAAAGGAAAAGTGAACGCACCTACATAAAGCATGTGCACGAGCATTTTAGTTTAAAGTACAACTAAAGGTCTAGATATTCCTCCTAAACTTCTAGCCTGATTCAAGAGTCGGATAAAAATATATATTTAATATCTTAAAATTGGATAGTCATTAATTTGCGTAAAAAATCTGAATTTTCATGCACTATTTTATTTACTTAAATGATCCTCAAAATTTCTTCTTAATTTATCATTATTAAATTAAACATTATCATATTTATCACTGATTCATTATTTTTTTTTGTTGGTGGTTTATATTTAATCTTTATATATAAAATTAGGTTTAAAGATACCATTTAGTTGTAAATTAAATTAAGCAATAGACTAATCTTGATACGTTAAAGATTATCATAATATTACTTTATAATTTTTTATGTTTTTTTTTCCTGAGAGTTAATCTCTTATGGTTGTTGGCAATATACTTTATTTTCTTTTTAATCAACCTGGGACCTCATGCTCAAGAACCAGGCCTCAGTCAGTCCAACCAAGCTAGGCTGTTGACAATATACATATCTTCAGGTATTTACTTGTCTTTTTCTTTCTTATTTCCAGATTTAATAGAATGATTATATATCTCTTTATGTATCTTTAAATGGAAGGAGAGATAAATGACGACATCAAGAAATTTAGTTAGGATTTATGCATTTTATTAGATATACTAATTAGTAGAACCATTTGACATAAATGGTCTACGGAGCAGTATAATGCATACATAATCCATAGACAAGCGGTAATGATAACATTAATTAAGCATAGAAAAAGAAGACAACAGAGCAAGACAGACCACACAAGGCCTATTCCATTCTCCCCAGGAAAAAAAAAAAAAAAAAAACACCAAACTGAACTAATTCGACTCGAACATGCTCTAATTGAGCTTGACTCCATGAAAGGACAGATAAGACAGTAAGATTATTCTAGATGCATGCCCAAAAGACCATTTTCAACACCTTCACCTCATCAGTACCATGAACCTAAATGGAGATCCAAATCAAGTTCACCATATGAAGGAAACAAATCCCCACCAACAGTACTGCCATAAGCATGCGTATCCTGAAGGTTGCTTTCGTGGGCATAATTCGGTGGAACATCTGAGCTTTCAGTTTCTGACCGAACAGGAAACGTTGGTGCTGTCACAGGGAACATGATTAAGGTTGGCTTGGGCTCCGATGTTGGAAACAAGTCCAATGTTGTAGTACGATTAGTTGTGCCTATGATCTGATCAACCACAATGGCATTTGTTTCTGGCTCTACCACCCCGTTGGTTCCCGAGGCAGCATCAGCAACATCAGGCACCCCGACGTAGGAGGTGCTAGCAATATTGGCTGCAGCAGGATCGGACTTCGCGACGCCAACTTTGGTGTTTGGTCCCTTTCTTGTAGAGGATTTCAACAACTGGCCACTTATTCGGAACACCAAGTTAGCATGGTTTTTGACTTGTTGAAGATTTTTAGTCTTGACAAACTTCTTGGATATTTTCCCATAATTTCCTCTTCCATACTTCCTCAGTCCCATTAGGAATAGCCTGCAAAACAACAAGTTAATGAACAAAAGATTATCAAATTAATCAGTCGATTAACTCAACATAAAGTAATAATATTATGAAATTATGACGTCAAAGTAATTTCGAATTAATGAATGTGAAGAATTTATTGGGTTTCACTGTTTGGCAAGTGAGATCCACAATAATTTTGAGTTCGTTTTTTTTCTCTTCAAGAAACATTAAAAAGGTAAATATGATTTTCTAAAAAAAATAAACATGAAAAATGAAAAAAATCGCATAGGACTTATCGAAAGATAACTGGAGTACTAGAGAATACAGACATATAAATAATGTAAAAACAACATTATCATTTATTTATTTATTTATTTAAATCACCTAAATTAAGATATGATTATTCTAAACTCAAATCCCATTTTATTCCTTTAGTTTTTTGAGTGTATATTCCGAGAGCGACCTGTCCATAAAAAACTAATTAGTATATATAAAAAATAAAATAAAAAAAAATAGAAAATCTTAAAAAAAAGATTTCAACATATAGATGTGACGATTTTCATCACCTTGAAAAACGAAGGTTTCAATAATATAAAAACTATGACAAAAAATGAAATTGGCAAAATATACATAAGATTGCACATGCAAAAACACACACATGATTTAAGATGTCTATAACAAACAAACAAAATTAAATAAAAGCATAAAACCATAATAATTATTTGTTGAAAAATAAATGGATCAGTAATTAAATATATTAAGATGAGGAATTGTACTCGTGTTCTTGATCAGTCCAAGCTTCATCAGGATTCTTCTTGTAGTACTCTTTCACAAACTTTTTGACCCCTTCAGTGATCATCTTCTCAAAATTTTCCATTTTACGATGCATGTTAAAATCTATATTTTTATTTTTACCATTCATATTAGGCCTTCTCTCAGGCTCAACTGTTCCTCGCAAGCAAGAAACACTATCTTTTATCATTGGTAGGTGTGGTCCTTCGATGTTTATCTTGGATGGAGGAGGAGGAGGAGGAGGAGGAGGAGGAGAATTGAATCTGATATGTTTTTCTTTAGGTTTGGGTGGTGAAAGAGGAGATTTGGAGGCATCCGATTGGTTTTCCATTGTTAAATACAAAAAATGAAAAATGAGAGAAGAGAGAAGAGATTTGGGGCTGGGGGAAGTAGATTAAAGATGGAGGAAAACTGGAAGAGAAATTTTCTGCTTTTTTTTTTTAGCAGGATGCTTTCACTATCAAATTACTAGGTTCTTATATAGTAAAAGAAGCAGTTGAAGGCTGCCTTAAACTTGCCAAAATGACCTTCCATGGTGGCCCTGTTGACAGATTTTGTTTGATTCTTTTGCTTTCTTGCGGAGATTATGAGTAGATGTGTGGAAATGACCATAATAACCTTGTGTCTTATCATGTGAAGGTGTCTTCTATCATATAGATAATTTGATGCTTTGGCTAGCTGAGGAACATGGTTAAAGAAATTTGGAAATGCCAAGCTTTTATTATCTTTTAATAAATTTGTTTAAAGAGGAAGATGATGGTTATTTTTTAGAATAGTTTGAACAATTTAGAAATATATAAAGTTATTTTATATGGATCAAACATCTTAAATAACGAATTTAAAATGAAACACAAGTCACGTTTTTGTCGGCTGGTTTTATAATGACAACGTTAATGATTGTTCGCTCTTCAATTAATCTATAACTATGAAAAAAATTGTTTCTATAATACGACAACATGTTTTTATTCGAATATATTCGTTATTGATATAAATGCATGTCTTAATCTATAAATTTTATAAACACGTGTTTTTATCTTTAAATAATTAAAATTTATAACACACGTCACGTTTTTGTCAGCTAGTTTTATAATGACAATGTTAATGATTGGTCGCTCTTCATTAATCTACAATTATGAAAAAAGTTGTTTTTATAATATGACAACATGTTTTTATTCTAATATAATCGTTATTGATATAAATACATATCTTAATCTATAAATTTTATAAACACGTGTTTCTATCTTTAAATAATTAAAATTTATATCATCATGCATAAATTATTGAATAAAAAAATGTAAAAACTAATTTTTCTTAACATAAAAAATTAAAAAAGGAAGTATAAATTATCTTCGAATTGGAATTTTCAATATACATTTCAATCAACTAAAATTAAATATATACAACTAAATTTCAAATCAATGGTTCAACTAATTAGTTCTCAAGGTTAGAAATCATGTTTGGCCATGACAATATCTCATTACTAAAATACATTTGCTATATTGTTGAGATTCATGAAAAAATGAATATTATGACATAAACCCTCAAATTGACAAACCAACATTTTTTGAGAATTGAAAAAATAGAAATATATTACAAAGGGCAAAAGAGTAAAATAGATGGGCTAGAAATGGTAAAATAAAATAAAATAAAATACAGTGTGCTGGTAAATTAGAAGAGAATCTGGTTGAGGAAAAGTTGATAGGGTTTCACTGCCACCTGCCTACAAAATGGAGTCCTAACGTACAGTTTGGCACACCCAAACAAAAGCCAATGTTCATCTCTTTAAAAGCAATAGGAAAAGGTGTTCTTCTCTATTTATTGTAATTTACCTATTTTTGAGAGTGAGTTAATTAGCTCTAATTAATTTTTATTTTCTTATCAAGGGAGCCCAAAACATTGGCCATACATGTGTTGAATTTCTTGGTTGTCATTTGGCACAAGGAAGTTACAATACCAGATACTTTTCTATATATGCCTTGTTTTGAGATTGTGTTCTTAAAACTATATTTTGTATTTAAATTTATGGTTTTGAAAGGGTTATCAAAAACCTATTTTTTACTAGATTGTTTTTGGTTTACTTAACTAAGATTAATTATTTATTTATTTAATTGACAATATAAATTCGTGCAAGAACTTTTTAACAAAACTCTTTTATAATATATAACAATGAATAATGTAGCAATTAGTTTTTTCATAAAAAATATGCTTTTTGTTGTTGTTTTTATACTCTTAAATTACATCTTTTTATAACATAAAAATATTTTATTACAAATTTTATTTTAAAAAGAAATTATTTTTCTTTTAAAACAAAATAGGAAACCTTATGCTTTAAATTGAAAACACAATCTTATATTATGAGATTTACTTTCTTAATTAAAATAACAATATTTTTCTATTAATTATTTTAACAAATTATACATGTTCCACAAATGAAAGTGTATCTCGTAACTTAATTTCAAAACCTTTTTTAATATGTTGTTGATCATATTTAATTCTTTTTATTTAAAATAACTTGTGGTATTACATTATTTAAATTTCATAGTTTTTAAAATATAAGAATTAATCTACTACACACGCACGCACGCATAATACGTAAAATTAAGAATTAATAATCATTAATTCTGAAAGGTGTAGCTCAATTGGTCAAATCTTGGGTTTGTTTTCTAAATATCACTAGTTCGAGTGTCACAAACCTAAAGGGTCACTAGAGATTTATGTAGTCATTAACTTCAAGGCCTCAGAGAATTAGTCGAGATGCATATAAACTGACCCGACCATCCACAGTTACAAACAAAAAAGAGAGTTAATAATCATTTATTATAAATGAAATACATTTATTTACGTATTTTTAATATACTTATAATTTTATATCTCAAAAGCATAACAATATAATTCAATTAAATATTATTTATTTCCTTTGAACACTTATAAGTAAAACGTAGTAATCAATTCTCAACCATCGCTTTGCCACCCATCACAACACCAAATTAACAACATCATGCATAATATATATAACACAACAATATCAACAATATCATCAAACAAGCTTGTTGGCAAAAGCTCACTAAAACTTTCAATGTATATTTCAATCAACTAAATTTAAATATACAACCAAATTTCAAACTTCAAGGTTAGAAATCATGTTATAATTATCACATAAATCCTCAATTTGCCTGCAAAAAGGAATCCTAACGTTCAGTTTGAAACCCAGGTAAAGGCCAATGTTCATGTCTTAAAAGGTGTTCATCTCTATTTATTGTAATTTACCTGTTTTTGAGAGAGAGAGAGAGAGAGAGTTTCTTGGTTGTCATTTGGCACAAGGAAGTTACAACTTCGGATACTTTTTTCTATATATATGCTTTGTTTTGAGATTGTGTTTTTAAAACCATATATGGTTTTTATTTAAAAATATTATAGTTTTGAAAGAGTTATCAAACACCTATTTTTGAGTCAATTTATTTTTTCTCAACTTAACTACAATACTTTACAAGCACTTAGAATAATTATTTAATTGATGATATCAATTTGTACAAGAACTTAATTTTTTAAAAAAAAATCTCTTTTCACTGATATTTTATGTAGCAATTAGTTTTTTTCATAAAAAATTATGTTCGTTTGGTATTTTTATGCTTTTAAAGTACATCTTTTTTAATATAAAGATATTTGATTATAAATGTTATTTTAGAAAGAAATTATTGTCCTTTTGAAAAAAAATAGGATACCTTCCTTATGCTAATTAATATTTTATGTAACTTAATTTCAATTTTTTCTAAGTTATTAATTATATTCGATTTTTTAAAATCATCATATTCCTTCATCCTTTCATGGATGGTTATGACTATACCACATTTGTAAAAGATACAAAATCTTTGTAAATTAATAAAGTTAAAAATATAGAATAATGTAAGAATAAATTGAAGGCATGATCTTGAACATATGATCTTGAAGATATTTAATGAAAAAATAATTTAAGTTGAAAAAACTAAATGATATAAATTAAAAAATAAATTTCAATTATATTAGGTTAATGAAAAAGGATAAATCATGGTAGGAATGTTAAAATCAAGGAATCAAGTACCAAAAAGGAAAACAAAATCCAAAACAATATCCGAAATCTAACTTTCTCCATCAAAATCCCAGTGATTCACTTATATGATAATTCCTATATTATATATAAAAAAGAACCATCTCGCCACTAACTCACAACATCAGTGAAAACCCCTCTTAATTTCTCCACATTCTTCCAAGACTTGTACGTAGAACCCTAACCCACAAATTTCAACATTCAAAGGTTTGTGAGGCTCAAATTACTGTTAGTTTCCATTGCTTAGACTTGGGTGAGATTCATATACTTCAATTACGATGGAAAAGTTTTTGGAGTTTGTTAAACATAGAGGTAGTGTCAAGATTATGAAATTCTTTCTCTATGTTGCTTTTAATTAAATCCCTATATTTATTATTTTTATAAAAAAAATTATTGTTTCACTAATTTGAATTAAAGAGAGTTTGATTTGCTATTTTTAATATGTCATGACATTTTAATTTTAACATAACTTAATGTATTAAATAAAAAAAGTTAGTTTTTTTAATAAATTATGAATTAAAGAGTTAAATTATTTTTTTTATGTTTGCTAACATCCTAACATTATAAATAGAACTACTACATTCTCGAGGGTAAATAATGTGTTGTAAGTGGTGGAGTTTTGAGTTAAGTTAGAAGACAGATGATCAAGATATTGTATTTAGGAGGGGACAAGTTTTTGAGATTTTTGTTGCACCGATTAATAAATAAAACAATTGCAAAAGGTTTTAAGATGGGCAAGATACTTGTCTTGCCATAATTACCATGTCGTGTACTAAAAAATATAAAAAGAGAAAACATCATACTATAACCATTGTTATTAAACCCGGCACGGCCCGATGGGTCGACCCGGTGGCTGGACCGGTCCGGGTTTAATAAAAGATCGACTGGAGCAATAGCCTGGCCAAACCCGGGCGAACCCGGATGAGACCCGGTTTTTTTAAAAAAAAAATTGGGATTTAAAACTCATTAGTTTATATATATACTCTATGTTTCCAAGAAAAAAAGTTATGTTTTTTCAATGTGGGATAAAAAATCATTTTGGTTTAAATACTTCAACTTAAAAGGATAACATAATATCTTTTCAATGTGGGATTTGAAACCCTTTCGTATATATATTATATGTTCCCAAGAAAAAAATCATGTTTTTTCAATGTGAGATAAAAAAACCTTTTGATTTAAATATTTCAACTTAAAAGAATAATATAGTATTTTTCAATGTAGGATTTGAAGCCTTTTCGTATATATACTCTATGTTCTCATGAAAAAAGTTATGTTTTTTCAATGTAGGATTTGAAACTCATTAGTATATATACTCTATGTTCCTAGAAAAAAAATCATGTTTTTTTAATGTGGAATAAAAAAACCTTTTGGATTAAATCATAGTTTTGAAACCAAGCCTGGCCTAGAACCGGCCGACCCGGGGCTGGAACCGGGCCGAGTTGATGAAAAAATAGGAAAAGTTAATACCCGGTGTGACCCGACCGACCCGGCGGGTTGACCCGACAAAACTCGGTTGCAACCTGTTGACTTTTTTTTTTACTAAAACGACGCCGTTTTGAATTTTTTTTTAAAATAGAGATTGACCTGGTCAAAACCCGGAACGGCCTTGGACCGGGCCGGCCACCGGTCCGGGTTTAAAAACTATGGTTTAAATACTTCAACTTAAAAAGATAACATAGTATCTCTTCTATGTGGGATTTGAAGCCCTTTCGTATAAATACTCTATGTTCCCATGAAAAAAGTTATGTTTTTTCAATGTGGGATTTGAAACCCATTAATATATATACTCTATGTTCCCAATAAAAAAATTATATTTTTTCAATGTGGAATAAAAAATCTTTTGGTTTAAATACTTCAACTTAAAAGGATAACAAAGTATCTTTTCAATGTGGAATTTGAAGCCCTTTCGTATATATACTCTATGTTCCCATGAAAAAAGTTATGTTTTTTCAATGTGTGATTTGAAACCTATTAGTATATATACTCTATGTTACCAAGAAAAAAGTTATGTTTTTTCAATATGTGATTTGAAACCTATTAGTATATATACTATATGTTCCCAAGAAAAAAATTATGTTTTTTCAATGTGGGATAAAAAAAATTTTTGTTTAAATACTTCAACTTAAAAGCTTAACATAATATCTTTTTAATGTGGGATAAAAAACTTTTTAAAATATTCTTTTAAATTTCATTGTTTACAATATGTATAACCTATATTTACATGGATTTTTTCATATGAAATATTAAATTTTTGTTTTTAATTTTTCCAGGTTAATCCGGGTTCACCCATGAAACCCGAGACCGGGTTCCTTGGCCGGGTCAACCCCCGGGCCGGATTTAATAACTATGACTATAACATCTTAATTACATGATTAATGATATCATTAATATGAATTATACTAAATCCAATAATAATCTTACAGATTCATTGACTAAAAATTATATTAATGATATCATGCTTATAATTTAGCACCATTATAAATCAATTAGAAAAATGATCACATTATCAAACCTTGTTGACAAAAGTTCTCAACCATTCAAAAATATCAAAGAATGTCAATCTATTTTAACTAACAAAAGACATCTACCATGGTAGAGGAAAAGATCCCAAAATTTTATTCCAAAAAAACAAACATCCTCATCAATTTAAAATGTAGATTTAAGTTTTTAACAACCTAAAAAATTAAAATAAAATAAATAAATAAAGATAACTATTGCAACAAAAACATTACAATACAAAACTTTAGTTGGTAAATTATACTGTGACTTAATTCAAACTCAAGATAATTAACTTTGATTTAATATATTTTAATTTCATGTCTAATTTAAAATAAGATTTAAATATGACCCCCACCACAGACTACACAACACTTCTACAAGCCACATGTGAGTTATGATATGTACAATCATGACTAACTTAAACACACTTCCTCTTTTTTCTTTTTATTTCCAATGATCAATATTCCAGTGATACTACTTAATTGTGTTATTTATTACAAGAAAAATTACCCTAACTCTCCTATAGTTTAGTTATTTTTATATTTTTTTCTTCATTCTTTTGGTAATTATAGTTTACATCCTAAGTCAACATAATTTTTAAATTTTGATAAAAACACCAAACTTTAGTCATATATAATATATCAGAAAGTGAACAAATGATAGATCAATGGAAAGAAAATTAAACTTTAGACATAAGTTCTATCTTTTTTTGTGACAAACACAAACCCTAAATCCAAATCAAAACCTAATATAATATTTTAATAGATTTGTTTAATCACTTCAACCTAAATTTGCTCTTCTTGATGCAATTTTCTTGAAGCTACGTTGTTAGAATCTCTTCTTTTTTCTTGTTTGGAACCAAGCAAGTGATAGGTATGTGACAATTATTTTTTTGAATCGAGATTTTAAAATTTTGATGAGGAATGATTTGAATTTGTTAATGAAGATGAATGGATAAATAGCATAAAAGATTAATTTTTTTTTTTCAAACAATGGATAGTGCCTCTAACCAAGCAAAAGAATGGAAGATGATGGATAAATAATAAAGATGATGATGCTGATGTTGAAATGTGTGAAAAATAGGGAAAGTGGTAGGGGAAAGAAGAACAATAGTTATTCAATAACTGGATATGAATGTAAAATATTTAAGATTTTAGTTAATGGATCAATTAATTTTGAATAATCTCATATTTTTAACAATAACAATCATTTTAAGGATATATCAGGAGAGTATGAAGTGAAATATGAGTATCATTTGAATAGGTATATTAATTAAAAAGTGAAGGTGAGTGCCAAATATATGGTTACTAGTTGCCGGTGGAAGATATATGTTTTTTTGGTTTTTAAAAGCAAAAACTTTCTTGATTCAATCATTAAAGGAAAAGTATAATTGTATTATGCCTTCAAATATCAAAGTTGCTAATTCAATTTAAATAGCTAAGAAATTGCTACCAATTAGTAGTGCAAACTTAAACATTTCTAGTAAAGCTCTTGATATAATTTTAGATGATAAGTTTGAGATTAAACCCCACCTAATATAATTATGAATAGTCAATACCAAAGCTAGAGGGTTTGTTGAAGGAACTCATAATAGTCAACCCCAATTGAAATAATTTAATCCAAGTTCTAATATGTATTTACAATTTGACCCTAATTTCAATTCTAATATTCATTCATTAAGAAAATTCCAAAGATTTTTTATTTGTTTAAAATCCATGAAGGATGGCTTTGTTAATGGTCATACAACATTTATTAGGATTAAGGGATTATGTCTAAAGGGTTCATATAAAGGTGTGTTATTGTTGTCGGCGGCTTTGAATACCAAAAATGGACTATTTATTCTTACTTATGCTATTATTAAGGTATAAAATGATACATATTTCCATCTTGCATCATGTTTGACAAGAAAAAGGTATATTTCACTTTATAATTATTTATGTAACTCTTGCATTTGTTTTTATGTTATCTCTCTATCTATTAGCTTTTTTTTTTTTTCGCAAAGTGTACCTAAAAGTGTTATTGATATATTTTTATAGGCAACACATAGGTATTATTTAAGAAATATTTATGCAAATTTAAAGAAGAAAGGACATCATGGTTTGGAACTGAAAATAGGATTTTGATGTGTATCAAAATTTTATACAAATCTCAATTACTACAACTATATGAGGGATACTAGAGATGTTGACATTGGTGCTTTAAATTGGTTGAAGAACATCCCTCTTAAGATTCAAAGTAGGTGTTTATTTCACCTCGAAGTTAAGGTTAAAAATATAATTAACAATTTGGTTGAGTCATACAATATTTGAGCTGGCAAATATGTTACTAAAGAAGATTAAGTTGAAGCATATTTTTTGGTTTCCTAATAGATTTGCTCAAGTTACAAGTTTGAAAATAAAGATCACATCTTATGTTAGAAAGTTGATGGATAAATTTGTTGAGAAGTTAAGAATTATAAGAATGATTCTAGCAAGTACCGACAAATATCATGTTTTTTAGGGCCAAACTAGACTTTTCTATTAATTTAGAGTGTCATAACCAAACTTTGATATCAATTTCCAACATATTTTCAAAATAATAATAAAAAGAATAAAATATTTAAATTCAATAAAAATAAAAAAGATTAGGAAGTAAAACTATAAATTAGGAAGAAAAGAGAGACCAAAATGATAAAGAGTCAAATACTATAATAGAAGAACATACAAATAAAGAAAAGAAAAATTAAATAAAGAAAGATTCTGACAAAATTGGAAAAATTTTAGAAAGAGATTCTACACGGGTAAGAAAAAGAAATAAATTAATCTTTGACCATAAAATTTCCAAATTAGAAATCATTTTTCAAGAAGAAAACAATATAAAAATTTTCAAATATTATTTTTTCAATTTTAATTTATCTTTCTCTAACAAGAACCCTAAAAATATAAATAGAGGATAAAAAAACCCTAGAAAAAGGAAGGCACAAATAAAAAAAAAACCTAGGTAAGATAAAGAAATAAAAAGAAAAGAAATAAAGGAAAAAAGACAAAAGTCATATGCTAAAAAACCAAAACCTAGTTGCCCTTTTATCTTTTCCTCCCTCACACATTTACTGGCACGTACCATCTTCTTCAGCCTCACATTAATCATCACCACGTAACACAATCATCTACTATTAGCCACCAAACCATTAAATTTTAGATTTTTCTTCTTCAATCAAAACCCAAAAACTTGCTCCCTCTTATAAACTAGAATAACCATATTCACGATCATTGGAAAATCCTAACCACCATAACTAGAAGTTCATCAAATTCCAACAAGTCACTCATAATCATAATCTTCACTACCATCATCCTCACCTTCATACCACATAATCAAATCGAATATCATCCCTTACTCTTACTAACCCACTATCATTCCATTTTCTTTTTGAAATCATGATCAACACTAGCAACAATCACATTGTTTCCCATTAGATCCACTCAATATAGCCACATCATCAATAAAAAAAAGATTAAAAAAAAATTCATTTTCTATCATTTACTCGCAGGTTCAAAGCTGACACACGGAGTATACGCACTCCCCTTATTATTATTAGGTAATCTACCAATGCATAAACATTAATCATTGCCACTACCTTTTTTGTACCTTAAGAGTCTAATTCCACTAGCTTCTGAAGGTCAAATTCAAATCTCAATGCATTAATTCACTTGTTTTGATTAATTTGTAATATGTTGTTGATTTTCTATGTATAGATATTATATTTACATGTATTGATTTGTTTGTGTTGAGAAATTTGTAATACATGATTGATTTTCTATGTATAGACATGTTCATTTGTTTACTATAAGATTTGTGCTTAAATTTTCTTAAACTGTTATGATTATATGGTTTTTTATTTCTCCTTGTATGATGTTTGTTGATCGTCGTTGACTCGAGGATGGTTAAATCCTTAAAAGGATTTTGTCCTTGAGAATTTAAGACTTTGTTGTTTAAAAAATCTAATGTTGTTTTCAAAAAAATATTTTTTTTTATTTTAACCAAAATATCAACTTGAGAATGGTTAAATCGTTAAAAGGGTTCTCTTCTCAAGAAATGAAGAATTTTTTGTTTTTTTAAAATGTAAATAAAAGTATTGTTTTGTTCTATAAATGACCAGAGTATGATAAAAACCTTAAAATGATTATATGCTCGTGAAGTTAAAACTTTACTATGTTCATGAAAAAAATAAAAAATAGAATCGTGTAAACACTTTCATATAAATGTTATTTGATCATTTTTTATGATTATTTAGGTTTTGTAATACGTTCTACCCTACCATTTGAGTGGGTCACCAAGGCCCATCAAGGCCCACTAAAGATAAGTCGAGGTTTTCCGACTCATTTTGACCATAATTAATGAAAGCAGGCTTAACGCCAAAGTTATAATTTATCATCCTCTCGAATCTAATGTCTATATTATAAAAGTGAGGATTTGGCTTTACTATCAAGCTCAACTCTCAATTCACTATATTAGATTTTTGTAGTTTCTCTCTTTAATAACAATCAAGCATATACTAGTTTAGAAAAGCTTTAACCGAAGCATAACTGGTACATTTATTATTAAAAACAAACAAGAACTAGCTAACCTTAGACAAGATGTTTTAAGATGATTTTTATCTTTTCTTTATCATAATCAACTCCTTACATAAAACCTCTACCAGACTAGTTAAGGTTTCTAGTTACCATAAAACTATATGATGACTCTTTTTTTTAACCTATCAAACCTAATCAGTCACTCAAATGTCATATGCAATATGGACAAAAAATAGTGCTCATATGGTGAATGGATAATGATTGGTATTCCATGTAAACATGTGGTCCCTTATGTGCATCACATAAAAATGGCTTTAGAAGATTTATGTTATTCATATTGCATTGTCAAATCATTTAGAAAGACATACAGTAAGGTATTGCACCTATTATTAGAAGCTGAACTAGATCTAAAATAAGAAGATGTAATTTGTCACACCTAGCATGACATTAGGACCTCTTAAATTAGAGGAAAATTTGGGTTGCCACCTAGTAATTAAAGAAAACTAGGAATTCTAAAATAAATATTAACTCTTAAGATTTAAGTAAGGGGTTAGTTATACTTAAAGGAAGATTGATGTCACCCATATTACATTCTTTCAAACAAAATACTACATCTTTTCTATTTATTTTCTCATAAATCTATTCATATATGTCATTAACTGTCTAAATTATTTTATAAGATTATTCATGATTTATTTTAATGTATTTCTAATTATTTATGAAAATTTGATGCTGGTCCCTACAAATAGGACACTCCTTGATTAGATCATTCATGAAAACTTCGACGTCTCTCTCTAAAAATAAAAAACTTGTCAATTAGGTTATTCGTGAAAAAAGCAGCATTCATCCCTAAGAATAGAAGACTCGTCGATTATGTCATTCATAAAAAAAATTGATGTTCGTCCTTACAAATAGAAGACTCGTCGATTAGGCTATTTGTGAAAAATTTGATGTTCGTCCCTAAAAATAAAAGACTTGTTAACTAGGTCATTCATTAAAAAAAAATTGATGTTGATCCCTATAATAGGAGACTCGTTGATTAAGATTGTTGAAAAATCTAAAAAATTTAATGTTTTTCCTTTAAAATAAAAAACTCATAGATTAGGTCATTTCTAAAATGGGTGCTAGATCTCTATGGATGGTAAAAATCAGGTTTTGGCCCCACTCTTTTAAATATATCCAAGATAGGCCTGAAAAAGTGTCACTCCTACTAATTGGGTCTATGTGAGGTCACGTTAAGTCAGTCCAAGTCCACTTATAACAATAAGAATAATGTCATAAAACACAAAAATTAATAACGACATATTTACAAATAAAGATGAGAAAAAGAACAAAATAGTTTTTTTTTTTAAATAAATCATATGAAAAAAATGAACCAAAAGGATAGTGTTAAAGGCACCCTTCAACTCATCGATTCATGTTTAACAAAATAATTTCTTTTGAAAATAAAATCAGGATTCATCAAAATAGCACCATTGTTTTTATTTATTTTTTATTTTATATGAAAACACTTATACCGTATTTTTTAAAATACATTGACATATTTGTGATGCATATTCATACACAAAACGCATCATATTGAAAACACAAATCATATCCGCGAATAAAATTATTAGCACACACATTCAAAATCAAACACACAAAATCATACCAAAAAAAACTCAATATTCAATAACATGTTAAGATCATTCAAAAATTCATTTAAGGTTTAAAATTTACCTTCCAAAGTTGCCAGGATCGCTTGGGAGATGCTGGAAGATGATTGGACTAGAGTAGGTACTAGTAATACGTGCAAGTCATATGCTGGAGAGGGACAATTATTGTTAGGGTGTTGTCTCAAACACCAACAAGGCTAAGAGGTGCATGAATGGATTTTCCATGTGCCTATAAGTTTTATATGGCTTTGTGTATCTGTACATCTATATGGCTTTGTGTGGAAAAATTTATTCTTCTTTCTTGGTGGCTGAGTGTATTTTACACTCAACTTTTGACTTTTTCATGGAGAAAAAGACGAAACATTGATGAAGAAATTGGCATTAGACATTGGTTGTCTAACAATAATGTTCGTTGGTCATTATATCATATCATGATTATTGTGTCATGCACCATTGATGGAGATGGTGGTTAATTGTTGGGAATGTTGTATCCATTAGTGTAAAAATATGGTATTGTTGCCTGCATCCATAAAGTTTATATGAATATTAAAATTGTTTGTGCGTGTATATCTTATTGGGAGAAATTATTAGTGGCACTTAGAAAGGAATTACATATTGGTGTGTGCCTAGTTTGGCAAGGAAAAAAAAAGAGAGAGAGCGATCAAGCTGGTCATGCAGGCACAACCCACACGACCACACCTATATGGCCACAAGGTTTGGCCACATGGGCTAAGCTCACACAACTAGGACAATTTAAAAAAATAATATTATAGTTTTTTTCTTATTTTATCATTTTTCACTCAAATCTTTTAAATATGTGTTTGATAGACTTAACTGTAATATAAACATTTACCTGTTTATGGTTATGCTTGCACATAAATATAACCTTGGCTATGTTTAAATGTTGGCTTTTGTTAATGTTTCTTGTATGAAATTTCTTCATGTAAATTTTTGTCAACATTCTTGCAAAAGAGAGGTGAGTTTAATTTTTGTTTCTTATTTAAAATAAGTAGTCTATTAATAATGAAAGGTGAGTGTGAAAGCAAGTTGGTTTGTATATGTATTTAGGAACGTATTTTTATAGAAAAGTATTCCATAAGTTGTCACGAAGTCTGGAGAAGGATATCTCTCATCCTTTTCTTGAGACAAGTGGTCATAGAGACCTGGAGAAAATCCCCTGATCCTTTTTTGGTGACAAATGGATGTGAAGACCTGAATAATTTTAATGAAAACATACAAAGAGATGAAGATTTTTATGAAAACATGGAGATTTTCATATAGAGATGTAGAAACACTACTGTTTTTTATTTGAAAAGGTTAAAGAGAGTGGAGATATAATTCCAAGAGCTAATTTGGAGATTATGTAATCCCTAGTAGTTCATCAGGTGTGCAAACTTATTTCCTTTTATGCTCAAGTTTTGTATTTTGTTTATAAATTAGTGAAGGTAACCTCTGGCGATTGATCTTTTTATCTTGTTTATTCAAGGCTTGTCATTTCTCAATGTCATGCCCATAATCATGGTGAAAAAAACAAAGTTTATTAAGGTTACATATGTTTTCTCTAATAGTAACTAACACCTTAGTTTGTATGGTGGTCAAATGGGCGGTTAAGAGATCAAGAAATGTCAAGTGATCATGAATGTGTTCTTTAGTGTTTGTTTTAGATGTTTTGGTTAGAGACTTTACTTTGTAGAAACGTGGGTGACTTTGTCCAATTATGCTTCCTTCTTTCACCCTAATATTATTTATCATTGCTAGTTTTACACTTAGTTGAGTCGTGTTAGGAAGTGCATACATGTATTCCCATAATAAGTAATTGTAGACTCCATTGATTAGGGCCTTAGTGGAAATTAGTTTGTGCATATTTTTCATGTTAGGTATTTTCTCGTTAAATCTATGGAGATATGCTCTGATGCTCTCATATTCCAGTTAGGTGATGGTAAAGATCTTTATTGTACTCTTTTTTACTGAGATATTAGTGCTAGAAAAAGAGGTGATCTTAACACAAAAGTCATGAAAGTCAATGATAGAGCCTGGTTTAAGGGTGCAATATTATACCTTAACAGATCCATGAAAAATTATAGGAAAATATTACACATGACATTACTTTTTATTATCACTAATTGTAGAATATTTTTGATATTTTGAATGTATTTCATGGGATCTGTAAGCTGACCTTCACAACGATATATTCTTTGGAATGACAAGTGTGTAAGGAAATCTTTCACCTGGTAAAATTAGTGTTCATTTTTATAAGTTAATCTCGTCTTATGTCAAGGTCTTTTCATTTGGAAACATAGGAGTGAGAGTCAGGAGAGGATTGTTAGAGATTTTTACACATGTGGCTAAAATCCATGGAGGAGTGCTTTTTATGGGAAGAGCAGCTCATTCGGAGAGTGGAAGTATCATGCATACTTTGTATGTCATTCTGTCTCATTCCTTCATGAAACTAAAATTATCTTTATACACCTGGTGCATATAATAGAGTTATATAATGAATTTCTTATTGTATGGCTACAACAACATTATTAAATACTTGCACTTGATGAGTGAGTTATTGAAAATCCAAGGGAGCTGGAGTCCTTGTGGTAAGAAGATCAGTTAATCTCCTTTGTTATAAAGTTTCATCGACCATGAAAAGAGTTTTTGTGAGTAGTAAAAGGAAATGAATTGGGTTTTTGTTAGTTTCCCACAAACTGTGCAACCAATAAAGTCATGAAAAAACTTCACATAAAAAACAGGTTTTTCTTGGCTAGCTACGTCTTAGGTGAGGTTATTATTGGAAAAATAAAAAAATCAATCCCTTGTGGGAACATAGAACATTATGATGCTTACATTAGTTGAGGTGTGAAGAGAGAATAATTTACTATAAAAGAGAAATAAAAGTGAAAGTTAAGAGTGTGTATCTGTTAGTTTTATACGGCTATGTGTGTTTCTATACTAATATAGATTTCTATGGAAAAATCTCTTCTTGTTCTTGGTGGTTAAGTGTGTTTATACACTCAGCCGTAGACTTTTTTCAAGAAGAAAACATTATTGGTGGAGAAATTAGTGTTAGAAATTGGTTGTGAAGCTGATAATTCATTGGCTAGCAATGGTGGTCGTTGATCATCATGTCATGTTATGGTTATTGTTTCATACACCATTGGTGGAGATGATGATTAACTATTAAGAATGTTGTAGCTATTGATGTAAAAATGTGGTGTTATTGACAAAGATGCATAAAGTTTATGTGCACAGAAAAATTATGTGCATGTGTATCTTGCATAAAGAGAAATTGTTAGTGGCATTCAAGGAAAAAAAAAACACATAGAGGTTTGTGTCTAGTTTGGCTAGGAAGAAAAAAGAGAGAGAAAAAAGAGAAAGAAAAAATAGAAAGAGAAGGTAAAAACAGAAATAGAGAAGAATGAGTGAGTAAGTTGATCGCATGGGCTTGGCTCATGTAACTATAATATCTTGTCATGTGGACTTGGCTCACGTGACTAGGATAATGTTTTTTTGAAAAATTATAATTATTTTATTACTTCATATTTTGTTATTCTAAATATACCTATATTTAAAAATGAAACACCAAAACTTTAACATATTAAGGCATTTCAACGTAGAATAATATAACAAAATTTGTTTATAAAATGTCTCAAATGTTGTGAGTTTTGAAGTTACATTAACAAGGAAGGATTAGTCTCAAAATCTTAGTTAAATTTGGTATGTGTATATTTATTTATTTTACAGCCTAGCTTTGTTTGAAATTTATTAATGATATGATATCATTTTATGACAAAAAAAAAAATCTGCAAATACCTTTGTTTTTCTTAGGCGCGGACCTACGCTTATACATCATCATAGTTGGTAGTAAATGGCTCAACAAGTTGCCGTCACCACACATGTGGAAAAATCACTTTATATATATATATATATAAAGTGATTTTTCCACATGTGTGGTAAAGTGATTTTCGCAGTAAGTGGAGGGGTCTTTTCCACCACAAAAAGTGAACATCACCACAGGGATCCTGCACGGCTGGACCAACTGATCCGTGTTCGTCTGCATTTCTTCATGACTCCAATTTTATTTACTCAAACAATATCATCAAATTCCATCGCGGTTTTTTTTAATAAGAATCTGTTTATTTTTATATTTAAAAAATTAATTTTTTTATTTTTAAATTTTAAATTAATTTTTTTAATATTTTTATATTGTTTTAATTTTTAAAATTATCTGGAAAAATTATAGTATCAATTAACATAGATGTTGATCTAATAATAGTAACCACCATTAAATAAATAAAAAAAAACATAATTCTCTAAGGCCCTGTTTATTTGCTGGAAAGTAGTTTTTTTTGGAAAGTGAATTCCGGGGAAAGTGAATTCCGGGAAAGTATTTTCCGATGTTTGGTAGTGTAATGAAAAATAAGTTGGAAAACACTTTCCAGTGTTTGGTTATGTTATGGAAAATGAGCTGGAAAATAACTTATTAATATTTTATTTTATTTTCAAGTTTATTAAAATAATGAGGAACAAATCTTACAAATTAAAAGGTTGAATGGGAATGAAATTGAAAAAAAAATATAATTTCATAAATTATCTCAGATAAAATAAATAATAATCAAAATAATAGAGATCAAATAAAAAAAATTGAAAGATGAAGAAATTAAAATAATAATAATTAACATTTCATAAATTATTTCAAATAAAATAAGTAACAATCAAGAGAATGAGGACCAAATTTGATAGATAAAAAATTTTAATAGAAAAATGATAAGGAAAAAGCAAATAGTAATTATAAAATAAGGATCAAAGTTAATATAAAAATTAAATTTTAAAAGATAAAATTAAAAAATAAATATTCAAAACAAAATATATATATATATATATAGCAATCAAAAGTTTGAGGATCAAATTTGATATAATCAGTAAATAATGACATTTCTAAATTTTTCATAACTTACAGAAAGTGTTTTCCGCCTAAATTTTCCAGGAAAACACTTTCCTGAAAATCAAGCCAAATTTTCCTTTGACTAGAAAGTGTTTTCCCTTGACCAACTTTTCTAATGACAAACAAACACATGAAAGTTTGAAAAGTAGTTTCCCGGAAACCACTTTCCGGAAAACAAACACAGCCGAAAGGGAAAACATTTTCCTGGAAACCAAGTCAAATTTTCCTTTGACTGGAAAGTGTTTTTCGTTGACCGGAAAGTATTTTTTATTGACCATCTTTTCTAATGGCAAATAAATATAAAAAAATTTTAAAAATAATTTTCTGAAAATTACTTTTTAAGAAACAAACGGTGGCCTAAAATACCCACAGTTTATTAAATCAAATTTAATAATATTTATATTATATCTATTAATTTAGCATGGACCATTGCTTTACTTGCTTTGCTCGCAACAGACAATGGAACAAACAAAAGGAAAGTTACCTACAGTTCGTACACCTGCTACCTCTCTATTGGTTTTAAAATAGTACGACCTTAAATTAATTGCAAATAACACGTGATTTGTAAGAGAGGGTATGGTCCAGGGTATGGTCCAGGTTCCCAAACACGTCTATTTCCTTTGTTTTAAAAATATATCCTGGGAATGAGTGTTTTTTATTCAAAAAAATATATATATTTTTAATATTAGTACTTCAATTAAAATTAATTATTTTAAAAATTTAAAAATTTTCAGAAACTCAGATGAACTGCAATAACATACGAGACGTAAGCATGGCCCGGGAAGGAGCAACAGAAATAAATATTTTATGCCAAGTAAATAAAACTCATCTTTGGCCCAAGAGAAAAAAAACAAAACAAAACAAAAACACCTCTTCTTGTGGCAATTGGCTTGATTCTACCAGACAAAAAATGTTAACATGGGAGTGTGTGTGTACATACATAACATGGGGGTATATCTATACATATGCAATAATCAACAACATAAATTTATATATATATAAATAGTAGTCATGGGCCCACTGCCATCCATAATAGCAAGTTAGGTTTCCTTTCAAGTCATGTACACTTGCAGCGCTATGAGCATGGGGAGCAGCAAAAAAACGTGAAGAAAATTATGTCCAAACACTTTTTAGGGTCAAGATTCCAGTAATGTTGAAAAAGGGATGATTGCATCATTTATTCCATAAACACATAATTTGGAGGTAGACATGGAAAATAGAGAATAGAAAACAAGCAAAACAATCGGCTTTTGATCATGATATATTTATATAATATGAACAGCCATAACCATGATCTTTACTGTTATTCTAGTCTTCCAAGAAGAGCAGATTTCAAGGCCTCTTCGGTTCTCAGTCCATCAGGAACCCTAACTACCACATCTTGGAGCATAAGCTCGTTAACACAGGACATACTAGCATGGTGAACCTGAAACTCCAGTTCACGGAGTGCACACATTAACCTGGAAGCTGGATAGTTCACATTCTCCGATTGGACTCTAATCATTGCATCATTACCCACAAACTTTACCTCAACTTCAAGTGCAAACCCAGCGCCACCAGCACTATTCGGCCTGCAGGCTGATTGGTCCACAGAAGTGGTGGTGCTTTGATTGTCCAAATTATCGGCAACTTCCAATTTCACTTTCTTGGATTCCCTTTCTAGTTGTGACTCTAATTCATCAACCTTCGCCTTCAATTCATTGATGTAGGATACAGCATCAGATAATAGTGATGCTTTGTCCATTCTAGACACGTTTGGGACCACCGCACGCAGCGCGTAAAACCGGTGGTTCAACTTCTCTCTCCGCTGCCTCTCAGCCTCTACATGGTTCAGTGGGGCGTCTCTGCCCAGGCCAGGCTTTCTCCCTCTTTTCTTTGGAATTCTTTTCTCCATATGCATAGCAAGTAGAGGAAAGTCCGAGTCTGAATGCTCTGAGTTCAAATAAGACAGGCCTGGTTTATTAGCGTTACGTTTATTTGCTTCTTCTGTTTCATGAGCGTGCTTCTGTTCACGATCAACTGCACAATCTTCTTGAAGTCCAGCTATTATGCCCATATCCGCAAAAGAAATGCTCCTGTCAAGAAACTGGGTCGGTTCTTCACTGGAGTTATTAGGGCCTTTGGGCACCAAATAAGCGCTAAGATCTGACCCAAAAAGAGACTTGGCTTGTTGAACAAGACCCCAATTTTCTCTGATCACAGAAGAGGATCCTAATTCAAGAACCCCACACGATGTAGGTATGCAAACCAGGGTCTCAATGCCATGCATTTGTGCTTCTTTGACTCTTTCACAGTTGTAGAATTGAAGTTCATGGCCACCAGTTAACCAAATCAAAGAACCAGTGGTATAAGCTTTGCCAAGGATGCCATCTCCAGGTGAGAAAGATCGAGTAAGGGACATGACATAGAACCACTCAGAGTCGGTAGCATCGTTACCATCCATCAGAGACATATCAAGATCGTGACATTCACCGATCAGGGATTGGATTCCCTTCATCATGACCCTTTTCCTCTCGGAGTTTGATATCGTCATGCGGCTATTGCTGAAGGTGTTTGGTTTGGGAGAAGTATCTTTAGAGCCTTGAAAATGGCCATCACCCCAGCCTAGGAAGATTCGGCCGCTGTCATCGTTTGATGTTTGCCAAAATATGGCATAAGACCACCAATCTGGTTGGTTTTGGACTATGAATTGAAGCCTTTGTTGGAGAGTCGGTGGGGTTTCTTGGGATAAGGAGACCGGTGAAGATGATGAAGATGGAGAAATAATGAGTTCCTCCATGTGGATTCTACCAGCTGCGCCGAGGAAAAAGTTTTAGAGAAAGAAATAGGATTGATCAGAAATAGGAGAGGTGGGTTGAAAAAGAGGAGACACTTTTCTTTTTAAGCACGGAGTGGAAGAGGACTTGCCCAGGTCATGAGTAAATTAACATTTACATTATCAATTGATAAATAAATAAACTAATTCTTCTTAGTGCTATACTGTACACCTCGGATTATAATAGTATTTTTTTTTATTATATCCTTAGGTGCATTATTTGTAAATTTTTTAGTGGTCTCTTATATTTGTATATTCTTGATAATTAAAGCTTCCAATCAAATTTACTAACATGATTAGAAGCTAACTAGATATGTTGCATGAGTGTAATAATTTTTTTATTTAGAAAAAGTGATAGGCAAAAACATAATTTGAATTTTAAGTAATTGGTTTAAGTGGTAATGTAAATAATACAACAAAAAAAACAACAAAAAAACAATAAATAAAAAATTAACAAAAAAAAATAAAAAAGAACCACACTCGAGTCTATTCGAATTATCAAACAACTTAATGCAAACCTAATTAAAGGAAAATTGCAAAAAAAAAAAGAATAAACTTTAAAAAAAAGCAGAAAACATCAGCTTAAAACAAGAGGGAAACCAAGCGAATTTTAGCGAACCTCCTAAATTTCGTCTAATTTTAAAAATTAGCAACTTATTAAATAAAAGACCCGAGTTCAATCAAGAAACTTAAATATCATCCAATTTAATTTTGAATGATAGAATCGTTGCAAAAATATTAATAAAAAACTTGCAAAATAAAAGGAACAACAAAAAAAGAATGAGAAAAAAATATAACAGAAAAAAACTTTATGAGGATGAAATTTGAAAAAACAAATGATCCCAAACAAAAAAAATTATGATTAAAAGAATTAGGACCAAACTTGAAAGATTAAAAAATCATAGGGGTGAAATTGAAAATCATTTGTAATATGATGGATTATTTATAGATTAGAAAATAATAGGGGGTGAGATGGAAGAAACAAAAATTATTGAGGGCTAACCCAATAGAATGAAACCGAAAAAAATAACAAAACAAAAGTTAGAAAAAAAAAGATAAAAAATAAGAAAACATCAATTTACAAAAAGAGAAAAAAAAGAGGACAAACTCGGCAAGCCTCTTAACCCTGGTTTAATCTCTAAAAGTCACATCCTGAGAAATCTTTGACTCGGATTCAATTAACAAGCATAATTCTCAATCAATTTAATTTTAAAAGATGAGATCGGTAAAAAAAATATTAATAAAAAAACCTCGTAAAGCAACAACAAAAAATGAGAATAAAATTTGATAGGAAAAACCCAAGAATGATGCAATTTTATGGAAAAAAATTAAAAAAACAATCACAAATAAAATAAATAGCAATTAATAAAAAAGAACCAAATTTTAAAGATTAAAAAATTATAGGGGGTGAAATTGAAAATATTTGTATAAATCAAGTGAACCCGGGAAAACATCATAAACCTAGTCAAATCTTAAAAAGCTCGAATCCTGGGTCTGGGTCAAATAAAAAAGTTTATTATGAGCAAATTTAAAAATATTGATTTTAAAAACTTGTCAAAGTAAAAAAATCAGCAATTAAAATAATATACATTAAATTTGATAAGAAAAAAAACAAAGGATGATGAAATCATAAAATAACACAAATTTAAAAAAATTATCTCAAATAAAAACTTCTCAAGGCCAAAAAATTAACAATAAAAACAACATGGATTAAATTTGACAGAAAAAAAATAAGGAGAGTGAGATCGCAAAATAGAATCAATTTAAAAAATAACTCAAAATGAAAAAATAACAATTAAAAAAATAAAAATCAAATTTGAAAAATAAAAAATTTTAAGAGTGGTGAAATTGAAAAGACACCAATTTTATAAATTATTCAACATTAAAAAATATATAATAAAAAGAAAAGGAATCAAATATAAAGAATCAACAAATTAAAGGGTTATTCTTGAATTTTAAAGGGGTTGGCGGGGAAATCTAGGTGAATAGAGAAAGAAGAAGAGGGGGAGATGGCCGCCTATGCCAAACTGCCATGAATAACAGCACACGTGTCATCTCATTTGGTGCGGTCGCCGAGACCTTCCAAACACCACTTGGAATACGACGTTTAGTGGTTGGACAGTGCAGGGGCATTTTGTTTTAATTATATTTAATAAATATAATTTATAACAATGTTCCTTAGGACTCTTAAATTTACAATAAAAATAAAGTAAAATGACAAAAAAGAAGAAGATATTAGGTGAGAGTTTAACTAGTTTTTTCTTAAAAGATATCAAAGTAATCACATTATTCTATAAAAAAATAAAAAAACAAAAATACCCTTGAGGAATAGGCATCTAATGATTTTATTTCAGGGTTGAATGAGTAATTTTATTATATATTTAAAAATGAAATTACTATCCTAACGCCATATAATTCACAAAATACAAGTCATGGTGAAAAGACCATTTCATCCCCGAAGCCAAGTTAAAAGATTAAATGATTAAGGGGTAATATAGGAATTATACTATTGAAATGAAGAGTAATATGTGAGCTTATGAGTAGAGTTGAGCACAAAACAAATAGCTTGGCTTTTATTAAATTCATGCAAAAAATTGTATTTTTTATCTATATATTCTCTACTGATTTCTATTTTGATTTTTTTAATTTTTTTATTCAAAACTTTATTTTGCTAGAAAATGTAGATTGAGCAAATTTTTTTTTAAAAAAAAATTGGGATGTTTTTCTATTTAAAACCAATTAAAGGTTGGTTTGAGGTTAAAGATGGATGTATTAGGGTTTGTAGAGTTTTTTTAGGTATTTTCAAGTGTAAATGATTGAAAATAGGTTTTTTGTTTTTAAATAGCGGGTACTCTTAATTTCTTTATTGAGTCCGCTACTCGTTTCAAATAGCAGACTCAATCAAGTTCCCCATGGCAACATGAAAATAGTGTATTGTTCTTATATGTTTTTAATATATTTGTATTAAAATTATTAAAACATTATTTTTCTATTATAATATATTTTTATGATTATAATGAGCTTTTATCCATAAAAAATAAATATTATGGTAAAAAAATCCAAAATACTTTGCATTAATAATATAAAAGGGTTTTTAATTAAAGAGATATATTTTTTATCTATTTTCAAATCGTCTAATTTTTTTTATATTTATATTTTTTTGTTGATAAACAGAGATTAACAACTTTTTTAAAACATTTTGTTTTTTTGTGAATATCATCCTTGACTTATTTGTTTGTATTAAACGCACACATTACGTTTCAATTCACAATTAAAATCAAAACACACGTTAACATTAACTAGCAAGCTAGCTAGTGGATACAATCACTTCTCACCACAAAAGGACTAGCGCAAGAAGGGAGAAAGTCCGCCAACTTGGTAAGATACAAACAAATTTGGTTATTGATATATATTTTATTTTAATTTTATTTTAAAATTTAATTTAATTTAATTTTTATATTAATTTTGATCCTTATTTTAATGATTCTTATTTACCTTTCTTTTATTATTTTTTTAATTGAAATTTTTTATCTATCAAATTTGATCCTCATTCTTTTGATTGTTACTTATTTTATTTGAAATAATTTATGAAATTATAATTATTATTATTATTATTTTAATTTCATCATCTTTTAATTTTTTTTATCTGTTAAATTTGATCTCTATTATTTTGATTATTATTTATTTTATTTAAAATAATTTATAAAATTAGATTTTTTTTCTCAATATCATTCTCATTCAACTTTTTTATTTGTAAGATTTGTTTTTTATTATTTTAATAAACTTTCAAAAAAATATTAATAAGTTATTTTTCAGTTTATTTTTCATAATATTATCAAATATCAAGAAATAATTTATTTTTTAAAAATTTATTTTAAAAAAAATTACTTTCCAATAAAAATTATTTTTCGATAAATAAATATGGATAAAATAAACAAGTAATGGTTGGTGTTGGTGGGGCCATAGTGTCTCGAATTAAATTATTTGATGTGTCAGCGTTGGACATTACTAGCACGTGAACGGAGAGCGATAGGCTCAGTGAACTTATTTTCGGAGTCCATTTTCAAGTTTAATCGAAAAAGAAAAATGAAAAGTCGTGGAATAGTACATACTACATACATAGGATAGGCCCTCCAATCAAAAAGCGAACGGGGTTTATGAGGCCCGTTCCGCCGTATCAATCCTGTTGTTCGTCCTTTCCTTCCAATGTTTTTCTTACAACAACATTATTCTAGAGGTTATTTTTTAAAGTAAATTATTAAGAGTGTAAAATTACTGTGGGTGAAATGTTAATGATATTCGGTACAACTTAAATCAAATCTATATTTAAATTAAATTAAGTTCCTGAAAAATAAGAAATTAAATATTCACTTAAGAGATTAATATGTATAAGAATGTGATTGTGATTGTTTTTAAAATATTTTTTACTCGGAAATATATTAAAATAATATTTTTTATTTTTAAAAATTATCTTTACTATCAATACATCAAAATGATTTAAAAATATTAAAAAAAATTAATTTGAGAATTTTTTTTTAATTTTTTTTAAAAATTTAAAACACAAAAAGAAATAGCTCAAAATCTTCCAACCATATAATTTGTGCCACGTACAAATGGAGGGCTGATCCCTTACCCTCCACATATAAACATGCCACTGATGTGTTGTTCGACTCCCCTCCACACGATCACCTGTGAAACTCTTCTAAACTCAGTGAGTTATAGAGAGAGAAAGAAGTAGCTAAGAATTCGGTTTTTATTTTATTCTTGTTCTTTGGATTATGCCTTTTCCATTTTCTATGTTGAATTAGAAAGAAAAAAAAACGTGGGTCTTTGTTTTTACGATGATCTTAGCAATATTTTTTTTATTAATATGTGTTCGAACCAGCTTGCGTGTATTTTGACTAATCTCACGGACCCTAAAATTAATAATCATATAAGTCTTTAAATACTATCATAATAGTAAATACCTAATAAACAAATTTTTTAATTTCAAACTATAATCATTAGGCTATCTATTAAATAATTTTTTTTAAAAAAAAATTGTTAACTGGGGTCGTTAATTAAGTTCAGTTTAATGGAAAATCGTGCACTCGCTTCTTGATTTTGAAGCTTAAAAATGTTCAATTATTTACTTTGTTTTATTTCTCTTTTTCTGTTTTTTTGCATTCCAGTTTTTAGAATATGCGAGGAATTTGTATAATGAGGGATATGTGTCAACTACTCATTGGCTGTTGTTAGGTTTACTGACACCATCTGATCAACCTTACAGCGCTCTTCAACTGATAGATAACAAACAAGCCATCATCTATATGGTGCTCGGGAAGTTCACTTAAAAGTTATTAAATCTAGCTGGGGGTTTTATCTAGTTAAGAATTTAGATCTTGTGTTGCAATGGTTAATTCAAGTAAACTTATAAAAATTAATTTTTTTTAAGGTTTTAATATCTATATGAAAAGGCTAAAAAACATTTTAATTAAATATAAATTATATATAATTATCTTATAAGAAAAAGTTAAGAAACAAATATAGATAACTCACATTAAAAAATAAAAAAACATATTATATTAATGGATATGAGGATATAAACAGTAACTATAGTATTTCATATAGAAAAGTTAAGAAATATTTCATGAGAACATAGGTTATAAAAAAATATATGAGATCAAATATTTACAAATTAACTTTATATTTTTTGGGTTTATTAAACATAAATGTTAAAAAAAAAAGGCCAGGTGTTCCTCGGGTTACACCGAGCTTCCCGAGTTTCAAGTTGATCAGGCGGGTCACTCAGGTTTTATCGGGTTAATTACAAACCTAAATTTAAACTATTTAAAACTCATCCAAGACCCCAGGTTACCTGGGTTCTAAATCCCAGGTTAACCCGTGAGGTCGGGCCAAGTTTTATACATATGGTTACTAGCACCTTTTTTTCATGTAGAAAAACTAATGGTACTAAATTGATGCGAACATGCATGTAGGAAGATTTTAGTCTTGTCATATGTTTGAGATAATGATAAAGATTATTTTTTAAAATGATTTTTATTTAAAAATAAATTAAAATAATATTTTAAAATTTATTTTCAATGTCAGCACGTCAAAACAATCTAAAAATATATAACATGTTTTTCTAAAATCATAATTCATAACACAGTGGTTGCACAAATACACACTTTTAAAAAAAAATATTTTAAAATTTTCAAGTGTTTATTGGTCTTTATGTTTTTAATTTTTTTTTATGTTTTCATATTGTTTTAATGTACTGATGTTAAAAATAAATTTTAAAAAATAAAAAAAATAATATTTTAATGTACCATTATTAAAATAAAAAACATACCCTTGATCAATTAGTTAAACGTGGGATGATTTTGTAACTTTTATCTTTGTTAATAATACGATAATCACACGCATAAAAAAAAATAGACCGCATATCTCATGCCCGAAAATAGAAATGGGATAAAAAATGGGTTCCACGTTGAGTAATTTTATGTTTGCCAATCAGCCACGAGTATCCCATGGACGTATCAATACTATGTATGAAATGACTAGTTTTAGTACTAGTTTCGAAAAGGTGGTCTTATATTCTCATAACCGGACCGGAAATGTCTTAAAGGCTAAACTGAAGCATTAACACGTAATTGAAAGTGACATTTAATTTTAATTAATACTAATTATTCAAGAGGTCGATGGGTTTGTATTCTGATTCCTCTGATATTTTCACCTTTGACGTTTGAAAACCGGAATGTGTTGTTAAAAATTCCGAGACCATAAAATAAGCACGTGGTAAATGT
Organism: Populus x sibirica; assembly: GCA_019202695.1. NCBI lineage: Eukaryota > Viridiplantae > Streptophyta > Magnoliopsida > Malpighiales > Salicaceae > Populus > Populus x sibirica. Next base: position 593,566 of record JAGMVL010000052.1, on the reverse strand, counting down.
TTACTATCATCATCTTTATTTGCTGTCCACCTCTCCCACTTGCTATATAGCTTTGAAAATTAAGTTTTGTTTGATATCGATGGGTTTGTTTATTACAAAAGTCGTTTAGTGATTTTTTGGATTCGACTATTTTTTATTTTAAAATAATTTTTTTAATTTATGTTTTGAAATTTTTTATAATATTCATGTTGTAACTAGTAGTATTTTAGTAGTTATCTTATAGAATCCACTTTGAAGAAAAAAATAAATATAAATGAGAAAGAAATAATAAAATTTATGACCCATCAAAAATTATAAGAATATTTTTTACCTAGTATTTCTTTCTTTTACTTGTAATTATTCATGCTTGTAACTGGTTAAATCTTGAGCACCATAAATTTTCTGAAATTTTTTTATTTTAGATATTTGCGCATTAAAATAATTAAACTAGTAGTATTAAAGTGTTTTTCATTTATTTTGGGTGGAAAATACTTAATAAAAGTTGTGAAAAATTTAGAAATGTTATTTTCTAACTCACTTTTAATGACATCGCCAAGCACTAGAAAGTGTTTTCCAACTTATTTTTATAATACTACCAAACATAAAAAAATAATTCACTTTCCAAGAAAACCACTTTTTAAAAAGAAACTACTTTCCAACAAACAAACGAGGCCTAAAATTAATTTATTTTTACTCATCTTTTGGCTCTCCCGTTGGAGATGCCCTAAATATTTTGTTATTTCTCATTATAATTTGTGAAGAGAGAGGAGAGAGAACAAAAAAGAAAAAATTATGGAAGTACATCTAAGCTTCAATTATGATACTATTAGTATCATGAAAAAAATTTTAACTAGACAAATCCAACAACATCAATAAATGTCATCAACGATGAATGAAGAGAGTCATACTTGTCATCAAAGACAAATAAGTTATTTGCCATCTTTAGATAGAAAACATGACACACTTGGGTCATTGTTCATGACATTTTTTGGTGTTGTTGGATTTATCTCGTTAAGATATTTTTTTATAATATCGTTGATGTCTTAATTGTAGTTTTAGTGTGCCTTTATAATTTTTTTTAATATATTTTTGTTTTTTTATCTTCTCATATGCGATTGATTTCATAATTTTTTTGAAATGTTATGTTTTTGAATAAAAAAAATTAGACTATAAAATAGGCATGTGATAAATGATTACTATCATCATCTTTATTTGCTGTCTGACTCACCCACTTGCTATATAGGTTTTGAGAATTAAGTTCCATGAAAATGACGAGTGGAATATCTTTTAGAATTACTAGATAGAACAAGATTTCTTTCAGATAGACCAAGATCGATGAAATCATGTTCACTTTACAAGCAAATTAATCATAATTACAAGAGTTTTTTTTGGGTGTATTGCAAAAGTTCAAGTCGCCTTCATGTTCTGACAAGCGAGGAGGTCCTTAAAAAACAAGGATAATGGTTCGGCCGTAGGCGTATTATTGTTAATTAACCTGATGATCTCAGTGAGTTATCATATCCCCAGTCCTAAAGCTCTCTTTATTTGCTGGAAGTTGTTTTTATTTTTAAAAATAAATTTTGAAAAAAGTAAATTATTTTTTTATATTTGATAGTGTAATGAAAAATAAGTTGGAAAACATTTCTAGTATTTGGTTGTGTCATGGAAAATGAGCTGGAAAATAACTTATTATTGTTTTATTTTTTTTCAAGTTTTATTAAAATAATGAGGAACAAATCTTACAAATTAAAAAGTTGAATGAGAATGAAATTGAAAAAAAATATAATTTCATAAATTATCTGAAATAAAATAAATAATAATCAAAATAATAGAAATCAAATTTAAAAAATTGAAAGATGAAGAAATTAAAATAATAATAATTAACATTTCATAAATTATTTCAAATAAAATAAGTAACAATAAAAAAAATAAGGACCAAATTTGATAAATAAAAAATTTCAATTAAAAAATCATAAGGAAAAAACAAATAACAATTATAAAAATGAGAACCAAAGTTAATATAAAAATTAAATTCTAAGGGATGAAATTGAAAAACAATTAAAAGTTTGAGAACTAAATTTGATATGATCAGCAAATAATATGACATTTTTAAATTTTCACAACTTCCGAAAAGTGTTTTCCACCCAAAATAAAAGGAAAACACTTTCATGGAAATCAAGCCAAATTTTCTTTTAACTAGAAAGTATTTTCCGTTGACTGGAAAGTATTTTCTATTTACCAACTTTTCTAATGACAAACAAATATAAAAAAATTTGAATAATGATTTTTTAGAAATTAATTTTCAGAAAACAAACACACTCTAAATTTTTCAAAAAACAAACAACTCTAAATAGAGTTGCCTGAGTAACTGTGCCAGATCCAATCCCAGTTCCGTGAGTGGTAATGGCAAACATTGGATTTGATTAAAGCAATTCAAATTAATAAAAAAAAAATATGAACATGAAAAAGAAAAGGAAAAGGAAAAAGAATAGAGTTTTTATTAATTATTATATTATGAAGTGTTTAATTAATCTAAATTTAAAGATATTGTATATAAATTAAATTAAAAATATTATTTTATTTTTAATAAATATAACAAAATAAATATATATTTCTTAACCACAACAACATTAACTGCATGCCAATCTTGGCAAGTATATCTCGCATTTTGGACCCGATTGAAATAAGAATAATTGCTTCTTGGTAGTGCACAAAAAATAATAATATAAAAAACATTCTTTTTGTTTGGGCCAATCTTCTCCCTCGCCCACTTCTGACTCATCTCCAAGGTGGTTTAATATTTGTCTAAAATACACATCTCAATTTTATTTTATTTTCAAGTTGTAAGGAGTTGCACATCAACCGCTAGTGCACACCCAAATTTTTTTGTACAAGCAAGTCGCGCACTTGCTGATGTGTAGTAATTAGCCTAGGGTTTATGGATCCGATTGACAAATAAAAATGCTTCAATAAACTGTTCAAACATGAAGTTTGACTTAAAATAGATATAATTTTTTATTTGATTATTGAATTGAATTTAAATTTTAGAAGTGTATTCCTAACAAAAAAATAAAATAAAATTGAGCTTGTGCGAAGGTTTTTCTCCCATTACAAGCCTGTTCGCTATTCAGATTCTTCAGACTTCATTCCAAAGACCCTTAAAATTTCCTTCGAAGTATCAGATAGTATTTTCAACTTTTTTTCTTGTTGATTTTGTATTTTAACTTTATTGTTTTTTCTTATTGATTGTTTCCTTGTTATTATTGCCGAACAAGATTTTTTTTTTATAGTTGTTGTTGTAAGATTTTAGGATTATAATCCCAAAAATATATTTTAGGATTATAATAGTCAAACAATACAAAAAAACAATGAACAATTGTTGATATCTGAGAAAATACTTTAACAATCTATAATAATCTATAATATTTTGTGAAAGAAATAATAATGTTTTTTCAACATGATTTAATTTTTTTATTAATATATTTTAATTTTATACCTAAATTCATCAGCATCTCACTGCAAAATAGATATTATGGCTTGTTAAAAAAAAGGTTTTATTTTAATGCATAAGATCTAGAGTTCAATACCAATAAAAAGCTTTTATTTTTCTTAAGATTTTTTATGTAATATGTGGTGTGTTGATCTTGAATTGGTTTAATTGATCAAATCAAAAATTTAGACTTGTTCTTACTAAATTAATTATGTAAACGACCTAATCCTGAGAGGTAGCTTAACTAGTCAGGTCTTGGATATGCTCTTCAATGGTCATGGGTTCGAATCCTCTTAGGACAACTGGAGGCTTACATGGTCGTTAACTTCAAGACCCGTGGGATTAGTCGAGGTACACATAAACTGACCTAGACACTCATGTTAATCAAAAAAATATTATACAAACGACCCATTACTTCAAAACAAATCAGTCCAAGATCCGACTCACTGGTTAGTAATCAAATTGATCAGTTCCATCCGGTTATGATAATAATGGTTTCTATTGGTGTACATTAGATGGGTCTCATTTGCAACAAGCTATGCTTAGGGCTCAAATTAATCATTTCGTTAAAGATGGGAACTTGCGAGCTGGTTCCATTATTCAGTCGAATCATCTGGTTTAAAAGAAAATTCCCCTCTAGCTATTACGAGAGAGAGAGAGAGATAAAATAAAAATATATGCAAAAAGATATTATTTTATTTTAATTATTTAATTATTTATTTTATGATCGAACCGACAGGATAACGATGGTTTAGATTGGTTTTATCAGATGTTCGCAACAAGCTATTCTCTAATATATGAAATTTGAATAATATATAGAAGGGCCTAAGTAATTGTATTGGCAATAAAGATATCTTATTAATCAAACCTTATAATAGAGGAACATATATAGGATACAATCAACACTTGGAATTTTTATTGAAGAAGTACAAGAAGAGCTACCCTTTTAAATTATTTTTTTTCTCGATAACGTAAATTTAACTAACAATAATATAAAAATAGGAGATATGGCAAACAGAATCTCTTGCTAAATATGGTCGTACCTCCCAAAACTAAGTTAAATGGAATATATTCTTTATTTATTTCAAATAAATTTACGTTCTAGATTGAACATTGAAGGGCCCCACATATAATTTCGTCCCTTCTTGTGCATGGATATTTTATTGGCTATTTACAATCTAATCACTTATTCAGTTTGATTTGGATTTAATTGATAGATTATTATAATTTTTATATTTAAAATAAAATAATTAAATTTAATTATATTATTAAAAAACTATTAAGTTGAATTAGTAATCTTGATTATTTTATATTAAATTTATAAATTATTGTTTTTACAAAAAAAACACCTTTTTATTAATGTAAAATTAAAATCTATAAATTATTTTATGATATAGAAAGAATTGCCCGGTGTACCTTTCTAATGAATAATTTAATATTGTGACAATTATTATAAATTAAAAAAATGACACTTTCATTATCCCAGCAAACTAAAATCAGAAAGTAAGATATTGGAATATAATCATTAATTACACATCTAGTGATTGCCCATTGAAACAATTAAGAAGTCAATCCTAAATAAAAACTTATTGGCAATCTCTTAAACATATCTAAAATGAGGGGCGAGTTTTAAGAACAAGGTGTGCACCTTCTCCTAGCTTCTTGATCATAGCTGCAAAGTTGTTGGTAGCGGGTAATATGCTTTCAGAATTATATATATATATAAACTGTAATTTATGATTGCTCCTCCCAACATGTCTATTGGGGTTATGTTATGTATCAATTCCTAGCTCAGATAATAATATTTCATGCTTGGTGTTGATCTTCCTTGTTGATTGAAGAAATTGAATCCCTTTTTCCTTGTATATTTTCTCCATAGCCACGTGATTTCGAGTTTCCACTTCTAGGTTACATGCTCCTAGCTAGTATTTGTTTCACATTAGAAAACATGCAAGGCCTAACAGAGTTATCCCCGTATCAGTCCCAGAAGCTACCATTTAGCCTTAACAGAGTCATTTTGATTTGGAAGCCTTTGACAGTCTTATTTTCCCACTTCTCAAGCAATTTCTTAAAGCCAGAAAACCAAAGCTTATGTTGAAGAAAAGAAGGAGACGTTAAAGAGAAGTTGGAGGGTTTTTAGAGGAAAGAAAGATGAATATTTTTTAAATAATATTTTTTTTAGTTGGAATTACCACAAATTAGGGGGTCTCCTCTCTAATTCTTTTTGTTTATTTGTTATGATTTGAATTTCATTTGGAATTCAAATTGATATCCAAACACGTGAAGTGAAATGATTTACCCTTTGAAATCGAATTCAATTACAAGTTTCAAATAGTAATTAGAAGATTTTGAATGATCGAATGAGGTGATATCTCACTTTGGTTGACAATAACAGAAGCTATTCTTTAGGTGGACAAGGTGGAATGCCACTTGAGTTGGTTACGTCATTTAGCAGAATCTGGACAAGATGAAGCAGCAAATCATTCGAGATTGAGAACTAGTTGAAAGTGCCCAGGATTTTTCCAGGTGCATACATCTAGCTTTTCTTTCACTTGATTTTTTTTAATTTTAATTGTGGTTATGATCAGCTTGTGCGTTTCCGTAGATATAAGTGTTTAACAGTGTGGTTGTGGTTATGGTTGCTTTTTAAATAACATTTTGTGCTGAAATATATATCAATGATGTTTTTTTATTTTTTAAAAATTATTTTTGATATCAGCATATCAAAACATACAAAATATATTTAAATTTTAATAAAAAAAATTAAATAGCGTGTTTCTAAACGTATTTTATAGGGATTGGCTTGTAGGTTTTGGCATGGAGCTGCATGAATATCCTTTTCACTTTTGTTAAGAAGAAATGCAGCCTAACATTGGTATAATTTAAGCACGCATAAAATGATCGTGAACATTGCAGCCGTATTTACTACAGGAGTGTTGGCGATGCTGGAGCTCGTAGCTGTTAAAGTAACAAGTTCTATCGTCACGTGCTTTTTTTCTATTATTTTTTTTGTCGGATTATGGGTAATTGTTGTTATATAAATAAGTCTCACTCGCTTGAGAATTTTTTATGTTTTGATACTTTCGCTGTCAAATAATTAGCTGGAAACTTGCAAAAACTGGTGATGATTCTTCAGAATGAGTAATATAATGGTTTGAAAACTGGTTTTGAACTTTGAAAAATAAACCGAGCACGAGAAAGTGAAAAATAATATATAATAGTGCGAAGAAGATTAATATGAACGCCATTATTTTGCAGAGCTGGCAGGATACTCCAGCCATTCTTCTCCTACCGAACACCAATTATCAATCAACCATATCTTTCGGAATAATAATAATAAAAAAAGGCACTAAATCTTCAATTCACACGTCATATCAATGTCATATGGGAAATAGGCATAACTTACATCGGAGTCATGGATTTTTTTTTTTTTTTTTGCCCAAGCTACAATACAAATTCATATAAATTATTTTTTAAGATTTATCATTAACTTGTATATATAAATTTATCAAGTTAATAATAAAGTTTCAATCCAAATACATAATACAAAATATAAAAAATAAAATAAAATTTAAAGTATATAAAATTGAAAATAAAAATAAAAATAAAAATAAATTACACTATAAAAAATGCACCATTCGATGTTTTGTATAATAAAATTTATCTATGATTGAATCTGAATCAATATCTTCAACAAACTCTCGTTCAATGTAAATTATCATAGAATACGCTAAGAACTTCTCTTTTATTTTATTGTGAAGCACAGTTTTAATATGTTTTATAGCTGAAAATATCCGCTCTGTAGTAGCAGTGGAAACATACAAAGTCAAAATAAGACAAATCAACCTATCAATCAAATGATAGTGTTGTGACTTATTTGTTTTACCTAATCCTCGACATAATTCAGAAATGGTAGACATATTCTAAAAGCTCTTATAATGAATCACATCAATTTGATAATGCTCTATCTGAGATCTCAAATAATACATCTCTTATTCATTGAAATCTTCAGGATAAAATTTCTCAAAGAAGCTTGTAAATAGCATCAGCTTTAAATTATTTAAAATTATCCTTAGGTTCTAAAGCGAGTTAAGTACAAGGAATTTTATTGTTACATCACTGAATCTAGAATTTAATTCTTCCAACTGAAAATCTATTGTTAAGTTAAATATATCATAATGATAATGCTGATAAACTGTCGTTGATCTTTGTTGCTAACATGAACGAACTGTAGCCTTTTTATACGAAGCATTCATATGTTGTATGACAATCTCATATTGTGTGCAAACAGATTGCACATTTGCAAGGAGAAGATAAAATCCAGCATCTCTCAAAATTTGAAGCAATGTTTTAGTAGTTGATACAAAATCCATTGCATTTATGATGTCCAATGATTTTTGCTGTAAAGCTCGACAAAGTATATCAGTAATCCTTATTATTTTATGCATCAAATATAAGATGAATATAGATTTAAAAAATTTCATCACAATCAAACAACCACCAGCTTCTCCACATATAGAGTTAGAAGATCCTTCTTGAACCATACTTTCAAGCACAATAATAGTTGCATCGTACATATCTATTAAGCTGCAAATAGAATCAAAATGAGAGCTTCACCGAATAGTTCCACTTCAATGGAAATTACCGATTCGATTAGTCCCTTTATCAGTATCACATTCTCTAGTAGCTACTATATGTGCAATTTTTATAGCCTGAGCATGATGTAACTCGATATGATGTTTAAGAGAAGCACTGATAAGATTGATAATGGTTGTCAATTTTGAGAAAAATAATCAAATAAAAATCTCATTTCCAGCTGCTGCAACTAATGCCAATTGTAGTCGGTGAGCAAAGCAATGTATATAATATGCATAAAGGCACTCTTTAAGAAATAAAGCTTGAAGTCCTAGCACCGTCATACCCTTGACCTCGCATATTGAGAATATGCAAGTTATATCGAGCGAGCACATCACATTTTTTTTTTTAGTGTTAAAGAAGTAGTATCTGAAACATGAACAATACCAAAAACACACTCTCATAAAAAACCCTGAATGTCAATAAATCTCAAAACAATAGCCATTTGTTCTTTATTTGATGCTTGAAGTGATTTCAAAAAATTGAAAAAATATAGTCTAGAATGGTTCATTAAAAAAAAAACGAAAGAAAAACTGTCATTAAACAATTTGGTCACACTTCTTTCTACTCTACACAAATTAAGACAACGCACTTAACAAGGTATTCAACGAATCATGACCTATGAATTGAGACCTATTAAAGTATTAAAAAAAACTTAACGTATTCAAATTATTAGATTTCTAGGTACAGTCTATTGCAGTGAATGTGAAATATTGAATTCAAAATGAAAAATCAGGGCTTATAAATTCTTACCTAGTGATTATACACTTTTGTAGCTCTTTGTATACTATTGAAAAGAAAAAAGCTAAAACATCATGTTACTTGGAAGGTATGTAAATATGATTCTCACACCAATTAATTATTTTTGTTTAGGTTTCCATAAAAAACAAAGAAAAACAGACAATTAATTATCTGTTTTAGGTTTTTCGTACAAGACAAAGGATAAATGGGTTATTGAATTTTTTATAATTAATTTTTTAACCTGCTACAGCCCACCTAAACCTAAGCCTTCTAAAAGGCTCCGCCCTTGGGCATAATTAGGGTATCCACTCCAAGTTAATTTTTAATAATGTGGATGATTTTTCTTGGTACCATGAAAATTTAATTCAGAATCAATGTTTATGTTTAATAAAATACATTAAAAAAAAGTTGATAAATAAAAAAAATTGTTAATAATAATTAAAAATTAAAACATGAAATTGATCTTACTTTTTTTTTATAAAAAAATAAATGCATATGTAAATATTTGATCATGTGTTATGGGGCATCTTCAAATTATTTTTATTTAATTATATAATAATTAAAATAAATATTTGTAAGAAAAACATTGATTTAAATCATTAACCAATAACGTTTTGGTCATTTGAGTGGCTCCAGTGACTGAAAAATAGAAATTCAAATTTTAATACTCAAAAAATCAAAATTTCAACATTGTTTAGCTCAAAAACATGTAACAAAAGACCTTATAAACCTTTAAAACCTTATTTTTAATAATAAAATACATTTTAATCAGATTAAAATCTCAAAATCAAACCAAATAAAAAAAATATCGAGCACAAACCTATTTTTTCAGCAAGGTAAAAAACATTTTCATTGAATTCTTTTCTTAAAGATAATCCATAGCCACCAAGATCATATTTATTGATTGCGAGAATTTGGCTACTTGAGGATTTTCCCTCTTCTTGTTCTTTTCGAGCAGTTATCTTTCTTTTAATAATAGTTAAGGATTGAAATGCAAAATAGATAAAGGTTCATAACTAAATTATAAAAGTTAAAAGGAACAAGAATAAGAAATGCAAAAGATAAAACTTGAGGAATCAAATTGAAGTTTTTCAAGCCTTTTGAACAATGTAAATGGAAAAAGGCTTGTTTTTTTTATGTTAATTTTAATCCTTGATTTTTGGTTTAAGAATAACTTCAAATTATTGTTTAATTTAAAGTCTCAATATTCAGTGCCACATCTGTACATGAGAGTATGCTAATCAAAACAAATTTCTATATATAGAACCATGTCAACATGACTTATAAAAAAAAATTGAAAAAAAAAATCAAATGACCAAAGTGAGAAAAGAAAAAAATATTTAGGGATCTAAAAGAAAAGATTGGCTATAAACAATGACATGAATAGTCAATTCAATATATTTAGGTTGAAAAAAGCAACGTGTTAGCTTCTTTTATTATCATGATTATGAAATTGTGATCATGATCATGATCATGATTTAATACATTTTTTTAGATTTTGTGAAAGCAATGAATTATAAACTTAATAGTTTGTGTTTTGTCTTTTTGCTGGAAAAAATTTCAACAAAACAATTGAATTTTGAGCTTTCTTCTTCAGAATACAGGCTTTTCATGCAATCACCGGACCCATGTGTACTCTTCGGTCAATCTCAAGATCAATCTAAAATTGGGCTAATACAGCAGTCTACATTTTATGCTTTATATAGGAACAGAAGCCCATGTTCTAAAAGCTTAAAAGAAAACCCGTCCTGTGGCCTGGGTTGGTTGGATCCAACCTCCTCAGATTATTCTTTTCTTCTTCTCTTTGGTGAGATTTTTTTTGTGGTGAAATTATTCATTAGCTGCCTTCTCTTTAGTGTCTTTGGTTAAAGATTGAAGGCGTTGCCTATTCTTTGGATGGAATAATTTAATAACTGGTTCAAACTTTCTAAACAATGACAGGATCCAAGCATGTCATCCCGAAGATTTTTATAGAATCTTGGTCTAGAAGTGGTTGATCAGGTGTTGCAATATCAACTGACAATAGGAAAAAGTAGTGCCCGTTTCAAAATAAGTCAAGATCTTCGCAAAATTCTGTGTCATTGAGATTACTAAATAACTGATGTAGTCGGTCTGCGATGACGGATAATTCTGAATAATTAGTACAAGTTTGTCACAACTAAATAATGATTTAACATAAATAGATTATGAGGATGATCTAATAAATATATTTATAAATAAGTGAGACGGGTTAAGACCTAACAGAAAGTCTAGTCGTGCTAGATTAGAATAACCATCTTGCTATACAGATTGTCAGATTTTTAGATATCAAAAATCTTGCTAAGACTTTGTTGTTTTAGTAGTTTTTATGATTTTTCTTTTTATTTTTATATTTCTTTCCTTTGTAATTTTTTATTTTTATTTCTTAGTTGAGGTAGGTTGTTAGCCTACTCAAAGTTTTGTAGACCTCAGGCCAACTTTATATCATTATTTTAAAGAAAATAAACTTGTGGATTTAAGGTTAATATCTGCAGCTTTTTTTTTATTAAAATATTATATATTTTTTATTTAATTATTGTTTTAGTTCCCGGCTGCATCAAACTATTTGAAGAATTTACGTGTGATAAGAAAACAAATTTAGAAAGAAAAAAAAGCGTTTCTTTTTCAACCTACAGCGTTGCAGAAAATGCCAGGAGCAACTATATGACCGAGCTCAAGCACAAGGGATCGAGAGCGGTGTTCTTTCCTAATCATATCTTCAGACATATTAAGGATTCTCACCGAACGGATGGCTTTGGTTACACGATATCGAATCAGCAACTTCCATGGAAGGTAACTGGAAGGTTCTCTCGTTCCAGGACATGTTTCGGAGGAAGTGGATTTTCTAACTGTGGCCAACCAGACATTCATGTGTCTTATGTATCTTGCCTTCCTGCTTACTTCAGATCCCCTTTCTTAGGACTAAATTATTATGGATGCCGAGCATGTTTCTCCTTTTATATATCGCTCCTGAACCTTGACAATTACAGTCACTTGTGTCGCACGCCTTCTTCCGTTTACTTGTAGCTATATATATATGGTACTAGCTAGCCAGAGTGTCCAAGCTAGTTGCGGAATAATTCTTTTTTAATATTTAATTAGATGTCAATTTTTCTCAGACATCTCAGAACATGTAAAGAAAAACAACACATAAAGCAATGCCACCGTAACCTAAGAGGATAGAATTAAAAGAAATAAATAAAATTCTATATCCAGAATGTAAAAAAGAAAAAACAATGTTGTTTCTTGAAAAGTATCATCCATGGTGAACTTAGAAAGGTGCTACAGTTTATTAGTATATTAGAAGTAACTAGTTTCTTGGCCGCTCTATACTTGCCCGTTAAATCAGTGTTTTATTGAGCTTAAAAGAAATATCTAAGCTAAGAGAAATTTTTTAGCAATGTTAAGCGTAAACTTTAAAAACTTCCGATTTAAGCTGCTCAATCGATTTGATGAATTTAAAAATAACATATAATTTAATTTTAAAAAAAAATCTAGATAATAGTTTTTTAATATTAAAACAATAACATATTAGATTGAATTAGGCTTCGCAATTTAACCCATCAAACTTATGACCCTGATCATGAACTAAATTGAGCTTAATAATTTTTTTAACTATTTTTTATTTAATGATGTGATAATAAAAATAAATGCTTGTAAAATTAAGTATCAGTCAAATATCAAGGTGTTTGTTTGAGACTGCAATAAAAATAAAAAAAAACACACACACACACATACAAAGAATTCAATTGAAAGAGAAAAATTGAAAGATGAGATTATTTTTTTAAAAAAAGAAATTATATGGCATTGTTATTAAACCTGACCTGACAAGTCAACTTTAAAGTCTTTTAACCCGACTCACTGCCTAGACCGGATTTAAAATTAATCAGTATGAAAGTTGACTCTAAGTGACTCAGTTGATTTGATGGGCCAAAAAATAACCTGAATGACCAGTAAAAGTATGATTTGACTTTAAAAAAATTCAAGATAATCTTGTGTGTGTGTATTTTGAAACATAAACATATTGAGTCAGTTGGGTTTCACAACTTAACTCGCAAAACCCATGATTCGGATCATGGACTCTACTAGATTTAAAAACTTTATTTTTTAAAACTATTTTTATTTAATGATACGATAACAAAAACAAACACTTATAAAAACCAATCATCAATCAAATACCAGAAAGTTTATTTAAACTAAAATAACCTTAAACTAAAATAAATAAAAATAAATAAATAAAAAAGTTTGAAAACTGTTCATGTGAACAGTGACTGCCATTCAGTTTTTTTTTAGTTTTAGCTAATATACATGCTGAAAACCAGAGGGAATTTGGGGTAACGACCTTATTATTCAAACCAAACCACAAGAAAATTGAATTAGCTCATCCTCCCAAATTCTTCTCAGCAGTCTTCCAATCTTCCTGGCCTAACGCGAAGGTACATAGATAGAGAAGAATCTGTTTCCAATACACTACACATTCTGCCTATGCAAATCATTTAATTAGTTAGTGATATCTAATATCCGGTGGCATTAGTATCCCGTCCGGTCCTTGAAATCCCATTGCATTAGATTCAGCAGGCTGTTGATCTCAAACCTGCATGATTTTCCTGAAACAAAACCTCCAATACAGTCATGAAGGAGGGGGGAAATCAATGAATCATTACGGTGAGGGTCATCCCTCGAGAGATTAGTGTCCATCTAGCTAAAACTGCAGTTAGGGCCTTCAAACAAATTAGAATTTTTTTTATTTTTTATTTTTATGTTTTGTTTTTGGGGTTCCCTGACTATAGAATTAAACAAACGCTGACATCTATTTTATCACAATCTTTAGATCAGCAACCATGAACTGATCAACATATATACGGTACAGGCCAGAAAGCAACTGATAAATCAAGTCCAAGCTTCTCCGCCTCCTCCCCTGGTATTTACAATTCCAAGATCACGAGTCTTCTTAACTGGTTTACTCAACTGAAACACAGGGTGTCTGCATAGCCTCCTCACCCCTTTGCTAAAACTTAGCCAATCCCCACTATCATTTTCACCTTTACATCCACTGTCTAGGGAGTCCATTTCGTAAAAAGGAGGGCTGCTACTTGAAGCAGATTTAAATTCCTCTTCTCCATCACTTTTTTTCTGGAAGCTCCAATATTTCTCCTCAGCGTTGGATTCCACTCTATTCACAGTGGCAGACCTCGAGAACTTGCCAGTGGTTGGTATCTCAGGTGCACGAGCGTTGAGTGATATTTTACAGGATTCTTTGCTGTTTAAGTTTGAATGACAGTCGCTCTTGTCGCTTGGGGAAGTTGCACATGCTGAGAGCAACCTAAACTTTGCACTGGATTCCTCTCTTTCCCGGAATTTTTTTAAGATCAATGTCTTGAGCAAGTTCATTACTTGCACGGCATGAATCAATGCAGTCAAGGGATCAGCCATCTGCAAGATAAGAAGAGTACATCTTAGTTAATAACTGAAAAATATTAAGCATTTGCAAAAACAAAAAGGAATTTCCTTGCTGGTGGTTACAACCATAATCTCAACTTGTGAAACCCCATACGTCTGTGAGTTCTATTTAAATGTGCATAAAATCAATTAGAATTGATGATTGTCAGATCTAATCAGGAGTCTGATGTCAACATTTTAGCAGCAAATGGAATATTGTCATCTTTAGTAATCATCCAAAAGAAGCAGTTTGCCCATCCCTTTTTGAATTCAAAACCATAGGATTTAGTAACTACAAAGCTAATATACTGCCTATACACCAACAAAAACAAAGTCAACAAACCTGCGTCATGTTGGGTGCAAAGACCATAGCAATGTTGCGTACATTCATCTTGTTATACTGTTCATGCTCCACAACATCTGTCATCAAATTGATTGCCCAATCAAGTAGTGCAGCTTCTGTCAGGGGAAGTTGCTTCACAAGTTGAGTGCAGTCATCTTCAGTGTTGCAGTGCATCACCTGTTCTGGCGTGAGAGAATCGAGTACCCCGGAGGGTAGTTCTCTAAACCAAGCCTGCAGATCACCAAAAACATGCAGCATGCAGTTCAGAAAGGGGGGGGGGGGGGGGCGGATTTCCAGAGTGACATTTAATCTGCTTAATTATGAAATAAAGTGAAATGCCAAACATGTTGACAACCAGTGGAGAAATGTATGTCGGATCATGTCATGAGGAAGCAGAAGAAACATTAAGGCAGGTAAAACCTTAAAAAAAACAGCAGGAAATTGACAGCATAGAATTATATTCCTACAGCTGATTTGCCAACCATATTGTCAAACAATGTAAACATGTCATATGCATACCTTTATTAAACCTGCCAAACAATGGACATCAATTCCACGAGGCACTACACCTTTGTTTAGTTGGTTTCTGACATACGCTTCTTGGCTATTATCGGCATTTATACGGAAAATTCCTTCCGCCTTTGATAACACAAGAAAGCACCCAAAGAAATGCCTCAATTTTTTAACAGAACTGATGAACAGCAGTACAGAAACTAGACTAGTTTTTTATAGAGCTGACAAGTAGCGGACTGAAGCTAAATTTCCTTGAATCAAATTAGGAACATAAACATACCTTAAGTCCTCCTTCTACATATAAACGCTTTTGCATCATAAGAAGAATAGTGGGCACACTGTTCCCTTTGTCATCATAGGAACATTGCATTGACCAGGCAGAAACTCCAAATACATTTGCACTAGAAAACAGAGGAATGATGTATCGTGTAAGTCAAGAAGATATCGACTGTTGAATAATCCACGAAGCAGGACCGGAGAACGATACGAGGAAATTTACAAGTCAATGAGCAGAACTAGCGCCGGCAGGTATTACAGTTTCAATAAAACTCTTAAGCAATTCACCCAGATCCATCATCAAGATCGGCTCAATTAAACCATTCTTCGTATGATTAAAAAGGAAATCACAACTAATCCAGTAGGATCATGCAAGCAACACCGCATACATTCATACTGCACCCCCACAAAACAGTGCAAGCTAAAAATTGCCTTTGCATATGCATACAAAATAGACCGTCAGAGGGTATTTGTTGGCATTCACTGTATTTGATCACAAGAGAAAGGAAAAGGAAAACCCTTTTCTTCTCCGTTTACTGTCCTCTACTAGAGTGAAATATTGATGAATTCAGTTACTTTCAAAACTGAACCAGTTATTGAAAAACATCCCCGTGCGAGATGAAAAAATCATGATCAACATTAGTTACATTTTTCACAAGTCAGCCTTAAATGAGCCTAACCTTTTTCTTATAGAACAAGCCCGCACCTCAACCAGGACATCTAATACCCAGGTATAAATCAGGTAGTCAGATTCAATTTCAAAGGCCCCATTATCTGGATCGTTTATTTGACTATAACACCAATGTAACTCCTAAAATATTCAGCAGGCGCATATTATATATGTATATGTATATGTATATATAGAGAGAAAGAGGTAATCATTTCTTTTCATAATTCCACTCATGATTAATCCAAGAGAGAGAGAGAGAGAGAGAGAAAATAAACCTGGCGCTAGGGACCTTGCGAGGAACCTCAGGCTCAAGCTCAGTAGGCAAACCGAGGAAGCCATTAAACCTATCAAAAGTCACGTGAGACACGTGCTTAACTTCAGTAGGCCAGCTTATGTCCATTGAAGAAGAACCATCGTCTCTTTCCACACTGCATGTCACCAAAGACTTCCTTAACGCCGTTACGAAAATATCCAAAAATGCAAACTCTTTACTGCTATTTCTGTTTCGACCTCTCTCATTCCCTCCCGTTCCTTCTCTTGACCCAATAAACGGCGTCGATAGCGGGTTTTCAGAAGCATCACTATACAACTCTTCTTCTTCGTCCTCACCCTCCTCCTCCTCCTCCTCCTCCTCCTCCTCGTACTCACCTTCAGTGTCGTATTGGTGAAAGAAGGGAGTCGGGGGAGGGAAAGAGTTGAACTCGGTGAGTCCGCAAGATTTGGATCGGAAAAGGCGAGTCATTCTGTTGAATGTGTGTTTTGATTTATTTAACAACTGGCGAGCCAGGTAGCGAGAGTGATATAAATGTGAGTAATGTGGAATGGGATTTATTTTATTAATGAAAACAGTGGAGGAGGTTAAGGCTTAATAATTAAGAGGGGAGGGTGGGACTATTAATAATAATAATAATAATAATAATAATAATAATAATAATAATAATAATGGAGTGATAATAAAGAAGGGATTTGGTGAGAAGAGATCAGGAGGGGAAGGGATAGGGTGGGAGGAAGAGATGATGATATGATATGATATGGGTTGGGTTGGGTTGGAGTGAAAACTAAAAGACCTTTCGTAGATTTATTTTTTCCCTTCCATGTTTAAGATATATTCCAATCAATTTATTTTAAATTATTTTAATTTAATTTTTTTATTAATATTCTTAATTTAAGGTAATATCCATACATTTTTTAAAATATTACATTAAAACTAGAATTATAATGCTTTTTTTTTTACCATCTTTTTCAGTGAAAAGTGGATCTTGACACTGAAACAAGCAAAAGAAAATTAATAGTTGAAAGAGAGAATAGCGGTAGATTTGACAAAGCAAACATATCTTTAAGGTGATGTGAATATTTTTTTATAAGAATAAAAATATGATATATTTAATTGAAATAGAATATTATTTACATTAGTTTTAGATTTACCTTAAGAAAATATCAATCAATAATTATGGAATTATTTTAGGGATTCCTAAACTAAAAAGAAAAAAATAAAATTATCAATCTTAATATTTATTTTATTTCCTAAACTAAATAGAAAAAAATTATGAAGTAAATTAAATAGGAAATGATAATAACTAAAACATTATTTTTCCCTAAAAATTAATCCTCCAACATAAATAAAACAATATCGTTTTTCAATTATACTATTCATTCAAAAGATCTATGGTATATAGAATTGCCAGACTAAATCAATTTCTTTGTCATGGTTTTTCCCTACGAGGACAAAGGGCATTAATTGAAGTGTCATTGACATTTAACCAACTGACCTCCGTCGTGATCAAAACACAATCCAATAAGTTAAAAGGAAAGCAGCCGGTCAATTAGTGCTTTTTAGCTGAGGTCAATCAAGTTGGAGTCCCATGAAGAGATGATAAAGATCTAGATAATGGGTAGATTTTAATTAGTTTTTCCGACCCTGACACGCCTCGTAAAAACAAAATCGGAAGGGCGTCGTCATGCACCATCTTTGCAGGTAAGCGCATAGAAGAGAAGAAGAGGGAAGATGGCCGGATTGATGGCGGGTTAAAAGTAAAATATTTTATGGTACAATATACCTCAAGCACTGCTGTACAGCATAAATTTCACTATATATATATCGTCTGTTTTGTATATTGCTTGGCAATCCCCATAATCCAGTCACATGGAGGTGTTCCTTCCTTGTTCCTTGTGGGCTCTCTTCTATTGCAGAGTATAGTCTCAAATGTCACATTTAATTTTCTGTTCTGCATGAAACACTGGTCCTTACAAGCTCCATTCAAGCCAATATCATTAATTATCCACAACCCCCCCCCCCCCCCCCTCTCTCTCTCGTCGTCATTATATTAATCCTTTTCCAAAGCAAGGGTTAGATTAATTATAATTCGCGAGGCGAAATATCATTTTGGTTTCCTTTACAAGCATCAAATCATATTAATTGTATGTTCTAAAGATATTTAATGATGAAAAACGCAACCTCCACATCATTTATACAACTCGTATGGATTATTTGTTAATTTTCACGACAACCCTCGCTCTCCTGCGTACAGAAACTGACGATTAAGTTTCGAGTCTGTTCTCGCCTTGGACATGAAAAAAGGTGCACTGTTTACACCAAGGAACAGTGTAAATTTGACAGTGTAACTATATTCAAGGAATCTTACCTCGAGAGAGATGGGCAATGGTGCGTTTATAGTGTACCTGGTTACCAATGATATATACAAACAAATACATGCAGGGTCCAGGAGAAAGAAGGTGTGGCTCGTGAATATATTATTAAGCATGCTGGCCATGCAAATGCATCGATGTTGATCTACAGCTCGTTCTACATGGTCCCAAAACGCGACTGTATACCTCGAATTTTGATGGATCCTATAAAGTTTTGCCCGCTACAACTACAGTTCGGTCATGGCCGTAAAATCACGAGAGAACATCGAACGTCGTCCAATAAACTCCCCATGGCTAGCTCTTCCTCTGCCAGTAAACATGAACAATGTTACGTGGTAAAAAAACATTGCAAATATTCTTATGTCAAGTGGGAAAAATATACGTGAACAATTAATTAATTTTGCTGCCATGCAGAGAACTTGCCAACGGCCGGCATGCAGTGGCATCCACTCGGCAATCCAATCCAGCTATTGCTTGGCCTGTTTTCCTTGGGATTTTTACGGTGTAATCACTGCTATTAATTTATGCCACCATGCTGACTATGGTCTTTTAAGAATTTTTCAAATGTCTTCCTGTTCCAAAACACAATTGTTCATGTAAGACGACTCAAGCATCCTGTAAAAGACAATTGTATTGCTTGTTTATTTTGTTGTTGACGAAGCAATGTTGGTCACCTCAAATTCGATAGCGCAAGATTCAAGAATTCTGAGAGAATTCTATTTATTTGTGTGCCTCGATTTATTCAGTAACTAGACAGATATAAATTGTTCTTCTCTGCATATTGTTTGTTTTTAATAACCCACCTGTAATGCATCTAGACAAAGCTCTCTTCTTCTTCTTTTTCTTGCTAGACCCAAATCTCCCTAGCTTGATTTCTCCTAATCTTGGCTGAAGTGTCAATTCTACGCGCTGATTTACATACGAATAAACGTGAGCTGCATGAAATGAGATTCTACAGTTGAACAATGACACCGAAAGAAATCATCAAACTCCTATTACCAGAGCAGTAAAGTATAAATTCAGCTTCAGTGGTAGATATACAAGGCCTTCATTATTTGCCTTCTGTGACATTCTGGTATTGCTTCCATAGACAATCTGTCATCATCTTCAAAATGTGATCGAGAGTGATGATGATATGATTGGTGGTTACGGTTGATCTCAACGCCCCACCGGCTCTTTTTACCACCTAAAGGTTCCTGTACTGGCTTTCTCTAAAATCATCACAGACGGACCCTGTGATCGCCCTTTCATGCAAAAGCCTGAGAGAAAACATCGAAGGGCCCTGGGCCCATACTAATTAGATATGGGAGTGCTGCCATATTTGAATCCCTTTTAAGCTACTCCAAAATCTGCAAAGCACCACATCATGTAGTGTAACTGCTTAACTAACCACCACCCAAAAATAAGCATCTTAACGGAACCTTATAAATTAAGAATTAAGACAGCTGATTATGGGAGTGGATTTGCAGGATTTATTTTTTATTTTTTTTTGGGGTGGGGGGGCGGCAAAACAAGACATAAATTGTTTCCTTCTAATCCACCACCGTAGATGAGTTGTCAACACAAAAGGACTATATAATTTACTGTAAATATAAAACGATAGACATACGTATGGGCTAAGAGTTTAAGAATAATATCAAATTAAATTAAAATTATAAAATTAATTTTATTTTCGTAATATATTCATTACTTTAATTTTATTATTTTTATACTTATCAAATATAAATATATAAAGCATTAGTTAAAACGATGTACTATTTTTTTAATAATATTTTTTTACATAAATTACAATAGCAATAAAATAATAATAAAAAATCTTATATATTTATTTTAATTATGTGCTTGCTATTCTTTCATTGAATATAAATCATTGATTATCATATCTATTAAGAATATCTCGACAATCTTTTTTTATATATAAACAATCAAATAATTTGCAAGAAAAATATTCTTTATATGATTGTGAAGTCTTGTTTTAATAATTTTCATTATTGAAAAATCTTGTTCGGTTGTTGTTGTCGAAATAAAAAATAAACTGAATTAATCTGTCAATTAATGGATAAAATTTCAACTTGATCCAACTATCAAAATAAAAATTATACTTAATTTTATCAAAAAGCTCATTTGGATTGTCCAAACTTTTTATTGAACTTGGACTTGTCAATATACTTTGCATATAATTGTTGATCTTATTATTACAAAAAAAAAAAAGGTCGTTAGGTAGTTTTATTGTAGTCTTTTCACTATGTACTCCCTTAGAAATCATTGTGAATAATTTTTTCTAAGTTTGCAATTTGGTACTTGAATTATTTTTTTACATAATCGAAGTTATTTTGAGCTTAATTTAGCATCTAGTTGCTTATTTTTTTTGGAAGAAAATGTTAGATTGAAAGATAGAGGATTGATGTGAAAGAGGTGGATAAAATAACAACTTTGAATTCCATTTAAAAGGTTTATTTTAGTCCTCCATCCTTTTTATTTATTAGGTGACCGATCCTTTTAGTTGTTATAAATTCAATTTTAATATCAAACTTTATTTTCCTCATTTTCATTCCCTTTTTGTGAGAAAAGAGAGAGAGAAGTTCGTTGAATTCCGGTGTAGAGAGAGAAAATCACCATTGACGACGATTTTGACCATAAAAATAATTGATTATTGGTGTCAATGAATTTTATTTCATGAAGAGGGTTTCACCTAGGTGTTTTTTTTCCTTCTCCTTACCCGAGGAGACAAATATAACTGCGAGAATATTTTTAGGTTCAGGTTGAGTTTGATTTTTTGAGCTATTGATAGGTTTGTTAAGGTTTTCTTTTGGGTCAAAATAAGTTGAAAAATAGTTTTTTAGCAAAAACCCCCAAGGCCTTGTTTTTTTTTACCTTTGGTCACTGAATTCTATAAAAAAAACAAATGAAACGTTGTTTACTTTCTTTTTTGAAAAAGAAATTAGAGCAAACAACATATAGAATACCCCATTAAAAAATTGAAAAAAAAAAGTTATGCCTAGGTGCATTAGCTGGGTTGGAAGGCCTTTGCGTTTAATGCCTAAGCATGTTGGGCCACCAAGCCCATGTGCATGGCTTTTTTTTGTCTTTTTTTTTTGTTTTATACTTAGGTTGAAAAATTGATTAAAAAAATCATTGAGCTAAATTAAGTCAATGAGCATGGTTATAAGTTTAACGGGTTAATCTGTGACCTTTGAGCTATTATTTGTTTTTTTTTTGTTTAATACCTTGTATGTCCCTTAATTTTTTTTAAATACAATTTTACCATTTATTATATAGATGATCTAGTTTTTTTTATTTAACTCAAAACTAAAAGAATGTAATTTCATCATTTATTATCGATAATCTACTTTTGCTATCTCGGTCTCACATGTCTATCATGATTTTTTTTCTTTGAAAAAAATGTTTCATGCAAGAGAATTATCATGTGTTTTATTGTTGTATAATTAAAAGAAAAATAATCTATGGGATAAGAAATTTATTGAATCTGGTGACTTGTATGAGTTACATCACGAGTTTGCTTTGTTGACTCTAGCTCATTTAGTTTTTTTTTAATTAAGTGTTTTTTTTTTATCAATTTTACCCTTCAACAATAAGTTAATTTAGGATTGAGTTTTTTTTTAAAAAAAATTCAAGATAATTCATGTGAGTTTTATAAATTAACTTAGGTAAATTCAAAATGTATTTTCATCTCAGTATTATATAAAAATATCGTTTAATTAATAATTAAAACCTATTATTTTAAAAGACACGTTACAAATGCCTATACATTTTCTTTGCACTCAAATTTTGTTTGCTTTGACCCGCAGGCAAATGGGCTAGTGATTATTTATGCCTCGTTATATCTTTTCCTTAGTAACATAGCAAAATAAAAACAATATATTATATCTCATGTTTATGTTAACAGAAGATCTTATAAGAGAGTAATTAAAATTTTCTTTTATTTACTATGTCTTTTACATAATTTAAGCAAATAATTTATGTTAATAAATGCATTGAGCTGCTTAATATTTTTTTTTACATTGAATAAATTATTTCCTTGTAAAGATCGCTAAAGCGGTGACAGTGAATAAAGTGGAGAAAGATGTGATTCATGTGTGTGTGTTTTATTGGACAAAAATGATATTTTTAAATAGAAGTAAATGGAATGCATACACAATATAAAAAAAAAAAAAAGGAGAAGAGAAGTGTTAGAAAATTATATAAATCATATCATCTAATAGTTTAAGCTTTTAGATTGAATTGGTTCTTTGATATGGTATCGAGTTTTGATAACTAAATGGTTATAAGTTCGAATTCTACCACCTTATTTATTTGATAAAAATCAAAGATAAGATAGTGTAAGTTAATATAAGTTTTAAGCTTAAAGAATTTTTACTTGAAAGAATGTGTTAAAAAATAATATAAATATAAATTGAAGATTTTTAATTAAATTGGTTATTTGACAAAAAAAAAACAAGATATACAAATGGATGATTGGATGAGATCGCATAGATAATTTGCATTGTGACTAATGAAGTAACAATATTTTAATTCCTTGTACAATCATGATATACTCTCTCAAATAATTTTTGGCATAAAATTTCATTAATGTGTTATTTGATAATAATAGAAATATTAATTATTTTTATCACTATCATTATATTAATCACTACCTATAATATTATTATGAATAATAAATTATTTTTTTTAAAAAAATATCATTAATACTATTATATTCTTCTTTTATCACCCTCACTTTTCTATCACAGTTCATAATGGATTAAAATATATTATTGTTTTGGTTATTGTATTATTATTATTTTAATATTAATTTTATTTATTGATATTATCATTATTACTACAATCACTTTTATTATTTATACTACCATTATTATTATTAATAATAAAATTATTTTGTTAATTTCATCTTAAAAATTTTCTGTAATTTCTTGTTACTATTTCAAATATAATATTAAAATTAAAATGTCATATCAATTTCTCCGTTTAAACCCCGTACTTTTCATTTGTAATAACTTGACGGCACCTGAATGGTGTACGATCTACCCACCCGACGATGATCAGTTTTTCTTACGGACCCAAAATAGAAGGGAAAAAAAAAAAAAAACAAGAGAAAAGAAGGTACGTGGCAGTGTTTGTAACGAGTGGATAGTCGATCCCAAGACCAAGTTGTACAAACTAACCCAAATCTATTAACCTGATCCCCTCCACCTCCTCTTCGAGAAAAGAGTCCGACCCAAACTTCAGCCAAGCCCATCACAAGCAAGCTTCCACTTTAGAACAACTCTTCGTCTTTTAAATTTGTCTTTTGTTCGGTGGCCTCATAATCGGTGACTTATTCGAGGAGGCATCCAAATGTACGAGGTGTTTTGAACTGTAGTAAGAGTTATTTTTTAAAATATTATTTTTTATAATAATAAATTAAAATGAATTGAAAATATAAAAAGGTATTTTTAAATAAAATACATAATTTTTTATAAAACACTGTTCGGAACACGTTACTATACTTTAGTAACAATATTCTTAAAGACCATCTGGGAGGTGACAAAAAAAAAAGATTTAAATTTGGAAAGAATAAAATAAGTAAGGAAAAAAGGTAATGCTAATGGAATTTCCACAGAGCGGCAAGAAACAAGAAAACATACGTGCTGTCTGCAAGAAAAAAGTCCTCCGCCCTGTCAGATTGGTGATGGGTTCGGGTGGAGGACGTTGGCTTTCCAAGGTGGGAATAGATAGGTGAAAAACCTGCTCCCACTCCGTCTATTATCATCTTTACTGTGATTAAAATACAAAAAAAAAAAAGGAAAAAGAAAAAGAGACACAGGAAGAAACAAAAGAAGATGAACAGCAACATGAAGTGACGGTCTTTTTATCATCTTTACTGTGATAAAACATTTTTAAAACAAAAAAAAACAAACAATGTTGTGATGCAGCTAGGAGATTAGGTCTTCTAGTTACGTTTTTTTTTATATTTAATAATCTTAAGATTGAGTGCTGGAATTAAGATAATAATATAGGAGGGATCATAGTAAATAGAATATTCACTAGTCATCGAGCCAGTGGCAAAAGCTTTGGACAATTGGAAGTTGCTCAGCTCAAGTTCATCGCATGCGCATGCACTCGTCACCGATTAGAATGAGTGCTAAAAGCATGTGTGTGGCCACATTTCGATGTTAAATCGCAACAACTCTGCTAAGATCATTCATGCAAGTTGCATCGTTAATTATCGGCAGAAGCCACACCTCACCTTTCATTCTCGCCATTTTAATGATGATTATCTCTTTTCTTTCAAGCTGTAATTGTATGGATTATAGATAGAAATCGATGATTAATTAACAGGCGCCGAAGTGCACTCTGAGTTGAAAGTTTCACCTCTCGAGTTATATACGTGGGGTTTATCAGCATGTGTACGTAATTGTACAGTAATTAGCTCCGTTGATATCATATGGTGTGCCCACTTAAGGGTTCTGTAATGAACATTAATTCGTTGGTCACTCCTGACGCTTTTTTGAAGGGCGGCCGGCTCCACAGAGGAGTTCATGCGTGTAACGGGCATCTGCATAGATGAGCTGCAGGATGTTTGGTGTTATTTGTTTAAAATTTAATTTTTAATATTTTTTTATTAATTTGATAAGTTGGTATTAAAAATAATTTTTAAAAAATAAAAAAAATATTTTTAATAATTTTTTTTTATAAAAACATTTTAAAATACAAAACATTCACTTGAAAATGTAAACTCTAAAATTAATAATTAGATAAATATTTGATGATTCTAAAATTTATAATACTAAAAAATGAGTAATTTATAAGAACAAATCTATTGAACATCTTCCCACCTTGTCACAACGGATCAAGAAAGAGGAAGAGACACAGGAACGATAATTAATTGGCTCCAAACTGGATTGGAACCACCTTGTCATGTACTATCAACGTACCAGTGTATATGTAGCAGTTGATATTTTCTATATATATGTTAATTTATCATCATTTTTTATATATATATATATATGTTAATTTATCATCATTTTTTTTTATCTTAGTTCTAACTAGTTTGATTCCCGGAATTATGCTGCGAGGCAGAGCTTTTTTTTTTCAATGCAAAAAAAGTGAGGATATTGTTAATTTTTTTTTATATGAAAAGATAATTTAATTGTAAATTGGATTGTTAATACGTGTATTTAATAAAATAAATTAATAATTATATATGATAATAAATAATAATAAATTTGTTGATTCTAATAAAATTTTGGGTTGAGAAGTTGAGATAGAGATGAATATAAAAATACAAATGATGATAAAAAATAATAATTCCAGCTTTCTTATTGATATAATTTTTTTCAATAAAAAACCATATCTTTTTTTTTGTCTTGGATTTTTAATTTGATAAAAAAAAACAAAAAGAATTGGAATGAATATAGATATTTTTCTTCATTCAATATCAATATCAATGACAAATTATTATTGATTTTTTGCATGTCATGTTGATACATAATTATCCATGAAACAAATGATGATATTATTATAAAAATGTTTTAATGTTCTTAAAAACAATGACATTATTTTTTATTAGGATCACACTTTTCTAATAAAAAAGAGCAATAATTAAAATAAAGATTTGTTACAATTTTAAGTTATTTGAAATAAGTTAAAAACATATATTTCTTATCTAAATTAAATTTCATTATTAACATATATCTTGATTATATTAGTAAAAACATTTATTTTATCTGGAATCACTATTTAAAAAAAAATTTACGAACAATGTGTTATCTGTTATCCCATATTTCAATCACCAGGCAATGATTAAAAATCGGATTGATTTTTTTTAGTTCAAAATTATATTTTTTTAGACACAAAACACCTAATAAACATCCTACAAAACATCAATAAAATAATCTCTGGATTCAAAAAACTAAAAAATTAGTCCCAAAACATAATCAGATCTAAAAAAAAAATCTTTCTCTAACCCAATTTATGTTTTTAGATAGAGTGTAGACTGAAAACAACCACCACTTAAGTCCCTTCATTAAATAAAATCCTTAAACATTAATTTTGATTTATTTAATTACTCAAAGATAATATAATTATTTTTCATCGATATTTTCTTTCTCTTTAACTTAAAGATTAAAAAAAAAACTAAACATTTGAATAAAAATAATAATTATTACAGATTTAGGATTAGGTAATCCTTAGTTATACTGCTGTTGAGTCTGCATGTGCACATTGTGTGAAGGTGTTCAATTAGTCAAGGCTCTTATCATTCAAGAAATCTAAAAAATTATGTCTTTTCTTCATGTCAAATCTAAATTATTAAAATTAAAATTAATGACTATGATTTTAGGCATAAAGATAATCACAAGTTAATTTTGTTTTCCTTGTCAAATAAAAATCATTGTACTCAAAATTAACAGTGAAACTTGAAACATGAGAACATTCAAATATGTGAATAATTACTCCTTTTCTTTTTATTTTTGAATAACGATGATCAGTTTTCCCCCGTACATGATCCATCTCTTTACTTGTTATTATTGTCAACAGTATCCACCCACGCACACATATATATTTCAATTAATTGAGTATAATTTTAGATTTTTTAAAAGAAATTACCCCTAAAGAAAGTAAAGTGGGAAATGATATTGAGTATTAATATGAGTCCAAGTAAAGTTGATAGTAATAACTGATGGAAATTGAAAATATAGATTTTTTTTTTAATTACCGTGGGTGTTTGGGTTAGCTTGCGCGTACCTCGACTAATCCCACAAGCTCTAAAATTAATAACTATTTAAATTTCTAATGGTCCTGAAATTTATAAGATTCAAATTGATAATTTTTAAAAAATAAATTTAAAATTTAACCAATTAAACTATATATTAAAAAATACAGATTCTTAATCAATTAGATTGCGAGTTTAGCGTTATTTTTAAATTAAACAGAGTAACTTCTCAAAGATCTACTTATGGGAATGCTTTTTCGATGGTTAAGATCCTGCCACCTCGAATTAACTCCCCCCTGAGCACCACCGAATTGGCGATTTCTCGTCTTGCACGGATCCTTATTTGTACCATCGACCCCATCATCTCTTACACTCCGCACCCTCAACAGAGAGCCACGTTTCGTTGCAGGGGCATTTTTGTAAGCCAGGAGTAGGATATTTCCAAGCCTGGAAAAAGAACTTGCTGTGATTAATGATAGCATGGTTCGATATGTAGTTCCGTCATCACTGGATAACAATAAAAATCTCTTTTATCCATAGAATTCCTTTTCGATTTATAAAAATTAGAAACAACGGCAGGAAAAGTAGGAAAAGACAAAAACCGAAAGCAAGCTGTCCAAACAACAATAATAAACACCACATGAGCTTCTTGTTGTCGAGAGGAAAATCTGTTTCCCAATTCCCAGCTCCGAAGAGATTTGGATTATATTCGGTTTATAAATGGGAGAATAGAGAGAGAGAGAGAGAGAGAGAGAGAGAAAGAATTCATTCGAGATATAAAAATGAATCACCTTGTGATTAGTATTACATTACGCTCCAATCAACTTCGGATCTTCTCTACATTTAGTTAGTAGTAAATAAATAAGAAAATAAGTAACTCTCCTATTTCTTTATGATTATATCACCAATTGTATTTTTTATTAAAAAATTTAAATTAATATTCTTTATTGTTTTGTTAATATTAAAAATATTTTATAAATTAACCTCTTATTATTATTAATGACATAGCGTCACTTATTATGAAAAGAATATTTATGATATAATAGAAGTTATTTTTTTAAAATGTTTTTAATTTTAATATGTATTTAAATAATATTTTATTTTATTTATTTTTAATATTAGTATATTAAATTATAAAAAAATATTAAAATAAATTTAAAATAAAATTTTTAAATTTTAATAAAAAAAGAGAGTTGAATCTCATAGCCAAACAGTGCAAGCTCTCTCGTATCGTGATTTTCACTTCCATAAATAAGATAATTAATATTTATTCTACAAAATCCAATAACTTTTGCTGATTTAACTCCTCGATATAACTTCCTTCCTTTGCTGCTACTGCTACTTCACCTGTGCTGTATTCAATCTCTGTCTCTCTGTCTCTCTGTGTCTCACAAGCCAAACCCTTTTGTCTTTCCTCTTCTCTTTCTGACTTTGAACTCTCTTTCATTCTCTTCTTTAATCGTTTTCTTAACTTGGTTCTCTTGCTCTGTTTTTTTTTTATTTAAATTATTTTCTCTCCGGTGATGATCAGATCGGATCCGGAGGAGAATTATTTTATTAACCGTCCGATGTGTGGACTTTGACTGAGACTGTAAGATTTCTTCAGATGGGGCAGTGTTACGGCAAAACTAATTCAACTAACATAAATGACGCAACAACCGTCACAATCGTCGCTTCCTCCACTGATCACAACCAGCAAACGCCGTTACCTTCCTCCACCCCGCGTAACGGCGTGCGCTCGTTGAAGTACTCGGCCAGTTCCTCCTCCACGCACCCGAGCCCCTGGCCGAGCCCGTATCCACAGGGTGTCGCCGCCAGCCCGCTTCAAGGAGTGTCGCCGTCTCCGGCGAGGTCGTCTACGCCCAGGAGATTTTTTAAGAGGCCGTTTCCCCCGCCGTCGCCGGCAAGGCATATAGCGGCGTCGTTGGTGAAGAGGCTTGGTGGTAGAGGGAAGCCGAAGGAGGGACCAATCCCGGAGCACGGCAGTGTGGAGGCGGAGCAGCAGCAAGAGCAGTCGCTTGATAAGAGTTTTGGATATAGCAAGAATTTTGGAGCTAAGTATGAGTTAGGGAAGGAAATAGGAAGAGGGCATTTTGGTCATACTTGCTCTGCTAGAGTTAAGAAAGGTGAACTTAAAGATGAAGCTGTTGCTGTCAAGATTATATCAAAAGCAAAGGTACTAATTTTATGCTCATTTCAATTTGATTAGTGAGGGTTTTTTTTTTTTTTTTTTGTAATTAGAGTAGTAGATTTTATGTTTAACTTCTTCTTTCTGTTGTGTTGGGGCTAATTTTAGCCAGTTGTTTAAAATATTATCGGCTGTGTATGGCAACTCTTAGGCGTGGTTTGGTTCTGGTGCTGACTTGTAAGGAAACACATTGATGGGAATGATGGGAGAATCACTCTCTTTTTATTTTTTATTTTCTGGAAGTGGAAAATCCAATGATAATTTTGACGTATGTTTATCTGCAATTTATTCCTTCCATGCGTGGCAAGAAATTTGAAAGGCAGTCAAACTTAGATTGTGACATGGATGTGAATATTTTGGAAAAAATGGAAGAGACATAGGAGAGTGTTTGTCAGTGTCCGAGACGAGGTATCTGGTTAGGTCAGCTTGTGTCCAAAAACTGGAATGTAGCTGAAGGCACCACAAGAAGGGACTCCTTGATAAACATTATTTAGAGGATCAGAGAGGATATTACATGGGTTTTAATGACGTGAGTATCAGGAGAATGTGCAAGATATTGATCTAAAGATCTGTAATTCAATAAATGGAATCTGACTGTAGTTATGCTGATATATTTCCTTTTGCGTGTCTAGAAGTCAGCATAGAAAGAAAAAAAGTTAAAAAACTGTGCACAATAACTAAACACACCAGATAATTATATATGTGTTAGGCCTTAAGAAAAAAGGGTTACAGATCGTTCAGTTCTCATTCGATGTAATCTGTCCCTGAATTTATTTACTTGTGAGGATGTTAAATCGTACATCGAAGAGGATGACATACACGGATATGGTGGTCAGCATCTGAAACTGATAAGAAAGCATCCTATGAGCTGAAATGATGTTATTGTGTGCCTGATATGCATTTGTGCAACTGGCAACTGGAACTTCCTTAGCTCTTATGTTAATTCATGTCTTAGCCTAATTTTGTCATTGAAGAGAGAAACATTAATGATAATATTTCTCTGCCAGAGTTTTCAAATTTGATGTTACATATTGAGTTCACTGGCATCGTTGCAGCATATAAGCATGCAAATACTGCAAGTATAAAACAATGGATATTCAACTTGCAGGTAGTGTTCTCAGCTTTAGTTGTGTCAGTTATGATGACCCTGGAAAGATGAAAAGGACTTGATATGGTGTGACTGTGTTTATATTGCTATGCATTATAGAATAAATAAACATCAAATTCTTTGATTCTTCTGTGAAAAATGAAGACAACATGTGAGTGGAATTATTTTCATCACTCCGGTTCTATTAATGAGATCAACCATTCACTAGCTGTAACTGAATCTCATTGGAATATGAAGTTTTTGAGTAAACTATCCAATGTCCGTATTCATAGAAAGAATTCAGATACCTATAATACTTTCATGGAGATGCATTAAGTATTGCTTCATAGGTTTTAGGCATCATTCTTTGGACCATCAAATACGTTCTGGTAGTAGCTTTTTTTAATTTGTCATTTGTAATAAGATATGCATGTATGTGTTTGAGTATGCGAAAATGCCATATAAATGTTATATTTCATGGTCCTCTTCTAATCTTCTCTAACATCTTACATTCATCTACATGGAAAATCATTTGGTAATTAAACGGCAATCACTTATTATGCAAAGTGATCATTTGACCTTCTATAAATGCATGCTGTACCTTGAAATGACTTTCTAGCCATATTTTATTTAAAACTATAATTTCACTTTGTTGAGCCTATTCTTTTACATATTCATAATCCTTTCAAACCCTATTTTATAAACCATATTGAGCCCTTATTTTTTGTAGGAATTATAAAAAGGTTCAATTGCCAATTTGCCAGTTACTTGACACAGTACAAATATGAATGTACACACACTTATGCATGAATATGTGCTCATTGGTGCATGTGTCCGCTCAAGGCAATCAAAATCAAAGCCCCCCTTCCTCCTCCTTCACACGCCTAAAATACGTGTAGCAATCTCTAGAGCTGGGAAATGTCCATTGTTTGTGCCAGTACAAATACGAACGTACCCTCACATATGCATGAATATGTGCTCATTGGCGCATGTGTCCGCTCAAGGCAATCAAAACCAAAGCCCCCCTTCCTCCTCCTTCACACGCCTAAAATATGTGTAACAATCTCTGGAGCTGGGAAATGTCCATTGTTTGTGCCAGTGTATGACACAAAGGCATAATGGGAATTCTGCGGCCTTTTCCTTCATTAAATGTTTCCTGTATATGCCGATGATTAAAGTTTTCTGCTTAAACTTCTATTTTCTAATTCCTAAGAAGTATCCTTAATTGTTTTCCTTGATAGCTTCGGCTATTGCCTCTTTTCTTTTATGTGCAGTGATCAGATTTATGAAATCTCTGAATTATTTTCTTAATTAGGGTTAATTGCATTATGTATTGTGTAACATCTACATTTTCACAAGACTTATTTGGCAGATGACTTCCACTATATCAATTGAAGATGTTCGTAGGGAGGTAAAAATACTGAAAGCTCTATCGGGACATAGGCATCTGGTCAAATTTTATGATGCATTTGAGGATGCCAATAACGTTTACATAGTGATGGAGTATGTCTTTTATTATTTTTTGTTTAAATTTATGCAAGGAACATAACTGAGCATTGTATCTTTGTCATTATTTTCTCTGGCAGTTTTTAAAAATGGCAATTTTTGGATTTTTTTTCTGCTAGAAGTATTAACTTCTGTTTATGTTGTATGATTTTGTCAACACATTTTAAACTTTGATGTCTAATGTTTTGGGGATTGCTGTTTGCTTTTCAGATTGTGTGAGGGAGGGGAGCTTTTAGACAGAATTTTGGCAAGGTAATGCAATAAGTTTGCATGGTCTATGGACTTTTTTTTTTTCTTGCCTTGGCCTCAAATTAAAACCACGATGGATGTTGCATGTGAACCTTTTCATCCATCTATGCTGGGTAGAACTGATTCAAATTCTATGTTTTGTTAAATGATTCTTGCATGGTTGAACTGTTATGTACTCATATTAATGTCACATTTTCCTCTGCTGCAGAGGAGGAAGATACACAGAGGAAGATGCAAAAGCTATAATTGTGCAAATCTTGTGTGTGGTAGCATTTTGTCATCTTCAAGGCGTTGTACACCGTGACCTAAAACCAGAGGTTTTCCCCTTAAACTTGATTTGTTATTGTTTTACATAAAATAATTGCAGTCATTGGTGACGTGGGGGTTGACAGTGTTTATGTGGAATTTTTCATTGCATACTCATAACTGGATCCTCTTTTGTTACAGAATTTCCTTTTCACTTCTGGGAGTGAAGATGCTGACATGAAGCTTATTGATTTTGGTCTTTCTGACTTTTTTAGGCCAGGTAATAAGCAGAGCTTCCCATGGTTTTTGGTCAACTTACATAAATTACTATCCTTGCCTCCATTGCTTTACCTGTAGATTGATTTAGTTATCTTTCACTGAATGGGTTGGGTCTGCTACCCGCACTGAGATTTTAAGTTTTCACAGGATTTGGTTATTTCCTTGCCATATTTACTTGTTCTATGCCTGATAACTGGATTCCCATGCGCGTTGTGACAGCATTTTAGATTTGATTGTGCTAATTTGGGGTTTAACATTATTAAGCTAAATTGATGCAGGCTATGAAAATTAGTAACCTTGATAATATAAGAGCATGAACATGCCTGCCATTTTTTTTTTATTTCTGTGATATTTGTGCACATGATGATACAGGACAGTAGAGGAAGTAAACAAATCGTAGAGATCCAATAGGGTTTCCTCCAATCCACAAGGAAAAATAGAAGAAAACCTAGAGCTCTACCAGGTAGAAAAACTAGATTCATCAAATGGTACTGCCCAAAAATAACGTTTAGGTGCGCACTTGAATAGGCAACAAATGAAGTTGGGAACTTCAATATTTTCTTAGGTAACAACAACAACAACGATAATAATATTAACTAAAGAAAAATGCTAGTTAAACTAAACTATATAAACTATTTTCTATCACATGCTTTTCTGGTTTAAAATACATGGTGTATAAATCTTTATGATTTTTGTATGTATTAGTTGATATCTGAGAGAGTTTTTAGTGTTTTAATTCTGTGTGGTGTTTGCAGATGAAAGATTAAATGATATTGTTGGAAGTGCATATTATGTTGCTCCTGAAGTCCTGCATAGATCTTACAGTCTTGAAGCAGATATATGGAGCATTGGCGTTATTACCTATATCTTGTTATGTGGAAGCAGGCCTTTCTGGGCACGGACTGAATCAGGGATTTTTCGTGCAGTGCTGAGATCTGATCCCAACTTTGAAGACCTACCTTGGCCTTCTGTCACTCCAGAGGCCAAGGATTTTGTGAAGAGACTTCTGAACAAGGACTACAGGAAAAGAATGACTGCTGTGCAAGCTCTAAGTAAGTTGGTAATTCCTCTATTACTTGGAGAAAACATTCCCATGACATTGACAAAACAATGGATAAGCGATGATGGTTTTGCAAGTTTATCACAAGGTTATGGCATTCTTTTCTATGATAAGAAAGCGTCCATGGAGAATTGGCAGTGGATGAGTAGCAGTATGTTAGATCGGAAGGATCCTTGATTTTCATTTTTAATGGATGATGGATGATGAACTGTCCCCTTTGAAAGTCCCTCATGCAAATAAAGTTGAACAAAGGACTATTGCATAGGCTATTTGGTTGTGTCCATGTTGTTTAAAGGTGTCAGCTGGAGGTGGAAGTGGCTGAAATATTTTGGAAACATATATCACTTGGAATAGTTGGATGTTAGACACGTGTACAAAATTAGTCTATCATCTTATATTTGCATGGTGCATCTTACGTGCTTATTGACAATTCAGAACATGATCTTGAGAAATTCACATCTGACACTTCTTATTTCTTGATTTCTTTTAGCTAACAAAATCCTCTATTATTGCAGCTCACCCATGGTTGAGGGATGATAGTCGTACTATACATGTAGACATATTGATCTACAAGCTAGTCAAGGCGTACTTACATGCTACACCTTTTAAACGTGCAGCACTAAAGGTACCTTTTCTTTTCCCTCATGCCGTGCCTTAAGGATTTTATACTGTATCTCAATCCTGATAATGCAAAAATTATTCACCATGGAGATTCAAAGCTTTCTGCAGAGAACCTTCAAACGTTTGGTGTCTCTAGTGTACATGCTCCCCCCCCCCCCCCCCCCCTTTTCTTTATTAAGGGGGTTGGGGGTGGAGGGGGTATAGTCATACAAAATCTGTTGCTGATAAGTTTTAAGCTGTGCGGATTTTATTATTTTTGTTAATTACCAAAAATCCATTGATCATTTGTTGGGGTTCCTAACCCAATATTTTATTGAAACCCCCTGATATTATCTAAACTATTAAGAATATCTTTTTTTAATGAAACAGAACCTGAAACTAAAATTAAATTTGGTTTGTTTTGTCTAAAAGTTAAATTAATAGCAGTGTTCACGTCCATTGCATTTGGATTAAGGCTGCTTCAAGTGAAAGTCGCTACTATTTGTTAGGTATAAGTGAAGATTTGTCTGACTCTATTTCTGATGCAAAAGGCATAATCATCAATGTAGCTGAATATTTGCATTCTGCTGAAGATTAAAAGTAAAATGGTTGAAGAGTTAAAATTGATATT
This sequence comes from Populus x sibirica, assembly GCA_019202695.1. NCBI lineage: Eukaryota > Viridiplantae > Streptophyta > Magnoliopsida > Malpighiales > Salicaceae > Populus > Populus x sibirica. Next base: position 558,257 of record JAGMVL010000052.1, on the reverse strand, counting down.
CTCTTTTGTATGTCAGCTGACATTTCTTTGGATTTTCTTCTTAATGCAGGCTCTCTCAAAAGCTTTGACTGAGGATGAGCTTTTCTATCTTAGAGCTCAATTCAATCTGCTAGGGCCAAATGGTGATGGAAGTGTTTCACTGGACAATTTCAGAATGGTCAGTCACCGTTTCTATTTCAATCAATCTCTGTAGTCTACAGGTTTATTATTGGAGTAGGAATGATAATATAAGACTTCTCAAAAAAAAGAAATGCAATTTTTTGCAGGCTTTAGTACATAATGCAACTGATGCCATGAGAGAGTCGAGGGTTCCTGAAATTCTCAATGCGGTAATCATATTTAGCTCTGCTAATAATATTATAACCAGCAGTTACTATCTTTGTATTTTAAGTTAAATAACGCCCTATTTGTTTGTTGGAAAGTAGTTTCATTTTGAAAAGTGATTTTTTTGGAAAGTGGATTCCTGAAAAGTGAGATATTTTTCGATGATTGATAATGTTATGAAAAATGAGTTAGAAAATATTTTCTATTATTTGGATAAGTTACGAAAAATGAGCTGGAAAATAACTTATTAATGTTTTTTTTTTCAAGTTTATTAAAAGGAGGATTAAATCTTACAGATAAAAAATTTGGAGGATGACATTAAAAAATAGTAATTTTATAAATTATTTCAAATAAAATAAATAACAATTAAAATAATAAAAATCAAGTCTGATAGATAAAAAAGTTAAAAGATGATGAAATTAAAAAAAATTATAATTTCATAAATGATTTCAAATAAAAATAAATAACAATTAAAAGAATAGAGACCAAATATGATAGATAAAAATTTTCAATTAAGAAAATGATTTGAGAAAACAAATAACAATAAAAAGAATGAAGATCAAAGTTTTTTAAAAAAATTAAATGAAATCAACAAATAATATGATATTTTTGATTTTTTACAACTAAAAAGTGTTTTCTATCTAAAATTAATGGAAAATACTTTTTTAGAAACCAAACAAAATTTTTCTGACTGGAAAGTGTTTCATTGATCAATTTTTTTAATGGTAAATAAATATAGAAAAGTTTGGAAAGTGGTTTTCATGAAACAAATAAGGCCTAAACCTAGCAATATTCTACCTCCGCAAAAGAGATTTTTGCATCTATCCACTTGAATTTCAATAGCTACACTGCCTTGCGTGTGGATGATGTTAACCGAAATCTATTCTGATAGTCAATCCACTGAAACATATTAGTTGCTCTGAAGATTAGGAATTGTTTTAATTTCTTCCCTTTTCCTCACCTCAAGGTTGATGGTTATCCCTTTTCAAATGTACCTCTCTTTCAGATGGAATCTCTTGCTCATAGGAAGATGCACTTCGAAGAGTTTTGTGCTGCTGCGATCAGCACATATCAATTAGAGGCTCTTGAGGGGTGGGAGCAGATTGCCTCCACTGCATTTGAGCATTTTGAACAGGAGGGTAACCGAGTCATCTCTGTTGAAGAATTGGCGCGGGTATATACAACTGCTGCTGTTTGATTTGTGTTACACTCGTTGCTATTTGAATATAATTTTAAATCTCTCCGCGCTGCAGGAACTAAATGTAGGCCCTTCTGCCTATACAATCATCAGAGACTGGATCAGAAGCTCTGATGGCAAGCTTAGTGTACTTGGATATACAAAATTTTTACATGGTGTGACACTGCGTAGCACAAATACGAGACACCGTTAGTTTTTTAGCTTTTGACATATAGTTTTTTTCTTCAAAAAAAATTGTGGCATTGGAAGACTTGGAGGGCTTGTTTTTCGTGGGTGGGGTTACAGAAAAGTGTGCGCAAGTGAATGTATTGTTAGCCGAGTCATTTCTGAGATTGCTGGGGCGAATTTTTAATTTATGTTTGTCCGTGGCGCATTTCTTATTTTTGCAACAAGAAAAAGAAAGAAAAGAAGAGAAGTCGAACATAGTTTTTTAATAAATCAGTTTCAGTCTGGATTACTGCCATTATTCATCAACCTGTAGTGTTTGTATTTTTATTTCTTAAAAGGGTTTTTCTTGTTTGTAAGATAATCGTTGGAATTTTGTTGTTGAATATAACAGGTAAAACGGGTAGACTGCTGGGGTTTTTTTTTTAATATATATTTATTGTTAAGCTCGAGGGTGGAACTCTTGTGCTCTTACTAACCCCTGTTTACACTCGCCTGACCTCCCTGGGCTCGGATGTATTTTTGTCGGAAAACCCAATCACCCGCAACATGATGCAGTCTGCTACTCTGCTTGGTTGTGAGGTTTGAAATAGAAATTTGCGTGTAGTAGAATGGGCAATCGAGAGATCAAAGTCATCGGCCCATTTTCGCGTGGTGACATGTCTACTGCCATGGAGAATTTGAAGTGCTAAGCATTTTTCGGGTGCCCCTTCTTTTCTCTTTCACATCCTTTTATGTTTTATGATTAATTACAATATTCAATGCTTGAACTGCAGAGGTGCAGGGAAAACAGATTTAGTGTGCTTTAGGTGAGCTAAGGCGTGTGTATAATAAGCCCCATATTATTTTCCTTTTGGAAACTCATATCTCAGGTGTTCGAGCAGATGAGGGTTCTACCATTTTGGGTTTTGATGGTATGATTCGATCAGGTGCCAACGGATTTGCAGGAGGGATTTGGGCCTTATCGAACTCCCAAATGGTTGACGCGTCTGTTCATCATATTCATTCCCGATGTTTGACCCTAGAAATTGCGGACCTTGATGGGCATAAATGGCTGTGTAACTGTGTTCTGCTGTATACGCAAGTCCAGTTTCTGCTTTGAAAGAAAAAGTCACGGAAGCTTCTATATGGATTCTCGTCTGGTTTGCAGGTTTCTTGGGCTCTTACAGGGGACTTCAACGGCTATCTTAATACCGCAGAGAATAGGGGCGGGGTCATAGTTGTGCATTGAAATTCAAAGAGAGGATGGGTGCTCCTTGATTGAAATTGGCTACGAAGGGAATATATTCACTTATCCTCGTAAGTGCCATGTTGTTTATTATATTCATGTTCGCCTGGATAGACGATTATCTAATGAGTTGTGCCGAGTTTTATTCCCAGAAGCATCTGTGCTTCATCTTCCAAGGTTCAATTCCGACAGTCATTTGTTGCTCAAGATGTGGACGCCCACTCGCCCTTCTTATAAGAGGCCCTTTCACTTCCAGGCCGCTTGGCTAACACTAGAGGAGTTTCCCCGTGTTGTCAGTGAGGTTTTTGCTACTGGCTCTTTCCCTGATTCTATTGTTGAGACCTTGATTGTTTTGATTGTTCAAGCATAGAATATTGTAATTAATCACAAAGGTGCTCGTGTGCAGAATCCGTCCCTTGTTAAATGATTTTATTAATCCTATGCGGGCAAGTTTTCCTCCAGGAAGGGTAGCTTCTGATAACATTATTGCTCAGGAGCTTCTTCACTCCGCTAGGAAACACATAAAGGTCGCTGTGGTGGAATGGCTGTTAAAAAGAGTGAATTCAGCGAAAGCCTATAATCGGGTGTATCTAAAGACTAAAGAGTGAGGCGAGGTGAATGGAAGCCTTTTCAGATTTCTCCGAGCGGTCCCTTAATATCTCACCATTCTTTGCAGATGATGTCATATTCTTTACTCGAGCTTCTATTGATCAAGCTCGGGTAATTTATTTGACTCTTCAAGACATTTGTTATGCTTTAGGGATGGCTGTTAATTCATCCAAAGTCTAAAGGCTTTGTCAGTCCAGCTTGTACTCGGAGGAGGAAAGATCGGCTGAAGACTATCCTGAATATTTCCTTCCGGTTGGATACGGGTAAATAAAATACCTCGGGGTTCCTTCCTCTATGTACTGGAAGGCACAATAAGGCAGCATTTGCTGATATTCTCGATAAAACTAAGAATCGTTTGGCAGGTTGGAAGGGCAAATTGCTTAATTGTGCTGAGCGAGCTACTTCGGTGCAGAATACAATTACTTCGATCCCTATTCATGCGATGCAAACGGTGTGGCCTTTATCGGCGTGTGATGATATCGATATGCCGGCTAGAGGTTTTCTTCAGGGAAAAAAAGGTAGGGGTCCTGGGGTTCATCTTCTGAATTCGGATACAGTAACTCTTCCTACGAAGCTTGGTGGATTGGATGTTCGTTAGGCTGGAGAGGTTAATAGTAATACAGCCTTGATTAATGAATTAAGTTGGGAGCTTGTGAGCGGGTATGATGAGCTCTGCATGAAAATTATGGGTGCTAGATATGTTCATGGGTCTGATTTGTGGCCTCATGTTATTTCTTCCGGCGCGTCACCACCATGGAGAGGGATTATGCATGGATTTAATTTGCTTAAAGAAGTTGCATTTTCTTTTGGTTTGACACGTGGCTTCCTGCGGTCCGACATGCCTGCATTTCAAAATTTAGCATAGATTATTTAGGTTGACATCACAGAAACATGCTAAAACAAATCATCTAATAAAAGACTAGAGTTTTTAAAAGTTTAAAACTATAAATATAAAAAAAACATAATTTATGACAAACATACTATCAACATAAAAGAAAAATAAAATTAAAATTTCTAGCATGTATATCAAACTTGCAATTGATATAAAAATAAAGTTCAAGTATGGATATTAATCATACAATAAATCTAAGTTTAAAATAAAATGAAAGGTGCTTGCAAGTACTTTAAAATAATAAAGCTTCTATTGTTGTCAATGATGAATCCTTTGTTCTTAAGATTTTATGACTTATCTCTTACAATAATAAATCTTCTAAATTCCAACAATACGATCTTCATTTACATATATTTCTAAATAAAGTCTTTGAACTAAAAAAAAAACTTAATTATCTCTTAACAAAGAAGACTTAAGCTCTAGATTTGAAAGGAAAACTAAAATATATAAAAAAGAAAGAAAACACTAATAGTGAGGCAAGAAAAAATGCGTAAAAATATAGAAAAAGTTGCAGGAAACTCTTCTTTCACCCTTTTTTTATAGTGGGTCTTGGAAGCTAAAAAGTCAAATAATTGATTTTGGTAATAATTAAAATTAATTTTCACTATTATTAATATTTGATTAGCCACCATAAATTAGGAATTAAATCTAAATGTTTTAGCTATAAATACAAAAATTATTCAGGTTTGTAGAAAATACTTTTGAAAAAGACTGTTTAGGTGCTAACATTTATGGTTTAGATTGGACAAAACAAGGGGTTGAAAGAAATAATTCTTCATGGACCAAACCCAGGCCCAACATTTCAGTTGGTGAAAAAAAAAATCTGTAGTAATCTAAAATATTATTTTATAATAAATCCAAGCCCAGGTCCAGGCCTGACTTGAAGCTCAAGCACGAGCCAGGTTGGGTCGGGTGCGTATTTGTGTGGGTTTAAACTTAAAGTTCATTTTGCTTAGGACCCATCTCCTCTAAAAGCTTGGGTGTCATTTAGACCCAATTTTAATTTCTCAACTTTCTACTTTATAAACAATAAGAAAATTTTGTTTATTTCTATGTGGGATAAAATATTTTTATAGAATTTTTAGTTTCACCAAAATATGTCAACCAAGAGTTCTTTGACATTAATTTCTCACTTATTTATAATTTATTTAAATCTTGTTAACATTTCATATTAAAAAGCATATAATAGATATTAGATTAAACAAAGTGTTAACTTATAAAATGAGTGAAACCATTTTTAATTTGGTATTAAATGTGCCTTTTAAACATGCACTTAAAAGTCACGTTTGTTTTTCAATTAAATCTTTTCATTTATATAACATATCTTTGCATTAATCAATGTTTCATATTACTAATATTGATGTTTTATTTTTGTCATCCTAATCTTATATCTTTAATATTTTTTTTCAATATAATCCATAAATAATTAACTCTAGGTTAGGTAATCGCAATTGACTAACACAATTTAATTTGACAGGTGCGATAAATAAAAGATTTCCTGGAACAAAACACATTGGATTTTCGCACAAAAATTGGGATTAGGTAGAGCATATCTTGAACGCAAGTTAATCATTATTTTTTAATACGGAATTCAACCTCAAGATTAAATATACACGTTTCTATGACATCTCCTGCATGGTACATTGATTATAATTCTTAATAATCAAACGCCATGTGTAACATGGGCATGAAACACACTTGCCATTCTTCCGTCCTAGCTAGTTGAGGCTTGGGATTTGAGGGTGTCCAGATCATGGAAATGTAGTGGTTGGCCACCATGGATGGTTGGAGCAGGATTATGAAGACCAGATCAATTGAATTGACCTTGGTGCCTGCCTCCAGATTGTCCAGATAACGATATGTCTACAACAAGAACAGTTCTAATATTCTTTGGGTTTTTTTTTTTTTTTGCAGTAGTGGGCACATGATTTTGTGGCCCCTTTCAAATCTCTTGCTATGCCTTTTCTTTCGGTTTAAACATCTGTTCGAAGTATATGTTTGGGCTTCTCAGTAGCTACTCGGTTCTACTCTGCACAATACCCAGTCGAGCCATTTGCCTAAAAGTTCCTTTAATCGGGAGCCGAGTTTGGAGCCTTAGTGGGCCTAAGAACATGACAAAGGAAGACCAGAAAGGTCTTGTTCTGCAACTGAGCAATTTAAATTCGGCAGGCTAAGAAAAAGCAGGAAGCAGGATCCGAAAGCGCTTACTTTTCTATACTGGGGGAGTTGGGTACATTAAAAGTACCAAAGCACTAAATGGAGCAATCATTAAAGGGAAAGCTTAGACTTGACAAACCAGAAGACCTTGGTTTGGAACATATTCTCCAAATTAAAGGGTGATTAGAAATACGATTCCAATTTTTTTTTTTTTTTTTTTATTTTAAAATTATTTTGATATACTGATTTTAAGAATAATTTTTTAAAAATAATAAAAATATTATTTTAATAAAAAATACTTTAAACCACGATTAACACTACAATCCTAATCATATAAAATTGTCACAAATGTGGTCGGAAGAACTCTTCAACTAGAACACTCTATCATCTTTTTTCAAGTGGATGGAAGGTGTCAGGATCTCACCTTATATTTTTCTTCACCGGCTATATTGCCCGCTTGACTCTGAAACATTCTTATTTAATTCAAAAAAACCTCAGTTTTCATGATCACAAATTTTTTATGTATATCTGTGTGTGTGGCAAGTGGGACGTTCCATACCTCACACAATGCTTGCTAAAAAGAAGACAAATAAATAGCATCAATTATCGATAAAGTTGAATTAGAGCTTAGAATAGCCATTGTCAACTGGTTGACCTTGCAAGTTCAGCAATAAGAAGCTTTATACACTAATTACAAATTGCCCATAAAGAGTGTTTAATTTGATTCGGTAAGTTAAAGGGAGATCGATAGGATTAAATATATGATACTGGTGTAATTTTGTGATCAAACCCATGTTCTCAATTTTTTAATGAGTTCTATAGTATAAAATGTAGTTTGATGTATAATTAAATACTTAACTGTGTTTTTTACACCGCAAATATAAAAACTACAACTAAATAAATGTACCCTAAATATATGACCCTGATGTCCCTGATGTAATTTTGTTCCCAAACCATGTTCTTGTAGGGATATAGTCTGACACTTCTTCAAAAGAAATATGAACACTTGTTTTCTTCCAAACTTTTTTGGTTCATCCCCTTTATTTTCTAGGAGGAAGTGTCATGTCAACCAAGATTTTATGAAAAACTCTTTCCATATAACTAGACCTTCAGCCACAGTTATTTTTATTTTGAAACTATCATTATAATTGAAATTTTTCTGAATGATTAAATTAAAAAAAATACTTCTTGTTAAGTTATAGATCAACCCTTTATTATTATTTTATTACTTATTTCTTTATTTGTTTGAACTGTGAAATACTAAAAGTTATCAATTTGTTAGTTTTATACTTAACTCTAATTTTAGAAAAAAAGACATAATAATTACTAATCAATTAGAATTAGTTCTTACAATTTAATGAAAATCAATATGTGTATAATTTATTAAATGACACATTGCTTACACGTTATTCTTTTTTATTTTAATTAATAATTGAATTATTTGTTTTTTACGACTTTTAGCATTAACTTAATTTATAATAGCATTTTTAAGGAACAAATAGTTTTTTTTTTCTAATTTAATATGATATGCATTTTACTTAATTTTATGTGGACACCACAAGGATAATTGAAATTGGTTGAGAATTTCATTGCTTGTATCAACACTCATCACATTTTCCATTAATTAGAAAAAAAAAAAAGTTGTTTCAAAAAGTTAAAAGGATTATCTTGATAGTTAAGAATACGTATTTTTTTAATATATATTTTTTATATTTAAATTTTGAAATCAGTATTTTATAATTTTTTTAAATGTACATTATCGATATAATTTCTCTTAATTTACATTATATATAGAAACGTTTTTAATATCATTAGAACAAACAAAGAGTTTAATATTTTACAAGGAAAACATATTGATAGTTTTATATATCTCGTCTCTAGATACTGGATTAAAAGTAACTCATGGGTAGTTAATTTCTTGTAAGTAAAGTGTCCTGTATATCTGTCTATATTCTTAGCTTCAAGAAATCGAATCATATACAGGTTTCGAAAGGCAAAAATACATATGAACTTGGAGTTATATTGCATCCATTTTCTTTTATTGGATAATATATATAGGAGTTACGAGCCCTTGAATTTGAGGTTAATCTGCAAGCATTAGACTGTGCACACATTAGACAAAAAGAATAGCATTGATTCCACCAGTATATAATTATTGATCTGATTTGATTCCACTAACTATATATCATTTACTTTTGCATGACAGGACGCACAAGTTGGGATAAATTAACTGGGTTTCAATGGAATATTTGCAATTATTTCATCGAAACGAACTCAATGGGATATTTGCAATTATTTCATCAAAACAAATTGAAGAAAATAATATAACAGAGTTTTGTGTAAATAGGAGGTTTCGCCTAGTATAGCAGCCATCTTCTGTGTGTATATAATTAAGACAATATATAAAAGATAAGGTACATTATATTATTACACGAAATAACTCTATAAAACATAAATATCTTATTTTCTATAATACAACACATTCTATAATACATCCTCTCAAACTGAAGATGGAGTATCTACATAAAGCTTGGATCGTAGATGAATAAAGGTAGAGTGGGGCAGCAACTTATATGAACATAAGCTAATTGGTTATAAAAGGATATGAAGTGAAAGTGAATATGAACCTCTTTTTTTGCTACTCTATTACAAAAAAGTGATAATCAACTTCAACATGCTTTGTATGGGTATGAAAAATCAGATTAGGTGATAAATAAGTAGCATCCAAGTTGTCACACCAAATAATAGTGATAAAACTAGGAGAGAAACATAAGTCTGACAAGAGATAGTGAAGCCAAAGAACTTCAGCAGTGCCATCAGCTAAAGCTTTATACCTAGCTTCAGTAGAGGAGCGAGCAATAATTCGTTACTTGCTAGATTTTCATAAAACAAAAGTGGTGCAGAAAATAAAAGGTAAGCCCCGATAGACTTATAATCACCAATACTACCAGCCTAGTTAGCATCAGTAAAACCATAAAGTGCTAATGAAGAACGACATGTAAGGTGCAAGCCAAAAGAAATTATACCTTTAAGATGTCACAATATGCTTTTAACAGCAACCCAATAGCTCTCAATAGGAGCATGCATAAATTGACAGACCTTGTTCACATCATAACATATATTCAGCTTAGTAAATGTGAGATATTAAAGAGCACTAATAATTTGGCAAAATTGAGTGGGATCCAAAAAAAAAAACTCATCAGACTGCAATCCAAGCTTAGAAGCAAAAACTGAAGTATCAACAGGTTTGCGCGGTGACATACCAACTCAACAAAGGATATCAATAACATATTTGTGTTGACCAAGCATGAGACCTATACTAGTAGGAGCGACTTTAATTCCTAAAAAGTAATGAGCAACACCCAAATCACGAAGTTTAAACTCTAAACTCAACAAAGTAATGAGACGTTAAACCAAAGTAGAGTTAATTCCAATAAGTAAAATGTCATTAACATATACAAGAAGATAACACATATCACATCCCATATATAAAAAATATAAGTAGGTATCAACATTAGAAGACCGAAAACCAATAGAAAGAAGAAAGTTGCTCAACCATGTGTACCAAGCATGTAGGGCTTGTTTCAAGTCATAAAGAGACTTGTGGAAACGACAGACATGAGTAGGCAAAGTAAGAACCAAAAACCTTATGGGCTACTCCATATAAACCACCTCCCTAAGTGATCCGTTGAGAAATGCATTTTAACATCAAGTTGCCGAATCTGCCAGCCTTTAGATATGATAATAATGAGTACTAACCAAATAGTAATCAATTTAACCACAAGGCTAAAAGTTTCTAAGTAATCAATCCCTTCCTACTGAGTGAACTTTCTCGTAACCAAGTGAGCCTTATAGCGGTCAACATCACCATCAACTCATCGTTTTATTTTATACATCCACTGAAAGCCAACCACATTCATAGTAGGATAAAAAGGAACCAATTACAAAATACCATTTTCATTTAAAGCAGCAATTTCATATTTTATTGCATTATGCCAGCACACAAACCAATTAGCTTCCTTACAAATAAGTGGTTCAAGATCAGGAGAAGAAGTTATCCGTGATGTTGAAGACAACGAAGTGTTAGAAACCAAACTTAAATTAGCAGACCTGTTCTGCCGTGGATGTAAAACCATATGGTGCTTTCAAGGTGCTAAAGGGACATCAGACGAGACTAACATGAATTGTTGTGGAAGAGAGTAGCTAGAGAAATCAACAACGAGGTCTAAACAAGACGTGGATTGAGAAAAGGTACTGGAAGGAGAAGAAGCACCCAAAAGTGAAGTTAGAGATGCAGCAAAATTAGGTGAGTCAGATGGAGACGATGCTGGTACGATAGAACTCGAACCTTAAAAATGATCAAGAGACAAGGATGTAGGTGGAGATAATGAAACCGATGGGGGAGGTGAGGGAGGATCGAGGGGCTAAGGTTTTTGGGATCGGGAAGGTAGCAAGGGAAGAAAGGTTTATAGTGAGTGTAGGTGTAGACATAGAGGAACTAGTATGGAGAACTCGATTAGACTCAATAAATGGAAAATGATGTTCGTGAAAACAAACATGATAAGAGATGTAAATACAATGAGATGACAAGTTAAGACAACGATAGCTTAAGTTAGATGAACTATATAGCCTAAAAATACACATGAAGTAGAATGATAGTCTCATTTATGAGTATTATAAGAACATAGTAAAGAAAAATAGAGACACCTGAAAGTATGCAAAAAGATATAATCAAGTGGTTGAGTAAATAAACATTCAAATGGTGATTAATTATGCAAGATAGGTGTTGGCATACGATTGATGAGATATACAGAGGTTTCAAAAGCATAAATCCAAAATTTAAGAGGTGTCTTACATTGACCAAGAAAAGTAAGACTGATTTCAACAATATATCGATGACGCGCTTAACAGTGCCATTTTATTCATGAGTATGTGGACAGATTAAGCAATGGTGAATACCAATGTTTAAAAAAAAGAATTTAATTTGTGATATTTACCACCACAATCAGTTTGAACAGATTTAATTTTGCGAGAAAATTGTCGCTCAACTTGAACTTGAAACTACTGAAACACATTAAATATATTAGATTTGACAACAATAAGATAAAACCAAAGAAAATTTATATGCGCATCAACAAAAATGACAAAATATTAAAAACCATTAGAAGATAAAATAAGGGCAAGTCCCTAAACATCACTAAAAATCAACTTAAAAGGAGTAGAAGTTTTGTGACTCGTAGGTCCTAATAAAAAATGCAATGATTTCCCTAATGGACAACCTTGACATTGAAAATTGTGATGGCAAGAATTACAAATGACCTTTTAAACACATGAACTAGGATGACCGAGTTGACATTGTCAAACATCAACAGAGGTAAACATTACAAATAATTATGTTTTCTTTTTTAACTTACTAATTTCTTTTTCTTTTTCTAGTATTCATCATCTTTATCATCACTTGACCACTATTGCCATACAGACACATGCTTATCACCAAAAGAGGCTCTTCAACTTTAATTAATATGATATGGTCACTAGAATTTATATTTTCTTAGTTTCAATGCTTCTTCTTTTCCTTTCTCTTTGTTTTTTTTTTACAAAATTATGATTTTTAACCATGTTTGACTTTGATTTTACACGCATCTAGAAGGTCCATAAAAATACAGTGTAACCGAGTCCAATTAAAACTTTTTTTTTAAGATTTCGTTACGGAAAAGGACATGCTGAATGGATTTAATTGAATCTAATTGGTTCCTTAAGAGCAATTTTCTGAATATAGTTTTAATGGACAATTAGAAACTGAAAATGGTTTGTAATCCACTTAATTATAGTGTATAAACATCGCTAGCTAAGATTAGCTTTAATGATGAAACTGCGATCTTTGAAGATGACTTCTTTTTAATTCTATATTATTTTTCAAATTAGTTTATATCTACAGATAAGTTCTTTATAATTACTGGAACTAATTTAATTATGGGGTTTGAAGATATTATAGATTGGTCTAACAACACCAATTCAAGGCTTAAATGTGACGCATTAGCTCCTTCCATCATGATGCTCTCTTTTTTTTATTTGTATTTGTTAGCTTTATATCTTTGCTAGTCAAATATCAAATATTATCCAATAAAATGATTCCATGGGGATATTTATTTGCTTCGCAAGGTCATTATCTCAGTGACCAGAAATCATGAAATGGGAAAATACGATGAAGTCCTTGTCCCTACTAATCTTTTAATTAGGCAAATAATTGAAGCTTTATCTATTATACCCAAATTACCAATGACATTAAGCATATCCAGAACAGTCAAACCCCACCACCGGGCCCCACAATGCTCTTTTTTAGTCTTCAACGTCTTGGAGCTGTAGCATTTGTGTACAGCCAAAGATGCCAGTGAAACTGTGTCGTTCCCGAACCATAATCTCCAGCCCTCAATAAATACTACACTGTAAAAGGTTCGAAATCGGTGCTGTTTGGCTCTTCTGTTCAAGGCTTCCATGCAGAGGTGCGTCTGTCCTACAGGAACTACTTGTGATATTCATCAACCGAAAAACTTACCTTACGTGGAGGGCACAAACCACTGGCTATTTCTTGACTCCATAACCCTCTTCACCTACCCAATTCAATGCGGTCCAAGGCTCCAAGCAGCAGCATCAACTACCGTATTATTTTTTTATATTCGCTCACGGTATTTTTGCCAGCGCGGTCCAACCACGTGTTTTTTTTAAGAGTTTTGAATATTCTTTATTTGAAATTAATTTTTTTAGTATTTTTATATTATTTTGATGATGTTAAAAAGGAATTTAAAAATAAAAAAGATGTATTATATATCTTAATATATTTAACCTTTAATGCTAGCTGTCTCAGAGCACCCCCGAGCGGTTAAGGTACTTTTGCGCTGCAGTTATGGCTCCATGGATCAACTCTATCCTTCAATTCGAAACATCATGCTGATTATTCTATCCTTTTACCTTTTCCAATGTATACAAGTAAAACAAACCACTAAAGATTTTGAAACTGCTTGACATTATCGTTTGATTTCCTTTACGGGATTATCCACTATAATTAGTATATTTCATCAAATTAAAAGGGAAACAATCCTTTGGTAATAAATTCAAAAAAATCAAGAAAGGTAATTATGCGCTAATTACGGTATAGAATAAAGTTTGCCGAGTACAGGAAAAGTCATTGCAGATACGTGAATAGAATTCTCGGTCTGTCATTGTTGAGTGCTGCGTCATGATTGTTATTGTATCCAATATATGTTCAGTACTGTTTGTAAGCGATCATTACTGAACTATGCAAGCAAATTTAATTAAAGTCTTAAAGAAACTTCTATGTATGGCCCTACCATTGGTTAGCCCTGTCTATTCTCTCCTTTCCCTGTGCTGTACAAATGATGCCATCACCATTAAAATTTTCAAAGGGTCATCTTCAAGAAAGGAAAAGAAGGGAAAAGAAACGAAACGAAAAGAAAAGCATTTACTTCTGCTTTTTCGATCGCACATTTTGGTTCCTAACAGAAAAGAAACGAAATCAATTATACAATCGCAACATCATTAATTTTGTCCTCGTCATGATCACACATCATCTTTATCAGCACCATCAAAACTTCCTCCTCGTCCAACCATCAAGGTCTGTCAAGAACCAGAAAGAAGGAAAAAAAAACCTTAAAAAAGGAGGTCCTAAGTACTCTAGACATCCGAATAAAAAGACTGGGACTAATTCATGGGGTTAGGCCTGTTTGGCACCACAACCCGCCACGATCTATTCATGATATACTAATATCAAACCCTAAAGCATCCAACATGGTGATGATGGATGGGCTTTTCCTTGTCAATCATGCCTTGGACGTACCTAAACTCCTCCACATGACAAGGGATAGTGATGGTTCCTTTTTGATCAAAACCATATTCTTCTTCTGCTTCCTTCAATAACTGTATGAACAGTGGGTGATTGAAGTATATGACAGGCACAACAAATCTCTGCTGCTCCTCTCCCTGGCCCACCTTGATTGCCAAACACCCTTTCGGAACATCTCTCGCCTGCTTCTTGTGATGGTGATGATGAAGATTCGGCAGGTGGAGGTGGAAGTTCTTTAGGCTCTTTTCTCCACCACCCATAATCATATCTATATCTCTACAAAAGAAAAGGAAAAAAAAGAAAGAAAGAAAGAAGAAGAATAAAAACCCTAGAGTTCTTTCTTCTTTTGTTGACTTTTCCCGATAAAAACTTAGTACAGAACTAAGGAGCATGGCCATGGATCTGCTGTTATGGCTTGGTTGGAGAGGGCTAAAGAAGAGTATGCAAGGGACATTGGTACGGTGGTCATGGTTGATAGAAAACCAAACAGCATATACAAAACCAAAAAAGAATAAATATATAGGAAGAGTGACGGAGAGAGGCTGCGAAAGTAGGGTTTTACTTGTTTTTTAAACAGACTTGGATTTCTAAACGTCTGATTAATTAAGATATTGATGATGAAGCAAATGATGTTTCTGTTAACGGGCAAAATATTTGGTAGTGTTTACTGTTTAGGATTCCTTGAGTGGCAAAGGTGTAAATTTGGGGAGTGACAAGGGGCAAGACACGTGGACAGTGAGTAGAGAAGGTGGGTACACGTGGATGGAAACGAGGCTATGAATTATCAGCATAGCCGACAATGAGGTGTCGTTTACAGGAAGGCAATTCTAAAGGACAGACAATACCAGGGGTTCAGCATGTCCATGTAGACCGTCATGATGCTCGTCAGTTCGTGTTCGCTTGAAATTAACAAAGGGGTACTATGGTTGCGTTCGAGTTTGATTATTGTACAAGGAAAAAAAAAAAAAAAGTTAGTGGGGATAGAAATATATGTAGATAGTTTATTGTTTCCGGATAACAAAAAGGTAGAGAATAGAAATAAAAATACAAATACCTGTTGTTGGAAAGACAAATATAAAAATATCCTCATAAAGTTTTGTTGTTTTCAAAATATAAGGTACTAGAGAAAATGTTTCTATAGGAAATTTATTTTTTTTTATCTAAAAAATTTTAATGAAAAAAACTCTTAATTCTATATTTGTCAAACTAAAACATATAAAAATAAAAGTAATTTATTACTGTAGTGTTAAAATAGTCCTGAAGATTGACATGAAACAAGTTTCTAGTCACAGATAAGAAATATCAACCCAGGTCAATTTTTTTTTTAAAAAGAGATAAAAGCGATGTTGTTTTAACTAAAAATATTTTTTTAAAAGAAAGTTAATGAGTTTTTGACTCGGGTTTTGAACGGGTTATGGGTTAATTCAGGTTTTTGACTGGGTCAAGCTGATAAGTTGATAATCCTCCCTCTATTTTTTTTCTTAAATCTAGACTAGTCAAGGCCCTAAGTTTTCCGTTTATTAGGGCAACTTGTCAGGCCAATCCGGATTTTATAATTAAGGTTATTGTACTATTATTAATTTTAAAACTCAAAGTAATCCAAAGTAAAAAAAATATCTATTTTTCTTAAAAAAAAAATATAAGTTTGACAATAATACATATTAAGGGTAAAATAGATTTTTTATATTTTATTTTTTCTTATCTACCATTAACCAAACATGATACAAAGACAATAATTTTATTTTGTGTATCACTATCAAACACAATTATATCTTTGTTTCATGTTTTGACTTTTATTATTTGTCTTTGTTGTTGTTATGACCCATTTTTGGATAACTCCTTCAAAATTTATCCATTTTCCTTTTAAAATAAAAAATAAAGCCACATACCAAACTTGTGGGTATCACTAGGAATACTACTAGCAACTCTTCTCCTCTAGCCAGACAAGTTTTCTTCTTCCTTTTCTTCTCCAAACTCCTCCGTAACAATTATTTCCATTGCACGTAGGATTCGTTCTGCATGCAGTGCCATTTAATTAACGTAGTCACTCGGCTCGGCCAACGACCACAAGGGTTTGGGCTATACTTGTTTCAGCCCAGCTCAACATAAAAAAAAAGAGATAGGTTGGGCCTTTTATCGGCCCAACCTGATTGGATCGGGCTTGGGCTCCAGACCAATATTTTAAAAAAAAAAGAGGGAAAAAAACAGAGGGGAGAGAAGGTTGTTAGATCGCTAATCGGCCTAACCCAATTGAGTCGGGCTGGACCCGTTTTAGCCCAGCCCAGATGGTTGGGCCAAGTCCAGCCCATTTAATAAATAAATAATATTAAAATATTAAAAAATATATATTTAAAAAAAGAAGATTTTTTATTTGAAATGGAATTTTAAAAATACTTATGGGTCCCTCACATGTTTTTCCAACTATTTGCATGATATCAGATTGTAGACTTACACTATAAAATATAGACCGGTATTAAAAATACTCGGTTTTCTCCAAAAAAAATTAAATTTGAAATTGAAAATCAAAGGAATAAAAAAATAAAATTAATTTTCTCTTTACAAAAACACAAAAAATATGTTTCATATTTGTGCATATGGCCAAATCATAAAAACTTTCATGCATATTTTCTAAAAAGAGAAAATTATTTTTATCATGTTTTAAAAAATACAAAATAGATATTGTAACCAATTTATAATTATTCATTAGAGTTTGGTCAAAATATAAAAAAATATTATTATAATTAGTTTGTCATTTTTTATGCAAGGACTTAGTTATATCCAAGAAATAAATAAGTCTTGCCCTTAGAATAGTTAGGATTTAACCTAATAAGGTAGAGATTTCCTCACGAAGGGAGATATGTCTTAAACCTTAGGCAAGACCAATGGATAGAAATGCGACTTAGAATAACAATTAAATAATAATACAGCTTACCTTAGGTAGGGTGCACTGAGGGTGATGTGTCTTTCTCTTGCACAACCAGTCCTTTACTCAGACTCTCGCAGACCATTAGGTTTCCTAGTGACTATAATACTAGGTGTGACTACTGAACCTTATAATCATAATTTTATGATTAAACCTAAAACTTTTTTTTCACCGCTTTTAGGAGGTTGATCTTAGTTTCTTTTATCTTGAGACGGTAACTAAAAATATCTTAATTATATAAATGAACATAAAAAAAGTTATTTCTCTATATAAAGAACAACTGTTTTTGTTTTTTTCATTTAAAAGATAGGGATGGAAATAACCATAAAAAAATCGCTTTAAACATTTCATAGTTTTGTTTCTCTTATTTTACTAGCTTTTAAATATGTTTTATCACATTCACATAATATTATTATATTTGATTAAATAATATGATAATATTATCATCAGATTTCAAATCTCTTAATTTAATTAGTTTTGTTTCAAATATGATCAATATCAGATTCTATCCCCGTACCAACCAATCTATTATTTCATGACTTATATACAAATACATTTTAGAAATGTAAAAGATTAAAATTATTTTTTATTTTATTTTCATACTTAGTTAGAGTCATCAATTTAAGTTTTATTATAAATCTACTATAAAGACTCTTTTCTTAAGTTAAAAATATAATTTTTGTATTATAATTTTTAATTTGAATGAAATAAAAATAATATCTTACAATTAGATTATCTTAATATAATTTTTTTTTATGAATAATAGTTGTAATCTTTATTTATTATTTATTTTATCTTTTTGTCAAGAAATTCATTTTCATTCTCAATAATAAACATGTTTTTAAATGTTTTATTAGAAAAGAAAACTTATTTTCTGTTAGTGAACATACCTTTAGTGTTGTAGTGATAGTTGTAGCCTCTTCACATGTTAAATCTTAGATATTACTTCTAGCTTCTCTCATTGAAGGAAGATAGTTTATTAAGTAATAATTGGATTTACATAAATTATGTTCTTTTAAAGCCTTTTATCTTATGAGCTTGTTTGTCTCTAAGGTAGTGTTTGTGTTTCTTCTAAACGCACTAATAATGGTGTTTGGTTACTGATTGAAAGTAATATACAAATTGTGGACCCCACCATTTATCTAAGGCAGGACCTCGATTATGGAAAAATAGTTTTTTTACTACTTTTTGCAAGTTCAACCACAGGTTGAACTTTCTAAAGATTTAAAAGGCTTTGGAAATTTACCAAAGCATCATTTTCTCTTTTCTCTTCTCGTCTGTTTTTCAATTCGCATTCATTTCTCTTCAATCAACCCTAACTGTGCACATCAACTCTACAGTAAACCATTACTGCTACACAACCTATAATAATGACCATCACAACGTCCTTTTCTTCCCATTCAGTAGTCATTGATTTCTCCTTGACAAAAAAAAAAAGAACAAGAGCAACCCTCATTACTGCAATCAACAACCCCAAAATAAAAATCCAAATCCTGCTTTATTCGGACACCAAAGCTGTAATTTCCAACGGGTTAGTTTGCTTAATTCACTGATCTGCTCGTATAGTATTGCTAAGTTAATTTTTGTTCTTTCCCTCCAAACCTAGATCTGTTTATTTCTTTTTATAAATCACTGGTTTTTTACTCCGGATAGTGATTATTGCTAATTGTTTTCAAATCTCTATCTTATGCCTCCATGTATCTTTAGTTATTTATGTTTTGGCTTTTGCTATGTTAAACTAATTAAGGCCAAAGGCAAAGCACTCGTTGCACTGTCAACTATTAATAGTTTTCAAGCCATCAGAAAATACTATTAGTAATTGTTTGCTGATGATTGCTAACAAATAAATAAACGTAAATTAAACTAATAATTTCCTTTGCTAATTATAAAATCTCCTGATAATTGATGAAACACAATTAAAGTTTGAGTTGTCTGTGAGTAGTTTTAGATATTGTTTCCCTTGTGAAGAAATAATTAATCAATCATAATTTGACAAATATAATTGCATGTTAGTTTTGTAATGGAATACACCAGCATCAATTGTAAAATGTCGAAGAATTTCATTACATTGTTGTCAACAGTTATGTTATTTGATTATTACAAGGCAAATGTCGTCAAGCTTTTATTTTTTATACTGTGGATTGTAAAGCTAATTGAGTTTCTTATTTCACATTTGACATCATTCAATCTTTTGTTGAACTAGTTAATGGCCTGGTAACTGTGGATGTTAAAGCTGATATATTTTCTTTTTCCATCCTTTATCAACATTCAATCTCTTGTTAGTTTCTTTGGTTGATCTTTTGTTGGAAATGCAATTTCCTGTTATGTTAGTGTCTGATTTTAGTCCTTATCAGCATTCAATCTTTTGTTTATATAGTTAATTATTTATTTCATTTTTTTCTTGCATTGTCAACCATTAAGCAATAAATGGGTCTCGACGCACATGATAAAGCTTCTTGGACCAAGGCAATGTTGCATATGTTTTGTGACATTTGCATTAAAGCTATTAAGAGAGGCATGAGACCAAACACCTATTTTGACAAAGCTGGCTAAAAATTTGTCATGCGACTTCATTCAAAGAGCAAACAGGAATTTCAGTAACAAAAGCTCAGCCTAAAAACAAATGGGATGGGATTAAAAAGGACTAGAGGGTATGGAAAAAATTAATAACTGAAAGTGGAGTTGGTTGGTCTACTGAACTTGGGACCATCTCAGCAACTGATGAATGATGGAAATAAAAAATTCAGGTTAGTTTTTATTATCAATAGCCTCGCAAAATTATTTGTCTTGTTGTATTATTTATTAATTTACTATCATTGTTAAGTACATCCAACTTTCATTACACAGGAAATGAGAGGAGCAAAGAAGTTCAGGCATGTCAGCATAAAGCCCTCGTTGTGTGCCAAGTATGACATCATGTTTAGTAACATAGTGGCAATGGGATAATATGCTTGGACTCCCTCATAAGAACTGTTATCAGATGAAGATAATGAGGCTACTGGAATGAGAAATACAACCAATGAGGAAACTAATATAGAAGAAGAAAGTGGCAACTCTGAAGAGGATGCAATCCCTGATTTCATACATGATGTTAGCAATATCGTTGGTGGAAGCAATGTCGCAAACAGTAGCAGCAACCACAGTAGTGCAAAGAGAAAATGTGCACATCACACTAAACTTCAACGCTGAAAAAAGAAAAGGGGAACTGGAATGGGAGTACAATTATTTGCACGTCTGGATCAACTTGTTGAGTCTGTCTCCATGACCATAGAAAGCACAACTCCTTCTAGAGATTAAAAAAAAAGGTTGTAGCATTGAAGTGGTAATGGAAGAACTGCATTAAATTAATGAAGTTAGCTTTGGTAGTGCATTGCATACCTTTGCAACTGATTTCTTTTATGCGAGGAGCAAGAGGGAGATGTGGGCTGCAATGGGTTATATTCATAGAAAAATAAATGGCTGAAAATAATGTTTGAACAACAAAAAAAAAACTTAGTTGGACAAGGTCAGGTTTTAACTTATTAACCTATTCATGTCTTTTCATTTATGTTAAATACTATAAATACAGTATCATTTTTAATTGTCTGAAATCTTTTCCACTGATTTTTTCAGACTCCCTGTGCCGTAATTGTTGCTGGAAATATGTGAAGTTGCCTACGTATTGTGTATTTTTGTATCTAAGTACTTGGAACACCATTACCATGTATGTTTTGACATTATGTATCATTGAATATGCTGTTGGGTTGGAATTTGATGACTTTAAATGTTTGGTTACTAGTTATAAAACTTTGGTTTCATACATGGAAACCAAAATTTCAGTTACTATTATTGAAATTCAAATGTTTGGATACTTAACTTTGAATGTTAGGTTTAGGTTGTTAAAATCAAAATTTTCAGTTGGGTTACTTGATGTTGAATGGTTGGTTTAATACGTGAAAACCAAAATTGATGCTTGTTGTTATTATACTTTGAATGTTTGGATACTTAACTTTGAATGTTTGGTTACTTACTCTTGAATGGTAGGTTTCATACATGAAAAAAATTACAGTTAGTATTATTGCAATTTGAATGTTTGGTTTAGGTTGTTAAACTCAAAATTTTTAGTTGGTGTGATACTATGAATGTTTGGTTACATGCTTTTGAAAGTTAGGTAATTGTTTTGGAATATCAGTTTCATTCCTATGTATTTGTATATAAATAGCAGTAAGTATGTGAAAGCAATATCACTTTCATATCATCAATTTTCAAGAAGAAACTGAATGTTATAGTACCTGCAATCAGGTGTGGTGGTTTCTAATTGTTGGTGTTGCTCATTGCTGGTATTTTTACATCTATAATAAGTAAGTTGTATTTGATTTAATATTAGTTGCAGCCGATTACTTTCAATGTTATGAAATTCATTATAAACAAAATGTATTCTTAGGTTTGTAAATGTCTTTGCATTTGCATAATTATGAGTACAGTGTTTTTTATTTGTAAGGAACCAGTTAATAACAAGTTTGTAAAACCAAAAATTTCTATTACTATAAAAAAGTTGTTTCAATTTGAATATCTTTAAGATAATAAAATGTATGTCTCATACAACATCTTTAATGTATGTAACAATTACTTTGAATTTATATTCCCATTAAACAAAAAACAATTTATATGTCATGATAGATATGGATTTGCACTGGTTTTCAGCACTTTTTGACAGGGGTTATGATGATGTAATGAATAACGTAGCCCATTATGTTAATTATGGTCATTCTTCTGTAACGATGGAGATTCCAGTGGTAATCATAGTTCTGATAATGACAACAATGACGACGACGATTCAAATGAAGAAGGTGAGTTGTTTTGGAAAAGGAAGTTTGATCATCATAAATTGGTTCTATGCACGGCGGGTGCCCTTGCATTATATTATAATACTTTTATGTACAAAGAGCCTTGTATGGATTCATATGACACTCGAATGCGATGGTTGAACGAAATATTACATGGACATTGGACACGCCGTGTAAATATGTTTAGGATGGATGCGACGACATTTCAAAGTTTTTGCTTTCAACTTGAAAACCAATATGAGTTAAAAACATCTAGAAGAATGTGTGTTTTTGAAAAAGTTGGAATATTTCTTTATACAATAGCATTGGGTGCTTCCAACAAGGAAGTTCATGAGAGATTTTCAACATTTAGGAGAAACTATTAGTAGGTACTTTAATGAAGTTCTTAAATCAGTTTGTTCGCTCGCTACAGATTTAATACAACCTGCAGATCCCGAGTTTGTAAACACACCGTGTGAAATTATGAACAATCCAAGGTATATGCCTCATTTCAAGTTAATGTAATTAATCGTCTTTATTGATGGTGCTTCGTATTAAATAAATTTGTGAAATTTAATTTTTAGTCAGCTCAAATTGATGCTTGTTGCTGGTTTCTCTTATATTAGAGTTGTGTAGGAGCTATCAATGGTACACATGTGCGTGCATGTGATTCTTCAGAAAATCAAATTTCATTTATCGAAAGAAAATGTGTGCCGACCTAAAATGTTATGGTTGCATGTAACTTTGACATGCAATTCACATTTGTTTAGGCGGGTTGGGAATGTAGTGCACATGATACACCAATTTTTCTCGAGGCAATTGACAATCCACATATAAAAATTTCTAAGCCACCAGAAGGTAGTAACGTGTGTGTGTGTGTGTGTTAATGTTATTTTTTTATGCACTTTTTTTTCGAAAAAATTATATGTATTTATAGGGAAATACTACTTGGTTGATTCAGGATATCATAATGAATATGGATTTTTAAGCTCATATAGAGGTCAGAGATATCATTTGCAAGAATTTAGGAGGCGAGGACAACCACAAACTCGTGAAGAAATTTTCAAACGTGTGCACTCTTCATTATGTTTTGTGATAAAATGTACAGTTAGAATTTGAAAAAAAAGATGGTGAATCTTACAGAATATGCCATCCTTTAATTACAAGGCACAAGTTCAAATTGTTGTCGCATCCATGTCAATTCATAATTACATTAGAAGAACTTCAATGCAAGATGTGGCATTTATGGAGTTCGATCGTCATCCTGATTTTGTTCCCAATGATTTTTTAACTGATGTGGCTCCACGTTCACAAATTCAAAGACACCACAGGCCTTCGCGAATGGATTACGTACATGATGGAATTGCTGCAAGTTTAAAGACACAATTATAAAATATTGTTCTAGTATATTTAGGTCTCTTTGCAATATTTTATTGGTTGTAAAATTACTTTTTATGTAATTGAAAATTAAGATTATGAACCAAGTCCTTTTAGGTAATTATACTATAACATCAAATTTAACCATAATTTTTAATCAAACACTTTTGACATGCTTTTCATGACTATAAAGTTGAACCACACTTTAAACCAAATATATATTTCAACCTCACCAACCACAGTAAAAAATGCTTTTTCAAAAATTGTTTTTATTACACCTCATTCATAGAAGTTACTACAATAACAAACGCAATTTATGACTTGTTATTATTAATTCAATTTAAGTTATATTAAGGTATTGGTTGAAGAATTTTTTTCCGGACATTATTATTTGGATGGAGAGATTATAAAAATAAATAAATAATAAAATCACCTATTCAGATATAAATAATTTGTACGAGACTCATCTGAAAAGATATTTAATGTCAATATGATGTAAAGATTGATTGTATTGAAGTATTTT
Organism: Populus x sibirica; assembly: GCA_019202695.1. NCBI lineage: Eukaryota > Viridiplantae > Streptophyta > Magnoliopsida > Malpighiales > Salicaceae > Populus > Populus x sibirica. Next base: position 534,195 of record JAGMVL010000052.1, on the reverse strand, counting down.
GTCTCGATAAACATATGATATTTTTATCTCATCTTTGGGCTCTTCCCTTTGGATGCTTGTGACCGTCAACTGGTGAATGAAAATCAACTGACAGTAGAATGAGAATCCTGGGACTACGTCCTTTGCACGAGCTCAACTCTTTTGGTTCAAACATATATAGTCGGGAAGAACAAAATCAGGCATAGGATAATATAACCCTTGGGCCCCGTAATCAGGCTGGCTACATTTCATTGTCCTTAGTTTTTCAGAGAGAGATAGAGGGAGGGAGGGAGGGAGTTAAGGGAAAAGTAAAATAAAATAAAAAATAGGTGAAGTGTGCCAGTGCTTATACATGCACAAAATGAGAAAGTAATATTAGAATTCAAGGAGGATATTTCGTGCAGGGTTACCATCATATCCGCGTCATATTTGCGTTAAAATAATCAATTGCAATAATTAGTTAATGAAATCCTTTGCAATCAGAAACTGAAACAAAACTCCAAAAATAAAGCTTTAATTTGAGATCAAATTTCTTTGCAGGAAAAGAAAATCATAGATATCCTCACGCAATGAAAAAGATAAAATTATGTTTAAAGATGGACAGAATATACAATCACGTGTAAAGATTTTCATGAATTTGAATTAATTAAGTATGAAAGCAAGTTTTTATATATATATTTAAATGTAACGAATTAATTATATATAAATCAGAAATTATATAAAGATAAAAAAAAAAAAAAAACAAGTTCGATGATACATACTTGATCTAATATGTATATTAATGGAGATTCAAAAATCCATTTTCCCTCTTAATATCAATTTTATCCATCCCGGCCATATATTTACATAAGAAATTGATAGTATATCGAATATCTTGTACTTTGTCGTCACCTCTTCTTCTTTGAATCGAGAGCAAGTCGAATCATTCTTGTAAAGCCGTGTTTTTTAATATATTTTTCACCTGAACACACATGTATCTAGCACGTAGAGGGAGACCCATGAGGGCAGAAAGATGCAAAGTCAAGGAAGTGGAGAGCAGAAAAACCATCCAAAGTGGAGGAGTGTGCTTTGCTTTTTGTTTCCTCTCATTTTATGCTTTTGCTTTTTGAATCACAATTTTATTATTTTACGCAACGAAATTCAGTTGACTAGATCTTGTCGATGGTTTTATACTGTGTGGTTCCGTCACGATTACGATCGCGAATGTGGATATGATCACAGCTAAATGGAACATTACGAGTGATTGTTGTGTAATGACGATCGTTATACTATATGTTAAACATTAAAAACATATATATTTATATTAAGGTTCGATACTTATAGAAAATAATTAATTTCAAACCATGGGTTTTAATATAAAATTCATAATATCGTGGCTTTTGCATCCACGATAGCCATGACAATGATGGCTGTTGCTGCTGCATGGCAGCAACCGTTTCGATTACGATGTCTATAATAACAATTTCCTATGGGCTTCTTGGTGTTTTTTTTTGGGTCCGATTAACACTTTTGTGGAGTTCAGTTCATATTTCTTAAGGAAACACAGATCCAAAAACTTGCCGAGCCCAACACTATTGCTAGCTTAAAATCAATTTATAGATTGGACTCGTAGTGGACCTGAATCTAGTGCTTCTATTGGACTCTTTTCCTTTTTCTTTTTATTACAGATAATGGAGAAGCGGGTCTAGGGCTAATTCCAGGACTCCATTGATTCAACATATCCGCAGGGTTCCATCTTATCTCTACCGGTCAAAGCTAAGTCTGTAATGATCATGATAGGATTAGAATGGCGATGCTACTTGGCCACCTGAGATCTAATGATTGAACCATCTTGTTGCCTCTTGCAGTGTATTCTCATTTTTTCAAGTAGGTCAAAATACAAGCTGTAAATGGTAACTTTCATTTTGATCCCTCTAGATTCTTTAATCTATGGTTTCTGCCCCCATGGTTCAGGTTTTCCTAATGCTGCCCTTATTATAATTTCTATGAAGATTTGATTCTACCCTTAACTATCAATAACGAGCGAAAAACTCAGTTTTGTAGGCTATTTAATGAATAGAGGTGTGGCATTGAAATGTTTTTAAGACTATAGGATAATATCTAAAAGGTTTAAAATATTGTTGTAGAAGTGGAATATTAATGAACGTATAAGAGGCAAAAAGGAGTTTACTCGATTGTAAAAAGAAGTTGTCCAATTATGAAAAGAAACAGGACACAGTAATTTGCAATCCAATGGTTCACGAAAACATTGTAGATAAGAAGGGTTTCCCTTCGGCATAATTATTGGATCGTGGGAAAACCTGCTTAATGTTATATAACTCTCTGAAAATTCTTATCTTAGAGCTCCAAGTGTTTAGAGGTATCTGTCAAGGTGATTCACCATCTCCTTTTCTTTTCAAAACTACAGCAGAAGGGTTATCGAAACTGGTTCGACGAGCTTTCAGACTTGAAGAATCTACTGCAAAGAATTCAGGTGACTGGAAATCATGTGTTTCTAATCTGCCATATACAGATGACACTTTTCTTTGTTACTCCTGTTTCGATTAAAGATAGCAACACCTTGTCAAGTTAAAGAAGGAATTCAGAAGTTGGGATTTTGAAATTGATATTCATTAATTTGGCGTATAGAGGTTAAATTAACTAAGGTTCGATCAAATCTTAACAAGTACCCTGATGCTAAGTGCCTAAACGCAACCCCACTACGTACTTCTGTTCTGTAATTAATTCACAAGCGAAGAATGATTCCTAGGATTGAACTCATACTGGCCTATCCATGGAAAAAAAGAAAGGTTTTAACAACGTATCAAAGGAATCATCCAACCCAAAACTTATTATTTTCGTGACGGCTAGACCATAGACTTTTCTATCTTAGCGCGTGATTTTGTAATTTGTCAAATATTAGTGTGATGTTTTAGTCAATAACGAAAAATAAAGCGGTTGTGTTACTATCAGTAAGAATTAGAGAATATTGATTCACTTAAATTCAATATAAAAAACAATTGTTATTCTTAGATTAGAAGAATTTGAGAGGCACCCGCACCGAAGGCATCCGAAGAGTTCTTGGATGCGTTGAACTTATTCCACAAAGTTCTTGTCAATGAGAGTCTAAATATGGATGCTTGCTGCCCGTTAAAAAATTATTCAACAGTGATGCTGTGAACAAGAAAGTCATAGAGACAATCTTGGTTCAAAGGGCAGGGGTCATTATACTTTATGTCTGTTACAGGAAAGATTGTAGTGCTTCAAAAAAACTGTAGTTTTGCTAGTGGCCCAATTCACGCAACATAAGGTTCATATAAGAATTAATGCTCTCCGTCCTGACTCTTGACTGCCGTGGGACAAGGGGCGAAGACATAGCTGTATGCGTGCATTGGATCCTTCACTAATTTTAAAGGTCTAGGTTACACTTGTTTTGTTGTATAACCGTGGAGCCATATACTATAAGCTCCAATAGTACAAAGTTACTATAAAGTTTTGGTCAGGTTGTACACATACCAATCACACCATGGAAAGATATTGCGGTCTTAAAGCTTTCATAGGAATTCATCAACATGGCCCCTCTCTATAAAATCAAAGGCTAAAGAAAAAAAAAAATGGATAAAAGCATAGCAGAAAGTGGGATACTTTATGTTAGCAAAGGTCAAAAGATTCAATTTCCCAAAAGGTGGAGCTTTGCGAGACAGCATTTATACATGCAATCCCCTTTTCAACAAAGGGCTAGAGGAAAAATTCTGAAACAGGAAAAGATGGTGAGAAGAAAACAAAAAACAGAAAAAGAAGTCTAATTAAGCACCACCCATATCCAGGAGAAAAATCATAAAGATTGGTCAGATTGATCTCAAGGTACAAATGCTGACATCTGTAATAACATTAAAAAATGGAGTTTGCTTCCTAGGTTACTCAGTGACATAGAATAAACTGGTAATCATGTGGCTCTTTCTCCTCGTGACCTTTTGCCATGTTCTTGCTCTGTGATTTTCTATCATTTTGTGCTCCCATGTATGCTTGTGCGAGGGAGAGAAACAAGATTATTTAGGCCATATACAACTGGCATATATACCTATATTTGCCTACAGTATAGTGCGACTCTTTTTGCCATCTTTCAAATCTTACTTTACTGTTTTTGTTTTCATCTTTTAGCAAGGATCTCATCTATTAAGCTCACATGAGGAAAGTAAGGCTAATAATGGGCAACGAGGCAAGCAAGATAGAATAAAAATGCTCACCAAAATTCAACATCGCTTCCCATTAACGTTGACTCTCAAAAATGAACAATAGCTTCACAAAAAATAGAGAAAAACTCAATGAAAACATGAGGTCTTACCCGCATAATGCTCCTCTAGAAACCGACCAAGCTTTTCGCTGGAGAAGTATGACATGTAAATCCACATTGAGGGGAGACTTCATAAACCTGCTATTTAACACATGACATCTAAAATCAAATGGAGATCAGTATTGATCTGTCAAAAGAGAATTTAATTTGTGAGCTATAAGGTACGGGAACTTATAACCGTGGACCAGTGGCTCGTCTTGAGAAAGAATTAGGGCTTTAATTGAGGAGATTGTAATTTCGCCAATATAGTTTCCTTACAATTTCCTGTCTAGCAATGTAAAAACTAATATACAATAATAGAATTTGTGAGCAATAAAAAACTGGGACTTACTGCTTTAAGCAAATAGCTCGTCTTTAAAAAGAATTAGGATTGTATTGATTGAGAGATAACTTTGCCAAGAGGCCCAAGACAGCCTCTTTCCATGACGTGACTGACAATGACACACAACACTCGGGCACAAACTCCAGGAAATGACATAATGTTCTCATTTCAAAGTATTATTCTAGCTTGGCATATAAATAGCAGTTCAAGGGAAAGCATAAATTTTTTTTTTTAAAAAAAAAGAAGAGGTATAATGTTTACTACTGAACCCAGAGAAAAGAAGGCCAGGTAGAATATACCACATTTTCAAATTGCGGGCAGCCATGCATAGGAAGTCTCCCATGTTCACATATTTAGCTTAGATTTGAGAAAATAACAATCTTCTGAAAGCACAATCAAAGGAAGAAAGGGCACGACTGTGGAAAACTTCAAATATCCGAGCAAAGATTTTGAATCTAAAAATCATATCAAGAGTATGCAAGGGCGTCTAAATCTTTAGTGCCATCAAGTTTTCTATCTCTTTCTCTAAAGAATCGAGAGACTTTCAAACAGGGACAGAAAGTGCATCACTTTCTTGCTTGTACATCTTCACACTGCACATGACCTTTTCTTTGTAAAATATATTCATTTTGAGATCGGAGCCACAGCTGCAGCGTGTGACCCTATAAAGCAAGAAGGAAGAATAGAAGAAATATTTCCAAAAGTTCAAAGCCAGATCTGAAAATAGCACAAACAGACAGACCAGATACACAAAGCTATCATGGGGAAAATCTACCTAATAATGAACTACAGGAGGCTTTTAGACTGACAGAAAAAAAAACCCATCATTACATGATCAGGGAAAAAGAAAACCTGAAAAAAGAGTAATGATGAGACTTTTTAGTTCTCAACATTAGAGATTGGTAGGGGGGGGAACATGATTACACCAATCTGCATACATACTAACAACCCTAAAGCCTAAAACGAAAAACCAATGATTAAAAAACTGCTTATTCTATCCGCAGAGACTAAGAAATATAAAAGCAATTGAAGTAAAAATAAAACCCTTACATGCAAACCATGATCGAATCCTCGAAGAAACCTTTAATGGAAGCAATAATTGGGGGGAATGAAGCCTGGTCCGACGACCCTAACACATGATCTAAGATATTAGATCTAAAGATAGAAAACTTGATCAGACTGATCAAGAAAGAGTCCTCGAGCCAGACAACATTCCCCTCAAAAAAGAAGCTCCCTCTGTTTGCAAGGAATTTGATTGCGTGAGTATGTTCGTGCGGGTACGTGGGTGTTTCTCTAACTAGTCTCTTATCTCTCCACCCCCCATGAGTCTCGCCTATCTTCAAGGGGGGCTTGGGGGGGGGGAGAGAGATTGTGGATGATGAATGAGATAATGAAGAGAATGATATGGTATGAGGGTTATAAGAAGATTAAAAGGAGTGGAAAGCAAACGTAAAAAAAGACAAAAGATAGACGCAGACCCGACCCTACCAGCTGGGGTTTCTCAGTTCCAGAAATGACCACGACCCCATGCATCTTTATCTCTCTCTTTCTCTCTCTAATGCTTGAAAGTGTGATAACGTGATAGCACTTAATTTTAAAAATACTTTCTATTTTAAAATATATTAAAATATTATTTTTTATTTTTAAAATATTATTTTTAATGTTAAAATATATGAAAATATTAATTTAATATAAATAAAATTAAATAAAAATTAAATTTTTAAAAAACACCTTCAAAACACAATACCAAACACACCACACCGAAATATATATATATATATATATATATATATATATATATATAAACAATTGTTTTCCCGAATACTAGTACTTATATCATAAAGTCATTCATTCATTTTCGTTCAAATAATGCTCTACGAATACTGCGTTTGTTTTTACATTCAAAAATAACGTTTTAAAATTTTATTTTATTTTCAAATTATTTTTCTGATATAAATAATTTTTTTAAAATATATATTATTTTAATATATTCTTAAATAAAAGATATTTTGAAACGATTTTAAACACGGCCCGACATGAATCGGTGAACTTCATGATAGATGTATCTTTGTCGTTTAAACCCTTAACCACCGTTGGATTTGCCAGGTAACACCTCGTACAAGATTGAAAATGTACACAAGTGAAACCCACCTTTAGATTTGTAGCTAGGATGGCTGGATGGTGTTATCATGCATGAACACTGTTTACTGTGACTGTTCTGTGTATTGTAATACGTAACCTATCTAGAAATTAAATGTTTATTTAATGATTACAGTAAAAGTTATTTTTTAAAAAAAAATTATTTGAAATTATATTAAAATAATATTTTTTATTTTTTAAAATTTATTTTTACATCAACACATAAAAAAAATTACAAAAAATATAAAAAATTAATTTAAAACTAAAAAAATTAATTTTTTTTTTAAAAGATAGTACAATAATGTCTAACGGTGGCTTAAATACCCACCATGGACCACAGGGAGGTGAGACTTTCGTACTGTGCAAAAAAAAGCTGTTATATATATGATTATTATAAATAATTGTCAATAATATATAATAAAGGAATCAAAGTAAAGGAGGCCTAGAATTGGGTCAGAGGAGTGGTTGAGTTATTGAGCTGCCCGATCATGGAAAGCCCGTTTAATATAAATATACACACACACATACTCTGAATAAGAAAATTAAATAAAATATAATATAATATATATTATAATATAATATACATATACTCCGTAATATATAGAAAGCAGAATAATTTTATTCTTAAAAAAATTAAGGTTTTTGTCTTTCATGAAAGATGGACCCTCGTCTGCCGTGTCACTTTTGAGACAAAGGCGAGAAATTCAAGGCGATGACCGACAGATAGAGTCAGGGGTCCACGCTCTCTTTTTCACTTTGGCTTTTTACCCCATTCCAATTCCTCGGCGACTCTACGTTTCTTTTCTTCTTTAGGTCAAAACTAGCTATGGGCCGCCGCTCCACTCTGTATTTTTATATGAAAAAAGCAACGTTGAGGCACTGTTTGCCCATTTCAAAGAAATAATAATAATAATAAAATTGAATAAATCGATTTTATTTTAATACGGAAATAAAAAAAATAGCAACAATAGTAAACATATAAAATAATCATGATAACATGAAAAACAATCCTCTAAAACTATGTAATTAGATAAAAAAAAATGAATCGAGTAAATTCAAGATTGCATTATAAATATGTATTTGCTTAATAAGGGGTGAGCCACTTCAGGTTAACCTGCAAAATCTATAACCCAAGTAATGTGATCAGGATAACTCAACATATAATTGTTTTATAAATTGACCATTCATGAAGGTTTGGCCCATGATTTAGGTGATCCCGGGTTAGGCCAAGTCGGGTTTCAATAAAAATAGGAGGAGAATTGACCTCATATGATTTGATTAGAAACAAGGGCTAACCAGCAACCCAATTAACCATGGGGAAACCCAATCAAAATCCATTAACCTTTTTATTTATTTTTTCAAAATGATATCATTTTTATTTTTTTATAAAACAAAAAAAATTGAGTTGACCCGAGTTAACCCACTTGACCCGTGACCTAGGACTTTCTGTGGGTTGACCCTCAAGTCGAGTTTGAAAACCATGCGATAGAAAACTTTTAAGACCCGTAACACAAATTATTAAACTGGAAACACCATGCATGGAAAAACCACAAAAGTCCAATCCTCAACAAATCAAATGTTAAAGGATGATACCAAGAAATAAAATCAATTACACAAAAATATCTCAAATAAAAATAGAAATTAAGATAATAAAGGTGAAAATAAAAATTAAAAATAAATTAGAGGACAAGAATATATTTTTTTATCGGAAGGTTAAATTGAAAACAAAAATAATAACAAAAGGACAAAAAATAAAAAGAATAAAAACCAAAATAGAAAAAACAAAACACCACAAACTTGGATTTGAAGGATGGTATTGAAAACCACCAAAATCTTAACAAAATGGCCAAAGAAAAAAATTAAAAATTAAAAATTAAAAGAATGATCAAATTAAAAAACATTATATATATACGACAAATTAGAATTGAGGATTAAATTGAAAATAAATAAAACTTTAACAAAAATTCCAAAGACAAAAACTAAAAATCAAAAGAATAAGGATTAAAGTTGAAATACAAAAGAAAAAAGGATCAACTTGTATTTTTTGGGTAGGAGAGAGAAAAGAAAGAAAAAAAACATCAACTGACAAGAAACCACCCAACAATCATCGACACATGCCGCATTAGGAGGAATAGGATGCTATAGCTCATCAAATGACACGATGAAAGGGCATTTTCTGCCAATAGAAGACGCCACACATTACCCAAAATGCGTGGGCGCCTCTCATGCAACAACAATATTTCTTAATTAAATAAAATTTAATTTAAATAAAAGGACATATATGTCCTTGATTATCCCAACAATTACCAACAAAATATCCCGATAATTACCAAAAAAACAACGTAAAAAAACCTATAGGCCCTTGACCCTATGGTTTAATCTCTTGTTTGCACTCTAAAAGCATATTTGTCCATTTACTAAACATTAACACTCTAAAAGCATATTTGTCCATTTACTAAACATTAACAAACAATAAGACTTATTTACCGCTCCCCTACCAAGGTTAATTTTTTTTTTATTTTAGGGTAATTACTTAAAAAAAACTTCATAAAATATTCAGGAATTGCTAATGTATTTTCTAACAAAAAACATTTTAAATTGTGTAGAGAATAACCTAATATAACCTGGTTGACTTAGTGGATCCAAAAACTACTTGGATAACCATTAAAAATATAGTTTGACTTAAGAAAAATTTAAGATGATATCTTTTTTAATATTGAGATGGCAACATATATATTGGATCAACCTAGGTCAACCTACCATCTTCATTACCCGAGTCATGAGACCGTGACAATCTCATAAAAAGTAAATTGAAGCAAATTATGAAATCCAATTCTCAATCAATCTAATATTAAAGTATAAAATTAAAAAACAAATAAATTAAAAAAGAATAAAAAATAACCTGAGTCAACTCAGGTTAACCTGCTAAAATCATGATTTAAGTCATGAGACTGAAATAACCTCATAGAAATCAAACTAAAATAAATTATAAAGTTTAATTCTCAATCAACCCAATGTTGTAGGATGAAATTTAAGAAAAAAATAACTACAAATAACCTAAAAAGACTTGAGTTATCGGGGTTAAACCACTTAACCCATGACTTCAAGTAATGAGATCATTATAACTTCATAGAAGCAAACTGATAAATTATATAACTTAATTCCCAATCAACACAACATTAAAATATGAAACTGGTAAAAAAATCAATTAAAAGATGAGAAAAAAACCCAAGTTAACCGACTTAACCCGTCAAATTTACGACCTGAGTTATAATACTAGGACAGTCTTATAAAAAAATAAATCAAAATAAATTATGAAGTTTAGTTTTTTAAAATTCAAATATTAAATGATAAAATTAAAAAAAATAAAAAGATGGATTCATATTAGCATTATTTCTATCTCTGTAACTACAAAAATTATCCTTGTAGACAATGGCAAAATACTATATATGTTCTTCAATTGGCTTTTGATCATGCTGTTGATCCAGCATTCATCAAACATCATCAGCATCCTAACTCATAATTGCGTTGTTTTAGTCTAGATGAATAAAATATTTTAATTTATTTACCACTAGAGTTTTCCATACTTTGTGATCCAAGTTGACGTGGGTACTTGCGCTCTTTAAGAAAATCAATCAACCATAGCTGTATTACTACTTGATCAAATCTATAATTATTGACGAAAGGAAACAAATCGGGCGTGACCTTGAAATAAAGATTTCTTTGGCTTATTAAAAACTGTCATCTACTTTCTTGGTGTCCAGATAGAGACTTGGCACGTCCATCATCTTCCTATGCACATCGCCTTAAAACATTTACATGCATATGGGTCCATTTTCTTCCCCGTGTCGTCGCTCTGAGTATTTAAATGCATGTCTCCTCCTCTTGGCCCCCAGAGACTGAAATTGTTAGTGGAATGGATCATGAGGGTCTAATTACCCATTTGGTCACACGTCAATCATGCTCGAGACGATGCTGGGCACTCGTGGTTTGTAGTCATAAATTGTCAATGCATGTTGCAGTGCTGAAAGATACCTCACCTGAAACGTTGTCTCATTAACATTTATTTCAATGATAAGTAAAGATTGGCCCAGCGCTGTTCATACTTCGTAGTCATCTAGCTTTTGCTTTCTTGACAACCGAAGATTTTCCTGTGAATTTTATTAGCACTTTATTGGACAAGACTTTCGGCCGGGAAATCAAGCGAAGAGATTCTTAACATTTGACATTTACAGAAGTCAATGAAAACAGTATGACAATGGATAATTATATTGCCGTTCATCAAAATTCTGCTATGATTTGCTCCTCCATCTTCACAGCTGCCTTGATTAGGTAGGGGTCATGCAGGGTGATTCTTTTCATCAATTTTTTTTTCTCCTGCAAATATTACACCTGTGGCCATTTGATTCCAGACATGGTTAATCACAATTAATTAGCCTTAAGGATTAGTAGATATCCATCTTCACAGCTGCCTTGATTAGGTAGGGGTCATGCAGGGTGATTCTTTTCATCAATTTTTTTTTCTCCTGCAAATATTACCTGTGGCCATTTGATTCCAGACATGGTTAATCACAATTAATTAGCCTTAAGGATTAGTAGATAATGGAACTTGCACAGCCTTACTCGGTGAAAACAACTAGGCTTTGTTTTCATGTGAGGTTGAGCTGGATGGTGCCCGTAAGACGTGCTGCCATGTTTGCTATCACCTCTATAACACAACCAAGGCTCCCCCACCATCTCTCTCTCTCTCTCTATGTACTGTATATCAGAGTGACAAACGGAGAGGACGATACTGGCTCCATATTTCAACGCTTTCACAGTCTTGAAAATTGTGTCTCTATATATAGACAGGGAGAGAGAGAGAGAGAGCGCGCGCGCGAGAAGTGAGATCGATAGAAACAACACGTAAATGTCAAATCCTGCATCTGCAACCCATGTTGTCGACTCCGCCCTCTGAATCGTATAATAATTTACCAATCAAACACTAGCTGCTAATAAAATAAAACCCAACAGTAATAGTATTAAATTAATCAACATTTTCTCATCTTAATTTGCTCTCCAGCAAGCACCATCATGTCCAATTGTACCCATATGGATTCTCAAGCTTTAAAAATGCATGGTCACGTGCCACCTATCTCCATCTACACGGGGTTCGTGTGGTGGCGTGTCAATTGCAGGAGCAGTTGAAAGGGGGGGAAGAAAAGGGGTTAATCAAACTTTATTATAATTTAGAAGGCAGCTTTTTGATACTCAAGTCAATTTGGTGACTGGATCGAGAAAGAGTGGGAGATACTGATACAGTCATACTCTCTCTGTAAAGTGAAGAAAACAAACATATGCTAGAGCTTGCGTGGGTAACGTTCTCCATTTTTTGAATTCTTTTTCTAGACAGCCCATCTGTCATTGTACACTTTCTCCTATATATAATTTGACACCTCAAAGTTTTACTATAATTTAATGTTGTATGATCACCGAGGAGAGGACTTTTTAAGCACCTAAGAACTTGTTAACTATAGGTTGTAGCATTGTAATTAGTGAGAGCAACAAGTACAGTGAGACCTCTCTCTTTGTTTATTTCTTGTTCCTGTTCACATCTTCCCCTGTATTAAGAGAATCCAGGTCATCCTTCCACCTCTTTAAGTTTAGATACAGCACTGCTTACTGCTCCCTGCTATGTTTGTTGCCTGTAAGCTATACCTTGAGGTACGTACTCAGCTCAGTTTGAGCTTGGACTTTCTGTCTTGATGGTCGCACCAAGTGATAAAAAGGTCAAAAGGACGAATGAGATGACTATTTTTAACTTCGAACATTTAAATAATTATCAGCATAAGAAATTCAAAAGAAACTCTAAAAGAAGTGGGAAAATACTGTGCATGTGAGTCCACAATGTTTTTTCTATTTTGCCCCTCTCATCACGAAAATAAATCCTTGGAATCGGGGTATTTTTGTCTTTTAAAAGGGCATAAATATCTTTAAAAAAATATTAGGTGCACAGATGTTTTTTTAATTTTTTTCACAATAAATTTATTAAAATAACCTTTTAGACAAAAAAGTATATATATTAGTTTTTGTCCTGATCATTTTGTTTTTTAAATAAACAATAAATAAAATTTTAATACTCTTGTAATAAAATAACATTAAAGCTTTCTTTTAGGATCGTATTAAGGTTTTTTTTGTTATTTTGAGTGAATTCAGGGTATTTTTATCTTTCAATGATATAAAATATTAAAAAAAAGTTACGTCAACGAGTGGACGTCGAACACTCCTTTTGAGCAGAGCGTGGGCATCGTACAATAGTCAAATATTGTCTTCCGATGTCTTTATGGAAGCATCGCCGAATCCTCTTTCTCTTGATGCAGCGCGTGCTGAAAAATATTTCATTACTTAAAACACGAGTTTATTCAAAACATTATGATAGAAAGCTAACATCTAAGTACAATAATCTAAATAACCTTATTTATAATAGATAAAAAAAACTTTCTAGATAATTTTGAAAAAAAAAAGTTCTACATAAAATAGAAAAAAATAATTTTAAATCAACTAGAAAACTAATATAAATCTCGCAAAGTATTTATTGGACGTTATTTATGATTAATCTGAAATTTTAACACCATATAAAACATGATCTTAATTTGTAAACATCTGATAAAATTACAAAACTGCCATAATGATAAGACTGCCCATTTCATTTGAATTTTTATCAAACATGTGATGGACATTACCAAAGCATTGTAACTACTGGTTTCACACTTCAACCCTGCCAACTTTACATCTTAGAAATTGCAAAAACCTATTCTACTCGCAGATAGCAATTAATTTCAGCGGCAAATAGCAACATCATCATCCCTTTGATAGTTTGGTGTGCTTACAATCCGTGCATGTAATCATTTTGCTTCCTTCAATGCATTTCCATTCTCTACTAAACAATTAATACAGGTTACTCGGCTAGTATGAACAAATACAAACTAAAAATTTGTTCTTCTCCATAAACAACAAGAATCAAGTTATCAACTACATCATTAATTTTGCACATTCTGTTTCCAATAATGTTGGCCGGTCTTCGGAGATAAAGTACTTGGAGTTTCATAAGGTTAAGTGGAGCCACTGGATATCAGAAGTTACGAACAAACCAAAGAAAACTTATGATGCGGGTGGAAGCTACGTTGGACAAAAATGACAAGGAATCACAAGGAAAGAGACAAAAATTTAATGGGTGAAGATAATTGCAAACGTGAATCCTGAATTCATAATTTATTTTTTGAAAATTAAAACATATAATGGCATCTTCTTAAGAGGTTACATGACTTTTAAATATGTCAAAAAAATCTTATATTCCTTAGAAAACAACTAGGAATATGAAATCATAAAGAAAAAAAGAACTCCGATTTAAATCATACAATCCGGAAAAACATGAAAAAAATACTAAAAACTATCTAAGAGTATCGGTACTCAAAACATGATTTTAAAAGATTTGATAATTCATTCAGTGATATAGTGGCTATCCTAGAAAAAATTTCATATAGAAATCACCTGTAAAAATTTAAGTCTGACTCAATGATCAGATCTATTATTATCATAGTTTTAAGAAGTTAATTAGTCATGATCATTTCAGATATTTTTTTGAATCTAGATTTATTTTATTGGTTTTTAAAAATATAGGCTACATCATCTATATAATAACAAATTTCCATATAGTATGTTACATCATAACCTGACCGGCTAGAACCGCCAACTCTACAAACCCAGCTACATCAACTTAATAGTACAATCTAGAGAGCTTCATCAAAAGCAAGTATAATCCATGTTATAGCAAGTGAGATAGCCAATTTATGCAACACCAGCAACTTTAACATGAACCCAAACAAGGAAATCATCGGCTAGGCAGTGACAAATAGCCATTCCTTGCTTAGTTTTAAGAATTTGAAAGGCTAATGGAACCGTACAGGTCTTGGTGTCTTTCATTTGATGGCAATAATACTCTTATGGAATACCCACTATTTTGTTTCTTACCCGTTGAGATGAAAGAACCATAAAAAATTCAAAGAAGAAACAATTAATTAAGAATTTATAACGACCAAAACACAAACCCATGTCAACAAAACCGAAGAATTACTTACTACTTTGACTGTAAAAATAATAAGTTAGATTCGTGAAGCCATTAACAGTAAGAAGTTCTCCAAAAACATGGACTTGTCTCTAACCATCCCAATTCTTTCCTTCACTTCTCCACCGTACTCAAATTGTTTCGAGTTTTTATCTAGGAAGATTTCTGCGACAAGATCAAGCGATCAAACATCCGGGCCCAACTTTGTATCTCTTTCCTATTTGAGGAACGTGGAGCCACATAGCCCCGTTAAAGTGAACTAAAGAGTTACTGGATCCGAGGCCCGACTCGGACGCCCATTGAGGAACTGTCTGTTTGTAGATTGAAGCCTGTGGACCTAATTAAGGACTCAGCGGTCAGAACCTTTCAAGAAAACAACCCCAGCTGGACCCAACCCTGACTGCCCCAGGCACTGGCGAAGGCGTTGTCCGGCTCATTACCACCTCAAATCCGTCACGTTACCTTTCATCAAAAAACCATCCCGGCACCTCCAAATTCCAAGTAAACAGAGGTTGGGATGTAATGATTATTACAAGGACGTTTTATGATTTTGATGTTTATTTTCAAAGGTCAATGCTCTATCCTTTCCCAGATTCTAGTTCACACAAGAACACTGGCTGCATATGTAAACATTGTCCTGAAAAACGACAAGAATTCATGACAGCGACTTCGAGTTGATCCTTTCTCTCTACCAGCTTGGCCCCCAGATTCCACGTACCAAAATAAAATTGACCCAGTAGATCCAACGTGTTCAACCCCCCGTCGCCTTCATTCTAGGTCAGGTTGCCCTTCTCTGGCCTCTAGTCTCTGCCTTGTGTTGGACATTTCTTCATGCGAATGGCTTGAAGTTTCCACTTGCCTATCTATCTCTCTCTCTCTCTGTGTATTAGACTGCTCAACGTCCCCCCCCTGTAGCTTATTTGCTACTCCGCCATTGTAGATTGGTCCATTGTTCCATTCTTACCCATACGGAAAGAAATGCTAATGATAGCCTCCGCCTAATACAAATAACAATGGTGGTCACTGTCACCGAAGTGTCTCCATCACTTTTGCCGCCCGTTTTTCTTTTACTTCCCATTTGTAAACTTCATAGTTATCAAAAAAAAAAATTATATTAATACTCTATCTCTACTTGCATTTTAGTAAGATAGTGTAGTCTACGTCAGAACAGTGCTCAAAATGGAATACGTGAAAGCTTACTATGCGGCACTGTTCAGCTGCTGGTCGATCGATAAATTCAATAAAGGAGGACAATCTTGCAGGAACTTCCCTGGATCTTGAATATTGATATTAACTGAGAAAGAAAAAAAAAGTGTTTAGACATGAAGTAGAGTGTGTGTGTGTGTGTGTGTATGCTAGCTTTTAGCCTTTTGTGCCCGCACTATGCCGTTGATGATTTTTAATCTAATTTTTATTTAATTATATAGCAGGTAAAATAAATAATAAAATCTTTTTTTATCGATAATATTGTTTTTTCATAAAAAATCAAAATAATTAAAATAAATATTTGCAAGAATCTCAATAGTTCAAAGGAGTGAAAATCTTTATTTATATAAGCAAAACTCCCTTTTTCTTATTAACTTTTATTTTATGAAAACATTTTTTATCATTGGTAGCATTTTTTTTAGCAAAAACTCATCATAATGCAATGCTCATAAGAGTTTGAAAGATTTAAATTATGGAAAAGAAAAATGCATTTCTTAAACTGAAGCCATATTCTTTATTTATACATTTTTTTATGAAAAACTTCTTTTTTTATTATTAACATTTTTTTCTATTAAAAATCCAAGATGATTGAGATATAAATTCACAAGAATCTCAATAATTTAAATAAATAAGTGAAATTTTTTATTTATAGAAGCAATACTCTCATTTTCTTATTAACTTATTTTCTTTTATGAAAATATTTTTTTTTATTAGTAGCATTTTTTTAAGCAAAAACTCATTATAATATTAAAAACAAGTTTCAACCCAAAACAAATCATAATTTGTATGTGGCTATATGATAAAATCAAAGAATACTAAAACCAACAATAAAAAGACTATTTTAACTCCCATTGAATATTAATGTGCAACCTTTTTTTCCATTTATAACATATTAGGCTTCTATATAATTATTTTAAAAATAAAGCAAAAATAAGCATAAAAAATCTAACCTCATTTAAAAAGCATAACATAAAAGAAGTGATTTGTTCAATATCATTGTAATTATTAAATTAATTAAGAATTTATTAAAAAGTATTATAGGCCTAAGAGGTTAGGCTCACATGCCTGACCTTAAAAAAACAATAGAGTAGGCACCCATAAACGTGGCCTCGGTAGACATGCCCCTAGACCTAGCCTATAAGCCCGCATCTTCTTATATAGAGTAGATGATGCATTTTTATCCAATGAAAAAATAAAAATTATAATAGACGATGTGTTATCTGTTTAGACAATTTTCTCATCACTTGTAGCAGCTGGAAAATTGAGCCAAATGATTTTGATCTCATAGGCTCAATTTTAAGGCCATGTTGACCAAAAAAATCTCTAAAACAACCCACAAACCTAAATCACCCACTTTCAAACTTCAAAAGACTTTAAAATCCTTTAAAAAGTTAAAGATCATACCAAATATTAATAGGACTTAATATATTTTTTTTTCCAATATCAGTGATGAGCAAAAACACTACAAAATGAACTAACCTTCCTATAAAAAATTCATTGATATCAAAATTGATCTTTTTTATTGTCAGAATATGACCAACCAGATTCTTTTTCTATTCTTGTTATTTTTCAGTGATTTTCTTTATTATCTCTCATAACCTAAAGACTAAAAATGATAAAAATAAAGTTTGAGGATTAAAATGTAAACCCATGAAATTTAAAAGGAAAAGGATGGTTTTAGGTAGGGGTGAGCAAAAAAACAGAGAAACTGATTAAACCAAAAAAAATAACCAAAAAAGCTGAATCATGAAAAAAACCAATTATAATATTTTTAAATTTTTTTTGTTCGATTCAGTTTCGATTTAATAAGTCTGAAACCGAAAAAAACCAAACCGACCGGTTCAATTAAAAAAAATACTATAAAAGCACTTTTTAATTTTTAACTCTAGCATTCGCAGTACCCGTCCTCTCCTTACTCCACGTCCAGCAGCCGTCCTTACCCCTTAACCCTCACAAGCCACCCCTCCAGCCCTCACAAGCCACAACTCTTAAATACAAATATTATTTATAATTTATACTATTTTACATATTAGTTCATATATAATAGTTAACAAAATAATTGCTAATATTATTAGAAAATACTATAATATTATTTGAAAACAAAGATAATTTATATTTATATTTAATTTTAGCTAAAATTAAAAACAAAAACTAAACGGTATAAAAAGAGGTCGAGTTCTGAGGCTTAGAAGGTTGAGCCTATAGTTTGGAATAATAATAAAAAAAAAAAAACCCATGCATGAGTAAACTTGCAAGACTAGGCTTACACGTCTTGGCTTTTTTTTTTTTTTATTCAATAGTTTGTCGTGTCTAGTGTTTTGGACTTTAAAAAGCCATCTTTAACTATTTGTTTTTAATTTGAAAACACTCTAAATATCTTAATAAATCAATTTTGACCTAAAAAGCTTTTAAATAGAAAAAAAAACATTAAATGAAATGACTAAAAACTTTTTTCCTAGCCCCAATTAATGTTTTTTGACGAGATGGAATTTTAAAAATTCCTTAATATGACTTTTCTCTTGAAAAAATAACACCAAAATCTTTTTTTTTTTTTTATGGTTGGAATGTTTCCAATCAATCATTTTTTTTCTTTTTCATTTTCCGATCACTTTCTCTCTAAAAACATAGGGATTGTGAAAAATAAAATAATGTTTTAAGATCTAAATATGAAATCCATAAATAAAGGGACAAAAAATGAGTAAATTAAGTATATTTTTGGATAAATTAGAAAAAAATCTAGTTTTTATTTTTATCTTTATCATTCTCCTGTTAATTTTTTACATTATAAGTTTAAATATTATTTCATCTAGTTGGTCTTAATTTTAAATTTGAAATTTGATTAAAAACCTTAAATTGAAAATAATATGAAAAAAATAAGAAGGAATTATCAACGTATAAATTAAAAAAAATATTAAAATTAAAAAAAAAGTTAAATTGGCCAAGATAAATAATAAAAATCAGCATTATTGATTGAACAATAACATCAACAATAATTAATAATTAATAAGTATGCGAACAATACACGTATATCCCTCAAGGATTAGAAGTTGGATTTCTGAAGACACTTGTACAAGGGCAGCACTACGTGTCAAACAGATAGAAGGCAACAAAAAAAAAGCAGAATAGGACAAAAACCTTTTTGAAATTAAAAGAAAAAAAACTGTCCCCACTGACGATTCTAGATTCCGTTTATTGTTTTTTAAAATATTTTTATATTTAAAAATATATTAAAAAATAATTTTAAATATTTAAATATTAATATATTAAATCAATCTAAAAATTAAAAATAAAAAAATAAAAAAATTAAATTAAAAAGCAAAAAAAACCCAGGGGGCTACGGTCCCGAGCAACAATGAGCACGTGTCGTCTGTATTTAAAACAGTCTTTCTAGTTTCTATCTTGAACCATAGAGGTCTCGACACGTACCTACTGCCTGAAGCCCCCACCCAAACTCCAAAAGAAAATGACGACAAAAAAATGGACGCTCCGTTTTGACCCATTGCAGCTGGCATAATATCATTGGGTGGCGTGTTAAGATACTTGTTCCTAGGCAACTAATCCTATTGGATGGGGTTGGAAATACTATTCCATTTTAAAAAAAAATTAATGTTATTTTGGACAGATAAAACTAAAAGATATTCAATTGATGTATGGTGGGGTAACAAAGTCAGGCACGTTAAGCTGAGACTGGGACTCACTCCTTCGCTCGCTCACCTAACTCTTCTTAAATACGGCTCAAGTCGACGACTTGTTTGCATCAAATGCCAGCAGCAGAGGTCCCAAACCGCCAACTATTTTAGTGAATTGCAGTTTTTTTATATAAAAATATATATATTAAAATAATATATATTTTTATTTTTTAAAATTTAATTTTACAACATCATATCAAAACAATTTAAAACATAAAAAAATTAATTTCTCTTACAAAATACAGCTGGATAACAATACTAGACAAAGCCTTAAAACCCCATTTATTTTTGCGATTTAACATAGCTTTCACAAGTATTTGAATTTCTTCTTATAAAGTAAAGGTGATAGATTGTTTACAACCTTTACTGATCCCTGACCACCAAATATGATTTATAATTGTGGTAATATTTATTTTTTAAAATGTTTTTTATTTAAAAAATATTAAAATAATATTTTATATTTTTAAAAAATTATTTTTGATATTAGTACATTAAAATGATATGAAAACAAAAAAAAAATATTAATCTTAAGCAAAGAAAAAAAATAAAAAAAATTCAAAATATTTTAAAAATATTTTAAAAATGTAAAAATAAATAGGCCGAAGATATTTCAATAAAATATATATATATACAGGTTAATTATACGTTCCTGAAACATCCTGCTACTGCAAAAAGTGTTGGAAATGACCCTGTAATAACAGCTCCATTAGTGACAAAGCATTCGGTTTATTTTCTATTCCTGGTGAGATAGAGCGTATCCAGCCAGCACGCCATGCTTCGCAGAAGACACATGTAAGCTATGCCAGCGTGGGAAGACAACGACTGATCAACTACATATGGAAGAATGCAAGCGACATGTCTGAATACTATGTAAAGTATCATCAACCAAGATGGTCACAGATCGATAATCTGTCTAGCAAATCTGGAGAGTGAACCTGTAAATCCTAACTCTGAAGACGTTTGATGTAATGCTTTCTTAAAATTATGAAAAGAATATAAATGCCTGGTTATAGCTAAGTGGCACCATATCGCTCCCGTTGCCGACATCATCAAGTTAAAAACAAAATCAAAAGTAGAAAAAACTTGTTTGTGTTTTAAAATATTTTTTATTTTATTTTTTTTAGTTTTTCAAATCGTTTTATTGTGGTGATATAAAAATAATATTTTTTAAAAATATATTATTTTAATTTATTTTAAAACAAAAAACTCTTTAAAAAGCAATTATTACCACACTTTTAAATACTAACAAAAACAAAATCACTTAAAATGTGCCTAGATTTCTATAGACGTTGAAAGGGAAAAATCGTGCCCTCTTCTCTTCTCTTCGATTAACATTGAGGTTCGATCTAAATGCAAAAAATTGCAAAGTGGGTCAATTTAATCTCTACAAATCAACATCAAGGTTATGGCTGCAGCACATGAACATTTCGAGTGAGAGCAGTAACAGACCTCGACAATTCAGTTCAGTTAGATGCCAAAATCAATCTATTAACATCGTAACCAGCGAGGTTCCAGTTGTTCTTCTTCAAAGAAAAAGGCAATAGAGAGAAGAGAACAAACAAATAAATCCAAAGTGATTTAGAATCGACATAGCTTGTCATATGGACTTTTTAGTTCCCAGAAAAAAGGTTTCACACAGTGTGTACGAGAGAAAATCACAGTGTGTACGAGAGAAAATCTCAATTAATTAGTTTAGGTAATGGAAACTGATAAAGACTTCATCTTGAAATGTATTTTAAGCTTGAATTATGCAAGATTCTCCAATCAAAAGTTTGAAATTCATATTAGGTTATGTTTGTTTTGTAGGAAATAGTTTTCAGGAAACCACTTTCCAAACTTTTCTATGTTTGTTTGCCATTAGAAAAGTTGATCAACGAAAAACACTTTCCGGTCAACGAAAAATTTGGCTTGATTTTCAGAAAAGTGTTTTCCTGAAAAATTTGGGCGGAAAACACTTTCTGAAAGTTGTGAAAAATTTAGAAATGTCATATTATTTACTGATTATATCAAATTTGGTTCTCAAACTTTTGATTGCTATATATATATATATATATATATATATATATATATTTGTTTTGAATATTTATTTTTCAATTTCATCTCTTAAAATTTAATTTTTATATTAACTTTGGTCCTCATTTTTATAATTGTTATTTGTTTTTCCCTTATCATTTTTTTATTGAAATTTTTTATCTATCAAATTTGATCCTTATTTTTTTTATTGTACTTATTTTATTTGAAATAATTTATAAAGTGTTTATTATTATTATTTTAATTTCTTCATCTTTTATTTTTTTTTATTTTTTAGATTTGATCTCTATTATTTTGATTATTATTTATTTTATTTGAGATAATTTATGAAATTATATTTTTTTTCAATTTTATTCTCATTCAACTTTTTAATTTGTAAAATTTGTTCCTTATTATTTTAATAAACTTGAGAAAAATAAAACATTAATAAGTTATTTTCCAACTCATTTTCCATGACATAACCAAACACTGGAAATTATTTTCCAACTTATTTTCCATTACACTACCAAACATCAGAAAATAATTCACTTTCCCGAAATTTACTTTCCAAAAGAAAACTACTTTCCAGCAAACAAACAGAGCCTTAGTGTATTTGAAAATGTGGTAACGATTGCTATTCAAAGTGCTTTTTATTCCAAAATATATTAAAATAATATTTTTTTTATTTGTTAAAAATTATTTTTGACATCAACACATCAAAATGATCGGAAAATATCAAAAAATTATTAATTTGAAGTAAAAAAAAATAAAATAAAATTTAATTTTTTTCATAATAACTTTTACGTTTCAAAAGCACTTTTGAAAAAATTTGAAATTTTTTTATTTTTTTTAAATTAATATTTTTTGATGTTTTCAGATAATTTTGACGTGCTAATATAAAAAATAATTTTTTAAAAATAAAATAATTTTATTTTAATATATTTTTAAATAAAAATACTTTAAAAAATAACTGATATCGAACGCCAAATTCCGCTCCGCTATTTATAAATATATATAAGAAATTACAAAGTCATTGATGAGAATAAACAAGCCGGCTTGAATAGGCCACCTAAGCTAAAGGCCCATCCATGAAATTACTCCAAGAAATGAAAAGATAAAAAATAAAAATAAAATTTGAAGCACATATAATGTCCCAAGGTGCCATAAGAAAAGCACTGTAGGTTATCACGCTGGATATAAAGCCCTACAAACTGAAGATAAAAAGCAGCAACTAAGCAATTGCACACACAAAAACTTAGCTAATAAATAGCATTCACCTCTAGCTCACAAATACTCTTAACAGTTCCAAAATAATCTCCTATGACAAACCATATTTGATATTTGAATTAAAGAAATAGAATTTCCTGAAGGCAGTTGAAGATCCCAACAAGAAGATGTTTGATGGAGGAGAGTATTCACCTTCGGCGACAGAGCCTTTTAGCTGCATGAACGGTGTCACAACCTCCAGAAAGAAGAAGAACAAGAACAAAAGGAGGTTTAGTGATGAGCAGATTAAATCGTTGGAGTCTATGTTTGAATCAGAAACAAGGCTTGAGCCTCGAAAGAAGATGCAGCTGGCAAAAGAGCTTGGATTGCAACCACGACAGGTTGCAATATGGTTTCAGAATAAGAGAGCTAGATGGAAGTCTAAGCAGCTTGAAAGAGACTTCAGCATACTACGAGCCAATTACAATAACTTGGCTTCCAGGTTTGAGACTCTGAAGAAAGAGAAGCAAGCTTTGGTAATACAGGTACTATACTCATAATTTGTTTGTGTTCACCTGGTTGGGGGAAAAACAGAAACATTCGTGTACATACTAACCAAAAATTTTCCAAAATTTGACAGTTACAGAAGATTAATGATTTGATGAAGAAGCCAGGAGAGGAAGGAGAGTGTTGTGGCCAAGGACCAGCTGTGAACAGTATCGAAGGCAAATCAGAGAATGCAGACAGAACTATGGGTGAATCAGAAACGAATCCTAGATTGTCAATTGAGAGACCAGAACATGGATTAGGAGTCCTCTCAGATGAAGATAGCAGCATAAAAGCAGAGTATTTTGAACTCGAAGAAGAACCGAACCTAATTAGTATGGTGGAACCCGCTGATGGATCATTGACATCACAAGAAGATTGGGGGAGTTTAGACTCTGATCGCCTCTTCGATCAATCAAGCAGTGACTATCAGTGGTGGGATTTCTGGGCTTGATTGAAGAGGAAACTCAATGAAGCTTGATACAAATTTATCAATTGTCCTTGTATTGATGAACTCCAGCTCTTGGTGAGGCAAAATTCAGAGAGACCATCGGAGAGGAACGCTTCAGAGGAATGCATCAATTGACGTGACAAATTTGGATTTTGTTGTGAGTATAGAGATTCAAATTGTCTTCTTGGTGCCACTAGAAAAGCTTCCGCTCTAATCTTACCTCTCCGAATCTGTCCCACATTAGAGTCCCTACTGGTCTGGGCCTGGAAAGATGATGTCCATAAAAAATGGAGAAAATAAAGGAAGCCGTGTAAGTAGTAAGCTAGTGTGCATAAAAGAGTTGCTTGTATGTGGGGGGGAGACGGAGAGAAATGCTACATTAGAACTCCGATATAGAGACATGTTCTCTCCAATCTTTAAAGGAGTTGCTGTTGTGCTATCTTATATGCAATTCAGTGTTTTCTTTTTCCCAATAGTGGTTCAATGTTTGCAGATAAATTTCATTATGAATATATGATCAGAGGGATCCCAAATTAAAGTGCACATATTGTGAATTGCGCCAAGTAAAAACAAGTAATGAAAACTATAGGGTTGAAATCAAAGGTACATGGTGATTCAGGAGATATACAAAAAGCAGCCATGAAGTAACCATACAATTTCAGGAGAATTATCCGCCTGCTTTGCAAATTGCTCTTCTAACATTTGAATATCCCACTCAGATAAACTAAAGA
This sequence comes from Populus x sibirica, assembly GCA_019202695.1. Lineage (NCBI taxonomy): Eukaryota > Viridiplantae > Streptophyta > Magnoliopsida > Malpighiales > Salicaceae > Populus > Populus x sibirica. Next base: position 509,479 of record JAGMVL010000052.1, on the reverse strand, counting down.
ACATTAGATGCATCTCTAGAGAATGGCTAAATAACATCTATAGGACATTAGCAAAGCCTTTAAATGTTGCATAATTGCAGTTCATGCCAAAAAAGGCAGCCTTAATGGAGCATGCAACACTAGGATGTTGCATTTCAAGTGCTGAAAAAGATGCTGTTTTGAGTGTTATTCAATGGTTTTTGACATCTTTATTATAAAAACCATCCAAAAAGCACCTATAGAAGCATCAACCTGATGCTTCTTCAACCCAAAAGCACATTCCAAAACACCAGAAACACGCTACCAAATTGGCCCTAAGCTATCCATCATGTAGAGAAGTTGTGGGCAGTAATCTTGACTTAAAGCTCTCATATGCTGATGGAATCTTGTGACAGCAGAATGTTTTAATACGCACCGTACTAACCTTGTACTAATGCTATTTGCTTATTCTAAGAGGGTACGAGTACGACAATTGATCTTAACATTCCGTTCTCCTAGACCCACCCGCCATATCAAAAACCTAAAAGAAAAACGAAGTTTCTACTATGGACCAGGATTTTAATCATGCGAATGTCTATCTAATCATTTAATGCTACCTAAAGCCAATAAATTCAAAGATCAAAGAGCTTCACTTCAAATTTTTGTCCCAATTCAATCAAATCAGACATTAAGATCCCTTTAAAAGGAAAAAAAAAATTTAAGCACAGCAACCAGCCATCTCCATTATGGCATCGCGTCACCTCAAAGGATAGTTAACAACAAGCAGAGATGCTCCATAAATCAATGCAATGCAGTTCAGACAATCTCACCTTCAATTCCGGATTTTGAATCCAAAAATCGTCAATTCAATCGGCAAGAGATCCTCCCTACTCGAAGAACATCTCTGAAAACGAATTAGAGCCAATCAGGCGGCTGGCATTGCATGATTTGAGCTTATGGCGGGATGATTTGGTCAATAAAAGGGTCCCACTTTCTTCCCAGTAACCAATAAACGGGACCGTTTAAGGAAAACGAGATTCAACAAGCAACATGTCGTTTGTAACAAAAGGTATGTATGTATGTATCTCCCCATTCGACCAGCTGAAAATCTCTCCTCCTCCTCTCAATGGTTTAGTAAAGTGGGTTGCCGTACAGAGAGAGAGAGACAGAGAGAGTGATGAACGACCTGTCCAATGCAACTTTGAGAGAACATAACAGCCACAGCTGCAAGCCAATACCAAGACTAGCAGTCTGCATTTTACTACTTGTATTCTTTGTTGGGCTTTCAGTTTCTGTTTTTATACTCGTTGTGGTCCATAATGTTTTCTTCTTTCTTTCTTTTATCTTGCTCTTTGCTTTAGTTCTTTCCTTTTTAGCTTGGAATAAGCTTAATTGGAGACGTAAAGCTGCTGTCTTTTGGTGTCTTCGTTCTTTTCCTGATTCTGACCTTGCTGCTGCTACTGAAGGACAGCTTGTTAAAATTACTGGGGTACTTCCAAACTTTTGATCTCTATTGTCTTCCTTTCATGAGCCTGTTTTTGGTGGGTTTTTGTTGTTTCGCTATTTGATGTTGTTGCTTAGGGGAAAAAACACGAAAAAAAAGGGAAATGCTTGCTGAAAATGGGAGGATTTTTAGAGCAAACAGACATAGGATTGCTGGCGTACTATTTTTTATTTTCTTTTATCTAGGTAACCGTTTCTTCGTCTTTAACTTAAATGGTTTCAATTGAGGGGTTTCAATCCGTTGCATTGTTCAATATGAACATAAATACCTTATGGGGTTTTTGAAAAATTGGTTTTGGATGAGTTGCTATTGAAGGAAAAGCATGGGGAGTGTGGTCTGGTGATTATCAAATTGAAGTGAATAGGTCAAATGGCAACCAAAGGATATGCTATCTGTTTTGGGAGCGTGGGTGATTTTCTTATTTCTAATTTGCTTTTCCATTTTTTTTTTGTGAGATTGGATGCCAATGGATTCTCTTTCTGATTTGATGTTATACTTTTAGTGAAACAGAAAATGTGGATCCAGTCCAGGTAATTGGATTTTTGAAAAAAAAGAAAAAAAAAAATGTGGATCCAAGGTTGAGGGAAACTTTTATATCTATATATTTGAATGTAGGTGATCACATCTTAATTGGATTTTTAGCTTTCTTGCCTTTGCAGATTGATCGGCACTTGACAGAAAATAGTATCAGTAATTTTTTGATTTAATGAAACATTCCAGATTCTGTAGTAAAAACTTAGAAATATGATGACAATGCTGCCTAACTTGCCAAGTATTGAATGATTGGAAACTTCACTGATTATTTATTTATCTATTTTATGTATGTGTTGCCAATATTAGTTTAACTAATATGACTCAATATTGTCTGGAAAATTAAGCACGCGGTTTTCATAGCACAGATAGCTGTCTGAGAAAGTCATGATAACGGAGGCATTAGTTAAAGAAGCTCATTGCATGATGAGCCCATCCTGCTAATCTTGCCTTTATTACCCTGATCTGAGATATAACTTAGCAGAATATTTTCTGGCTGACAAAGGATCAATTGTTTTTTTTAAAAAAAAAATCTTTTGTTCATGATTTTAGCTGGTATCCTGTGGAAGCGTTTCCCTGGAATCTTCATATGAGAGAGCTGCCAGATGTACCTACGTATCTACTCTTTTGTATGAATATGGAGGTTTTGGAGTGAAGCCAATGAATGCTAATACATCATGCTTACAGTGGAATCTAAAATATTGCGAGGTACGGATATCTCTTTACTCACAAACTTTTACAATTAGAACAATTACTTTATTTATATTTTCTACTGGGTTGATAGCTGATGTCAGTTTCCTTTCTGATTCACATAACTTCACTTTAAGTAGTTAGTTGTAATTACAGTCTATCTCTACAGAAAACTAGAGATGCTTTGTACATTTATTGAATATACTCGTCTCTCGATCTTAGTTTATTTTTGTACATTTATTAATTTTTGCAAAACATACGATTACCAAGCTATGATAAACCAAACCGGAGCTTAGAGAAAGAATATGTGAAACAATCTTTTACTTCAGCATTATGCACAAAGTGGCTGTTATTAAGGCTCAAGCCTACAATCTTATGGTTGCAACTCTTGCACCAAGCAATGACACCCTATAAATGGAAGAACAAAATGAGCATAATATTGCTCATTGTTTTAATCAGTTCAGCATCTAATTCCACCTTCCCTATTTGTACTCTTTTTTTTTATGAAGAAATTGGCATTCTAATTAGTTTCACAGTCTATGGACATGTCGTTTGATTGTCGTGCTGCAATTTTTATGATAAAGCACGCGGCAGTTATGAATGCTGTGCTGCCATTGTTTTGATAGCTAGCTTCACCTTGTTGAATTTCTCCTGCCTTATCACTTTTTTTTTCTTTCCCTAATTTCTGCATTTTTTAAACTTCCCAGATTCTGGCCTCTCCCCTAGATTTTCCCTCTCTGATGCTTCACAAACTATTTAATCTGACCTAATTCTGTTTGCAGTCAAGATATCTTTGATAGTGTAAATTGATGGTCATGAAGAGACCACAGGATTGCTGCTCTTCTGTCAGTCAACATTTCACTACATTTTTTTAGTGCCCTCCTCAATAAATCATTCGACTATGAATTACAATTTGTAAAACATGAAATCTTAAGATCGGATAATTAATTTATCCAGGTGATGAATCACTTACAGTATTTGATATAGGTGTGATATTTGACACTTTCCTATTGTATTAAAAGCAGGTTACATCTTCTTTGGATCTTGCTCATGCAGCAATTAAAATTGGACAAGCATGAATGTATAATATAATATAATATATGTAGATGCTTGGTTTAAGATGACCATCCATTTGTCAGGATTTAAGGCGACATGTTATTGTTAAATTCATCATGAAATCAATTTCATGTTTTTGGCATGTACGTCAATAAAAAAGCTCTGTGGCTCTTTCCACTAGTTCAGTTACATATTAATGCTGCGCTTGAATCTAGAAATCATGGCGAGTCATTTTTATTTTTGGAAGTTTGATGTTGTTCTGTTTGGAATTTCTACCTGACAGAGGTTCTCCACAGACTTCTACATAACTGATCGAAAGTCTGGTATCAGAGCCATGGTAAAAGCTGGTTCAGGTTGTAAAGTTGTTCCCTTGATTGTTGAGAGCAAACTTGTGACTACAAGGCAATGCAGAACCCTATCTTCTCACTTGAGGAAATGGTTGCAAGAAAGAAACCTGTCAGCCGAGGCCCGCCTACTACGTTTGGAAGAAGGGTAATCTATTAACCTAGGTCTTCTGTTGCTTTTGTGCATACTTTGCAGAAGCTTACGAGCTGGAAATTTCTGTCTGTTTCGGCAGGTACGTACAAGAAGGCAGCTTTGTTACCGTGATTGGTGTTTTGCGTAGAAATAATGATATTTCGATGATTGTTCAGCCACAAGAGCTTTTCTCCACAGGATGCCTGTGGCAAAAGCTTTTACTCCCTGTGGATGTTGATGGGCTAATCCTGGGGTTCCCAGATACTGCTGGCCCTAACATGAACCCAGGTTACACACGACACTTGGAACAATAATGTCAAACCTCTCAGAAAATTAGGAATATGTAGGTTTTGGATCTTGTTGATAAAATTGATTTCTCCTAGAAGTTTATCCTTTCTGTTACACCAGTGCGATTTCTTTTCTACGTTCTTCTAGGTGGTTCTTTTCTGATCTTCATTCCTAGCCGCTCCCTGGTCCAAAGATTCTTGTGCTTACCATCTAAAAATGACCCCTCAAAGACCACCATGAAATGATGAAGATTTATAGGGATTGGAAGAAACTTCTTCCGTGGCAGGGCATGGGTGGCCTGAACTCCCTATACCGGATAGCAATAATTTTCAATAATAAAAAAAAATAAACAGCATTGAATATGGTCACTGGAAATTCTTAGCAATTAAAATTCGTAGAATTTGCAGTAAACTTCTTGCCCAACATAGCTCGCAAGCAAGTAGCATGTAAGCCAAGGTGCTCCGGAGTTCGCTGGATCAGTGTGAGGGACGAGTGCCCACCTGCAGCTCCTCAGATCTCGTGAGGATACCCCCAGTGCCTGCTTGAATGCTTCTTGGTGTTCCAAGAAAACAAATGAAGACGAAATCCTGGTTAATAAAAAAACGAAACTTGTCAAAAGCAACAGCGTAAACTTCAACTATATGCATCAAACAAAAATCTTCAGTAACATTTCTTCTCAAAGGCTAGTTGTAGGATGGGAGTCTGTCCGTCTTTTCAAGGTAAACGCAGTAAAAAGACAAGTCGTTCTTTGAGAAACCCAAAATGTTTAAGCGACAAGTCTCTTACTCCACCAGCAATGACACATAAAGGAAAACCTGGAGGTGAAAGAAACAACAATTAAAATCAAGAGAAGGAAAATAATGCAGAGGGTCTCTTCAAAGACAATCTTCTTCTCTATCCTTAAAGGGCCGAATAATTACAGTGCCTCGCTTCACTCTAACATCCTTCTCCTCATACACAGACAACAACTGCACCAAAACCCCAGCAACAACATATCAAACAAAACAACCAATGGGTTTGGTCTTATTTCTCTTAAAACCCAACAACCACAACCACACGAACAGGACAACAAAGTCGATGAATTTGCAAGCGATGTCGAGAAGGTATATAGATTACTCAGGAAATTTCACTCTAGAGTTCCTAAATTAGAACTTGCTTTACAGGAATCTGGTGTTGTACTGCGTAATGGTCTCACTGAACGTGTCTTGAATCGCTGCGGCGATGCTGGGATTTTAGCTTATAAATTCTTTGTCTGGGCATCGAAGCAGCCTTGTTATAGACATTGTTATGAGAATTATAAGGCTATGATTAAGGTTTTGAGTAAAATGAAACAATTTGGTGCTGTTTGGGCTTTGCTAGATGAAATGAGGAGAGATAACAGTGTGTTAATAACGAGTGAAGTTTTTGTTGTTGTTATGAGGAGGTTTGCTTCTTCTAGAATGGTGAACAAGGCAATTGAAGTTTTAGATGAGATGCCAAAGTATGGATGTGAACCTGATGAGTATGTGTTTGGTTGTTTATTGGATGCTTTGTGTAAGAACGGTAGTGTTAAGGAAGCTGCTTCTCTTTTTGAGGATATGAGAGTGAGATTTAGTCCAAGTTTGAAGCATTTTACATGTTTGTTGCATGGTTGGTGTAAGGAAGGGAAGTTATTGGAGGCTAAACATGTGTTGGTACAAATGAGGGAAGCGGGGTTTGAGCCAGATATTGTGGTGTATAACAATTTGTTAAGTGGGTATGCAACGGCTGGGAAAATGGGGGATGCTTTTGATTTATTGAAGGAGATTAGGAGGAAAGGATGCGACCCTAATGCGACTTCTTATACCATTTTGATTCAGGCACTTTGTGGGCAGGAGAAGATGGATGAGGCGATGAGAGTATTTGTTGAGATGGAGAGAAGTGGTTGTGATGCTGATGTTGTGACTTATACTGCTTTGGTAAGTGGCTTTTGCAAGTGGAGGATGATAGATAAGGGATATCAGATTTTGCAAAGCATGATACAGAAAGGGCATATGCCCAATCAATTGACTTATTTGCATCTGATGTTGGCCCATGAGAAGAAGGAAGAGTTGGAAGAGTGCAAGGAATTGATGGGGGAGATGCAAAAGATTGGTTGTATTCCAGATCTTAGTATTTATAATGTAGTGATTAGATTGGCCTGCAAGTTGGGGGAGGTGAATGCTGGTGTTGATGCTTGGAATGAAATGGAAGTAAGTGGCCTTAGTCCAGGACTTGATACTTTTGTTATTATGATTAATGGGTTTCTAGGGCATGGATACCTGGTCGAGGCTTGTCAGTATTTCAAAGAAATGGTTGAGAGAGGTCTTTTGTCTAGTCGTCAATATGGCATACTGAAGGATTTATTGAATGCCTTGCTGCGAGGTGAGAAGCTTGAATTGGCTAAAGATCTTTGGAGTTGCATTGTGACTAAAGGATGTGAGCTTAATGTGGATTCATGGACAATTTGGATTCATGCACTGTTCTCAAATGGGCATGTGAAGGAAGCATGTTCATATTGTCTGGACATGATGGATGCTGATTTAATGCCAAAACCAGAAACTTTTGCTAAGCTCATGCGTGGTTTAAGGAAATTGTATAACAGACAGTTTGCAGCAGAGATCACAGAGAAGGTGAGGAAGATGGCTGCGGATAGACATGTGACTTTCAAAATGTATAAACGACGAGGGGAGAGGGATTTGATAGAAAAGGCCAAGGCGAAAAAGGATGGGAGAAAAAGAAGGGCCCGCAGACGCCAGTGGGGTGGGGGTCATAATAGAGCTAGCATTTTGTAGTTTTTGTGTTGGACTGTTATCAAGCGACTGAATTGTTTTATTGGATTGCTTTCGAGTCTGTGTGCTTGCTTGCCCTGGTGTGACATGGAGCTGCTTCAATCTTTAAAGTATGCTTTTTGCCCCTTCTTCGGTGCCTTATTCTTTTGTTCTGTTTTGTTTTCCCTTTCTTTTGGGTAGCAGGTAGTAAACCAGATAGGTTATGAGTCCCCTGGTGACTTTTTCCCCTATATTCCATGTCTGAACGTGCATTGCTTTGTTTAGGGAAGATGTGCTAACAAATAGGCGCCAGCAAATTGTATCTTGTCTATCACTTTTGTAGGACAAAAACATAGTAGTATCATGGGATTGCACTTGTGCATGTGCGAACATCTTAACCCAGTCTGTTTTTAAATAGTTCGCATCTCACTTCATTCATCTTTTGTCCAGCATGCGAATGGAACAAGGGCTCTAATATGCTGCTCCAGGAAAGGTGACAGTTGAGAACACTCCAGACTAAGACTGGTGAAGAATATCAATTGTACATTCATGCATCTAATGTACATGATGTTGCTTCTAAATTAGACATTCTATCCTTGTTGCTGTCATCCAAACCATTTCATGTTCGTGACTGACTTCCCCTGCTCAAGTGTTGGAAAAGACGCCATCAGTATTACCAATATGATAATGGTTCTTCAAATGTTTTTCTTTTTAGTCTTTTTTATTGTTTTGTATTCTGGTTATCTTTACTATTCTGTTGAGTTCAGTGGTAGTGGCTGTTTATGCAGCTGTTGCCCGAAAGGCAGATGATATGATCTCCTCTTTTTTTCCCAATTCAATTATGCTTTTGGTGCGCTTTAGAGTCTTGTATATTTATGACAATTGAATTCTCCTGATTCGTTCCTTGCTGTTACACATCCCTTTTCTGGATAAATTATTCTCAGAAAAGCTTACTTCGTACAGGAAGGTATTCAAGTTGATGACAATGCCCATCTTGTTTATCTGTTACTTTAAAGATCCACACTCCTGCATATGCATAAACCAGGAGGGATATGAAAGAGAAAAGGAAAAAGAAATCTTCAAATTGACGATACTACGAGTTCAGGAGTTATAAAGGCTCGTTCATGACATTTTCCGGTGCTACTGTCCCAAAACCTTCCTCTTTGGGTGAGTATAAACAGACAACGTACAATACCCAGAGTCGGAGATGAGTCGAATAATAATTTCTTAAAAGTCAAGCACAAACCTAAACAATCAACAGTCGTCAAAGTTCGTACATCGTCGATGCTTTGCATCCACATAAACAGCGATAACTGTCTACGCAAAATCTAACGCTTAACTTGTCAAAGCTATTACCGATACAAGTCAAATTATCACCATCAGTTCTCTTTTCATCCACATAGCATTAATCAATCAGAGGCAGTTTGCACATGGTTAAAACCTGACCAGTAACATCAACATGCAATATTGAAAGATCAAAGCATAATAAGAATAAGAAATGAAAAATCAAAGCACAATTTATGTAAAGTTCCAAAGCCAGGAGGTATAACTTGGCGAACATATGATATCTGGTATCCAAGGTTGTTATCATTACTCTGTTATAATGAGAATGAATAAGAAGGAACAGCTCGCGTAATCTTGACATTAAGATTGTCATATCTAGCCAAGTGATTTTGAGATTCAAGATACCCCTCATGTTGATAAACAAAACTGGTGGTGAAAGAACTATAATCCATAAGGTTAGTTACAAGTTCATCTAAACATCTCCCTTGCACATGATTTAATGTACAGACTAATACAAAACAGCCAACGTGAGATTTTGCATAATCAGGTCCTCTTGATCTTTGAAAAGGTTCCATTCTCAGAAAAATAGGTGCTTTGTGTCCCACTGCCAAGTTGGTGCGCATGAGCTTGTGGATTTGTGAGCTCAATCCCCTGTTAAAACAAGATGATAATTGTAGTAAGCACTTATCTACTATTTTACGAGCTTAGTTTTGTTATGGAAGGCCTGTTCTGGATTTGATTGACATTTGGTAAAGCATAACTTAAAAAATTTATAGTAGTAAAAGGTTCAAAAGGCATGGCGGAAAATTTTCCTGGCAAATCTTAATTGAAATAGGCCATGATCAACCCTCAACTTCAGATGCAAGATGAAACCAATTTTACTGTTCTATTACGGTCTACGAGGATGAGAAATCTAAACAGCTTTTTTTACTACTCCGGAATCTTTAATTCTCTGATATAGGTAGATTCAACCCTGAACCCATTCGCTGTCACCACTAGAACCTAATGCCCAGGAAAAAAAAATGACGTTTTATACATGGCAAGAGGACAAGAGAAAGCGGAAAGCCATGCAACATCCAATCTAAGAAGCAATGTTCTACGATCCAAAGCTTCATCACCTAACTGCTCTAACAAACAGCAATGGATTTCGAAGGCAAATCTGGCCACAAGTATTACACAGGATCAACATGAAAGTACAGATTTCTACTTCTAAAATGCTTCATAACTTGATTTCTGTTCTTTTGGATCAAGTGAAAGCCATATAGTGCTTGATTTTTTAAAAAATTATTCAATCTCATATAGAAACTTAAAATTCTTAAAAGAGAAATTTCCCAATGTCAACTAACATTCCAAGAATTGAAACCCAGAAACTATTGCAAAAGGTCTGGTGAACTATTATGTTCACTGTCAAGTTTGGGGATAAATTTGCAGGGTCTGCGCTAAATACACTTTTCCTTCCTTTGTAAATCTTTCTCATCAGTGCCAGCAGAACCAGCTTGAATTTGTTATTCAAATTACCATTGATAGAAGCAATTCATAATCAAAATAGACAAAAAATACAACAAACCTGAACAGGAGTAAATGCCAGACTTGAGGTGAGGCCAGAAGTAGCACCACTGCTTCCATAATTCTTCTCCTTGAACCTAAAAACAATAAGGCCATGAATGGTTGAGATGGAATGCAAACAAGTTTGACCAATTTGAGTTCCAAGCTAAAGTTAAGAAAAATTAAAGAGAAACTTTAAGACTCATAAAACTGCAGCTTTGATGGAAAAAGAATAAAGATTCAAAAGAAGCAAAAAGGGGTTACTTCTTAGCAACTTTCGCTGCGAGTTTGCTCTGACCAATTGATACACGCAGCTTGCCATTCCCAGCCTGACCAAGCATACCATAACCTTCCCCCAGCCCATCACCTAAGTGTCAAGGAGAATTTGCAAACCAAAAGAAAAGAATTTAAAATATATTCTAGATCTATAACAACAGACATAATAATAATAAAAAAAAACCTTGCCAATTAGTTTTCCTTGAAACTTTCATTCTAACAATGAATTGAAAAAAATAAAGAATACGATATGTGGGAAGTTTAGCAACATAATTTTCCAAAACAAACCAGTAGGTGGAAAGGAGGGGGTATTATGTTTGTATATATTTCAGTGATGGCAAAAGGTCTATTTTCCTGCTTATTGAGCACTTAAAGTGACGAAAGAGCTAGCTACTCAGAATTATATCAGAATATATTATGAGGTATAGATTCACAACTATTTCAGAATCTCAACAAGCTAAAGAGAAGAATTTACCCAAAGAACTCTCTTCAGGTACCCCAAATTGCATCCTATTGGCAAGCTTCCTCATGTCTGTTATCGCATATCTGGAAAACCATGCACTATGAGGTTACCCAAGATTCAAAGAAAAAAATCACCTAATAACAAACATATAAAAACAAAAACCTACACTACCTCTCTTTCATCTTCCTTAGGCGCCGCCCACCTCTCTTTTTCTTAGGTTCAGAATCAGGAACTGGAAGTGGTTTAGGTTGCTTTGCAGGAGGAGGCTCTTGCCACTTCTCTATTTTCTTGTGAATCTCTTCCCTAAGGGTTCTTCCAGTGTTTCCTGATGGATCTCCTCTAGTAGAATCTACTCGTGCAGCAAGTGTTGATTTTGCGGCCAATAGTCGACCAGCACGCATTCTCAACGAAGGTGGTGTGGACTGAAACACCTCTGTTTGCTCTATATAACCAACACGGAATTGGGATGTTGCAGTAGAAAATCCTGCAAGGTTCTTCTTCTTGGCACCAAGAAGCTGAACATTGCAGGCAGGCATCTTGGCTAAGGCTGTGAGACCACCAGCCATCCCCATAAGTTTTGCAGCAACAGCACTACCAACAATAGCAGAAAGATTCGGTGCAATGTAACCCATTCTAGTTTCTACAAAATCAAGGACCTTCTTCTTTGCTGAATCAAGTGCAAGAGCTCGATTACAAGCGTCAATTGTCTTTTGAAGGACTTCTTCAGGAAGCGGTTTGCCACTTGTTGTGGATGCTGTCACAGAAATCACCATTCTGATAGCGGCAGGTATAAGCCCTTCCATATCAACAAGGGTCAAATCCATCTCGTTTCCAATCTTCTTCACAACACGAGCATAATCAATTGGGTGATGGACAAGTGATTCAAGCTCCGGAAATTTCAGCCGGTACTTGTCACGAATAAAATTGTGGATGATAACAATTTCATTCTCAATGTCAACTGACAATGCATTGCAGTTCACTATTAGCTGATATTCAGGATCATCTTCCAATACCATTCCATGATCTTGGACATCTGAGCCCTTCTGAAGTGCATCTTCCACTTTCTACAATTTAAACAGGATAAACACAACATCAGGTTTACTGAGGACAGCATCAAATTAAATCAAATGAAAAAAAAGAGAGGTAGCCTTAGAAGAATTAGTGGTTGATCAAAAAACGTTTTTTAAGAAAAGAGCACCAACATGAATTTTATTTCTTATAGAGAAGCCTTCAACAACAAATAAAAGGGAAAGGTAGGAACATGAAAAGGCAACAGAACCATGCATAGAGTGAGCAGACGAGAAGTTTATACCATTTAGCCAAACCAACAAGGACAGAGAGAGAGAAGTGAATATAAATGGATAAAAAATGATAACCTGCATTATATCATTAAATCGTTGTGTTTTCTGCAATTTTGACACACTGTCCAAATCATCATAGTTAAGAGCTTCAATGTCTGCCAAGTCTCCATCGACATCCTCTTCCATGTTTCCTGCCTCTACATCATCATCTTCATCCTACAAAATTATCCAACAAGGTTAACCAAACAACTAAAATACAAACTTAATTCTCTAACTAACAAAAATAAAAATATAACACGCGCACACACAGAGAGAGACTTACGACAATATCAGCATCGTTGTCGGATAACTCATCAAGGTCAGCAAGGAAAGAATCAGCTAGTGTTGCCTAAAAAAGAAGGCAGTTAGCAGACAAATACTAACTACTACAGTAATCTTCTTCTTCTTCTTCTTCTTTCTAAGTTTAATAAAAAGAATTAATAAAAAAAAAAGGAGAAAGCTGCCAATACCATTTTTGTGATGTAATCGCGTCGGCCTTCGTCCAATATTCTGTAACGAAACAGGAATTTTTTTTTTTTAATCTGGAGAATCAAAACAAGATAAATAGTAAAGCAGGTTGCAATTACAAACACACAAATATTAATTGCCCAAACAAAAGATATGCCATTAAAATGTAAAAGAAAAAAATGAAAATAGGTAAGTCTTGAAATCGCAAAGAAAAACTTCTTCTCTTTGATACCAACCAAGTGATTTGATTCCAATAGCAGTGATTGTTCTGAAGATTGCCCTAATTTGACAGTTAAAGAAATTCAAAATCGGTGGAGCACTTATATATATTTCGATTTTAAAAATAAAGTGGAGAAAAGGTTGGGCTTATTTCTTTTTATTTTCAGGAAGAAAAATCTTGAAAGAGAGACGAGAGCACGGGCATACGTTCAAGCGACGGTATGGGTCGTGCTGGCGCAGATCGAAATAGGGACAAGAGCCCACAATGTGACCTGTGATGATGCAAATAGCGACGATGGCCCAAGATATTTTGATCACCATAACTTGGACTTCTTGACAGTTTTGACTTTTAATCATACAAATCCTTAAAAATAATAGAGTTGGCTTTCTTTGTTTATTAAAAAAAAAAAAAAACCTAAAAGACATAAATGATTCCGTTTAGTAAGACTCAGGATTGATACAGTATAATATTTTTTTCTTCTACAGTACAAGTTAAGAGGCAAAATTATCTTTTTACAGGTTTATCTTAAATTATCAAATTAATTAGAGTTAAATCAGTTATTTTATTTTTTTTACATTGAAAAAACTAGAATACCTTAAAAAAAAAATTGTATAATATCCAGGGGCTACTTGGTCTTTTCACTTTTTTAAAAATAGTAAATAACTTAATAATTTTAATAGAAATAAATCTTAAACTTATTGTTAGGGTCTTTTTTGTCTTCTCACTATATATTTTTTTTTGTTATTATCGCATGGGATAAGAGATGATTTAATGATTTACCAACTTTAAATATTATTAAAAAATAATTGGCATATGCATTGCACCTACGGGTGTTTCCGCAAGGTGTAGGGGGCTCATACAACGTTACTTGTTAGCCAAAATCCAGATTCTTGGGTGGTGTTGGAAAGTGTTTGCGCGTCCTCTCCATGCTTGGGCGGCCGTTTGGAAAATGGACTGTCGGTTTTTCACAATCGACCTTTTCTTCTTTTCTTCCTCTCTCCTCCTTCAATTCTCATACCAATCCTTCAATTTTCTAGACCAGCCCTTCAACTTAGTTTTTCTTTGAATTTTGTTCTTGTTTTTTTAATTATTATTTGCTTCATTTGAAATAATTTATAGAATTGAATTTTTTTTTTAATTTCATCATTCTTTAATTTTTTTTCATTTATCAAACTTAGTCTCCAATCTTTTAATTGCTTTTTTTTTCTTGATTTATTTTATTTTTCAATTTAATATTAATATCACATTTGGTCCTCATTCTTTTTATTTTTATTTTTATATTTTTTACTCTTTTCTCGATTTATTTTATTTAATTTAATTTTTGTACCAAATTTAGTCATTATTCTTTTGATTACTATTTTTTAAAAATTTTGGATGGTTAGGAATTTTTCTGTCATTTTTTAGGGTCTGCTTGCTATGGGTTAACCTAGTCTCATGATCTGGAACACAAATTTCAAAGATAAACCCATTTTGACTTTGATTTTTTTAAGGTTTTTTTTCTTAAATAATTATTTCATCATTCGATATTATATTATTAGGCATTCAACTTCATGAGTTTTGCCTCTTTTCTTTCTATAGAGTTATTATGATCTTATATCTTAAGTCGCAGGCTGGTCGAGTTAATGCGGGATGACTCAATTTTTTTTATTTGTTATTGATTTTTTTCGAGTTTCGCCTATATTTATTTTGTTTGCCTAAGAGTTGACCTCTTTTATTTTATTCAATTTCTTTTGTATAGGGTTAGTTAGTTCTCATAAGTTGATCATGTGTTTGGCATGCTAACTAGAGTCGAGTTTTTTTGTCTTTTTTTTATTTTTTTTTCAATCCATCCTTCAATGTTTGTGTTGCTGGTGCTTGAGCTTTGAATTTTTATTTTTTATTTTTTATAAGATTGTCCTGTATTCATTCAATTGAATGAGACTAGGTGGCCAATGATCAATGCTTGCCCAAGAAATTTTAAAGGCTTTAAGTGCTCTTATTGCTTTCTCTTAAGGCAAAAATTTTTCCTTCTAAAATGAGTATTTGAGGTATGTACTACATTCATTTTATACATTGGGTCCAAATACATAAATGAATACATAAAATATTTTTGCAGACACTTAACTAAGTTATTCAAGTACTTGCAGTAATAAAAAGTTGATAAATATTTATTACTCTTTTCTTGCTAACAGTTGTTGGGGCTTCACTTCTCACTTAAAAATTAGGCTTCTATACTTTTTTTTGTTTATTGTGCAACGTTTTATTTTGAGTTACTCAAACAAGTTTATATTAGATTGATATCCCTTTATATTTTACAATATTATTATATGAAATTCTAGATAGTGTAAGTAAATTTTTTACATTTTACTTATTCACTGCTTCAAAGTTAAATTATATACCTTTTAATGTTACTGGTTCTTCTTAATTGCATGCTTAGAACGTGTTTTTTTTTTAAAAAAAACAGCACATGTTTTTAAAAGTAGCACACGGCAATGAGTGGACATCCTATATAGTGATAACGAAATGATAATGATATCGAGTTGATGCAGTGGGGAATAAGTAGAATATTGTGCTGCAGTTGTCGCTAATATACACCATCAGGTATGCAGCAAATAGGAACCAACAATTCATGGTTCACTTGAAAGAGGGAGTAAAAGACAGACATATCACATCTCTTCCATTAACAATAACTCTTCGAGTTCAGGTTTAAAATCATCCTCGGTTATTTGTAACTTCATCTTTGTCGAAATCTCATTCAGTAATGCATATATTTCATAATGTCTTGGATGTGATTTATCTTCCACAATGAACTTGTGAATTTCACCTTCTCCTTCGATAACACTATATCCTGCTGCCTTCGTGATCTGCCCACCCTTCATAAGCTTTCTAAGCTTCGCAACCCCATCCCACCGTTGCGCTGATGCATATATATTGCAAAGAATTACATAATTTCCCGGATTCCAAGGCTCAACTTGAAAGAGAGATTCGGCAGCTATTTCGGCAAATTCAACATTACTATGGAAACTGCAGGCACCCAGAAGTGTTCCCCAGATTACAGAATCTGGTTTCATTGGCATACTTTTAACGAGATCATAAGCTTCTTGCAGTTCACCTGCACGCCCTAATAGATCAACCATGCAGCCATAATGTTCCAATTTGGGAACAATACTGAAGTTTGTCTCCATTGACTGAAAAAGTTGCCAGCCTTTTGCAACCAGGCCTCCATGAGTGCACGCCAAAATAAGTCCTACAAATGTGACATCATCAGGTTCAATTCCTTCTCCCTGGCAATGACATCAACATCATGGGAACAAGTCAACGAGAATCCGAAATTGTGTTTTCCAATAAACTGCTAATACAAAGAGCTAACAAAGAAAAACCATGGTTACCAGCATTTGATCATAAAGCTGCAGGGCCTCATTGCTTCTTCCATGGACAGCCAAGCCCATCATCATAGAATTCCAAGAACACAAATTCCTCCTCTTGCCAATCTCGTTAAACAAATGCCTCGCTGCGTCAATTTTACCACACCTAGCATACATTTCCAACAAAGTATTGCTTACATACAAATTTTTCATCAGCCCATTGTCTCTTGCGTAACTTTCAATCCTCTCCCCAACTTCCAATGCACCAAGTTTTGCACAAGCTGAAAATACACTAGCAATGGTCACTTCATTTGGCCTAACCTCTTTATCCTTCTCCATCTTCAAAAACATCCCCAATGCCTTGGTGTACATTCCGTTCTGTGAATACCCAGATATCATTGTGGTCCAAGAGACCACACTCCTACTAGGCATCAATTTAAACAATTCCAACGCACCCTCCATATCCCCGCTCCTCGAATAACCCGCAATTAATGAATTCCAAGTGGGTATATCTCTCACAGTCATTTCATCAAACACTTGGCGTGCCAGCATGAGAACACCCAATTTTGCGTACATGTCAACCAAAGCAGTCAAGGCATAGACATCAAAGTCAAAACCTGATTTTATGAAATGGGTATGGATTACTTTGCCATGAAGAAGGGAATAAAAGGAAGCGCAAGCGGGGAAGAGAAAAGTGAAAGTGAGTTCGTTTGGCGGGCAGCCTTTGAGGAGCATTTGGGAGTAGAGAGAGAGGCATTGGCGAGGCTGGTTCTGAGAGGAGTACGCTTTGATGAGTTTGTTATAGAGAAAGACGGTGGGGTAAGGACTTTGATTGAACACTTTGTGGGCATAAGGGATGTCAGGGATTCGGAGGAGCTCTACTATGAGAGTTTTCGAGTAATCTATGCCTTTTTTAAGGGTATGGGCATGAATTCTGTTCAATTGGCTCATGCCAAGATAGTGTTCATATATATATATATATATATATATATAAACAGCATTTATCAGGGGATGCAAATTACAATGCAGTAATGAGAATCTCAATAAACTATATAGATTGGGGCTAAAATGTGGAATTTGATTATTTTAAGGTCCTTAAAAAACAGTGGTTTGAGTTTGAGGAACATATAAATTTTCGAAAAGGGCTGAAAATGAGAGTTTAACATGCAACTTCAGGACTGGTGATGCCCACTCCTACGTTAGTTTGATTAGGCAATGTGGGGCGTTGTGAAGGAGGTAAGCAAAGAATCCATCATGAAAGGGGCTTGTTAGCCTTCATGATACATGGCTTAAAAAGACAAAACATGATTATAATTTTTTTTTCTTATGAATACATCAAATCCACATACATAATTAGATAAAAACCTCAAAAGGAAAAGATTTAGTTAGTGTTTAGTTTTGTAGTAGTTTTTGTGGTTGCGGTATTTTAGAAAACAAGATAAATTTTTACTTGTGAAATAAATAAATAAATAAAAATCTAAAAAAACAAGTTATTTTAACTTCTACGAAACCAATAAGATTTGAAAAAAAAAAAAAAAACAAGTTATTTAGATAACCAAAGTTGTTAGTCAAGAAAAACAAAAACTACCAGATGGTTTTTCGAAGAAGACTTCACTAAACTGTCAAAACGAACAAGATAAAGAAGGCAACCAAATGATACGACTTCCTGCAGGTAAACATAAACAGGTGCATTACTACTCCCAGCAGAAGCTGGACCACTCAAGGCTTTTATTTGATTGCTACTCTTTCTGTCTAATAAAATAACCAAGAATATCTGAAGCTATGCCACAAATACGAGCAAAGAATTCAATTCTAGTAGGGGGGAAAATGAAGAATGATCGGGGAGGGTACAGTAACCAGTCTATCAATGGTTACCTAATCCTGATCTGTCATTTTCTCCTGCAGACAAATCAATAGCTAATTCAACTTTCAACTGTACAAAGTGAACAATTTATGTGGCACTTAACATAAGCCACTTCTAAAAATCCATCTCTCTATCAATATTCTCTCTTCACAAAAAGAATGATAGAAAATGTTACGAATTCAGCCCAAGACAGCTTATCTGGCATCATCTAGAAGTGAGAAGATGCCCTTCTACAGCCACTTTCCATCCAGCATTGAAAACGTGAAGCCTTACTCATAGCCATGCAGAGGCTTCTTGCTAGAGAATCAAGATGGGATTCATTCCTAGTCATTACTTGTCAGACATGGAGTAGATCTGTATGATTTTGAGGCATTAAACATTGAATTTCTTTAGAAGTAAGAGGACTGTTCATGAAGTACGTTCAAATGAGCAAGTATTCTGGCTGAAAGAGACTTCATTCTGCTGTTACCCCGTTGTGTCAGGTCAACCAAAGGCATCTGCGCAGAGGACCCATACTTTTGTTTTAACTCTGGCAGCCGGAAGATCCTTTCTAGAGTGTTTAGAGCCTTTTCCTGCAGTCTGAGGGATGATGAACCAAGAAATCCAATAATTGGTGGTATGGCATTTGCTTCTGCAAGCACCTTACTACCATTTTGAAGTTTAACGCCATCAATTAATGTCAGTAGGGCATCTAAAGAAGCCTCACAGGTTCCAGGATCTGGATCTTGAAGAACCCTCACAAGTGGTCCTATCGCATCAGCTTCCACAAGGCAAAATGATGATTCAACAGCACATATTCCCCCATGAACCGGGCAGCCAGTTTCAGGTGGAACAGAGAAGCACCAGAATCCCTTGTGCTTGGGTATTGGGCGACTAAGTGCTAGTGAGCTCTCCGAAAAATGAGCAAGAGAAATTGCAGCACATTTCTTCATCATGGTAGTTCCAAAGTCCAGTAGCTGCACTAACACAGGAATTATGCCAGCTTCTGCAGCTCTCTTTTGCCATTCTGGATTTGTTGAAGCAGTAAAATGCCGCATGGCTCCAGTGGCGTTTTCAACTAAGTGATTTTTACGGGGATCATTGTGCTTGCTATCAGGGAGAAATTTAGAGATCACAGGAAGTGCCCCAGCATCCAGAAGCCACTGGGTGATCTGGTGCTTTTCTGGGAGGTTTGAGATAATACCCATCGCATAAGTAATCACTTCTTCAACATTAGAAATTTGGATAATCCGGAGCAAGGTCTCGATGCATTTCTGACCCACATGCTCTAGTATGATGGCTTCATTGCCATCTTCTATCAAGCAATATAACAGCTTCACAGCATTTGCTCTCACATTAGGGTCGTCGAGCTCACATAACTGGACCAAAACTTGCATGGCTGAGCACTGTTATCAAGACAAGTTAGTAACAATATGATGAAACCCTATCTAACAAACATTATAGATAAACTTAAGAATCTGGAGGAACTGAATGGCAGGATAAGACAATAACAGATGGAAAAAAAAATCTCAGGTGCTTGCATTTGGCAATTTTCCTGGTCTGACACAGGTTTATTAAACAGTAAATAATCATCCCATGTATTATCTTATCTGGTACTTTGTTCATAGCAAGAATAGATTCATCTTTTAAGAACATTATTAAGAAATTGGATCTTGATGGCATTCTGAACACCAGCAGTGTAGAGCCAAATTTGTTAGTAGCCAATCTCTGGCCATAACATTGCATCTATGTACCTAATTACATTTATGCACCGACATTTCTTGTTTTCTTTGCAGGAGAAATTACATCTAGTTTTATCACAATCTTTTTGGTATTAGATTTTAGCACATTGTATTGCATGTGGATTGTGCAAAAGTAATTACTATATTAACAGAAATTGTAAATAGCTACTATGCACAATAGCCATGGTCTACTTTTCTTTCCTTTGAATATGCAGTAATATCATCCTAGAACTGGACACACAGACAGAACTTCCTGTGTACCTCTGTCAGCTTGGCCTTGATATTTGATGCTGATGGGGACTGGCATAAGGCATGGAAAGCTAGAAGAATGTTTTGCTGCACATCAGGCCCTGCTAAGTTAATTAATGAGAAGAGCTTGAAAATGTCATCATCAGATTCCAACAATGAAACCAGCGTCGGGCTGGATTCTTGAGATACTGTTGATACAGCAAGGTGCATGATTGTGGTAGCCACCTGCTCACGTAAACTTGAAGACGATGAGATGTGCTGAAACAGAAGGCCAAGTAATGGCTGAACTGCACCTTCTTTAATCATCTGCAGGCCATTTTCAGGTAAGCTTGATAGGTTCTGAAGAGCTTTGACAGCCACTTTTTTCATTGGAATGTCACCACATGATACCAAGTGAAGAAGAGGACCCAGAGCACCTCCTTCAAACAAAGATGCTTTGTTATGATCAGTTAACTCCAATTCTGCCAGAGTTGATGCCATGATCGTTTTCACATCTTCTGGTCCTGCATAAACAGGTCAATAAGCACTTTTGAAATATGAGTATGTCTCTCTTCAATCACTCCAAGGCTAGAACATAAATTATTATCACATAAATATTACACTTAGCAGTCATTGGCAGAAACAATTTAAACTCCAGGTTACATTGTTGAATTCATACATAGCAAGTTGGTGACCACACATCCAGCATGCTGTTAATATGGCATGTCGAATGTCACTTGGACATCCAGAATTGTATGAATTGACACAAACACATTCAGCATGATTAATTAGGCCCAGTTTGACTCCATATTGTGACAAAGATTTCAGCTCATTTTACGAAGGGCAGCAACTATTCTAGGAAGATCTTGCACCAACAAAAATTAAAAAAAAAAATTGTGAAGGGGAAAATAGATGACAGGCTTAATCAAAATTAAATTAAGAAGATTAATACAGTTGTCACATGCAAATCACCTGTGGATAGACGCTGCAGCAAATGTTTGAAGTAATTTGCCTTAGCCATTTGTATGATGTTGGGATCAGAGAATGAAAGATTCTCCAATAGCTCTTGGGCATCTGCGGCAGCTTGATTGTCATCACTGCTTGCCATGGTCACTAAGAGGAGAATACAACCCTGAACCTTTCCAATGCCATCCCTTACCAAGTTACACTTTGACAATTCCAACAGTAATGCCACTGCTAACTTCCTTTCCCCAATACGGCGTCCAAGAGATCGAACGATGGACTCGATTGCATTATCAACATTTGCAACTCTTTCCTGCAACATGTTTCAGATTTTAGGAAAGAATTGCTTTCAAGAAACACCTCCTTGATTATCTACCAAGTTTATATGTCAAAACTAATTAGGTCGGTCAATACCTTGGATAATTTTATGAGTGTGATTTCAATCTAAATTGAAAAGTTTCTTTATGTTTAGTATTAATGAAGTATTGAAATTATCAAGAATAAATCAATTAATTTAATTCAATGGAATGAACAAATCAGCTATAACATCTCTCTCTCCCCCCCCTCTCCCTCTCTCTCTCTCTCTCACACACACACACATAACTGATCTGAATTTTAATTAAGCAAGTGGCTCATAAGCCTGCATTGTATTTTCCTATTTCCGTATATGCATATTGTGCGTGTGCATCCATGTTCTCTGTCCACATTTGTTTGTATCTGATAGCCACATATTTGCAGTATTTGTGCACATAATTTATGTTTGTTAGAAGAGAGAAGATGGGGAAGGTGGAACAAAAATAACGTGAGCTCAAGGATAAAGAAAATCTATCATCGCAATGAAAGTTTAGCCTCTATAAGAACTGATTGGAGGTGATGGATCCATGTAGCCAACCCGGCTAGTTTCATACAGAGGTATTGTTGAATGAAGTTGAGCTGAGCTGAAATTAGCACACTATAACTTGCGGTTGCAAATAATCACTATTTAAGTATCTTGCTGTCCTTCATCAGGAATGGAAATAAATATAGAAAGAGAGAAGACACCATAATAGATCAAGCTTGAAGTACCTTGGCATGATCACTATCTTTTGCAAGAATGCAAAGGATGACTAGAGCACGATTCCTTATATCTTGATTTTTTGCTCCAAGAAGCTGGATAAATTGTGGTATATAATTCTCCAATATCACCCATTCCCGATGTTGGTCTCTTTGTTCACAGAGATCCTCTAACTGTTCTAGGCATTGAAGCACTTCTTCTTCTTCTTCAGATACAAGTTTTGATTTCATGGAAGCAATTTTAATCATGGTGTTTCTATCCTTCCATTCTTCTATTGATTGCCTAAGAGTTTTGTTAGGCCTCAAAATTGATGTGTCTAGAGGGGTCATGGTCAGAGGACACATTTCATGGCCGTCTGCAAGCCATTTTTCTATTGCACTTCTCTCAAATGTCTGTCCCGAAGAGGTCTCCACAGGGTCCTCCATAACATCCCGTGTAATTGGGCAATAAAAAGACTGGAGAGGTTCCAATGGTTGACTACCCAAAGACTTCCGTTTGGTGAAATACTTTATCTCTTTTTCCTTAGGAGACGAAGCAGCATCTGCCCTTTCTAACAAAGCAATTATCTGATCCATTTGTATAGCTTCAGCCTGATCCTTCCTTAACCGGGCATTTTCAATCTCACTCTTGAATTCTTCAAACTCTTTCTTCAATGCAGACCTGTCAGTTGAGATCCCAACAGCCTCGGCTATGTGAAACAGTAACTTATTGGCATAAGAACGATCAACAACCCTCTCCTGTATTCCGGACTCAATTTTCACCAAAATCTCTTCTTCTGCTATAGCAGCCTTGAACTCAGCTCTCTGCATACTATCACGAAGCTTTTCAATCTCTTCAATTATACCGGCTGAAAGATCCAAAGAGGCCAAAGGAAGAAGACCTAGAGCTCGGCTTATCTCTCTTGTGATGTCCTCTAGGTTCTTAATTATCGTCCGAGAATTCATTAGGAGATACACTTTGTTTCTCTTGGTGCAATCAGCAGTCAGCTGCTTTGCAGCTTTAATTTCCTGATTTAGGATCTCAATGGCACCGTTAAGGCTCCTAGAACGACTAATGTCTTTCTTATTCAGCTCTTTTAGAACAGGTGCAACCCTTTCCAAGTAGACAGAAAATTCCTTAAAACTCTCCTTCTTAACAAGGACATTGTTTGCAGCATATACAACCTCCATCATCCCCTCCACAATTTGTGAAAGGCACTCATCAGCTGGAAAAGAACATGCACTAGAAATAACATCTAGTGCCATCATGTATCACTCCTACAAAAGCTAAGAATCAAAACACTCTACTCCCATGAGGTAAAAAAACCCAGTTGCAAAGCAACCGTCTAGACATTTTGATCCAGATCAGGTTTCATAAAATGCCTGCATTCAATTCAGATTATGCACAGATCAACAGAACTACTTGCTATATATATTACAGCCCATATTGACAAGGAACAGAATGAAAACAAATATTCAGAGGAATTGAAATCATGGCCTCTACTTGGTTTCTAAGCATACAAAAGAAATGAAATGCAGACAAATTTAAACCATATGACTATAATCTGTTTGGTTGGGTGAAATACGGATTCAATTATACTAGTTTTTATATCATTTGCAATCCCTTCAAGCCTCCACATGAAGTGCTTAAATCCATTATTAGAATTTAGGTTAGACAACTTCTTTATTCAAAAAGTATCTGAGATGGGTGTTTTCCCTTCATTTTTTTCCCCAACTCTATTTAAGCCACCACATAAAGTGCTTAAATTCACTGAGCTGAGCCTCCATGGCAAATCCAGAAAAACAAAATGCAAGTTTCCATCATAATTGATGATCTTTTCCCACATTATCTCTTTAACCAAACAGAAATATTCAATTTTTTGAAGTTGAGACATAGCCTTGGAGCATGAACATGTGACCAATTTTAAACAAAATTCAACAACAGGAGATAAAGAAAGGTTCAGCTAATCTTTTCTTTAATCAATTCAAAGCTCAAAATGAAATTCAAATAAACATAGTCAAAAGAAACGTTAAATTAGATATATAAAAAAAGATCCAACTATAATTATCTTTGAAGCAGAGGGAGAGCGAGAAGGACCTGTTTAGATAGTAAATGCCCATGAAAGTTCACTAGAAGGATCGATTTTCCGGGAAAATGCACGGATTTTGCGGGGAAAGTATAAGCAAGACCCGAAAGAAAACAATAGTGACAGTACAAAATGAGGTAGTATGTATATAGAGAGAGAAGAAAAAGGAAGCAAAATAAACAAGGAAGAAAGAAGACGACTTTAAAAATATTAGTTTTTGGTAAAACTAATTTAGGTTTCTGAAACAAAAAAGAAAAAACATTAGAGCACATGTATTTTTGTATTTTAAAAATATTTGAAAAAAATAAAAAAAAAATTAATTTTTTATTTATTTCAAATTAATTATTTTTAGTATTTTTAAATTATTTTAATATATTAATATAAAAAATAAATTAAAAAAACATTCTTTAAATACATTTTTAAACAAAAAAATATTTTAAAAATATTAATTTTTAATAGAGCTAATTTAGGTTTTTGAAAATAAAATGGCTCAAGAGATCGTTTATTTTTGTAATTTTAAAATATTTTAAAAAAATTATTTTTTTATTTTTATACTTTAAATTATTTATTTTTTATTTTTCGATATTTTCACTTGATTATGATGTATTAATATTAAAAATAAATTTTAAAAAATAAAAAAATATTTTTAAACAAAAATTATTTTGAAAGCAACCATTATATAATGTCTAATAAATTAGTAATACATAGACGACATGTTTGTTTTTACGTTTTAAAAATACTTTTAAAAAAACTTGAATTTTTTTTGTTTTAAATTAATAAATTTTTAATATTCTTATATCATTTTAAAATGTTAATATAAAAATTAATTTTTAAAACATAAAAAAATTATTTTAATATAATTCTAATAAAAAAATACTGATTGACACGTTTTAAAATGATATTTTAATATTTTAATATCATTTTAAACTGATTGACACGTTAAAGACTCTCTCTCCTTCTCTCTTTCCTATCTGAAATCATGTGTCTCTCTACTTGTTTGATGGTCTTTTGGCTTGACTTTGTCAAATGACTCACTCTGTCTTCTTTCTATGGTTTAACTCCTCTCCTGTGTGATCAAGATCAGGGCAGCGTGTCTTCCGAGTGGTTAGAATAAGCTCAACACATTTCAAATTTATAATCTTCTTCTTTTTCTCATCTTTTAACGGATGCCTTGTTTTTTTTCTCTAATTATTTTGAAAGCAGATTAAAAATTAAAAAAAAAAAAAAAAAAAAGAAGAATCAGCTATTGAAAAATGAGGTTAAAACGACGAAATGGTGTAAATTAAATTAATTTTTTGATGTACGAGGAGCAGTTTTGAGATTCCTAGAAGGAAGTCAAGTACTTGTTAATTCTCTGGGTGAGGTGCCAGTCCTTTTGATGCTATCAAATGAATGTTATTGTGGACAAACCAATAAATATAGATAACCTGTACGGTGAAACCTCTGACTACGTAAATTTAGTATAGTTAGTTTTAATCCGGACACTCTTCCTGGTATGAAGGAAAATGTAAACATCGATTCATCTGGCGTGGTCAATTAATTAAGTTGTTGTACCCTTGAACTGGTAAGTGAAAGGGAGATTGCTGGCTAGTAAAAGTTACACTTGACAATTATACTATGCATTTAAAGTAATCTCAATTACAAAAGCAATTTCTACATTAAATAATAATGATGGCGGTGATAATAAAAAAAAATCTAGAATTGCCGAATCGAACCCTTTTGAAGCCTCCTAACCAAGGCAGGCTGCTTGTTAATGGTCCAACCGAGGTTTAGACTAGGGAAGAAAAGAAGAGAAGAGAAGGGAGCGCACCCAAACCGAACCCAAAGGTCCAACCAAGGCCGGAGGAGGAGAAAAGGGGCCGACCCAACCAAACCATCTCCATGCAAGCCCAACCAACCCCTAGCCAGCCAAATCATGGGCAAAAGAGGGTGAATAAGGAGGACGAGGTTAGTTGCTCAATCTTGGCCGAACCGACTTTTATTCTAAACCCAACCAAAAGTGGAGAAGAGAAGGAGAAGGGGATAAAATGTCAACCTAACCGAACCTTGCACATAGCTTGCATTGGTCACTCTTTCTCTCGCCAACAACACCCTCGCTTAAACTGTTTCAAACCACATTCTTAGCCAATGACTATTCATAATCCTGACTCCTATGCTAACACTCATAACTTGTAATGATCACCCTCTATCATCAATAAAAGCTCTCTCAAAATGTCTTAGGCCAACCTTTTTGCCAACGGCTATCCATAATGTTGACTCTTGCACTAACACTCCAACCTGCAATAACTAACTTACGAGATGAAATGATCGCGTGCTGCCACGGGTTTATAAAATAAATGTACTTGATAGTGTTATAATTGTGAATCAGCGCTAGATAAACAATAAAAATTAAAGGTATGATGGAGCAAATATTTCATAACAGAAAACAAAATTGTGTTGGTGATCAAAAACTTAGAGACTGAACAAAATGATTTGTAGCAATCTACAGTGTTTTGTGAGGAAAGATATAGTGCTTTCGTCACATGATTTAGCTTTTCAGTTAATAAAAAGCAAAAAAAAATTACAAAACTAAATTCTCTACCAACTTAATATTAAAAGAAAAACCAACAAAGATAATTTTGGAAGGAAAAAAAACCCATGAGAAAAAACGTTGCGAAAGAATTGACAATGTTTTGTGAGGAAAACTATAGCGCCTTTCCCAATAAAATAAAATAAAAAACCATTTAGAGAAATATTGTAGCAATCCACGTGTTTTGTGAGAAAAACTACAACACTTTCCTCATATGATTTAGCTTTATTGTAATTATAATTCTTAACCAACTCAATATTCAAAAAAAATCGACAAAGATAATTTTGGAAAAAATCATAAAAAAATCACATAGGAAAACACTGCAACAATTCACAGTGTTTTAAAGAAAAAAAATTACAAAGCTAAATTCTTAATCAGCTCAATATTAAAAAAAAATCGACAGAGATAATTTTTTTTAAAAATAATAACAAAACAAACACCAAAAAAAGGAAAACAAATCATGCTGGAAACACTGTAGCAATTCATAATGTTTTGTGATGAAAGCTACAGTGCTTCCCCACATGATTTAGCCTTATTTGTAATGACTTATAATTATAATTCACAAACAACTCAATATTAAAAAAATAAAATTGAAAAAGATAATTTAAAAAAATTATAAAAAAAAAACCATGCGGAGAGACACCGCAGCAATCCACAATGTTTTATGAGCAAAGCTACAATGTTTTCCCCACATGATTAAGCTTTATTACAAAGTTAAATTTTAACCAACTCAATATTAAAAAAAATAAAATCGACGAAGATAATTTTAGAAAAAAATATTACAAAAAAAGAAAACACAAAAGAAACTGGAAAAAAACCATGTGAGGAAAAATTGTATCAATCCATAGTGTTTTGTGAGGAAAAACTTGTATTTACTTGTAATTGTAATTTTTAACCAGCTTAATATTTAAAAAAATAAAATTAACAAAGATAATTTTAGGAAAAAACATAACAAAAACAGAAAAAAAACCATGTGGGAAAAAAACTATAGCAATCAACAGTAATTTTCGAGGAAAGTTACGTGCTTTCCTCACATATTGTAACCGTAATTTTTAACCAATTTCAATATTAAAAAAATAAAATAACAAAAGATAATTTCGTGAGAAAACCATTAAAAAAACCATGTGGAGAAACACTCGTAGCAATCAACAATGTTTTAAAGAAAAAAAATTACAAAACTAAATTCTCAATCACTCCATATTAAAAAAAAAATCGACAAATATAATTTTAAAAAATAAAGAAATAAAATAGAAAAACTATGTGGAAAAACATCGCAAAGAATCCACAGTATTTTAAAGAAAAAAATTACAAAGAAAAAATTTTAACCAGGTCCATATTTAAAAAGTAAAATCAACAAAAATAATTTTGGAAAAAACAAAAGAAAAAATAGGAAAGTTGAAAAAAAAATTAAAAAAAAATGAAAAAAATGAAAAAAAAAGGAAAAGTTAGGAAAAAAAAGAGGAAAGCACTGTGGATTACTGTTGTAATCCACAGTACTTTGTGTGTGGGGGAATAATGATTCCCCCACACAATTTAGATATTGTTTTAATTTGATCAATAATTAATTCTCTCAAACTATCTCATGCCAACTTTTTCACTAATAGTTATAATGAAGCCTAACTCTGCATCAACTCTCCTAGCATGGTCATCCTTTTCACAAATGATTTATTCTCAAGCACAAACCTATCTTCTAATGGCAAGCTAGCATGGTATATTAATCAATGACTCAATTTTTTAGGAAGTCAGATAATCCTCGTCATTTCTCTTTTTTCGATAAGTAAGCTTATATGACTTGAGGTATCTTTAAATACCACAAGTCATTAGATTAGGTAAAAAGCTAATATAAATTCATTTGACTACATTACTCTCTTGTTCCCCATATAACATTTAAAATCCAGCCCACTTTCCTTGTAGAATATTGTTCGTTATAGCTCAACTCAACCCGGCTTCCACACCTTACAGTTTTGTTCATGTCAGTCCACAGGCCCCAAAACGTGTCCTACAAGGTTAGTTACCAACTGTTTTAATATGCTCTGGTTTTGGACACTCTTCTCTCGACGTGGGATGTTACATAACATTATGTTCTTTACTAGTCATTCTCTCTTCACACATTCAATTTACCCTTCTTTTATATTTATTAATTTAAACATCATAGAATCTTTTATTTTAATAAAAATCTTATTTTACATGTCTATCACCAAGTCTAGATACAATGTCAATTTTTTTATAACTTCGTCGAGTAATAACAAAAAAACAAAATGAGAATTGGACGGTCAATATGGGCATCCTAAAAGCTCTTGGACACTGGAAAGGTGCCCCCTTTAATCCCCCAAGTGAAGTGACCAATTCAATTACAAAGAAAGAACCAAGTCTTTTCTCTTGAGGAATGCATGCACGTTACAGCTGGGAATATTGGAAGGGGTCGCACTTGGCAGTGATGGATGATCTTCTTGAAAAGTCTTGCTAAACAGGAGGAAAGTCGTGGGCCCCCAAAAGAAAACCCTAGGTCTAAAAAGTAGATGTTCCAGTTAATTCAAGCAAAACTTTTTTTATGATTATTTATTTTATTATTTTCAATTTAACTTAAATAAGGCTCTTGTTTTCTATTTTGAAAACTTTATATTCGATAAACATGTCTTCTTAATTCTTCATGAATCTTCTTAATAAATACAATAAAATAAATCTATGCATTTTTTAGATTAATAATAATAATAAATAAAAACCTAGTCTGAATTTGATATGCAAATTGGCTAGAGATCAATAATATTGATCAAAGCTCATCTAGCAACATCTGTGATGCTAGCTTGTTGCACCGCTTTTCATAGGGTTTTGAATTTTTTATTTTAAATTATGTTTTTTATATTCTTAAATTGTTTTAATATCTTAATATTAAAAATAAATTTTTTTAAAAAATAATATTATTTAAAAAAAACACTTTAAATAAAAATATCCACGTAAACATGCACTCGGTATGAACGCTTTCCTTGCTGCAAGCTGCGTGGCTCACGTTATTAACAGCACGTCACAAGTTGAGGCCCTTCCATCAATAAATATCTTGGCATGCAATTATACTGGAGCTATTGGGGATTTATGTAACAAAAGTCTTTATTGCCACGTGTCCACGAACAAAGCTATCTCGTAAAATCACTGTTGTTTTCTCCAGAATCATCTTTCAGATCAACCCTCATTTTACGCGTTCGATTTTTTAAAGAAGTTCCGACCAAGCAGTCGCGGGTAATTATATTATTATTATACAATACACAAAAAAAAACGTGTGGTTTTAACGGTTGTAATCCACTTTTAACTTATTTGTACAAGGCTTTTTTTTTTCTTCTATTATATTTTTTTCTCTTCTATCATTTAATATTAGATTTATTTTTATTGAATTTATTTATTCTCGTAATATAGATAATAAGTTTGACGGGCTAACTTGATTGACTAGAGTTTTTTTCTTAATTTTTTTTAATTTCATCATTTAATATTAGGTTAATTGAGAATTATGCTTCATAATTTATTTTGTTTACTTTCTATTAAGTTATTTCAGCCTTATAACTCGGGAATAATGCTTAACATGTTAACTTGAGTTGATTTGGGTTTATTTTTGTGTTTTTTATTGAGATTTTTTTTAATTTTATCTTTCAATATTATATCGGTTGAGAATTGAGCTACATAATTTACTTTGATTTGTTTTCTATGAAGATATCTTGGTTTTGTAATCAAGGATGCAAGTTTTGACATTTTAACCCTAGTTAAATTGAGTTGTTTTTTTATTTTCTTTCCAGGAAATTATCTTCGTCTCATGACCCGGGTCATAGGTCCTTCAACATTGAATTTTTGTTTTATTGGGTTGTCTCCCTCTCATAACCTAGGTCGCGAGTTTAACAAGTTAACCCAATTGATTCAATTTTTTTTATTTGACTTTTTTTCCTTTCTAATTTCATCATTTAATGTTGTGTTTCATTTTGGAATTAGGCTGCATAATTTGTTTTTGTTTATTTTTTATTAAGTTATCGTGGCCTCATGACTCAGAAATAATGCTTAATGGGTTAACCCGAATTGACTTGACTTATTTGTTTTGTTATTTTTTAAATTAAAATTTTTATAAATTTCATCGTTCATCATTGAGTATGAGAGGGTCGATTGGGGATTGAACTTCATAATTGATTTTGATTTGCTCTCTATGAAGTTATTTGAGTCTCATGACTAGAGTCATGAATTTGGAATGTTAAATCAGATTATTTTTTTATTTTTTTATGAGGTTATTTTCGTCTAATGGGTTTGACAAATTGACTTAGATCATTTTTATGTTCTTTTTTTAATCTCATTCTTCAACATTGGTCTGATTAAGAATTAAATTTCGTAATCTATTTCGATTTGCTATCTATGAAGTTATCTTAGTCTTAGGACTTAGATCGAGGGTTTGACAAGTTAACTCAGTTCGCTTTTTTGGGTCCTTTTTTAATTAATTCTTTTTTTTTTCAATTTTATCATTCAACATTTAGTTGATTGATAATTAAACTTCATAATTTGTTTTGATTTGTTTTCTGTAGTGTTATCATAGTCTCACAACGCATGTCATGAATTTAACATGTTAACTCGAGTTTGCCCAAGTCAATCCAATATCTTATTATCTTATTATTAAAAAAAATGTTATCTTGAAATTTTTTATGAGTCAAATTATATTTTTACGGATTGTTCGGATTATTTTTGAACCTGCAAATTTAATCAAGTTATATCAGATCATTTTTCATATGATTTAATTTTTTTTTCACCAGAAAAATTAAAACATTGGTAATATTTGAGTTTTTTTTTCCTTCAAGAAAAATTTGATGTAGCACGTTTCATAACACAAGTTGAAACTAAATGAAGGCACAAAAGTCTAACTTGCTGTTTTTATATTTCTGCTCTGAATGTAATTGCTCATATTTTTTTTTTTTGCCTGTATACTCTTTTTTTTTTTACTGAAGATATCTGGGTTAATTGACGCTCACTTCAATTAATTTCTTGAGGTTCTAAAATTAACGATTATATAAGTCTTCAGTAGTCCTGAGGTTTATGGCACTCAAACTGGTGATTTCTAGGAGCAAACTCAAAACCTGACCAATTAAGTTATACCTCTCTAAAATTGCTTGTATACTTTTGAGTCTGGCTACTGATTTAATCCATGGATGCGACAATGCCAGTGATCTCTATAAGTAGCAATCCCCAGTAATAACCAAGCAGAGCGAGTTAATGGTAATGAAAATAAAAGTTTGAGGTGTTTCATTGCTTATAATCCAAACATCACGTCAATTTTATAAAATTAAATTATAATTGTTAAATGAAAAATAAAAAAACTCAATAAAAAAGGGTACAAATAAAAAAAGAATCCAATCAAAAAAAGAAAAAGAACATGAATTAAACATGGCGCGCCCAGAACATAGGGCATCATGAACCAGTATCAGCAGCGAGCCTCCAACATCTTTTCTGCCATCGGGCCTGAGGAAAAATTTCATGGGTCCATATATTTCATCTTTTCTGCCATAAAGCATACAAAAATCTGGCCCATCCATGACCATCAGATCGTGCCTTCAAATCTCCCGTCAGAGATCCCTTGGCCCATTGAAATCTGTTCCAAGTTCCAACAACGCAAGGCGATCTGAAATTGTACTATCGTTGTTTACGCGCAAAGCCAGGAACAGAGAGCAGTGTTCGTGGCCTTTTCAAATCTTAAATATTCTTGTTTATGATTAACTGTTTGCTTTTTGCAGCATAATGATGTCGGGTTAGTTAAATTCATCATTAAAAACCAAACGTATAGTTTTTTTTACCTTTCGTAAGGAACGCTGTGTTGATTCTCAAAAGGAGGAAAAAAAAGGAGGAACATCATGTTCTTTTCTTTTTTGTCTTTCGAGGATTCAGTGAGTTGTTCATTTCACTTTGAAGATGGTTTCGATTTGACATCCCGAACTTCATTCTTGGGGATGCACTGCACCCAAGAATTTTGTCGGTGCAAATAAAGTTGGGAGTCCTTTTCTATTTAAAGACTGAAGTTGCTGGGATAAAGCAAACTTTATTAGAAGTTTCCCGTGCATTTATGGGCACTGTAATAAAACTTGGAGCTGCCTTTTTCATGAACGAGGGAGAGCCATGGTAGTGGAAGATTTTTTTTTTTTCAAGTGACGTAATAATTATTTTTTAAAATATTTTTAATTTAAAAATAAGTTAAAATAATATTTTTTATTTTTTAAAAATTATTTTTAATATTAATACATTAAAATATCTAAAAACAAAAAAAAAATTTAAAACAAAAATAAAATAATCAAAAAAGAGGACGGGCATAAGTTTTGTAAACTTTAATGTAGGGGTGATTATTTTTTCTTTGATTTGGTTTTTATTTATAAAAACAACTAAATTAAAATTTTATAACAAATAAATAAATAAACCAAAACCGATTCTAACTGACCGGTTTTAGTTTGGTTTGTTTTTTATGTCAAAAATTGAAAAAAATCATATACAAGGTTACTATATATGATGAATGTGCAGTCAAATTCAAGTAAAATGAGTGCCTATAATCCACATCCGCTGAACAACAACAATCAGAGTTTCACATCCAAGAAGAAAATAATAATGATCATCAAGAACAATAATCATAAAATAATAAAAAAAAAATAAAAGAAATAGCAGCATCAAAACAACAATAACAAGAAGAAATTTGATTCGCTTAGATCTGTCCAGTTGTGGAATCAATCCCTATATCCATCTAAAAAACAGGTAATACAATGACCACCACCCTTTTGAGTTTGGAGAATGATAAAAAAAAAAAAAAAGGGATTTATTTTGTGTGTTTGATTCTTGCATGATTTGCCAAGAAAGATAACAGTGACAGAAGTGAAAAGAAAAGGGGTTAGAGGTGCATTCGAGCCATTTCACATAGAGAAAAGTGTTGGGAAGAATACAATTATGCCAAGGAGGCTAGGCAACAGGGTTAAAGCATAGAGTTTTTTTTTTTTTTTTTTTCTTGTTATTAAATGAAAAAGAATAAGGCTAGGGTGATAGAGTCTAATGAGTGGTGGTTGTTGCTAGGATTAATGGGTTAGAATAGAAAGCCTTTATTTTTTTTATTTATAATATATTTTTTTTTAATTTGAACCGGTTTGATTTGATTGGAGTTTATTGATTTTAGTATTACGAAATCAAAATCGAACCAAACTATAAATTTTTTTAAATATCTAATCGATTTACTTAATTTTTTTTATGATTCGGTTTTTTTTTCTCAGTTTAATCAGTTTTTTAATTTTTTTTACTTATCCCTACTTTAAAGAATTAAATTACAGCATCAAACGGTGGTCTGAAGTCCATCTCTCAATGGCGATATTAATGCATTTTTTAGAGCACTTCAAATTAAAATAAACAAAAGCTGAAGCTCAATCCCGAGATTGTTCCGGGAAACAAGAGATGTACGAGGAAGCTGCCTGGACAGCCAGGTAATTAGAGTCACAAATCCTAGCTCACAATCCCATTAATAATGCCACAGTCAACACTAGCTAATTAATTTTCTCTATCATGCTATGTGAATTAATAATTCGCGGTAGCTATTAATTAACGAACACTAAGCTGTGTCGCCAAAATACTGTCGTATATTTACTGTTTATTCTCAAATAACTCACCGAGGATTGGAATAATTACATTTTTTTAAAAAATCAATTTGTATTTGATTTTTTCCTTGCAATTGAGCTTTTCTTTAGCTCAACCTTGCACCAAATTGTATTTTTTTAGAAGAAAGGATTGGATGGAAAGTCAGAGAACCAGATTGAAAATAACTGGTAATATAGATAATGACTCCAAATTTCATACAAACAATTTATTTTAGTCCTTCATCTTTTTTGATTTATAGGCGATCGGTGATTTTAGTTTTTAAAAATATAATTTTGATTCTAAAGTTCATTTCTCTTATTTTTTTAGTTATTTTTTATAGGAGAAGAGAAAGAGGAGTGTTAAATTTCAGTTTAGAGATAAAAAAACATCATTTACACCTATTTCAACCACCAAAATAATAAAAATTAGTGTCAATGAATTTCGTTCGGTGAAGGGAGTTTTATTATGGTTTTTTTAGAGCCTCGATATTGTCTAAGAAAATAGATTTAAGTTAAGGATGAGAAATTTTATTTAGCTTGATTATGTGATTTGAGTTGTTTTTTGGGTTTATTAAGTTGCTAAATTGGTTTTAACATGTTTTAGAACGAAATTTTAGCTTTAAAAGGGTAGAAAAATGAGTTTGTTGAGTTTAAAATCCATAGCCTTGATTTCCTAACCACCACAGTGATGACTGAAATTTAGACTTGAAGACAACGTGTCCTCTCTGTGTTTTTTTAAGAAAAATAAAAAAGGGTGGATGACAAGTTGTCCAGTCCTTTAAATGAGAGAGAGAAAAAAGTCCAAGCGTAAGGGCTTGGGCTTAAAGGCCCGCACACCTGAGTTGTTCCTTCCAAAAGCCCATGATTCCATGTTTTTTTCTTCTTCTTATTTTAGATACAAATTGATGAAAACAAAAGTTAATCTGGTTAGTTCCATGACTTAGATCGCAAGTTCGACGAGTTAAGCAATAACATTCAATCTATTGTTTGTTTAATGCATTTTTCATTCTTATTTAAAAAAAAAATACAATTTCACCCTTTCTCATTGATGATCTATTTTTTTTATTTAACTTAAAAATTAAAAAAAATATAGTTTCACCCTTTGTTATAAACTATTTGTTTTTGTTATCTCAGTCTCACACGCATATCATGGTTTTTCTCTTTTAAAAAATATTTTATTAAAAAATTCACACGCACTTTATTTTCATCTAAATCTATTAAATAAAAAAATAATCTATTAAATAATAAATTTATTAAATCGGATAGCATGCATGACTTGCATCGAGAGTTTGATTCATTGGCGCAAATTTACTTGGTTTTTTAATTATTATTTTTTTAATTTTATCCTTCCACATTGAATTAATTTGAAATTTATGTTTCTATTTTGTTTTTTTCAAACTTATCCCCACAACATTTTCTTATCCATCCAAAATTACCTAAATTAATCTAATATATTTCCTTCTCAATATTAAATAAAAATAATATCTAATATATAGCTGATTTTAAAAAATTGCTAGTACAACTAATCTAGAGCATAAAAGACAAGCATGTCTCTTTTGGAAACACGGTGCAAATCGTGTTCTTTTAAATTTTAAATTTTATTTTGTTTAAAATTAAAATTTTTTATATTTTTATATCGTTTTGATATGTTGATATCAAAAATAATTTTTTTAAATTTTTTTTTAATATATTTCTAAATAATATTCACTTTAGACCGTAATAGTTATATCACCATCACGAATATAGCACCCGTCCGGACCCTATTTCACAACTCCTTTTTCGCTGTTTAGTGAAGGATTTCGAACCTTTGAAAACACAGTCTTGTCTTGTGACTCTTGTCTATCCACTTTCTCGTCCAGGACTAGAGTCCCAAGATCAATCACAAAGTTTCAAAAGAGTCCCTACGATATTTGGCATATAGCTGATAAACCGAATCAGAATAAAGTACCGTTTATTTTTGCCCCAACTGTGTTTGAGTAGTGGTAAAAAATGAACCAAGAGATGGATACTGATAGTGATCAGAACCATCAAGAGACTGCAGAGAGAATAGATTATGTGTTCAAGGTGGTGGTGATCGGTGACTCTGCAGTAGGCAAGACTCAGATTCTTTCCAGGTTTACCAAGAATGAGTTCTGCTTTGATTCAAAGTCTACCATTGGTGTTGAGTTCCAGACTAGGACCGTCACCATTAAAGGCAAGGTCATCAAGGCTCAGATCTGGGATACTGCTGGCCAAGAAAGGTTGGGGCCTCCCATCTCTCTGTTTTTTCTTTTCTCTCTCTTCATATGCACATCAAACATATATCTTTTTGCTTGACCCTTCTTGGTCGCCTGATATGTACATCTAATCTAATTGTTTCAAGACTGTAACTTATGGCTCATGAGTCATGATAAAAGAAAAAAGACTATAAAGTATAGCTACTTGCGCCCGCTTAGCAGAAGATAATAATTCTTCTTCTAATTGATGTTTATAATTTGTTTCGTCGTGACAAACGAAGAGATTATCTTCCTTTAGTTTTTGTTTTTTTTTTTAAAAATCTTCCCCTTATTTTATAATTTTTGATGGAATGTTCGTATTAGAATTATTGAATAGAGTACAATAATTGTGAAAATGTGTGCCTTGAAGGCATAGTTGGGCCCATTGCATATTGGCTCGTGAATAGCAATGAAATACTGCTGCTGCTATTAAAACATATTCCGAACTTGCAGTCAAATTCTGATATATAAAGTTCAATTTATTGAAAAACAAAAATCTGCAGGTACCGAGCAGTGACGAGTGCATATTATAGAGGGGCATTGGGGGCCATGTTACTCTACGACATCACCAAGAGACCGACATTTGATCATGTGGTTAGGTGGGTCGACGAGCTCCGAGCTCATGCGGATAACTCAATTGTGATCATGCTTATTGGGAACAAGGTTGATCTCGCGGACCTCAGGGCAGTTCCAGCAGAAGACGCGGTGGAATTTGCAGAGGATCAGGGCTTGTTTTTTTCCGAGACATCAGCCTTCAGTGGTGACAATGTGGACGGTGCTTTTTTCAGGTTACTGGAAGAAATTTATGATACGGTTTGTAAGAAGGCATTGGAATGTGGCAGTAGAAATTCTAATGTTGCTGATGCCATCACGCTTAAAGGTTCTAAGATTGATGGTATGTCAGGGACTGATTTGGAGATAAGCGAGATGAAGAAATCATCTGCTTGCTCATGTTGATTTGATCATTTTCTAGTGAATTTTGTGCTATATGGCTTTACTCCTCCATGCTCTTACATAATTCTGTGGTTGTCTCTGCAAAGCGGTGATCGGTGCCATGGTAAGGGTGGCAAGTTTTTCCTTCTTCTTAACTTGCCAAGATTTGAACAGTACTGTACTTGTCTTGTATAACCATTGCATTTTACTTTATTTTTTTTTGTATTGATTTGGATGGATGGTATTTCTTTTCCTTCATTAGTTAGAATTCAGGATCTGTATTAGTTGGGAAAAAAGAAGAAGCTGAAGTTGAAGGGTGATTCACTGCGTGCACACACAATTCGCTGTGCATTACAAATAGTATAATTATGATTATTCCTTAAAAAAAAACAATACATCTTGATGTGGGGGGTATTTTGGTCTTTTTACATGATCAATTAGTCATTAAAGATTTGACCGGTAGTATAATTTTTTGTTGTTGTATTTTTAGCACAATAAAATGATATAATTACTCTCTAAACAAGATTTTTTAAAACTCACTAAAAGAATCTGTTTCGTCTTTTTACTTGTAAAAATATAGTTAAATGACATGTTAACCATTTATATATAAATAGAAAAATCAAATCATGTGTCTAGGGTCCTTTGGTCTTCTCACACTTTTTGTTGTTGTTGTTACTAAATCCATGACCATTAAGGGTATTTTTATCTTTTTAAAGTTGAATAATTAATTTTTTACTGCTAAAAGTTATTAGTATATGGGAGGCATTTGCACATTATAGGTGGAGTGTGGCACTTTCTAGTACCAGAAAATGTCATTTTATCATGTTTTTTGATGCGCAGCCACATTGAGATGATTTATTGCTAGCGAGTCTTTTTTTTCTCTCCCTCATCTCCTGAAAATTACAAGTTAGTCTTTTTTTATTTCAATTACGGTCCTTATTCTTTTAATTTTCATTTTTTGTTCTTGATCCTTTTATAAAAGTTTTGTTTATTTTTAATTTCATTATTTGATTCTAATTTGTTATATATTATTTTTTCCGATTTGATCCTTATACTTTTAATTTCTAACTTATATTATTGATCCTTTCATAAAAGTTTTATTGGTTTTCAATTTTATTTTTTGATCCAAATTTATGATATATTTTTTTAATTTAATCATAATTATTTAGAACACAAGTTTAATGGGTTAACTTGAATTGCTTAGCCCAGCATTACCTAGATTACGTGGTTATCAAGTGTAATTTCTTCATATTAAAGTGACAAATAGGTTATAAATTAAGATACGAGCCATGGTTCAATCGAGAGTTCTCCGTTAGTTTATACGGTGGAAATGGATTTCATTTTGCCAAGCTAAAAATTAAAAAAAAAGAAATGCAATTCATTGTTAAACGGATTTTATTGGATAAGTACTTTGATGTGAAATTGGAGATTTTGAATTTTTTTTAACAATATTTTAATTCTTGAGATTTAATATGTTTAAACTTAGTCCGCGTATTTTATTACCATTATATTTATTTGCTTGGTTACTGTTTAATCACCATGAAATTTTCTTTCACATTATTTTTGCCTCTCTACTTCATTTTTAAAGCCCTAAGACTTCCTCCCTTCATAAATGCTGATATAGATAAATAACAATTCAGTTTCTACAAAATAAATATTATGGTAATATAAAAAGTTCTCTTATCGAAATGGACCCAGACAGAAAAGAATTTGCCCTCGGGTCATACAAGTTGCAGTTTTAAACGTTTTCACCCTTTGATAATGCGTTGAGATGATAGTTTTCAAATCCGACCCGATCTAAAGCTCGAGTTCTGGGTTTTGACCGGATCACCCGGATCAATTTTTTTAAAAAATCAAAACGACATCGTTTTAGTAAAAAAACAAAAGTCAACGGGTTGCAACCAGGTTTTTGACCGAGTCACCGGGTCAGCCGGGTTTTTCCTTCCCCTATTTTTTCTTCAACCCAGCCCGATTCCAGTCCCGGACTGGCCAGGTCCCGGGTCGACCCGTCGGGCCGGGTTTCAAATCTATGGTTGAGATCTCTAATTTGATATGAATAAAGGTTCCTCTGTGTTGAAGGCTCTACGAAATTGAGTGACTTCAAATTAGATAAGTGGTTGCTAAGTTAGGTTTGTAAAGTTTGCATCAATGAGCTAAAATGTCTCTTAGGAGAAAGAAACCCCGGAGCAACGGAGCTTGCAAATTATAGCAGACTTGGGTGGAAATACCCGCCATAATTAAACCTCCTTTTTTTCCCTTAAAAAAATCAAATTAAATTAAATTTGGTGCTTTGTGTTTCCTAATGGCAACGAGAATACATAGAAGTTTGTTTCCCTTATTCAAGTCTGAATAAGGGAATTTCAAATTGTTTTTTTAATGTAGTATAGAAATATGTCAATGCTATGAATACAAAGGTGAACAAAAAAAATTTAAAAGATAAAAGAGAGGGTATTAATTTAAATTTAAATAAAAAAATTAATGCAAAGTAAAAAATAAATTAAAAAGGGAGGGTATTAATTTTTTTTTAAAAATAATTAAAATAAAAAAAATAAATCAAACGTTGATGGGCTAGCCTCACAGGCCTATCCTTAAAAAAAGAGAGCCTAGGCTTGCACTTGCTTTTTTTTTTTTTAAGGCGGTTGCTTGGATATTTTTGATCAACGAAGATGACCAAAAAATTTAGGTTTAATTTCTTAGACAAAAAAAAAAACCAAATTTCATTTTGTTTAATCTAGGAAAACCTCTAAACACAATATAAATCTAAAAAAAACCATTTAGCAACCCAGAACACCCCAAAATCATTCTCAAAAATAGAATTCAATCAAATAAAAATATAAATGAACCCCAATCTACATTTCCCAACATGTTTAAAGGAAACAGCATCTCCTCTGAACTCCT
Source organism: Populus x sibirica (assembly GCA_019202695.1). NCBI lineage: Eukaryota > Viridiplantae > Streptophyta > Magnoliopsida > Malpighiales > Salicaceae > Populus > Populus x sibirica. Next base: position 469,101 of record JAGMVL010000052.1, on the reverse strand, counting down.
CTCAAAAAGAGAAACTCATGGCACAAATATCGTTACTTTTTGTGGCCGGAATGTAGGCAATCAACGACTCTCTTTCCTTTCTTTTTTCAGCAAGTTTTTGTCTTTACATTTAATTTCAGAGATTAAAAAATTAACAGAATAAATTTTTTAACTAAAATTAAAATTTTAAAAGCTGAGATTGATTACATGTTTTCTGTGTGTTTTACATCATGTCTTTTTTTTTTAATTTTAATTTTAATTTTATAACGATCTAAAATTTTATCTAATAAAATTATAAAATTAGATTAAAAAAACATTAAATAAAAAAAGTCACAGAGCAAAAAAAAAATTAAAAAAAAAACTGGAGAGCAACATTGTGAATCCCACCTCGATTCTTTTAAGGTTGGTGTTATAATCACAACAAATGAACTAAAAGCCTTCTTCATCTATAACTCAAGAGCTAGAAAGTTCTCTTGGAGAGACCATAAAATAATATTATTGCCTCTCCTTTAGGTGCTTCCTCATGCTTCGGCAATAATGGCTTTGTTAACTTTCGTGTTATTTTCACGTGCTTTTGGACAAAATTATATAATTCGCACATCTCGAGCGTCCATGCGTTCCTGTTTTGCGTGTTCTAGGCTTTGCACGCCTCTAATTCGCTGTTAATAATATTATGCTTCCGCATGGATCGAAGAGAGACGAATGTTGCATGCGTTTCGTGTGATCTCTAATCACATCGCTAATAATCATCACTTGGATCCTGAAGAGGTTAGTTACTCACAAGTCACAGGAGATCTTGCTTAATTAGGGATTAACTAGGTTGGGTAATCAGATCCGCCAAATAAGACGCGCGCGTGCGCGTGGACATATATACACATGTATCTTGTTTGTTTTAAGAATCGTGTTGATGGATTTAAAATATCGTACTCACGAAGCCATCATTTGTTTATGTGTTTATAACTGTTTCTATGTATTGTTTTTAGTTTTTTTTTTAATGATTTTCATATGCTAATATTAAATATAAAAAATTTATTTTTATATATTTTTAAATAAAAAATATTTTAAAAAATATCATGCGTTAAAATACTAAAACAAGTTAAGTGTCCTGCTTTTAAAATATTCATTATAAAGGTTAAAGTATAATTATTACACAGTTTTATTAATGTTTTTTTATTGTTTTAAAAAATCTATTCAAAATAAACATTTAATCGGTAAAAGTGAAATAACACTTTTAAAACAAACACCTTTATTAAAATTAAAAAAAATCAATTAAAAATTAACAAAAATAAAATGGCATGAGTCAACCCGTGTTAATTTGTCAAACTCATGACCTAAGTCATAAGATCGGGATAATCTCATATAAAATAAATCAAAAACAAAAAAAAAGAATATTTAAAAAGAAAAAAAGAATATTAATTAAAAAATCAAAGTAAACTGAGTTAGCCTGCTAAACCCGCAACATGAATTATGAGATTGGGATAACTACATGGAAAGTAAACCTATAAAAACCCTGGTTAAAATTTTTCCACGGTCCGATTTAAAAAAAAAAAGAATGTACCCCGGGAACAAGAAATATTAAAAATTAATGTATATACTTTTAATGGATTAAAATAATTAAAAGTGAAATGAAAGTAAACAACAACAACAACAACAAAAGGATGTTAAAAACATAAGAGAGGGGTAAACTGGAATATAAAAAGGAAAGAAAATTTCATCCTTTCTCTCTCATGACGACAGACTACTTCTACAGAGAAGGTTAAAAAATTTATACATTTTTCTCTCTTGAAATTGGTTGGGTTTCATCATAAATCAATGGGGGAAAGTTTGGTAAGTTTAAGAATCAAGTTGCTAACATCACTAAGACAAGAATTGAAAGGAGAATTTAGAGGTTGTAGAGAGAGAATCGATAGGCTAACATTCAAAGCTCACTTTCATTCTTGGTAAGAAGTTTTAAACCCAATGATGTGAGTTTTATGAAACATATTCTAATTTTATACATGAAATTGAATTTTTCTAGTTAGGGTTCTTGAAGAGAAATTTGAGGAAAATATTATATTGTTATAAATTATTGCAATTGAGGTAAATTGTATTACAAATAATGTCTTATAGTAGATAATTAAAGAAAACATCATGGGTTATTAAAGAAAATTAGTGCCTACCATAATAAGGAAAAATAAAGAGTTTGAAGAAATTGATTTGTTGCTTGCGAGGTGTTATGAGTGTGTTTGATATGAATTAATGCTTTTAGTTATGGAAATTATTGCATGAATGAATGAAATAAATTTCATTGGCTTATTATATTGATGGTTGTTATTGATATTGATTTTTAGTCTAAATTGATTGACTTGATTAATTAATTATGTTGCAAATGTTAAATTTGATAGTTGTGTTACATTGATTAAATTCGTTGATTTGTTATAATAATTATTATGTTGATGGAAAATATAAAAATAAATTGTTTAATTGATTGAGTTGATTTATTATGTTGATAAGAATTATCAAAATTAATTATTGGGTTGAATTAATTGACATGTTAATTTGTTATGTTGATAAGTTATATTGGAAATAAATTTGTCGAATTGAATTGATTAATCAAATTGATTATGTCATTTGATTTATCATTAATGTATGTGTTATATCAAAATTGTTTATTTTTTTATTTAGTTAAACAATTGTTTGGTTGTATTGGGAATGTAACGTGAGAATGAAAGGTGATCGTTCTAAGATTAACACGCACACACTTAATTGTTTTGGCTTCAAATGAAAATTGGATGTATGTGTTTGGTGGAGTAGTAAATCGAAAATGCATGATAATACTAACACTAATACTAATACTAATAATATGATGTACCTGTTGGTATAGGTGAGGCCACATTCACTCTTCAAAGATTAACGGATTTCTAGTTAAGTATAGAATCTAGATAGGTGGTAGACACTTTAAACTAATTGAATTGTTTTATTATAAGAAATCAAAACCATTTATCATCAATTCTTTTGAATTATGAATTTTGCAATTTGATAGCAAGTGTGAGCTAGTTGTCCTGGTTTAGAAATTAGCACTTGGTTTTGGGCAGTATAAACTAATTATCATGATTTAGGATCTAGTGTTCGAATTTAAACAGTGTGAGGTAATTGTCCTGGTTTAGAAACTAGCGTCCGATTGGGCAATGAGAATTGATAGTCCCGGTTAAGGACTAATGCCTATTTTGGGTTATGTGATTTATTACCCTAGTTGAGTATTTAGTCTTGGTTACGAGACAAATATTTGGTTCCAGGCAGTAGGGTGAAATGTGGGAATTAGAATAAGAAATTATGGTGTAAGGTGTAACTTTGAATTCAATGACATTGTGTTTTCTTAGAAAATACTTAAAGATCACATGATATTATATTTTATTATGTGATTTAATTATGTTATGTATTAAATAAATTTTTAGGTTCATCTCAGTAGCTGGGGTTGTTTAGCTAACTTTAGGATGTCTGTAGTGTTTTTTGATATAGTTAGAATTTTATGTGAAGGCTTTTAAGAAATTACTTTTTGTTGTAATTAAAAATTTAAAAACTAAGGTATTGTAATTAACTTAGAAAAGATTCTATGGGATATTATATGGTTTAGTTTGTTTTATTTCTTTAAACTGTAATGCATGTATTTAATTAACTCCTTAAATACACACACTTGATTAATTATTTGTGTAATTATGGAGTATATTGATAAGATCTTTGAAATGTGAAAATAAGTTTGAAATCTTGAATTGTTGAATAGAATAAATGTTTAAAATGGTATAATTGGATGATAATTTTGTGTTTGATGTCAATAACTTGGCACTAAATTATTATATTCTTATCTGTAAATTCGGGTCAAAAGATTAGATGTTACAAAATCATAACAAATCATGAAGTTTAATTTTTAATAAATCAAATGTCTTGAAAAAAACAAACAAATAAAAAGAAAAAAAATATTATTGCAATAAATAGTATTTTGTGAGGTGATACATAGTAAAACCATTATTTTTTTTTAATTTTTTTGTAATGAAAAGCTTATTACTTCAGTTACATATACGAAGACTCATTACTTTTAATCTTTATCATAATTAGATTAATGATATTATTAATTATTAAAGTAATTAAAATATATACAAAAGATTGAAAATCATTTAATAAAACAATAAATAGTCTTTTATAAGGATAGATTGGAAAATAAATTTACATTCAATGATAAATTAAGAGCAATCACAAGAGATAGATTCAAGATTGGAAATTATCTCACAGACAATAAATGATCATAAATTGTATGTATTTATATTCATGCATGCCCTTATTGTTCGTGTTAATTTATAGTTATAAGGAAGAAAAAAACAGAGAAGAACGGTGCCGTTTTCAAGAGTTTCAAAGGCTTGAAGGAGCGTAGCCGTATCTGAGGATTCGGCTTAAGCGAGTGAAAGAACTTTAGGCAGGCATCAATCAACATGAATTGCAAGGGGGCCTTAAGCTCACAATTGCTGCTCTCTCTCTCTCTCTCTCTCTCTCTCTCTCTCTCTCTCAAGGCTCTGCGACAAAAGGAAGTGAAAGTGAAGTGACCCCAGGAGGAGGATAGATTGGATTGTTGTTGTTTTACCATATGTACTTGGATATGACTTGTTTTAATTAAGTTCTTTCGGTTTGTTACAGACTGTGTTTGGAAATCGCGGTAATTATTATTTTTTAAAGTAATTTTTTTGTATAAGTATATCAAAAGAAACAAAAAAATATAAAAAAATAATTTTAAATAAAAAAATTTAAATTTTAATAAAAAAACATCTCAAATCACTCCACTGTTGATTTGCTTGTTGAGTTTGGAATGCAGATTGAGAAGTAATGTGGTTCTTCGCAATTTAGGAGGCAGCCAACAAGGAATTGGTGGTTTCTCTACTTTTAGTGGTGGATGTTTTGCTAGAGATAAGAAAGATGGTGGAAGTGAGATGGTTGTGGTGGCTGTAGTGATCGACGAAAAAAAGAAGGGAGAAGAGGCGGTGGAGATGGCTATCGTGGAAGAGGAGCAAGCATGTTTTAATTATTAAATTAAATATAATGACAGTTTATTAAATAATTTAATTTTTTTTTACGCGGATGCACGAGGATGATGAACTTATAAAGTATAGGATGTAATTGAGGCAAAGTTAGATAAAGTTTTTAAAAAATAATCCAGCTAATTTTCTAATTTGTTAATTCCCAAAGCATATCGAATAACTTTCTAATTATATGCAATCAAAGTGAGACGATAATTAGCAATTTAATTATATTGGCCGTAACGTCTGGCGAGGATCATTATCAGCGCAGCTGACTTTTGGAACCCACCATCTGTTGGCAGTGGGACAAGACCAAGGTAGCAAAAAAATGTTAGCTGTTCACAGGGGCTTCGGTCCGTATGACAATGGCAGCAATAATTATATGGAGCCATTGAACTTTTCTGTCATCTTCAAAGGACAATCTGGCTTCACTTGGCATACAGCTTCACAGCCTGACTTTTGATAGACATGTTGCCAAATTCTTGGATATAGAAAATCCAATGAATAACTCCACATTTATGACATTGCAGCTTGAACCAATGCAGTACTGCTTTTCTTTTTATATATATATATATATATATATATATATATATAACACATGATAGCAGTCCTTTTTTCATTATTGCTAGGCTTCAGATACTATAAAATTAACATATATTTTCCTCCGCCGTGGTGGTTGTGTTTATGGTCCTAGATTCAGCAGCAGATGCCGACAGTCAAACAGATTATGATGACAATGACGATTACTTATTATAAACAGCGTGATTATATATTCATAAATAATGTATTTTATGATTATAATTTCACATTTCACAATTCATTTTGAAGAAAGATCATTAAGAGCCAAAAGGGTCTTTCTTCCGTTCTTATTTGCTGCCTTTTAAGTTATACAATGTATATAAAACTGATGAATGAGGTTTTTTAGAAAAAATAATAAATATTCTTTGTTATTTTTATATTTTCATTTTCATTTTTTATATTATTATACTTTTCTAGTACAGAACCACTTTACAAGTGATTAGTCAAGCACATCATCGCCAATGATGAGAGTACGAAAATGGTTGGAGCATCTTTGCTTTTGGCAGAAGAAGAAGATTGGCATTGCTCTAGAAATAGAAGAAAAGCCCTCCTTCCGAAACTTCATATACCATGCCCAGTTTAAGTCATGTGTGCCTCTGCTCAATTTTGCTAAAAGACCAATACAGATTCCTGATTTCACCCTTTAGTTACATCCCATCAATTTTATGGTTTTTTTTTGGCTACTGATGCCTTCTACATGTTCCAAATCTCCCTCATCAAACAACCAACAATCGCAGGAAAAATTACAGAAGATTGGGGAACACAAAATTCAGATCCATTGTTTTCTTCTGCTTCTGCAGAAAAAAAGGGGAAATGTTTCTTAATCAGTGATTACTCGATTCAAGGGACAAACCTAATATTCTGTTGTTGTTAGCATGTCAGAACCTTGGTTGTGTGGTTGGAGGCATGACTCTAAAACACCAGACATACATGTTCTATCGTTTAATTGCAGACACAGTTAAAAGGATCTTTTGCCCAGTGACTGAAGCCAGGAGCGCGTGGATTGATTATAAATTTATCTTTTTTAAGCCTTCTGCTCTCTTAACCAGGTGGATGATGATTATGCTACACGCTTCGTTACCTAACCATTTGGCCTACCGAATAGAATATTCAATATTATACTAACACAGCACCTGTTCTTGAATGTTGATTCTCCTTTAGGTTGCCTAAATGTTCCGGAAAATGGACAGATATACATGCATGTAAAGTCCTCTAATTAGCATCAAGTACAGATCATCAAGCTAATGCATCATGTACATGTCCAAAATACTATTAAGGGAAGAAGCAGAGAAGATGAAGTTCAACTTCTTCTACTGCTAAACTAAGAGAGAGTAAAAATAAATGGCGTGAAAAAATATGACAGAATCATATTCTAGCTGGATTGGAACAAAAGCATCCAAACACCAGAATTTTTTTTTTTATAAAAAAAAAACAGCTGTTCTAAACTATGCTATGTTCTTATCAACATCTGGCTTTTTCATTGTATAAGTTCTTCATGCCCCCTTCCCGCTTATCAATGTGAAGCATCGAACCGCACCATGGCTATGAAATTTCCTGTATGTTCCCGAAACATCACAAACCACATGATTGCCCATCCTTACTGTCTGGCATCCTATCAAACGACTCTGAATTTTTTCTACTTTTCAATCTCAACAAGCCATACAGTTTTCTAATATCCTTCATGGCATTGACACCCTCCTTGGAAAAACCCCCCGACTGTTCCCCTGAATCCTCAGTCGACTTCCTTGAAGAATTATCAGTCCACTGTCTTCTAATGTTCAAAGACCCCCTTCCATCACCGTCCGTTTGCAAAGCAGTAACGACCGATTTCAAGGCCCGACTAGGCGAATTCCTGTTGGCAATCATAAGCTCCCCAATCTCAGCTGGGCTCAAACTGGCCCCGGTTTGAAAAAACTCCTCTACTTGAGGAAACAATTTATGATCCTTAACACCCAAGTAATTATTAGCCAATGTTTTGAAAGCAGAGAAATCACACAAAGGGAAATGAATATGAACATCAATCCGACCGGGTCTAAGAATAGCCGGATCAACATGATCTTTACAATTCATCGTATAAACCATGATTCTTTCGTCTGCACAGCAAGAATTTAATACCCCATCCATGAAGTTCAAAATACCTGACAAGCTGACCCTCGTTGATTTATCCATCAAAAACCGATCAAGGTCTTCAATCAAAATCACTGACTTGCATGTCGTCTGTAACAATAACATTTTCATATCCGAATCATCTAAAACCCTTGAAAGATCAATATCATATACATCGTAGCCAAGAAAATTAGCAATGGCCGCAACAAAGCTGGATTTTCCAGTACCTGATGGGCCGTACAACAAGTAGCTTCGCTTCCAAGCACGCCCCAGCCGGTGGTAGTAATGTTTGGCTTTGAGGAACGACTCAAGATCTGATTTCAACTTATTCTTGAGATCAGATTCCATTGCAATTGTATCAAACGTCGACGGATGTTTGAACGGAACGGATCTCCACTTTCTGCTTTGCTCATGTCTGTCGATATTTATGTAGAGCTTCACATCTTTCTTCTTTTGCTCGAGCTCGTCTGAAGTTATGTGGATGTGCTGCAGATAAGGACGCAGAATTTTGCGCTTATCGGCTCTTCTGATCTTCAAAACGAAGGTTCTGCAACGATTGGTATCGTTTTTTTCCTCGTTAATCCAAGAAACTCTTGCGCCAAGGAAATAATCATCTATTACCTGGTTCGGATCGAGATGAAGGACGATGTCGTGGGGTTTTTTGCCGGTGAATAGATTGATGAAATCAGAGTCTTCGATGGAAGCTATAGAGCTGAGATAAATAGAGACTTCGCAATAAAGATGATTTTTTTGCATGTTCTCATTGAATTCTGGGACTTTGAAGAATTGATAGACATGGAAACAATCTTCTATTGATCTCCACCATTTTTTGGTGATGTAAATTAGCCCAGTTTTGAACAAAAGGACACGAAGCAGAAACAGTAGACTGAGTATTACGAACAAAAGTAAGATTGGGGCATAGAGAATTTTCATGGTTTGCTGCCTGTAAATTGCTAATAATAAATTAAAAGATGGATTTTAAGGGGAGATTTTTTTCCTCTTGCAAGAAGAAGAAGAAGTCATGTTTTAAAAGGAGGAAGAGAGATTGATAGAAAAAGAGTGATAGAGAAATAACCAGTGTAGAAAGATTTGATTTTGATTTGAAGAGGGAAGAGGGAAGGGGGACGAAGAGGAAATTAAATAGGAGAAGGAGAAGACAAGTTTAAAAGGGTGGAGGAGGCCTAGTTGAAGACAAGTTTAAAGACGGCTAATAGCCTCCGCCAGGTTTGATGAACACGGGATGGACACAAAAACTATTTTAAAAAAATAAATAAATAAATAAACTGACGGGATTAGAGATATTCACTGCAATAAGATAACTACTGTTTTGCCCTTTTAACATAAAAAAATAAATGAAATTGATATCGGTGATCATATGGTATTTTTTTTCTTGAGAATTTCAGTATTTTTATCTTTAATTTCATAGCATAAAGATTATGTTATCTTAAAATTTGTTAAAAGGATTATTGGGGTAATTTGATCTTTTTATATTTTAAAAACTTAATATAAAAATTATATGTATTAGAAAACAGTGTTTTCAAAAATTTCAGAAATAAACATTTACATTTTAAAAACACTATATAAAAAGTAAAATTTATTAAGTTTACATCCAAAGTTTTTTTATATTTTCAAATTAGTTTTTAGTTATTAATAAGTTGTTTGGAAGTTTTTAGTTATTAATAAGTTGTTTGGAAGAGATTTGATCTTTTGACAAACATAAATATTATTTTAACAATGATTGAACTTTGATAAACTTTTTTCTTTTCCTTGCCAAAATATAAAGATGTTCTTTCATTTATTTTTTGTATCCAATTTGGTTTTTATTTTTTTATTGCTATTTTTTTTTATTAATTTGTTTTTCTTCAATTTCATCCCTCATCATTTGGTTTCATTTAATTTTTATATCAAATTTGATTTTCATTCTTTTTATTGTTATTTTTTTCTCCTTTTTCCTAATTGATTTTGTTTCATCTTTTATCATTTAATTTGAAATTATTTTTATTTCAAATTTAGTTCTCATTCTTTTTATTTATTCTTTTTTATGATATTTTTTTTCAATTTCATCTCTTAATATTTTGTTAATTTTGATTTTTATTGTGTTATTTTTTAAGTTTTGCATTCCACGGGGTTGGTCCAGGACTCATTACTAGGGTTACAAGTTTAAAGGTTAACATGAGTTGACTTTAGTTTTTTGAGGTCCTTTTTTAAAATTAATTTTTTCCTCAAATTCTTCCTTCAACTCTTGATTTATTGGGAATTGGTTTGGTGCTTTTTGTTTTTCATTTTTTTTTATAAGGTTATCTTAATTCTATACTCAGGGTCGTAGGGTTAGTGGGTAAACTCTAGTTGACTCAAATCTTTTTTTTATTGATTTTTTTAATCAGTTTTTTTTTCAATTGCACCCTTGAATATTAGATTGCTTGACAATTAAGCTTCATAAATTTATTCAGTTTACTTTCGATGAATTTCATAGTTTTTTTATGTTGTTAATTTTTTATATTAGTTTATTTATTGTTTTTGCATTTTTTATTCATATTATTTCAATTAGCTAAATTTATTAAACCCAGTCGAGTCAATGATCGAGTCTCACTTTTTTTTTCTTTTTTATGAACACTTGAGTTGTGTTAGCATCCTTTTTTTGCTTTAAAAATATTTTGGGCCCGCGACATAACGCAAGTCTCCTATCTATTAAAAAAAATATTTATAGGGTATGACTAAATTATTGTAGTGACACTTACAAAACACTATTTACTATAATAATGTTTTGTGTTGTGTTTTTTTTTTTTTGTTCCAGTTTCATCATTCTACAGCCTAATCTTCTTCTTCTTTTTCTTTTTCTTTTTCTTTTCAATTTCTTCCTTCAATATTGCTTGTATTGGAAATTGTGCTTTGTGTTTATTTTCCTGTTGTTTTATATATTGGTCTCATAGATTTGTTTTTCAGATTCAACCTTTAATATTAAATTTATTAGAAATGGAGCTTCACAATTTTTTATTTGTTTTTTATGAATTTATCTCAATCTCATGATTTAAATTGTGGGTTTAACAAGTTAACTTGGGTTGGTTTGAGTTGTTGTTTTTTTCGCGTTTACTAATTGATTTTTTTTTTACTTTCATCATTCGATATTGAATTGATTGAAAATTGATTTACTTCCTATGACGTTATCTCAATCTCTTAACCCCTGGTCGCAGGTTTGGAAATTTGACCCAAGTTGACTAAGTTTATTTTTTTAGTCCTTTATTTATTTATTTTTTAATTTCACTCTTCAATCTTTTTTTATTTTCTTAGATTTATTTCTCAATTGTATCATTCAATAATAGATTGTTTGTGAAATGAGCTTCATAGCCCTTTTCAATATGCATTATATGGAGTTATTCTAATCTTATGGATTTAGTTTTTTTTTCTCTCTCAAATTTAACATTTAATATTGGATCTGTTAGAAATAGATCTTCATAATTTTTTTATTTGCTTTAATGAAGTTATCCTAATCTCATTACTTATGTTGTTGGTTTAACATGTTAGTCCTGATTAATTTGAATTGTTTTGTAGGTTATTTTTTTAATTGATTTTTTTTTTTATTTCAACCTTTAACTTTTAGTTGGTTGGAAATTGAGCTTTATATTTTGTTTTCTTTTTATAGGATTATCACGATCTCATAACTTAGACCGCGAGTTTAGCAGGTTAACCTGAGTTGGCTCATATCATTTTTTTTGTCTTTTTTTAATTTAATATTATTTTTTAATTTTTTTCTTCAATATTAGATTGATTAGGAATTGACTTTTATAATTTATTTTGATTTGCTTTCTAAATGATTATTACGGTCTCATGACCTAGCTCACAATCAATATTTAAAAAAGAATTTTTTTCAATATCCATCATATTTTGAGTTCATTACTAATATTTTTATTAAAAAACATGTTAGTAATACTAAAATATTTTTCTTCACCGAGTTAATCCTTGTGCAGGAAAGTGAACAAGCTTGTCTTATTCTTTTTAGTGGGATTTTTTCCCCCATTAAAACAAACTTGGATGGGATAAAAATTGATTTTTGTACTATCTAAAGATGTACCAAACAATTTCATAAAAGATTATCATGTCTGGGTCATCTTTGTCTATCATATTAAGCATTATCCCGGTGATTTGTGTGTATTCAATTTATTATGTGGTTTTTTTTAAAAAAAAAAATATTACTTTTTTAAACATGGATTGCGGTTAGATGCGTAATTAATGCATAAATTAGTCAACTATTTGGACCCGAAAAACATTATTATTTAATGTTTTTTTTTTTCAACCACTAAAAGCATTACTATTTCGTTCGTTGCCATTATATGTGGTTTCGATGTCTTTTATTCCCAAATACTATAGTTGTGAATTTAATTCTGACGGGTTTATACCTTTCTCTTACAAGATCGCAGCGGTTTCTTCTTCTGCATCTTGACAAATAAATAAAAATAAAAATAAATTCTAATTTCAGTTTGGAAACAAAATAGAGGAAAAGGTTATTTCTTTGTATCAATGGCATGGACATGTTTTTTAATTCACTTTTTTTATTATTATTCTTGTTATAGAGTGGGCCCGGCCCAAGACCAAAACAAATGGAGGACGTTTTTTTTTTTTTTTGAGGAGGCTATCGAAGTCAGAGTATGTGTACCCAAAAAGGCGGAAATTTCTTACATGTGCGCATCTATTCATGTTCTGTAAGCCTGCTTAAAACCCTTTGCAATAAACAAAAAAGATTGTGTTCTCATGTGGTCTCTTATTTGACTGTTGTTGATAAAACAGACTAGCAATTCTAAAAGTTTAATTTATATATATGCCATTTATATAATCAATGTAAATGTGCAATTGAAACTAAAACAAAATAATAGTACGTATATAAAACATATAATTAAATATCATATTTAAATTATAATAGTGTCAATTGCTTGTTTATTAAAACACTTAGAACATAATTAAGTTGAATATTTATTATTTTCTATTATTAATAATTTATTCTTAAAATTTTATTGTTATTCTTTTAGTACAAACCAAATGAAATTAATAAGTCTCATATTAATTTGAGAATTTTACTTTATTATTTTTTAATGTCTGTTTTCGTACAGGTAATTCTAATTCCATGACCCGAGTTCTATTTGAGTTCATTTTTTTTTGTTCTTTTATTATAAATTAATTTTTTTCATCATTTAACATTTTAGTGATTGGATCTTGAACTTTGTTATTTATTTATCTTTCTTCTTTGTTGGGTTATCCTAATCTCATATCCCGAGTAACAGGTAAATCGAGTTAACTCGAGTTTTTTCTCAATGTTTTTTTTATAATTGATTTTTTTTTATAATTTCATCTTTTTGCATTACATTATTGACCATTGAGCTTTGTGATTTTTCTTTCTTTTCTTATAGTGTTATCTCGAGTGCGGGTTAGTTAAGTTAACACAGGTTATCTTGGTTTTTTTTTTCAACATTTTTTTTATTTAGCTTCGGTTGCTAGGTTCTTCTTTTGAAATTATTTTTATCTTGCTCTCATGTCGTGGGTGGTGGGTTAGTTGAGTTGACTCGGGTTGACTCATTTTTTTTTACCTTTTTTTTTAAAAAATATTTTCTTTTTAGTTTTATCATTTAGCATTAGATTATTGGTCTTTGAACTTTGTCATTTTTTTATTTTTTTTTCTCTCGTGAGGTGATTCCTAGTCTGGGTTTATGAAGTTAATCCAGGTTAGCTCAAACTTCTTTTCAATGTTTTTTTTTTATTGACAATCAGTATTTTTCGCTAGGGCCTTCTTTTAAGAGTCTAATTTTTTTTTATTCCAATCTCACATCGGAGGTGGTTGGTTTGTCAAATTAACCCAAGTTGACCCGAATTTATTTCTTCAACATTATTTTTTTAAATTTTTTTACATCATTTTACATTAGTGTAATGATCTCTCTCTGTGTTTTTTTTTTCCAGAATAATGGTCTCAATCATCTGGTAAACAAAATTGAAGTGAAAATAATTGGAGGCAAGGGCCATATCTTTTCTATACGGTATACTAATAACGTTAAGGGAATCCATCAAATTGTGGATTAATAGCTCTGGAAGCTTGAATAAAGTAAAACTCGGAATTTTACAAATCTCCAGTTTGGCCAAGAAGGCTCCAAATATTATTCATTCCACTGGAAATTTCTTTTCTTTTCTTTTTTGCAGTTTCGTCCTCCTCCTACCTCGAGGACTGTAGAAGAATTAGATCCAAATAAAAAAAAAAGTAGCAGTTATAAGTCTCACTCACACCTCTCTTATTATATGAACTGGAGAGTTCAAATTACTCGGTTGATTACAACTGCAGACGTTCGTGGGTTATGACAGTTAGGGAAGTTAAGGATAACAACGTGTGCGTGTGTGTGTTTGATTTGATGATTTGGATATATTCTTTATTCTCCACGCGAGTTCTTATAAACCCTACAGAAGAGGGACAAATTCTCTCCAGGTGGAAGAACCAGCAGAATTTGCAGGTCAGCTGCAGTATTTGACGGCTTTCCAACTTTTGACTTCATTGCGTGTATACAGTAAAACTGAGAGGACTTTCAAGCTTGAACAGGCAAGTAAGCAGCTTAATTCATATTTTAAAATGTTAGCCAAAATGGTCATGGTGCCTTCCCGTGAATTATTGGTGTTTAAAAAAGAAAACCATGTTTCATTTTCTTCGTTGATTCTACCATTCCATATGATTTTGTGTATCCGGCATTTCATTTATTAGTGATTGATTTGTAACGCGGTTAAAAAGTTTAATTTTTTTTATTTAAAATTATTTTTTTAAGTTTTTAAATTGTTTTGATACGTTGATATAAAAAAATTTAAAAATAATATTTTAAGATATTTTTAAATAAAAAATATTTTAAAAAACAACTGTTAATACACAACTAAATATCCCAATAACTTCTAAGGGGATTTATTTATTTGCTGGAGATTGAAGATTTGCATTATCAACTCTCTTTTTTCACATAATAAAGCCATTATTGTTATGCATCAATCAAAGTTTAATTCATTAATTAATCCAAAAGTCAAATTAAATAAAGACTATAGAATTTTAGTATTTACAAAAACATGATACTTCATGAATATAAGCTTTAAAGTGACATAAACTCAATAATGTAATAACAAAGTCAAAAACTATCATTAAGGCTCTAATAAACACCAAATTCTATTTTTTTTTTTGTTGCACCGAGGCAATATTAAAATACTAAATTGAAAAACAATTTACTCATAGATTTCACAAAAAGTCACTCACATGTATACATATAACGTCACAATAATCCGTTCCAGTGTCTAATTCTTCCACAGAAGAGAAAGAAAGAAAGAAAAAACTTTTGAAAATGATTATACAAGAGAGCACAAGATAAAGCCTCAAAGATCAAATTATAGAATTTCAAGCTCCTTCTCCCATACGGCATTTGCATAGAGCAGTAAGAAGTGCTTATATTCTCCATCTGTTTGGGAAATGTCCACCTCAATTAAACCTTACACACTTTGATTTTCTCGTTAAAATTGATGGTTTTTGGACTTGTGCCGGTGCTAGGACCGATAACATTTTTATTTGGATAAATAATAATAATAAAAAACGTTTGCACATCCGTGCGAAACTACCCCAGATGGTTTTAGGAAAACCCAATCAAAGTTCGAGAGCAGTGTGTTGATTCTCAGCAAGCTAATACATATGTTTTTATATAGATGCAATGAGTCTCCTTAACTTTTTTTTGACTTGTTTATTTGCTGAAAAGTAATTTTTTTTTTAAAAGTAAATTTCAAGAAAGTAAATTATTTTTTTATATTTGGTAGTGTAATAAAAAATAAGTTAGAAAATAATTTCCAGTATTTGGTTATATCATAGAAAATGAGCTGGAAAATAACTTATTAATGTTTTAATTTTTTCAAGTTTATTAAAATAATAAGAAACAAATCTTACAAATTAAAAAGTTGAATGAGAATGAAATTGAAAAAAATATAATTTCATAAATTATCTCAAATAAAACAAATAATAATCAAAATAATAGAGATCAAATCTAAAAAATTAAAAAATTAAAAAATTGAAAGATGAAGAAATTAAAATAATAATAATTAACCTTTCATAAATTATTTCAAATAAAATAAATAACAATTAAAAGAATGATGATCAAATTTGATAGATAAAAAATTTCAATTAAAAAATGATAAGGAAAAATCAAATAACAATTAAAAAAATGAGGACCAAAATTAATATAAAAATTAAATTCTAAGGGATGAAATTGAAAAACAAATATTCAAAACAAAATATATATAGCAATCAAAAGTTTGAGGACCAAATTTGATATAATCAGCAAATAATATGATATTTGTAAATTTTTCACAATTTCCGGAAAATGTTTTCCGCCCAAAATAAAAGGAAAATACTTTCCTGGAAACCAAGTTAAATTTTTCTTTGACTGGAAAGTGTTTTTCATTAACCAACTTTTCTAATAACATATAAAAATTTAAAAAATTATTTCTCAAAAATTATTTTTCAAAAACAAACCCAGTCTTTATGATGCTTCATTATTGTAGGTGCTCCTCTGCTAATTAACTCGTGAAGTCCACCTCGCTGCATTTATGCATTCTCAGCAAGCTAAATTCTCGTTTGCTTCTAGGAGTTTTGGTTTTCTATTATTTTTTAAATTTTTTTATTTAGAAATATATTAAAATAATATATTTTAATTTTTTAAAATTTATTTTTAATATTAACGTATTAAATTGATACGAAAATATAAAAAAAAATTATTTCAAATAAATAAAATAAATTTAATTTTTTTAAAATATAAAAATAAATAGTTAGTGTAAGTAGGATGCTGATTATTCTACGGTGAAGTAGATAAACTATCGTATCAAGTAGGCAGCCTTAAGCCTTTTTTCCCCCCTTCTGCCAAGTACTATCGTATCAAGTAGGCAGCCTTGAGCTATTCATCCAGCTTTAATAAAAAGTTTTTGGAATATAAAAAAATAATATCTACATTATAAAATTATATAATGGTTTAAATTTACAAAATTTTTATCCCATTCCTTATTTAACTTGAATTTTTAATGAAATTATATAAAAGTTATTTTAACGTTATCAGAGAAAAAACTTAAAAGGAAAAATAAAATTCTCCTTGTAAAGGATAAAGGACTTGTTATTTATTTTTTTATAAAAAAACCAACAAACAATAGATTGTTCGTCACCTAAATGATAATAATATTGGTTTTCCAATCTCAATCCTGCGACTTCGACATTAGAAACATACGTTAACCACTTGAGGTAAATGACAAAAATAATATAAAACGATTAAAAAAATAATAACTTAATTTACTATTTATATATAAACAGTTAAATCGACACCCGTTATTTTAATTGTTTTGATAAAGATGGTGACACAATATTTTTTTTGGAAGAGGAATGTCTAGTTTTTTTTTGCGAGATTCTTAATTTTTTTTTATAGAAATTATCATAGTGGAAATCATGTCAAGCCAATTCTTATTCACGCAATGAGTGTTATTTTGCAGTGCGATCAGTATCAACATCTTTTTGAGTTGTTTACTTGGATATTTAACTGCTGTGGGTTGAATTAAAAATAATTTAAACATAAAAAAAATTAAAATGACTATTTTAAAACATTAAAATAGTGATATATTGATCTACATGCTTTGTTAACCTATTAAATTTATGATTAAGGTTAAAAACTCTACTAGATTTAATAATATTTTTTTGATTTAGCTATATGATAAAAAAATAATTTAAAATAAAAAATTAATATGAAATGATAAAAAAATAAAAAAAATAAAATTTAATATTAAAGATTAAAATTGAGAAAAAGAAAAAAAATCGAGTCAAGTATGCCAAAGGAAACAAAATTAAATTAATTATTCACTAAATAATATAGAAGTAAGAGTTATTTATAATTTAACTTTTATAATTTCTTGAAACTTTTCTATTCATCATTGTCGTATAAAAATTAATTAAATGATGCCTTAATCAGTTTTTTACTTATGCATTTCATATGGTGAATATATATTTATTGATTACTATATTTTAAGTTATTTTTGGAAAAGAATTATATTTTAACAATTTGAATATATCTTTTATTATTAATTTGGTTACACATATGTATTAGGTTGTGTATTTTGTTATAGCTATTTTTTTTAAAGAAAAACCAAAAATAAATCTTGATTAAAACTCAAATATCTAATGAAATAAAATTAAAAACAAATTCTTTTAACTCCTACATTCTTATACATTTACATTTTATCTTTTATATTATATTTTTTATTATCAAAATATCCCTCAAATCACCAAAAGATTGATCATTTAAAAAAAATAAAAGAATGAAAAAATTAAGAAACTTGAAAATCCTATAAAAAAACTATAAAATTAAATCCAAAAAAAGTAGTTAGAAGAAGAAATAGAAAAAGGAAAAGAGGGGCTAGGCACGCGAGCCTTGCTTGGGTAACTGAGCACACTTGGACCTTTTGAAAAAAATATTGTGTGTTTGGGCCTTCTATCCTAGGCCAACATGCCTAATTAAATTTTTTTTCTTTGTAAAGAGATGGAAACCTATCTTTTGTATTTTTTTTATATATAAAAAATTAACATGGGACACGTCGCCTGCTACAAAGAAAGACATATTATCTACTTGGCTATATTTTAGATTCTAGCCATCACGATGGTGGACAAAACAGGAGGGCTTTTAGCGTTGAAAAAATGAATTTTCAAATAATTTTAATCTAAAAACACTTTCAAAACATCATAAAAACCTTTATAAAGTACATGCAAGACTCAAAACATCTCAGAAACACTTAAAAAACCAAAATCAACCAGGAAAAATTCAAAACGAAACCCAATCTTCCTTTTCAATAATGTTTAGAGAAAAAAATTACTACCAACAAACTCTCATTATCAAATAAAATTCGTTGATAGCAACAACAACGAGTTTCACTTGAAATACAAAATCTTGTAGAATTTCCGGATATTTTAATTAGGTGAAATAAAGATTTCTAAATATTCTTCGTTAATATTCTTACATCTTTTTTTTTTTAGTGTAACAAGGTTACATATACACACATATTTTTGAAAGCTATATTTGTTGCAGGGTTAAAACATTATACCTTCAGATATAGCAAAGTTTTAAACTTATAGATAATTTCTATAAATTTATTAAAAAGTTCTGATTTGTTTCTAATAAACATATACAGAGAGTTTGTAGAAAAAAATTAAGGAGAGGAGGATTGTTTTTTTAATTAATTCATCAAACTTATATTTATAAAGAAAACAACACCTTTTCAGACCAATATATCTGTAAAGTTTAGAAGCACACCTCTTCGTACCAACATGTTTGTAGAGTTTAAAATGCAAATTTTCATTCAAATTATTTAAACAACTTGGCAGGATGTGTCATGCATAATTATTAGATTAATTAATTTCAAAATTTTAATTAATTAACTTAAATTAATTAATTTAAAAAATAATAATAAAAATTATTTAAGTTACATAATGCCAAATATTAAATACCCAAATACCATTATATATATATATATTAATTTTGATTTTTTTCTCTGAATATTTTATCCGATATCCAAATCTATTGATTTTTCTATCAACCATACAAGCAGAGATGCCTACAACAATTCAAGGAATATGAAAACTCAGGACCATCATGGACCAGGTAGTGCCTAGTGGTATAAAATCGAAGCGCTGTTTGTTTTGAGCCACATCTACTTGACTAAAGTTGGTTGGTACAGGTGGTTTGAACTTTGGAAACCACTCATGATTTTAGTGGTTTAGTCTGTTCAACTAGATTATCGTTTGAGTGGTTTAGTCTGTTCAACTAGATTATCAATCTACTTTTTTATAGTATGCTATCAAGTGTTCCGATGGCATGTCGTTACTATGATGTAACCTCGTAAAGGTGCCTAACATCTCGCATGTATGATGGGCAGCTAATTTTTAATTTTAAAGGCAACAATTAGTGAGAGATGGCTACTGAAAAAGTCTTGGACGCAGTCATGCCATATTATTATATAATTATAAACACAACTAAAAGAGGTTTATCCGTCCATGTAAACACTTAGCATGTTAATATATTTCTTTATTCGTTTTATTTCAACTTTGTATCATAGTTTAGTTTAGAGACATGTGGGACGACACCCAAAAGTCACATAGGCAAAAATAATATATATATATATATATATATATATATATATATATATATTAGGCTGATGGTAAATTAATCTAAACATTATTTTTAATTTAATCTTAAATGTGAAGTTTTTATTTAATTTTATTATTCAATATTAAACTGATAGTAAATTAATTTTTGTATTTTTTATTGTATAATAAAATACAAAATAATTTGATTGAGTTAAGTTCATAACTCGAGTCACGGTTTGTTGAGTTGACTAGGGTTAACTTAACTTTTATTTTATTCGTTTTATTTAGACATGTTCAGTTAATAAGATCAGATTAGAATAATTCTCATGTAATATAATTTAAAACTTAGGTTAAGTAAAGAATTGAGTTCGAGGTTTTTAAATTTTAACGGTTATATTAAGTTTAATAATGGTGCTATACACTTTTTAACCATCTAAACATTATTTTTACATTTCAAAATATTTTAGTCCAATTCACAATTATTTAGTGCATGAAATAAACTAATAAAAACTAGAACATTAGGCATAAAAATGAAGCCGTGTGATTCATTTTGATGCAGCTGCACTTGGGTCAATTTTTTTTTTTAACATAAAAAAAGATATTTTTGATATATATTTTTTAACAAAAACAAATAAAAATAAACTATATGGAGATTGATCTAATGTGACCTGGTTGACTTAGCATATCTAAAAACAACCAGAATGACCGATAAAAAAATAGTTTGACATAATAAAAATTAAAACTATATTTTTTTAAATATTGAAATGACAACATATTACATCAATTCAGATCAACTCAGGTTAACTTATTAAATCCATCACTTAGGTTATGAGATCCTGATAGCCTTATAGAAAGAAAATATTAATATAATTATTAAACTCAACTATCAATTAACCTAATATTAAAGAGTGAAATTAAAAATAAAACTCAACTATAAAAATGAACAAGGTCAGCTTGGGTTACCTTGCCAAACATGAGTCGTGAGACTGAAATAACTTCATAGAAAGCAAATTAAAACAAATTATGAAACTTGATTTTCAATCAACTCAATGTTGAAGGATAAAATTACAAAAAATCAATTAAAAAGGACACAAAAACCAAGAGTCAACCAACCAAACCTGAGACCCGAGTTATGAGACAAGGATAACCTCATAAAATACAAATAAAAATAAATTCAAAGGCTAATTCTCAATGAACCCAATATTAAAGGATGAAATTGTAAAAAAAATCAACTAAAAAGGGACAAAAATATGACCAGAGTCAACCAGGGATAATCTGTCAAACCTAAGTCAAGAGACCTGGATAACTCTATAGAAAAAAAATAAAAAAAAATCCAATTCCCAATCAACTCGATGCTGAAAAATGAAATTGAAAAAATTATACTTAGTTAAAAAAAGGTTAATAAAAATACTCAGGTCAACTTGGCTAACCTGCAAAACTCACAACCGGAGTCATGAAACCTTGATAATACCATAAAAAAAACAAATCGAAAAAGAAATTTGAAACCCAATTTCCAATAAATCTAATGTTGAAGGATGAAGTTGAGAGAAAAGTTAATTAAAAAAGGATAAAAAAAATGACCCAAATCAACACGACTAACCCATAAAATTCACAACTCGGATCATGAGACCATGATAACCTTATAAAAACCAAATCAGAAAGCAGTTATGAAATTCAATTTCCAATCAACCCAGTGTTGAAGGATGAAGTTGAGAAAAACATTAATTAAAAAAATGACCGAGTCAACATGAATAACCTACAAAAATTACTACTCGAGTCATGAAACCAAAATAACTTCATAGAAAGTAATTCGAAACAAATTATGAAGTCCAATACCTAGTAAACCCAATAAAAAATAAAATTAAAAAAAAAGACTCTAAAAAAATTTGAGTACCAAAATAAAAACAACACTTTTCACTCTGAAAAACCAAGCTTAATTAATCAATAAGCTTTTAGCTAAGCAATCACTATGCTTTGGGTTTATTGGCCCAATTAGTTGATGATAGGCTAAGCATACACCAACAGTTTTTTTCAGGCACAAATGATCGATCTTTTGGTAAATTAAATCCGCCATGCGTTTGTTTGTTTTTTTCTCATAAAGATGGAGGTTGATTTTATTAATTCTTTTGTCCACTAACTCCTACAAAATATCAGACCTTGTGGTTCACAACTAAGAAAATTGCCATTGTACAAAGAAGACAGTAGAATACAATCAGTACACATCACCACAAAGCATCAACTGATATCCATAATTGTCAAACTCAACTTAGGTTTTAATTGATATTTTTATATTTTTTAATTGATATTTTTTTTTTAATTTTACCCTTTAATATTAGGTTGGATGGGAATTGAACTTTATAATTTGTTTCGATTTAATTTCTATAGAGTTATCATGGTTTCATGATCCAAGTCTTGAGTTTAATAGGTTATCTCGGGTTGACTTGGGTCATTTTTAAGCTTGTTTTTAATTGATATTTTTTCTCAATTTCATTTCAACATTGGATTAATTAAGAATTAAATTTTATAATTTATTTTTATTTGCTTTATATGGAGTTATTATAGTCTCATGACCCGAGTCGTAGATTTTGCAAGTTAACCAGATTGATCCGAATTGATTCAATACGTTGTCGATTTAATATTTTTTTTTTAAAAATGTCATCTTGAATACCAGTAAGTCAAATTGTATTTTTACGAGTTGTTCATATTATCTTTTAATTTGTTAAGTTGATCATGTCACTTTAAATCAACTCCTACTTTGTATATATTTTTTCTCCTACTTTGTTTTTTTTTTTTCACTGGAAAAAGTTAACAAAAACTAGATGCTTTTTCTATGTTAATTATTTTTATCCAACTCACTTAATTACCAATCTAATGCATTCTATAAATGCAATCCAATGAAATCAATATTTAAGCATGGATATGTCATCGGAGAAGATTATTAATCCGAAACTTGTAAGAGAGATGATAATGAATAACAAAAAAATAAAAAAAATATGATCCGTTAGAATATGTTGTATATATTTAATAATAAGTTTCACAGTCACATACATATGTATGAACTCTTCCAACTTATTCGTATATTTTTTTTTTGCATTATGGAAACCAGATGCGTCTACGAGAAGTTAAATCTTCTTTGCCACAGATGGAGTTCGAGGAAAGGGGCTTTGCCACATGAAAGCTTGTTGTAGCCACATACCATTTGTTATTATCTACCAATTGTTTGAAATAGACAAAATCAATTTAAAGATCTTGTCTGCGCCTCGATCACAATTTAATCAATTTTCCCAGAGCAATATCTGCATGAGTCTCAAGAAAAAATTTTATAAATCGATGAAGTTGATGTTCCAAGTGAAAATAAAAAAAAAACCCAACCTTCTACGAATCTGTGGTGCTTGTTTCCTCAGCTGGACCATCCATTTTTATAGTGTATCACAATATTTTCTGTTGAAATATTCGTAATAACTACATGCAAATCACATCTAATATTGGAATAAAAAAAAAACTTTAAAATATTTTATTAATTTTAGTAAAGAAGATTCGGAAACTATATTGAATTAATTATTTTTAATACAAAGTTAAATTAATATTTTGGTTTTTTCTTATTAGTTTCTGCCGTACTATTTTATTAATGAACTTTACTCACATTTACGAATGTATTAATCAGCATATATAATTTTTGTTTGATCATTTTTATATTAATTCTTAAATCTTCTTTTATATGTAATTCATTTATAAATTAAAAGAAAGTATTTTAAAGAACTTTAGCGTGTAGTTTGGTAACAATGAATAGAAAGGAAATAAAATGAAAGTTTTATTTCCAATTTATAATATAGAGCGAGAATAAAAATAAAAATTGAATATAGTTTCATTTAATTGATAGAGATTAAATTAAAAATAAAAAATGACAATCATATCGTGAATGCTTGTTTTAACTGTGTAGGGTTTTTATTAAAAAAAAAAGTCATGTTGCTTATAAAAAAACCATGTTTTCGTTAAAAAAAAAATGCTTTCATGAGAAAATAAAATTGACTAAATTTTTTTTTTCAATATAACTTAAATAGTTGAAATTCTTTAAAAAATCAACAACTTTTTTTTTTTTAAATCAACCCACAAGACGCGTGAGCATATGGCTACTAACCAAACGGTGAAAGAGGATATCATTTGTCATTTTGAGCAAAACACAAACACCACCCCATGCCCCAAACATGCATGAACTGTTGTAGAGTTGACAAAAAGAAGGTCAAGTAAAAAATAAATGTTTAATAACCTTTCAAAATTATGGTTTTTAAAACTGAGCATCATCAAAACCTTGTTTTTAATTTCTTTTTCTAAATAAATTTTTTATATGCTAATATCAAAAATATTTTTTAAAAAATAAAAAATATTATTTTAATATATTTACAAATAAAAATAAAATATTATAGAAAAACTACAAACATATTTTCAAACACGTATTCCTATTTGGGAGTGTAATTACAATTATTTTTTAAAATATAATTAAAAGAAAAAGGATCAAGTAGCGCGTGCGAGTGGCTTACAGTGGCCAAAAGGTCTTCCATGGTATTTTCTGATTTTTCTCGATAATGCCTCTCTCTAGGTGATGTTTGTATTGTAATCCCTGTTGGTTTGGTGTTGATTGGATTTATTATTATTTTTTCTCTCTTTCCTCCTCAAATTGTACGCTATCTTTCAAAAACTTCACAACATCCTTTCAATTTGTTTTTTTATTTTGAGAGTTTAGTCCATGTTCTTTTAGTTGTAATTTTTTTTATTTGAATAAATTATTTCATTTTGAAAATTATTTTTAATTTCATCATTCTTAATTTTTTTTCCTACCGAGTTTGATCCTCTTTTAATTACTATTTTTTTCTTTGATAAATTTTTTTAATTTATTGTTTTTTTTTTCATTTTATCTTTTAAAATTATTTTGATTGGGAATTAAGCTTCTTTGTAGAGGTCGAGTCTAGGATTTCTTGAGTCACAAATTTGAGTGATTAACCTAGGTTTAGAAGATTTGTTTGAGTTTACATCATTTTTCATATTATTAAATTAACCGAGCTTATTAAATTCAGTCGACTTAATAATTATAGTCTTAATTTTTTTGGTTTTTTTAGAAACTCTAGTGTCACCTTAATTTTTTTTTTATTTAGAAAAATTTGGCCCAACACGCAGCATAGCGTCTACTACTAACATGCGTTTACTCGAGTCACTTTAATTAGAATGTCATTTTAATTTTTCATTACTTATCCCCATTTTATCCTTTTTCATTCCAAACATTTTATTTCTGGAATTCAAATGACACCTTTGAAGGTTTCTTTTCAAAGCTGTAATTTGGAATTTTTTTAGTGGAATATAACCGTGACAACGGGTTGTTTTTCTTGAGATTTGTTTTTTGGATTTTGGATCCTTAGATGGGCTGGTGGCCCTGTGGGATCTCACCCATCCAAGAGTGCATGAAATTCATATGTCATCTAATTATTCTTCTGGCTGACTCTTTGTTAAGAGTACTGCTTTAGTCTCATCCCTCTTGCAAAGCAAACCAATTCTTGCATCCTTTGCAAACCCCAAGGGACACCATTGCAGTTCTATTTTAGGTGAAACTTCCTGTCGTTTTCCTTGACCAGTAGTTTTATTTCATTGCTGGCATCTGAGCATCTCCTTTAAGTTCTTGCTTTTGATCCATCTTGATTGGGGGAAAGTTGGACGGTGGTCCGACAACCGAGTCAAAGATGAAGCTAACTCTCTCCCCCTATCTTCTTATGCCTCTTAAACGCGAGTTGGGTCAATGAAGAACAAGATGTATGGTAATCTTGTGAAGATATATCATTTTAAATGCCAATTCCATTTCGGAGGAGACAGGAAAGTTAAAGTGTAATTTAGTGGCATAGAACTTGAAATAGGACTGATGTAGACAATAAAGATAAAAATAACATGAGTCAATGTATATATTATATTTTAAAAATATATAAATTAACTTTAAAATTATTAAAATTTTATTTTATAATTTCTTTAATTAAATATGTTTTTGTCTTTAATTTTTTATTTCAAAATAGTAATCAAGTATTTTTTTAATTTTACCATTTACTTCGTATGGTGCAAATATGTTGGATACTAGGAGTTCTAGTATCAATACCTTTCACCATCAAAACTAATTTCTTTCTAGGTCAAGTTTTAAGAATTAGAGTAATTCCTTTCAAATTCTAGTTCGGGATATAACCATTCACGTCAAAAATAAAATAGTATATACATCAAGTTTATTTTCTTATACTCGTTATTTGGATTTAATTTTGGGATGACGACATGAAAAATAATCCATATATAATTCAAGTGAATATCTTTAAGATGGTATCATTGGAAGTAATTAGTATCACTATAACTCATAATATCAAAAGACTCATATTTAACCATCTAGGTGGTAGCCCAGAGTAAAGAGCTTGGGACTAAGGGGTTTGCTCTCTCTTAGGTCTCGGGTTCGAACCCCGTGGTTACTCATATGATGGCCATTGGAGGCTTACATGGTCGTTAACCTCGGGGCCCGTGGGATTAGTCGAGGTGCGCGCAAGCTGGCCCGAATACCCATGATAATCTATATATAAAAAAAAAAGACTCATATTTAGAAGGGTTTAGGAAATAAATAATAGTGCTAGATTATTATTAAGTAGAGAAGAACATGACTTGAGTGGAATTTCACCGTTCGTTTTGGGGACAATAGATTTCATTTCTTGACTTGAAAAGAGGATCAAGACAATAAGCAAGGAAATATTAGGATTTGGCCCAATGAAAATAAGATTCGAAGCTTAAGTCACGATGGGGATTTCACAATAACTCTCCATGGCAGATTACAAAAGCCTACAGGCCATAACAGTGTTTAGCAATTAGTAGCATTTCTTTCTGGGTTCCTTCGTTTACCTCTACCTGGCGGAACTACAAAGCAAGCCGGAAACCTTGGAATATCCCTTACGACATAAAGCCCTTGTAGGCCTTATTGGCCTCCACATTCCAGAGTTGGGCTCGTTTTCCTAACAAAGCTTTAAGAAAAAGTCTTGCAAATCTCAGTTTCTTATCTTTAGGTGTACCCTGTGATCCTCTCTTGCCCGTGCCAAGAAACAGAGGAGAGCATGGCTACCACACTCCGCCTTCTAAAATTTCCAAGTCTTACTTGAAAGAATAACACTCCATTTATCCACGCAAAACTGCCTCTTCCTTCTTACTCATCATAATCAGATGTCTGCAAAAAGGACTCGCATAACCCACACAAGCTCTTCACTGAAACAATCCGGCATCTAAGCTTCTCTTTCACTTACATTACTCACATTACCTTTCTGTTATGGAAACAAAGACAATCCCATCATAAAGAAGTTTTAAAAATCAGCTCTTTTGTTCTAGTTTTTCATTTTCTGGAATGAATTGACCGATTCTGATGAGGCTAGAAAAAATCACCACGGAAAAGATTAGGTGTGTTTTCCATGGACTGATAAAATCGGATTCGGAGGACTTGATGGGTTCGACGACACTTACAAGAAAATATTTTGAAGCTTAAGTCAGTATGATGTTTATATAGGTGACGGGGAGAATGTGTATTCTCTTGGTTTAAATATTCTTTAAGCCTTGTTTAAGGTAGTGTTTGACATTGTAGTAGTGATTGCTTTTCAAAATACTTTTTACTTGGAAACGTATTAAAATAATATTTTTTTAATTTTCTAAAAAAATTATTTTTAATTCTAGCACATCAAAACGATCAAAAAACACTAAAAAAATATTTTTTTTTAAAAAATCTAATTTTTTAAAAAGCACAGCCCAGGTGCGGAAACAAACAGGGTTTAAGTCTTGTATTGAACTTATGTTGAGTTACAATTGAAGTCTAGAGAGACGAGCCTTAGAGAGATGAGCTCTAACCTTTTTTTTTTTTTTTTTTTTTATGCTGATGAGGTTATATAGACTTTCTTAAGATAAATATCTTAAGAAAAATCTAAGGTATTTAATATAAATATCTTATAAATATCTAGGATATTTATATAGATATTTATGGATATATATATACATTGTATAAAACACCATAGTTTTTTCATGAATCATTAGAGCCTCCTAAGTCTTGCAAACAGATGTGTTTGAAAGACTTGACCTAGCAAAAATGAGGGAAGAAATACTTATAATGGGTAATATTACCTTTTATGTATCATCATATCTCTAAAAGTCTCGGTGTCATATTTTGTGTGTACAAGCCACTATAAAAGTAGTTTGTGGGTGTAGCCTTGACGTATAGCTATAGACATCACCATGGTTGTTGCCGTGTATAGCTATTGGCGTAGCCATGTGGGTAAAGTTATGGATATAATCGCTAGCGTAGCCACATGGGGTGTAGCCGAGACATAACCGTTGGCATTTCATTGACGTAGCCATAGAGATAGTCGTCGCTGCAACGAGGTTTTATCAGCCATGAAAAGAGCTTTTGAGAAACATGAATGAATTGACATTTTGTTCTATTCCCATAAACGATGCTAATGGTG
Source organism: Populus x sibirica (assembly GCA_019202695.1). Classification (NCBI taxonomy): domain Eukaryota; kingdom Viridiplantae; phylum Streptophyta; class Magnoliopsida; order Malpighiales; family Salicaceae; genus Populus; species Populus x sibirica. The sequence continues at coordinate 440,725 of JAGMVL010000052.1, read as the reverse complement.
AGGCTAGAGAAAATCCTTACGAGAAAGATTGGGAGCGCTTTCCATGGGCTGATAAAACTGGACCTAGAAGACTTGGTAGGCTCAATGAAACCTTTTGTGTGTATAAGCCGCCATAAAAGTAGTTTGTGGGCATAGCTTTGGCGCATAGCCATGGAGCGTAGTCGTAGGTATAGCCTTGGGCGTCGCCATGAGTGTTTTTGTGTCTAGCCATTAGCGTAGCCGCTGGTGTAACTACGTGGGGCATAGCCTAGGCATAACCATTGGCTTAGCCACTGGCATTTCATTGGTGTAGCTGTAGATATAGCCACCGACGCGTTGATGTTTCATCATCCATGAAAATAACTTTTAAGAAATAGGACTGGACTGGTTTTTTTGTTCAGTTCCCACATATAGTGCCAATGATGAGGATGGAAAAAATCCTCATGAGAAAGAGTGGAGACGCTTTCCATTGGGCGATAAAACTGACCTGAAGGACTTGGTGTGGGCTTGATAATATCTGTAAGAAAAACACTCTAAAACTTAAGTCAATATAGTGTTCGTAAAGGTGATAGGGAGAATGAGTATTCTCTTGGCTTAAATATTTTTTAAATCTTATTTAAATCTTATATTAGACTTGTGTTGTGTTAGACTTGAAATTTAGAGAGATGAGCCTTAGAGAAATAAGCTCTAGTCTCTTGGTCTTTTTAAGAAGTCTATATAAACAAATTTCTCTGATAAAATACTTAAATAAGGTTTAAGAAACATTTAAGCTAAGATAATACTCATTCCCCCGTCACCTGTACAAATAATATATTAACTTAAGTTTTGGAGTGTTTTCTTGCATATGTCGCTAAAACTACCAAGTTCTCCGGATCTAATTTTATCAGCTTATGAAAAGCATCCATAATTTTTCTTTTTAGGATTTTTTACAGACTATATATATATATATGGATTGGACTGCAGGATGCGCTTGCTGTTGGCGGAGAGTTTGAGATATTGGAGGGAAGGTCATTTGCACTCATCCATCCCATTATGAAAGCTGGTTTATTTTTCAACACTTCGTGGGCTGGATATTTGGGATGGCAATGGAGGCGTGTTAGGACCATGCAGAATGAGATCAATGAACTTAAAAAGCAAGTGAAACCTACCCCAGTTACTCCTGAAGGCACACCTGTGTAATCTGCACCATCTCCTGTTGAACTCAAAATTCAGCAACTCACAGAGGGCAGGTCCACAGGCTTGAAAAAGGAACAGTTATAATTGTAGTGATTCAGAATTCCTGAAGTGAGTTACTATTAAAGGGAGTCATTAGAGAAGAAAATATGTTTGACAGTTTGAGGATTGCAATTTTCTAAGAAAATGCTATATTTTACTATTCTTTCTTTCTTTCTTTCTTTATATGTAATTTTTTTTTTAATTTCTATAGATACCTAAAGATATTTTTGGCATAGCATGAAGTGATATGATTTAGATATATTTGATAGAATGAATCACGAATGCAATGCCACGGGAGAAGATATTGGTGTGCATTCTCTACTTTCATCACTACCAAATTCTCTTAATTGTAGCACAGCCATCATGGTGTTGTGGGCAGCGGCAGAAGCCCTAGTACCTGCAATGCAGAAAGGGAATGAAACAGCCAGAAACCTTCACATTGCGTTGAATGCAATTAACGTTGTTCTGTTCTTGTGGCAGATCCCCACTGGAATTGACATGGTTCTCAAAGTGTTTGAATTCACTAAATGGCCTTGAATCATAGCAACCCCGGGGGTGAGCTTTCTCACAAACCAAGCAGGTATATTATCTGCCTTTATATCAGGTCATTTGTATAATCTGCACTTGAGATTTTTTCATTTTCTTCCACTGTGATTGTCTGTATTCTTGTCACTAGTACATAAGATAAAGCAGAATGAACTACATCACAACGCATTAGATGCTCCTCAGTTTGTAAGAAAAAGCATTTGCACGGTTTTGTAAATTCAACAGAAACCATACCAAGTTTCTTCTCTAGGTACTGACTAATGTTTGGCAAAAGAATGTCAGAAGTACTAGCTCAGTTCATATGCAATTGCATCATTATTCTCTCAGGCTACGCTTTTGCCTTTTCTTTTTTTTAATCAACTTTACATGAAGTAATTTTGAAATTTATGGAAATGTTGCAGTCCTGAATAACAGTGAAGAATTACCTTCTGTTTGAAGGAGTTGACTGCAATACACGGCCGCAGCACAAGATTATAGTTGACTGCAATTTCTTCCCTCTCCCTTTAAGCTAATTGATCTCTCCCTTGTTCTATTACATACAATTAAAAGAAACTAGCTACCCCACCAGCAGATCATCTGTTTCTTTGATTGCTTTCTTGTGCACTTCCTGTTAGGATACTGGCATGCAAACCCGACAAGATAAAAGACAAGGGATAGGATAAAATGAGAAATGAGACACACAAGAATTTACGTGGTTCACCCAATTAGGCTACGTCCACGGGCAAGTATAGAAGGATTTTACTAAGTAATGTGGGAATTACAACCTCTCTCAAGTAATAGGAGAACAACTAAGAATCTCTCTATTACTAGGAGAAAACACCTCACTTACTCTCTCACAAATACCTCACAACTTTGTGGGATTACTCTCTCTTCACTCTCCTCTTCTTCTTCTCTAACTTGGTGTGCAAAATAAGCTTGAAGTCATTGCCTATTTATAGCCAAGAGTGAGGGGACAAAGGCCATAAATCATGGCACCAATTATGCCACAAATTATGCCATAAATCATGGCACCAATTATGCCAACTACTCCACTAATTTTTGTCTTCCACCAATTAATTAAGTGGTGGCTTTACATTCTCCCACTTGAAGACTTTGATGATTTAATCAAGTCTTCACACTTGATCATCTGTGATTCTTCTATCCTTTCTATACTTGCCATCTTCATGCTGCTTACGTTTCTGCTAGGCCATAAGAGGATCTGCACCATATATACTTATCAGTGTTGACTGGTTTGGTCAAAGCATCTGCTTTGGGTTTTCCTTTGTGTGAATCTTTTGAAAGTCCACACTTCCATCTTCCACCACTTCACGAACAAAGTGATACTGAACATCTATGTGTTTTGTTCTTGAATGAAACGCATGGATTCCTTGCAATATGCAAGGCACTCGACTATCACAATACAAAGGAATCTTCTCTTGTTTGTGTCCGAGCTCCTCCATAAGTTTCTTCATCCATATTGCTTCTTTACAAGCTTGTGTAGCTGCCATGTACTCAGCTCTGTTGTGGATAAAGCTACAACAGTCTGAAGTTTAGAGACCCACTCACGGCTCCTCCCTGCAATTATGAACACATAGCCTGTAGTGGATTTTCTTTTCTCAAGGTCGCCAAAGAAAATCTGAATCAACATAACCTCCGACGTTAAATTCCGACCCTCCATAACATAATGCGACATCCGAGGTACCCTTGATATATCTCAAGATCCTCTTAATAGTATTCCAATGCTCTCTACCGGGATTTGCCATGTATCGACTAGTGCTCCCACTTTGCTTGTGCAATGTCTCGGTCTTGTACATATCATGGCAAACATTAAACTTCCCACCGCCGATGCATACGGTACTCGAGACATCTCCATCCTCTCTGCTTCATTGCTAGGAGACATACTTGAGGATAATTTGAAGTTAATAGGAAGTGGGGTGGAAATTGGCTTACAATCTTGCATGTTGAAGCGACGCAAGATCTTTTTCAAATAATTTTTCCGAGAGAGCCAAATCTTCCTCTTACTGTCTCGGTGAATTTGCATCCCTAGAATCTTGTTTGCTGGTCCCAAGTCCTTCATATCAAACTCCCTAGCCAACTGTGCCTTCAATTCTTGGACTCGATCTTTGTTGGGGCCTATCACCAACATGTCATCCACGTACAACAACAGAATGATGAAAACATCATCTTCTTCAAACCTCTTGTAATACGTACAATGGTCTCGAACCGAGTCTGTTGTACCCAAGGCTAATTATGAAGGAATCAAATCTCTTGTACCAACACCTCGCGCGCTGTTTGAGACCGTATAGAGATTTGTTCAACCCGCAAACCAAGTTCTCCTTGCCTGTTTCAAAAAAACCCTCTCGGTTGGAGCATATAAATTTCTTCTTCAAGTTCTCCATGAAGAAATGCGGTTTTCACATCTAGCTGCTCTAGGTGAAGATCAAATATAGCACACATTGCCAAGACTACTCTGATTGTAGTAAGTCGTACCACCGGAGAAAATATCTCATTGAAGTCTATTCCTTCTTTCTGAGCATATCCTTTCACCACCAATCTTGCACGATACCGCTCCACTTGATCATTGCCATCACGTTTTATCTTGTAAACCCATTTGTTGCCAATGGCCTTTCTTCCTTGTGGTAGCGGAACAAGATCCCAAGTGTTATTCTTGTGCAGAGCTTCAATCTCCTCTTGCATTGCTGTCATCCACATAGATACATCTGTGCTTTTGATAGCCTCATGGAAAGTTGATGGCTCTCCATCCTCTGTTAGAAGACAATATGCAATATTGCTCTCAGTACTATATTCGAGTGCCAAGCCGGTGGTCTTCTTTCACGAGTCGATCGCCGAACTTCGGGAGTTTCGGACTCTATTTGTTCTTGCTCTTCATGCTCGATGCGGCTTCGGAAGAAGTATGATTCCGAGTATTTTCAACTGACCGCCTTGTAGTCTCCTTTAGAATGCTATTATGTTCTTCCATTTGCATTTTACCTTCGCAAATATGACATCTCTGCGATGACTACTTTGTGGGCGGTGAGATCCCACAAGCGATACCCCTTCACTCCATCGAGCATATCCTAAGAATACACATTTTCCGGATTTTGAATCCAGCTTGCTAACTTCTTGTGTATTGTACATCACGTACACAGACTTCCAAATATATGCAATCGAGAATAATCCGTTGGTTTTCCAGTCCACATCTCCATTGGTGTCTTCACTCAATTGCGGTTGACGGAGATCGATTTATCACATAACAAAGGCGGTATTGACTGCTTCGCCCGAAATGACTTTTCTAGACCTGCGGCCTTCAACATTGCTCTTGTTCTATCTAATAGAGTTCTGTTCATCCGCTCTGCCACTCCATTTTGTTGTGGAGTGTATGCCGTTGTGAACTCGCCTTTTGATACCTTCATGTTGACGAAGTTATCAAATTCATCACTGGTATATTCTCCTCCATTGTCGGTCCTCAAACACTTGATCTTCTTTTCGATTCAAGTTCCACCCGCGCTTTGAAAATTTTAAAGGCCGCGAACACATCTCGCCTTCCTTCTAATTGGATACACCCAACATCTCCTGGAGAAGTCATCTATAAATGATACAAAGTATCTTGCTCCTCCCAAGGATACAACCGGTGCTTGCCAAACATCGAGTGAATCGTGTCTAAGATGCATTTGCTCGTAGTTGTTGATGTGCCAAACTTTAACTTTGTGTTGTTTACTTGTAACACGTTGCTCACAAAAGGGTAAAGTAATCTTTGTAAGCCTAGGGAGTAACTTCTGATCAGAGAGAACTTTCAAACCTTTCTCTGACATGTGGCCTAGTTTTTGATGCCACATCATCGTCTTCTCTTCATAGGACCGGGCCGATGCGATAGACGCTTCGCCTCATGATGTGTTTCTCCCATTAATACAAACATGTTTGCAACTCGTCTTTCTTGCCTTTAAAACCACCAGCGCTCCTTTGACAATTTTCATGATTCCATTGTCTGTTCGCATCTTACAGCCAAGACTATCAAATTGTCCTACGGACAAAAGATTCTTCTTCAAGTCTTTCACATGTCGCACTCCTGAAATAGTGCGAATCAAGCCATCATACATCTTCAATTTGATGGTGCCAATGCCAAAATCTCTACAAAGATGATTATCACCCATGAACACTTTGCCTCCGGAGATGGGTTCATATGTTTGGAACCAATCTAGATTAGGAGTCATATGCCATGTTGCTCCCGAATCCATTAGCCGGACCTCAGTGAGCTCTTCTCTATCTGTAGAGATTGTCGCTGCTTCACTATATAAAACCTCTCCATCTTCTGAGGTGCTTGCAACACATCCTTGAGGTTTTGATGACTCTGCAGTATTCTCTATACCCTTTTTAAACCAACAATCCTTTTTGAAGTGCCCTTTTCGCCCACGGTTATAGCATTTCACAGTTTTCTTACTTCTTGATTTGGACCTCCCTTGCCTTTGACTCCCACTGGAGCCACGCTCCGTTGATCTCCCTCTTGACACCAATAATGCCTCTGCTTGGTTTGAACTATTTCTGTCTCCTTTATTTTTGCGCCTATTTTCTTCTTCCAAGATGGCGAGGCCGCAACATCATCAAAGACTAAATAGTCTGAGGATATTATTGGTTAAGTTGATAATGAGCCGATCATACGAATTTGGAAGACTTTGAAGTAGAAGCTCTGCACGTTCACTTTCCTCTATTTGTTGACCCAACGTAGTGAGTTGTGAAAATAGAGTTCTTATTGTGTTGATGTGGTCACCACCGTTGTGGTTTCGCCATTCGAAGGGTATAAAGTCTCCGCTTTAAGAAAATCTTATTGTGCAAAGACTTGGACTCATATAGCTTTGTTAGAGTCTCCCATATCTCCTTAGCTGTTTTCTTCTCCGCCACACTTGATAATACTTCATCGGCTAATGCTAAATGTATGTTAGCAATAGCATTGCCATCCATCTCATTCCATTTTGCATTATCAGTGATCTCTGCGGGTCGATCCCCAATTGCTACCAAGCAATTGTCTTTCCTTAAGATTGCCTTGATTCTCATTTTCCACAATGAAAAATTGCTCCCCTTGAACCTCTCAATCTCGTACTTTGCTGCCATTTTATTCACCGTGATCTATTCAGCTATCACCGTTTCACCGATCTCGTAACGTATATAGAACTAGTATCGTGTAAATAATACTTCACTAAGTAAGTTCCCGGGAAAGATTGGAGGGGTCACAAACGGTCCCGCTTAAAACCCAATCTCCTTAGACAGAACTTCCTAGCTTTGTATTTATTCACCGTACTGATTTTCTATAGACACCAACAGATCGTATGTAAACAGTATCGTATGAATGAATAGTGCCGTATAGGTGAATAGTGCCGTAGACGTGAATAGTAACCGTATACACGAATGACTTTTGTGTATTAACAACACCAACCAAGAAGGCTCTGATACCACTGTTAGGATACTGACATGCAAACCCGACAAGATAAAAGACAAGGGATAGGATAAAATGAGAAATGAGACACACAAGAATTTACGTGGTTCACCCAATTAGGCTACGTCCACGGGCAAGTATAGAAGGATTTTACTAAGTAATGTGGGAATTACAACCTCTCTCAAGTAATAGGAGAACAACTAAGAATCTCTCTATTACTAGGAGAAAACACCTCACTTACTCTCTCACAAATACCTCACAACTTTGTGGGATTACTCTCTCTTCACTCTCCTCTTCTTCTTCTCTAACTTGGTGTGCAAAATAAGCTTGAAGTCATTGCCTATTTATAGCCAAGAGTGAGGGGACAAAGGCCATAAATCATGGCACCAATTATGCCACAAATTATGCCATAAATCATGGCACCAATTATGCCAACTACTCCACTAATTTTTGTCTTCCACCAATTAATTAAGTGGTGGCTTTACACTTCCGTAATCTCATTTTCACATTCGGATCAGTTCCCTTTTGGACCTGTTAGCTCACATAGCCTTAAAAAATAAGTCAGCTTATGTGGTCGAAAGAGATAGCAGCAGTTCATGGACACAAATAAAAAATCTATCTGGATGCAGGGATATGGCGCAAAACTGTTGCTAGAGGAATACGTAATGTGCTATCTTGTTTACACTGGCGCTTTAGAGATCAGATCATTTCCCAAAACAAGAAACCCCCCAAGGATAACGTGCTAGATTGTCTACAAGAACACAAAAAGGAAAAGATCATTATGCAGGGCAGGAAACCATGCAGCCTAATGGACATTACGAGTCATATAAATATGAAAGACGGTCTAAGATATACAGGCAGAATCATTTCTGATGAGCCTGCCACTGGTTGTTCCCACAGTCTAGGAGTAACAACTGAACTATCCTGGTAACTTAAAATCTTGTATTAACGTGAGTTGCCTCACTTAAGATACCAAAGCGATATATTCAGCCTCAACCAGTCCCTCGGAATCCTTGATTCAACCTCTCTACTCGTGTCCCATATGTAATGCACCTCCTCCCACCCAAAACTTATTCATTAGATTTCCAAACCTCGGGATTCAAACGAAAATAAAACTGATAAATGTAAAGAAATGTCCCTCCACACTGAAATGGTGGATGAAATATCTCCGAGAAAAATGATTTAATGGATTTGGATACTAAAATTAAATAAAATTCTAAGAGATGAATTCGAAAAAAGAAAGTTTTAATAGAAAAAAGATTAAAAAACAAATTATAAATTAAAGAATAAAAACTAAATTTGACATAAAATAAGATGAAATAAAATATTGAGAGATGCGATTAGAAAAATAATTCAATTAAGAGAATAACTAAACACAAAAAAAAAATCACAATAAAAAGAATGATGATCAAATCTAAAAGGTTAAAAAAATTAAAGGAGGATTAAATTGAAAGAAAATTCTAATTCTATGGATTATTTAAAATAAATAGAAACAAAAATAATGATCAAATCTGAAAGAAAGAAAAAAATCAAAGGGCTACTTTGAGAATTATGCAGGGCCAGGCGCTCAAATTGACCAGGAGAGAGAAAAGAAGGAAGAAGAAAAAATGAACATTGGTGCAAAACTTGATATCTATTGGCCACACGCTCCGCCATATAAAATGAGTGGGCGTTCCCATGCGTGTCCACGTGATCTATATGTGCAATCCACCTTTTGACATTAAAAAATTTATAAATGATAAAATACTAAATATCCCTTAACCAGACTTGATAGTAACAGAAAAACCATAAGGAAAAGACAAAAAAAAAAAAACCCTAATCTAAGTTGAAGATAATTGAAAGTTCAGGGGTATTTTGGTCATTTTATTGTGCTTTTAAAATAAAAATATAAAAAATACCCAGGCTTGCCAGTGCATTTTTTTGCCACTAAAGGTATATTAGTCATTTTAGTGTGCAAAAAATAACAAAAAAACTATTATACCCCACTACCAGGGCAATTATGTTTAATTGATAAGGGCAAGATCATAATTTTACTATTCCAGTCCACAATGTCAAGTCTATAGCTACAGTAAACTTAGTTTTTAAGCTCGGCCCAATGGTAGACCTGACCCAAGGCCCAGGTCATCGGGTTATCTTGAGTCGACCCCAATTTTTTTATAAAGCAAAATGACGTCGATTTTGTTAAAAAAAATAATAATCAACGGGTTGCTATCGAATTTTTGACCATTTCACCCGAGTTTTTGCCTTCCCCTATTTTTTCTTAAACTCAACCCAATTCTGGTCCTAAGTCGTAGGGTCCCGGGTTAATCAGCCAGGTCGGGTCAAGTTTTCAAATTATGGTAAAAAGGCTACAGTAAAACATTTACCCCTTTTAATTTCTACTAGTTATGTGACCTGCGCTCTGCCGCAGGTTAGATATTTTTATTTCCTATAAAAAAATTATATATGCAGGTTTTTTCAACACATTTCTGTAGTTTAAAATATTTAAGTTCAAATCAAGAATTTTATACATACATGTAATCAAATAAATCAAGAACTATATGTGTAAATAATAAATAAAAATTCATTAATGATACCTAAAAATAAAACTTGAAAAATTAAGAGACAGGTGTAGATTAAGATATTTAATCTTGAAAGATGAGATATTTACCCGATTGTGTTTGCTAAATTTATTTATTAAGATAATTTTTTTTATTCAAGTAAACGATAATAGAAATAGAAACATAAATTAAATTGATTGAATAAAATAAAAGGAAAAAAAATACCTTGCAAGGCTGCACATATTAGAAATATTATCTGAAAATATAATTATTTTTTTATTTTAAAAAATAAAGTTCATCCATACAAAAAATAATAAAAAAATATAGATGAATAAAAAAAACTCTTTAAATTTAAATGCACAACAAAAAAAATAATTGTTTTCTAAAAAATACTCTCTAAACAAAATGAAAAAAAGAAGGGGTACTAATCTAAATATAAATTAAAAAAATTAGAGAAAAAACCATAAAAAAAATCATTGATTTAAAAAAATTAGAACAAAGAGAGAGCAAAGACTAGGCACTGCTGTGCCTGATAATTAGATTAGTACACGTGGATTCTAGGATTGAATTGACATGCATGGATTCTGTGAGGCGCTACCAAGCCCATTTTGTGAGGGTCCACATACGGGCTTGCCTTGACAAAACTGGCTTTTTTTTTTCAACTAGGGATATCATTTGCCTTAATGTTTTTTGAAAAAAAATTAGATGACATGATCTGTGATTTACCCAGATTCTAGCCACTGTGATGGCTAGAAAATCAAGGCAGTTTTTTTTTTATCTAAAAACTCTTTTTCTACACATTTTTGACCCAAAACACTTATAAAACATATTAAAAACTGTGATAAACCTATCTATGATCTAATAAAAAAAAATCATCCTAAAAAACAAAATCAACCTGAAACAAAAAATCAACTTGAGTTGTGATCTATTTTATCATGAACTTTAAAGGTAAAAAAAACACCTAATATGAACTTTTCTTATCAAATGGAACCTTTTGACACAAATATCATCCATTTTGATGGCCTAAATCGGTGTTAACGACATGTTTTTCTCTCGATCGCTGGAATCCAAAGACCTCTCTCTCTCTCCTCTCTCTATCAAGAGCTAAAAAATAACAAAAATCAAATTTTATATCAAAATTGAATTTGAAAAATATAAAGGTACCAAATTGTATAATCTGTATTATTTTTGAAGTTCGAGGATCAAAATGTATCTTTTATGAAACTTATGGCATGTCACTTATAAAAAGTTCGATGACCAAATTTAAAAAACAAAATTTTTTGCACAGTTCATCCACGATAATCTGAGATCTATTTTAGCATGAGAGGATGAACATTACACTTCTAGACCGTAAAAAACCCATTTTATACTTTATTAATATTTCTGAAAGAAGAATCTATGCTTGATATTCTATTTTAGCATCCCCTTTGGCCTTTGACATGTTTCATTGGTGACCACTTAACCACAAATTTGTTCATCTCTTGTGAAGTTACAGTGCTACTAAAATAATATTTGAAGGGGACTTGTAAATGAAGATCCTAAAACCTTTGTTACTACTAAGTGGCAATGAAGAGACAGGGTAGATATTCCCAGGGCCCTCTCTGCGTTCTTTTCCTTTCTTTAACAACAATGGAGAACTTTGGAGTATTTTGAGTTTCCATCATTTGATTGCTACCTCTCTCCATCTTCTCTCAGCTATTTTGGCACCCATAATTACGTAGACGGAGGGGCAATCTTGAAGCGTCGTAAAGGTAAACAAAGTTTAGAAAGCTAAAAAAAGGAAGGAAAGAATCACAATCTGGCTATCTGGCAAGCAAAGTGAAAATGAAGACACAGACAGCTACGGTACTAAAATTTTCTGAGGGATTTCAAGAATCTTATTGACAAGTTGTGTTTCTTTAAAAAAGAACGGGAAATAGGGAGAGTAGAGTGAATCTGCAATAATCACAGCAATAATATGCTTTCTAGCACATTAGTGAATACGATGTCGGTGGACAGCCGTTGTCATGTCTAGAAAAAGACGGCTGATATGAACTCTGCTAGAGAAGTGGGAGAAAATGCAGAACCATGCACCAAAAAGTCAATGATAATGGTGTCGATTAAAAGTTTGCCGAGGTATAACGTAATTGGTAGCCGCCCTTCGAAGGACAGGCTGGAAGCTGAATCTTCTTCTGCGGTCACTAAAAATTCAAACAGCACTGAGAACTCAGGGGCAAAAAAAAAAACAAAAAACCTTCCAGGATGGCAGGATCAATATATTTTTCTCTGCTGTTGCTTCAGGTGGATTCTTGTACAAATTAAATACTTGTCTAGAAAAATGTAGATTAGGGTTTTTTTTCGAATTATAAACTTAATGAAAGGAACATTTTAGAAAATGATGGCAGGAGACTGCCCATTTTTTTCTTTAGCAAGCAAAACAAGCTAGCGTCGACCTCTGTATTGTTTTTAATAATTACCTATCAATTCAATCCAACGATCCCCCATGAGACCAGAGAAGTCATTCCACCATGGCTGAAAAGCCAAGTTTCTATACGACTGTAGTTGATACCAATCTTGGATTGTGGGCGAGCCCTTGTGATCTGTGAGTGCTTTCTGAATCTGATGCCTTTCCCTTTTTCGGTTTTTCCTTCTCTCATCTCTCTGTATGCAACAATGTGGGTTCCGCATGGTGTTTTCCTTTAATTTCCCCTCTTTTTTCTGTTTCTATATCAAGCTTAGCTTAAGGTTCATGGGTCATATAAAATCATAAAACTATAAATAACAACGCACATTCATTTACCATCTATACTTGTATTCATTCCTGTGTTTCTTATCTAGTCAAGTTCTGAAATCCGAAAACTCTCCGCGACATGTCAAACCAACCTGCCCCTGCTCGTCCATGGTTCCGTTTGCCATCAATAGCTCGGCCAACTGCCCCTACAACAACTCCAACTCCAGAGCCACCACCTCCACAACCCCGTCCAGCTCTTGCTCGACCTGCATTTAGGCCGACTGCTCCACCTCAGCCAGTGCCGACACAGCCTCGAGAAACCACTCCTCCTGCTGGGACAGGACCACAGGCTGTAGCTGCTCCCCCACCCGAACCAGTGCCACCTGTTTCCGGTGTTGCTTCAGTTCCAACATCTCCAGTTGCAAGAGCTGCAGGTGGTGTTGCGTCAGTACCGACATCTCCAGCTTCAAGGGCACCTGCTCCTTCATCTTCAATGCCCACTTCTCCTGTCCCAACTTCCGCAGTGCTTCCACTCACCACCTCTTCACTTCCACCTTCTCCAACCCCCAAACCAGCACCAACTTCCTCTTCGGTTCCAACCTCTCCTGCCACTAAGCCAGTAACCACCACATCCTCAGTGCCAACTTCCCCTGCCCCTAAGCCAGTGACAACCACATCCTCAGTGCCAACTTCTTATGCCTCTAAGTCAGTGACAGTCACATCCTCAGTGCAAAATTCTCCAGCTACTAAAGCTGTAACCACCAATGCAACTCGTGTGCCTAGCCCTGGACCATCTCTAAGAACCATCAAGCCAGCAGTTCAAACCCCACCTCAATCACCAAAGCCTAGGCCCACTGCTCCACCACCTTCTCCTCTAACACTTCCACCTTCCCAAGTAAAATCTTATGCAGATCTCGAACCCAAGATTCCATTAGTGGCAGAGCAAAAAACTGTGTTGGTTCAAAAGACTTTTGACAAGCCTAAGGTGGCGCGCGATTCACAGAGGGACTTTGCAGACAGTCTCAGCTCTGGCATCGCTCGTCTTGCAAAGCAAGAAACTACTAAAGATGTTCAAACAAAGGAGAAAGGTAACCGCAAGAAGAATTCTTCAGATTCTGAGGATGGTGGCATGAAGGTAATTACAATTGCCGGTGAAAACAAAGGTGCTTTCATGGAAGTTATCCGTTCTCCCAAGAAACAAGTTTTTGAAGGAACTTCTCATTTTCTCCACAAGAAGGGTAATCCTAAAAGTGAAGGCAGTGACAGCAGCAGTAGCGAGGAAGGCAACAGCAAGAAGAAGGACAAGAACCCCAATGGAAAAGCAATGGGGCCATCTCCTTTGAGTTCATTTATGAACAGTAATGTGCAAGGTGTTAACAATTCAATCGTTTACAATTCTTCATGCAGCCATCATGATCCCGGGGTGCATGTTGCTCTCTCTCGAAAACCTGCTGGTGCTGCTGCATTCCATGTCAAGGACCATGGCAATGACAACCAGAGTTAAGAAATTATAAAGAAAGAAACAAAGAAGTTGTGATTTAATGTCTTCATTTGGTCTACAATATTATATACTGTGAGAATAAATATAAGTAATTGAGTGATGAGAAGAAAAAGGCATGGATTCTTATTCTTCATTGTTGTGTTCCACTTTTTGTGGATTACAATGGAAGCTAGTCCATTGCCTTGCCTTTGGTAGAGGTCAACCTAAAATATATGTATGCATATATGCAAGTGGGTATCCAATAAGTCAGCAAGTTTGCTTTATATTAATTTGCATTTGCATCCATTTGTCAATTCCTATTGTATGACAGTTTTACTTAATGAATTTACCAAACATTTCTCTCTCTTTGCCTTGCTATTCAAATTCCTCACAAACGAACTTGGAAGTTGAAAGGCTAAAAAAAACTTGATTTCTTTTCTTTTCTGATGAATTGCAATATGTTATATAAAATTAAATCTACTTTATAAGAAAGACGATCATAAAAATTCATTATAAAAAAGTACGAGATTGTAAGATGTTATATAAAATTATTTTTTTATTTAAAATCTTAAAATAACCAGAAACTTAATTTTTTTCTCTCTTTTCTTTAGCCACCCAAATATAAAAAATAAAAAAACTCACAAAATAACTTTAAGCTTTTATAAAGATTAAGTACATAAATATTCATTTTTTTACTTGGAAATATAATTTAAGACGAACCCAACATATTAAAAATAATAAGACAAACTAACTTATCTGTTTAGGCTAGGCCTAAATTAAATTTTATTGTCTCAATTCAATCCTAACAAAATACAATTTGGGCTCGACCTAGTATTTCATAAATTTCTAGTGGTTGTCGTGCATCTCAATAAAGAATTGTAACCTCTAATAAATTCAACATAATGTCATAGTAACCTATTCTTACACATAAATTATCAGTACTATAAAGGATGATTCCTTGAATCATGTTGCAGATCCCATAAGCCACAAATCTGCCAACAATCAAGCATGTAACAGCTAGGAAATGAAAGGAAAATTGTCTGTGTATGTTAACTTTACTTTTTCAATTCTGTAAGCGTTAGACAGTATATCCTTAACTTAAGCTTTCCTTGTCAAGAATAGATTATGCAGGCTTTGTATATATATAGAATACTGATCTCTGTATTATTTACTGTGTGAGCAATATAATATTCTTCTTGTAAGCAAAAGCCAAAACAATCTGTGCACCAGTCAATATTCATTATGGTATCAGAGCAGCACTCCACCGAGAACTTGATCCCCAACCATGTTCTGTTTGATGAAAGTCACAGCCCATTTCAGGCACTCTCCCCTGCATACAGTTCATCTAATTCCTCCTCTTCGGTAGTTGTGCCACTCATCGGTGTACCCGCTCCACCACAACCTTCACCAGTGATCTTGGATCGTGCTACCATTTCTGCATCACCTTCAGGTATCGCCTCTTCTCTTCCCTTTTCTGTTGAGGAACATGTGCCATTTAATTCTTCATGTTATAGTCCTATTGTCGTTCATCACAGTGAGGATCTCACTTCCTCACCAATTTTGCCCTTAACACCTGCTTCTCTTTCACCGCCCACCACCGATGTTGCTATTCCTGCCCAAATTTCTCCCCCTGTGTCTGATGTTGCTACTGATTCTTAGCCCCAGCGAACCCATTCCATGATTACTAGGTCCCTGAACAACATTTACAAACCTAAGCAACTTCATGTTGTTACCAAACATCCTCCCCCTCATGCTATTGAACCCAGTTGTGTGAGCCAGGCATTAGGTGATCCACGCTAGCGACAAGCCATGTATGTAGAGCTTACGGCTCTGATGATACACAACACCTAGACCTTAGTACCTTCCCCGAAACATTGTCATCCCATCAGCTGTAAATGGGTGTTTCGGGTTAAGAGGAACGCAGATGGGACGATTGATCGCTTTAAAGCGAGACTTGTTGTAAAAGGTTTCAATCAACGTCCTGGTTTAGACTACAAGGAAACATTTAGTCCGGTTGTGAAACCGGCTACTATTCAGTCTGTATTGACGATTGCTGTCACCCAAGGCTGGCAATTGAGACAGCTTGATGTCAATAATGCTTTTTTGCATGGTCTGTTAAATAAAGATGTGTATATGGTTCAACCTCCGGGTTTCAAAGATGATACCAACCCTCAACATGTTTGTCGCCTGAACAAAGCTATCTATGGACTAAAACAAGCCCCATGGGCTTGGTATTCCACTCTCAGAGGTGCCATTTTAGAATTTGGTTTTGTGAACTCCAGAGCTGATTCCTCCTTGTTCATTTATAAGACCACATCTGTTACTTGTTATTTTTTAGTGTATGTGGATGATTTGGTTATTACAGGAAATGATTCCATCTTTATTTCATCCATCATTGACCAACTAAGCCACCGGTTTTCTGTAAAAGACATGGGTCAGCTACATTTCTTCCTGGACATGGAGGTTATTCCTACTACCACAGGTCTCTTTTTGTCTCAAAGACAAATACATCAGAGACTTATTAACAAAGTTGAACATGGATGGCGCCAAAGAGGTTACCACTCCATTATCCACCACTACTGTACTCAAGCTTCTTAATGGCACATCCTCGGTTGATAGCACTACATACAGGAGTATTATTGGTGCCTTGCAATACTTATCTCTCACCCGCCCTGACATTTCTTTTGCAGTTAACAAGTTGTCCCAATTTATGCATAAGCCAACGACAACACATTTGACAGCTGCCAAACGATTGCTTCGATACTTGAAGCATACAATCTTTCATGGCATTCATATTCGCAGAGACATGGCCTCCAAATTCATCATATATTCTGATGCTGATTGGGTAGGTAATTGTGACGATAGAAAGTCCACTTCAGCATATATATGTTTTCTTGGTTCTAATCCTATTTCCTAGAGTTTAAAAAAACAACGAGCTGTCGCACGATCATCAACTGAGGCTGAATACCGCGCCCTTGCCAATGCTGCCTCTGAGACGCTATGGCTTCTAGCACTTTTTGCTGAACTTGGCCACTCCACCTCAGCTCCTCCACAGCTCCTCCACAGCTCCTATGTGACAATTTGGGCGCCACACATTTGAGTTTCAATCCAGTTCAACATTTTAGGATGAAGCACATTCGATTGACTTGTATTTTATTCGTGATATTGTCCAGAAGGGCACTCTTCAAGTTCATCATGTCAATACACAAGATCAGCTTGCTGATCTCTTAACGAAACCTCTGTCTCGTCAACGGACAGAACTTCTTCGGGTCAAGATTGGAGTAACCGATGGTGACTCCATCTTGCGGGGGCGTATAAAGGATGATTCCTTGAATCATGTTGCAGATCCTATAAGCCACAAATCTGCCAACAATCAAGCATGTAACAGCTAGGAAATGAAAGGAAAATTGTCTGTGTATGTTAACTTTACCTTTTCAATTCTGTAACCGTTAGGCAGCATATCCTTAACTTAAGCTTTCCTTGTCAAGAATAGATTATGCAGGCTTTGTATATATATAGAATACTAATCTCTATATTATTTACTGTGTGAGCAATACAATATTCTTCTTGTAAGCAAAAGCCAAAACAATCTGTGCACCAGTCAATATTCATTAAGTATAACACCACATTTCCTCATCATTGCTCACATGTCACCTTAAAAGGCACTTACCAATCACCAACCTCTCAATCAATGATACAATAAGGCACCATAACCAATAGCAAACACCAATCTCTTTACTAATTATATATTAATCAACAACTCATTTTTCTCCACTCACTACGAGGTAGCTCTCCATCATTTCTCCACTCTTCACCATGTAAACTCACGTTACTGAGGTATATAAATACCTTGGGTTGCCAAGTAAGTTAACTTGAAAAACTACAAAACATAAAATACAGAACTCCATTGAGAATAGCAAAGCATATCACACAAAGCCACATTGCTCTTCCCCTACTCTTGCTCCCACTACAAATCCTTTACCAAACATAGTATTCTTTTCCTCATACATTTACTAATTTAAGCATCAGATGTTTTTTTATTATGATAAAGGATTTGTTTTTGCAGGTGTACATCAAAGTCACATGGTCAACCCATCAACTAGTGGTCAAGTCCAGTCACTTCATTAGCCTAAGTTGCGGCTATGAAAAGCCTAATCAAAGTCTACACTTTTCATGGCTTCATCACATACAAAACTGGATTCGAATTTTAGGTTCTTTAGAGCAAAGAATCTTGTATCAATTACTTATGCTAAGAGTATATTACCAACTATACTTTTTATTAGTCTTAACAAAAAAAAAAGTATCATTTAAATCAAATTTTATGAGGTTAAATTCCTTTTGATACGATTTCAAAAAATAAGTTTTATTTATAATTATCAAAACAAAAAAGCTAAAACGAAAGGAAAAAAACATCGTGGCCATAAATATATTTTATTATTCACCGTGACAATGTAATTATTGTTTTGACCTTCTAAGAAAATCAATAGCCTTGGTGTTGGGTGTATTTTTATCTTTTCACATGGCCCATTAGTCATTATTAGATTGATTAGGGTAGAATTATCTTTCCATTTTAAAAGCATAGTGGAATTACTAATTTACCCTTAAAATAGAAAAAAATTAAATTGGCATCTAGCAGCTTTTTTGTTTTTTCATTTTTTAAGCACAATAAAATGACGTAGTTACCCTTCAAATCAAAAAAATTAAAGATTGCATTGAGAGGTTGTTTTGTTTTTTCATCTTTGTTTTTTTTTTTTGTTATTATCAAGTTGGTCAAGGATAATTTAGTCTTTTATAAACATAAAATATTATTAAAATGAAAAAGTAGCTAGTGTGTAGGAGGCGCCCGCGGCCTTCTGGGCGGCGTGTAATGCCTCCCGGCGGCTAAAAAAACCCTTCTATCATGTCGTTGGAATCATTAAGACGTCTTTTTCTTAGTGAGGCTATGCATGGTTGTGGTGGTGGTGGTGGTGAGAGGGATTTTTACTGGCGGGGTTTTCTTCTTTTTTTTCTCTCTCTCCTCCCTTTTAAAATCATGTTGGTTATTCAATATTTCAGAGTCATCCTCTTAGTTATTGATATTTCAACTTCGGTTCTTATTCTTTTGATTTATTTTTTGTATTCTTGATCCTTTTATAAAAGTTTTATTTGTTTTTCATTTCATCATTCAATCCTAATTTGTGATATATTAATTTTTTCAATTTGGTCCTTATTCTTCTAATTTCTAATTCTTTTTCGTGACCTTTTTGTATAATTTTTATTTGTCTTCAATTTCATCTTCAATCCAAATTTATGATATATTATTTTTTCTAATTTGTTGGTCCTTATTTTTTTGGCTTTTTTTTTATCCTTTTGTTAAAGTGTTTTTTCTTTTTAACTTCACAATTCGATCAAAAATTTGTTGTTGTCCTCTAATTTATTTTTTATTTTAATTTTTATCCTCATTCTTTTGATTGTTATTTTCAGTTTTGGATCCTTTTTATAATTGAATTTCCCCCCCGACTCATTCATCAATATTTGATTTGTCAATATTTGATTGGTTGAGGATTAAGTTTCATGGTTTGTCCATGTATAGTGGTTTTAGTCTAATGAATTGGTTCATGGTTTGAAAGCTAACATGTGTTGACATTCTTTTTTGTTTTTTTACTTATTTTCTTTTTTGAATTAATCATTCAACATTGTTTTTTTTTTTAATGAGCTTTGTGGTTTTCTTCGATTTATTTTCTATTATGTTATCTTAATCTTATAACCTAGATCACAATTTTGATGAGTTAAGTTATTTTATCTTGAAACTTTGCACGGACATGGATGAAAATCGAGGATGAGAGAGAAAAGAAGAAGAAGAGAAAAGAAAAGACCGTCAGCACAAAACTAGGGAGAATTTGGTTGCACGCACTGCCTAGTGATGGAGGTGCCGCCATGGAGATTCAAACATTGCTGTGGATGCCGATGCTTGGCTACAATACGATGCTGCATACATCGTTCGAAAAGCACGAACACAACAAGTGATCGCCTGAATAACACGTGTCGATAACTTTTTAGAGTTAAATAATATTTTATCTCAACTAAAATACCAAATTACCTCTGGTCCAACGAAGTTATAATTAATTCATTTGATAATTGGATAAAATTTCTCACAATCATGAGAACTCGAGCAACTTTTGTTCAAAAGAAGAACAAAGAAGGAATGTTTGGGTACTTTGTTTGAAACAGTATGAAAAAGAAAACCAGAGTAGAATTGGATTGGGGCCTGGGCTCAAATCAAGATAGGTTGAGCGTTGCCCAGGTTAGACTCTAACTGGGTCCATAAGAATGTGTAATGTTTAAGAAGTCTAATCGGGCTGCAGAGACTCCTCACAGGGCTTGCTACATCGAAAAATGTCGATTCTCATGTTTAGGCCTGACTGAGAACCCGAACTTGGGGGCCTCTAAGAGCTTGGACTGTTGGACTAGACAATTTTCAAGCAGTACGTGCATGGTTATAGCCACCTGGGCTAGCTCAGGTGCTGATCAGTAGCCGTTTTGCCTGTTGGGTAGGGTTGAGACCAATGCTAGTTAAGTTAGAGCTATATGCCTAAAACAAATTGAGACCAATGCTACAGTCAAAGAGAGGGGTCGATGGACATCAATATTTAACTACGTTATGCAAGGCTTAACCCCCAAATCAATGAAAGATTGGATCAGCTTGCTTTGGTAATCAGAATCCAAAGCACCTGCTCTTGGAGGATTGGAATTGTTATAGCTCTGAGGCAGTCTTTGACACTCCGAAATCAAACACTACTTCATGCTTACCATGCATTTTCATTCTTATTATTGTTGATGTTGTAAAAAAATAATATCTATAGCACCTTCTATATCCCTATAATTCGAAAACACCTTATGATATTATATTATAATTATAATTATAATTATAATTATTATCAAATATACCAAACAACCTCAAACTATATCCCAGGGAACCTCGAAAAAGTTCACTCGATTTTGTTTTCAATATGATCACTAAAGTTTTAGGCTTTTATGTTTCAATAATTAAATTTTATTTTTATCATCTTTTAAACCTTGGATTATGAGAGATTGGAGAAAGTCTCCAAAATGAAGAGGAGAGAAAAAAATTTGTCTGGCCAAAAAAAAAAATCAATCTTAATTTTTATACGAGGTGAATATTTCAATGATGTTGATTTTTCTCTCCAAAATAATAAAAATAAAATAAATCAAGGCTTGTAAATAATTTTTTTATTCAATTTAACTTTTTAATATTTTGATGTGTCAAGATTAGAAATATAGTAATTTAGGTTTTTAGGGTATTTTATAGTCAAAATAGGCTGAAAATTGAGTTTCGAGGGTCAAAAAAAAAAAAAAAAACTCACCCATGCTTTTCTAGCTCTATAGGTGGCAGGAAAATTGTTGTATTAGATTATGCGTCATCTACTGTAATTTTTTAATTAATGAGCCGATACAAAAATATGTTGTTTTAAATTTAAAATATATTCTTATTTAAATTAATAATTACAATGCTATTTAAAAAATCATACAATTATAACATTCTTCTTAAAGGATATTAGAGCTTTTATGATTATATTTGCAATTATAATTATATATAAATCTAAAATGCAATAAATTTAAAAATAAAGTTGCACATGAATATTTAATGAAAATAAAATACTTTTCATTAATTAATTATTCTTTGATTTTTTTCATACTTCCACATAGAAATTATGAAGACATTATTTTTTTTATTTTTTTGTTTAGAAATTGCTTTTTAGAGTATGATAAGGTTTTGTTTTAAAAAATATACTAATAATAAAAATAACTATGTTTTCTTTTAAAAAAATAAATTAATAAGGAGATGAGAGTTTTGCGTCCAAAAATAAATATCTCTACTCCTTAATTTAAATAACTGAGATTTTCGTAAATAGTTATTTTAATCATCCTGGATTTTCATTAAGAAACCATGTTATTAATAAAAAGTATTTTTTTTTCATAAAAAAACATAAATAAAGAATTTGGAGTTCAACTTAAAAAATATATGTTTTCTTATCTAAAATTTAATTCTTTTATATTTTTATAAATATTTATTTTAATTATCATATAATTAAATAAAAACTACTTCTGGAAATATCATTAAAGTATATCAAGACAATAATAAATAGTTAATCATACCTAAATATAACTCCTTAACAAAGTCAGAAGCTAAGGACCATCGCCATATGAAACAAGTGATAACTCCGTCGCCGGCTGCTTGCCCTTGGTCAGGTCTTTTTGAACGCCTATTACAGACGAAGTTATCATTTTCATGGAACATTCCTCCAGTTCTTTCCTCCATTAGCACAATAGCAAAAACTATTTCTCTTCTGAAAAAGAATTTCACAATCTAGTACAGTCGAGGCAGGTACGCATGCTGTACAAGTGTGACCTATGCAGTCGCTCATGGAATACAGATTCAAGAGCAAGAAAATCTTTTATCTTCTGCATTTTGTTTTCGTGTTTTAATAATACTTTTAATAAATTTTTTTTTTTATTTTAACTTAATATTTTTTAGTATTTTCAGAGATTTAAATGTGCTGATGATAAAAATAATTTTTTTAAAAATAAAAAATATATATTATTTTAATAAATTTATAATTTAAAAACATTTTAAAAAATAATTATTAGATTACTTCCAAACAACCCATGAGTCTTCAAATGCTCCACAGCATGCATAGGAATGTTTGCCAAGTGTCCAAAGATAGAGAAACATGAATTTGGATTTTGAAAATTGCTTTTTGATATGTTAATTACAGCTTATTATTTCTAAGGGTAGAATCAAATTAATTAAGATTTCATTCAGACCATCAAATTAATTACAACAATTTTAAAATTTGAATATTTGAATTTAAAAAATAAATCAAACTCTAATTTTATATAAAAATAAGTGCTTTATATAAGAGTGCTACTTCTTCTGCTAGTTCGATTTTTTCTTCAATTTTTAATTTATTGTTTATTTGTTAGATTTTTTAACAACTTGTTTATTTTACAAGGAAAACAACTTGGGCGTGGGCTCACTCTGATGGAGTTAATGAGGAAACTTATATAAGAAAGAGGATATGAAAATATGGGGAAAGGGTGAAGAAATTTGTACAAAGTTGAGCGACAATGCCTGTTATAAGGTTTTTTTAATTCTTGTAATTATAATTGATTTTTTTTTAGGAAATATATAGCGCCATAAAAAGACACTTTTATCTATCCTCTTCATGATCCTCGGTGGTAGTTTGAGATTGGAGCAACTGATGGAGTTAATATGAATTGAGTTTGTGAAATGCCTATGGAATTAACCATAAAAATGAGGTTTGGCCGAATTGCTTCGACTCTAGACATACAACTATCTCTCCAAGACAATCAATGCTAGAATTTGAAATGAGGGTCATAGAACTAGTGAGGAGCAAGTAACCAAATTAGAAGAACAAATGAAAGGCAAATTAGAAGAAGACAACAAGAAGAATTGGGAGAAAGTGATGAAATATATGGCTCTGCATTCCTGCTCCTCATTTAGGATATTTTGGCTCCAGATTCTCCCTTTCCTTTTACCTTCATCTATGTAAAGATGTATTTATTGCAGTAAAATTATTTTTGAATGAATATTAAAATTAATAAAATCTTAATGTTCAATAAAATTGATAGTGTGTTGGTTTTATTGTGATATTTATTAATTTTTCAATTAACAACTAAATAACTAAAAAAAAAATTCATCAGTGATTTTGTTGGTGATATAAATGCAATTTCATCAAAAAGATAGAGAAAAGTTTAAAAGTTTTAGAACTTCCTAATGGAATTAGTGACATAAATTATATTGCCAATCTTGGAATTTTGTCGTCAAAGTTTAGGTTTTTCCAGCGGAATCAACAAAGAAATATTTTATCAATAATTTAATTATTGACGGAATGATCGATGGAAACTAGTTGGTGCATTTTATTTTTTTAGTGCCAATATTCCATTGTTATTTTCTTTAATATTACAAATTACTGATAGAAATATCAATGGATAGCAAATCCCTGACAAAAAAATTTCAATGATGTTTCATTGGTAAATTTATTGGCTATATAAATTGATGAAAAAATAATGTTTACATCTTGATAGAATATTCCATCGATGCGTTCCATTCTTATAGTGGGTGTTATTATGCAAACTTTACAATACAATAATAAGTGTTCCATTCTTATACAAAGACATCAAGTAAAAAGAGTTATCATTTTTCAAATTTTAAAATCGCTTAATTTTAATATTATCTCTATTAGAAAATTGACTTTCCTTTGTTTTTACGTTTAAAATTGTGTTATTTTCTATATTTTATTTATTGTGTAATTTTTTTTATACAAAAAAAACACGTTTTACTTTGCATATGCTGTATAATAAATAAAGTTGTTTTTTGTTAGTTAAGAAAATAAATGAAAAAAAAGGCCAAAAAGGTACATATGATCCCTAGAATAACATGTCCAAACTTATAATTCTGTGATTGAGTCTTGAATATTAAATGCATGGGCACTTGCAGACATTCCCATGCATGTAGTGGAGCTTTTGAAGATTTTAATGCCAAAGCTAAATGGTTTTCTTGCTCTTGAATCTGATACTGACACGATTTCTCGTCTGTTCATCCTCTGTACCTGCCGCTTTTCATTCATTGGAGAGCCCTCTCCAATTGCACTGCTATTAATGATATTGTTGTGATACAATTGTGTTTTTTTAAGAGTTTTATTTTTTTTAATTTTAAATTATTTTAATATATTTTTTTAAAAAAATTAGAAGACAACCTCAACTAACTCCCGGACAAATTGAGGAAAAAAGAAGTTACAGAGCTTTTGAAGATTTTGTTTGCGCGTTGACATAGATAGCGTATGTAGTATATGTATGTACACGTATGATTGTTCTAGTTGTGTTAGATTTTTTTAATAAAGTTTGGAAAATAATTTTTGGTACTATGCTTACGTGGAAAAAACTCGTCCTATCTGAATGTAAGGTGTGCCCTTGAGGATCTAGCTAGCCTCTAGCTCTTCCACTTGTCGCCATATAAAAGGCAGAAAAGTACTGGTTTATTTTTTTGTTTTTTGAAAAACAGAGCAGTGCGTAGAATTAAGCAAATGGAGCTATTCCAAGGAGACGCGTATGTAAATTGCATACGTATACGTAAGTGCGCCCGCTTAAGAGAATAATCAAGATTAAAGGATGATTCTGTGCAGTATGTGACACGTCACCTTTATCGGATTTGAGATGAGGAATTTAATTCAAAATTAAGGAATTAAAAGGGTATAAAGACAGGGGCTTCTGCGAGTCTCAAATTATTGAGATTTGACTAGCATTCGGACATCATTGTATATCGTCTAATTGAGTCAACATCAGTCATGGGTAGTTACAGTTCTCATCTGGTCCGCTGCTCCCATGTGGAAGCCCAACTGGGGCTATGACACAGTAGGACTGCATAAAGTCATAAACTTACAAGCACAAGCATGGCAATTGTGTCTACATTTCTAGCTTTCCAGCCTTCCAGATTGGCACTGCTGAATCCAACTGTTTCTTTCAACTCTCCTAGGCCCTTACAGACAAGAAGTTTTGCAATTGTTGGGCGTTGCAAAAAGGATATTAATTATTTGTGCAATCGGAGGCCTAGCTTGATTTGCCCACCTATGAAATGCCTTGCTCTGATGGAGGGAGGGGTGTCGTCTACTGCCCATTGGATAACAGATATTTTTGTGTCCAAAGAAACTTTCGTCTTCATAGATATCACTGCAGCTTCTTTTTTTCCCTATAGGGTTACACCATGGCAACCCCCCCCCCCTGCTGCTAGTGTCTTCTGTACAGAGTACTTTGAACTGACTTAATCTCTCCATGTTTATAGTATGACGGCGATTGCTTGGGAAAATGTTAAGGTGAATTTCCAATTAATTTAGGTGTCACCCACTATAGATAATAGAAACAAAAGAGCTAGTTGACTGCGGCATTGGATGAGGTGCTGGAAAGTGAAGCCGCAAGAAAGGGAATTTAGGGAGACTATTCTTTTAATTTTCCCGCTAGACATCATCCTGAATACTACAGTGACTGAACTCTCACATGGGAAAAGAGAGCCCCTCTAATGTGTTAAAAATCTCACCATCTATCACTCACCTTGTCACAGCAAAGATTAGAAACTAGGACGCTGGAGTTTAGCTTGCTTAACCGATTAGAAAAAGATTAATTTGTTCGCATCGAAAAATAATAGGCGGTATGCTTGGATTAGCTTAGCTTTTATATATATGTAATTTACCAAAACTAAATTCACTTCTCTAATTTGGTAAGTCCACCTTTCCATGTGGATCAGCTTCATGATAAGTGAGATTTATGAGAGGTTTGGACTCTTTTTTTTTTTTTTTTGGGTCTAACCAAGGGTATTCCAGGCCTAGTTAGCATGAGACTAATCTCTTTTTGGACCGGAAACATGAAGAGAAACCCCTCCCAATAAATATGTTTTTGGGGGATTGAACTTGTGCGCTCTAATTCTCTCTAGGATAGAGGCCGCTTTCACCATCTCGACAAATCAATTGCTGGTTTCAGGTTTGAACTTGATGACTAAAAAGAAAGCATTTCCCTAAATTGATCATTACCCCAGCCGTTACTAGTTATTACCATAAAACAATACAGCGGAATAGTTCCTTGACCAATTATTTTCCTCGTAGAATTTACCGACAAGCTCACATTTACAGCAGGGCACACACGCGCGACTCATTCCTCACTTCAGTTTCTTAATAGCAGCTGGCAAGTATCAACAAGTATACTGGATAGCTAAAGAGAAAACAGTTCAAGAAGATGAGGTTAATTGAGATGTTAACAAGGCAAAAGAGACTAGGTAGAGTTAGTGAAAGAATCGGAAGCCCTTTACTAGATCTCTGTATCTGTTGGTAACATGCAACAAAGAGGGATACATTTTCTAGACAATGGACATCACTTCGAAAATTTTGACACATCGAACATGCCACAGAGACCCAACATTGTCGATCCTCAAACATGCCATGCACCCTAAAACATAGGCTATATACTAGGGCCCACTACTCTTGGACACGTGTTATCGCCAAAGGCTTCCACCCATTTGAGTACCCCAGCTTTTTAATTCTTTCTCCAAAATCATTTCCCTCACTTTGACATTTCCTTTGTCCCAATTCCCTCGCCAAGAACTTGTTGTGATGAGCATGAAGGTTAGAAGTAGAGAACGTTATCAGAATTTCTCACCTTAAATATATTTTGATGCCTTTTTATGGCCAGGCCGCTGATCGTCTACTCTCACTCTCTACAGTTGTTCTTGTGATGATCTTTTGGTTACTAACATTTTTGTTTCTTGCAAACAGATCTTCAACTGGGTGCAGAGGAGGTTTCATCATGGCACCATCGAAGGTTTGATATTCATGATTGAGTCGCCGTCTAAATAATATATTAGAACAAAATGAATTTTTAAATGGTAGAAAAGTCCCATTGACTCGATCTTATGCTTTTTTTGTATTATAATCATCGTGTCCTTAATATATGAGTGCCTCGTTGATTTTAGTTTGCCTTCTATTTTATAATAACCCCAAACAAGCTTGAGTTACAAAACAATCATCATCAACACTTCGTTTAGGGCGACTTGTTCTGCTGAGCAAAAGCATTAAAATTAAATTATTATTTACTATTATTTCTTTTTGCCACACTTGTTAAGTGTTGTTTATATAATTGATGGATGAGGAAATTGTTTTGAACAGATGGGCTCGCTGGAAATGTGAAGAAGGCTGAATCCATTACAAAAGAGGCTGACAAGCAAGCATTGCTGAAACAAGTAGCCCTGGTGGATGTGCTTGATGGTTGGAAAGATCGAATTTTGACAATTGGCACCTTAGGTCTTGACCCTTTAATACCTTTTAACCAACAAAATGATCAGTATTTCATTTTGGAAAGTGACGAAGAAGGTCAAGAGGAGGAGGAAGACGAAGGAAAAGAAGAAGAAAGGGAAATAGAACAATACTCAGTTGATGATGATTATTATTATGATGACAATGTTGAAGATGAAGAAGTGAACCCTTTGATATATGCAACATTTGACCACAGTTTTGAGGAAATTGGATCAGATTCTCTGCATTATGATGTCATAACCAACTCTACTACTATCGCTGAGCATGAACAAAGAAAAAACAAAGGAGAAAGAATAACACTGGCAGAACTGTTCTTGGAAGATTCTGACATGAAAAGGAAGCCTGATTCTGTTGAAGTTGAGACTGAACCAGGGAATAAAAAGCCGGTTGCTCGTGCCAAGAGTAGCCTCTCTTTTGCCAAGAAGCTCATACGTCCTCACGTTGTAGAGGATTCACGTCCAATCAAGAAATTCAACCAAGTAAGTATGGATACTCATCTCATGGAGGGACACACTTTTCTTCAAGGTATATTTAAGTAAGAATTAATTAATTTTGTGATTTTCAGTTGATGAGGAGAATGTTGAAGAGAAAAATTCACCCAGAATTTGATTGGAAGGGAAATAAAACAGACAATCAAATTAAGTCTGGCATTATGGATGTTCATATTAGCAAGGGAGATAAATAAATCCGATTCTGTTTCTCTGCTTCAAGCCCCATCAGGTACTTGTTCTCTGCCTATTCTTTCCCAGCAAAAAAGAAAAAAGAAAAAGAGGATTGAAGTAACAACGAACTATTTGGTTTTCTCATATCTCTAATATCAGCTATTGTGTGATTGTTAATGTCTATAGAAGGCCAAAATCATGAGTGCTCTTTCATCTGACAGAATAATGTCAAATAATTTTATCAATTAAGTAATTAATCCATGCTCGCTTAATCGTCACATTCATGTCTATTTAAACTATAAAGACAAAATAATTAAGGCATGTATGCATTACGTGACATGCATCCAATGAATCTGTGCACAGATGATCATGTTAACTTCAAGACACGACTTACAAAAATTAATCTGTCAAGTTGTATATAAATCATTTTAGCACAATAGATAATTACAATATGCTTAAACTCCCAATCATTGGCTACATTGTTTTTTACAGCATGACCACCAGATTATCTAATTCTGTTAGATAGGGGACCTAATCTCCATATTCAGAGTGGCCCAGATTCTGTATCTTTTTGTGTAATTTGATACCATTTAGCAATAAAAAAATCAATGCCACATAAATCACAGGCTGATCTACTATATACTGCCTTATCTATGCTGTGTTCTTGGCATATTATATGCTAAACGTACCGTAGTATCAGAGCTTCAATTAACACGACAGCGACGATGCATCTTCTAAATTTTCTTGGTCTTCTAAATTTGCACGTGCTGAATAACCTGTTCTACTAGGACTTACCTTAGTGGAATGCAAGGTCAGGTCAAGGTGGGTGGACGGGAGAGAGATGAGGCTGGCCTCCCTGTCATTTTCCGTGGATTTCATGTGGGTAGCGATCATCACTAGGGTAATGGGGTTCCTCCTAAGAAAACTCTCTAAACATAAATCCAATGAGGAAGCCGTCAAATAAAAACGTTCCAATTAGCTTTGTTGTGAGTGGCATTGATCAAACAATTCTCCTTCTCAAATTGAGTCCACCTCTGGCCCAGTGTAATATCTTGACTGGGCTAGCGACGCTTGCCAATAGACAGGTAGGGCATACACACCGGCAACATTTCCATCATGTATTACGTAAACAATCCACCATTACATTATTACGATTTGTAGCATTGCAATTGCTAGTGTCTTAACTATTTGCAACGTGACATGCTAACATTTCACTTACCGTTACTTGTGTTGCAGGTCCTACCATATGAGCTCTCAGTGACGATCTAATTTGCGAGAAATGGATTTGGTTTTTTTTCGTTTTTTCTTTTTTCAATGGTTGGGTATGCATGTGTGTTTTCCAAGTTTTCTTTTACTTTTTCGGATTTCCTGAACGTTGGATGTTTGGTTTTCAACACATTAACAGGCTTTGATTTGTTAACGGATCTTGACGTTGTGATGCATGTCTTGGATTGGCAACTTGTGTGTGACAGTAAGCATATATTTGGATGATGGAGAGGAACATTACTTGGGACAAACACATGTCTCCAAAGTTTTTATCCTTTTCCAAATCAACAAGCCATTTTGTTAGTTTGTGTTTAAACCATGGCTGAAGTGCTCAGCACTTGTTCTTTTCGCATCCTTTGTCTCATCGCTTCATTTCAGCTTCCTGCTGTCCCTGCTTTAGTGTTCCAAAGTAATTCTCAATTAGCATGAGAGCAGATTCCTTTACATCAAGGAACTTCCAAATTGGAGAGCTTACTCTTATATCTTTCATTTTCGTTTATTTTACAAAGAATTGATTGAACATTTACTTCTCAACTCTTGAAATAGGAGATAACTAATTGTATGCCCCGTAGGACGACGGATGTGATATAATATTTTGTTTTTTAATTATTTATATATAATCAATATTTTGATGATTTATCATAATCTTGTTTGTGTATTGTCATAATTATAATAACTATCTTTTTTTATATAGATTTTATTGTGTTTGAATATAAATAGTAATATATCTCGTATCTGTGAAAAATATTTAACTCAAATTTTGTATAATTTATAGCATTTTTTCAACTTGATATCAATTTTTGGTTTTTTAATGATTTAAATAAGATTTAGAATTTTTCTATTCTAAAAATAAAATCAAAAGATAATAAAAGTTTCAAATATATATTTTATTTCTCAATCCTTATTAAATTTAAATATTTAATCATTCTTGATCTACTATTGTATTGCCTGATTACATAATTTTATTAAAAAAAAGAGAGCGAATACGTCATTCAACTCCGATATTATTATAAACTGTGCAAAAAGATGGTTTTTTTTCTTGATTTTATATATCTTATTTAAAGATAATTTTAATGTGCATTATTATTATACATATACTGAAAGAAAATGATGTTTTCTTGTAGAAATGATATAATTATAGATTTTGCAAATGGTTTTACTGTAGCAGGGAAAAATTAAAATTTTTAGATTTTTGTTCCGTTTGTTTGCTGGAAAGTAGGTTTTTTTTTAAAGTAAATTCGAGAAAGTGAATTATTTTTCGATGGGTAGTGTAATGGAAAATAAATTGAAAAAGACTTTTTAATATTTAGTTATGTCATGAAAAATAAGCTAAAAAATAACTTATTAATGTTTTATTTTTCTCAAGTTTATTAAAATAATGAGGAACAAATCTTACAAATTAAAAAGTTGAATGAGAATGAAATTGAAAAAAAAAATATAATTTCATAAATTATCTCAAATAAAATAAATAATAATCAAAATAATAGAGATCAAATCTAAAAAATAAAAAAAATTGAAAGATGAAGAAATTAAAATAATAATAATTAACATTTCATAAATTCTTTCAAATAAAATAAGTAACAATCAATAGAATGAGGACCAAATTTGATAGATAAAAAATTTCAATTAAAAAATGATAAGGAAAAAAGAAAATAACAATTATAAAAATGAGGACCAAAGTTAATATAAAAATTATAAATTCTAAGGGATGAAATTGAAAAACAAATATTCAATATATATATATATATATATATATATATATATATATATTAATCAAAAGTTTGAGGACCAAATTTGATATAATCGGCAAATAATATGACATTTTTAATTTTTTCACAACTTCCGGAAAGTGTTTTCCGCCCAAAATAAAAGGAAAACACTTTCCTGAAAACCAAGCCAAATTTTTCTTTGACTAGAAAGTGTTTTCTGCTGACCAACTTTTCTAATGGCAAACAAATATAGAAAAGTTTGGAAAGTGATTTCCCGGAAATCACTTTTCAAGAAATAAACACAGCCTTTGTTTTTTAGAAAACAAGTTCTTATTTTTTTCTCTGTATACTTGGAATTCTTATTATTTTACACTTGACCCATTTATCTTCTTATCTTCATTTTCTTGTAATATTTTATTAGTTTTTTCTTTTTTTTCCTTTACATTGTTTTTTTGGAAAAATATTATGTTTTATTTTTTACACTTTAAATACTTATCACTCTACAATTTATTTATTTATATCATTTTTTTTTCTTATATTTATTTGTTTGTATTTGTTTTAATTTTTTTACACTTTTTTTAAAATTATTATACAAAGACTACGAAAATAGTTTTTCACTGTAGCAATTACAACATTGTTCCATTCTTTTACTATGTTAAAAATTAGTTTGAAATCTTATATATTTTTATTAATGCATATGATCTTTAGTATATTATATTATATGTAAGTATCAACCTTTTGATTCACGGTTATATTTTTTACTCGATATAAAAAAATATGTTAATAACACATATATATTAGTTCTTTTGCATTTTAAAAAAATTATTTTATTTTTTTACCAAAAACATTATCCGACCTATGGTGAAGCGTAGGTCAAATAACTAGTTTTAAACTAAAATTTATTATATGAGTTTTAAATTGGTTTAATTAAAAATAATTTCCAATAAACCTATGCTAAGCAATTGAAATTCAAATTAATTGTTTAAAAAAATTTCTCATGTTTCTCCTTTTCAACTCTATAAAATAAACTATACTATCATTGCTCAGTCCAATTATGTGTCCATTTTCTAACCATTCCTAGTAAGATGATTTAAAAACTTAAAAAAAAATCTTAATCTCTCACATAAGAAGTCATGGGCCATTAAAATACATCGGGCAAGGAAGAAATTTGATCTTGAAACCCATTATGAAATCAATGGCTCATACCCAAGAAAGTACGAAGTCAATTTGGATTTGAATTTCTTAGGGCCAAATCCACATGTCAAACTATATAAATAAAATACAAATTTAAAAACTCTTAACATAAAATTCAAGATAATAAAGATATGAACCTTAAGCCCACATCCACATACTACACCGTGCATTTAAAAATAATATCAAGCCTAGGATCCATTCTGTTTTTTTCTCTAAGAAATTTGTAAAAAAAAAACATAAAAACAAAAGTTGTTGGCAGAACAAAACAAAATAATAAAAATAATTAGAAAAATACCAAGTAAAAATAATGTTGACCATAATCATAATAAAATGAAACAACACGTAGGATTGCAAGATGGATATGTAGCAAGCAACACATAGACTCATATTATATGGAGGTTGAATTTGTATTTCTACACATGTAAAAAATTCATCATTGGCCAAATAGGTTTATCAAGGGTTTTTCCCACAAAAATAAAGTAATGTTACATATGGATGAGACAAACATGTTAGTCCATTTAAATATATGAATTTTGGTCTTGTTTTTTTGGACTAATTTCAATAAGATATAATGGAATATTAAATACCAATACTTTATGATTTTTTATATTTAAGTATCTACTTTGGTTTTTTGTTTTTATTATCAAGATACTGACATGATAACATGACAATTGCAAGGCCAGACCAATATTATTTTAGTATTTTCTACTCTCTCTTTTTTTTATGAAAATAGGTGTCAATTTTGAACCCTTTTTTTTTGCCCTTCGGTCATTAATGTTTTTTTCATTTGGGTCCTTTAATATTATGTTGTTTGTGATTTGAAGTAGATAATTTACGCGATGCATGTCACCCACTCTTGTTACAATTGATGACTTTGCTTGGTATCTTTATATTTGTCTCGTCAAAATCTTTTTTATTATACTGATGATGTAATAATCGAAGTTTCGATGTACTTCTAGAGTCTCTTTCTTTACTCTTTTTTCTCTCTTTAATCTCTTCTTATTGTAATTGTTCACTTGCCTTTAGATGACGTATGTTGCTTATGGACTTGATTATGCTCCTTAGCTTACCAATCACTCATCTTGCTTTCATATAATGACATGGAATTTTATAACTTCTTGTCACCATTAATGTTAATGATGGGTCTTGCTTTGTTATTTTGAAATTTCCCTGAAAATATATATTTAGATCTTAGAGTTTGTACAAAATCTAAAATGAAAATTGCATATAAAACACAAAATTCCACCTTTACATGTATATTAACCTTTGATTATGTTCCTCCCTTTCTCCATACCAAATTGAACAACCAACTCATTCCACCTAAAATCCACAAACAACCTCCCTTATAAGATCTCACCAAACTGACCACCACATAACCCTTCTCTACTCTACAAAGATCGAAACAACTTCAAATGAAAGTTGTTAGGGTTAACAATAACCCATGGAAATCATTTGAGAAAAGAGTAGTCATTGACAAGAAAATATGTGCAATTAGGTGGTTTATTATTTCAACAAGTTTTCATATATTATATATGAAGGTAACTAGGGACAAATCCAGGATTTAAAAACCGAATGGGCTATTGTTATACTAAAATAAAAAAGTACACAAGATAAGAGGATGCAATAAGTTTTACCATTATAATACATATTACACTCATAATGAAAATACAATAAAATACTATCTAAGTTGTGCCTTATATTTTTTTATCGAATAAAATTCTTCAATTATTGATTTGCTATCTATACTAATTGCAAAGTCTCTTTCTATATAGATGATCATATAATCAACAACAAACTCATCCCCTATCGTGTTTCAAAGTTGATTTTTAATGAACTTCACAAATGAAAAGGCTTGTTCCGTCATTAATGTAGAAATAGGAAGAGTTAGTACCAATCAAATCAGTCTATTGATCAAGTTGAAATCATTTTCCAAGCCTATGTCAACTAATAGATGATACAATATAACAAGAGAATCAATATTCTGAAAATTTGGATGATTCATTAACAACTTATAATACTATATTCTTAAACTATGTAAATCCATTGAAGTGAAGTTTTCAAGATAGAATTTCTCAGCAAGCTTACATATATCATCAGCTTTAAATGATGTGAAGGCATGAAAAAGATCCAATGTTGAGCTAAGATAAAACAACTCCACTGTGTTTTCTGGAATCTATGATTTAACTTCATCAATTGAAAATCTATTACAGTATTAGGTCATGTTAATTTTTGCGTTTCAAAAGCATTTTTTTTTTAAAAATTGAAATTGTTTTATTTTTTTTCTTTGCTTCAAATTAATATTTTTTTGGTGTTTTTAGATCATTTTGATGCACTGATGTCAAAAATGATTTTTATAAAATAAAAAACATTATCTTGATACATTTCTGAGTGAAAAGCACTTTAAAAAGTAACCGCAACCACACTCCCAAACATTAATGATGCTCAACTATAATAGAATCTCTTTGTTAATAAGAACGACCTGTACCGACCTTATAAGGAGCAATTATATCAGGAATCTCAATATCATGTTGTTCACAAAAAGATACCAAACTTTCAAATAAATCATCCCAATTTTTATCCCTCAAACTTTGAAGTTGAAATTTTGCATGTGTAAAGCACTTACAATATCTTGATCTTTTCTCTGGAGCGTTTGGCAGAGAAAATCAGTAACTCCCATAACTTTGTTCATAAAAAATAAAACAAAGACAAAGTCAAAAGATGTCATGGCAAGATAATATTTGAAAGCATCAGCTTGAGATTGAGAGTTTGGACAATTTTCATCAATCTCTGAAAGCAATGTTCTTGTTGTTCCAAATAACTCAATTAAACTACTTATTAAAATGAGAACCCTAACGAGTTGTTCCAGGTCGATGCAAAGTAGAAGCTTGATTTGCCCTTGTATTTGTCTTAAGTTTTCTGGTTATTTTCAACTCCTGAACTTTATAATTTCAAGTCAATTTAAACTCAAAATAAGGTTTGGCAAAAGCAAAAATGAAATTCACAATATCATTCAACATTAAAAAAAAATAGTCAAACATACTTTACTTCTTTAGCTGTAGCAACTAAAGCTAATGGTAAGTGATGAGCAAAACAATGCACATAATATGCATATGGACACTCTTGCAGAAACAATATTTGTAACTCATTCCATGCACCACACATATTGCTAACACTATCATATCCTTGACCATGTAAATTTTCAATTAGAAGCTTGTGTTGACTAAGAAGATTAAAGATCCTATTTTTAAAGTTAAAGCATCCGTGTCAGGAACACTCACAATATCAAAAAAAACTTTCTCTAATAAATCCAAAGCAATCAACATATCTTAGAATGACGGTCATATGCTTTTTATTAGCTACATCATTGTTTCATCAACAATAATACAAAATTTGTTATTTCCAACTTCTTCATGAATCAATTTCCTCACCTTGTTAGCAAATATATGCAATGTCTCCTTTTGTATCGATAATGCAATATACTTGGCATTTCCAAGAGCGTTATGAAGGACAACATTGGCAATTTCAATGGTACATCTTCCAAAAACTTGTATAAGCTCAATGAAGTCCCCTTAATTGGATGAATTATAGAACTCATCATTACCTCTAAAAACCAATCCTTGACTTGCTAACAATCTAACACCTTTTATTGCAGTGTTTAGCTGCAATTAATTTTGAGTTATTTGTTAAGAAAATTATGTATTCATAACTGTATAAATTTGCTGAGATGGGTTTTTTAAGCTATATCATTCTATCATAGCACGTTGATGAGTTGAAGATACATAATGACCAAGAAAGACACGTTGTTGTCCACCAACCCTCTTTCAACTTCTGAAATCATCAACAATGAAAGTCTTTTACTGTTCTTTATTAGAAATGAAGTAAGGAAAACAAAATGTCATATCTTTGGCAATAGAATACTTAAGCTAAGAATGATGCTTAAACCACTTATATTGAAACCTTCGAGATTGTGCCCCATCTGTGTGACTAAGAAATACACTTAGTTGGGGCTGATATGGCCTAAGATTAATGTGTGCTCTTCGAATGTTGTCGGCGTCATTAATTGAAAATTCATATATTTATCGATGTAATCCCGAATCACATTCAAGAGTTGTAGTGTCAAATTCTTGGCCATGATCCTCTTTTGGAGACTGGAAAAATCCATAAGACACCATATTTTCACAACTAGAAGGTTCATAATTTGTTGTCCTCGACCCACTTGATGATCCATCACTTACTTTCATAAAAAATAAATTGATACATTTGTACTTCTTTGGGTTTTGATCACTACCTAATACGATATAGATCTTAAATATAATGAAAGTTATACCTAAATTACAATACAATTATTAATATAATAAAAATTAAAAATATTACAACAATTTTAATTTTCAATAATAAATCATCAATTACTCTAAAATATTTATAAAAAACGACCCTAAAAACTGTTATTTACATCAAGGGCCAAACTATAATTTTCTAGAATTTAGGGGCAAAATCATATTTCTAAAAAATTTAGGGACCAAACTGTATTTTTACCATTTTCAACCTTAAGAGAGAGTCTCCCTAATTCTATAATTTCCAGAGTTCCAACATGAATATTTCTATATAATTCTTATATATTTATCTATTCTATTTCTAATACTAAAATTCTTCAAATTCCTCTGCATTCAATATATCAATTAAAGCAAAATACATATCAATTCATCAAAACTCATTTCAGTTTATACTCATGAGCATACAATAATACTCATAAATAAATAAATTCAACTAACCCTCAAATTATTATAAACCCTAATATTTTTAATAATCATAGTAAATGAAAGAAACCATAACTAGGTTATAAAACACTTAGAAAAGAGATAAAGAAAACGTACTCAAAAGGAAATAACTTACTCAAAAGGAAATAACTTAAATGATCACTTGTGAGTTAAGTTTTGAACAAAATTTGCAGCAAGGAGAAGGACAGCAGCTCACGATTTTGGAGAGGTAATTTACTGGAAAGAAGAATGTT
The DNA here is from genome assembly GCA_019202695.1 of Populus x sibirica. Taxonomy (NCBI): domain Eukaryota; kingdom Viridiplantae; phylum Streptophyta; class Magnoliopsida; order Malpighiales; family Salicaceae; genus Populus; species Populus x sibirica. The sequence goes on along the minus strand of JAGMVL010000052.1, from coordinate 403,126 downwards.
TCAAGTGTATAGTGTGGTGGTTTTACACACACACACAGATACACACACAGGGCTGGGCAAAAGGAATTAGGCACCATGGGCTTGGATTAAAGGTCAACAAAAACATGCATAAATATATGGGCTGCTAGCTAATATATATATTATTTTTAAATATGCTAGCCCGGGCAGCCCTCTATTAGACTGGTCTTTTTATCCTGCAGGTATTGCCGGTTCACATTCCATAAAAGTCACCGAGAAATATGAACATGTTTTGAAAGAAGGAAAGGCGATTGCTGCGAAGAACCTGTAGATAAAGCTCTTCACCAACAACTCTAAAGAGAATTGGTATGGGTGAAAATCTACCAAGTGGGTTCACGTGGTTTTTTAGCACCCTACTGCATTTGATTCTCTGGCAATGGAAACAGAGAAGAAAGAAAGAAGAGATTATGAAAGACCTTATCAAATAAAGGGAAAGACTATTATGCAAAAGTCGGCAAGGCCTGGAAGCGTGACTATCTCCTTTGTAGCCCTCTAGGAACTGGCAAGTCCACCATGATTTCTGCCATGGCTAATTCTTTGGATTATAATGTTCATGATTTTGAGTTGACCACAGTTAAGTACAGCAATGAGCTTAAAAAGGTATTGATCGAAACCACAGGAAAGTCGACCATTGTGGTGGAGGACATTGATTTCTCACTTGATCTTACATGACAGAGCAAGAGAATGAAGTCGAAAGATGACAATGATGACGACAAAGCAGCAGAGAAGGAACCATTCTCTAAATTGGGCTTGGCTTCAGGCCCATGCCTGATTTTTGGTTTTTCCTACCTTTTCCATTTTTTCTTTACATCTACTTTTCTTTCCCTTGCTTTATATATATATATATATATATATATATTCTTCATCACCAAATAAAATAAAAGATATTTATTTTATATATATATATATATATATTCTTCATCACCAAATAAAATAAAAGATATTTATTTTATATATATATATATATATATATCATTATTAAATATAATTATGTTTTGTTAATCTTTTGTTCTGTTTTGTTTTTTATATCTCAATTATTTCTGTCTTTTGTATTTTAAAACATAACCAAACTCTACATTAATTTAAAAAAAACTTTGATATTTAGTTTCTATATTTTGACATTTATTTGTGAATAAATTGGCTATTAATCTATTTACTTCAATCATGATTTATTAGATATTGTACCTTTTTTTATTTAAATTCTCATTTCTTAAAACACCCTTGTTAGAACTTAGAACAAATCAAATTATTTAATATCACTTCTAAGTATCGCTACCTATCCAAATTTTTTTCTCATGTTTGTCTTTGCATCAAATGCTTCTATAAAACATTTAAAACTTGAAAACACTAAGAAATTTTTTTTTGTCTAAAAAATTCCATTATTTTCTCCTACAATGCCCGAAAATTCAACAACTTTACGTGTTAATTGTAAATTTAGTTACAAGAAAAATAATGTTTCGGTCACATTAATCTTAATTTTAGCATTTGTTTTTAATTTCAATTTATTTTGTTGGAAATTGATTTTTAAAAATAAAAACCATTTGATTGGTGACCAGTTTTATGGTATTTATTGGAGAGAGAAAGAAGAACAATTTTTAGTGTGAATTAATTGGTGCAAGGTGAGAAATATATAAGAAAGAGCATGAATTACCATTCATTCTACAATATATCAAAATTGAATAGGGAACTTAAATGCGGATAAAAAATATGTCAACATATTAAGAGTATTTGTTATGCTCTATCTAGATATCATAATAACATGATTTCTTTTTATACACATAATCATAAATAAGAAATAGTGACTTCAATTTAAGAAATACATTTTTTTTCATTTAATTAGAATTTGAATCTTTTAAGTTCTTACAAATATTTAAACCTAAAACATGGGCTTAAAATCTAGTTTAATAAGTAATGGAATAAGCACGGTCAGATTTAAGTGACATCCTATTTCTATTTTTTTAATATATTCTGTATTATAAAATTAATATGATCAAAAAAAAGAAAAAAAATGCTTACGAGGCCCAAATACTGTAGCCCAAAACACAAGTGCTTGTTAACATGGTCTAAACGAAATTTATGACCCCAAAACTCGTGCTAGTGCTTGCACCAACAACTCACAGTTTATATTTTAAAAATTATTTTTTATAATTTTGAATAGTTTTATTGTGTTGTTATTAAAAATAAATTTAAAAAAATAAAAAAAAATTATTTTAATATATTTTCAAAAAAAACTTTTAAAAACAATAACTACCATAATCTCAAAAAATATAACCTTATTCATCATTGTTAGTTCAGCTGATAAATATCATTTACTTTGGCCCGCATGGCCTCACGGTCGTCCATGAAAGGCACCTCCTCGCGTCTTCTATGGGTGTGTTTGGAATTATAGTAGTGGTAACGGTTCAAAGTGTTTTTCGCTTAGAAATACATAAAAATAATTTTTTTTATTTTAAAAAATTATTTTTGACATAAATACATTAAAACGATTTAAAAATATAAAAAAAATTATTTTAAATAAAAAAATTCAAAATTTAAAGTACACCGTGTTTCCAAGCATGCCAATATGTTTGAAACTTCTGACTTCAAACCCTAAAAATAGATCTGCAAGTGTATGCCTAACTAATTACAGTTTTAGTAAAACTCAAATCTTATTCATAGCGTGGTATAAGCATTATTGGTATCCATACTTCTGGGCTCAATTATCGGTAAGAGGCCCACTTCTATACTGGGATTTCTTTCCTTTATTTGTTTTTTACTGGACAGCAACATCGCCTCTTTTTCTCGAGCTAGACTGTTTAACTGGCCAGATCATGCACATGCCTATGTTTCAGAATGTGCCGGTGCCTGAACCTGTTATCCTGCACGGACGACAGTCAATTAACCACTTGGCCTAGCGGAGAGCCTGCGGCAGAACTAGAATTCATGACCTGGAGCGGGAAATCAACGCAGGAGGTAAGAAAAAGGAATAGAACTGAAAACACAATTTTAAAGGGCAACCATGTTGTCCAAATATTGGGGTTCAAAATATATATCACACAACAAACCTTATTTTCTCTGTTTGTTATTATAGAAATGTCTTAGTGTGGGTAGACTGTTCAATCACTGAATTCTATTTTATTTCATTTTTTCATGTGATGTTGGTGATATTTTATGTGTTGATATTTTGTTTTCTTTCCATGTTATTGAAAACGTAAGACGTGTCCAAAATTAATGAGATAATTGGCTCTCAAATAGTTTAATAACTATTAATGCTAAAAAACCCTATCATTCAATTTGAAGAAGTTTTATTTTTAGTAATTGCATTTAATTAGTACGTATATATAATTGCCAAATCATGTTAAATTTTATTAACACCATTATTGTTTTTTTTCTTGTATATTGTTGCACCTTCCAAAGGAGATCATTGATATAAATTTATTGTTAATGTGAGTTATCTTTTTTAATCTATATTATGTATTAAAGTTTTGGCTCAAAAGAATTAATGCATGGGCATTTTATTAATCATTGAAGTATCTATTATTGTTTTCTTCATTCGCAAGCTTTGTCTATTCTAATATTTAATGGAATTAATTCCTCCAATTAGTGTGAACAAGTCTAATTTCATCAAAGTGTTTTGGATCTTGATTTAACACTTCAAATTGAGAAATTTGCTACTATTATTGACCTTAGTAGTATTAAAGAAAAGTCTTTCTATGAAACTTGGAAAAGATCAAATAAACTGAGCTTAATGTTTATGTGAATGAGTTTAGCTAATAACATCAAATTTACTCTTTCCTAAATTACTGATAAGTTACTTGTTGGGACTTTAACAGGTATTTTGATCACTATAAAGTTTGATGTTTCTTATACCATGCATGAGCATGTTATTGAATGACAAATATAACAACAAGAATTAAATTATTGGGAATGAATGTGGATTATAATTTCCTTGTAAAGTTTATTATCAATTCATTACCGCCTAAGTGTAGTCTTTTTTAAGTGAATGATAATACTATAAAGAATAAATAAAATGTGCAGGACCTACACAATATGCTTGTTTAAAAGATAACGAGACTTAAGAATTGAGGAAGAATTGAGGAAATCATTACATTCATATTGTAAGTAATCAAGGAGTATAAAAAGGGTAACCATAAACCACTTAAGATAAATGAATCTTCTATCCAAGTTTCCAAGTAAGAGCATAAGAATAATGAGTGTTATTTATATGGAAAACTTGGATGCTTTCAAAAAGATTGCCTAAAACATAAGGCATGGTTCAAAAGAAAGGTAAGCCTAGTGATTTTATATATTTTGAATGAAATTTAGATGTTCCTCGTAATAATCGATGGGTCGATTCATGTTATATCTTCTTGAAATCATACACATTATATGTGAACCTTATGATGTTACTTCTTTTATTAAAAAAATATATTTTATCACCTTATAGATGATTATTCATGTTATGATTATGTATATTTAATGTATAAAAAATCTCAAGAAGTAAATGTACGAGGTGAAAGACAAATAGATAGAAAGTTGAAAGTTGTCAAGTAAGATAGAAGTGATGAATATTATGAAAGATATAATGAAGTTAAATAATGCCAAAGTCCATTTGCTAAATTCCTTGAGAAATGTAGCATATGTGCTCAATACACAATACTAGGTACACTATAATGAAATGGTGCAATACAAAGACAAAACTGCACTTTATTAGATATGGTTTCATTTATTATTACCAATATTATTGTGGATGTACACATTTAAAATTACTATGTATTTGTTAAACAAAGTTCCTAGTAAAGCATTTCTAAAAACCAACTTATGAATTATAGAAAATCTAGTTTAAGGCACCTGTATATTTAGAGTTGCTCAATAGAAGTAAGAATTTATAATTCATATAAAACGACATTAGATTCAAGAACAACCAATGATTTCTTCGTTGGTTATCTAAAATATCTAAAGGGTACAGACTTTATTAACCCAACCATAGCATAATAATTATTGAAACTAGAAATGTTAGGTTCATTGTAAATGATGAAGTTAGTGGGAGTGAAACACCGCACAATGTAAAAATTCAAAAAGTTAGGGTACAAGTTTCTTTACCATTTACATATTTTAAAGTTGTTTTTCTCATATTGTTGAACAATTTAAAAACTCTCTTCTTTTCTAAAAATAACAAGTATTGAAAGGGTGAAAATAATATAGAATTGAAATAATTTATCATTAAAGAGGAAGTTTAAAAAGCATAGAGTGCCAATTAAATACATTAACATCAATCTTATGATTGTTGATCCATTAATGAAAGATTCATTACCCAAAACATTTATCGATTATGATAAAGAATGGATGATATTAAATAACATTATTGATATTATGGCATGACATTATAATGATTATGTATTTGACACTCTAAGCTTATTTATAAAGATATTTATGATATTTCATGTTTTCTATTTGGTATACATGATTAAATTAAAATGATGACAACATGAATTGTCTTTGATAAAGATATTATTGTTGAATCAATTATGTACTTCATATTTAAAAATCATGTTAAGTAAAGACTAATATTGTAGTATATGGAATGGAATATGTTGAATAAATGATATACAACCATCATGACTCTTATTAGTTCTTACTTAATTATGATATATGATGTGACTAATGTATGTAAGGTTTTAGCATTGATCTATGCACATTATGTTAGTATATTTATTAAACCATGAAAAAAAATAATGTCATGTAAGCAAGATAATAATTTTTTTTTCAATAATATCATTTTCGTTTTCTCATTATATCAAAGAGGAAATTTATATAAATTTTGTAAAAGTTTTTTTTTTGTAATTTACTTATTTTCTTTGAAATTAAATAGTGATGTGATCCAAATTACATCAAATGATCCATTATAAGTTCTATATGAGCCAATTACAATATCAAGAGTAAAAAAGCTCAAAGATTTATTCAAAGATTTTATTTAGAGTATTTGGGTCAAAGTGAATTTCAAGAGGCTATATCTTCAACAAGTATTGATCAGACCTTAGTCAATTTAATTTATGTACAAGAAAGTCTTGATCCATCTATTTCGTAAGCTTAATTAATTTTGGCAACTATAGACTCATTTGTTTCCATGTGTTGTTTTATGGATTACAAATTATGAGAGAATTCCTTATTATTTGTGGAAACATAGGTGGCTAAGAAAAAATTATTCCTTGTTTGTTTTGGATTTCAAGGGGTGGCACCATAACCATTCGGTCAAGGGTCCTTTTCAAGCAATGATTTCATTCAATTATTATTATTTTTTATCCAGAATGTGCAACAACTTAACATTATTCTTTAGAATTATTGTTTTTAATCTTATTTATGTTTTGAGCCTTGTTTGAGATACTTTTGGCCGTATTTTAATTTGGATTGATATTAGCTCATTAGGTCAGCTAGGGTTTACTTAATTTCAAGTATAAATATTATTTTATAAGACATTATTTTTTAAAGTTGGATTGTACTTTGATTGTCACACCTTATTGTGTGATTGTGCGAGAATTTTTATATTTTGGTTCTTCATTAAACTACTCTGACTTATCAAAGAATTAACCAAGCTTTATGGCGTCTTCCATACCTCTTGTCCATGTCTTTTCATAGGTGTTGGGTGAGAGTTCAATTTTTAGAGTTATGATACCTTAGTACAAGTTATTATTGTGTTAAACTCAATAACAAGCATGAATTTAGCTTTTTTAGAATGATCGATTTAATTGTGAGTTTCTAGATATTTATATCAACAGGGTTCGCATCAAGTAAGTCATGAATTATAAGTTAGCATAGATCAAGTCAATGTGGAATTCACCCCTAAAAATTAGCTTTATAAATCTAGTTGTAGGTCCTTGCTCTTTAGTTTATACTTGTCCCCATCACTTGCCCTTTATTGAATATAACTACAACCTCACATTTATACTTGCATGGTTAAATCTACTCATCCATTTCTCTCTACTCTTTTATTCACTTCTTGGACACTTTTACTTTTAAAACGTGTCCCTTGAGATCTTATAAATAAAAAATAAAAATAAAAACCCAAAATTAAGATATTATAACATTTTCTTAAGCCTTCAAAAAATAAAAACAAAACAAAATACTAATTTGATCTAGTGAAATAAACCTTAACTTGAAAGTCATAATTAGAATCTCACAAGTTTGGTAATGGGGAAAGGTTAGAAAAACGAGTACTTTTTTTAATTTTTTTATCATTTGACTTAAAATTGAAATAAAATAAAATAAACTAGCAAGGGGATAAATTAAAACACACAAGGTGAAAAGAAAAAAAAATCCTTCAAGGAAATTGGTACACTTATTAAGCAACTAATAAATTATACTTCCTTTTTAGGATTTGATAATACCAGAGGTGATGAGTCCAAGCAAGACACTTCTTAAAAAAACCCTTCGAGGAAATTGGTATGCTTATTAAGCCACTAATAAATTATACTTTCTTTTTAGGATTTGTTAGTATCAGAGGTGATGGGTCCAAATAAGACACTTCTTGTATATTTCACAAATATCTAGCTAAATATCTGGTCAAGGATAGGGTTTTGGAGTCCCTCAATGTTGAACATGTTCTTTTGATTCAGTCTTTTCAATCTGGTTTACCCATCAACCTTTTGTATGATTGTTACTTAGTATTTAATGTTAAAGTAACCCTCAAGTCGTGTGACCTCTCGAACAATGTGCCCCTTAAATAATTTTACCCCTCACCATTAGAAATTTTTATCTTGCATGATTACCCTTGTAATTGACTATACAATATGCTACATGGCATGATTACCCTTGTAATTGACTATACAATATGCTACATGGCATGATATTGGGACCTCCAAAAATTAAAGAGAAAATTGGAAAAAAATAGTCGTCACCCAGTCATTAAAGAAAATTAGGAGCCATAAAGCAAACACTAGTTCCATAAAGCAAACACTAGTTTCAGAAATTCAAGTAAGGAGTTAATTAATGCCTAAGAGAAGATTGACGCACCCTCACCGCATTCTTTCAAACAAAATGTTATCTTTGCTATGTGTTTTCTCATAAATTTATTTTTAGCATGCCATTGCATATTCAAGTTATTTTATGAGCTTCATCTTGTAATATATTTTAATATAAAGATAGGAGAAGATGTATTATATATGCATGGAAAGCTTAAAGTAGATAAATGTCAACCATTAATTAAGCATTTTAACGATGCAAATAATAAGGCAAAAGTGCTACTCACATCAACTAGGGCTTGTGTTAAATGGATAAATCTTGTCAACACATTTGGCTCACTGATTGTATTGTTAAAATGTTTAATCAATGTTTAATGTTCATCTAATTTAAGCTTCTCAAGCGCCCACACACACACACACACACCTTCTCCGTATATGCAATTGAACATCGACTCACTAGTGGTTTTGCTTGATGTTGTGCTGAAACTATAAGTGAAAAGGCAAGCCAGCAGTCATGCCTATAGGTTAAGGCAAGAGAAAGTTATGTAAGTTTACCATCTCATTACATCCAAGACAACACATTTTAATTATTATCAATTCTGCAAACTAAGTTGATGATGAAATTGATATTATAAAACATGAACAATAATAAAATAAATTTTATTGGGCTAATAAATCAAAACCTTGTTGTACTAGTTTTTTTTATTATTATTAACGTGGATGTTCGGACCAGCTTACACGCATTTCAACTATTCTTACAGGTTCTAAAATTAACAATTATATAAGTCTCTAATGGTCCTGATGTTTGTTGTATTAGTTTTGCTAATATCCAGAGTTGTCTATGGAAGACCAGGGAATTGTTGCTTCAAGCAAAGCATGAGGCTTTATGCTTAACAAGCAATTCCCTCGTGTCTGCTTCAATCTTCAACTCCTTGACCAATTCCTATGATGGCTTTAAACTAGATTGATTTATATTATTGGCAGGTTTTTAATTAGTTCTTTTGCGCCATATTTAGATTAAGGCCTCCACTCAGTTAATTTGTAAGTTCTATAGCTTGATGTTTGGAAAACAAATCTATGCAATCAAGGAGACAATCTGGATAAAATTGATCTAAAGAATTATATTAATAGATGAGGTATCCTAAGCTTGCTTTTCCATTCTGAAATAAAGGTGGGGACAATGGTTTAAAAAAAACATAACTTTTTGATATCTTAATTCCAATTATATTTTTTTGTATTTTTAAATTATTTTAATATGCTAATATTAAAAATAATTTTTTTTAAAAAAATAATATTGTTTTGATATATTTCCAAGCGAAAAACACTTTAAAAAGAAACCGCTATCATACTTCCAAACACCCCCTAAAATTTAGAGAAGATTCAGAGATTTCCATATAGCTAAAGTAATATTGTTGATAGCCATGACAACTTTCAATATTTGATTTGTAGAATCATGTTTGTGCTGCAACTAAACATGCCTAAATTAATATATTCTAAACATTATCAATTCTAAAAAAATCAATTTTAATTACCCATCATTTATTTAATTTAAACTTCTTTAAATTAAATTAATACATTTTAATTATTATCAATTCCACAAAAATTAATTTTTTCCATATTTCTAACTTAACAATAAAATTGTCAAACTATAATTGGCACTCATTAAATTACTTATTATTATTTTTAATTATAAAACATCTAAATTATAAAATCCAACTCAATTTATCAATTTTATCAAATGAGAAATAAAATTATTTTTTTCAAATCCTAAACAAACCCTAACATACAAATCATGCATTAAAATTATCTATAAAAAAATTGTAAAACATTTAAATATACAAACAAACAATAAACACTACAGATAAATTTTAATAAATTAACTTAAAAAATAATTGAATTACAAAAACAAAATGGATGGGTTTACTAACTTTAAGGTGCGAAACTTGATTAAAAAAAATGGAACTAAGAGACAAAGCTACTATCATTGACAAATATTGGTCGACGCTGATAAGTTGGGTGGTTGTACTTGCAAGATGCAACCACTTGCAAGATGGCTGCTAGAATTTGAAGAGGGGGTTGCTCTTGTGTTTTTTAGAAAATTAAAAAGAAATAAAGGGGTAAGAGAGAATTGTTAGGTCTTAATTAATTTAAAATCACCAATGGAAATTCTGTAGATAATTTCTTCAGCAATAATAATATGTCAAATTCCTAACAGAATTACTGATGAAATTTTAATTGTGTTTTTTTGTTTTTTTAATTTTATTGTAATTTCCATCAGAAAATACTGAAAAAAACTTTTTTATAAAAAATTGTCGAAGTACTTTTTTTGCTGTTATTTTTATTAGAAATTACCAATAAAATATTTTCCGTAGCGTTTCTGTTGCTATTTCCCCCCACTGTTTTAAGTAGCGAAGGTTCATGGACATTTATATAACTTTGAGAAGCTATCCTGGTGCTATTTGGCCAATACCATGTTATCGACACATCTCGTTACATGTAGCTATGCTCAAACTACAAATGGGGCTTTTCTTTGAGTATACGTACTAGTCGTGTACTAGTGCTATGCTGTGAGAATTTTTTTTTTTTTTTTATTAAGAAGGATGTTTAGGCAAAGTAAATATCTTTTAAATAAGGAAAAAATATATGCTACCGGAGTTATAGACTGGACTCAGTCCAAGAAGTTAGTTTTATTTTAATCAAGTGATAAAAAAAAAAGGTAATGAGATCAAATTAATGAAGCAAATTATAAAAAAAAAATAATAACTTAGGGGAAAATAATTTTGTAAAAGTAGATAAATGATGTAACTCAATTCTTAATTAATTAAATATGAAAGGATGAAATTAGGTACAAAAAATGATAAAAAAAATTAGCTTGAGTCAATTTGAGTTAGTATGACAAATTTATAACTCAAGGAATAAGAGGTAAGCTAACTAAGGTTAACTCACCAAACTAGCAGTCCAAGTCATAAGACCGAGATAACTAGACAAAAAATAAAACATAAAAAGTCACAAAGCTAAAAAGAAAATAAGTAAAAAAAAATGATGTCAACCCATATAAACTTTTCAAACTCGTGACCTGAAGTATTAGACCTGAAGAACCATATCTGAAAAAACCACAAAACTCAATTCTCAACCAATTAAATGTTGATAAATTAACTTGGAAAAAGAAATCAATTATACAAAAGGACCCAAAAATTAAAATTAAAAGAATGGGAATCAAAATTGAAATACAAAATAAATCTTATTTTTTTATTGAAGGTGGAAAATGAAAAGAAAAATTAATTAAATAAAAGGATAAAAAATAAGGATTAAAATTGAAATGAAAAATAAAAATAATTTTTTTATTGAAGGGTGAAATTGAAAAAAAATCAATTCAACAAAAGGCTAAGAACAAAAGAATGAGGATTACATTGGAAAAAATAATATATGAAAATTAAGATTAAAAGATAAAATTAAAAATAAATAAAACTTCTACAAAAAAACTAAGAACAAAAATTAGACTGAGTTGAAATACTAACAATAAAGTATGTCAAACTATAGTTTTTTAGAGGGAAGAAAGAAAATAAAAGAAAAAAAAATAGCCCACCACGAAAAACTAAATTGTCGTTGCCGACATGCACTGCATCATCAGGAAAAGGATGCGGTGGTCGTCCAATGGCGTGGAAGAATAACATTTTCTTACACTAAAAGGCATCACACATGTCACCTGAAGGGTGCAGGCCTCCACATGCCCTAATCAAATATTAAATTGCGTCGGCTAATCTAATTATAATAATAAAAAATATGAAAAGATGAAAAAGCTACTTTAGATCAATTTTAATTTTTTAGCTTCTAATAATATAATAATATTTTGATTATTTTACTATGTTTATATAGTAAAACGAAAAAGGTTAAGAACACTCGGGTTATCAAAAAGAGCATGTTAATTTTCCACTAATAGAAGAGCGAGTGAGTTTGTTATTGTGGGTCTAGATGCAGTAATATGATTTTGATCACCCAAGTCCAAATACTTAGAATAATAAACATGATTTGATTACCCACCTAGCTCTCGTTTTGTTTTGTGTCGAGCACTTGATGCCTTTTATCAGCACTGTGAATTGTGATATTTGCATTGCCAAGTAATTAAGCATCGGTAACTAATCCCTCGTACCTTTAGCAAAGATTTTACCCTGCCGACGCAATAGGAAATTAAAGGAGTTGATGATAATCTGCGAGATTTTTGGGATATGCTGCGTTCTTGAATTGGCTGGTAGATTAGACATGGCGAAGAAGCATAATTCACCAACTCGACAGATAGCAAAGTTTGCAATGGGACATGCTCAAAAAGCCAATCAGAACCTCAGCGGTGCATTATCCTTATCTAGTTTATTAAGTCTTGGTTAGACTAATTGCAAGGCATGATAATAACCTTTCCTTTTCCCAATTAAATTATTACTTGTGGACACGTGAAGCCCCGTCAAGGCTTGCTCGTTAACCCTCTGTTGCTAGGGTTTTTCAAGCTATCACATCAAATTTTACCCTTTTTTTCTCTGTCATCCGACTAATTATGTATCTCTTCAACTCCATCTCCATGTACACGAGCACATTCATGGAAAAGAAGACGTTCCTAGAAATTATAAATTGATGGCTTGGATTTGATAAATGTTTTTTATCAGGTTGCTTGTATACGTTACGATCACCATGAAGATTTTTTAAAAATCACTTTGATATTTTGATTTCATTAATTCTTATACGTAATTGAAATTATCTTGATCTAGCTAATTACTCATTATTAGCAAGTTGACATTTTATAACACCCTTAAGAAACAAAACATCATCACTTCCATCAATAGACTAATTAAACAAGGTTTTCATCTTATAAAAGAAATCAGATTGAAAAGGACTTGAAATAGTGGCCAGATCTTATTTTGAGCCTTGCTGTTCCTTATCCAAGAATATATAGGAAGTCATCTCATTTTGTTCCTTATGCTTAGATTTGTTATGCATGTCACGATTTGTGTCTATGGATCCAGGGCAAGGCATGGGCAGGATCTTGCGGCTTCAATAATCGCACTATGTTGTTAGTAGTTAGGTTATGGAACTTGTGGTAGGTCTTTATCAATTTCGTTAAGAGAAATGCTTAGATTGTGCATTAGATCGCTGTCGTTGGCTCCATATGCTCCTCCCTACAGTCTTAACATTGCATGAGCCGAATGAGCGACAACAACTTAACACATTTCTACACGTAAGATTTTGTTGTTCCACTTCGGTTCTTTCCTGCGTTAAGAGTGCCTCATTTGCAGGCCATAAGAATAGAGCTTGTAGGGGGGCAATGCCATTAATGATAATACCAGTCTTATTTCCATGTGCTAGTAGGCATATTATCTAATATCATGAACAGTATTCCCTTCCAAAACCACACCCTAATCTCTCTTATCTTTAATTTATTGACGATTATTTGTAGGCTCTAGGAATTGTCATGCATGCGTGATTTGGTTTTTGTTCCTGGAAATTGATTAATTCAGAACCTTTTCTTTTCGTATATAATTTGGGCATTCATTGAGTCATGGAAACAACTATCTAGCGAGGGATAGCTCTATTCCCTACATGATTTCTCAAAATCTTTTGTTTGGGTAGAATTTAATTATAGATTGCGAAGTAACATATCAAATGATTCCATCATCTAATTAAGTTAATTAACATCCATCCATGACGAACTGGCTCAATTATGTTCGGATCATGTTTCCTTATCGCCATCAACAGTCGAAAAAAATTAATATTATCTAATAAATCAATTTTACCAGTGCTTCTTCTCCTTCTTCTTACTAATAAAGAGGCTCCAACCTATCATTATATATATATATATATATATATATATATATATATATAGTTGCTGATTAAGTTAAAAACTCATTGGCACTCTTGCATTAAATATAATTTATTCTTCAAGTAATATCAAAATGATCTAAAAACACCAAAAATATATTAATTTGAAGTAAAGAAAAAATTTAAAATTTTTTAAATTTTTTTTAAAAATGCTTAAAAAAAAACAATTAAATTAGATATACTGCCTCACAGCAGCTGGATTTAAAATTTTGTATTAAATGGAGAAGTCTCCTGTTTTGCTTCCAGGAAATGGCAAGAATACTTGGAATTTAATTTGGAGATGAACTTTTGCCTGCAACAAAAGGTATGTATCAGTACATCATTAAAGCCCCGCCAAATGATTCTGATTATCTTCTCTTGAAAAAAATTACAAAGCCCAGATTGATAGACAGACCATTATGTAAATAAGTTGTAATATTTTGTATAATATTAGTTTGTATGTGTGATGAACCAAAAAAATTTAAATGTAAAGAAGATATTCATTAATGAAAGAATTTTTTAGTATTTTTATTAAATCTAAAAATATAGTTGTTCTGATTTTTTCTATCAAGATAATAATTAAAAAAATATTATTAAAATTCAAATAAAAAATTATAATAATATAAAAAAATAAAAAATGGTCAGGCCTAACGTATGACTCTTTTTAAAAAAAAAATTGATAAATGACTTGTCATTTGTTACAATTAAAAAAATGTTCTCCAACCCGCAACCTCGACAATCCCATGTTCGTGAACCAACTCAACTATGACATGAAACTATTATAACATGATTTAAAAAATATACTTAGGTGCTTCACTACTATTTATATGAATAGTAAAGCACCATAAAATACTTTAGTTTTTTTTAGTGTTACAGCTTATTTGGAAGTGTGATAGTAGTTGCTTTTTAAAGTGTATTTTACTTGAAAATGCATCAAAATAATTTTTTTTATTTTAAAAAATTATTTTTTACATCAGTATATCAAAATGATCTAAAAACACACAAAAAAAAATTTTAATTCTTTTAAAAAAAAACACTTTTAAAATGTAAAAATAAACATGCTCTAGAGATATGAAAAGGACTCTTTTATTAAAAAGAAATCGTAGAACAAGAAGGAATTTGAAGTCCTTATAGGATTAGGATAGTTTGAATTTATCGTATAATTTACCTATAAATGTATTCAGAATGTATTCAGAATTATAAATGTGTTTTATTTATGTGGTGTGTTTTGAATATTAAGATCCTGGGAGGTTAAATACTTATGTATTTTAGAGTTTTCAATAATTGGCATGAGAGTTTAGGTAGTTCACATATCAAGAAAGCCAGAAAAACTTTTGCAGCAGCGAGAAGAAACGACGTAACAGCAACTTCTTTACACAGACGCAAATACAATATCGAAAACTCCCTCGTAACAGACCTCGACGACAGCAGTAGTAGCCCCTTCCACGACAGCAGTTTTTGATAAGTTCTAGCAGCACAAACGAGGCAGCAGACCTCCCAATACGAACCAGCGGTAGCCTTCTCCATCCGTGATAGCTGCAAATCATGGCAGTATCAGTGAATCTCTCGAGCAACAGCAGTTTGAACCACGAAGCAACAGCAACTCGTTTTGCAGTAGGTCTTTCACACTTGCAGCTCTTCTCAAACCAAGTAGCACAGTTTAAACACACCAGCAGCTCAGAACAGCATCCGCCGCCGGCGGCAGCTTCAACAGTAGCTTCCAAACGTACAACAGACCTTCCTTCAAGGCAGCAGCAACCTCAAAAGTACCAGTTTTTAACCAACACTCCAGCCTCAAAAAAGGCAGCAAAGAATAGTAGAAAAACAGCAAATATTGGCATCAATAAGGACATTTTACGGTAGTAGCAATTCCAACGCGAAAAAAAATTCATGGCTTTCGATAATTTTGTTAAACCTGCCATTTCTTACTTTGATGGTGATTATAATTATTTGAGCACATTAATGGGGACTTTTTTAAGACTCAAGGAGCATTGCAAATCGTTTCTCAATGAATAATTAAGTCACCATCTAGATCAATAATGATGATGTACTCGAGCGAAAGAATTACCTTTTCCAGTCATTCACCAATCTATCTTGGAAACCATTTTTTTAAAAAAGAAACCTCTAAGGATAATTAGAATTCAATGAAAAAAAAGTACAAAGGAACATCTAGGGCAAAGAAACAATAGCTTCAAGCACTTCTTATGGAATTCAAATTGCTTAGAATAAATATGTGAGAGTTGGTTATGAATTATTTTTCATGAACGATGGTAATTATTAATAAGATGTAAATCCATAGTGATAAAAATAGAGGATATCACCATCATTGAGAAGATTTTTGGATCATTGATGCTAAAATTCATTTTTATTATATGTTTAATAAATGAATCTAATGGTATTGATGAATTGCAAAGTTCATTACTAATTCATGAGCAAAAATCAAATCTACAAAAAATGAAAAAGCAAGCTTTACGAGTTTTATTTAATAACTATTTTTTTACCTTACAAAGAGGTGGTCAAGGAAGAGGAAGGAGAACAAGCAACAATAATTATAGATTCACGTGTTAGAAATTTACAGATAATCAGCCTTCCAATTTTAAAATAATAAAAAGAGGTTATGACAACAATCAATCAAGTTTTTACAAGCCAATGACAATATACAAATTAAAAAGTTGAATGTTTCACGTGTTATAGGGATGGACATAACAAGTTAGAATGTCAAGCTAATTTGAATAAAAATAGTGGTGGAAAATCTAATTTCACATAAAATAAAGAAGAAGTATCTTTATTGATGGCTGGCTTATCATATGAATGAGAAAAATCACTAAACTTTATGGCACTTAGACACTCCATGAGCTTAGAAATTAGAATTTATGGATGCAGAAGGCAGACTAAAAATACAAGAATTGAGATCAACATAAAATTGATTGATGAAAAAAAGAGAACAGCTAAGAAAGGAAGTTGAACGTGTAGCTGAGAAGAGATAGGTTGTTTTTGGGTTGCTAAACAATGAGCATAGTAGTCTTAAACTAGAGAAGAAAGCTGAGAAGAGATAGGTTGTTTTTGGGTTGCTAAACAATGAGCATAGTAGTCTTAAACTAGAGAAGAAAGCAGTATGAGATCAACATAAGCAAGATATTGAGTCACTTAATCATAACCGAGAATATTTCAAGAATAAAATAGAGCAAGAGCATTCTAAATGGTTCAAAAGGATTCAAAAGGTGCATACAAATATCTTGTTAGGAATTGAGATGCAAAAGAGGGAACTTGAGTGTAATATTGATAAAAAACATGAAGAAATAGAAAAATATTTTGAGGGTAAAGAGAGAGCATATGATCTAGAAAAGAGAAACAAGTTTCAACATATTGGTTCTTTTAAAGAAAAAGCAGAAAAGGAGTGGGAACAAGTTGCTTTTAAAAAGAAGAAACTTGATGTTGAGAAAATTGAAAATTGAAAAGCATAAAAAAACAAAATGTCTATCACCAATACTATAACCGCCATTGCCACCACCATTACTACCATCACCACCATTACTACTACTAGAATTGCTATTGTTGTTATTATTGAAAACTATAAAAACTTTGATAAAAGAGCCAACAAAAACAATATAAGATCAAAAGAAGATGGACCAAATTGGAATGATTATTATCATTGAAAAAACAAAAACTCTAAAGAATAAAATTGAAAGCCATAAAAACTTTAACAAAAGAGCAAAAGATAAAAATAAGAAATTAAAAGTAAAAGGACCGAATCAAAAAATATTATCTATACAAATTAAAAAGCAAGGGTTAAATTGAAAAACAACAAAACTTTAACAAAAAAGAAAATAAAAAAAATATAGAAATCAAAACTAAAAGGACCGAATCTGAAATATCAATAACAATGAGGATCATAATGTATTTATTGGGTTAGGAGAGAGAAATGAAGAGAGAGAAAAAGGGTTACCAGCGATAACCGGCAACTTCTAGACACCATGTGCCCCTCCAAATGGCAGAGGAGATGATGAGGAATAAAATGAGACGGCGGAAGCTCATTTTTTAGGATCTAGAGCTACCGCACGCACCACCCAAAGTGTGTGGGCAGCTCCAACGTGTTGGTACGTGCCAAAAACTTTTTCAAATTAAAAATATTATTTAATTGTTAATTACATAACTACCCTTGACCAAACTAACAATTAACATAGAAAATGTGGCTAAAAGAACATAATACTCCTTACCCCTAATGAATTAAATTTCATGGATCCAAGAGTACATATATAATTTTATTGTGTAAAAAGAACAAAAATGTTGAAATACCCCTACCCGGTATTTTTTACACTTAAGAGTATTTTGGTTATTTGATTGTTCAGAATGTATTAAATTGACCAAAATGCCCTCAAATAAATCTATAATGCCAAAAAAAACCACATAAAAAGACAAAAACACCCATGAGTTAAAGTCAGGCAAATTTTATGTGAATGATAAAAGTCACCACACTATACTGATAAATAGAAAAATGTGAGGGAGACTACAGTAAATCACCCATCAATTTTATTATATTTGATATGTTATGTGTTTTAGATTTTTCAACATTTGCATCCATGTATATATATTGAGCTATTCAAACTACATTACTGCAGGAAAAGAGATGTTGAATATATTTACCCATGAAGTTAATGGGAAACTCATATATCACTTTCCTTAAATTCATAATTTAAATCCAGGTATGACATAGTTAATTGACATGATTGTTAAGGAAGTATATTTTTAAATTTGACTTTTTAAATTTAAATTTTGAATTAAAATTTAAGAAAAATTATCAAATTTTTCTAAATATATTATACCAATATAAAAATATCATCTAAGAAATATTTAATCTCAATTAATTCATAAAGTGAATTAAAATTACACATATTGGGGGGAGAAATCAATCTATAGCTTCTGTATTCACATCACAACTTACTATTCTTTCATTAAAATGAATCATATGGGCTTCCTCATATGTAACATGCACTGGATATAACGAATTAGATCTGAGTGTAAACTAATGAAAATGAAAGACATTATTGATATTATTAAATTCATATACAGGGATTGATGAAACAAATTAAATTCACTTAATCCAGTGTTCAAGTTGTTTCCTCAAATGTTGGAATATGATATATATTAAAAAAATAATAATAACTTGGAGCATTCTTATCATAAAAAGCCGCTAGGCCCTTTTAGCACACAGCTGCCAATTGGAAGCTTGATTGAATATACATAATTAATTAAGCTGGAGAACGATTTGGATAATCTCATGATTAGTGATGAGTAAAAACGCATACATCATCACAAATTATAGATTAATTGCGGTGCAATCATATCATGATTGGATGAGGTGTGCTTGTTTTTTAAAAAAAACATCACGTCCATGAATATCACTCGAATCTAATAAAAATTATTGAGAGAGGGATAAAAAACGCAGAAGTAAGGTTAATACCAAAATCAAGACAATCAACTATGACTGGTTTCTTCGATTATTTATTTTTTATTTTTTTTTTGACGTTGGGGATATAAAAATCATGTAAACATGTTATCGAGTTTATTATCAAATTTAGAAGAAAGGATTACTAGATTTAACAGTTTTACCAACAAAACTTTTTGTTTGTACTTGCACTAATAGTCTGTCGGTAAGTATTTTACCGATGGGCTCACGGATTAAAACAGTTCGTCAAAAAAACTCTTGTCTGTAATTTATGGTCTGTCGGTGAGCTTACTAGTAATAACTTTACTGATGAATTTACAAACGGACAAAGCACGTCAAAAAAATCACTCGCTTCATTTCATTGGTATTTTTCTCATGAAGTTTGTCATATAACCGACGAAATACCATCTATAATTATGTTAGAGATTTAACAATAGTAGTGATATTTTCAGTAATTTTTTTCCAACTCTCTGGAATATACTGACAGATATGGTCTGTCAGTAACCTCATCAATAATGTTTTAAAATATTGTTTTAAAAATATATATTGAACAAAAATAGAAAAATAATTAAAATAAATTAAAATCAAATATATAAAAAGAAATTAAAATAATATAAAAATTAAATATTTATTACAACTATAAACATTTGTATGTTCAAATACAATAAATCTAAAACAAAGGCAACGCTGGAAGAGGAGGAGGAGGAGGAGGTTGGTCATCACTAGGACCGTGGGGCCAATAAAGAAAAGCACATTGATCATCCATGTGCGATCTCATCTTCATTACCACTCGGCAAAGTTCTTCATAATACGCAATTAGTCATTCATATTTTTTATTAAGATGGGTCGTTTGATTCTATATTTGTTGGTCTAACATTGCCTCGAACTCAGAAGTTTGAGTGCTCGCAATTGATTGCGAGCATATAATGATCAAAACCCTATGGGTCATCCTCAAGTTCTCAGTCGTAATATTAGAGAGTCTGTATATCTGATTTTATCAGGCCCACTAGACGATCTTGCCTCTAACCATAAATCTAGATCGAAATTCGGATCAGTCGAAGGATCGTCCCCGTATCTCTCCTTCAAACGGCTATTATATGTATCCTTGAAAGAAAAAATAAATTCATCAAATTGAAGGAAATTATAAGTTCATAAAAAAATGGTTGAAAACCAACATACCATAAAGTGTTAAGTTCAACTATCCATGAACTATTGCACTCCTTTTTAGAGGTCACCACTCCCCACATGCGTTTCAACAAAAAGCTTCATCGGGCTTGGCTCGTGTCCAAGAACTATAGCCTGCAAGATAAAAATGTTGTCAGTTAAATATATTTATAAAAAATAAAAAATAAAAAAATGAAAGTAATAAAGAAAAATAGTATCATCTACTTCGCATGCGAAATGAATGGAACGGAGTCGCTGGTATGTGTGGTAATGAATCTATGAACACGCTAGTGTTGGTTCTCCTTATCGAATTGTGACTGTCAAGTGAAGCATGTAGACATCACGAGTTGAATGTAGTCTGCCCACACAGCCTCCGAGATATATGGTGGTTTGAAATCCTTCCAAACTGTCATATCATTCCAGGCTGGAAGCTCGCTTTCTCTAACATATTTTTTTTTGCTTTCTTTTGCACCTCGTATCAAAAATCACACAACCTATATTTTTTTTGCTTTCTTTTGCCCCTCGTATCAAAAATCAGACAACCTATATGTTACCAATAAATTATTTGTTAGTAAATGAAAAATAAAATTTTAATATTTGAAATAAGAAAAATTATCCTTATTTTGATCTTACCTAGTTGCAATGTCATTCTCCTAAACCCTCCTTGCAACATTATCATTAGCTCTCTCTCATTCAAATTTTTCCTTGCAATAAAAATTTCTAAAGGGAAAATTTCAGTAATTTCAATAAACTAACCAAATTAACATAATAAAAAATATTTAAGTTAATACTAACCTTAAACCTTGAAAACCATGCATCAACTTACGGTTTCCATTCAGAATGTTTAGAAACCTGACTCCATTAAAACAATGAATTTTCCATCGATGATTTAAAGGCCGATGTTATTGTTCTTGCAGCCTCAATGTTTGTAAACCTGAAATTGCATTCGTTAAATAAAATTAATTTTTAAAAAATTATTAAACATGTCATTGTGAAAGCAAGTCAAACTTTCATGGAAAGGTCGTCCTTTCACTAAGCCTTGTATTTGTGAGTAAATGGATCTCGTAGTGACCCTCCCTCGACATTACAAAGACTGAACTCGATGACCCCGCATCATGAGTTGATACCTATGCCTCAGGTGCTTGTTTTTGGTCGGTACCTAATGACCTGTGATCATCAGCATCTCTGCTAGAAGAACTAGTAGCAATCATGTCCTCACGATGTATAATAGACTTGCCCCTAGGCACTTACACAAATTAAAGGGAAAAATTAGAATAATTCAATTTAGCACAAAATTCTCATTTTCTAAGTGGTAATATATTTAATCCTAAATTTACAAAAATTTAATCTAAGTTAACAAAAATTCAAAATAATAATTAAAAATAATCCTACACATTTAATTGAAATTGAACAATAAAATTGGAAACAACAACTAAAATTTCAAAATAATGAAAAATTTATTTAAATACCAACTAAAATTCAACACAAAATTGAACAAGAATAATTACAAAAGAAAATAAAGATGAAAAAGGAATGAAAAATTCTTACTTTTATGGCATGCTTAGTGTCGGTTGAGAATTAAGAAAAAAAGGAAAACAAAATAAATGAAAAGGGATTTTTAAAAAACCCCAAGAAAAAAATGAAGAATAAAGAGAAAAATAAAGAAAAACAACATACCTTAGGATGAGAAGAGAAGATGATGTTTGATTTCAGCTCGGGTTGTGAACAAAAATAAGAGGATGAAAGAAGAAGAATTAAGAAGATAAAGCCTCGTATGTTGTGCCCATGGTCTTTATATTAGGTTTTACCGACGAACTTCCCGATGGAATGTTAAATATTAATATTTTAAAAAATTTCATTGGTGATTTTATCTGTGAAATCAAGTTTAGATTTTCAATTCGCATGAAAACTTTCAGAAACCCCTACAAGTATTGCTAACGGCTTTTCATTCCATCGGTGATTCCATCAGTAAAAGAGTAAACAGTCAAAATAGCATTAATTACCAACGCCTTGGAATTCCCATTCTCTTGGGGAACATGTACCACATTCGAAAGAGCATTAATCGTCATCGCATTGGAATTCTTATTTCGTCGTTGATTCTGTTGGTAAAAAAAGCATTAATTATCAGCTCCTTGAGAATTGTACAACACCTTAAGAAGTGAACAATTCTCATCTCCATTGGAATATATCAATGGAAACATGTTGTCGGTATATCTGTGTGTGTATAATTAACACTATAAACAGTGTCAGGGAGAAGGAAAATAGTTTTCATCGCCACTAGAATATATCAACAGACACATTCCATCGGTATTTCCATCGGTTTAAAACAGTGTTTGATGTCAGATTGTATCTATATTCCTTATATATTCATTGTGCAAATACTTAAATTTACAGTTGCACGCACAACATAATAACACCAGTTCATATCACAACAATAAAACACGTTAATTCAACGCACAACATAAGCTCAAAACATCATTCACTTCCTCAGCGTCAACATCAACAAAAATATTATCGGTGATACAAAAATTTTAATTTTCTTTTATGTCATTAGACAAAAGAACTTGATATTGATCAACTAACTCACCAAGTTGAAAGACATCATCTCTCATAGTTAATTCATCATTCTCATCCTGAACAAACTCGACATGACCCATGGATTTAGTTTTCACTATGGATAACCAATCAACTCTTGAATGATCCTTTTTAAATAAAAAAGTGTATGTATAATAAACTTGCTAGCATTGCTTGGCAAAAACAAAGACATTATCGACGTTGCAGAGTCTAGCCTTTAAATTAGTTTCAACCAAACCATGATGGAGATCTACTTTAGTTCCTCTATTAGTGGTGTCATACAAATAGCATTTGAATAAAAAATCTATATTCTATTTGTTATGATATTACAATTCAATTATCTCTTCTAACTTCCTATAATAGTCAACTTCAAATGCATTAAAAGTCAATCTCATAACATAAACATTGATTCATTTATATCGTATTCATAACCATATTCCTATATGGATTACTATTGTCATCTACAACTCTATGCAAATTGCTAATATAAGAAGTTGACCCAACCATCCTTCCTACCATGGTATCATGAGAAATAAATGGTTCTCCGTGTGTATACCAACACAAGTATTTCTCCATTAACTTTTTTTGTAGAATATGCATTGTTACAACATCTAAATTGATAAATTTTTTTATCCTTACACCTCTTGCATGGACATCTAATACCGCCTCCACTAAAATTTCTCGAATTAGATATTGCATAATTAATAAAACCCTGAATTTCATTACAATAATTCATCTTTTGCAACTCTTACGGTGAATCTTGATACATCTATGAACGATCATTCATTACTTATATCAAACCTATTTAAATAATGATGACAACATGTATTAATCAACTACGTTAACTAAATAAATTTTCAAAAATATTGGTTTAACTCAATCTTATTCAATCTATTTTAATAGTTCTCCTAATTCATTATCAATTATATAACTACATAAATTCAAATTTCTACATATTTACTGAAAATTACAACTCGGCAATAAAATTGATAAAATATAAAATAAACTCTTTAAATAAGTCATTATTTATTTCATCACAAAACACTGAAGTAAAAAATTTGACTTAAGTTTCATCAATTTGCAAACAAATATAATTTTACAAAATATAAAACAAATCAGAACATGTACAAATCATAAATGCATATAATAAAATTGTATGAGAAAAAATTATAAAATAAGTAAACACCCCAAAAAATATATATATATATATATATACACTACAAAAATATGCAAAAAAAATAACATTTAAAAATTGTGTTCAAATAAAAAAAAAAGGTAGATTAGCTTACTTAAGATGGAGAATCCTCAATAAAATTTGAATAAGAACACGAAAGCTGACAAACTGAGTGTTGTGGTGGCCGGATTTGTTGTAGAAGGTTGAATTGTGTTAAGTTTGAGGGGGGAGGGATGGCTGTTTTTTGCAGAAAAAATGCATAAGAAAGAAGAAAAAATGGAGGAGGGGAAAGGAGGGGAGATCGCTAAGTCATAAATTAAATATTACCGATGGATTTACCAAAGAAATTATTTCACCGAGTATTCCATTGGGCATTCTGTCGGTAAAAAGTATCACGTCACCGTATGATTTGTCTTTTTGAGTCCCACTGTAATACCATCTGTAATTCTATCATTATATACCGACGGATTATTTTCATTAATATATTTACGGACGAACTTTACCGTCGGGTTAATTCTGTTGGTAAAGCCATGGGTAAAAGTTACATGTCATCGTACTTTTCTGGTTTTTTTAATCCTTCTTTTTCCATTGCAATTCCCTCGGTATTTACCGATAAATATGGTGATGGAAAAGTCTGTTGGTAAAATTCACCGCAATCTATATATAGTTTTTAGTTTGACAATTAACCATGTATTATTTCAAACTTCATTTAACACTAGAATTCTATCAGATGTTTCTAACAAGATTAATGGAGAAGTAATTTGATATTTACCTAGCTAAAATTAATCACATTTTCTGCATGAAAAACCATAACGATAGTGAAGTGGGGCTAGCATGGGTTCCGCCTCCACTTGATCACCGGCGGCAGATGGTTTTATCCCCACCATTTGTACCACAAAATGCGTGTCAAGTATGTCATAACACACTAGCTTTTGTATTGATATTAAACATATTGAAGTATTTGGTTATGTATGATTTTAAAAAATAAGTTTGTATTGAAAATAATATATGTGACGGTAGCTTTTGGCGTTCTGAAAAGAAAAGAAAAGAAAACCCAAAACGTCAACGTTATTGATCGAAACAAACACTAGATATGCAATGGGCTGAACAATTAATTAGAGAAATAAAATCATGAAAGACAAGCAAAAGGAGAGGGGAAAAAGAAAAGTAAATTCATCCCATTCTGAAGAATAAGTTAAAATCTGAAATTACAAATTGTGAATTGATAGGTCACACAAGTTGAATAATGTTTGAACAATTGTGAACATAGTACTTGTCCTATTTGCCAACTCGATAAGGATCTTAGGTCTTCCCGTTGGTAGTTCAATCCTAAATCAATGATTGAACGAATTAGTCAAAATAAATGGAGGAAAATTTTATTTGAATCACTTAATCATTTTAAGTTGTATGTAACTTTACCAACCAAAAAAAAAAAGTAATGCGTACATTTAAGAAATAAGATACATTATTTTCTGACTTTGCGCGGAAAATATCTTTTCATTATTTTCTTGCTTCTTTTGTGGGATTTTCTCCGAGAAATGATGCTTGGACTAATAATTCAAAGGATTGGATTTATTCGAGGTTTTATTGGATCAACCGAGTTGAAGTTAGTTCAATCCATGTGTTAATCAAGGCTTACGAGGTAAGGTCGTCGGAGTTTGGGATCCAATCAAAATCGATTTTCCTGGACTAAATTGAACAAAACTAATTTTGAAATCATAGTTGATTTAGCAAGGTTAATACCGTAGGTTTGTAATCGATAGAAACACCATATCTCACTGGAAAATTAAAATCTTCAATCATAAAAACCACGGAAGCCATGGCATACCGCCATGAAAAAGAAAGCAGCACATTTCAATAGCATACGACAAGGTCCAGGAACAGCAGCTTCATATATTAATCTGCAGTTCTTTTAGATATATATCTTGTCAAGAAGCTACAAAAGACAAATGCAACTATGTAGTCAAGTGTTGGATTCACTTGCCGCTTTCAAAACTTATTTCTTACTTGAGGATTGTAAATGGGCAACTAACTTGAGCTATTTTCTCATGGAATACACTAAAGGTGAAGTGATGAGCTGCAGAGAGACACTGAAACTTGAAACTCTTTTTTTTTTTCCACTCGTATTTACACCAGTTGAAACATGTCATGACATATATAAATAAGGACACGATATTTGACACTCGACTGTTAAAACTTAAAAAAAAAAAAAAAAAAAAAAAAAAAGACCGACACCCAAGAGACAGACTAAAGACAACATGATCATATGGTGGATCAAGGATTAAGATTTGCAACCCCATCATGGAGAAGTCTTCTCTCATTTTTTCCCCTTTTTTTTCTTGGATCCAGACTAGACATCTAGTACGTAGTTCTGTACACCTAGTACAGTGGGCTTATAATGGGAACGCCTGGGCCGCAGTTTAACGGTCAATGGATTTGCCATCTCACAGGACAGACCCAGTACTTCTGATAGGTCAACTTTATTTCCATCGCACGGCAGCCATTCATACTCGTGTAGTAGTGACGCAACCCAAAAGGTCACCGTAGTTAAGCCCAATGTCTTTCCCGGGCAGGTTCGCCTACCGGAACCAAACGGAGCAAGCCTTAGATCCGACCCAAGAACAGAAAACTCCAGCTCACCCTTCTTAGTCACGAATCTCTCAGGCATAAATTCAAGCGGGTCCTCCCAAGAATCTGGGTCCCTTGAAATGGCCCACATGTTAACCATTGCTGTGGTCCCTTTAGGCACGTGATACCCATCTATGGTTGTATCAGTGATGGCAAGCCTGGCCCACGAGAGAAGTGGGCCAGGTGGGTGTAGCCTCAACACTTCCTTCACTGCTGCCTGGAGATACACCATTGCCGTGATATCAGATTCAGCTACGGCCCTTGATCTTCCAACAACTTTGTCAAGCTCATCATGGACCTTTGATAAAACATCAGGATGAAGTACCATTCTAGCTAGAATCCACTCCATCAAAACTGCCACCGTATCAGTCCCTCTGAAAATCATTTCCTACGCGTAAAGAAAGTGAAACAAGGCAATATTCAGTCAGTACAATAACTTGCTACAAAACAGAAATAGCAGAATAATTGCTTGTCATCGAAATAAATTATATGTGTGCACATCCTCTAGCACACATAACAATAGCAAGTTACATGTTTGGACCAAAAATAGTGTATTAAGATTCACGTGTGATGTACATATATACGTTTGTCTGCTTGCTTACCCAAAGGACGGCAATCATATCGGAGTCCGATAATTTATCGTGGCCTTGAAGAGACAGCAAAACATCAACGAAATCCGGGGTTTCATTTCCAGCTTGAGCTCTATGCTCAGCCAGGATTCGGCTGACAAACCGGTTCACTTTTGGCACGAGATTTGAGCATCTGAATCGGATTTTTTGAGGGTCAAAATCCGCCAGCCAAGGAAGGTGGTCGGTCCAGTTAAGTGTACCCAATAAATCGTACCCTTCATCAACTAGAGCTCTCAGTTCTTCAACTTCACTATTACATGAATCCAATTCATACTCGCGTCCAAAAACTGAGCACATCATGTTATTAAGTGAAGCTCTCTTGAGTATCCCACGAACGGTGAAACTACTCCCTTCATGGTCATTGAACATGGACACCATTTCAGAAGCAATTCGGCGTCTTTGAGACGCCGCAGTTTTGATTTGTTTGGGGCAGAAAAGGTGTGTAGAAGCTATTTTTCTAAGGGTTCGCCAGTAAACACCATAAGGAGCGAACCCAATTGCTCTATTGAACATTAGGCTATAAGCAGATTCTTTAACTGGACGATCTGCAAACACCGAACTGTTCAGTATTTCTTTAGCCACATCAGGATTGCATGTCACGATAACACGAGTATCACCAAGGCTAAACGCCATGAGCCTCCTGGCTTTGCATGCATCTGCAGCCGCTGCAATCTTGTGATGTGCTAAGGAGGTCATAAGCCTCATGCCGCCTATAAGAGGCAATCCCCTGGGACCTGGAATTGGCTTAGAAATTGTGAAGGAAGTGTTTTTGAGTTTGTATTTGCCCCAAGCAGGACCACCAGGGTATGCCCAGTAAATAAGGGTAGTGGCTATCCAAGCTAAACCCATGATCAAAAGCGACCATGCAATTTTTTCTTGTGTAAAGACTCTGCATTTGGAGGCCAAAGCAAAGATCCAGAAGTTATCTATGTCTGTTCTCATGGCGGGCTAGCTCAATTAGGAGTTTTGAAGATTGGGGAGAGGATACAGAAATCAACACAGGGCTAATTGTCTGTTGCCCACACTCAGAATTTAAGGAGAGTGGCTTGTTATTTTTAGGGACTGAATGAGAATGCTTGGATGGTGTCTATATATACATACATTCATACAGACAGCGAGAGGGACAAGAATCTCGCGGTGATGGCAACGAAGATACATTTAATCGGAAGATCTACCTTTTATCTTAATATTTTTTCTTAAAATTCTTATACCCGTCTTTCTGTATTAGACGTGGATCTTTATACCTGCTTCCATTTTAAATGTTCGAAAATTATTTCTAGACTTCAAATAATAATTTATAATTTTTAAGTAGAGTTGATTATTTAATATAAAATAAATTAAAAATATTTTTTAAATCATTAATTTTTTTCTAAAACTTATCATTTGAGAAATTATACCTGTACTAAGAAAAATTAAAATTAAGATACAATACTCTATCTACGGATATTTAACGTCCGTTTACACTTTTAATAGTGTTTATTTTTTTACTTTAAAAAATATATTTTTTAAATTAATAATTTTTTAGTATTTTTATATTATTTTAATTCATTAATGTCAAAATTAAATTTTAAAAAATAAAAAATATAATATTTTTAAATAAAAAAATATTTTAAAAAATATCAGCGACTACAGCATCAAATGGTTCTAATTCTGTCGGTACAAATCTTTTTCATCTCTATTCTAGGATGCCGAAAATCCTCTGAACGGACCTGCGGTGCCATGACATCAATGGAAACAAGAGCATACAAAAAGCTTCGTCCAACGGCTAAGTGTTAGCATTTGAATTTATAGTTAGGAAATTACGCAGCTTGAGCCGCCACGATTGCATCACCATACGGGTAACCCTCTTCCCTGAGGCGCGTGACACGCACACTCAAGTTTGGTTGGATGTTCTCCTCTTTTGCTGATGTTCTGCGTCAGGAGACCTGCCGTATATGTTCGCCAATCAAAGTGCTGCTACTTTCAATAAATTATGAATTAACAACATTTTTGGAATTGCGCCTCGACGTTTCTAAACATTTTAATATATTTCTATATTATTTTGATTTATTAAAGTTAAAAATATTTTTTAAAAAATATATATATATATTATTTTAATATATTTTCAAGTAAAAAAAAATTAAAAATAACACTACTATATCTTTAAATACCTTCTTAGATAACTTTTGGTGTAATGGCTAAAGTATTGTTGTGTTAAAATTTAAAATATTTTTCTTTAAATTATTTTATTTATTTTATTAAATTATTTTAATAGAGGATTTTTAAAATTAAATTTTAAAATATAAAAAATAATATATTTTAAAATAAATTATAATTTAAAAAATAATTTTTATCACTTCCTTGACCATGTTTGGCATCGATAATTAAAATTTAATAAAGGATTTTTAATGGAATTTATAAAAAAAAATATAATATATATTAACTAGATATTAATATATATTAACTAGATATTAATATATATTAATTAATTAAATATTTTTAAATTTATAACTAAATAAAAATATATTTTGAACTATATAAATACGATTATATAATAAAAATAATATTATTTTAATTGAACAAGATAAAAGATGATAATGAATATCTATGAATTAGGTATTACAATATTTATTTCCTAATCAAATCTTAAATTTATTTATTCCGAGCTGAACTTGATGATAAATAAACGAAATCCATCCCAATAAACTTTCAAGTATTCATTGGCTTTTTAACATGAATATCTAGAATAATTAATTTGAGTGTATTTTGATTAATTCTATAAGCCTAACCTAACGCGCATACAAATTTTTAATGACCGAGAAAACTCAAATCCATTAGAAAGCAGAATCTGACCAATTATCCACCGTCGGATTGATCTGGTTTTTTTATATGTTGCGCGCCGTAATATGATCTACAAACTGACCGATCGGATTTAGATTATCTTCTTCCGTTTGAGACTTTTTGGGATTGCAATATTTCTGGAAAAACTGTGTTCGGGGCAGACAAAGTCGCTGGCGTATTCAGCTTCTGTTCACCATTGGATCTGCTCTAATTTTAGTGGGGATGTTCACCCAAGTCTCCTCTTCACTCTGAACGGTGGAGATCGTATTTGGAACCATTTTGCACAGGTTGGAATTCTGGGTTCATTTTTTGCCGTGGCTATTTTAAATTTTTAACCGCTGGATTAGGCTGGTTTTTTTATATGTTAGACGTAACTTGATTGGCACGAACTTGACCGTCGGGATTTATTTGGTTTTTCTTTATTTGTTAGTTTTGCTTGCTTCGTAATTTGGTGGTTTGGGATAAAGAAAGAGAAAGGAAGTGTGAACCGTGAGTCTGTGTGATAGCTGGAGATGTAAGTGAGAAACTCTAATTTTTCTTTAAATATATAAATGTAATTTTCTTAAATTTTAAAGTCATGTCTATTTTGGATTTGGGTTTGATTACATGTCGGGTAAGCAATATTCATATTTTACCTGTACCTCCACCCTTTTACTTTACTTTGGGTATTAACCGAAACAGAACAAGGCAATATATATATTTCCTTTATATTAGATATATTTATCATTTTACATTTTATTTATTTATCATTATTTTTCTTGTTCTTTTCTTTATTTTTTATATAATTTTTTTAGTTTTTCCTCTCTTTTCTTCTTGATATTATTTTTTAAAAAAATATTAATTTTTATTCTTTGTATTTTAAATATTTATCACTCTATATTTGACACCTATTTATATTATTCATTTTGTTCTTATCTTTATTTTTATTTTGTAATGTTTTCTTTTTTTTCTTTATATGCAAAACGAAATTGTGTTACATAGTGATAACTGTGCATTATTGTTCTTTTTTGTACTATGTTAAAAATTAACTTGTGATCTTATATGTTTTTATTAACGTTTGTAATCTTCAATTTACTTTATTATAAGTAAGTATCGATTTTTTTTATTCACATTTATATTTTATGCCTCTGTGTCAAAAATAACATGTTAATAATACTTACATATTTTTTTTATGTAAAAAATATTATTCGACCCATAATGAGACGGATCGAATAGACGCTTTAACATTTTTTTGTGTATTTATTGGCATAAATAATTCTTGATTTATTAATTAAATACATGCAGGGAATTTTTAATTTTTAATTAGGATTAAAAAAACATGTTGAAAAAACTTATATATTTATTTATTTATCCAAAATAAAATTTATCTTACACATGAGGAAGTAGTATCATCTAAACAACATGGAGGCATTCTCTGGGATGTTGGAAAATGTAAGTTTCATGATCCCCGAACCTTTAAATGAGAATTTTAACTCCAAATCTTTACAAGATAGTTATAACACAGATTAAATAAATAATATTAGAATTTAAGCGTATAAAGTTAAACAGTGTGGTATTTTTACTATATATGAATTTATTGTTAACTCTCTTATATTTTATTGTGGATTACAATAATAATATTATTTTTAAAAATTTTCAATTTAATTCTTAAATGTTTTTAGCACAATTTAGCTAGTTCAAATTAAAGCTCAATTGCATTTCTTTTTGTGAGGATTGGATTAAAAGACTCGAGACTAAAATGCAAAACACGGGTAATATAGATGGCGTGTGCAAATTTATTTGTGAAGCACTACTACTGTGTATGCTAGATAACGTGTCATCTGATAAGGCAGACTAAGTGTCATTTTTTTTCATTGAGCTAGGACAAATTGTCTTTTTTTTAAAAGGGTCGCAAGACTTGGCCTGACTTTTCAGACCCGCGCATGGGCTTGTTAGTCGTGGGCTTGGCGTTAAACCTGACCTCATTCTTTTCTTTTTTTCTTTCTTTCTTGATAGTTTTGAGTTTTTTAATTTTGAATTTTTTTATATTTTTCTAAAATAATTTTTATGTTTGTATTTTGTTTCTCTATTATTTATTTTTTTGCTTATTTATCTGTTTTTACATAGGTATTAATTTTTAGTTATATTAGATTTGTTAAATTTTTGAAGAGATTAGTATGATTTATTTGTAATTTAAATATATTTTATATATATTAAATTTATTTTTAGAAATAAAAAATATTTATTTTTTATGATATTTTTAATATGTGCAACATATGTTTTTACTTTTTATTTTATCCAATAAATTTTATGTGTGTCAATTTCTATTTGAAATTGAATTTAATAAACAAATTCATTAGACATAACCAGTTAAATTACTCATATTACAATATTAAATATATTCATCTATATTTGTTTATCAGTTTTTTCTTTTTTTTTCTAAAAAAAATAACAACCAAAAATGGGTTTGTTGGGTTTTTTTATCTTTTTTTTTATTGAAATTGACTCTTTTTGGCCTATTTTTTTCTCATATTCTAAAAAAATAGTTTCAAAAAAAAGTTTTGTTACTAAACTTTATAAAGTCCATTGACATGTTTGTAGTTTTGACTGGTTGACCTGATTCGCATATTTGATGAATTTAACTTTTTTTTCTTTTTAACATCTCAATATTAAATAAAAAATTACAATCCTACTAGAATTTGATGTTTAATTTTATAATCGTCTATTTATATATGTTATCATATAGTTAAATACAAAATAATTTTGAAAAAAAACGTTAATCCCGCTGGAGTCTATAACTCCGTTCATAGATTTGACTATGACTACTAGTAATAGACAATAATAATAATAATAATAATAATAATAATAGTGCTAATAATAATAATTTATTAAGAGGTACTACTATGACTATTACTATGACTATGACTACTACTACTACTACTAATAATAATAGTTTATTGGAACCATCTAGGTGGTAGCCCAGTGGTAAGAGCTTGGGACTAAGGGGTTTGCTCCCTCTTAAGTCTCGGGTTCGAACCCCGTGGTTGCTCATATGATGGCCACTGGAGGCTTACATGGTCGTTAACTTCGGGCCCGTGGGATTAGTCGAGGTGCGCGCAAGCCGGCTTGGACACCCACGATAATCTAAAAAAAAAAAAATAGTTTATTGGGGTTGGTATGGCTTATAAGTTTGTTAAGGTAATTTAAATTTTCCCGATTTATATGGTTGATGAGCTGTTTTTTTTTTTCTAATTGAACATGATTTTTTTTCTCGTCAATTTCTTTTTTATATAGTAAAAAAATAGTTTAAAAAAAAACCATATTATTAAACTTTATAAAATCCATGGACATGTTGAACAGGTTTGGCTAGGTGATATGATACACAAATTTGACGAGTTTAATGTTTTTTTTTTTTATCATCTTAGTTTTTATTTTAATTTAGCGATCATTTATTTTTGTTTTTATCATATAGTTAAAGATAGTTTGAAAAAAAAATTATAATCCAACTAGAGTCCATAACCTGATTCACAGGTTTGATAAGTTTACCCACTGGACGAATATGATTTATTTTTTTTTTATCCTTTTATTTTTAAATTTTATCCTTCAATATTAGATTGCCTGGGAAATAAACTGCATGATTTATTTTTTTATTGTTTTCTATAGGATTACCATTGTCTCAAATAAGTGTCTACTTTTAGGTTGATACTCAATTTTGTAAACATATATTTTTATTATATAATTAAACAAATAATTTATAAAAGAATTATTAAACTTGATATAGTCCATGACACGTTTCGTTGGGGATTAAGACCAATCCAATCTTTTATTGTTTCAATATTTTTTTTAAAAAAAGTTATCATCTTGAAGTTTTATTAAAATTTAAATCGTGTTTTTACCAATTATTAAAATTATATTTAAACCAATAAAGTCATTCATTTTAATTTGGGCTAACTTCCACATAATTTAGTTAAAAACTCAAAATAGATAAAGAATTAGTCGTGAGTTCTCAAGATTTATCCATTAAACCAGCTTTAATAATACAGAAAAAGAACTCTTCGGAAGTTTTTTTTTTATTATTATTAAAAAAAGGGCTTTGTAAAACAGCTGTGAGGTGAGCTGCATCGGTTGGTTCCTAAAGCGTGTGGTTAAGGTAGCTAAGCTGCGCGTAGTCAATGGGACATCACATCAGGACAGTTTCACATGACAGTAAATTTCAGGTTTGAGGGAGTAACACGTGGGAGTCGTGTGGCTTTATGTTGTCGGATCCCATGTAGAGGGTGCACATGAGAGCCATGCACTTATTCTCTCACACGGCATGTTTGAGAAAGCAGAGTATGGCAAGGGTCTTTAATAACATTCCATCGCTATTGAACGGCCACGATTACGTCGTGATGGTGACAACTCGACTTACCCGCATATCAAAGCTTCTGTTGTCTTGTAATTAATACGGATCGTTTCACGTGGCGTTTCCTCATGGTTATATTTTTGTGGACGGTACATAGAATCATGGACGCCTTTTTTTATCTGTATTTCCTATTATACCCTTCCGGTTTTTTTATTTATATTGTAGCGGAGACATAAATAACAAATTATTTTTCATTCCGCCCCACGGGGAATTATAAATTTTTTATGACGGACAATAAGTAATTATTAGTAGTATTTTATTAGGTTTATTTTAAAGAAAGATACAAAGAGAAAATTAATTTTATAATTCATTAAAAAATATATTTTCATTTCAGTTTTTTCTTTAAAGTAAGTTATAAAATAATTAATAAAATTTCATTTGAGCATCATAAAATTGGGGCATAAAAAAACTGACATGATCTATTTGATTGATTTAATTGTTTAATGGTTATAATAAAATTAAATTAAAATATAAAATTAAATTTTATATTATAATTCTAATAACCTATATAAGAATTTATTTTATCTATCAGCTAATTTATATAGATAAGATTTATTAATTTAATCAAATTAATTTAGACTCTATTTTTTATTTAACAGGAATTCCATCTTATGATAGTGTGATTTGAGGATCAAAATTTATTGAATATATATATATATATATATGAGAGAGATTCATCCACTCAATTTGATTGAATGAACAAAGATGGATGATTTTAAATATTTAAAATCATGTGAAACATGACAGAAACGCGTTCTGATCTCTAAGTGCAAAGGGTATAAAGGGATATGTCTTGACAGACAGCACACATGGTAGGATGTACAATGTCTCAGGCCTGGGTGGAAAGTAAGTTATTTAAGCGGGGCCAAACTGCCAATTGCGGGACCCACTTTTATTCGTTGTTAAGTGATTCAACGGCTTGTAT
This sequence comes from Populus x sibirica, assembly GCA_019202695.1. NCBI lineage: Eukaryota > Viridiplantae > Streptophyta > Magnoliopsida > Malpighiales > Salicaceae > Populus > Populus x sibirica. The sequence goes on along the minus strand of JAGMVL010000052.1, from coordinate 367,583 downwards.
TTCGATCTTGTACGATGAGCAATCCCTGACCGCTCATCTTGTTGCTCCGCCGTGCAACCTCCCTAGTCGCCCTGGTTTAAAATGGAAAGACCAAGACCATATTTAAATTTAGTCGAGGAAGATATCATTGTCCCCCCCGTGCTACACGCTCCGAGTCGTATAAATTTCTTTAATATAAAATAAAAATATAGATAATATTAAAAAACATTTAAGTAGAAAAAAATTTAAACCGGATGGGATTGTTAGATATAATCCATTTAATTTAACAAATTTAAAAATAAGCTAAAAAATTATTAAAAATATAATTTGACTAAAAATAATTTAATACGACATGTTTTTAAAAAATATTAATATAAAAATATATTGGAATAACCTAGATCTTGGAACCGAGATAACCTTATATAAAAAAAAGGTGTTACTAACATGTTTTCCAGTAGAAAAAAATTAAAAAATATGGGGTTGGGTTGACTCGATGTAATCTAGTCGACTTGACAAGTCCAAAGATAATCCAAAAATTGTTAAAAACATAGTTTGACTAAAAACAATTCAAGATAACATGTTTTTAAATAAAAAATTGAGACGAAAACATACTGGAATAGTCAAGATCTTGAAATCAGGATAACCTCATAGAAAAACAATTTAGGTGTTACTAACATGTTTTCTAGTGAAAAAAAAAATGAAATAAACCTTGTGGGCTTGTTTTAGAGTGGTTACGGTTGCTTTTCAAAGTGCTTTTCAAGCCAAAATGCATCAAAATGATATTTTTTTTATTTTTTAAAAATTATTTTTGAAATCAGCGCATCAAAACGATCCAAAAAAATTAATTTTTAGCAAAAAAAAATTAATTTTTTTTGAAAACGCGAGTTGGCCCGCGTTTCCAAACGCTGCCTCAGTTAACTTGACAAGTCCAAAGAGAACCAGAAAAATCATTAAAAACATAGTTTGACTAAAAATAATTCAAGACGACATGTTTTTAAAAAAATATTGAGACGAAAAAAATATTGGAACAACTTGGATAATGTGACCAGGATAACCCCATAAAAAAATAGGTGTTACTAACATGTTTTCTAGTAGAAAAAAATTTAAATCATGTGGGGTTGACCCAATATAATCTGGTCAACTTGATAGGTCTAAAGATAACCCAACAAATCATTAAAAATATAGTTTGACTAAAAACAATGCAAGATTAAATGTTTTTAAAAAATATTGAGACGAAAACATATTGAAACGACCCGGGTCAAACTGGGTTAACCTGTCAAATCCACAACTTGGATGATGAGATCGAGATAACCTCATAGAAAGCAAATCAAAACCAATGTTGAAGGATAAAACTGAAAAAAAAAACATCAATTAAAAAAGATAAATAAAAAAATCATAATCAATCCAAGTCAACCGGCCAAACTCGAGACCGAACCAATAAAACTACGATAACTTCATAGAAAAAAAATATGAAACCTAGTTCTAAAACAACTAAATATTGAATAATAAAATTGAAAAAAAAATATTAAACTAAAAAAATGACAAAAAAAACCTGAGTTAACTCAAGATAAACAGTTTCAATGTTGAATTATGAAATTAAAAAAGACAAAAAGATGACCTGATTCAATCCATGTTAACTTGTTAAACCCATGACTCGGATAATGAGACTGAGATAACTTTATAAAAAGAAAAATTAAAAAATAAATTAATTAAAAAGCCTAATTCTAAAGCATTCAAATATTAAAGTGTACAATTGAAAAAGATAAATTAAAAAATTAACCCGAGTTAACCAACTACACTTGTGACCTAAATCATGAGATCGAGATAACATCATAGAAAGTAAACAAAAAAACTACATGTGTTGACTCATGTTAACCTACAACTAAGGTAATAAGACTGTGATAATCCTATAGAAAGCAAATCAAAACAAATTATCAAGTTTAATATTCAATAAACTCATTGTTGAAGGTTAAAATTAAAAAAAAATCAATCAAAAGTAGGACATAATAAAACTACTTCAGTTTATATGAGTTAACCCGCAAAATACATGATCAAAGTCATAAGATCAGGATAACCTCATAGGAAAAAACTAAAATAACTCATGAAACCTAATTCATAATCAGGAAGCAAACCAAAATAAATCATGAAACCTAATTCATAATCAGGAAACAAACCAAAATAAATCATGAATCTTAATTCATAATCAACTCAACATTGCTAGATGAAATTGAAAAATTATCAATAAAAAAGATAAAAAAATACTTGAGTCAACTGAGTTAACATGCTAAACTCGCGACCAAAGTCATGAAATTGAGATCATATCATTGAAAGCAAATCAAAATAAATTATAAATCTTAATTCTCAATCAACTTAATACTGAAATATGAAATTGAAAAAAAATATCAATTAAAAAAAAAAAAACTTGAGTTAACTAAGTAAATCTGTCAAACCTGTGACATGGTTTTGAGACTGAACTAATCATATATAAAGTAAACCATAATAAATCATGAAGTTTAATCTCCAATAAATTAAATGTTGAGTATAAAATTAGAGAAAGAAATATAGATTTAGAATTAAAAAAACACAATCGAAATAAATAGTGTTTATACTATAATAAAAAAAGGACAAAAAAAAACTCGAGTTAATCAAGTTAACCCGTGACATGAGTTAGGAGACCAATCAATTTGTAAAGCAAATCACAATAAGTTATGAATCTCAATCTCCAATAAACTAAATGTAGAAATATAAAATAAAATAAAATAAAATAATAAATTTAAAGTAAAAAAGAAAAAGAAAAAGAAAAAAAGAAAACACACTAATGAAATGAAATAGTATATCCTCATGACCACCTCTATTATTGTATACTATAATTGTTTGTTTGTGATGGTTTCGTTCCCTCTTGCTATCTTTCTTCAATTCGAATATGTGCTCGAGTCAATGATGTCTTTTTCATATATCTTGGTATGAAGATATCGTGGCTTTTAAACAATTAATGTTTTGCAAAGAAATTACATGGCCATAAGATATTGAGGCTGTGAAACAATTGATAGACCCTGCTGACTGCTGTGTTTCTTGTTCAAAGAAATTGGAGATCAAGTCATCCTTCCAAGACCATAAGTTAAGACTTTTGAGCTCAAATAATTATTTTAAAATTCATCATCATCATTCGAAGGTTGATCCAGTTTCAAGTCATGATCCCTTTGAAACACTTGATATATTAACAATTGTGAGATGACTACGTACCTCAAGGGGAAGAACTACATATATAAAATTAAGGATTAGGCATTTTCTTCACCAAAAAAAAAGAGGATTAGGCAATTTCTTTCCATAAGACTAAACGAGGAGTTCCACGACACGACAAGACGCAGACAGGATTCTAACCAACTCAAATCGACCCACTTGCTCGTCGAAAAAGACCAGCACCTTTATGGAAGTTGCACAAAGAATAAAAATCTTAACAAAATAAGAATCGATTCTTATTTTGTTAAGATTTTTAGATATGATTTTTATGAACATGAACAAACCTGTTTGTAAGTGATCAAAATTCTTGCTATCATTTTAATAATGCTCTGACCCAAACTACCTATATATGAATTGATCATCTTCCCAGGTTTCGACCAAGATCGCGCGCGCGCGCACCTATATATGAATTGATCATCTTCCCAGGTTTCGACCAAGATCACGCGCATACACACACACACACACACACACACGCACACACACTGAACCAGCTGATAAACCTCCATTATAGTTAACTGGATTAAATACTTATTCACGTACGTATACATGCTTAACTCCTTGAAGTTAATCTAAGTTTTCCATTACTTGAAACAGCAAAACTCCTTGAGGCTTGGATATTTGGAAAATCTAGACGACGTAAAGAATACTCAAAGCACGAATAAGGGTAGCACTTTATAAAATAGAAATATTACAAGACTAAAGAACCTACGGCCTGGCGACCACAAGGGCATTTGAATAATATAAACTGAAGACCATCAGCAGATCTAATATACCTATTATTGTTTGTTGCCTCATGGAGAAGGCCAGGGAGCTTTCATGGAAGTTTCACATGGGGTCATTAATTTGCTATCTACACCAACAACAAGCATATTAATTATATGTTTGTTCAGCAAATGAATTATGACCCGAATCTTTCATAGATGCTCTGGTCTGATATGGGTATTGAAGAAATGTTGTACAGGAAGAGACAAGTTGCCGAGGATGCTTATAGAAATATCCCCGCGTATCATACACGTCAATTGAAGATATAATTATGTATAGACTCAGTAATATTCGCAGTGATCGAGGAATATTCAAATGAGAGATGATGATTGACAAAAAATTCTTTTCGATGAAGGTGAAAACTATTCGATGCATGAATAAATATCATTTTAGAGAGATAAAGTACAATAATATTCTAAAGAGAGATGCTCTAAAAATATATATGCAGTAGAGAATAAAAATTATGAACCTTTGTTTTTAAGGTCTCATAGTGTATATATAGCCCATGAGTCTTGTCCCTTTGTAAAAAAGATGGTCTGGAGTGTAATTTTACCATTGTGATATTTTGAGTTGTATTTTACTCAAAATAATACATGTTGGATTAGTATAAAATACTAAGGGACCCATATAAGGTTCTGTGAAAATTACATGATGAGTGTTGAGATTAGAGGTGAAAGTAGGTCTGGACACGCTGCCTAGACTCAAATATATTGGGCTAAAGCATGACAACTCGTGCCCACGAGAGGTGAATGTGGGTTTGGGTGTGCTGCCTGAACCTAAACACACTAGGTTTAGGTGTGACAGCCCAAACCCATGAGGGGTGAAAGTGAGTCCGGGCCCGGTGCGTTGCCTGGATCCAAACGGGCTGGGCTCTAGGGTATTAAAGATGAGAAATTGATCTAGGCGCGTTGTCTAGACCCAGCATGTTGGGCTCGGGACGTGGTCTCGAGCCCGTGGGGGTGCAGGGTGTGTGCCTTGTATGAGCTTGGGTTTCTTGCCTGAGCCCATGCTTTAGAGGGTTGGGTTCAGGCTATCTCATCCAAGCTCACTCTCCTTGGCTCCCATTGTACTTTGGTCTTGAGATACCAAGCCCAAGCTTAAAAGATGTGCTTGTTCGATCTATTTTGATGAAATTTTTGGGTTTATTTTATTTGGATTCATTAAGAGCTAACCAATTCCAAGCATGACAAATAATGTCTTATTCTTGGTCCAATTTATAAATCCCATTTTGACATATATAAAGAAATGTAGTCACATAGGGGAATTTCCTTGCCTGCTAAGGGATGGGAGAATATTGTGTGCCAAACAATGTCTTTTAATTCATTTTAAGTTTCTGATTAGCAGTTTAATCATTTCAGCTGAATGGTTTTTATGACACATTGTTTATTATTACGTAAAGCTATGAGCCATGGGCGGTACAAATTCTAATTGATTCTAGTACATGGATGCTATTGGACTCATGTTGGAATATCTTTCTCTTTTGGATTCGAGGATTATTTTCTAGAAAGTATATTTTATGGATCCAGGTAAGCAAGTAAAATCTTGATTATTCTAGACTCTTATAAAAGGTGCACGTCCTGACTCGAACTCGAGATCCACTGTATAGATCTCAAACCCTTTACTATCACGTCACGTCCTTTTAAAACCATGTTGGAATATCGATTTGACTTGAAACAGGATGCACAATTACTAGCTGAATTTCCTAATTTTATACTTGGACCATGTAGTCAAACTCTTTATTTTCAACCAGGTATAGAAAATTTCCTTCATTCAAAAAGAAAAAGGCCACGCATGAGATTATGTCTGGATTTAAACTTTGACGTGAGTTTAATTTAAAGTCATTGCTTCTGCATGCGCCGGTATAAAAGAGATAGAGCGAGAGAAAGAGCGCCACTACTTTATTCTGTTAGAACGAGTGACGCCTAAAGGAAAAGTTATTAAAATAAGGTTAAAATCCCTATCCTAGATGCAGCCCTGAACGACAAATTTTGGAATAGAAGTGGTCACTCCAACATGGTTGTTCCGGGATAAACAATCTAGTAGTGGGATAGTTATGGCCAAATCCACTAAGCTAAAAAAGCTCAAGAAGATGATTGGATTCGATGCCATCTTAGTCTGAAATTCCTTGACTAGCTAGCTAGCTAGCATAGGCTGGGTGGGGTGGTCTAGCTAAAAGATTCTTGACTTTTTCTATTTTGTTTTTAAAAAATTTGAATCTTTGAATGAAACACGAAGAATAACTTTTTCTTCACCTTTGAATCCGTGGTCCTTTCATAGCAGATAGCTCTTTTCCAGCTGGGCTCTTTAGGCATGCACAAAATCGATGATGATCACACAGTTCCGTTGTCACTTCTTCTTGCTTTTGACTGATAAAAGTTTAACGGGAGCCATGGAGAAGAAAATTTGGGTCCTACATGTAGATTTGCTCGTTTTGCAATATCGTTGAAAATCATATACTCCCTGAAAACACACACACACACTTACCTATTTTTCCATGACTCCATCTGCACTACTCATAAATCCAACGTTTGTTATTACATCAGGAAAACTTTGATGTTTGATCGGAATTCAAAAGTCAATTACCCTGTTCCATTTATATAAACATATAAATTGACCTGAAACTTGCATGTTCTTCGTGCCTCTTTTTTCTTATCTATTCCATGCAATTGTTCTATCATAAAGTGGGATAAGTTTGGCAGGGCGTATGGGAATTTCTGTTTGATTTGCACAATAATAATTAGTTATTTAATTATCGTGCCTCAAGTCAAACAGCTCTACTTGTTAATTTTAACGCAGGATTTTAAGCAAAACCAAGAATTAGTAATGCAAACAATATCATGTATACAAATATGAACGTAGAATTAACTTGCTAGCTAGCACAAATGTATAAAAAATGAAATGAAGAGAGAAGAAGCATCCAGCTTTTGTGTCACTTTAAGAAGTGTCTGGGGTATATAACCAAAGAGCAACCACCTATAGATAAACAATAACAGCATAATCTTTGGGCTAAAATTCTTGTTCTTCCTCTCAAGATATGATTCGGGATGGAAATAGATAATATCTCACAGAACATTTGGGTTGTAAAATATTAATATAGCTTTCATCTACCTTTTGCCACTTGCATCAACCATGTACAAGATCTCTGGTTTCTTTCCAAACCTTTTCTTCCTCTATAATGTTTCCTTTTTAGATATCAATAGCGATTAAAACTGGTTGGTGCCGAACAAAACTTTGTTAGGTTCAAGTTCTATTGAGAAAAGCTGTGGCTAAATAGCCCCCTATTATAAGATTCTGTTCATATAGGACCACGTTGACAGTACCCTCCATCATGCACTAATCTTATTAACTGATGTTAAGGTTATCATCATGCGAGGGCAAATATTATTGATTGGTTTTTAGAATCTACAATCACATTAAGGATCAAATCATTATCATCGATGGATTGGGGCAGGTTATGATTGGCTTCACAAGGATCAGATCCTGCTTCCGGCGCTTTCATTGATTATGTTATGATGTTCTAGCTTTTACTAGCTATAAGCAACGTAGAATGATTTTTTTTTTTTTGGTATTTTTGTGTGTGTGGAAGAAAAGGATCTCCTTTGTGCAGCATGATTAATTTATCAAGTGTAGATGAATGCATCCTAGCCAAAGAATGTGCTCCACATAAAGTGTGCTGAACCTCCCCGTTTCCCTGTCAAGTAAGCTCACGCCTTAGTCAGCTTTAAAAAAAATCAAAAGAATGACCTTAGTCTGCTTTCCACTATGTACATGTCCTACCGCAGAATTAATTAAACTCACCAGTATTAAAATATTAGTCACAAAATTTCTCGCAGTCAAGCAGAAAATTAATGTGTTGACTAAGACTTCTTAGAATTCTTAGAATTGAGAGTTTCCATGGTTTGTCAAGAACTTGAGGTGGAGTCCGATAGGATGGAAGCTATGCAGCTGCTTACAACTGACATAGCAGATCATCACCCGCAGTGTGCTTTGATAGAGGATATTCGAGCTCTTGCTTTCTCGTATTCCTTCTTTTATTTAGTCCATGCATACTCCGAGGGAGGGAGATTAATAAATGTGTCCATGTTTTAGCTCGTACTGGTTCTAGCGTATATCAGATGTGGGATCTTCCTCTCCTAGATTTGGAAGATGCTATTCAAGCACAGATGCTGTAGGTGTTATGCTTAGCAGGCTGTAATTTTTCTGTTTCTCCACATTTTATTTAGCAGGCCAAGTAAATCAAATACATAGCTTTCATTAGGGTACCAGACAATCTTCAATATTAATTTTTATGGGCAAGAAAGAAAGAAAAAAAACAGAGCAAGGTGATTGTCGAGATGCTTCTTCTGATGTAGACCATACATTATAATATTTGGTCGACGGGGTAAAGAAAGTGATTCACTATATATATATATATATATATATATATATATATATATATATATATATACAAGAAGAGATAGATTTATGGGTTGGCATATGCCATTTATATGCTCTGAACTACTGAAGCTAATAATTTATTTCAAGATCAAGAAGAGATAGATGGAGATTTCTCTCAAGGCCACTTAATTAGAGGAGGCTGATTCTTGCTTTTGTCAAGACTCGACTATCTTCTTATTAATTTTTTAGTATTATCAACTTGGAAAAATTGGTAGAAAAAATACAAGATATATACTAATTTATCATCTGTATCCTCACGCATATATGCCAGCGATCCATGGAACAACTCTCCTGCTAATTCTCGGAGACTTTGGGATGTGATGTTTGGGAAAAACGACAACCAATACATTTGCTTTTATAATTGCACAAATACACACTGTTGTCTATACATTGACTCATCTAAATAGTTCTTGTAGATTTTTTATTGCTACAATCCACTAAAGATGTGACAAAACCATCCCTACGTCTTTGTCATTTTTTGTCTTACTAGTTTTTTTTTTTTTTTTCTTGTGCCGTGTGGACATTATCAGTAACTATTAACTATAAATCTAGAACGTGGGGATAATTTATTGTGTAAAATACGTGATGAATTTCCTTACATGACATTATAGATGGACTGTTTACAATATTTTTTTGCTTGCTTTCTTTTTTTAATTTAATTTTTATTGGATCAGATTATTAGTCAATTTGTCAATGAATAATAAGATATTTAAAAGAAAAGGAATCAAAGTAAAAAACAAGGAGACAATTGGTGGCTTTTAAAAAATTTGGGTGAAATGTTTATTGTAGTCCCCATATTTTCCCAATTATAAATATTGGTTCCTTAAGTTTTCAAAATTTACAGCAAAATTAATTTTAATCTCAAACTTTATTTTTCTTATTTTTTTAGCTCCTAGTTTGAGAGAGGTGAAAGAAAGTCGTTTGGATTCAATACTAGATGGAAAAAAATTTTGTTGGCACTGATTTCGACCATAAAATGATTGAAATTGGTGTCGAATTGTTCCGTTTGACGAGGAGAGTTCAAATTAGATTTTTTTTTACCTTGAAATTGCTTAGAACAACATATTTGAGCTCGTTTAGATTTTTAGTTTCGGATTGATTTTGGATTTTGAAACAGTTTTTTGAGGCCATGAATAAGCTTATCAAATTGTCCACCAATTTTTAGATGTTTGGAGGTAAGAGAAAAGTAGGTTGAAAACTCAATTTTTAGATCGAAAAAACTCATACCTTATTTTTTCAGCCACCACAGTGAATGAAAACAAGCAATATTAAATGACACGTCATGTGATTTATTTTTTATTCAAAAACATTATGGTGGATGATATGCCCATAAAAAAATAAATTAAGGATCCAAGCATGCGAGCCTACTCTTGCAGACCCAAGTGCAAGACCTTACATGATGAGCCATGTGTGAGCTTGGGTTCTTAAAAGAAAAATACAATATTTTGATAATTTTAACATGATTGTTTGAAAAATTAAAGGACAATTAGTTCAATGAAATAATATAAAAAATCTAAAATAAATTTTTTTTTCAACATACATAATGATTCAAACAAAAAAATATTGCCACGAAAGCTCTAGTCTTATTTAAAATGTATGGTATAATTGAATTTTTTTTTTAAAATATCATTATTATTTATCTAAATAGTGTTTTATTTTAAAAAATATATATAAAAAATGGAGGTACAAGTTAAAAACTTGTTCACATAGTTTCATATGCAATAATTCAAAAGGAATGAATATTACCACAGAAGCTATTTAAAAAGCTCATGTGCCTTTAAGGATGGCCCATGTATATAGGCCTAAAAAATTGCCCATGCCTGGTTGGGCCTTTAAAAAAAAATCTAGGTGTGCTTATTTTTTATTTATTTATTTTATTTCAAATGGAGCGTGTTATCTGCTAATTATCTTCTATGACCTTAAAATTGAGTTTCGAGTTTAGAACAAAAAAAACCTATCTTTCAATGTTTTTTTACTTAAAAACATATATAAAAAAAACATATTTAAAACCTTAATAATCTCATTTCCAAGGGCAAAAACACTTTAATCAACCTAAAAAATAAAAATAAAATTAGACTTCTCGACCTACAATGTACTTTTCACAAACCACCTATTTTGAGCTCTTTTCATCACGACGAATTCATTAACTATAAAATTAAGTTTTTTCATCATTGAAACAGAGCAGACAAAAAGCTTTATTTCTCATCTTATTTTATAATAATTTTCTCTCCCCTCTCCCAACCGAGAGAAACTAAAATATATAAAAAAATGAACTTTAATGTAAACTTTTAAAAAAATCAAGGATCAAAGTGTAGGAAGAAGCGCATCGAACAATATGAACATAAAAAGGGACCATTTCTTTTAAATAAAAAAATAATTTGTCGCTGAGCATTCTGACGAGCCCTTGCAACGAAAAATTCTGTAATGATAATCTTTATGCAACGTAGAAATAATATGACATAAACAAGTGGGAACAAGAAAATTAAGACAAACCCCAATATATAATGACATTCCGGCATAGCATAACATGTAAGGACTAAAAACAAAGAAAAAAGTTTAATGATTAAACCATAAGAAAATATTCAAAGGCCAGAAAAGTAATTGAAGTAAACATATTAATATTAACGATTAATGTTAATCGTTAATATTTTCACATTAAATACAAGATTCATGTAAGGCATGGTGTCTCTATACATTATCTTTGATTAGTTGATGGCCGAGATATAATAAATTATGTCTCCATGCACTTCTTGAAGAGATATCCTAAATTCAAACCCTTCATTTCTCAAAAACTATCGAAACAAGAAGACATTGGCCCAGCTAGGATCCTATGTCAGGCCAGGGAAACAGAATATATAACCGATGATGAGCCTAAACTACTGAGCCCAGCAGGGTAAACTAAAGGGCCTAGATATACCCATAGCAGCTCAAATCATCTGCTAATTCACCAAACGATACATGTTTGGAGCCTAGAGAGGCCAGCTGTTGATAAACCGGGCCGACGACCTGAGAAATCCACAGCCTCGAGCTTGACTTGAGCAAGGTTTTAATTTGAATAAGTAAAAACATTAAACTCTACAACATTGGTTCATCCAATAAGTTGAATTGTGACTCGGTCAAATTTGATTTTAATAGAATTTGATTTAACACTAAAGATTTTTTAAAAAAAAATTAATAAAATAATATCATTTTAATAAAAATAATTGTTTCAGATTAATGAACTGATAACCCAATAATACAAGCTTTTTTCTAGATCAAACTATATGCGCCAAGTACGAGTATAACAACTATGATGAATATTAGTCGAGTTGAAAAGTTAATAAGTGTAATAAAATATCAACAGGTTAAGAGAGAGAGAGAGAGAGAGAGTCATTTATAATCAAAGAAGAAGCATGGAGGGAGCATAAAATTGCAGGTATTCGTGAAAACACTAACAGGGAAGACAATAACCCTTGAGGTTGAATCAAGTGACACCATTGACAATGACAAGGCTAAAATCCAAGACAAAGAAGGTATCTGTTCTTTCTTTCTTTCATTTGTTTCTATATATATACATCCAATCTGTTTATTTTATACAAGGTAAGGTGGTTTTTTTTATCATGACACGATTTTTTTTATAAACCAACTTTATACAGTAAAATTATTAATTTAACCATAGAATATAATAATATAATGCATCTTAGAGGATATTTTTGTCTTTTTAATTTTTTAGAATAATATAATTACTTTTATGTCCTTAAAAATAAAACCAATATAACTCACTCGATGGTTTTTTTTTGTCATTTTACATATGTTTTATTGTAAATCCCAAGGGTGCTCATATATATTGTTATAAATTATATTTATTAAATATAATTAAAAAAGTTGTTGTGTGTATCATGCACTAATATGTTAATAGCCCCATGTTGTTTGGAAGGTGTATGCGAGGCTGCATGGTCATCAAAAACCGCCTTCAAATATAATATTTGAAAGGTCCCCGCACTCACGACATAATGAGACGAAGCGTGCTCCTAATGCATGCTAGGGTTTGGTGTCGACAACCGTTTATTTAATTTTTTTCTTTTATTTTTCTCCCCATCTCGAATTTTATGCAAGCCCCTGCAATTTATTTCCCTTTCACATTTGGTCCATTTCATTTTGATTATTGTTTTTTTTTAATATTTTGAATAAGTTATGAAATCACAAATGTTTTTCAATTTCACCCCCTTTTATTTTTCAATCTTTCAAATTTGGTCCTCATTCTTTTAATTACTATTTTTTTGTTTTTAATAAGTTGTAAAATTATATTTTTTTCCAATTTCACCCATCTTTTATTTTTTTTCCTTTCAAATTTGTCTCCATTCTTTTTATTGCTATTTATTTTGTTTGAGATATTTTTTAGGTTGTTTTTTCACAATTTCATTCTTCATGATTTTTTTTAATCTGATCATCATTCTTTTTATTTCTATTTTTTTTTGGCAAGTTTTTAAAATTGATATTTTTTTGATTTCATCCTTTAAAATTAAATTGGTTGGAAATTAAGCTTTTTGATTGAGTCTGGTTCAAGAATTTAACGGATTGCGAGTTTTAGAGATTAGACTAGGTTTAAGAGGTTTACCCGGGTCAACTTGGCTTTTTTCCTTTTTAACAACTAATGTTTTTTTTTAATTATTATTTTGGCCCCTTTTTTAGATTTTTTTTTTATTGTTTTTTATGATTTGCTTTCTATGAAATTAGTTTTGGGCTCATTATCAGAGTTGCTGATTTTAAAAGTTAACGTGGGTTGACTTTTATTTTTATGAGTTTTTTTTTTAAAAAAATTGATTTATTTCAATTTCATCCTTTAACATTTAAGTTTTTTGAAATTGATCTTCCTATCTTTTTTTTTCTATTAGGTTATCTCGATCCTGTGTTTATGGTTGCGCAGAGTTTGCTAGTTAACCCAACTTTTTTTTCATTATTATGGAGTTAGTCTCAGGTTCATAATTAGAGTCATTGATTTTAAAAATAAACTCAAATTGATTTATTTTTGTTTTTTTAAATTAAATTATTTCAACTTTATTATTTGATATTTAATATATTAAAACTGGTCTCATAATTTATCAAGAATTTGTTAATTTTAAGATAAAAGGAACATTTGCTTAAACATTAAATATGTGTCATCCGTTGCAGCGGAATCAACGACAATTATAGTAACGACACAAACATAATGATAATTCACTGTTATGTATTGTTCCCTCCCTCAAATTACATTACATTGCGGTTGACGTTGTTCATTTTATAGTACTTTTTTTTCATCAACTTTATTTATTTATTTATTTTTATTTTAGTTTGGTTTTATATATGGAGATTTCTTTCGCTTTCGCTGTACATGCTCTTGTGTGTGCAAATGATGATGGAATATTTCAGTGTAGATTAACTTTGTGAAGTAAAATTTTAGATTGTAGTTAAGAAAAATAAAAGAATAAGAATTAAAATAAATAAATAAAAAACAAAGTCCAATGTTGAAAAGGTGAGAAAAACTTCATTTTGGTCATTGTATTAGTTGGTTGTTGAAGTTTATATTTTAGTCCTAATTTTTTTTTTACTTTTAATCTCTAAATGTTAAAAAAATAAATTGAAAAGGTTGTTGAAACATGAGAAAAAAAAAGGTTGTATATATATATTTTAGCAAAAAAGAAATTGATCTTAGTGTCAATCGATTCATCTTGGAGATAAGAGCTTCATGTAATGATATTCTTTATCTTTTTCAGGAAAAATATATAGGGCTCCAGAAGTTTTTTTTAATTCTATTTAACTTGTGTTTTTCAATGATTTGAGAGAGATTTTAGGTAAAAACATGTTTAACAGGGCCTTAACATATTTTATAGATATTTTTAAGTCATTAAAGATGATCACAATTTGCACCAGAAGACAACATGTCATCTTTTTAATTAGGCGATGCATCATCCAGTCTACACACACACACACATGAGATGACATGCCCGTGCGCTGTCGTGAGCTTATAAAACAAATACTCTTGATAGTGTTATAATTATGAACCAGCGCTCGATAAGTAATATAAACTAAAGGTATGATGGAGCAAATATTTCATAACGAAAAAAAAAATTGTGTTGGTGATAAAAAACTTAAAGACTGAACGAAATGATTAGTAGCAATCTATAGTATTTTGTGAGAAAAGATACAATATTTTTGCCACATGATTTAGCTTTTCTGTTAATAAAAAGCAAAAAAAAATACAAAGCTAAGTTCTCTACCAACTTAATATTAAAAAAAAACCAACAAATATAATTTTGGAAGGAAAAAAACCCATGAGGAAAAACGTTGTAGCAATTGACAATGTTTTGTGAGAAAAACTACATTATTTTTCCCAATAAAATAAAATAAAAAACCATTTAGAGAAATATTATAGCAATCCACAGTGTTTTGTGAGAAAAACTACAATGCTTTCCTCGTATGATTTAACTTTATTATAATTATAATTCTTAACCAACTCAATATTAAAAAAAAAATCGACAAAGATAATTTTGAAAAAAATCATAAAAAAAATCATATAGGAAAACACTGCAACAATTCATAGTGTTTTAAAGAAAAAAAAATTACAAAGCTAAATTCTTAATTAGCTCAATATTTTTAAAAAAATCGACAGAGACAATTTTAGAAAAAAAATAACAAAAAAAACACCAAAAAAAGGGAAAAAAATTCATGTTGAAAACACTGTAGCAATTCACAGTGTTTTGTGATGAAAACTACAGTGCTTCCCCACATGATTTAACCTTATTTGTAATGACTTGTAATTGTAATTCTCAAATAACTCAATATTAAAAAAATAAAATTGACAAAGATAATTTGAAAAAAATTATTAAAAAAAAAACCATGTGGAGAGACACTGTAGCAATCCACAATGTTTTGTGAGGAAAGCTACAATACTTTCTCCACATGATTAAACTTTATTACAAAGTTAAATTCTAACCAACTCAATATGAAAAAAAAAATCAACAAAGATAATTTTGGAAAAAAATATTACAAAAAAAAAAGAAAACGCAAAAGAAATTGGAAAAAAACCATGTGAGGAAAAACTGTATCAATCCATAGTATTTTATGAGGAAAAACTTGTATTTATTTGTAATTGCAATTCTTAACCAGCTTAATATTTAAAAAATAAAATTGACAAAGACAATTTTAAAGAAAAACATAACAAAACAAAAAAAAACCGTGTGGGAAAAAACATTGTAGCAATCCACAGTAACTTGCGAAGAAAGTTATTGTGTTTTCCTCATATATTGTAATTGCAATTCTTAACTAGCTCAATATTAAAAAAACAATTTCGGAGAAAATCATTAAAAAAAAACTATGCGGAGAAACACTGTAGCAATCGATAATGTTTTTAAAAAAAATTACAAAACTAAATTCTTAATCAGCTTAATATTAAAAAAAATCGACAAATATAATTTTAAAAAATAAAAAAATAAAATAGAAAAACTATGTGGGAAAACATCGCAATAATGCACAGTATTTTAAAGGAAAAAAATTACAAAGCGAAATTTTTAACCAGTTAAATATTTAAAAAGTAAAATCAACAAAAATAATTTTGAAAAAAAAAGAAAAAATAAATGCAAGAAAAAAAACAGGGAAATTTGAAAAAAAAAGGAAAGTTGAAAAAAAAATGAAAAAATACAGAAAAAAATACTATTAATTACTATTCTAAATTACGGTGATTTTGGATGTGGGGGAACAGTGATTCCCCCACACCTTAGATGTATGTACTAGTTACATAACCCGCGCGATGCCGCGGGTTAATTTTTTTTAATATAAAAAATACAAAAAAAAACTAAGATCTAAAAGTATTAGGTCTTTCTGTAAAGTTATATCCCAGAATCTTGGGTTTGGTTATAACGCCCGACCCAAAAGTAATATTTATAATAATAATAATAATAATATTAAACTTGCATGACCTAGTAGGTCAAGGTCTAGCTTTAATACCAAACCCAATCGCCTTGGATGTGGATCTGGCTGTAAGGTCATGTCATAAAAGTATAATAATTAAATAAATCAATTAAAAAGAAAAAAACCAATAGAAAGAAAAAAACTAAAGAAGAAAAAGAAAAAAAAATCTAAATTAACTGGGTTAACCCGTCAAACCTTGGATTCGTGTCGTGAAAGTTTGATAACTAAATAGAAAAAAAAATTGACGGGTTAACCCGAATTAACCGGCTAACCTCAAACCAGGTTACCTGTCAAATCCGGGATCCGTGTCATGAATGTCTCGATAACTAAATAGAAAAAAAATTGAACATTAACAACCTAAACTAAACGAAAAAAATTAATTAAAAATAAAAAAAAAACAAAAACAAACAAAACACATAAGCCTGTTACTAATGAGGAAAAAGAAAAAAAATCTGAATCAACTGAGTTAACCCGTCAAATCAGGTTAACCTGTCAAACCTGGATTCGCGTCATGAAAGTTTGATAACTAAATAGAAAAAAAAATTGATGGGTCAAACGAAAAAAAATTAACAAACTAAACTAAACAAAAAAAAATGATTAAAAAGGAAAAAAAACAAAAAAAAAATTCAGGTTAACCTGTTAAATCAGGTTAACCCGTTAAACCAGGTTAACCCGTCAAACCCGAGATCCGTGTCATGAAAGTATGATAACTAAATAAATTTTTTTTTTCACATTAATAAACTAAATTAAACAAAAAAAATTCATTAAAAGAAATAAAAAAAAGTGAACATTAACAATCTAAACTAAACGAAAAAAATTAATTAAAAAAAACAAAAACAAACAAAAGACATAAGCATATTACCAATGAGGAAAAAGAAAAAAATCTGAATCAACTGAGTTAACCCGTCAAATCGGGTTAAGCCGTCAAACCTAGGATTCGCGTCATGAAAGTTTGATATCTAAATAGAAAAAAAAAATCGATGGGTCAAACGAAAAAATTTAATTAAAAAGGAAAAAAACAAAAAAAAAAATTCAGGTTAACTCGTTAAACCCGAGATCCGTGTAATAAAAATATGATAACTAAATAAAAAAAAAATTCACATTAAAAAAATAAATTAAAAAAAAATTCATTAAAGAAAAAAAAAATACAAAGAAAAAAGCAAAAAAAAACCCTATAGGCAAAAAAAAAAAAAAAAAAAACGAAAAAAAAAAAAAAAGTCAAGTGTATCACTGTGCACACAGTGCAGAGTGATACATTTATATGTTAAAAACAGAAGAAACAAAAGTTTTTTTTTAAAAAAATCTGCTGCTACAGTAAAAAACCCACACGTTTTAGAGTACTCTACTAGTTACATGCCCCGCGCGATGCCGCAGGTCAATTATTTTTTACATTTTAAAAATAGCCAAGATCTAAAAGTATTAGGTTTTTTTGCAAAGTTATATCCAAGAGTCTCAGGTTTGGTTGCAACGCCTAACCCAAGAGTAATGTTTATAATATTAATAATAACATTGAACTTGGGTTAACCCTTAGCATAAAAGTGTCTGGACTGCAATACCAGACCCAATAGCATTGGACGTGGGTCTAGCTGCAAGGTCGTGTCATAAAAGTGTGATAATTAAATAGATTAGTTAAAAAGAAAAAAAACCAACAGGAAGAAAAAAAACTAATGAAAAAAAAAAGAAAAAAAATATGAACTAATTGGGTTAACCCTTCAAACCAGGTTAACCCGTCATACCTTAAATTCGCATCGTGAAAGTTTAATAATTAAAAAGAAAAAAACAAATTAATGGGTTAACCCGAATTAACTCGGCTAACTCGTCAAACCGGGCTAACCCGTTAAACTCGGGATCCGTGTCATGAATGTCTAGTAACTAAATAAAAAAAAAGTGAATATTAACAAACTGAACTAAACAGAAAAAATTAATTAAAAAGAAAAAAAATCCGGGTTAACTCGTCAAACCATGTTAACCTGTTAAACCCAATATTTATATCATGAAAGTCTGATAACTAAATAAAAAAAAATTAACATTAACAAACTAAATTAAACAAAAATATTTATGAAAATAATAATAATAAAAAAAAATTGACGGGTCAACCTGGAATTAACTGGGTTCACCCGTGAAACCAGGTTAACCCGTGAAACTCGGGATATGTGTCATGAAAGTCTAATAACTAAATAGAAAAAAAATTTAACATTAACAAACTAAACTAAATGAAAAAAATTAATTAAAAAAAACAAAGAAAGAAGCAAAAAAAAATCCCAAAAAACATAAAAAAATAGCTAAAAAAACTTAGACAACTTAAAAAAAAAAACCGCCTAAGGAATCGGTGTTTTACCGTGGACTGCACAAAAATTGACGGTCAACCCGGAATTAACCTGGTTCACTCGTGAAACCGGTTTAACCCGTGAAACTCGGGATATGTGTCATGAAAGTCTAATAACTAAATAGAAAAAAAATTTAACATTAACAAACTAAACTAAACGAAAAAAATTAATTAAAAAAACAAAGAAAGAAGTAAAAATAAATCCCAAAAAGCATAAAAAAAATAGCTAAAAAAACTTAGACAACTTAAAAAAAAAAAAACGCCTAAGGAATCGGATCGCACTGCAGCAAATTCCACAAGAAACACTAATTCCTTTTAGCTATTTATAAATACAATCTAGTTTTTCATAATATTAAGAAAATAAAAATATTTTTATTTCCTTTAAATTAATGAAAATTTATGTTTTACAAATAAATACAATCTAGTTTTTCTTATATTTAATATTAAGAAAATAAAAATATTTTTATTTCCTTTAGATTCTTTTTGTATCTTCCATTGTTGTTGCTCGAAAATGAAACTCATATTTTTAGGAGGAGGTTCAAATGCTAAAGTTTAAAGCTATAATGATAAATATACGCATATCATGAATTCCCCTAAACAATTGTTTTTAATATATATATATATATATATATATATATATATAGCTGCAACCAGCACCTCTAAAAAGCAATCAATCACACCAATCACATCAACTTACCAAAACTTGAAGCTTCGATCAAGCTGCAAGTGCAGGAAAAAAAGCCAGTGAGGGCATCAAATCACGCGAGAAGAAAAGAGAGAATAAAGAGATTATAACGAAAAATACTGTTTAAATCCACAGTGGATTTACTCACATGTTACAGTATTTTCCTGAGCCCTTTTAGTTTTTTTTTAATAATAATATATATATAAATAGAAAAAAAACAAGAAGTCATTTACCCATTTTAAAGAAAGCCAAAGCAGGAGTGCCTGTGCTTGGAAGGCGCGACTTGTCCTTGTAGGCCCAAGCATGCCTGATTTGTTTTTAAACATGCATTAGCTTGTTTTTTTCCTTCCTTTTTTAAATATGAGAATAAAATTATTTTTAAATAATTATTAAATTATGCAATAGTTTTCTAGAGCATTAGAGTTTTTATGGTAATATTAACAATTACTTCATGATTAATTATATATTAACCTATTATGCATATTAAAAAAAAACAATTTGCTCATTTATATGCAATAAATAATAGAATCCATATGTTCTATATGATCATTTTCTCATATTTGTTATTCTCAGATTTATTCATACAAGTGCGAAGAAACAAAGATTTTTTTTATTGAAATTTCATTTCACATTATAATAGTTTTTTAATTAAACAATAATGATTTTAATAAAAAAATATACGGTTTTTATCTAAAAAATATATATAAATAAAAAAATAAAGTTTTTGATTAAAGAGAGAATTAGAATATTTACAAATATTTAATTTTACAGAAGATAATTTTGATTAATAAAATATATTTTCTTTAAAATTTTAATAATTGCCCATCGCATCAAACGGCCTATGTCATATTTATTTTTGTGTTTCAAAAACGTTTTGAAAAAAATTAAAATTTTAATTTTGTTTTAAATTAATATTTTTTAATGTTTTCAGATTATTTTGATACACTAAAATTAAAAATATTTTTTTAAAAAAATATTATTTTAATTTATTTTTAAATAAAAAATATTTTAAAAAACCATTAAAACCTACCACCAATAAAATAAAACTAGACCGGGAGCCTGACGTTCACAAGATGGCCTTCAGAGGGTGCCACCTCCACTGAGATTTTATTTACCCAGTGGGCCTACTTAATGTACTCGGGTTGATGACGGAGTTTGGATACATAATTATATATAATCTATTTTATTTTATTTGAACAGGTTAGATAAATTTGTTTGGACTATATTTTTTTTTATGAATAGTTAAATTTATAATGTTAATTTTAAATGTGATAATAATTTTTTTTTATTTTTTTTTGAAAGTATATCAAAATATTTATTTTTAAAAAAAAATTATTTTTAATATTAACATATTAAAATGATTTAAAAATATAAAAAAAATTAATTTTAAATAATTTCTTTTAAATTTTGATGAAATAAAGTTTAAAACACAATTACAATATTAATATTTCTGAGACTGTTTTTTAGCACCCTTGCTTGAAATGATTTTCCTTTAAGGTTGTGTTTGTTTTCTGAAAAACCACTTTCTAAACTTTTCCGTGTTTGTTTGCTATTAGAAAAGTTGGTCAACAAAAAAACACTTTCCAGTCAAAGGAAAATTTAGCTTGGTTTCCAGGAAAGTATTTTCCTGAAAAATTTGGGCGGAAACCATTTTCCAGAAGTTGTGAAAAATTTAGAAAAGTCATATTATTTGCTGATTATATCAAATTTGATCCTCAAACTTTTGATTGTTGTATATATTTGTTTTGAATATTTATTTTTCAATTTCATCTCTTAAAATTTAATTTTTATATTAACTTTGGTCTTTATTTTTATAATTGTTATTTGTTTTTTCCTTATCATTTTTTATTGAAATTTTTTATCTATCAAATTTGATTCTTATTCTTTTGATTGTTACTTATTTTATTTGAAATAATTTATAAAATGTTAATTATTATTATTTTAATTTCTTGATCCTTATTCTTTTCATTGTTATTTATTTTATTTGAAATAATTTATAAAATGTTAATTATTATTATTTTAATTTCTTCATCTTTTATTTTTTATTTTTTATATTTAATCTCTATTATTTTGATTATTATTTATTTTATTTGAGATAATTTATGAAATTATATTTTTTTCAATTTCATTCTCATTCAACTTTTTAATTTGTAAGATTTATTTCTCATTATTTTAATAAACTTGAAAAAAATAAAATATTAATAAGTTATTTTTCAGCTCATTTTTCATAATATAAACAAATACTAGAAAATATTTTCCAATTTATTTTTTATTACATTACCAAATATCAGAAAATAAATCACATTTCAAGAATTCACTTTCTTGAAAAAACCTACCAGGTTTTGTCCGTCCTTTATCTATGCCCACAGGGGCAACATGGTTTCCATCTAATAATCTGAACGGCTGAAATTGTACCACGCAAGTAAAAAAAACATCCAACGGTGAAAGAGAGTAATGGAGTCTAACGAAGGGTTTACACAATTCGGCTATGTAAACCCTGATCACACATCCAAACTTTGTTATTTCCTCAAATATTTGTCTCTTCTCTAGGGTTTTACTCTCTTATCATCACGAACACAGAGCTCTTCAGGTATGGTTTACGAAAAGAAAAAATGAACTACACTTTACTATGGGGTTCTTATATGACCTTGCTTGTGTTGGTGTTTAGTTTCGAGGATAATTGATTTGCAGGGATGGCGCGGCCAGTTTTCGTGGGAAACTTTGAGCACGAGACAAGGCAATCGGACTTGGAACGCTTGTTCAGCAAGTACGGAAGGGTGGAGCGAGTTGACATGAAATCTGGTAAACTGTACTGGGTCTTCTTATCTTTTTGTTAATTTTATCTGGTGATGAAATGCACAAGGACTTATAATTGAGTTTGATTATTGGTGTTATTCATGATGAGCTGTGGTTTAGGATAGAATGAAAAATAGTTTTTGAGTGATATATGTTTTGCATTTCATTTTCAATTATTATTATAACTCCTGTTTTGAAACTCTGTTGATATACGGTAGGATGGTTTTGGTTCTTACAGAAGTTCAAACTGTGGTTTATTGTGTCATGAACGATTGGTTTCAAGCTAAGTCTTAGTGATTTCTCCAAGGAATTGTTAGTTTTGGTTTTGGGTGGTATTTGGTCATCAAGTGCATGATGGGTTATCTTGTTGATTTTTGAATGGATAAATATTCTGAAATTAAGAGTTTGTTGGATATAAAATATGCAGCTACTTGAGTAGTGGTGATCACATCCAAATTAAAAATACAGTCGGGAGTGAAAAAAATGGAAACGGGGAATTTGAAGTTTCTTTGGAGAACATCTCCATATTAAGTGTTTGTTTTGACGCAGGAACTCTTACTAAGGAAATTTGAGCTTCTATCTGGGCTCGCCAACACTTGTAGTAGCTTGGAAACTCTCTTGCTTGTCTGCTCTCCTTCTCCTTCCACTCACAGATGGAACCATCCTGTGTTTTCTTCACTCGATCATCTGTCACTCACCCACCTCACCGCCCTAACTTTACATTTCACAAGAATGGTCGTGATGATCTCAGTCAATTTACTATGCCTTGTCCACCACTACTGATAGTAGGAGGGTGAATTGAAATCTGTCATGCTATGCCTTCCATTTCTGAACTAGTGCTATCTGAATGGCGAAGCATGCTTAGCAATGACATCTCAGACCTGAAACTTTTGGATTTTAAACTCTTAAATGCCAACATCTTCATTTAGTTCATCATGCAACGCTTCCACAATCTACATCCTTGTGTGCATCAGCCCATCAAGTATCTTGCAGGTGTTGTATAAATTTCAAATTCTTGCCAGGATAAGCAATCCTGATTTGGCTGATGTACCCTGGTTAAGTGAATTTAATTCCAAGGTTACACATCTCTTATTCTGTCTCTGATTTGAGGAGTTGCTGCAGGGTTTGCTTTTGTTTATTTTGAGGATGACCGTGATGCTGCAGATGCTGTACGTGGACTTGACAATATACCTTTTGGTTATGACAGGCGAAGGCTTTCAGTGGAGTGGGCTCGGGTATATGGTTCTTTATTTTTTTTTCCGTGGTTTTTTTTTTTTTTTTAATTTTTATCTTATGTTGCATCTTTAGTTGCTCAAGTTGTTGGTATATTGCTGTAAGTAGTTGAGATTGATTTCATCCTATGCTTATATCATGAATATGCTAGGGTGAACGTGGTCGGCACCGAGATGGGCCAAGGTCGACAGCAAACCAGAGGCCAACTAAAACCTTGTTTGTTATTAATTTCGATCCAATTCATACCAGGGTTGAAGACATAAAAAGACACTTTGAGCGTTATGGAGAGGTGCTGCATGTCCGAATTCGACGGAACTTTGCATTTGTGCAGTTTGAGACACAAGAAGACGCCACCAAAGCTCTCGAGTGCACACACATGACGTTAGTCAACTTGTTTTGATTAGTTTTCTTGTATAAATGACTTGGTTAGATTTTTAAATTTTCAGATCAGCTGATTAACATATTGTATTGTTTTGCATTTCTGCAGCAAGATAATGGACAGGGTGGTTTCTGTTGAGTATGCTTTAAGGGATGACAGTGAGAGGGGTGACAGATATGATAGTCCCAGAAGAGGAAGTTATAATGGAAGATCACCAAGTCCAGTTTATCGCAGACAGCCAAGTCCTGATTATGTTCGAGCTCGCAGCCCTGTTTATGATAGGTATAATGGTCCAGTATATGACAGGCGCCAAAGTCCTGATTATGGTAGGAACAGAAGCCCTGAGTATGGCAGAAACCGAAGGTAGTGCTTTCTACATGAAGAGAGAATTTCTTATAATCGTTTCCCCCCCTCAATTTCCCAAGGAAACCGCAAATTGTTTGTTTTTTTTGAAGTTCTTGGACCTCATTTTCTCTTCTTCCAGAGGAACCACTCATCTTTGAATGTCTGTTGTTTCTTATGTTTGTTGTCAGTCCGTCTCCAATTCGAAGATCGAGAACATGAGGAGTCAGAGGAAGCGTCCTGCTTGGTTCTGTGTGCCATTTCCCTGTGTAATTGCAATAGATCTACTGTGTAGAGAAGGCATTTTGGCATTGGATGTAGTTTCCTCGTTAAATTTTAATCTCATAGATTATAAATTTCTGTCAAACGGTCTCGAAATCTCTGCCGATGCCTTTAAAGTTGTTATTTTTATTATGCGGTTGAGAAGTAGGATTTCAATTTATTAATTAATGTGTTGTTTCCTCGTAAGCGATGGACGGTTAGGCGTAAAGAACTGTGAAACATATTCTGAATCATTTCATACAACACTTCTCATTGGGCGCTTGGGCGTGTTTCACTTAAAATATCACGCGGAGAGATTTGTCTTGAGGCTTAGTGTCCTGTTATTGTTTATTTTTAACATGAATTATTGTGAATTGGAGTGTAATAGTAGAATTATTATTGTCACAGAAACTTGCAAAGTATGTAGTTGGGGGTCTATATAGTTTGGGTTGGGGTTGTTTTTTCTATGAAATGTATTTGGTATTTTTTTTTAAAAAATAGTTAGGGATAAAATGATCAATTTAGATTTTGTTGGGGCACATTAAAGGTTCCAGGCATCTGGGCATGACATGACTGCCAAACACACGGTGCTGAGGCTACCATGTCTTAGGCGCTAGGGTCAAACTTGTGCATTTGGGTCTGCTGACCCGGGCCTGGGGTCTACAGACTTGCACGCCTGGGTCTGCATACCCGCACACCTGGGTTTGCTGACCCGCGTATGGGGTCTGCAGACCCTAGCAGAGAAGAATAATAAATATTATTATTATTTGTATTATAAATATTATTATTTTTATTATAGTTAATATTATTAATATAATAATTAATAAATTTGAAAAAAATATTATTAATATTGAAAAAAAACAATAGATTTGATTTGAAGAGTAAAATTAAAATTTATTGTTATTATTATTAATAATAAATTTAAAATAAAATATTAATATTATCGAAGAAAAAACATAAATTTTATTTGAAGAGATTAAAAACTATAAAAATTTAGGATAGACAAGTTTAATATCATTAGATTCATTAATATCATTAAATTTAAAATAAATATTATTACTATCGAAAAAAATATAGATTTGATTTGAAGGGTAAATTCAATTATTATTATTGTTATTATTATTATTAACTTGGGTTTGACATCCACTTTCGACCCAAGAAACTTGGGGTTGGAAAGTGGTGTTTGACCCAAGTTATTTGGGTCTTGCAGCCCCACTTGGTCCATGACTCAGGGTCCGGCGTTTGGGCCTGCATTTCTAGGGTCTAGCGTTAGAACCCAAGGCTCTTGAGCCCGACGTTTAAGAGGGGTCCAATGCTTTTGAATCTGGTGTTGCAGCCAAACCAACTTAAACTTGGGTCAAATAAGTTTAATATTATTATTAATATTAAAATTATTTGTATTATAAATATTATTATTTTTATTATAATTAATAAATTTGAAAAAATATCATTAATATTGAAAAACAACCATAGATTTGATTTGAAGGGTAAAATTAATAATAATAATGATAATAATAATAATAATAATTATTATTATTATCATTAATAAATTTTAAAAAAATATTATTACTATAGAAAAAACAAAAAGTTTTATATGAAGGGATTAAAAACTATAAAAAATTGGGTCAAACAAGTTTAATAATATTATTAATATTATTAAATTTAAAATAAATTTTGTTACTATAAAAAAAATATAGATTTGATTTGAAGGGTAAAATTAATTATTATTATTAACATGGGTCATCCTTTCTTGGGGGTGGAAAGGGGAGCGTGACCCAAGTTGTTTAGGAGTGGCAGAAGCGCAAACCTAAGTCTCTTGGGTCTTGCATCCTTGCTTGACCCAAGACACTTGGGTAAGGAGTTCGGATCCAAAGCTAATGTGTCCTGCATCAGGACCCAAGACTTTTAAGTCTGACGTCCTGATCCAAGTCTAATGGATCTGGTGTTGCAGACAGACTCAAGACTCTTAAGTTTGATAATTAAAAGGGGCCCAAAACTCTTGGGTCCGGTGTTGTAGCCAAACCCACTTAAACTTGAGTCGATAAGCTTAATAATTATATTAATATTAAAAATATTATTATTTTTATTATAATTAAAATTATTAATATAATAATTAATAAATTTGAAAAAAATTATTAATATTTAAAAACAACCATAGATTTGATTTAAAGGGTAAAACTAAAAATTATTATTATTATTATTAATAAATTTGAAAAAACAATTATTACTATCGAAGAAAAACCATAATTTATTTTTAAAGAGATTAAAAAATATATGAACTTGGACTAGGCAAGTTATATATTATTATTATTATTATTATTATTATTATTATAAATATTACTGTTGGGTTTGGAGTTGCAGCTAGACCCAATGCTCTTGGGCTTAGTGTTGCAACCAGACCTAAAAATGTTGAGTGTGGCTGAAACTCTGGGCTCAAGAGCCTTGGGTCTGGTTGCAATGCCGGACCCCAAGCTCTTGGGTTTTCTTTTGCAGATAGACTCAACACTCTTGAATCTTAAGTTGTTTTGATATTTTTTTATGAAAAAAAAAGGTTGATCCACGACGTGGCACGGGCCATCTAACTAGTGCTTTCTAAAAAAGGATAAGCCTATCAATTATCCAACCTCCTCTCTAAACATTTAAGGATTGTTATATCCAAGTTAATTTTAGTCCTTTTGATTTAGAATGTTGACCTATATTGTCCAATCTTTTTTTATGTACCTAGAATACAAGCCTCTGAATTTTTTTTTTTCAGCTAGCAAACTGCGAGCCAAGTAGCAAAAACTAGATTGTTTTTTGCTAGCTCATGAACAAAGAATAGATCTTTTAGAGCAAACCATAGTGGGCCTAGCTTGGCTAATGAGAGACGCATACAAGAATTGTAAAGAGAAGAAGAATTTGCTTAGAGACTTATCTTGAGGCATGCCAGATCCCATACCTATTATTGAATTTGATAAGATTCCTATCTATGATGGAAAATTTTTGATAAAAAGATTTATTAACTAATTAACAGAGTTGGGAACTTACTTTAATTTAGAACTTGTATCGGCATGCATTTAATTCTATCATGGCAAGATTTAAGACAATTATCAATTATGGAGTTATACAAGATGATTATGAAGAGATTTTATATTGGGTAGATAAGTAAATAAATTGTTATTATTTGCCTTTTGTTCAACCTTCTCAAATAACAAGGAAGAAAAATATAAAAGAGGTGTTGTCTATTCAAAGTAGACAGTTTCAACATCATCTTAGTGACAACAACAATATTGTTGCAAGTACTACTCTATATGTTAATGTTTTATCTATTAACGGTGAAGAAGAAATCAAAGAAGCTCCTAAATTAATATCTTGTAATGATTATGAAGGTCTTGCAAAGAAAGACACTAAAGATGATGAGGAAGTCAAGTTTGAAGTTAGAGAATGTGTGAATGAACCATAAGTGGACTTTATAGGAACATAAAATATAATGTCAGATATAGATTTTTTATTTATTATGTATACATCATAAATTAAATTTTGAAGTTCATATATGAAAGAAATGCTACTTCGTGAATATATTGGCTACAATGCTTTATTGGAAGTATTTGTTCCCCGTGAATGGAAAAGTTTAATTTCTAAAAGTTAACTCGAAGATAAGTTTTTTAAAAGTAGATGGGACTAATGCGTGGTTCTTGGAAGTAGATGGGACTAACATAGGGTTCTTTGTTCATCATTATTGACATAATAATGTTTATTGTATTATTTATTTAATTATTAAGATTTTCTAAGTTTTTAAAAGTTTAAAAAGAGTCTAAAATGCTGTCTGGTAAAATAGAAATAACTTTCAATTTGATTGAGCTGGAATGTTGACAGAAAATTCTAAAGGTCCTCTATTGAGTTATAACTTTCAAGAGAGTTTTGAAATAAAGGTTAAAAGTTACTGCACGAGATTATTTTTCTTGTTGTATTTTAATTCTTTTTACTATTTAGATTATAACTTTTAATTTAATTAAAATTTTATAACATGAGAATCCTAAAGCTAGGGATTCTATTAGCTAGGTAAATTTCAATTAGGAATCATAAGAAATTTAGATCTATAATATCTGGTTTATTTTAAAAACATTCAGATTTAAACTATTTAAAATTTTAATATAATATAGAGAGTCTTCTCTAATTTTCTCTCCGTTATACACGCTATATGCCATGCGAGTTTGTGTCCCTTTCAGTGAGGGCGGGTTCCGTTAACCTGAGAGCAGCTCCTGTAAGGACAAAAATGTTACCCTGCATATACTTTTAATTGAACTTCATTCTCATCAACAACAACCTGCTCGTACAACATAATCATAAAGAGACAACCTCTTTTTAAGTTAATACAACAGGAAAGATCAAGGCGAGGATTTCCTTAGTTCTTGTTTTCTAGTGCTTTCTCGAGCCAGGTTTCAGCATCCTGCATCATCTCAGGACTGAGTCTCACCATCAGAGTACAAAATTCTGTTTCATTGAGTACTCCATCTCCATCAAGATCTCCTTCTCTCACCATAGCCTCCGCATCTTCCTTCGTCATCCCTTCCATCCCTAGAAGCGCCGAATTCCTTCGCAGGCTATCTGATGTAATCAACCCCTTCTCAGGGTCTGCCAGAAGACGAAAGCCCCCACATAATTCAGACACAAAAGCCTCTGCATCAAGTTTCTCCGCCATCACCGGTAACAAGTCCTGATACTCACTGCTTGCTGCAGTTTTCATCCCATTGTGATCCTTATTCATTTCTTTAGATGAGAAAATTAAGGATCCCTCAATCCGTGGGTATAAACAAGAGTGTGGTGTGGACATGTATAGGTGTATATATATAGGCCTTGAGGGCGTGCTAAGGTTGATAGATTTATCTGGACTTTTATTTTTTATTTTTTTAACTTTGGATGTCCGGGTTAGCTTACGCGTACCTCGACTAATCTCCTGAGGCCCTGCAATTAACAATCATATAAGTTTCTAGTAGCCATGAGATTTATGGTACTAGAACTGGTAATCTCTGGAGAGTAAATCCAGGACTTGACTAGTTAATCTATACTCCCTCGAGGTTGATCCATCCTGCCTTTTACGAGAGTGTTTGGGTTGCACCGCGTTCTCAAAATTTTTTAATTTTTTTTGCTTAATATAATTTTTTTTTTATATTTTTAGATCGTTTTGATGTGCTGATATCAAAAATAATTTTTTAAAAATAAAAAAATTTTATTTTAATATATTTCTAAACAAAAAAAATATTTTAAACCGTTATCATATCATAATCTCTATCATGACCGCAAGCATGGAAACTGTCATTGCTTTTCTATATGGACCCATATCATTTGGGCAGTTTCTAGCGAAGCTCAGAAGAAATCGAACGCATCGATATCTATCCACTGCTGATGAAAATGGACGGTCTGATTCAGGGGCTAGGACACATATATCAAGAAATAGGCATTCTGCACATTACAAGTTCTGTGGTGTTGCGACCATTTTAAATTATTTTCTTAAATGTATTCCAACGTTAGAGGTTTCTAGGAAGGTTCATGGAGGGGAACACAGGACTTCTAGACGTAATCTTAATAATTGGTGGAATGATTTGCTTAAATGCCCGAGTGGTGTGCTTCTGTGAAGGTTCCTGTTCTCTCCCTCTCCCTCTCTTCTTTCTCCATCAATATGATGTTTAGATTCTTCAATTTTTTTTTTCTCCGGCCATTACATACTCTACTAATATGTCCCATCCAATTTGTTATTCATTCAATTATTTAACGTTCCAGATTGGTAGCAATTCATTTCACATGCTTTATGCTTCATATTGCTCGTGTTCTGTGCATGCTTGTGACTACTTACCCATGAGTGAGTTTTTATTTATTTATTTATTATAATTCCATCATTATTAGTACCTAGTAATTAATTAATCATTCATTAAGTGCTTGCTCTCCATGGCGACCGAACCTTAATTAGGGGAGATACCTATAAAAAAAATTGATGGTCACAGAAACTTGCTTCCAACTAAGACTCTCGATGAGCATGAGATCCTGGCCAGATCATCCGGAAATCTGCACAATTCGGTTCGAAAATGAATTTTCTCAACTCTTGATGAGTCTCTCGAGTCGTGATATGCTAATTGCTTCCCAACTTTCTTCCAATTTCTGAATAAAATACCAGCACCATAAGATTATTTATTTAGGAAAACTGTACTGACCCTCGTCTGCTTGATAACAAAAAAAAAAAAAAAAACCCCACAATTTTCTCAAATGAAAGACAAAACAAGCTTAGCATAAAGTTAAGCTTCAAACACACATAAAGCCGAGAGACTTTCGTAGCCTTGATAACAACTAAGATAAGAACATGCAAATGATTCGATAAGAAGGGTGGTAAAGCTGAATAAAACAATCATTTGTTTCTTTTTCACCATAATCAATGCGAATGTGACTTGCTGGGACCATGCACGTACGTATTAGCCTTGGATTAATCTTAAACAAGTGGTTTTGTGTTTGATGTAACTTATAAAGAATCAATTTGATTAAAAAATTTAAGCTATTAGAATCTGGAAGTCGACGTTCGATATATGATTTGTATTGTGTTTGGTGAGCAATGCCGAAGAACTAGTTTAGCTTAAAAATTTACATGATTGAATAATATATTATTTATATTATTCCCTAATATCTAAATGAGAAGATAGTTGAAACTAAATTGTATTGTTTCTACATGCATAGTTTTTCTTTTCTAGGCTTACAAACTCCATGAGCTCATCAGTTGTTGTCTTCGTCATCGAATAGTTTGTTCTGGTTTTTTTGACCCATGCTATATGGTGAGTTGATTTTTTTTTTCATTAAAAAAATAATAAAAATGTTAGAAAGTATAAAGCTTTGCATGCTGGTCGAAACACTTTTAAAATACTTAATTGGTGATATATTGAATGAAATACTTTTCTAAAAACAATATTAAGACGTTGATACATCGAATTGACCCGGGTCAACCATCGTTAACCTACGAAACACTCGACATGAAATATGAGAGAGTGATAAAACCATAGAACTTACACTGAAATAAATTAGAAAGCTTAATAATAATGAACTAAATATTGAAGGCTGTAAGAGAATAAAAACATGGAATTAAAAAAAATGCAAAAAAATATCTCTAGTATACCTACATCGACGGCCGACACAATGACGCGGGCTGGGGCAAACTTTTCTGGATGTAAAGAGAAAAATGTTAAGGCGATGCTAGGATAATATTCCAAAATAACATGAAAGAAGCAAAATATAAGTTCAGTTAATTTAATAGTATAAAAAAGGTACCCCTAATTTAACAACATGAAAAACAAAGAAAACCCGAGTGAATATTCTAAATTTGAGTTAATATTCCAAAGTTATAACTTGTGAATCTCATACCCGGGCTTAATCGAGAATGTCACTTCCCAACCAATTTAATGTTAATGATAAAATTATAAAAAAATATTGCAACTCGTGAAATCTTAGACCCGAGTTTAATCAAGAAGGTGTATTGGAACCAATTTAATGTTGAAGAATAAAATTGAAAAAAAAAACATCAATCTAAAAAACTTGTCAAGACATAAAATTAGAAATTAAAAGAAGGATCAAACCTGATAGGAACAAAAATTGGAGGATGAAATCACAAAAAGAAATCAATTTTATAAATCATCTAAAATACAAAAAAGCAATTAAAAGAATGGAGGACCAAATCTGAGAGATGAAAAAAATTAAAGAAGGATGAAATTGAAAATAATTTTCAAATTGAAATAATATCTTCAAATTTAAAAATTGCACTCAAGAGAAAAGGGACTAAATTTAAAGGGGTTAGAAATTGAAGAACTAATGTGATTTTTCAAGAGAAAACATGCAAATCGAGGTGAAGGAGAGAGAAAAGAAGGAAAAAAAGAAAAGTAAATTTGCACTAAATCAGACCGAACCACTATACACGTGCTACCTATATAATAGAGGACGATGATACAAATCAAATGATGCGGCGGAAGCACGATTAATGCCACTAGAGTTAGTCGAAGACATCGTCTGAAGGCGGTAGAGCGGCTGACACTTGTCAGGCATGTATCACCAACCTTTTCTTTTTTTTTTTCTTTTTTTTTTACAAAAACTAAAATGCCCTTAGGGCTAAACAATAATAACAAAAAAACCATTATGAAATTACTACCAAGCCCCTGAAGCCAAGACTAAAAAACTTAGATGGTAAAGGTAATGGAGTCTTGGAAAATGAAATTCCTATAAAGCCCTTGGACCAAATGCTCTAATTTTTAAATTTTTAAGGTTAAAACATTAATTTTACTGTTATTAAAAAAGAAAAAAACATTGTTTCCCCCAAACAAATAAAGAAAGAAAAATTAACCTCATGAAAAAGACCACTTTACCCCTCAAAACAAATTCATTTGATTTTTCGATCAAGGGAAAAATCATAATTTTATTATTAAAATCCACAATATTCTAAGGAATATCTGCAATATTTTCCCCATAAGGTTTAGGTTCTTGTAATACAATTAGACATTTGAATTGTGTTCATTAATTTGATTGTCCATATTTGTTTTCATCTTGTGTCTTTGTCAATACCAACATTTTATGTTCTTCACCTCATTTTATCCCTTCCTTTTTCACTTATTCTTTTTTATATTGACATCTAGATGGATCACTACTATTAGAAAATCAGAAAAAAAGCAACACAAATCTTGACGGAAATTGTGACAAAAAAATTCCATAAGTAATTTTCTTTAGTAATTTATGATGGTAACAATAATGAAATAAAATAATAATAATAATAATAATAATAATAATAATAATAATAATAATAAAAATTTCAGCAATCATAACTGTAGAATTTGATAAACACACTTCCACCCATCTTCTTTACAACCCTCAGTTGTGATTGGAGGCTACTAAAAGTCATGGACCCTATATGAATAAAATTTGTGGTATGCTTATGGTATTTTCCCAAGAAAAAAGGGTAGATCGAATTGTTTCAACTGTAGACCCAACACATTCCAACCCAAGTAATGCATCACATAGCTTAGATGAATTGATCTAGAAAAGGATTCAGAAATAATTGTCTATTGAGATGCAGAATATAAGAGTAGAAATAAGAGAAGATATGAGAGCAAATCTTAGAGCAAAAATAAGGGTAGAAATAAGAGTAGAACTCCAACAATAAACTAGGATGTGTTGAGCTCAAATGAATGCATATATGAGTTTACCTTTTCCTCTTCGTCTTGGACCTTTTGGTTCAGAATCTTAGGAATTTTAATGTGTTGTTGATATATAAATTTGCTTAAAAATCAATTGTATATGGAATACTATTTACCTTATTATTGTAAACTATTTAAATGTAATGTGATATTTGAATGTATACATATTTTGTTTTCGATATATGTTTTTATTGTGATTGGTTTGTTGGTTGGTTGTTGTAGTTGTTGTTGTGAGAATTATAGGATTGGAGATTATAACAACTAACAAAAATAAAAAAATAATGAAAATTCCGTTGGCAATTTCATCGGGATCTTCACAACCATATGTGTTTAGGATTTTCTAACGGAACTGACAAAAAATTTCATGATATTATAGACTTGTAGCTAGAAAAATTAAGCTTGATCAGTAGATGACATATCAACAAAAAACTAAAGAAGGATGGGTTTTTATTGTGTACCCCTCCTCATATAATATTATTCATTGAAATAATATATATTTTTTAATTTTAATTTCATTCTTCAACATTAGGTTTAATGGGGATTGAACTTCATAACTTTTTTCAATTTACTTTTTATGAGTTATCTTAAACTCATGACTTAGACCGCGAGTTTAACAGGTTGACTCAAGGTTTTTTCTTTCTTTCCCTAATTGACTTTTTTTCTTCTTCTTAATTTCATTCTTTAACATTGGTTTGTTAAACTTTATGATTTATTTCAGTCTACTTTCTAAGAGGTTTAGATCACGAGTTTGGCGGGCTAACACTTGTTGACTCTAGTTATTTTTTTATCTTTTTTTTATTTGATTTTTTTTCAATTTTTTTTAACACTCGGTTGATTGAGGGTTAAAATTCATAATTTATTTCAAGTTGCTTTCTATTGGATTATCTTAGTCTCATAACCTGGGTTGCGAGTTTGACAGGTTTACTTGGGTTGATTCAAGTTATTTTTTTTTGTTATTTTTTTAATTTTTTAAAATTTTTATCCTTCAACATTGGGTTTATTGGAAATTGATTTCATAATTTGTTTTGATTTGCTTTTTATGAGGTTATCGTAATCTTATGACTTGGAATGCAGATTGATAGGTTAACCCGGATCGATAAAATATGTTACCGTCTCAATGTTTATTAAAAAAATCTCATCTTAAATATTTATTTTGACGCAAACTACATTTTTAGTAGTCATTCAAGTTATTTTTGGACTCTACAAGATGACCGAGTCACATCAGATCAATTTTCATGCGATGTTATTTTTTTTTCTACTAAAAAAAATATTAACAACACCTAAATATTTTTTTTATTAAAATGTTTTTGATCCAACCTGCAACACAACATGTAACGATGATCTAGTACTAAACTAGAAAAACTAGGCTTAACCGCATATGCATGCGATCCGTTCACACACAAATATCAGTTATTAATACAATATTTTTCACCAGAAAGATCTTTTGAATGATGACTTGTAGTTAGAACAGGAAGCTACCCAGAAACTACCAAAAAGATTTTTCTCAATGACGTTGAAGATCATCTTCAATCCGCTCACTTTCCAATAAGATAGACACCAAGGTACAAAAATTTCAATTCCCTACTTTCTGCGAAAAGATGCTAACAATAAGTTTTTCTATGCGGAATTTCCCATTAGATAAACAGTTACCAATCTTAGATCACACACACCCAAATATCAGTAACTAATTACGATATTTTTCACCATATGATGACATCCCTTGAAAAATAATAATGACAACCAATTGAATGAAATTACCTATTTAACATCTAATTGGATAAATTTTTCTTTCAACACATAAAAATGAATATGATGACATTTTATACATGTTTTTTAACATACAAAATATCAATCATGAATTTAAAAATGTATGCTTGCATTTATTAAATGGATTGATAATTATATATGCTGTAAAAAAAATTATGAAGTTAAACAACCAAATTCAACACTTTAAAAATATATGCTTGCATTTATTAAATGGATTTAATCGAGTTCAACACTTTTTTTATATTTTTTTATTTAACTATATAATAAGAAAAGCATACACTTGCAAAATTGAGAACCAACTAAATATGGAAACACTTGTTTGTAGAGGTGATCATTTTCGGTTCGGTTCGGTTTTTACCTTTAAAAAACAACCAAACCGGAAGGCAAAAAAAGAAAAATAGGGACCCAAACCGAACCGGAACCGGTCCGAACCGACCGGTTTCGGTTCGGATTGGGTCCGGTTTTTTAGGTCCAAAACCGGAAAAACCTATGGTTATTTTTCTGGCTTCGTAATGGGCTTTTAATGGGCTTCATAATGGGCTTTTAGTGGATTTCTGATGGGCTTATAAATGACATTAATAATATCTAATTTTCTTTAAAAATTCCAAAGTATATTTAATTTTTTTGCCACTAAATATTCATTTATATTAAGTTGTTATTGTCAATCTTGTGTTCAATATATTTTTTACCTTTCTAATTTTTTTCTCCCGCTTCAAAAGCATTTAAATAACACATAGTCACACATCAATAAGTTAAAATCCAAATTAATCCAAATTACAAACCAATGCCTTCAAAGGGCTTAAAGAAAAAAATAACAAATAACATTATAATAAAACAATATTGTATACTTGTAGGAGGAATTTTGACTTGGTCGACAACCTGAGGCAAGATTGAAGTTTCATTAACGATAAATATCAAAGATTTGAATAAGAATTTTCTATATAAATAAAGAGCACAAATCCAGCAGTAGTATAGCTTATTAAGACCAGAAATAAACTGGCATCATCATTCATGAAGCCCAATATTGTCAACATAATTATCTATCATAAATCAAGCCACACTTAACATCAACACTAAAATCAAAATTGTGCATTACCAATACCTTTTTCTTTATAATCAATCTTACCAAACCCAACTTGCGAGAGGAAAGAACTAGTTGCACCTACTCTAGCAACAATAACCAAGAAACAGAATTATATCTTGGGTTCCATCGCTTCCATTCGAATTGATGTAGATCAAACAATCAAATCTAGAACCCAACAGAAAGCAAGAAAACAAGTACCTTATCCGTGCCATAATATTGAACTATGTTTTCATGTTCAAACCGACTTAAAAGAGAAATCTCCCGAAAACGACAGGGAAAGTAAATGATCGGAAAATAAAAACAAAGCTGTTGGTAAAAGATCAAATCCAGTTATATACCTCAGGATAAATTATTTTTTGTTAGCAAAGGGTAGAGAATATTGACACACCATGAAATAAGATAAACATTATCTCACCTGCTCAAGTTGATAAATACTTTGTTTTCCCCGACTTCCCCGATCAAGGAGTGAAACCTCTTTGACAAAGAAAAAGAATCCATCGCTAAAGGAGATAAACAACCAATAAAGCACAGTTTACATGAAATCATTTCTTTTGATAAGCAAAGACACAAAGCATAGCATGAGTTTCTTCAGAAATTCACCCTTCCAAGCCACACTTAAAGAGATTTGAAAACTATTTTCCCAAAGAATCGGCTAATCCATCTTTGTTAGACTATGTTTCAAGTTTCAACTCATATAAACTAATTCATAATCATGCAATATCTCAAAGCTTAAGCCACGGTAAATAATGGGGTCAATTTTCAAAAAGCTAACTTCAAATACAAACTTTTATTGGCAGTTCCAAATTCAAATCTACCAGTGAGAAAGAAAAGAAGGAAAAAAAAATGAGGACATACTGTTTGCGATTGATTGTCTTCTGAGAATCTAAGACAGGGACAACGATTCCAATTTCCTTTGCAAATTGTGTTCTTTCGTCCACCTTCATTTTTACATTGTTCAAAATAATTAACACATCAAAATAGAAAAATAGAAACAATATAAAATCAACAAGCAACAATTAATTAAATCAGTAATTACATGACAAGATTACCCGAGCGATGTAATCGGCTTTGATAGAAGCAATAGATTGAAGAAGATCCGGAAGTGGTAACGATTTCGCCACCTCACACGCACGACGGTTTCTTTCGAGATTTGAAGAATGGTCGTCCGAGAATAGCCTAAGCTCATTGACTGGTGAAGAGGAGGCGGCTGTTAATGGGAGTAGGGGTGATTGGAGGGCGCAGCTGTGTCTGTGAATTGTGAAGGGTGAAGTGTGAATGAAGATTGAAAGGGTTGAAGAGGAGGGGCGGCTGTATGAAAGGGAAAGCAAAAAATGGTCTGCTAGGGTTATTGAAAGGGAAAGTAAAGGGAGGAGGCGGCCCGCTTGGTTTATATATATTTTTTTCATTCCTAACCCGAACCGGTTCGGTTCGGTTCGGGTTGGCCGGTTCAGGCACACCAAAACCGGAAACCGAACCGAACCGGACATTTTCCTAAATATTTTAACCGGTTCAATCGGTTTTTTTTACCGGTTTGGTTTTTTCGGTTAATTTTTTTCCGGTTTTCTCGGTTAAATCGGTTTTCCGGTTTTTTTGCTCACCCCTACTTGTTTGAGATCCCAACAAACCTATAAATATCAAACCGAAATAAATTACGGTGCCCAATTAAAAATCAATAAAATATCAAAAGATAAAATTAAAAAAATAATTAAGTAGAAAAAATCAATAAAGATATAATGGTGAATGATGAAATTGAAAAAAATAAAAAAATTAAAAGAAAAAAAATTAAAAGAAGGCAAAAAAGGACTAGGCGCATGGGCCTAGGGTAGCCCACATTCCTGAGTCTTTTTAATTTCTTTTTAAAAAATTAAATTTAACAAAGAACGACAAATAAATAGTTTTGACATAAACTGAGTCATTTTCAAAACCAGTGAAAATTTTTATCGAAAGCAAATAAAAAAATATAACGAGCCCAATCTCCAATTAAATACATGCTGAAGAATGAAACGAAAAAAATATGAGCTTAGAAAAAGAAAAAAAACCAAGCAAATCTGAGTGAATCTTCTAAAATTGGGTTCATCTCCCAAACTTGCAACCTATTAAACCCTGGACTTAATGTTCAAGGATGAAACTAGAAAAAAAAATCCATTTAAGAAATTTTTCAAAGTAAAAAAAATAGCAATCAAAATAATAAGAATCAAATATGATAAAAAAACTGAAGGATGATGAAATTGTAAAAAAAGAGTCAATTTTAAAATGATCTCAAATAAAACAAATAGCAATCAAAAGAATACAAATCAAATCTAATAGAGAAAAAAATTGTAGGAGGATGAAATTGTAAAAAAAAATCCAATATCATAAATTATTTTAAATAAAACAAATAATAATAAAAAAAATATGGATTAAATATGAAGAAAAAACAAGTTGAATGGTTGCTTTGAGAATATAGAAGGTTAGGTGTGGAAATCAAAGAAGAGATTGAGAGAGAAAAAAAAAAGATTCTCAGCAACAAATCAGAGATCTGTTGTCCACACATGTTATCCTAGAATAGAGGGGTTGCTGAGACTATTCGAATGCTGCACCGAAAGCCACCATTTGGCCTTCTAAAGAACTCTCACATGCCACTCGAATTGCATGACTAGAGCCTTTGTGCTGATGCATGGTTAGCTATTTTTTTAAAATAATATTTATATTTATTAAATTACCAATTTTTTCATATATCAGCTTAAAATATGAAAACAACAATGGATGTCAGTTAAACTTTTTTTTACTTTTAAGGTTTATTAGGTCATTTTATTGGACTTTAAAAATATAAAAAAAATCGCTTTATTTAACGTGATAATGACTAATGAAAGCTTATGAAAATATTATATTACCCCTATTAGCTAGTTACTTTTAAGGTTTCGACATTTTCTGCGGAATTGTGGGGTAATCAAGACTTGTCATCCACGCTGTGCCTTGTAAGCCTCATCAACAGGCCTTTTTGTCTTCGATGCTACAAATTTAAGACATCAATGTCGATTGGAAATGCTTCTTCTCCAAATTATTTGGCAATACCTGATATCAGATTATGAAATTATATAACAACAAAGAATAAGAAATGAAAACTTGCATGGACTCGACTGCAAACCCTTGATGCCTTGCTTCCAATTCCTCTTACGGACCTTGACTTGGGACAATATATCTCCTTTTACACGCACAACAATGCTTGAAATAAAATCAACATTTTACTCTAGCAGTAATAATGGTAAGTCATGAAGAAAATAGAAGAGGTCAGGTACCATGTAAAAATACCAGCAAGTTTAGGACAATTATATACACTACCTTGCGCTTACAAACGAAGTCCACAAAAAAATTAGCTCGCAGAGCACAAAATGAAGTCCCAAGGATCACAGCTTCCACTAAAAAGGGTCGTAACTAAAATAGAATTCAGTTAAATATATATATTAAAACCCTGAGCAAAGAAATGGTGAAAGTTATTATAAACAAGATAGAAGAAAAACACACAAACAATCGTTTTTATGACAGGTTCTATTAATCAATGAACAACCAACTTATTATTTTCCGACCATCTCTTTCTAGCAGCCTCCAATGCATCCTCTTTCATCGATCCTAGTATTGCATCAAGTTCTAGCTTTAGATCAACATATCCATCTTTGTCAGGTAATATTGATAGAGATGAATATATAGTTGCTCGACATTGGATGCTCCACTTAGCTTGGGGAATGACAGCTCTGTCTTGTCTATCCATCTTGCAAATGAGATATGCATTCCCAAGCTCTGTCTCAAAAACACATCCATTTGTTCCTTTGAAGCTTCCATACGTTCTATTGTTTTTCGACTAAGTGTCTTGAACAAGTATCCATGAAACAACTGATGACTGAGAATCGTAATCATCAATGTCAGCTAAAGTTGAGGAGGAATTGTAATCGAATTGAGAAATCTCATTATCAGGGTTGTCAGTGATATTACTATTGTCAAAATATGTTGTATTGTATTATGCCAATGAACAAGAATGTTTAGTTAATAATATTATCATAACCAGAGCATACAAAACATAAAAGATTGTTTCAAATAAGTCCAGAGTGCATATAATTTTAAATATATATATATATATATAAACATACAAAATAAAATTCAAGACATGTATTTTTTCGATATAAATATAATAAAAAAAATAATATCATGCATACTAAACATATATTAAGACTTTCAATATATACAAGATCAAACCTAACATGCATACTAATAATATAAGTAATAATGCTAAAATTAAAACAAAGAAATGTACTTAATTTATTGTTGAAGTACTTTAAAGGAATAAAACTTTTGTTGTTGTAAAAGATGAGTCATTTGTCCTTAAAACTTTATTGCTCTTCGCTTGTGCAACTAAAATATTTGCAATATACCTTTCAAGATCGCAAAAACACCGTCTTAATTTAAATACACTTCTAAACAAGGTCTTTAAACAAAAATAAAAGAACTCAAATATTTCCCAACAAAGTATGAACCTAAGCTCTAGATTTGGGAGAAAAAACTAAAACATAAAAGAGAATGAAAACATTAAAAATAAGGTGAGAAAGAGTGTGAGAAAAAATAAAAAAATTTAAATTAGAAACTCTTTATTCACCCTCTTTTTATAGTGAATCTTAGAAGCTAAAATGCTGAAGAATTAATTCTTACAATTATCAACATTTGATTGGTTACCATAAGTCAAGGATTAAATCTAAAAAAATCAAGAGTTCTTTGAGATTAATTTCTCATTCACCCATAATTTATTTAAATCAAGTTAATTAAATAAATTTTCAACAATCTCTCACATGAATGAAGATTTCCTTATCAATTGAAAATGACTCGAAGATTTGTTGAGAGACACTGATTTGGTAAATTGCTAAATGAGGATAGTTAGCTTTTGGCTTTGAATCTTCCTTGTATAAATATTATCAGATTTACTTAGCTAAATAGTGAATGCGATGTCTTGAACTATTCAGTCTTTTATGTAAATCATGACAATAGTATTCATATAGTTTTTTATCTAGAGATTTCCTTTGGTTCTCACCGTTATGTTCATTTTGACCCTTAACAACTCTTGGATTTATGAGTGCTTTAGAGAATTCGGTCTTTATCAAAATTCTTAAAGAAGTGACCACATTTCTCACTCATATAGGTTATTTTTCATTAAGAGTATTCTGATATACTACACTTGATGTACTAAGATATGAAAATCATTAAGAATTTAGCTCACCTTATGTCACGCTATAACTAGCAATTATTTCACCATAGAAATAAGCAGGAAATAATAAGTTTCTAGTACTACCGAGAATGTTATATGATTTAATTTTTTTATTTGAACTTAGATCTTATGATCTCCAATCACCTAGGTATAATTACTATCATTACACTCTTTCATCTTTTAAAGACTTTAAGCCTATTTCCTTCAATGAATTATACACAAGCTCTCTCGACAAACATTTAGTTAGCAGATCCATAATATTTTTCTTTGATTTTATATAATCAATGGAAATTATTTCATTTAAGAGCAAGTGTTTAACAATATTATATCTATAACATATATGTCTAATTGGTTTTTGCTAACATGGAATATCCTTTAAGAAATTTTGAATTCGTTCAACTTATTTTTTAGTTTTATCAAAAGCAATAAACTTTGATTTCATCATAGATTTAGCGGTACATGTTTGTTTAGAGAATTAGTGATACATGTTTGTTTGGAGGATTTCTATGATCCAACTGCTCCACCAAGTGTGAAGACATATCCACTTGTGGATTTTAAATTCTTAGTGTCGGATATCCAATTAGCATTATTATACATTTTTAGTACCATTGGTAACTAGTATAATACAACTCATAGTTCACGGTGTACCTCAAATATGAGTACTCCTTTTAGTTTCTTTCAATGATCAATGCTTAAGTTACTTGTAAATCTACTCACTTTTCTAATCGAGTAAGCAATATTAAGCCTTGTACGGTTCACAATGTACATTAGGCTTTAAATTATTTAAAAATATTCCAATTGATTTATTACTTTACCTCTATCCTTGACAAATGTACACTTATATCAATTGGTTTTTTGACAGTTCTTTTATCACATTTAGAAAATATATTAAGAATTTTCTCAACATAATGAGATTGGTAAGACTTTTCTCAACATAATCATGGGCCAAATTGAATTTTAATTATGTTTAAGAATTAATTTGGGTCCAATTGAAGGATTTAATTAAGTGCAAGGACTTAATTATACTTTAAATGGGTCGAATTAATTTTATTTGGGGCTTAATTGGTGAAACATTTAGTTTGGGAGCCTAATTTGGGCTTAATTGAGAAAATTAGAATTTAAAGAGACCAAATTTAATTTTTACCAAGTTAATTGATTGAAACTAGGGGCTAATTTGTAAGAACATTGAAGTTTTGGGGTCAATTAGGGGCTAAATTGAAGAAATCCGAGACCAAGGACTATATCGTAATAGGCGCGTAACTTCGAGGCTCCAATTGTAATTCATCAGGGGCTTAATTGCAACATTTCAGGGTCAATTAGGGGTTCTATTAAGAGCAATTGAAAGAAGAAGGACTGAAATAAACGTTGGCCAAAAAATAAATTCTGGTACTGTTCATCTTCTTCTTTAATTCTCTGAAATAGCTGGTCCAGTTACCTACTTTACAGCTGCATTTAATGTACCCAACGTCCACCAAATTTTCCACAACTTGCACGAAACTGATCACCAGACATCTCTCTATGTCCGCGTATGGTCTTTACCGGCTCACCGGCAAATAAACGGACGTGGAACCACCCCAAAGAGGCCAACTCAGGCAGCCTGCAGCTGCAGATTTGACAATTTGACAGTGCACCATGCCTACTTTGAGCCAACAGTTGGGATCCTTCCCATCTGAATCAAGGGTTGAAATTTTTCTCCAGTGTAGACAAGATTTTCCTCTTTCACCTTCTATAAATAGAGGTGGATTTGATGGCCTTAAAGAGGAGACAATCGGGTCCAAAATAAGCCAAAAAATCAGCTTCTCCCCTGTTTTTCTTCCAGCCAACGTTCTCTCTTCTCTCTCTCTCCCCGCTGCTTCTTCAGCCCTTGAAGACCCCACAGAAACATTTCTCCACCACCAACAGACGGCGTCTCAGCCTCCCCACGAACCCAAATCCTCACCGGCGATAGGGGCAGCCATCGCGAGGTCTTCCCTCTCCCCTCTGCAGATTTTCTTCCTCTGCTTCTTCTTCTTTCTTCCTCCGCCACCGCAGTCAACTCAGGCCACCATTTCTTCCACCAGAACCTCCGCCAACTTCACGCCAGGCCAGTGACAGCAGCTCCTTCTCCTCCGCAAAGTTGCCTCCATCTTCACTCCGCCCGTCTGCAGCTTCTGCAACCGTTTGGTTACGTGCAGAACGTGAACAGTAACTGTTCACGTTTCTGCAAATAATTATCATTTGATTTGGGCCGGTCCGGTTTTGGACCAGCCCAAATATATGGGCAGAGTCCGGCCCAGTCCAAGAAGAAGAAGAAACATTACGGTGGGCCGAGATCGGCCTATCCTATTTCTGTGCTGAGTTCGGCCCAGCCCACATATTTAATATTATATAATATATATTATATTATAATATTATTTTAAAAAAACAAAAAAATCCAAAAAAAATCCAAAAATTTTTCAAAAAATCATCTAAAAAAAATTGTGATTTTCTCAAATATTTTCCTACCAATTTTTCATAATATCGGGTTGTATATTTACACGGTAAAATACAAATCCGGTATGAAAATACCCGGTTTTCTCCGAAATATTTCAAAAAAAAATCAAAACATTTTCAAAAAAATCTCAAAAAACTTTCAAATCAATTTCCCTTTTCAAAAACAAAAAAAAAAATATTTTGTTTTCATGCATACGGTCAAATCCTACAAAGTTTCCAAGCATATTTTCATTAAAAGATTGCATCTTTCTCATGTTTTGAAAATCCAAAAAAAAAAATGGATGTAACCAGTTTATGATCATCCATTAAAATGTGGCCAAAATATCAAAAATATTTTTCCAATTTTTTTCTAGGATCCAGATGTAGACTTTGATATTCGTGGGGTGTAAAATTACACGATAAATTACACCCTCAGGTATTAAAGATACTAGGTGTAAATAAATGCGATGCTAAAATTCAGACTTTAGAATAGTTAGGATTTAACCAAATAAGGTAAAGACTTTCTCATGAAGAAAGATCTGTCTTGAACCTTAGAAAAGACCAACGAATAGAAACCCGACTTAGAAAAAAACAATCAAACAACAATGCAGCTTACCTTAGGTAGGGTGCACTGGGGTGACGCGTCTTCTCCTTGCACAACCAGTCCCTTACT
Organism: Populus x sibirica; assembly: GCA_019202695.1. Taxonomy (NCBI): domain Eukaryota; kingdom Viridiplantae; phylum Streptophyta; class Magnoliopsida; order Malpighiales; family Salicaceae; genus Populus; species Populus x sibirica. Next base: position 322,815 of record JAGMVL010000052.1, on the reverse strand, counting down.
CAGACTCTCAGACCGTAAGTTCCTAATGACCATAATACTAGGTGGCGACTCCTGAACCTTAATCATAATTTTATGATTAAATCCAAAACCCTTCCCAACACACAACACCTCACATCAGGAGGCACGACAGGAGTCTCCGCCGTCGCCAAACGACGTCGCGCCGGCGCTCGCGCACCCCGCGACACTCATGGTTATACAGCTCCTTTTTTTTTTTTTTTTTTCACAAAACGTATCTTGGAATCCACTAGCAGCACACCTACTTCAGCACACCAGAACAATCATTTTGATGGCTATGTGGATCAACCTTTCTACTCTAGAATGGTTAAGGTTGAGTTACCAGTTCGTGTAGATTTTGTTGGAGGATGGAGTGATACCCCTCCGTGGAGCTCTGAGCGTGCTGGTAGGTGTTTTGAATATGACAATAAGTTTGGAAAGTTGTCCTCCAATTGGAACCATTATACAAACAACAGAAAAGACTGGAGTTCTGATCAATGATGATGCTGGAAACCAGTTATATGTTGAGAATCTTACCTCTATCACTCCTCCATTTGATGACAATGATCCATTCCGGATCGTCAAATCTGCGTTTCTGGTGACAGGGGACTGGAGGTGGCTGGCAGGATCAAATTGGAGGCTTGTACCCTGGGATTAAATTTACTTCAAGCTTCCCTGGAATACCTTGCGGCTCGAAATCATTCCCCTATTGGTTTCTCAGTTGATTTTGGAGTTGCAGCAGAGATTGCTTGTAGTATACTATTTATTGGTCAAGTAAGTTATCCAGCTTTCTCCATGCTCGTAGTATATTTCATAACACCTGGTATAACCACTCCAACTTTTTACTAATGGCTTAAGAAGGTTGCACGACATGATGCTGATATAATAAAGTTTGATGTTCCATGAAGTGGTTAACCATCTGGTGTGCTCTCAGATTTTATTCATTAAAATTGGGAAGCTTGATTTTCAGTAGTAACATTCTTAAACGAATAATCGAATGTAAGATGTAGCTTTATGGAAATAAATGCTCTTCTCAAAATACATATGGACATGCAAATGTAAATCTAAAATACATATACGCTAGGTGGTCATCAATATGTAAGATCCAAATCCTTTTTGCTGCTTATTTCATTTAATCGAGACTCGTTTTTGTTGGGCAGACTAGGAAGTGCACAGCACCCCTGCTGTTGCTCGGAATTTAGATGCTGTATTTTGTGGCCTTCTGCACATCTGAGGGTTCTTTTTTCTTGACTGGAAACAATTGAGAGCATGATCTTTCTCTGGAATGCAAACATCTACCTACTGTAATCATTTCTCCTTTACATTTGGCTCTTCTCATGCAGGTTCGACTTGCACATAAAGTCCTACAGAAGGTCGTAACTAGATACCTTCAGCGGGATAACCTTCCTGTATCCAGCTTTAATGAACTGTGAGATAATGTTGGAGGCTGCATCAAGAACTTGACCCTTACTGCAGCAACGAATTTGTGGATGAACTTCACATTCTTTGACCCCTACTGCTGTGGCTACAAGCTTGTCGGTGCTGGTGGCGGGGGATTTGCTCTGTTATTTGCCAAAAAAGCCGAATCTGGAAACGAATTGAAGTATAAACTAGAGGATTCAAATTTTAGTATAAAAGTCTATAAATTGAACATCCATTTAGAAAATTAGATACAACGCAGATAATTAGAAATATAGTTTTTATTTCATTCTTTCCACATAGCCTTACTATTCTTTGTATCATAGGGCTTGTAAGCTGTTTGATACCCACATAAAAAGTAATGCTACAAAGAACAAAATGTTGGGTATTCATTATAAAAGCTTGATAAGATTCAGCGATAAAGCTGTTTACATTATTCTCAGCATCTTCCTTTAAGTTCTTTATTTACAAAAACACAAGCCCTCTCTGTTTTTTTGGACTTAACAGGTACATGAATTAACTATCAAGTCTTTCTTTCCTATACTGAGATTGCTTCATCTACAGAAAACTGTGTGTATAACCCATTTATTGTAGCTGAACTTAACACATAAAAATTAAAATCTTACTTTTTAAAATATTCTATCCTAGAAAATACATTGAAATAATATGTATTTTTTTTTTAAATTTATTTTTAATACTAGCAAATCAAAATTATTTTAAAATATAAAAAATTCAAAATTTTTTAAAAACTCTGATGAACCACAAGGATAAACAGGGCGTAAGTCTCTAACTGAATTGAATTTTTTCTATCTGAAGTCGGTTAGATTGAAACTAAAATTAACCAATATACAATATAAAAGTAGCTTCATAATTGTTGTGGTAGGTGTTTTGGTCATTTCAAGTTAGATTACACTTGTTTCATTGAATGTTAAAACTGGCAAAAATATGAAAAAGGATAACTCCACTTGTCAACACAGAATCTCCTAATTTTGGTTTTAGAGAAAACGGTATCGCTTTTGCCTTCCAATTAAACGTACCTATCTATTATTACCGCATAATACAAGGAATAACATAGAACTAGGATATTCATGTGTTCCGCAGCAGTTTGTATCTATTTTTTAAAAAAATATAAAAAAATATTAAGAGTGAATTTTTCTTTAATAGTGTTATTAAACTTGATCAAGTGAGTTAGTTTTGAAATCTACCGACTCAACTCTTGGTCTAAGTCAAGTTTTTAATTAAACCGCGTGAGAGCTATCTCGACTTAAATCGATCGATTTTATAGGTTCAAATGCAACCTTAATGATCGATGAAAACATTACTTAACTTTTAAAAAAACTTCAAGATGATATTTTTTTAAAAAAATATTGAGATAATGACCGAACTCGCCCCTCCGCGACCTGGGTCATAGACTCTATTGAGTTTAATAACCTTTTTTTTTATTTAAATATATGATAAAACATATGCTCATAAAATTGAGCACTAACCTAAAAACATACACTTATTTGAGACAATTATCCATAGAAAGCAAACAAAAATCAATAATGCAGTCCATTTCTCAACCTATCTAATATTAAATGATTAAATCAAAAAAGAATAAATTAAAACAATTAAAAGATCAAAAACAGAAAAAACATATCCTATCGGTGGGTAAACTCGTCAAATTTGTGAATCGGGTAAGCCGGGTTAGTACGCTAAACTTGTGAACTGAATTATGGACTCCACTAAAATTATAAGTTGTTTTTTTAAATCTATTTTTCATTTAACTATATGATAACAAAAATAAATGATTGCGAAATCAAACACCAACTCAATATCGATATATTTTCTTAGATCACGATAACCTCATAAAAGGAGAAACGAAACTAATTATGAAACTGAATTCCCAATTAACCCAATATCTAAGGATGAAAAAATAATAATTTTAAAAAGTTAAACTTGTCAGACCCACGAACTAAGTTAACCAATCAAACTTGTGAATATGTCAATGGACTTTATAAAGTTTAATAACATAATATTTTTTTTGAAACCATTTTTGAAACTATATAAAAAAAATAGACGATAAAAAATTCAAATTTAATTAAAAAAAGACACCCCACTAAACTCGTAAACCAGGACAACCTGAGCTACTCTCGCAAACTCACAAACCATGTTAACCTTATAGAAAGGTAAAATAAAAAGAAACAAATTATGAAGCCACATTCTTAACCATCTCAATATTAAAATATGAAATCGACAAAAAAAAATTGAAAAAAAAATCGTAACAAAAATTCAAAAACATAAAGAAAGAAAGAAAGAAAGAAAGCAAAACACTATGGATTACCATTGTCATTCATAGTGCAATGTGTGTGGATGAACAATGGTTTCCTCACACCCTTTAATTTTTGTTACTTTATAAAGTTTAACAACATGACTTTTCTCTAAAACTATTTTGTTTTTAACTATATGAGAAAAAAATAGACTATAAAAAAAGTCAAGTTCAATTAAAAAAAAACCTACCAAACTCGTAAACCGGGACAACCTGGGTTACCTTGATAAATTCATAAACCATGCTAACCTTATATAAAGGCAAAATAAAAAGAAGCAAATTACGAAACTAAATTCTCTACAATCTCAATTTTAAAAGATGAAATCAACAAAAATATATTTGAAAAAAAATCATAACAAAAATTAAAAAAGAAAGAAAGAAAGCAAAACATTGTGGATTACTATTGTAATCCACAGTGCAATGGATGTTGGTGAACAATGGTTTCCCCCACATCCTTTAATTTTTGTTACTTCATAAGGTTTAATAAAATGATTTTTCTTTAAAATTATTTTTTTTAACAATATGAGAACAAAATAGACTATAAAAAAGTCAAGTTCAATTTAAAAAAAAACACACCACATCCATAAACTAGAGCAACTTGGGTTACCTCGACAAAACCGCAAACCACGCTAACCTCATATAAAGACAAAATAAAAAAAAAATATTACAAATCTAAATTCTCAACCATATTAATATTAAAAAAATGAAATCGAAAAAAATAATTTTGAAAAAAAATCATAAAAAAACAAAAAAAACCATGTGTAAAACAATGTAGTGAAACACTGTAGCAATCCATAGTGTTTTGTGAGGAAATGTACAGTGCTTTCCCCATATCATTACAAAACAAAACACAACACATCCATAAATTGGGGCAACTTGAGTTACCTCGATACCCGCAAACTATGCTAACCTCATAAAAAGATAAAATAAAAGAAAAAAATTACAAAACTAAATTCTCAACCATCTCAAAATTAAAAAATAAAATCGATAAAAATAATTTTAAAAAAAATCATAACAAAAAAAACCATGTGTAAAAAAAATTATAGGGAAATACTGTAGCAATCTACAATGTTTTGTGATGAAAACTATAGTGTTTTCCCCACTTCTTATAATATTATATCATTGGCTTGCGCTACGCAGTAAGTTGGATTACGTTTTTTGTTTAACATAAAAAAAATATCTAAGCATTGTTAATATTTTTCTAATAGAAAAAAGTTTTAAACCATGTAAGCACTGATCCAATGTGACCACGTCAATTTAATAGGTTCAAAGACAACCTAGATAACTGGTAAAAATATAGTTTGATTTAAAATAAATATTCAAGATGAGATTTATTTTATAGATACTAACACGGTAATATATTGGGTTGATTTTGGTCTACCAGCCAATCTACATGTCGGGTTATGAGACCATAATAACTCCTAAAAAGTTAATTAAAATAATTTACAAAGCCTAATTTCTAATAAATTTAATGTTGAAGGATAAAATTAAAAAAATAATAATTAAAAAATAAAAAAATAACCGAAATCAACTCAAATTTTATATTTTATGAAAAAAGATACAGGACAACCCTTTTCTTTTAGTTTTTTTTTTATTATTAATAGTTCATCACATCATCCTTAAACCTAAGTAATTTTACAGTACATACATACATACATATATACATACATACATACATACATATATATATAAAATAATTAGTGATATTTTATTAGTTATTTTTTGCATTAACTTTTTTAAAAATAAAAATAATACAAGTAAAAGAAATAAATCTTTAGTACTGGATATATTTTTTTTACAATTTTTCGTAAATTCTCCCTCAAAATCGTCTGCTTCGTATTATTCCATTATTACTCTTCACGTACAAAGTCAAGACCCGAAGAACATATAATGCCATGAAGAAAAAAGGGTAAAAGTCTTTAAGTAGCAAGAATGTATCATCAATCATCATCATTAATATCACGGCATGAATCATGTGATAGGACCTTTTCAAAATTTGCTTAATTATTTGTATTGTAGCTTTAGGCAGTATTTATTTGTGCGGCTGCATCACGCTCCTTAAATTTTTAATTTTAAACTATTTTTGTGTTTTTAAATTGGTATCAAAAATAAAAAATAAAACAATATTTTTTAACACTTAAAAAAAATACTTTGAAAAACCAGAGAAATCACAGTAAAACCCGAAGTACCAGGTACCGTGCTGTATCGATTGATTTTGAGTAAAATTTACTAGTGGGGTAACAGAGAGTAAGGGGAGGGAGGGAGAGATGGGTTTCCTTAGTCATAGAGTGGAGAGAAGTGAAATCAAACCAGGAGATCATATCTATTCTTACAGAGCTGTTTTCACTTACTCTCACCATGGTATCTCATCTCTTTTTTCTTCTTGCTTCTTTCTGAGTTTTGCAATGTGGGTCTTTCTTATGTAATTCTCATTCGAAGTTTTTATTTTTTTTGTATTTTTTTCTTGCTTCTGGGCTGTGGATGTTAATTAGGTTGGATTGGGTTCACGAATGATGTCTAAAAGTGCTCATATAATTTGCATTTGGACTTTTATAAGAAATCAAATCCTTCTTTGAGAATTTAGAGATTGGCGCAAGTTGAAGTTTCTTTTATTGCAAGGTTATGCTTCATCATGTTTATCGTTTGTGAAGAGTAAAACTAGCGACGTCACTGTCTTAACATTTGGTGCTCATTTAGCTCTCATGTCATCGTTTTGCTAGGATTTTGATTTCTTGGTGGTTGTTTAATTACCTTTCCTTCTTTCACATTTTTTTGTTATGCTTTGTAGCGGGGAGATTAGGAAGATACTTAAAGAGTGATGACATTATCTTGGTATAACTTTAGGGCGTTGATTGATGGAAATAACACCATCATCATGAAGATTGGTGTTGAGCAGTAGTTTTGCATAAAATGGACCGTACCTTTGATTATAGGAAAATGTTCAAATGTGCTCTTTGTTAGTGGTCCTCAGCCCTTATCCAGTGCTGAATCTTGGTCTGTATCTCCTTGGTTGTGACTGCTCTGTGTTGCCTTAGGGAATTGGAAGCTGAATGCCTACCATCAGGATTAAATTGTGCTTTTAGATTTTTGCATAATGCCTACGTGCCTTTGTTACAACAGCTCCTTGTGGAAAATTGTGGGGAGCTACTTGTGCACATCTGGACTCCTTGCTTCTTTGGTAATAGTAAATTAGTCTTTCAAGATGTCTAGGGCTACATGGCTAGTGACGTGAACAAGTTCAGTGGTCAGTGGCTGTTCAGCTACATCAGTGTCATATGACAACACCATTTGATTCTTGTCAATTACATCCCTATATTAGTGTTCTTGGAAGCTGCTTTTCATGGGCAGTTTAGAGCTATGGGCTATGTGCCTAGCTCGTCTTTAGCTCAAAATGAGAAAGGGGTGTTAATCCGTGTCACCTGCGTCTGGTATTATTCATTAATTTTGGTCTTGAATCAATATATTTGCAATTCGTTTCTAACTGTTCATAACTAATTGTTCTGTAGAGTTTCCATTCACACAATATAATTTTCACCAACTAATCTCATGTATCAACTCTAATAGTTATAAACTTAGCTGTAACTTGTATTTCCTTAAAGTTGTTTTGTGTTTTTCTCTAACTTGAGTTTAGCTCTTAAAGTTGTTTTGTGCTTTCTCTTGGGTTTTAGCTCTTAATGTTGGTATGTACTTATCTCTAACTTGGGCTTCTCTCATGTATAAAACTCCATGTGAGGGTTTGGAGTAAATTCAAGCAGTTATTGACGTGGAATTGCATTTTCTTATGCTGAATGATATTAAATAAATAATTACTTTAAATAGCATTTACCGCCTAACAAGCATGCTCAAGCTCACCTTTTGATCTATTACAATTGTTATCCTTATCAATAACTTTTTATATTGCATTTGTTCTGTTAATGAGTTACAACTGCAGTTGGACAGGTTTTAAATGGCCAATGGTAATCTTGTTTGATTGTAGCATTTCATTCCGTGGGTAGACATATAGCAGAAGCTATATTTTTTATTTGATTGTGCAGGCATCTTTGTTGGTGGAAGCAAGGTGGTCCATTTTACTCCTAGGCAGAATGCAAATTCAAGCTCTGATACATCTTCTGACTTCTATAATTCAATGTCAAGCATTCCATCATCCTGTGAAACCTTTCCTGACTGTGGATTCCGACAACTTGATAGTGGTGTAGTCCTCTCATGCCTGGACTGCTTCCTCAAAAAAGGATCTCTTTACTGCTTTGAGTATGGGGTGCCTCCTACAGTTTTTCTTGCAAAAGTACGTGGAGGCACGTGCACCACTGCAGCATCTGACCCCCCAGAAACTGTTATCCACAGAGCAATGTATCTTCTTCAAAATGGATTTGGCAATTACGACGTGTTTCAGAACAACTGCGAGGATTTTGCAATGTACTGCAAGACAGGTCTTCTGGTAATGGACAGGCTGGGGGTTGGAAGAAGTGGTCAAGCTTCTACTGTTATTGGTGCTCCATTGGCTGCAATTCTTTCATCTCCTTTAAACTTGTTAATACCTAGCCCTGTTGGTGTTGCTACGGTAACAGCTGGAATGTTCTGCATGAGCAGATATGCTACTGATATAGGTGTCCGTAGTGATGTAATCAAGGTGGCTGTGGAAGACTTGGCTATGAAACTGAGCTGGGCTGGCCCTTTGGAGGAAGTACCTGAAGATGATGATGCTTCTGGTGCGATGATTGCCAGGTGATGTGAATTTCATCTCTCTGTACGTCAAGATGCGTGTATATGTATGTCATTGGTAGTCTCCATTATAAGAATTCACTGATGTTAGTGCATGTACATGGGAGTTTGTTGTTTTCATCATTCTTGGTAAATCGGTTGCTGTTGGCTGTGTAATAAATCAAGTTCACCCTCTGAAGGCCTGTATTGGTCTGTTATAGTTATCTACCCTTGAAATTTGATCTTTCAACTTTAGTGGTTTGTCAAAGCCATGGTAGCGTGTTTCTCCGCTTTTGGACATCAGGTGTAACAGATGCGGTTCCTGCTGCCTTTACTTGAAGTGGCAAGATCATTGTCCAATAAATTGCGTGACAAACTTGGTCATACACAATATCTAAAGCATGAACCTGGCATCATTATAATCTTACAAACTTATGTTCAACATGCCACTATCTTGTGCAGAAAACGTCTTGGTAATAACATCGTTTGATGGTGAAATGTACTGGGAGGCATTTTTCTCGTTTCAGAGCAGGTTTAATCACATTACTTGTCTGTAGCCAGTAGCTAGGAAGAAGTGTTTGAGTTTGTGATAGCGGTTGTTTTTTAAAGTGTTTTTTCACTTGAAAATATATTAAAATAATATTTTTTTTAAAAAAAATATTTTTGATATCAACACATTAAAATATTTTTTTAAAAAAATAATTTAAACAAAAACAAAACTTTTAAATTTTTCTCAATTTTTATTTGGAATGGAATACTACACAAAGTAAATTCTCTTTGGCTTGTTTGTCTATTGTTTTGGATTCTATCTAACTTGACTTCTTTTTTTTTTTTTTTTAAGAAAAAAAATTTAAACTCCTGGGATCCTATGCATTCTATGTTTTGCGTATTTAGTGGATTCGTCATTCGTTTCTTTCGAACTGAAGAATCTAGTTGAATGGACCACCGACCTACAAAATGATTCACCCGACGTGTACTGCATACAGGGTTCTAGAATTCGATAACATTATCATTTTTTTTTGTGATAATTTTCAACATGCTATATATGAATAGCCATGAAAGATTTGATGATGCAATACGCATAACAAAAGATTTCCCAGGTGGAATCCATAAATTAAGTTGGTTGGTGCCGGGCAATTGCCCTAAGCAAGCAATGAAACGAGTCTTTCAAAACAACCTGTGAGTTAAATTAACATGCCATTAGGAGATAAGTGCTTAAATGACCAGCACGAGTACATCCTGGGAGAGTAAGGACAGAAGTTGCTTTTTACGCATGGCAACTGAAAATAAGGTTTCTTTAAGCATAGCTTAAAAAGTTTTGGCAATTACGATCTGCTTTGCTGTAGAGTACTGTGTGCTTCATTAGTTTTCTACCAGAAACAACAGGAGTTAATGGATAGTGCAATCAGGATTATCCCAGACCTTTGGTGCGTTCTTCATTGTTTGATGGCTCGTCAACTTGGTTGCTGGATTGGCTTTGGCTAGCCTTTTTGGTGTTAGGAGGCTTGAAAGCTGCAAGCTTTGCAAGCTCATTGACTTCATCAGCAATTTCTTTGATTCTTGCTGCCGTTTCAGTTAGCATAGATACCAGTGTTGCTAGTGGAAGAATGTCCATGACAGATGATGGTGTAGCGGTTTTTCTGATAGGCTCTGCTTTGGCATCTCCATCCGATGTTGAGGATGGTGTGGCAACAAGGTGGTTAGGAAGAGATTTCATGGCGTTTTCAAGTTTTAGTACTGCAAATTGCATCTCTCCAATTGAGAAGTCTATTTCTGATGATTTTCTCATGGTCTTAACTGTAGTAGCCAATTCTTTCAAGACAAACGAAGCAGAGGAGCTCAATGTGATGCAGGCATCACTGAGATGCCTCCGTAGAAGCTCAGGTGCCTGTTGCCAAACATTAATGTTTCCAGTATTAAAAGTCTGGAGAAAGTACTTGAGAGTACGGAGGCAAGAATACCTGAAAACTTGGATAGAAGTGAGTTCCATTTTCAGGCTTTTACCTTAATTTCTGAGTTTAGGCAACCATCGAGAGTTTCAATGCAATATGCGCAGCTTCGCAGTGACGCCCCGACCTTTAGGTACTGCTTCCATGGATGCCGGAAGTTGAATCGACCATGTGCAGGCTCCCATCTTGCAAAGCCAGCCTACGCATTTTAAGGGGAAGTTTATCAACCATTGCAACAAGTTTTCTTAAAATCTATTGCTCAAATGACTTGGGTTGGTTAGTAACCTACCATGGAATCTTCAGCTGCCTTTGAATTAAGAACACATTTATAGCCTCCAATTTTCTTCCAAGAATCTCCAGCACTGCAGTCTGTAAAATACTCAGCAATACATCCTGCAATTCATGTTAGCAGTTATATTGTCATTCTGTTGAAATAGATGAATTCAATTTTCATGGTTGGCTGTGTGCACATACCATCTAATGCATCAGCAAGCTTTTCCAGGTTACGATGAATCAAATTGTGAAGCTCTTTGCCAGCCCAGATTGGATAGAATAACATGCATATGAGAACGCAAAGAGAGGCCCCAATAGCAATTGTGGACAACCTCTGATGTGCAACATCAATCAATTTATCCACGCGATAACCAGAAACGGACACTAAGCTAAAGGTCAGGATGAAAATCAAAACACCATAATCAAATCGGGCTTTAACGGATGGTATAAACCGCGAAAAGGTTGCTGCTGAAGCTGTAACTTAGACAAGGGTGTGTGAGTGGACGCAAGTCATAAATGGAACAAGACAGAACAAAAGGAAGAATCGCAAGGGGAGGAAATCTGTTTTGGGAACAGATTCTAACTCACCAAGAAGGAAAACTGAGATTCCAAGAATTATGGGCTCGAGTTTATCTCCAGAGTGACTTGCAGCCCAATGAACGCCAACGCCAAGTGAACCAGCAAGGAAAGTGCCTATTGCTCTGTTAATACATTTATATAGTGTTGCCCCTGCAAGACAGACAGGTTGCAATTATTGTTTCGAGCCTAGAGTAGTTCTTAATAAAGGAGATATTATACTTAAAAACAGAAAATAAAGTAAAGCTCACAAATAGCTGCGATTTAATTTGGAGTACTAACCCACAGTGTATTCAAAAACTACCACAACTGTCATAATCGCCCACATAGCATTCCCTCCAACGCCTTCATACAAAGGCCTCATATAGTAGAAGAGTGACACGATAGTTAGTGTCACCCCTACTTTGAGACAATGGATAACCTTTTTAGGCTCAGCAACCGCTATGTTCCTAGCCTTCTCCAAAAAATTCCAAATTTTCAACATGAATTCTCCCAGCAGACCCTTCAACCATGACCAGACTCTGTGGACTAAACCAGTCTCAGGCTGTAGTATCTCTGATGTCCCATTACGTACATTTATCCTCCATTCCAGTTTGTTTGGAGCTCTATTTCCCATCACCATTTTGAAAACTTCACAAAAATGGCAAATTAAGATAAGATTGGTAGGACAAATCTGATAGATGTAGCCAAGTGGGTTGTTCTTTTGAATCAATTTTTGCTATATCAGCGTCTTCTAGCAAAAGGGATGCATATAGCTAGCTAGAGAAGCTTCAATAACACTAACAGAAAGTTCTAAGCTTTGATAGGCTTATTTTCCATGCAACCTATAACTCGGTTGTTGGTTAGACTTGAGTTTAGCTAACACTAATAAAGCATTTATATACATGCCAGCCTCTACTGCGTACCTAGCTAGCTAGGTCCTCAAAACGTAAATCTGTAAAAAGGTAGATTCTAGCACAAGAAACTTTCTGTGGTTCTTGGTAGGTAAATTAAAACTAGCTAGGGTACGTTTGACACGTTAGTGGCCAAAGATATGCAATTCTTTATGGGCCAATGCTTTTCTTAGAAGAGCACAAAGAGCACGTATATACAAGAGATAACATGACATGGCCTTAAAAAATTAGTCCAGCTTTTGCCAGTAAACGTCATCGCATTGTGCCTATACCTAACAAATTGTAGTGATATCCTCGCGCTCCTATCCTTCTGCACAAGTGGCTGTTTTATTAAGCACAGAGATCCTCTTAGAGTCCTGGCAATGTCGTCTTCGAGATAACAAAGTTGGAAACAACATAGATGCATTATAATGCACTCAAGAATTTTGTTTCTTTTATTAAGCACATCGTATCATCTTAGAGTCCTGGCAATTCTGTGTCTGAAAAACAGCAATTTACCAAAGGATATTGCTTTTATATATATATATATATATATATATATATATACACACACACATACATACTTGTCATCCATATAGTTAAAATCTACCTGTAGTTTTGAAACCTTATTCCTAGATGATGATATTTTTGCACTTGTCGTTACCGATCTCAACTAGTCATTTAGCATGACTAGGAGGGTGTTCGGGACTAAACTGAAAGTTGTTTTTTAAAGTGATTTTTATTTAAAAAATATATTAAAATAATATATTTTTTTATTTTTTAAAATTTATTTTTTGATATTACAACATCAAAATGACCCAAAACACAAAATAAAAATCAAAGCTAAAAAGAAAAACTCAATTTTTCAAAAGCGCGGAAATGCCAAACACCACCCTAACTAGTTTAACATTAACTTGAATATAGTTTAATTTGCTTTCATGGTCAAGTCAAGTAGCATTAACTTGTAATCAAGTGGGATGAAAAAAATACCACTAGTAAATTGCAGTGATATTTACCAATAAAAAATAACATCGTTGTTTTCGATGGTATTCGCAAACAAAACATTTTCATTAGTAAATATCGAGGGAATTACAGTTGAAAATCAATAAATGAAAAAAAATAGAAATATGTGTCATTATTATAGATGGGATTACAAATGAAATATAATTGTCGCTAATATCCATAGGTGAATCCATCAATAATATTTAAGTTATAACTTGCCAGACAACCCCTCATTTCCCCTTCCTCCATTTCTTCTTCTTCTTCTTCTTCTTCTTCTTCTTCTTTACAGAAAATAGCACCCTTCCCTCTTTTATTTTGTCACAAATCAAGCTCTTATCATCACAAATTCAACCACTCAATACTTAGTTTATCAATATCCCCGTTATGGTTCAATTTTGTTTTAAGATTCACCATATCAAGTAAACAAAATTACATGTTTTCTGTTTTTTTATTGTAACCTATTTTTTTGTTAATTCTTTGGTATGTTTATGTAGTATAAGTAGTTTTATTATGTGTTTACTTGTTCTATAGCTTTTTCTAATAGAAATTTGTTGTATAAATGTATGATTTGTACATGTTAAAGTTTGTTTAAGATTTTGAAAAATTATACTTGTTTGTCATTTGATGAAATTGAGTTTTATAATTTCATAATTTGTAACTTAGGTATTTTATAATGAAATAAATAATGAGTTATTTAATGGGCAAATTTCATATTTTATCAATTTTATTATTAATTTAAAGATTTAGGTAAATTGGGAGGAATTTGATTTTTTTGTTGAAAATTGATAATCATTAAAGGGTACTATTAAAATAGATTGAATAATTTTGAATTCAACTAATGATAACTAATTATTTGGGTATCGATAATTTTTTTAGTTAACATTTATAATTAAAACATCTTGTCAACAATATTTTGTATAGATTTCATATAAGTAATGGATGACTGTTCTTGGATGTATCGAGTTTCACCTGAAAGGTTACGCTGGATGGATTATTGTAATGAAGTTGAGGGTTTTATTAATTATGTACTATCTAATTTGAGAAATATTAGTGGAGGCGATATTGAATGTCCATATAAAAGGTGTAAAAATAAAAAGTTTCTCAATCTAGATGTTATTACGATGCATCTTCTACAAAAAAAGGTTTATGAAAAAATAATTGTTTTGGTTTACTCACAGAGAACCATATGTTCCTTACGATACCATGGTAAAAAAGATGATTGGGTCAACTTCTAGTTCTAGCAACGTACATGAAGTTGTAGATAATAATAGTAATCATTATAGAAGTATGATTATAGATGCAATGAGAATGAAACAGGGTTATGTAGGTGAATGTTTAATCGTAGATGAAGAACCAAATCCAAACATAGCTAGGTTTTATAAACTTTTGAAAGATTTTGATGAACCATTATGGGATGAGTACACAAATCACAGTAAATTATTGGTTGTTGCGCAAGTATTCATCATCAAGTCAGATTATAAGCTTATTGAGGATGGTTACGACAGAATCGTCGAATATGTGAAAAGCATTTTACCTAAAGGGAATAGGCTGAAAGAGAAATTTTATGATGTTGAATCCATGATGAAACCCTTTGTCCTATGATACTAGAAAACTGACATGTGTCTAAAATTTTACATGTTTTACTAATTTGAAAATGCAGATTTGACCGAGTGCAAAACTTGTGGGTATGCTCGGTATAAACCTAGAATTGGCAGGGGAATGACTTCTTTTGCACATAAAAAACTAATATACTTCCCAATCACTCTTAGACTGCAAATGTTATTTATATCTTCAAAGATTGTTGAACACATGACATCATTTACATGATGCAGTAAATAGAGTCATGGTACACCCTTCCAATGATAAAACCTGAAAGAAGTTTAATAAGGTGCATCCTCGATTTTTAATGGAATCATGAAACGTATGTTTTGAGTTATTTGTTGCACCATATTCTTTATTAGCCGGTGATACTCATGATTTACAACTTGTCACCAGGAATATATATGAGTAGGAAGTTCATATTTTTATCTATAATCATACTTGATCCTAATAGTCAATGTAGAAATATAGACGTTTGTCTTTGACTATTGATTGATGAGTTAACTAGTTGTGGTCATTTAGGACTTTGATGTATGATGTCTCGAGGGAACAAATTTTTTAGATGAAAGCAATTTTGATATGGATTATCAATGATTTTCCTGTGTATGAGATGATTTCTGGTTAGAACATGAATGAAAAATTAGCATGTCCATACTGTATGGAAAATAACAAGGTCTTCACCTTAACAAATAGTGGTAAAACATCTTTTTTTTATTGCCACCAGACTTCTTTTTTTGTATTGTCTTTTTGTTGAAACTCACATGTGAAATAAGGACCATCGAAAAGGGGTATAACAACTTATGGATAAACGAGCTTAGAAGTTTATGGTAAGTTTAAATTTGATGACTTGTTTTTTTTATCAGAAAGCATATAACACCTGATTGCAGGAGAAATATTGGAGCGATTCTTTGACCCATCCAGAACTCGATCCGAATTTATGATTGGAGGTTGGATCATCCGGTAGACTTGATAGAAATCAAGTTTATGGTGTCTTCAACACTATGGATGAGGATATGTGGATGACTCGTAGTGTATCGACCATTGGTTCCTCACAATCAGGTTTGAGCCAATAATCTTTGGTTATGTAAGCAATTGTATGAGAACAAGTTAAAGCTTAGACGACTCGAGTTAATGTTGAGATGACCTAACTTAATTCCGAGACAACTAACCTGAGGGATAAAGTGAATGTCCTTGAGCAACTATTGTTAACCCTTAGCGGTACATGTGGTCTACCTCATTGCCCTCCTGGTTCTGGTGATGAAGATCCGTCTCCGCCTCCGCCTTTTTCTCAAGTTTCTGTCTATTAAATAAATTGTATTCAATAATATTTTTAAATTACTAATAAAAATCTAGTTTTCTATTGTAGTCTTATTCTTTTTTTTTAATTTTTCCTTGTTTTGTTTATTTTATTTTATTTTAAAAAACTTTTAAATACAATGCTGGCAGAATTACTAACAAACTTTGAATCACATATGGAATGATCAATGACATAAGTCCTTAAGAAAGTTCTAAAGAGTTGGAAA
This sequence comes from Populus x sibirica, assembly GCA_019202695.1. Taxonomy (NCBI): domain Eukaryota; kingdom Viridiplantae; phylum Streptophyta; class Magnoliopsida; order Malpighiales; family Salicaceae; genus Populus; species Populus x sibirica. Next base: position 306,602 of record JAGMVL010000052.1, on the reverse strand, counting down.
AAATTACAAAACTTTACCACTGACAATTACATATGAAATTATCAATGGACTAAGTCCCTCAGAAAGTTCTAGAGAGTTAAAAAAAATTACAGAACTTGCCACTATTAGATGCAAATCTCTAATGGTTTAATTTCATCGATAATATGCTTATGATCATCGATGGAATTACCAACGGTTTATCCTATCAGTAATATGCCATAATAATCAAAGGAATTACTGACGGAATGAATGTTGATATTTTTTTTTGTTTGATGCTTTTTTTTCATCTGTAAATTCATCGATAATTATATTACCGATTAAATATTTTCCGACAACAATTTGCTATTTGTAATTCTGTCGGTATATTTTTTACAATATAATCAACGTTTAAATACTGATAGATTATTCCATCAATGCTAAGCAATATTCTGGCAGTATCAAGTGTTGTGATTAGCTCGTCTACGAATGCATGGGGTCATTTATCCTAGAACAACTTGATAATTAATTTGGTTTCAGAATCATTCCCATCCTAGCTGATTAAACCAAGTGAAGTTCTACAATAACTATACATGTACTTGTAATAAAAGAAGTTGAGATTTTTTTATCCAACAAAAAAAAAGCTAAAATTATTAGTTGGTTTGGCTTTGCAATATATATATATATATACACACTCCCTTTGAACTGATTCAATCTATGCAATTTGCAAATAGCAATTATGGCCGGCATTATTTATTTATTTATTTTCGGTCAGAAAGTTTTGAGGCCACCTATCACGTAAGCTGGAAGCAAAATCGACTAGTATCCATAGTGTGACACCCCACAATTATGTACTTGAAGATACAGGGAGGGAGATATAGGAAGATACCTAATTTTAGGTCCAGTGAAAAACAAAATTAATAAGCATATAGATCACACTTTAGTGCGCTTACACTAAACTTGAATGACTTTTCATTTCTAATAATCTACGAATACAAAATAAGTTCAAACTTGAATGATTTTATATGTTCCGAACTTTTTAATTATTTTTCCCCTTGGCTGAATTCTTAACTAATTTAATCGTGAAATAAAAGCATTAGTGTCATCCATGAGGGCATCTTTTTCACAAAGAATAGCCATTTGAAAAGCGACCTCAACTATCACATATAGGTTGGCTTGCTTAAAACATCATCTCTCTCCCCTTTTCTCTGCACAGACAGACACACAAGTGCATGACACATTGACAATCTACGTGTCAACTATTGCATGCTCCTACTATTGGATCTTTTAAGGTCCCAAGTGCATGTAACATATCCTAGTTGCAGGGTCAACACGTCAAGAACACGAGTACATGTCACATTCAAAATCAACTTCTGCTCCTTAATCTGGTGCTAGTATTGTTCATGCTCAACAAAGGGCTAAAAGTTGTTGGAAATTTAAATAAGCAACATCTTCCAGCTTTTGATCTGGCTAAAGTTTATAGGTATCGCTAATGAAGCTGTCGATATGACAGATGTAATATTGATGGTTTAATTTGTGTATTGATCTTCTTCCTTGCAAGTTTTCTTTAATGGCATGCTATTATTTTTTCTATAGCTTAATTAAATTTAATGATTCCAACCATTTGTGTGGAATTGATTGAAATTGGATTGAATTAAGCAACATATTGGTAAGTACCGAAAGTAAATCTTAATTAATCCATCACTCAAGTAACCTTTCAAGTAGAGCCTATAGCCGATGAGGCCGAATAACCCCCGCAGGGGATGTAGGCTTCCTCTCACAGCTTATTTGGATTGATATTTGGTACAAATTGAGCTTAAAATGCCGATGATCCTGCAAGGTAAGTCCCCTGGATCCTCTATAGCTAAGTTAGTGTGGGGATGATGGTCAACAAGATTAAAAAAGCTTAAAGAAAATTATGTGTTGTGTTGGAGAGTGTGTTAGAAAAAAGAAGGTACAAGAAGATGAATAAGATTAGAATTGTTTACCCAAGGGTTCGTGCCTATATATACTATTCATGAATCTTATCAATTTGCACATTGACAAAAGTAAAATATTAATCCTCCTGCCCTTTTTTATTAGATATTGGGGTAATAGCCGTGGATAGCTATTGAAATTGGGTGTTAAGGTTATGTATATTGTCCACTTGACAAGGACAACATTTAAAGTTGTTTAGTGAATGTCAAGTGTTTTAGAATAGCTAAGTGGAAGGGGATTGGACGTGTGTGATGTGTGATAACTGGTAGTATGCTAGTGGTTTTGTTAATTCCTATGTTAGACATATATATAAAACTTCAAATTAGGTTGGTCTTTCCCGGCTGCGTCTTGGCTTTATTTATAGTCTTGGTTTTCCCTATAAAATGAGTCCCCTGTTAGAATAAGGGGTTTTCCTACAAGTAAGTTGATGAAATCATGAAAACTTCAAACTGGGTTGGGCTCGCCATTGTTCTTCGTATGTGTGTTATGAATTCTTAACCCAACTTAGTGTTGAATTCAAGTTTTTTACTTTTCATGATCCTTACAATTTCTGTTCTTTTTCCTAATCTAATCTGGTTGGTTGTTTGTTTTTTTCAAAGCCAACGAATCATTTAAGGCTGTGTTTGTTTCCTAAAAAGTGATTTTTGGAAAACCACTTTCCAAACTTTCCTGTGTTTGTTTGTATTAGAAAAGTTGGTCAACAGAAAATACTTTCCAGTCAAAGAAAAATTTGGCTTGGTTTTCAGGAAAGTGTTTTCCTTTTATTTTGGGCGGAAAACACTTTCCGGAAGTTGTGAAAAATTTAGAAATATCATATTATTTGCTGATTATATCAAATTTGGTTCTCAAACTTTTGATTGCTATATATATTTTATTTTGAATATTTGTTTTCCAATTTCATCCCTTAGAATTTATTTTTTATATTAATTTTGGCCCTTATTTTTATAATTGTTATTTGCTTTTTCCTTATCATTTTTTAATTGAAATTTTTATCTATCAAATTTGGTCCTCATTTTTTTTATTGTTACTTATTTTATTTGAAATAGTTTATGAAATGTTAGTTATTATTATTTTAATTTCTTCATCTTTCAATTTTTTATTTTTAGATTTGATTTATATTGTTTTGATTATTATTTATTTTATTTGAGATAATTTATGAAATTATATTTTTTTTTCAATTTCATTCTCATTCAACTTTTTAATTTGTAAGATTTGTTCCTTATTATTTTAATAAACTTGAAAAAAATAAAACATTAGTAAGTTATTTTCCAGCTCATTTTCCATGACATAACCAAACACTGGAAAGTCTTTTCCAACTTATTTTTCATTACACTACCAAACATCGAAAAATAATTTACTTTCCCAGAATTCACTTTCTCGGAATTCACTTTCTCGGAATTCACTTTCCAAAAGGAAACTACTTTCCAGCAAACAAACGGGGTCAATTGTTTGTTCCCTTTCTTTGCTCTGTTTCAACCCATTCAATAGATTGTCCTTGACAAGTTCATGTGCTTTAGACCTTTTGTTCTTTTTTCCCCTATGGCTTTTTAAATAAGCCTTATTAATTGTTGTTGATCGAGAAGTTCTTGATTCAGTCCCGTTTGGTGGCTTGCATGGATGCTTAAGTTTTTTCCTTTGATTCTTACTTGGCTTTTCCAGTTTTAACCCTTTTTTCCATGTTTGCAAGGTTTGTTCTTCTTTCCTAGCTTTTGTCGCCTTCCTCTATCACCTCCTAAACTGTCGATGCAATTTCAGGTCTGATCTTTCCTTTTGCGCTTTTGCTTTTTTATTTAAACTTATTCTTTATTTTTTTCTATGAGCTCTTCCATTTTAGCTGTAACTATGCAACATTAGATTCTTTTTCCAATGCCTTTTTTTCATCAGCATATCACTTCAATGTTGTTATCTTTCCCCGTCTAATTGATACTTCGCATTGCACTTTTCTTCTTCGATAACCATTTTGTCCATACTATTCTGATTAGTTTTTTTTGCCATTCTTATCTTTCTTACTTGCTTATATTTTCCCTGCTATCTCTTTGCTGTACTTATCTGCATCTATTTTTTCTTTCCCTTCGAGCCTTGCATTCTATCAACCTACAATTGTTTTGGCAGCAAGGGCTTGCCTTTGATAGGAATGGTTCAATACACTGAATAAGAACATGTCACAGTAAAACATAATATTATTTGATTGGAATTTTATAGGTTATCTAGACCATTAAATGTTTTTACCATGAAATATGACAAATCTTAATAATATTCAGACTATTTATCACTATAAAGTTCATAGTTCTTGAGGTTTGTCTTATTTCTCATATTATAGCTCCAAATTGAAGGAAAATCGACTAATTATATTAAAGTTAGGGTTTTGCTAATTAGTATAGGTAGACTGTCATTAGATTATTTAAATTACTGTATTTAATGAATATTTAGTTCATCTTTGAATATCGATTGGGAGCTTTTCATCTCGACATCCGTTCATTAAAGAGTGGGCAACAAATGGATGGCGCTATATATCGCACTTTTATGGACAATCACAAACTACATTGACCTCTTTAACTTCCTTAATACCTCTCTTCTACATTTGCACTTTTTGTTGTGTATATATATATATTTTTTTTTTGGTTAAAGTGTATATTTTTGTTAAGTATATGTCTTTGTGACTTAACTTGCTTGGGCATTCCTGCTATTAATTAATTGTCATTATTGTCATTTAACATCGAGATTGCACATTGTTTACAAAGTTAGGTTTTGGATGTTTTGTGTGTTAACAAATTAAAGTGTAAATAATTAATGGAAAAGAGAAAAAATTAATTAAAGTATTAATTTAGTCAATTACAGAGATAAAAATAAGAAGTTATAATTTGACGTGTTTCTTAAAAAAAAAGCGGGAGATTGAAAAGAAATAATATTGGAGTTGGAAGAGTAAAACTTAGCTTCTAAAAACTCCGCCTAGATAGGTGAAATTAATATATGATCATAAGATTAACAATCTCATTCCCAAAACAAAAGAAACAACTAGATATTTTTATATAAATAGAAGGATAATTTTAGGTACTCTCTTATTGCTATCTAATAGTAAAGTATATATTGTGGTTAAATCATGGATGCATTTTGAAATACATTTATTTATTTATTTAGGTCGCATAATTTTTTTTTTCTATAAAGACATTTTACATATATATCTTTTTCATAGACATTGATTAAATAAATTAAACGAGTTAATTTGTATAGACCAAAATTTTGTATGGCAATGCAATAAAAATTTAATTACTTTATATGGCAATATAATATAAAAGTAAAAAGAGTATGCCTTGGTTAACTGCTATGTGTCTTTCTATTCATCTTTTGCAGATGCAAATGATTTTTCAATGCAATGGAAGTATAGGCCCATATGCAAAACATGATTTGTGAATGTGTATATGCATGATGCAATTATTGATTTTGATCCAAGAGATTGTGAAGCAATAAAATAAACAACTAAATTTATACTAGTAGATAGTTATAAGTAGTTTCTAAAATAAAAGACCTCTTACAAAAACATTGAAGATGACTTTGAAGATGGAGCCAAGTCTATATTGGTATGTGATGAAGTCGTGAAAAGGATTGGGTTTTCTATGGTTGGTCCTTAGGCTGATGGAGTGAATGGGTTTAAAAACTGGTTGATGAAGTGACAAGATGACTTTCATGAGACCTCTTACAAAAACAAGTTCTTTATCGGAATAAAAGACCCTTTGATGCTCAAGTTAATAAATATATGAGGAAATAAGTATGTTGAACAAGAGAATATTGTGTGGAGCAAGAGAAAAATACGTTGAAAAGGGAGCAGGAGCAGGGGGAAACAATGTGGCTTTATAGCCTTGTGTGGTATGCTCTGCTATTCATAATGGATTTCTATATTGTTGAATGAACTTGTCATGTTTTTCATTTACTTGGTGACTCAAGTGTTTATAAACATGCCAGCTTACCTTGGAGAGAGTGGCCTAATAATGAAGAATTATTTCTTTTCCTCGCTAGTGTGTTGGTTGTTATGCCTCGTTATATCATTGGTAAAAAGATTAGCGCTCATGAGTGATTGGCAAGAGAGATAGGTGCTCCTTAAGAGACATGTTGGTAAAAAGTAGAAAAACGAGTCTCTTTTCCTGCATTTTGGTTTTGTATATTTTTATGGAAGGTAGTTTGTTCAATATGTTTGCTTCTTGCCTTCCATTGTGAGGCTCTTTTTTTATTTTCACTTTGAAAAACTTGTTTACCTTTGCGCGTCTCGGTAAGGCTTACCTTCAAACAAAACTGAAAACAGAACGGACTCCTAAAAAAACAAAGGCCTAGAACGGATTCGTCGAAAGCTCTCTTATCATTATCCCTATCAGGAAATTATCTATATTCATATTATCCTATTGAAAATCAGTCAATAAAAGTAGAAAATGTAATAAAAATGTGTGCATTAACCAATAAAAGTATGGCATTGTATTGACTTTCTTGGAAATTGTCGCTTTACATTATGGCAGGGTTTCAAGAAACCCCACCACCCCTTTCTCCCTTCCTCCTACCCTTTCCAACCAAATAACTTTATTTTTAGGCCATTTACCTTTAGTTACCTAACATGTTGATTTCCCCCTTTCAAGTTTTTTCAGTTTAACTACCAACTTTTTATACATAATTTGTTTTTTTTTCTCTACACTTTTTTGTTTACTCCTATTTACCTTTTGGTTTTTTAGCTTCTTTTATCTTTTCACTTTTAACATGTTTATTTTTCCTAGCCTTATTATCCCTTTCCCCTTCCTCTTTCTTTTAATTAACTTTTTTTTCTAGTTTTGCAATTTGTTTTTTCATGCTTACGTTTAGTTTAATGTTTTTTTCTTGCCAAGAATTGGATCTTTTTTTTTTCCAGTGCAAGCATGTCTAGTACGCACAACTGTAATATTTGCTCTTTAATATTTTATGTCCTAAAATTGTTGTTTTTTAATCTAATAATATTTATCAAACTACTCATTCCTTTTAGACACCAAATTGTTCTCTTCTATGAATTCTAAACTATTGTATTTACAAACTTTAAAGTTGTATTCTACTATTAGGCTGATGTAGGGTTAGGTTTGGAGTTAACTATTTTTTTTTTCATGCTTTTATGTTTGATCAATTTTTTTTTATTGTCAATTTATAAACTAATTGTATAAACTTGATGCTTTCTTTCTATGTTATTTCTGATATCTCTTCTTATTTTCCCATGTCTTTGTTATTTGTTCATGATTGAAGCATGCTCTCTCTTTTTTATACTTTTTCATTTAAAGAGTGGCCAATTTTGGCATGTCTTCTCCAATCACTACATATTTCTTATGCTTTAAGGATTGGCTATTTGTAACTTTTTTGTACTTTTATTTATGTGTTTTTATTTTTCCATCTTACAATTGTTTTTAGGAAAATGTGTTGACTTTCTTTATTCATGATTTCTGCCTCTTCAACCATTAAGCTAGATTAATCAATTTTAGGTCTCTGTTTTTTCCTCTTACTTTTTCCATCTTATTAGTTGTCTATTCACATGTATTCTTTTTCTATTTTTTGCTTTTTTATTTTTACCAATTTATGTTAAGAATGCTCTTTGCTCAGTCATTACTAACGATTGTTGTTCTTGGGCCTTCATGTTAGGATTTAATTGTAGTTGCTTATGTTTTCTTGTTTCCTTTCTATTTTTTTTTCTCTATGGTCCTTTTGTTTACAACTACATTTATTGTTATTGCTTTGAATGTATTTTTTAATCTTTTTTTATTGTGCTCTTTATTATGTTCTTCTTTCATCAAGGTTGTCAATATTTTTTTGTATGATTCTAGAGAAAAAAATAAATAAATAGTTGTCAAAAAAATTATATAACAATAGGATGAGTGTTTCAAGTTCTTAAAATTTTATATTTAAATGTTCTTACAGTTGTAGTATAAAGAGTTAATGAGTATGATATTTTTATCGACCTGATTTTCTAAGTATTTACATACAAGTAAGTGGTTATATCTAGCATGATGTCATGATGCTTTTGGATCATTTAAAATGGGCTAATGGTTTATGATGGGACTTGACTAAAAGTTAAACTAAAGAGATTTTTAGTTCCATTTATAAAAAGATGTAATGTAATTGACATGTATTGCAAGATTTATAAGACAAGCTAAGTGGAGCCACCTAAAAGATTTTCTTACAAGTATTCTCTTCCCAGTTTTTGCTACTTCTTTTCTTAACTTTGTTTTCCTATTTTTGCTTAGAACACCCTTTGCTTAGTGTTTACTGCAAGGTTTTTATCTTTAGGTCTCTAGCCTAGAAGTTCACTATCACAACTTGTTTTTGTTATTGTTATCCATTTCCTTTATTTTCTCTTCCTTTTGTTTTCAACGAGCATTATTATTACTATTTGGTATTTATTATGGCTCTTTTATAGTTGTTTTTGCATTCCTTTGATTTGGTCATTGATCCTTTTTTTTTTTTAATTTGATACTCAAATTTATAATTTTTTGGTCCTATATTTTCCCATTCCCTCCGAGTTGTATGATATCATGTGTAGGGGTGTCATGAATTGTTTCAAAGGTTAAATGAAATGTCAATTTTATATTTAAGAATTTATAGTGGTCGTAGAAAATCAAGATGGAGGAAAAAATTGATATTAAAAAAATAACAACCTTTTTTTTTTCATTTTAAAAGGCACATAAATCTACACTTTAATCCTTTTATTTATTTATTTTACATTTGATCCTTTGATTTTTAGATTTTTTGTTTAGGTCTCAAACTTTCTTTATTTTATGTTCTAGTCATTAGATCTTGAGAGAAAAGAGAAAACGTTGTTAGAAAATCTTAAACGAGAGAGAAGCTCTCGGTGGCTCCGATTTTGATCCTCCATAACTCATTGAAGGTGATGTTAGCAAAGGTAATTTAAGAATCATGAAGTTTTTTTAATTTGATTTTGAGTTTTCAAACCGATTAAAATGTGTTTTGTTGTAAAAAATGAGGTTATAGAGGTTTATGAGATTTTTTCATGTTTTTAGATGAAGAAAGTGTTGGGATCTAGGTTTTGGGGTCTAAAAACTTGGACTTCAATGTTTTGATCACTAGAGCCACCTTCAATTACCATAAAAAATGGTAGATGGATGACTCCTTGTCCACCTAATAAAAAAAAGAGTTAGAGCAAACTCACGTCGTCCTTCCTCTAAGGTAAAAAAATAAAAACCAGGCTCAAACACGCTTAGGTTTTCATGTGGACTAGGCGCATTGATCCAACTCATGCGTGCTTGGCCTTTTCATTTTTTTTTAAATATCTTTTCATATTTTATAAGTAGATTATTTAAATATTTATTTAAATGGTGTTTATGTAATAGATTATTTTTAAATGAATTTATTTGAATGATGTTTAATAATTATCTAATTATGTCATTATTTTTCAAATAATATTTGCATTTTTTATGGTAATATTATCAATTGCTTTTTAAATAATTATATATGAACCTGATATGCATACTTTTCTAAATGCATATTTGCATTTTTTTATTCTTTTTTATTAAAACTTGCCTTTAAGATTGTGTTAAGTTTATGTTTAAAAAACATAACTTATGGTAAAAAACAATTAAGTAAAAAAAAACAATAAGGAATGTAATAATAAGAGAAAGAGGTTTTAATTAAAGAGATATTTTTTTTATACTTATTTCAAATAGTTAAAAGTTTTTTGGATATTGGTTTTAATTGCTTACAATTTCTTTGTAATAAACAACATAGCTAAAGAAAGATATATTTTTTGTATTAAAAAAAATATTGATAACAAAAGAAGAATTTATGCTAACAATTATATTTATTCTACATAATTTAAATTATTACATTTGTGATGAAAATCTTTTTTTTTTTTGCCATATAATTAAATATAAGAGATTAAATACTTTCATGTGCATCTATCTTTTAGATTTCCGTTTTAATTTTTGGTTAACATTGATATTTTTTAAGATTTATTTGTTTATGTAATTTTTACTTAAATATTTTATTAAATATATGCTTCAACTTTCTAATTCTCAATTAAAATATTTTCATGCTGTTAGAAAATACGTTCACATTATCTACTCCTTCTTTTTAATTTTACGTTAAAATTTAACTTGGAATCGTACTTAATTGACCAAGCCAAATATCATAATCTACCTGCAAACATCGATTCATCAAGGATCGAACCAATAGGTGCAAGTCCAAGTTTTATATGTCGAGGGTGGACGAAATGGTTAATTTGAATGTGCCTGCTAAAATTGACTGCAGATCATGAATCAAATTGAGGTTCCTTTTAAGAAAATAAAACTAAAGAAAAAGGTTAGCAGCTCCTTTTAGACGTATGCATATTGATTTACTTGCATATATATACCTGGTAGCATCCTGCTCTATTATGTATTCCTTATGCATGGCAGCAAAACAAGGACCCTTTCAGTGACAGCAGCATGCATATGTCAATTACGGGCCGCTAATTAATATCCAAATTAATTCATGTCTAGTACTTAGCTACGTCAGAAAACGTCTTACAGCTGCTATTATCGTCAGATGTTTGGCGTTTTCAAATCCAAAAGAGAGTAGTTGATACAATTTATCAAAAAAGATTTGTTCGCATGATTGCGTTCGTCTGCAATATGGGTTATTAGTCTGGATATACTACGTACTCTATTGTATTGTAACAGGAATTGAACAAAAGAAAGAAATATTCCATTTTCTTTAAAAGTACCAGGACAAAAAACAATACACTTAAGCATAGGTTATGCAAGAAATGATTCTCAAAAAAAAAAAAAAAAAAAGAGGTCTGTACTGTGGATTAAAGTAATTAATCAAGCTTTAAATAAAGAGGGGAAACAAGGAGTCTTGTTCCATGTTTTAAGATGAAACCCTAAGATTTCCCTGGCTTTTTCCTTGGTCTTTAAATTGCATCCACTTTCTATCACCAAGCAAATCTTTGTCACTCCACCCACCTCCATAAATTCTTGTGCAACCTCACCTCTACTGATACAAAATCTTAAAACGGATGACAACAAACTTATTGATTTATCATCTCCAACATGGGAAACCTTCAAAATCTTCGATGATACAACTGCTATGCCTGCTGGATGTGCCAAAAAGGCAGCCCGCCCTTCTGCTTTCTGGCACAGTTTTTCTAGCACGGCTAACATCAGCTCGCACACATGCCTCTCATTGTCCTCAGCTAGCAATTCGATCAGGATCGGAATGAGTCCTCCCTCAATAGCTTTCTCTTTATTCTTCCCATATGACAAAACTTCCATCAAAATAGCCAAGACTGTCAGGCTTCCATGTTTTGAAATTTGGTCCTTCAATATCTCCGTGATGCTCTCAAAGAACTCAACTCTAAGTCCTTCCTTGTAAATTCCATCAACCACTTCAAATATGGACTTCAGAAGAAGAGCAGCTTGAATTCTAATCTGTAGATTGCTCAAATACTGTGTTATAATTAAACAAAGTGATTCGATTAACAGGCCATTTTCATTTTGTGAAACCATCTTTAATGTCTCATCGGATGGCCTTAAAAGACACAGAGAAGACACAGCTTCATTGATAATTTCTGGCGTGTCATTACCTGTAATCTGTGGAACCCCTGGTAACTCAGTTTTGACTACAAGAGATGCTACTAGAGAAAATAAGCTATCATCTCTGATGCAAGTAATCCTGCTACTATCACCACGATTCTCCTGGATTAATGACTTGATCTTTCTAAGAGATTTTACCTGCAAATGGGGTTGCTTAATCTCTTCAAGAAGGACTTTCATCAAGGCATCATGATTATTAGGCTCCGGCTCCACAAACTTTGTTGTTGATGATGATGCGTGCTGCAAGTGCCATGATTGGATCAAGCGAAGAAGATTAGAATTTGGAGTGAGACGGAAATCAGAAAGGGGTTGTTTTGTAACAGGACAAATGATTTTCTTATAAGAGAAAAGCCATTTCTGAATGCTCTCTCGGTCAAAGGTCATGCCTGTGGATATAGTAACAGGATCTTTCATGACCTGAAGAGATATTGGGCAGATAAAAAATGATGGCGCTTGATGCTCAAAACCATCCATTCTTTGAATTTCTTGTTCCTCTCTTTGCATACTAAGCTAGCTAAGATCAAGATTGAGGAACAAGGAGAGTACGTGCCAAAAATGATAGTAAATAGCAAGGGAGAGAGAGGGAGAGATGATTGATCAGTAAGTGGGCTGTTCACATCGTTGACATTTGAACAGTCAAAAGAAGGCGCTGCATACAGGTAGATTGGAAAACATAAATTAAGGAAAAGGAGGACTGAGAGATTCCACAGAGACAAGATCACACAGCTCTCGTGTGCGTTCAATGGATCTCTATTGATCACAGGATCTATATCCTTTTTGATCATGAGGAGCATTGACTATCTTCATTTACCATATAAGCTCGGGCTTCATTCTTGTCGTTGACTTTTTAATTACATGCATATAACTAGCAGAATTACTTAACCCAAATGGAGACTATTGAATTCGTCTCCATATAAATGTTATCTTAACACGAGATGACGCCGACCAAACTGCTCTCCTCCACCCAACACTAGGATTATTTAAATTATTTTTTTATTTAAGAAACATTTGCGAAATTTATTATTTTCTTGAAAACAGATGATGTTTCTTTTTATTATTTCTTAATATTTAAAAAATAATATTTGATACTTACCTTCCAATCTAGTCTAATTGGATTTAGTTGACTAAAATACAAAAGTCACTATAAGGGTTCTAGGGGATTTTTTTTAATCAAAATAAAATATTTTTAATTGCTTCGCCACTTTTGGATCTAAAAACAGGGTGTTTCACGGCAAACACTAATTAATGGAGCCTCAAACTTGGTTATCAAATCCATATAATATTTCAAATTCATGGTAAATTTGCGAAGCAATTAATATTCTAAGAAAATAATTAATTTTTTTAATCTTGAACTCTAAACTATAACTAATTCTTGAAAATAATTAATTGTAAAAGTTTTTTATTATTTTGCTTTCAGGATTGGAACAATAAAAAGAGCACGCCATTCCATATAAATATAGGTGCCTTGTAAGTGACTCTGACCTCTCTCGTTAAGAAATTAATAAATTCAAAAACATATATAGAAACATCTCTTGTCACGTGTCGGTATGATTTGTCATGATATAATCTAGCAAAAGACGTGTTCGCAGTCCATTTATGATCTACTCAGGAAAGATTGACAATGTTTTACATTTATTTTACTATTGTATATTGATTTATTTTATTTTTATTTCTATATATTGGATGCATATAATCCTTTTATATGTGTTTTGGGTGCTCATTTGTGACCATTAAATCTACTTAGTATTTATTTTTTATTGATGAAATTAATCTCCTTCCATGCTACCTAGGGAATAAAGGATGCCCATATGTATATTCTTGGCAAGCCTCTTTTAGTCTCTCAACCATATATAATCTCTCAATTAAGCCTCCCAACTATGATTTTATCAATTGAATCCTCTGTTTACACACCTTTCCACAATCAGATTCATTTATTAAAATAATTTAAAACAATGTTAAACATTACACCTGCTAGCCTGATCGACATAAAAAAGGGATTATATTTAAATATTTAATAGTTAATATTTAGAATAATACCGCTTAAGAACAACAATCGTTAAATTTTTTTAATGAAATTGAAAGGATACTTTTTGTATCACGTTATCATAAGAAAGATTCTAATGTCTTTTTTTTTCAAAATAAAAGAAATAAAAAGAGAAAATAATTCAGTTTTTAATATAATATATGTGGGTAGTTGTTTTCATAAAAACAATTTAAAAATATATTGTTTGGTATTTTCACTATCAAAGTTTTCAATGTGATTTAATATTTTTGAATTTTGATATATATTATTGAAAAATAGTCTGGGATGGAATATCATAAATTATATCACTCTCGCAGACAAATTACTAGAGTCTAAAATCAGAATTAACAAAAGAGTAAGAAGTACAACAGAAGCAAATATATCACTGTATTTTATAGTTTTTTTTTTTAGACTTTAGTATTTTGATTCTTATACTAAAGATAATCAAATAACTATCCTAGCATATTAATTATGAAGTAATTAAAATTAAAAGGAAATAAAACATTTATAGTCTTCACTGTATCAATAAATTATTGCAGTAGTAGACACAAAGAAACGTGGATTACACAAAAATTTTTGAACTTGAGTATTTTTTTTAAAAAGAAAAATTAACTTTTTTACACTGGATTAATTTGAGATAGGATCTAATGGTTTGTTTCGATTGATTTTATATAGAATTCTTGTAGTGTTGAGAAAGAAATCAAGGCTTGATTAATGCTTGATTTAGTAAAATAAAATTTGATTTTTATTGATTTAAAGTAATTAAAGATTTAGGGATAAATTCAAAACTTGCAATTTCAAGGATAGATTTAATAAAAAGGAGTTGTTGGCATGTGAAAAGAACCGTTACATTTAGGTTGCGCGTGGAATGTCCACTGCCCTCTAAAGATGCTCTTCCTTTGTGTAGTTGGAATAGCCTAAGAGGGGGGGCCTTTTTCAACAGTGGCACGTGTTAGTGAAGGAGCTCTAGTTTGGCTTCGATAAACCATTCATTTTTTTTATTTGTCATTTTTTTTTCCTTTCATCTGTTGACATGCCTAACATTTCTAACTTGATTCTTCTGGTTAATATTTTTAGCAATAATTTTTTAAAAAATTTATTTTTTATTATTGGATTTATAGAAAAATAAGCTTCATAAATATTTTTTATTTACATTTTATAGAATAATTTTGATCTCATTATTTGGATTACAAATTTGGATAATTTGCTTAGGATGGCTTGAGTTTTTTTTTCTTTTTTTAAATTAATTTTTTTTTTAATTTCATCTTTTAAATATTGGGTTGGTTAAGAATTGAGATTTCTATTTATTTTTATTTTTTTCTATAGAGTTATTCTAATCTTATGACCCGACTGTGGATTTAGCAAGTTAACTTAAGTTGACTCAGGTTTTTTTTGTTAATTTTTTTAATTGATATTTTTCTATTTCATCCTCCAGCATTTTGTTGGATTTGGGCTCTGTAATGTTTTTCTAGTTTCTATGGGGTTATCTCATTCTTACAATCTATGTCGCGGGTTTAACGAGTTAACTCGGGTTAAATCAAACTCTCTTTTTTTTATCTTTTTTAAATTGAATTTTTTCATCATTTAATATCGGGTTGGTTATGAATTAAGCTTTGTAATTGTTTTTTAATTTGTTTTTTATGGGGTTATTCCGTTCTCATTATCAATGTTACTACATGTTTAACTAGGTTTACTTGAGTTATTTTTTTAAAATTAATATTTTTTTAATCTTGTCATTTTAATATTTTTAAAAAATATATTATCCAATATGTCACTATCTCAATATTTAAAAAAAAATATCATCTAATGTGCATCATATTTTTAATTTATAATTAAATTGTTTTTTATGCTGGAAAAAATTGTTAACAATGCCTTTTTATGTTTAAAATAAATTCATCTGATTTATGGTACATGCGGGCCAAGAACATAATATTTTCTAAAATTGAAGAAAACAACACCTTTGGCCTTTTAGACAGTCGTTTAAAAAAAAAACTAACACCATCAGTGTTTTACTAGAAGGCTAAACTAACTGTGATGTTGCAAGACTCATTACTCCATGAGTTGTTACAACACAGTGATGTCTTCGTCCGTTTATTTTTGAATAAAATGATCTTTTCTAGGGAATTTATTTGTCATTATAAAATAAATTGAGGTTATAATAATATGTTAATATTTTTTTCACAGTTAAATGACATAAATACTTTTAAAAAGCCAAGAAAAGTAAAAGGTTAAAAGGGCTTTTTTGTTATTTTCTTTTAAAAAATAGTAAAGACACTTCATTGCTCTTCAAGTTAAAAAAATTAAAGGAGGCGTCAAGAGATGTTTTAGCCATTTCATAATGGTTTTTTTTTTTTTTTGTTATTTAACTTAGAGGGCAATTCAATCTTTTAATAAATAAAAATAATAATAATAATAAAGAAAAAAACCCAACCAATAGTAAAATCATTTCATTGCTCTTTAAACAGCGTATGTGACAGTTAAAATACCCGAACTCCCATGTTGTCTGAAGCATCCAGTGAAGAGGCAGCTAATGGGGCGGCAAGTGTAGTGAAATTCACAGCAGTTCGACAACGGTGGATTTTTTTCTACCTTTTTTTCTCCTTGAAATCTATGATTTGTTAGGCAAAATTTAGATTTTTCCTCCTATTTATTTTTTTTCTTTCAATTATGGTCCAATTTTTTTTATTAGTCTTTATTTGTTTTGGATTTTTTTTGAATTGATTTTCTTTCTATTTCATCCCTTTTTATTTGGTTGTATTTAATTTTTATATCAAATATAGTATTCATTCTTTTGATTGTTGTTTTTTATCATTTTCTTGATTTTTTTTATTTTCAATTTTGTCTCTCAACATTTTATTTCATTTATTTTTTATTTAATTTTGGCCCTTATTCTTTTAATTACTCTTTTTTATCCTTTTCTTATTTTGTTTTTTCAATTCCATCCCTTAATATTTTATTTCATTTATTTTTTATCCAATTTTGGTCATCATTTTTTTAATTACTCTTTTTTATTCTTTTCTTATTTTATTTTATTTTTTAATTTAGTTCATCATTATTTTCTTTCATTAGTTTTTATAGCATATTTGGTCCTCATTTTTTTATTGTTATTTTTGAATAATACAAATCATTCACTCATAATATAAGAATAAAAAAACTATAAGGAATTTTATTTGAAATTTTATTTGGAATGATTTGATAGCCAAAAATTTTAAGTTTATCCTTAAAAAAATCTTAATGATAATTGAGGACATTTCATCGTTCTAGACCAAGTCCTTAACCTATAAAACTAGGGTTTGTTCATTATAGCAAACACACCATAATAGACTAATAGAAACATCATCAGACTATAACAAACAAAGAGAAAAAACAATGCATCTTACATCAGGTAAGACGTATTGGGGGTGTTAATACATTTCCTTTACGCAACCAATCTCTTGCCTAACATTTTTAAAAGACTAGTTAGAGTTTCTAGTAACCATAAAATAAGGTGGTGACTCTATTATCAAACCAAAGACCATCCACATAACATCGCTTGAGAAGTGTTATCGCGACGTCGCGCCCTCACGAGGAGGGTACAACACTAATACTTTATAAATTTTATAAGAAAATACAAATAACTAAATTACAAGCTTCATTAATTCTAATTTTTATTTACATGCTAGTATTAATCCCAAAATTATATTACAAAAATAAGTTAACACTTCATTGTTACATCATTGACATTCCCTAAACCAAAGATATATTAAAGTAGCTATTGCTACGTGTGAGGTTGTGATGTACCTGAAATTAGTAAAACATATAATATAAATGAAACTATAAAATTTAATCATGCAATTCAAATAAATAAATCATTTTTTATTCAATAATCAACTCTAAGTAATTGAACACAAATTTATATTTTTATTCCTTTCTAAACTCTATCGAAAGGTTCATCAATAGGTTATCAAATTAATTTCACTCATGCCACAAAGGCCATCAAAGTAATTGATCAAATCATATATCTGGATTATTAGTCCCACTAACGCTACTAGCACCATCTAGAATAACTAGTTAATTAAAAACTCAATCATTAGACAAACTAACACCACTAGCCCACTCAGAATAACTAGTCAAATACTTTCTTGATTAGCAGATAAATTGACGCCACTAACCGATTTAGAATGACTAGTACTCAAATACATTTTATGGTTATTAGATAAACTAATGTCACTAGCACCTTCGGTAATCTAGTTATTTTCACTGCTTTTACAATGCTTATATTATAATTAATATTAACATGAAAAACACATTTTAAAAAAATTGCAGTTATATATCATTAGGAATTTGCATATAACAAATGGTAAAGGTGGATGGATCCATAGTCTTTCCTGTATCAACATGAGCATCTCATTTTATATATATATATATATATATATATATATATATATATATATATATATGATTCAATCCATGTGGGAATCTCATTCGAATTCTTATTTCAAATTCAAGTCTCAATTCAGTGGCAAGGAAAACCTCAAGTTTTCCGTTTTCCATGCATAAATATTTTCCTGTTCATTAATTTTCCCATCCAATTACTTTTTCACTTCATGCATGAATGGGCCGGGCATTACACATTTTCTATACCATTCAAATCCTTTCTTCTCCATTTATAAAAATTAGCCAAACTTTCCTTGTTAAAGAAACATGCATTTTCTTTCTAATGAGATCCCTTGCCCTTATCTAAACTCATCAATTTGCATATTTTAACAAGGTTTTCATATCAATTTGTATATTTTAACAAGGTTTTCATTCCGCGGATATCCCGATCTGGAGCAAGAAAATCTAGTTATCTACTATAAGCAGTCGTGAAACGACATCGAATAATGATCGGCGGCATCGGTATTATCAGTTAAAGAATACTATATTTTTGATAAATCAAAATAATAATAGAAGCGAATTAATTTTCTGGTTGATGATTAACCAAGCAGCCAAGAACGGGAGAGGATTCCTTCTCTTTTTCTTGTGATTCTTAAAAATTATCACTACCATCCATCCCTCTTTACATTCTTCTCTGCCGCAATCTAATAACCATAACCATCAAAAACATTTTTTATTATTATTATTAAATCAAATAAAACTATCATCATCATAATTATCAATAACCAACCATACCACATAAAAAAAACCTGTTTATTTTTGTACTTTAAAAAAATTCATTTTTATTTTAAATTAATTCATTTTAGTATTTATAAATTATTGTTGTGCTATTATTAAAATAAATTTTAAAAAATAAAAAATATTATTTTTAATATATTTAAAAATAATTTAAAATACAATCACTGTGTTACCAAACTGGTTGTAAATCATAAAAGTACTTGATATAGGAACGAAAAGAAAAGACATTGAAAGAGACAGCGAGAGCGAAATGGCGAATTTGTATGTGACGGCGGTGCCGACGGCGGATCTGAACAGGAACACGGAGTGGTTCATGTATCCAGGGGTTTGGACCACTTACATATTAATATTGTTCTTTTTTTGGCTCATTGTTCTTTCTATCTTTGGTTGCTCTCCTGGCATGGCCTGGACCATCGTCAATCTCTCTCACTTCGCTGTAAGTTTCTTCCTTTTTTTAAAAAAAAAAATAAATTTGATCGGGTAGGTTGGAATTTCTTGATTAGGGTTTGAAGAAAGAAAGCCTGCTGTTATTCTTATTTTAGGAGTTTCAAGGATTGCATGCGTGTTTGGTTTTGGGGTTTAGTTTAGCTTGCTCAATTTATCAAATTTCTTTAGCTGCATCGTATCTTGATTAAGTGAAATTATTAGATTATGTTTATCATCAAATGACTAGCCTTAGAATTAGTGTTTTCGGTTTCAAATGCTAAAGTGGGCACCTTTGTTCTTCACTTGTTTGTTACAAGCAGATACCTGGGCGAACTTGGTCTCTCTGTTTCGTTCCTTACAATGAACAGAAGAGTTTCACTGCCAATACACTCATTGATTTGGTTGAAAGTTTGGAATGGATAACTTTGTATGAAGTTTTCGTGGATTTGTTTTTGAAGGATTTTGGTCTTAAAAGATGACCACAAGCTAACATCATGAAAGAATGCTAAAAACCTAAATAAATAAGTTGTCCAGGTAAAAGATTGATCGAGTGTCTCACTAAACTTGGAAGGATATGGTAGAATGGCTGTGCACTCTTCACAGACATTTTACCCTCCTCCTCCCTTGAACTTGCATCCACCCTGCGTACAAGTAGAATTTGGTTCTAGGTCCTTTAGTACGAGTAGTATGAATCAATTACAAAGTGACCTCAAGAAACTTCATCAGCTATGCTAACAAGACATGAGCATTAGGGTACGTGGAATAATCAGACATTCTTAAAACCTGTGAGGCTATATGTTTTGAACTGTTAGCCTTTTCTGGTTTTCTTCTAAGCTTAGTTACTAAATGATGTAGGAAACACACGTGTTAATTATGACATTAATAGGTTGTGGATATGCAATGGATTTACCACCTATGATGGCCTTTTTACCTTGGTGTAACCACAAGAGAACAGCTTCATTTTTTCCTTCAGAACCAGTTTCTCACGATGATTATATATTAAATGGAAAGTCTGCAAAGAAGGTGATTATTTTTCTTGATTCCTTGCATTTCACATCAAGGTACAGGAGGAGATTATGATCTATTGAACTAAGTTTGTGAGCTCTGTCATGTGGGGATTAGATTGATTTGTAATTATGCTGATATTTTGATCCTCTGCACTCTATCTGTTGAATCCTTATCATTTGACCCTGTTTAGTTGTTAGGTAACTTGTGTTAATATTTAATGCTGCCTCAGTTAGAAGGAAATTTTTGTATATCCTTTTTTTTTTTGTGGAGTGTTACTATTTTCCCTCATTACGAACTGTTTGGTATAGGGTGTGTTCACTGCAGATTTGAAAATAAAAAAAATGTCATTGGGGTATGCGTGTATTGTTTGAATAGAAACAGTAGGTAAACAGTGTATAATTGAGTTGAATGAATGCTGTTGTGGCTGTTAGCACTAGCAGAGTAGGAACTTTTTAACAAGTATCATTTTTCTTTTTCTTTGCATTACAAATGGCTTAACGCTGGCCTGGTTTCTACCACCTGTACAACTGTTGCATGAATCATCATTCACTATTATGACAAGTTCTATGTTCATTTCAGTGCTCTATCTGTCTTCATTTCCAGTCGCAGCTTAGTTGCTCCATTTTTTGTTGAACAATGATTGATTAGAATGCTTCGCTCTTCAGATCACTTATCACTTTTTCCACTGGAAGAAAGGAACCCCATTTGCTGAAGACCAGGGGATCTATAATCGGCTGACCTGGTGGGAACAGATTGATAAAGGGAAGCAGCTTACACGCAACAGAAAGTTTCTAACTGTTGTACCTGTGGTGCTGTAAGTTTTCTGAAAGAAATTTTGTATTTAGAAGTATGCATGTGTGCACGCATACTGACATGCTCCCTATTTCCTCACCTAAAAAAATTTGTTGGTTGATTGGTTCATAGCTATATGCATGTTAAGCAAAATTTTCTTGCTTGCTTTATGCTTCTCGTCAATCTTGTTGTTTATAATATATGCACAGAATGATTGAATTGTATATATACATGTGGAACTCATTGTCATGAAGCTTGGAAACCTCTCTCATTTGTGTGTGGATGCGGTGTTCGTAGCTGTCCTTTTCTGGGCCTTCTGCTTCTTCTTTTTTTTTTTTGGATTACAGTGAATACTTCTGCCCCTGTTTTTCACTGTCCATGAGATGTAATTATGTTTTTGGGAAGACATGAGCAAATTAAGATCTCATTAATTACCTTTCCATGATAGACTATGCACTTTGAATCCTGTCAAAGCTTGAACTTTTTGATGCCTAATGTTGATAGCAATGGAGTACAATTTGAGTTAAGTTGGAAGCAATCACTGAATGCGAATAATCTAATATTGTAAGAATTCATTGTGCTCTTTAGTGAGATGCAGGTCTTTCCTGGGTTACATACTTAAATTGATTTGGAGAAGCATGATGCATCTCACATGGGTCAGCATATTGGTTACTGGAGTTACGCAGCTTCCATGGGCCAATTAAAATCTGCTTGAATTGGTGGGCTCCTAGGTTCAGGCTAGATTTTTATAATTCTAGTTCCATAGAGCAATGCGATGTTTCTGTCTTCAAGTTGCCTAAATGATGGGAAAAATTCTAGTTGTGTGTGTCTAAACCAGAGCACCAGGTAGATGTTTAACCTTTTCCATGCACATTAGCTGTGTTCTAGACAGTAGTGACTCAGCACTAAGTTTTCCCTTGACATGTATTTGTAATAGAACACACTTGCGATGGCAAGCCCTTTGTGTTTCATTTCATGCATTGGTTGGCCATTCAAGCTACGCATTCTTTTACACTGATCTTAAATTTACTTTGATGTTGTTTTCCCATCCTTGAAATTGATATTATACTTCCATTTGCTGTCTCTGGCAGGTACTTGATAGCCTCACACACCACTGACTATCAACATCCAATGCTCATTTTCAACACTCTTGCTGTGATGGTGCTTGTTGTTGCCAAGTTCCCGAATATGCACAAGGTTCGGATCTTTGGAATAAATGCAGACAAGTAAGTGGGCATGTGTTAAAAAGAGTGGTCGTTTTACGTGTTTAAAAGCCTCCAATCCTTCTGCAGTTCTGCATAAAGGTTATCATATCTTTGTATAGAAGTCGGAACTTGAAGGATATTTGAATGTGTAACGTTCTTGCACTTACTACTGTTTACAACCTGTTCCTCAAGTGAAGGATAAAGGTATCGAGTTAGAAAAGGATGTCTGTCGAGCTAATCTCTGTACAGTTGAGAAATGTCGTGTATCTTTGGCGTATCACACAGCTGTTATCAGCGTATGGCGCATTTTCACAGCACTGTAACTTTGGTTAAATTAAATTAAATTACTTTTACTTTTAATTTTTAACCTGAATTATTATTATTATTATTATTATTATTATTATTCTTTAACCCAAACTTAACGTTGTGCGTGTTTAGTATCCAAAAAAACTTCGTACAAAATGAAACTGAATCTCCAGTCACTGCCATTTCAAATTCGTAACTTTTTTCTCACAGGAAGACTAAAAAAAAGTTGTCTGAAAGTTTCAAATTCATACCCACAACGGAGAGTGGTCAACGAAACTAGTTAAAAAAAACTAAATCTTTTGGGTGTTTCGCTATAGCTATAGCTATGTGCATACTTAAACATTTCATTATTGATTTTAATAGTGGATTATTTTTTTGTTTTGGTTACTGAACTTTTGTTTATTCGATTGCATCCTTACATTTCTGTTTGTGGTGTTTTGGGGTTGATTGTTTTTTCTCTTTGAATGTTCTTGAGGTATGGTTTGAATTTGTAGTATAAAGAAGATTAAGAGAAAAAAAGACCTGTGAACTAGAAAAAATAACGACGTTTATTTCAAATGTGTGAAAAGGTATGTTCACTGCATATTATTTATTAACTCTAATTTTTTGACCATTTAGTTTTAGAATTTTAAATTTTGATTCAAAATTTTATTTTATTCACGTTTCAATTCTTGAGTTTTTTTTTAAAAAAAACAAAGGTATTAGAAAAAAAAAATAATCCATTGGTTACATTTTGGTAACAAAAATAAATAAATCTTAGAGAAGTGTCGTTGAGATGTTTTTCATAGTTTATATGGTCAGAAAAAATACATTAGGACATTTATTTTTTTAATTAATTTGGATTATTTTTGTGTTTTTTTTCTATAAATTAAAGGATGGTTTTAGGTTAGAAATTGGTCTCTTAAGCTTTCTATGTTTCTTAACTGTTTTCATGTGAAAAAAAAGGGTAAAAATAGATTTGTTGGGTTAAATAAGTCGGAACTTTACTTTTCTACTACGTTAAGTGGCAGGAATCTGCATTGGCAAACAATGCATCATTTGCTTTACTTGCAGACCATGCAGGCTTGATTTGCAAGCCCGCACGCGCCTCATCTTTTTTTTTTTTTAATTTGCCACTCATGCTGGCCCTCCATGTTACAGGCGATTAAGCATTTTTTAAACAACCTTTTTTATTTTTTTCTTAATTTTTAACAAAGTAATTGAAATTATATTTAGGATGTTATTTCATTAAATACTATTTAATTCTATTTTTTTTCAAATAAGGTTATAGCATTTGTTTTTCACTTTTTTTGTCGTCCTTCATGATTATTAATTCTTTTTCCTTAAAGTTAGTCAAAACTCATTATAATAAAAATAAATTATATTTCAGATTTTATTCCATTAAATACTATTAAATTTGATTTTATTTCAGATGAGATTATAATAAATTTTTTTAATAATATTCAATTATTTTATGGATTATTATATATGAACCTACTATACATGTTTTTTTAAGTTTGTGATCATGAATACTCAATGAAATGAAGTTTATATATTTTTATTATAAATTCTTAAAATAATTTTCTCAAATTAATCATTTTTTTCTTTGATTATATACAAAATAGTGAGACGTGTTTTTTTTATTAAATTTTTTTTTAATATCATTCCAAGTTTTTTATTTAAAAAATGATGTTTATAATAAAAAAATATTTTCATTAAAAAATACAAATATTTTTATTTTATTTTATTAAATCCATATATCAACTTTTCAATTCACAATTAGATTTTTATATAATGCTAAAAAATATGTTATCAACACCGAGTAGGTTGGCTAGTTACTACTTTGAGTGCTTATATTTTGATTTTTGGCATGTAGCTTAGATGTTCTAAAACTCTTGGTGCTTTCACTATAGTAATCAATAATGATTTTCTTACAATTTAATTCTCGAACTTTATCTCTTCAATTGTATCTTTTTTATGCTCAAATCATGACAAATTTATCAAGAATTGTTAAGGAGGGACAAAATTGAAAGAAAACAAAATAGGACCAAAATGTAAAACAATGAGAAAAGGGTGGCATTTTAAAAAATAAGGGGAAAACTCACTTTAGTCTATTTTTTAAATTATAAATTTTTGGTCCTTTATTATTTCAAATTTTCAATTGCGATACATAATTTTGTTTTTCTTATTTTTCAATCTATGGCTTGAGAGAAAAAAGAGAAAATCACTAGATTCTAGTTGTAGAGAATTTCGGTTGACATCAATTTAGTTCATGAAAAAGGTCAATATTGCTATCAATGTGTTCTATTTGTGTTGGAAAAAAAATTATCTGACCAACAATGAAGTGAGTCTAATAGACGCGTTAATATTTTTTTCATTTATTGACACAAATATTTCTTGATTTATTTAATTAAATGAATGTATAAACTTTTCAATTTATGATTAGGATTTTTTTTTATCAAAAGACACGTTGGAAAAGCCTTCATATTCATTATTGTTTTTTGCATAAAAAAGTTATTCGACTTGTGGGGAAACGCTAGTCAAATAGCTAGTTGCTAACTATTAACTGTTAATAAGGTAGATTTTGGTTATTGTCCTACGACAATAAAGACAAAGACAATGAAAATAGAAACGTACTCATTTGAAAATATAGAAACATAAAAATAAATATGTCTCTAGACAATGTTGGAGTAAATTTTAATATTTTCAAAACAGGAGACATAAAGGGGGCATGTTTCAAGAGATAATATCTATTATTTTCTATTCCTAATATATCCCTGTTAAAAAATATTAATACCAAAATTGTTGAACTAAGACATATAAGGATAAATGTAGTTATTATCATAATTTAAAAACTCAACTGAGAGCAAGACCCGAGTCATGGGTTGAGAGAGTCAATCTGAGTTGATCTGAGTCAACTCAAGTTGACTCAAATTATATATATATGATAAAAAAAAACATTGTTTTAATCCAAAATGTTTTTTTTTTAAAGTCAATTGGTTTTTTACCTAGGTTTACAACAGGTCAACCGGATCGTGGGTTGACCCAGATTTTTTTATCATATCATGCTGGATTAAATTTTTCTTTATTTTTTCTTAAACCCGAATCATTGTAGGCCTTGGGTTGATGCTAGTCTTGGTTTTATATCTAAAGTTATTATATAATTATTAATTTTAACATTTGACATAAATTAAAGTTAAAAAAATTAAATATATAAGTTTAAAGTAATTAAAAATAAAATATTTTATATATATATATATATATTTATTTATGTTTTATTTACTATCAATTAAACAAGATATAAAACAAATTACTATATCTTCAACACCACGAACCAAATACATTTTTGTCATCATCTTGTATAATGTCTAGTGTCGTTTAACCTCACCGTTTCTCTATATCATATATTTGAAGAAAGTAAACAAATGTTACTTCAGTGAACTCTTATGTTAAGTTAGGTTTCTACATGCAGATTAGATCATTGAAACAAATGAGAGTGCCGTTGGCCA
This sequence comes from Populus x sibirica, assembly GCA_019202695.1. NCBI lineage: Eukaryota > Viridiplantae > Streptophyta > Magnoliopsida > Malpighiales > Salicaceae > Populus > Populus x sibirica. The sequence continues at coordinate 280,681 of JAGMVL010000052.1, read as the reverse complement.
TTATCTGTCCGCATCCTATGGTGCAGCTAGGAAAGTGCTTAGTTTGGTGGTTCCTTGAGCTTTTCTATTCGGTATATGTGATGTGGGGCTTGGTTTCCAGACCTTTCACTCCCACATGCATCCTCTCCAAAGTATATGATAATTAGATGAGAAAGCTGGCTGCCTAACTTTGTGGTCGCTTTAGCAGTCGCGGGGAATCTTTAAATATGTAAAATGAGGGCGACTGGAAACAAAGCTAGATTGGCCCCTCTAAATTTCTTGGGTTTCTTTTTCCATGAATCAATTCATAAGCCAATATACTGTAAAATTGGCGTCAATCGTTTTCCCTTAGCTGGAACTACCCAGCCCAGGTCCTCTAGCAACCGATTTCCATTCCTTTTCACAGCCCAAAGGGCGACAAATTAAATCGTTTTCGAAACGTAGCTGAGGGACCAACAGAAGTGGTTGACGGGGACATAAGGCAGTTCGATGGCTTTCGCAAGTCACAACTGTGGTCAGAACCGAGTGCTGTGCAGGTAATAGCTCTTGTTACGTGATCCATTAATTGTAGACGCTACTGGCTGCTTATAGTGGTAGCATACAGTAAGGTTGAAGTGGATGGCTAAGACGTTAGGGAGACATGTTTCTTTCCTGAGCCTCCAAATTTTATGTAGGAGAGGCTATGGAATGGAAGGATTTCTGTTGTATTGGTGATTATAAAGAGACTGGAAATTAGGTTAGTTTGTCTCTCTCTGTGCTTTACGGCCTTCGGCCCTTTTTTGTTACCTTGGAAAGAAAAGAAAAGAAAAGAAAAAGCGGATCTCAGCTTTTCTGCAAGGCCTAAAAAAGCTAGAGCCCTCGTGATGATTTTGGCGTTTGCCGAGCCCTGCATCATTTCAGGGGTCTAGTTCGACACCAATGTAGTGTATTGCATTTACAAAAAAGAAAACGATCGAGATATAAAAATATCACATGTTGCAGCTGGTGTGCGTCCCAATATATACTATTCGTTGACGCAGGAGATTCCTTCCATGGGAGGGGGTGGGGTGTCATTAAGACAAGAGGAAGCGAAGTGCAAATTTAGTGCTAACGGTGGATTGATTTTTTATTCAAGTATTCAACCTGCAATTCATCTATTTGAGTTGAGTTGCTTGTTTTTATTTTATGTTTTTTTCTCATCTGTCTTCGTATCAAGAACCTGTTTGGCAACATGTTGCACTACAGGTGAAACATGTGTTTCAGATATTAAAAAAAAACATAAAAGAATAAAAATATTTTTTTATGCAAAATACAGGTTACATATATAGCAGGTGTACTACGTACAGGGCCTAAGTTACATAGCAAACAAATGTGGATTCATATTGAAAAATATGAAAATGAATGTAATCAAGAAAATAATAGATTAATATCTTAACTACATTTAACCTTTTTACAGAAAAGGTAAATTCAATGTATCATCATCAAGAAGAAGAAGCCAAGTCGTCTTCCCTAATCTCATTTTATTTATTATCAATTGTGTATATTAATTAAATCTCATGTTTTTGGATGAACATAATTATCTTCTTTTCTAGGGCTTTGGAGGGTTTTTATTATTATTATTCTAGTGCTTCCACATAGTATAGTATTTTATTTTTTTTATTTGATATTTTTATTTTATTAGAATTCTTAACTATTTTGAGACAATTATTGGGTTTTTAAAATGATTTTGGTGCCACCACAGATGATGACATGTTATTTTTAATTCTTATTATGTATTTTGTGGTCTTTTTTTCTCTAATTTATATATAGGATTAATTTCTATTGAAATCTTTAAGAATTATAATACATCATGATGGGTAATCGGATAGTTGTTTTAACACATCTCGACATCATGGATGAACATTTTAGCACCACCAACATGAATTAAACACCATTGCCGTGGTTGTGAATTTCAATCGGTGTTGATTTGGCTTTTAAAGGGGTACTAAAATGGTCTTTTATATCCAATGTAAATTCTTATTTTACCAACATTTTATTTTGTTTTTAATTTTTTTTTTACAATGTTAATTAAATATTCATTTTCTCATTATTTTTCCAATCTCAACCCACATGTCATCACTTTTCTAACGTCAGGCATGAAGAATACTGCATTGAAAAATAAAAGTCGAGGTACTCAAATAAATAATATTGAATTTGAGATACTCAAATAAAAATTAAATAAAAGATTGGGTACTAAATAATTCGTTCTCTTTTTCCAATTCATGTCAATATTTTTGCCATGGAAAGAGATAATGGCCATGTCACCAATGTATTCGATCGTGGAACTAACTAACCATGGGTATCACATTAGGAAAATAAAAGTGAGGAACTTGAATAGGTTGATTGGAGGTTGGGTACTTAAAATAGAACATTAATCAAAGATAGTATACCAAATTTGCATTTTTGTCAAAGTAGATTGATGTGCAATAGAATTAGGGTGCATGGTTTCTGTTTTTTGAATGTGTTTATGTCATCCATGAAGCAAAAGTACCAAAGAGCGATAATGACCGATAGAAAGAAATATGGTGGAACAAATTTCACTATTAGAAAATTAGAAAATATTTGTTGTGTTTACCGATGAAAATGACAGAAAATATTAAAAAATCTAAAATATAAATAGAAAATATTTGTTATTGTTTACCGATGAAAATAACAAAAAAAATTCAATTGATAATTTTCAATTAAAACAATGATAGAACAAAAAAATAAAAAAAAATATCATCAACATTGGTTACATATCTAAGTATATTATATAATTACCTATGAAAATTCCATTGATGATTTTAAAATTCGACAGTTTCTCTCCTCTTCCTATTTATTCTTTATTTTATCTTAAGGATCTTTATTTTTTGATATCCCCTCCTTGTAAATTTAGTGCTGACAAAAACTTTCATCTTCCCATCTCTAGTTTGATTTCCTGTTCAATAACCTTAGGTTTGATTTTAGTAGTATCAGTTTATGTAAGTGTTAATTTTACGGGATTTCAGTTTCTGAAAAAAATTGTACCTTATTCTTTATTTCTTAACAATCATGAATTTGGGTTTGGTCCTACTGTTTAATTCATGCATCATGTCTTTATATTGAGTTGAATTCAGTGGGGGTCAAAGGTTACTTGACCCCTTCCATAGGACTCCATGAACAAGACCCAACTACCTCCCATGTCTTTTTCTAATTTGTGCAAAATTTTTGTCTTCTATGATGGGGGAGCAGAGCATATAAAGGAGATAAATATCCATTATTAGTTTTTTAAAGGATGATAGTTCTTCTCATTAACAAAGGATGAAACATTTTAGGAATTTAGGGCTACTGTTTTTTTCAAGAAGAATATCAACATGGTTTATGGTTCCAGAAGAAATGCTTGGTTTTGTTAATTAGTCTTGCCGACAAAACTTTATAGTAATAAGCTAATGTTGGGTCATCTTGTATAGATTATAATTTGTGTTAAAGCAAGAATTTGCATGATTTCTCTATATATGCTTTATAATTTGGTTTATCTTTGAATTGTGTTCATTGTTTTCTTTTAGGTACCATGTATACAAGAAGAAACAAGCCCAAGTCCAACAAAAACATTACCACTTCATCAAGTAGTAGTGTCAGTGATTGTGTCGTAAATATTGGTGATGATAATGAAGAGATCTAATGTAAAAGTTACAAAGCAAGGCTCAACCATTAAGAACAATAGAGCATTTTTTTTTTATAGAACCCATTTCAAGCAAAAATATAGCAGAATGAAAGGGCGACTTGTTTATATAATTAATGTTTTGTGTTATTATATTATTTATTTGTTTTGAGTTATTTTAAGTTTTATAATAACACGAAAATGACTTGCTTAAATTGATTTTCAGATGTACCAATATTAAAGTTACTCATTCCATAACATCTATAATGAAGTGGTCATTTAAAGAATCATTGTTTCAATGGAGTTAATTTCATCACCATCCTGAATGAATGTATATGATAGATACTTGGTGAAAAAAGTTTAAGGTTGGATGAATAATCTCTAATTCGAGTTACTAGTCTTTTAAAATTTTAAAAACTAATTAATGTATGAAATCAATTAAGAAAATACTTTGATAGGACGAGAGCAACGAGGCTCTTCTCAGGAGAGTGAGAATTTCACAATGCAACTAAGTAAATTTAAATCAATTAATGTGATTTTTGGTATAATGCCCACAAACAAGCAATTAGAAAGGCTGGCTCAAATGACATAGATAAATGCAAAAGCTATAAACCAAGGCGTTGTCACAAAGAGTAATTGGGAAATGTATCAAAAATTTATGGCTTCATAAAGTTTTACAAACACTCACGATCCTGTACATAAAATAAAAATAAAAAAACACATGGTTCGATGAGTAAGCACACCGAATGAGTGATTCCGTTTATCAACCATGTAAAGCTCCTAGTAATTAACAGCTTGTTGTTATATGCTTTTTTTTTCCTTTGAAGTTCTAATTATGTGTTTATTTGTGATACTTCTAAAAATTATTTAATTTGCAAGAAAAACAACTTGGGTGAGAATAGACTATAATGAAGTTATATGAGGAAACTTATATAAAGAAGGGGGATGTCGATATAAGAGCGGAAGTAGTGTTCATTGTAAGTTTTTCTTATATAATTACTATTGGTTTAATATTATTTATTTGCATCATTAATCTAAAATATCCTTACCGAATTTAGGAATTTGGCTTCTTTTTTTTTTTAGTTTTGTAGAAGACATATAACACTAGTATGGTTGTGAAATTTAGCGAAGATACTTCCACTCATTCTCCTTATGATCCTCAAGTGTGGTTAAAGGCTGCTGCAAGTGATGAACCCTATAAGAATTAAATTTATGGTTTGCTTATGATATCAGCCCGAGAATTGAGGATGAACGACACTATTTTAACTGTAATCACACCACATTCCAACCCAAGTTATACATTGGAGGACTTGGATGAGACTGTTCATAAAAGGGCCGAGGAACAACTGTCTATTAAGATGTTAAATATGAGAGCTAAACTCCAATGAGAAAATAGAATTTATTAGGCTCGAATAAATATAGTTATGGTTATAAATTTTTCCTCTTTGTCCTAGATCTTATGGTTCATGATCTTTTTCTTCACTTTCATCTTCACTTTTTAAAGAATTTGAATGTTGTTTATATCTATATTTGTTTAAAAATATTTGTGTATGGATGAAATTTTGTTTATCTCATTGTTGTGCTCTGTTTAAATGAATTATGAAATTTATATATGTAATTTTTTGAAGATGCGTTTTTGTTATGATTGTGGTTTATTATAAACTATCTAATTGTTGTAGTTGGGGATCATAAGGAAAAAAAAATTATCAATTATATTGGTGTTTTTGTTGGTATTTCCATATAAAATTTCATATGCATTCTGAATTTTTTTATAAACTTTACATAATGGATAGCAATTCACTGACAGAATAACAGATAAAAAAATTAAATTATTACGGTGATGAAATTGCCGACAACATATTCTATCAGTAATTTTGTTGAAATTGAAAAATGAGGATTGAATGGCCGATAGAATTGAAAGCCCGATGAGATACTTTTCGACAATGGTGTTCCGTTATCGATTCCTTCAACATTTCTCAATGCTGACAAAATTTTCACTATACAAGGATGAAATACTGTCATATTTTTAAATTTTGTGGTAGTGATTACTTAGGATCAAGGTTGTCAATTCCGTTCCGTTCCGCCCGGAATGGCCGAAACATTCCATACCAATTCAAAAAACGGAACAAAACGGAACAAATTTCATCTCATTTTAAATCTCGGTCCGTTCCGGATTTTTCGGCTAAATTCCGCCCGAAACGTTCCGGTTCCATTCCACATGTTCCGTTCCGCTCTTGAAAAGCTATTGAATCAAATTGAACCTTATTCAATTTAATTAATTAAACCACCCAATTATAAAAAGCTCTTTTTTATTACTATTTTCTATAACAATGATATTAATAATAACATTGAAAATTATTATTACTATTTTCATTAACAATAATATTAATTTTTTAAAATTAGATTTATCACTAATATATATGGTTTATATTCATGTTGTTTTTTTCATGTTTATACTTTGTAGAAATTTGAGTAAAATAAGGGATGCTTTAGATTCCATTAGCCTTAATAACATTGACCTAACTTTATATTTAAAATATTTGTGTTAAAACATTTTACTTTCATAATATTTTGATATTTTGTTTAAGTTGAATTACTTTAAGTTAAAGATCTATTTAATCTTGACTATTTAGAAATATTTTAAATTTTGAAATTATATTTGTTTGGCATTGTGTTTGTATTGCATAATTTATAATTAATTTATCTTGAATTTAAATTATGTTTGTTGAATATATATATATATATATATATGAACAAGACAACCCGAAACGGCACGCCGAAACACTCCGAAATTGAAACATTACGTTCCAATTGAAAAAACGAAACACCTACCGAACGGAATTGACAACCTTGCTTAGGATAATCCTATTTATGGTCCTAGTACTAAGCAGTCAGTACTCTAATCAATGGAGGAGTATGATTAAGCACTTCGATAAAAGAGAGGCGTCTAGCTAGCACCTAGCATGGGGTCTGTGATCGGGAAGAAACAGACCGGTAAAACTTTATTTCCTCCAAAATGACATTCAAGTGATATGCACAACAGCATAAAAAAAGAGCAAAATGGAGAAGAAACTTGGATGGATGGATTCACTAGCTAGGTGGAGGGGATTATTTCTTAGCACGCTTGCCCAGAGGAATGTTTTGGGGGTCCCTCTCAAGACCAAATTGAGAGGTGAGCTTGTTATATTTTCCAAGTCTGTGAATATTAAAACAACAAATAACATGCAGTAATGATCGTTTAATGGATTTGGGGCCAGCCGCTATATCGAGTGGGTGACTGAAAATTATATTAGGTAAGCTTTTAGTTGGGGCAGGTAAATTAATTTGTTTCAAAGTACAATTTGTTTAGATGCCATGTTTAATTTATTACGATTGCACTTTCAAAAGAGATTTAGACAGTAAGAAGCTAATCCTAAAGGTGGGACATGTCAAGTAGTTCTTCTTTGGCTTCTGTGTTAGCTAGCTTGTTCCATGAAGTGCATTTCATGGTTGGAAGAATCCCGTCGACTCCAATGGATAACAAGTCAGACCTGACATACAAGAAGACTGGTTTTGACATAGAAAGAGATGGGAAAAAGTTGGAGACAGTTGGGGTCACACAGAAGCACTAACCAGCCTAGCTCGCAACCAAGTTGATATGTAACTGATAGAATATTTTTTTTTCCTTGAAACTTCTTCCAAATCTCAGTCTCATTGCATACATTGAAAGCTTAACTGAACCAACTCTGGACACTCAATACAATAATACTGCAGGTGCAAATCCTGATAGAAGACTTTATGAATACAAGTCTTACTGCCATGAGAAAACCCAGACTCATATTCAAATCTTCTTCTATCTTGAAAACATTATACGAGTAAGAACCCTTTTTGAAGCCAAAATCCAAATGAGCTTCAAAATTTTTACACTGCTCAAAAGAGTGAAGAGCAGAATACAAAGCAAAGCAAAAAAAGAAACCATATGTGTCCTATATATGTTAGTCATGAACAGCTTTCAACATGTGACCCAATACCATGTGAAAAGGAGTGAAAAGAAAGAATGATATAGTTGTTTCTTGGGCTCCTTGTCTCTTTCTTCTCTCTTTTACCATGATCCTCCACCAAACATTCCGTTCCAGTATCCAGTACTTGAAGTCCCTTGTCCCTTGTTTTGATCAACTTCATTTGTGCTTGAAAGCTGTTTCAGTTCACCAAAAGGAAATAAAAGCCTTCCATTATGTTCTTGAACTCCATATCTACTTCCAAGCCCATCAAGAGAAAAACTCAGAGTTGGTTTCAATTCTTGTAAAGGGAATCCACCCGAAGAATAAAGTGTATTTGAATCCGGCATCGGTGTTGGGATAAAAGAATTCAAACCCCTAGAAGCAATTCCACTCCTTAGTAGCTCCAGAGCTGAAATAGGAGATGAAGTATAGGGAGAAGAATAAGAGTTATGTTGATTGTAGTTGTTATTTTCAGTTTTGGCCACTTCAGTATAATGAGATATACCTTGACTATCCTGCATAGCTGGGAATGCCAGATTAAGGTCTTGACCTTCATGGGCACTCTTAGGATTCTGAGAAGAGAAGTGTGAGAGGTTTGGTGGGTTGAGATCGGGGAGCTTCGACGGAGCTGCAGATGCGGCTACTGATGATGATGTAGATCTCTTGTTCTTTCTTGAACCTCCTCCAACAGGAACGTTTCTAAGAGATCCTCCTTCAGTCCAGTACCTTCTGCAAGTCTTGCAAAAATATCTTGGTTGTGTGAGACTGTAGTTGTTATAGTAACAAAACTTGGTATTGGTTGAGTTACATCTTGGACAGTTCAACTGTTCTTGAGGCCTTGCTTTTCTCTCTAACACAGGCCTTCCGCATGTATTTGATGTCATCTCTTCCATGGGTCTTGCCAGTTTAATATCCTGCAAACCCTAGAGTACTGAGATGATGAAGGAGATCCATAGCGATATTGAACGAAGTAATCAAACCATGCAATCTTGAAACCTTATTAAGAGATGGCTGATGGGATAACAATTAGTAGATCAAACATAATAAAAACGCATAAGGTTTCTTTGTCTGAAGAATTACATGAAAGAGGAAATTAATTAACTCCATGAAGGAAAAGCAGAAATGAAATTAAAGAGGGAAAAAAAAAACCCTAAAAGAACAAATGATAATAGCAAATCATGCCTTTTCCCTTTCCTTTATAAGTTATCACATGAGCAAAAAAGTGAAGAAAGAAAAAGTTGAATGCTTTCATGCATGGTTCAAAGAAGAAATTAAACTTTACCTTTCCATAAAGAAAATTCAAATAGAAAGGACCTGCACTGTGCATGAAGATGATCTCAAGGACAAACAAAAAGAGAAAACAGACAAACAACAAATAATATTCGATCTCTCAAAACAAACTACTGGAACATGGTCGATCATATATAACCTTAAAATCCCTAAACCAGAGAAACTCATAATTGTACAAAGAAGATTTTATATAATACTTGGCAAAACAAATATATATCTACCCACCCGTGGCCATGAAGCAGCATCCATAAATTCAGAAGAAAAGGGGAAAGAAAAGCAACTGATGACTTCAGAGAGAGAGGGGGGGAAAGGGAAAGAAGGATCGTGTTCACCTCCTTTGTCTGCAGCTGTTCTTAGTGCAAGAAAGAATGTTTTAGATTGTTTGTATGCTGGCTTTATGTGCGAGTTCACTTTATGAAGATGGAAAGAGGGTGAAAAAAAACACAAAGCAAGAGAGAGGGGCGTTAATTTGTTTTGACTACACCACACGCATAACAGGAAGGGGAAGGGAGTAGTATTAATCGCATTTTTTTAGTTGGCAGCGCTGGTTCAATCTTATGTGAGAATTCTTTGTCAGATCTTCGTTCAACAGTGGATTGTCCATTTGTTTATTCATCGTGGGTGGAATTATGAGTGTATGTACTGTGGGTGGGTTCAACTTTTTGACCTTATAATGTACAAGTCCTTTGATTCTTATTCAATCTCTTGTTACCCTCCCCTGTTGTTTTCCTTTTAGTGCATGTTTTCTTTTGGACCACTCATGAACAAAGGTTGGGTTCTGTTTGGTTTATCAAAAAGATAGGATTGTCGATTACTTTAACATCCTCTCCTGCATTTTGTCAAAAGATCCTTTCTCACAGATTGGCAACTTTTTCATGCTTTCGGAGGCAACTTCCTATTCACATTATATATATATATATATATATATATATATATATATTCTTTGCTTGCAGATTAATTAAGCTAAGCTCACACCAGTCCATCTGGTATACGTTGCGAACTTATTTTCTAAATTGTCATTTTTATTTATTTATTTATTTTTGACCTCCATAAAGCAATATAATGAACCAGCCTTAGTTTTGGCACAATTCGTCCCATCTTCACATCCATTGATCAGAACTCAATCTTCATTTACATTAAGCTCCTTTTAAATAGGTATAATAACGGCACAGCAGTCCCAGTATTAATGTTGATTAATCTTGTTGCAAGCGCTTAAGCTCAATCCTTTCAGAAACAGAACCCATTAAAATCAGATTGGATTCAAGCCTGTTTTGAACAGAATGTGGAGGTTCGTCATGTGGTCTCAATTTGAAAATTGACAGTACAATTTCTGAGAGAAGATATTTTAAGACGGCTCAGGTATTACGCGTCGCGGAGTCAAAATCTTCAAACCTTGTACTGAATTAAGGATCTATTGTTTACTTACCAGCTTCGCCTGTATTTCTTTGTTAGTGTAATAAATTAGTTTATATTAAGGGGCCGGATTGTAAGGAAAGCTCTACATTCAGAAATGAAAATGGAAGGTTCATGGAGAGAGAGGGGAGCCGACAAAAGCAAGATGGTGGGGGCCCAAATAATGCGCGGTAGAATGGAAGGGAAATTCCTTTGTTGGATGTCTTTATAGGGATGCTGACAGCTATGGCTTCGAATTCTTCGAAATAGCCAAGGAACCGAATCTTACTCGCAGTTTCAGTTGGATTATTGATTGCTTGTTCTCCTACGCTGCTGCCTTCTCCGATTTAAGAAGCTGCGTGCATAGCCTGATTGATATCACCATACCATGATATTAATATATTTTCCACCAAACACAAAATGGTGGCGAAAGATGCTTAATGTTACCATAAAATGCGTTGATCAATGAACATCATCATCATCATATCTAAGATTTGGCAAAATTACATGCAGTGTGAGACCTCTCCAAATTTTGCGAACATCGATCTTATGCTTGTTCGATCATCTGTTGGGCTGGAGTTCGTGGGCTATGGACCCATAACGCACTTGTGGCCCACTGTAGATGGCACGGCGGAGCCTAATTTCAAGCTAATTTTGGAATCCCTGATTGTGCCTGGAGGTTGAGTTTAGAAGCTCTTATTATAGAAAAAAAACTGATTGCAGGAACGGTAGGGTTTTTTTTTCCCCCCTCAGGTGTTGCACGGGAGAGAGAAATGTAGAAAAAACTAATTTCCATAGAAGAATTACTGTACATCCTACTATGAACAGGAACAATAGTTATTTTTCATCGGTGTTGCTCACAAATTAATGGAGAGAAAGAAAAGGGAGATAACGGAAAAATGGCAGCCGGCGCCAAGTCATTGACTCACTGATAACACGCGCTGTACTAGGAGAGAAAACTCGTTATAATAATTCTAAAATCATCCAAGAAAACCTTGAATAGAACTCGGTGAAGCCCCATGCGGTTAGGCTATCTCATATGCTGGTGTATGCAATGATAAATTCTTTGATAATTTCTTTATTATGTACCATGATTCTTAGATAATTCTTCGAATTATTCCTGAAAATCTTATCTCATATGAGTCCAACAAAGGTCCAATTAGATAGAAAAGAACGAGAAAATGAATGGGACCACGTTAATTTATTTTGGTTATATAATTTCCCGTGAGTCATTATCATTTAACAAGTTAATTTAGGTTAATTAAGATTGATCTAATATCTTTTTATTTTTTATTTTAGTTCCTAAATTTTTTTTATTATTAATATTTTTTTAATGTTTCATCTGATCATATTAGCGGAGGTTTAAAACAACAGCACTAGATTTAATTAGGGACCTAAAATACGTTTTCGAACGGACAACCAGGCGCGTTTGCCGTGACCCCTAAAACTTCCGGCAACACATGTATAATAAATATATATATATTGAACTTCAAGGCTGGTCTCAATGTCCCTGTTAAACAGGAAAAAGACTCCTTTGTTTTGGACAAAAACGTCTCATCGCGTATTAATCCTACTTAGGTGTTACAAGGTCTATAATACTCTCATGCAAAAACCATTCAGCTCATGCCACCTTGCATCCAATTTAAGTCAAATTTAACGTTTATGTGCGTTGAAATTGCTTTACTTTTCACTTTCAGTAGTGTCCTTTGTTTTCAATAGATTTTGGGACGTAGTGATGAGCGAAAGTTCTTCACATGTTCCTTCTTAATCCCGATTCTTTTGAAAAGAAGTATATATTTTCTATGACAGTTTGTTAAAGCACAATTTAGCATCATCATTTTACATGAATAAAAGGGAGAATCGAGAGGGGTAATTAATGCTATATATATATATATATATATATATATATATATATATATATATATATATATCTCAAAACGACGGCACTACATCAATGAAGCATAAATCATATGATGGTCAACATCTCTTTCTCTTCTTTTTTTCAAAAATGAAATGATTGCTACAGCGGAACTTGTTATGAACAAGAATGACCGAAGCAAGTCATGTGCTAGATCTCATTCTTGCTTTGCTTTAACAGGAACCAAATCATGAAAATCCGATTTTAGCCCATCACAACTTGACTTGCCGCAAGGCACACGAAGGACTTCTTATTCGACGACAAAAGACCAAGACCTCTTCTGGTAACGGGAAAAACATGGAGCTGGTGGATTACTCGTCAATTTCCTCCCGCTTAGTACAAGCAAGCCTGCATCTTGTTCTTCTTCTGTTGCAATCACACCCGCAGACTTACCAATAAAGGACAAAAATGATGAGGTGATCGGGTAGAAAGTGCGGTAGGGTTCCTCGGTCTCGGAATCCGGCCCGGTTCTCATTAGGAGATTCCAGCCCACTAAATCAAATGCTAACTTCACATGTTTATGGGCCAGCATTTGATGTATATCCCCAGTTCATGTCAGTGGCCCAACGAACGAAAGGTTGCTTCCTCTTGCAAGGCCCGAAAATAGCCCAATAAAAAAACCTCCTTTTCTAAGAGCTGGATCGAATTGAAACCTATGCTAGGAGGATAGAGTAGACAAGGGCTGATGGGTCCAGAGAACTACCGCTCTGTTTTTATAATAATGGAAAAGAGAGAAGAGTTTATGGGATTAACATTTAACTTTCTTGCATATTATTTATTTATTATATTTAAATTTAATATTAGTTAAAGCATTATGAGTCTCATCATTAAAATATTTTTTTATACATCTATAAAACATATTTAAACTTTATACTTCAACCATTCTTTTATATCCTTATCCTTAATCACTTAACACTTCATCTATTAACATATATAAATATATATTAACATATATATATATATATACACTATTTTGTTTTTTATTGAATAATAGATAATAATTAGATAATGAATACCTACATGAATATTTGTAAATATCTAAATTTTTTATCTAATAAGTAAGTAATGGATAGGGTTTGAATATTACTAAATGAATTTTTTTTTTAATTGACACACTTATGAGAAGGTTTTAGATGAAAGACGTAATTTAAAATTTTTTTAGAAAAATAGCATAGTTTAATCTGACCACCATTCGAAATCGTGTTTTTAAAAACTGCTATTCTGAATGAAGGTTTTAATATAACTCCTCCTTTGCGCCGAGAATTATCATCTGCAGATACTTTACGATCTGGTGCAAATGGCCATGGCTCCTCTTCTGTCCAAAATATAGGTCAACCTTCTTTATAGTTATGCTGCTGCTCTTGGTGCCTCCTTGTCTAGGAGTACGACTCCTGATCCTCAACACGTTGCCAGGGCCCTTAATTAGTCCATGTCCTACACCCATTGGACAAGGGAGAGTTAGCACATCTGAAAAGAGAGGCAATGCTAGTTCAAACTCATTCATTGGTGTCTCATCTGGTACTATCAGGGAGCCCTCAGAGTTGGTAGCTGCGTTTTCTGGCATGATCTTGGCAACAAATGGCGGAGCAGATGAAGAAAGCCATTTTCCATCACAGGTTGAACAGGATGTTGACAGCCATCAGAATTATCTCTTTGGTCTCCAAGGCGGTCGGAATCATCTGAAGCAAAACACATACATGAAGAACTCTGAATCTGGGCATTTCATGTCTTCTGTTCCTCCATCTGCGATTTTATCAGTTAAGGGAAAATATACTATTTTTCCAATATTTTTCTATCATATGTTTTATACTCAAATCTCTTGTCAAAATGTGCTTGTTTAGTAATTAAAAAAAAAAACCCTTAAGAAATCTGATACACGTGTAACCATAATCATCCCCGGCAACATTCTGTTGATTTTTTTTTTTTAAAAAGAAACGAGAAAATCGAGACGCTTTGAATTTAGTAAATTGAAGGTGTAAGTTCCATAGCCGACATCAGACGGTAGATTAGGATTCTTTGGAGGTTATTTAGGCCCTACTAATAGAAGATAGCTTTAAATCTTAACCCACTTTCTGCAACATAATGATGCTTATCAAAGCGAGTGACTTCGATATCATCACATGATGGTCTTTTATTTGTCATTGACCAAATACTTTAGATTTTTTTTAATCCATTGTCAACATCCCAATCATCACAGCCCATCTCGGAAGGCACAAGTTTCTGCTTAGGCTCGCCTTTTATTTATTTAAATATCTGATTTACTTAAATACGATCCCAAAGTTTGTATCCTCCAATCTAATCTAATGAATCTCCATGTCTACATTTATATATAATTAATTAATTTTTTTATATTTACACTTTTTACTATATATCTTAAGAAATAATAGGAGGATTAGCTTGATTAAGTTTATTTGAGAAATATTCTATTTTTTCATGATTTACGTTACTAATTTGAATGGAGAAGGGTATATTTAGAGGTTAGAGGGTCTTTATAAAAATATATAAAACTGAAGGAAACATCCTCGACTTTCAAAGAACTTCATTTTCATCCCTAAACATAATTGACCAATCACAAGTCATGGATATCATATTGCAGTCTCTATTTTCTAGCTCGGATATATAATAATTGGAGCGGTCCAATTATTAAAATACAAGTTATTTGCTTATTATTGTTCAAATAGAACTTGAAATCAAACTTAAAGGTTGCCGTACAAAAAAAAAACACCATTAACTCGAACTTCAATGTAAATTCTCCAGTTCTAGCTAGTAATTAATGATTGCTCTTACTCGATTTTTTTGAAAAAAATTAGCATATTGATTAAAATATTTAATTATTAAAAAAATATTTATAAAAATATCACAATTGATTAAGGTTGTACATGTCTCAAATGCGTAACCAAATTCGAAAACCACACTTGAGAAGTACATTCTTTTTGTCACAAGTAAGTTTTTCAAACTACAAGACAAGAAAAAACTTTTTTTCAACAAACTGCACTTCTCAACTACGGTTTGTTTAGTAATGTACGTGAGACTTGCGTGTTTCCATGAACTACGTTATTCTTACAAATAAGTTAGAACTGGGAGGAAGGGCGATTAAGGAAGAGG
This sequence comes from Populus x sibirica, assembly GCA_019202695.1. Taxonomy (NCBI): domain Eukaryota; kingdom Viridiplantae; phylum Streptophyta; class Magnoliopsida; order Malpighiales; family Salicaceae; genus Populus; species Populus x sibirica. The sequence continues at coordinate 265,380 of JAGMVL010000052.1, read as the reverse complement.
AGGAAGGCTCACCGAGAGAGGAGGAAAAAAAAAAAAAAGGGAGGAAGGGGTTGAAAAAAAAACATAGAGAGAGAGAGAGAGGTACAAGTGTGTGTGTATTAATGTTGTCTAAAAATTAGATGATTAGACAAAAGAGGATGTATGTTTAGTTTATAAGCGAACAATATAAAAGATCATTGCAAACTAGCAATCATAATAAAACACTAATATGCATACTAGGAAAATACTAAATCATGCATAAAAGATTAAAATTAACTCATAGCATACATACTAAAGCATAAATTGAAATATATTTAAACTAAAAGCATTGTTAAAGCTTTTAGAAAACTATCAAGCTGAAAGTTTTGTTGTTGTCAAAGATAAACCTTTTTATCTTTAAGACATAATGACTAATTTCAATAAGTCTCTCAAAATTCTAATTACATATTCTTATCTAGGAGCCTTATTTAGGTACACTGCTAAACAAAGTTCAATGAACTTAAAGAATTATTACTCAGTAATCTCTCTACAAAGATTGAACTAATGCTTTAGATTAGGAGGAAAAAAGAGAGCAAAATCAGAACTAAAAACTAAAAGTAATATAATAAAAAATAGGGTAAAAAAGAGTCACAAATTCTTATGATAGTGAGAATAGTTACTCTCTCTTGTCTTGGAGTTTCTTTAGCCATGAAAAGAATTTTTGGTGGAAGGTGTGAATTAGAAATTAATTAGCTTTTCGTTCAATTTTACATAAATAAGGCTACTAATGAAGTCGTGAAAAAACTTTATACAAAAATTAGGTTTTTCATGAGCTATGATCTAAAGCCTAGGCTTGAAATATAGGCTTTGTACCTAAAAATTGGGCTTGACTGGCAGCTAGAAGATCTCTTAAAAAAACAAGCCCTCTTGAAACAAGGGACTATCTAATATTTAAGTCAGTAAATGTATGAGTGAAAAAAAATATATGTAAGAGTGAATTATTGTAGAATAAAAAAGTGTTGAGTCTAAGAACCTCTCTCATTTACCTAATGACCTAAGGTATTCATAAATTTTCATCATGTCAACTCACTCCAGGATGTGGTGAGTTGCACGATAATTGATTGGTGAAAATGTTGTGCCCACCATTGATGGTAGTGTATGTCCTTTGGTGGATAGGTTGGTAATTATCAGTGACATATTGGCAGAAAATAACCATTAGCATGAAAGGAGGTGATTGTTTTGCATAAAATATGGTGCATGTTTGTACTATGATAATTGTTTGGAAATGGGTGCCAACCTTACATAAAAGTATGTACTTGTAAAGAATTTGTTAGTAGATCATAAAAAACTTTGTGTGCGTGGGCGATGTGTGATGTCATATTTTGACTTCTCAAAACTTGAAAATATATTGAAATGTGTGCCAAGATATAGTTTGTATAGGCCATGTAACAATTAGGAAAGAGAAAACATATGGGAAGATGAGAGAGAGTTTGAGTCGAATCTAGCTTGTTTGGGCCTAAGTCCAAATGGCTAAAAAAATTGTAAAAGAAACATGCATCTTGGTGTGTCTTACTATTATTACCTTACTACTCTAAAATTGTAAAAGAAACTAAATCATGCATAAGAGATTAAATGAACGTTTGGAAATGCTGGTCAACCCGTGTTTCCAAAAAAATTAATTTTTGTTTTTGCTAAAAATTATTTTTTTTGTATGTTTTGAATCGTTTTGATGCGCTGATCTTAAAAATGATTTTTAAAAATGAAAAATATTATTTTGATGCATTTCGACATGAAAAAGCACTTTGAAAAGTAACTGCAACCACACTCCAAATGCCCTAAAACTATTACCTTCCTACTTGTAAAAAACTAGGAGCACAACCACCTCCTTTATTGTTCATATGGATAGTGAAGGAGGTGGCCCTTTTTTTTCATTTTCTTTTTTCTCTTTTTTCTATTCTTTTTTTTTCAATTTCATCCTCCAACATTTACTTGATTTTAGGTTTGTCTTCATATATTGTTTTGGTTTATCTTCTATGAAATTATCGCAATTTCAAACAAATATCTTGACATTTATCTTGCGCTTGATTTTACAAACGTTTATTTTTGCTATTGTATAATTAAGTAAAAAATAGTTTTTAAAAACAAAATTCTAAACCCAGTGGAGTTTATCACCAGGATCGTGGATTTAGCGGGTTAAGCCGTGAAGTCAAGGTCGATCCAATATGTCGTCGTCTCGAAATTAAAAAAAAATCTTGGATTGTTATTTTTAAAGTCAAACCATGTTTTTTATTGATCGTTTGGTTTATCTTCGAACCTGTTAATTTGAATGGATCACATCGAGATAACTCTCACAAAGTATAATTTTAAATTTTGATAAGCAAGGAATCGGGTCAAAGGGTTTGCAGGTTATTAAATATTTTCCTGTGACCTGAATGTTTATTTACATTCAAATAATTGTGTAGTGCGACCATATAAACTAGTTTATAACTAAACTAATATCTCATTACAAATAGTTAAGACAATCTAATCCAAGTTAAATTAGGGGCCGGCAAAGGATTATGTATAATCTAGCGAATGTAAATAATATTCAAGGATTAGCGGAGCATGTGACCAAAAAGGCTTGAGAACATAGCATACAACAGCTTGTGTGTGCATTTGCCATCTAGAGAGTAGAAAAACTGTATGGCGGCGGAATCTAACAATCCGAATCGAAGGCAGCTTGCACCTTTCTGCACGCAGAAGTCTGTTCGCTAATAAGGAAAGAAAAAAAAAATTAGAGATAATCTTAATTCTCGAAGCGAAGACTTTTATTTTCTTAATGACCTCCTCTCTCTCAATGAAAGTTTCCAACCTCGTGGATTTACGTTGACCATAGGAACACTCTCTTTTTTTTCTTCTTTCCTTTCACGTGACAATGGAAACTTGATTCCTGTTTTGTTTTTTCTTTTGTATATTTCCAAACCTTTGCTTTCATTGAATTGAGATTTTAAACTGAAATTACCTTTTTAGAGTGTGACATTATACAATAAACCTGAAAAAAATATATGTTTTTTTTTTCTGAGGAAGAATATGATTTTTCTATTTGTTATCATGCTCTCTAATATTATTGTGGATGACATTGTTTAATGAATTGTGTTTTTTTTTCCATTAAATTTTTTTTTTTTTCATGTGATGTTATGTATTAATATCTTCTTCTCTTTGCATATTTTTACGTTACAAGAAAATAGTTTTCTACTATTCTTGCTCAAAGTGTTTGATGAAATTTCATGATTGAATTTGAGGTCAATTTTAAAAAAATAAAATTTAAATTTGATGTGTAAAATTAATTAGAAGAAGAAGGATCAAAATAAAAATAAAAATCGCTGAGCTTGTTTCAAATTCATGCAAGAGAGTTCATTTTTGTCCAAAATTTCTCCATGCACTAATTTTTCTATCCCTGTAATCTTATAATTTTATATTTAGATTCTAAACTTTATTTATTTTATGTTTCACTCCATAAGCTTTGAAAGAGATGAGAGAAAGTTGTTCAAGATAAGAAAGAAGAGAAAAGGTGGTTGGTTAGCAATTCCAACTAATAAAAAAAAGTTGATCATGGTGTCTTTGGGTTCTTCTTAATGAAAAGAGTGTCATTATTGATATGTTTTTGAACTTTCATCTTTTCAAAAAAATAAATTGGAGCTCGAGAATTTTTTTCCCTCTAATAAAGTAAAAAAAAGCACTGAGCTCAAATGAATATCAAAATATTTTTCCTTTAATAAAGTTAGAGATATTTTTCTCTAATAAAATCAAACATATTTTTTCTCTTATAAGTTAGATACATTTCTCCTCTAATGAATCAGATATATTTTCTATTAAAAAAAAGGACCTTTTAATCCTCACCGGGATCAAAGGATAAAAATAATAGACTATAAAGACATATTAGATTCTAGAAGAAAGGGTTTTCAATATTCATTCTCTATGGCACATTTATTTTTAGAGTCTCTCTAAAATATCGTTGTATTTTCTCTTAAAAAATATTTATTTAAATATTAAAGAGTCTTAAAATCCATTAAAAAAAAATCTTTCATAAAAATCAGTCATTTGTTAAGAATTATCTCAACCCAATAGCTTAAACTGTTAAATAATATTCCAGGATATGATTTATATTATTCTCTAACACACCCCTTCAAGTGAAAACTCTTTGAACTTGAAACTTGCACAGACTCGTATTACCTTATGCTTAATTTTTATCAAATAATTAAGGATGGTGAGATTCGAACTCGAGACACCACTTGATCATCAAGGCTCAGATATCATGTCAAAGAACCATCTCAACCCAAAAGTTTAAGCTTTTAGATGAGATTCCATGATGTGATTTATATTATTCTCTAGCATCAACTTCCACTGGTTATCTTAACAAAAGAGAATGAATCAAACTGATAAAATTAAGATATCAATCGATTATCCAATTCATAAATTTATTTTTAAACAACTTGAATTTTTTGAGACATATTGAAACCACTAAATTGACAGCCAGAAATGCATGGGAATAAACCTCAATAAACTTGTCACTGGATCATGTAAGAATACAAGATCAATCAGTCAACAAAGCTGTCAAAATAAGGTATTTTAAGGGCAGGTCGTTCGTTGGAATGTTTTTATATTGTTTGCAAGTCGTGGTTGCCTGCTATGACATAGGAATGGCATAGGATGGATTTGGCGTGTAGCTTACGGATCTCTTTACACTTATGTGGCAAAGTAGAGTTCTAGAGCTTCTTTTTTTTTTTTTTTTGTCATCGTCATCCTATGCGGTGAGGTTAAATATATGATAATTCTTTTATGTTATATTGTGAGTAAAATCATTTAGATGCTATAATTAATCCTTTATTTTTTAGTTTTTACTACTTTGCTTTAAAGCAAGACAATTAAAAATGTAAGAAAAAAAGTTGGATGAAGATTTTAAAATTACCAACTTAATTTCTAAAAGTGAAAAATAATTTTTATAGAAGTATATTAAAGATATATTAGTTGATTTTTTGTTAAGATAAAAAGCATGGAAAATAATGATCACTTTGAATTAACTACATTGATAACTTTCCAAATCTTTAGAAGACTATGAACATTATTACTATTATTATTATTATTATTATGATTAATCGTGAGTGTACTAATTTTACGGGCCCTGAAATTAATGATTATATAAATTTTTAATAGTTTTAAATTTTATGAGACTTAAATGAATAATTTCTAGAAAATAAATTCAATGTTTCATTAGTTGATCTACACCTAATAATTAATGAATATTATTTTCTTAGATTGCACCAGCTACTTGTTCGTTTAATTCAAGATTTTATATGACTTTTCCAGTTAAATTCATTCTCCATATAGGACAATTGGTGGCTATTAAAGCCAGTTCTCTGCTGTTGCAAAACACTACCCAGACCAATTCAAGCAACTATTTGTTAGTACGCCAAGTGTTTGATTTCTATGAGGTGTACGGTAATAAATGATTATTTTTTAAAATATTTTTTTAAAATATTAAAATAATATAATTTTTATTTTTAAAAAATTAATTTTAATATCAGTATATTAAAATAATACAAAAACAAAAAAATTAATTTTAAATAAAAATAAAATAAAATTTGCCCAACCCCCCTTACCGAACAGGGGCTATGTACCATAGAAGTACAACAACTAAAAAGAATACCTAAGTACAATGCTGTTACCTTTGATTGCCAACCACATCAATATTAATTGCAAATCAGTCACATATAATTTATAATATTTTTGTGTTTGAAAAAATTAAAAACAATTCATTTAATTTAGTTTTTGAAAAAAATATTTATTTTATGTTATGAACAGTTCAAACATCACAATCATAGATTACCAAACATTTAAGTGATTTTACTTATATCACAACATAACAGTCATTTATTTAATCTCACAATACAAATACAAGAAATAATTTATTTTTAATTTATATAAATTATTTAAATCCATCAGCTTAAGTAATTTATTTAGTTTCTCGAAAAAATAATTATTTAAAAAAATATATCTTTAACGATAATTTTAAGTCAAACAATACAAAAATAAATTATCAAACAGTCACTCCAGCAAAAGTCCCCGGATTTTATTATAAATATATGCCTAATTATAATTACAATTATGTGATAAAAATAATAATTCCTTCAACATGAAAGATCAAGTCAGAATTTTCTCAATAAATTATAATATCTTATAGACAAATCAAAACAGGAAAACAAAAGGAAGGGAAAAAAGAAGGAACAGGAATTTCCATTTGATTCTCAATTTATGAGCCAACCAAACACGACTCAGAAGGAATTTATTACCCGAGAAAATCTAGCCCAAATTGAATTATACAAAATCTAACCAGAATTCGTGTGACTTGTTCAGTGGCTTGTAGCTTAGTGGCCTTGGCAGGCTTTGCCCTGCCTGAGTGTCCTGGTTCGAGCTCTCGTGTGTATCTAGCACTTGAGGGTTTAACTGCTGTGGTCAATTCGTGTGACTTGTTCCGTCCTCGTTCCGGGTTCGACCCTCTATGTGTACGCCTGTCACCCCCGCGGTGCCTTACCCGCTCCCGGGCTTACGGGATGTCCAGCGGGCCGTGGGGAATAGTCGTGGTGCGCGTAAGCCGGCCCGGACACCCCATGTAAATCAAAAAAAAAAAAAAATCTAACAAGAATTTCATTTAACTGAGAGCAAATATTGCTATCTAACCTAAGCAGGGCAGGGCACAGGATATTAGGTTTGAAAGAGTCAAATTAGAAACCAAAAATCTAAGAGGGACAAAAGTTAAAATTTATTAATTTTAGAGCTGAAATTTATATTTGTATAAGATAAAAACAAAAACATAATATTTTTTTACCAGCCACCCCTACCTCCACCATTAAACCTGGGTATTACAATGTATATGTCATATCGTTTGGGAACGCGGTGCAAATCATGTTTCAAAAAAATTTAATTTTTTTATTAAAAATTATTTTTTATATATGTTTTGGATCATTTTGATGCACTGATCTTAAAAATAATTTTTTAAAAATGAAAAAACATTATTTTTATGTATTTCAGCACGAAAAACACTTTTAAAAGCAACCGTAACCACACTTCCAATATGTCCAGTTTGCAATTAAAGTTTAAGAATAAAATAAGAAAAGAATTTTTCTATCAAATTCACGTGAGTATTATATTTAATTTTTAAGAATAAAAACTTTGAATTTTATTTTTATTTTAAATTAATTTTTTTATATTTTTAAATCGTTTTAATATACTGTTATTAAAAATAATTTTTTTTAAAAAAATATTATTTTAATATATATTTTAAATAAAAAACAACAACAACTATTAGTATAAACACCTCGTGAAATTGTAAAAAACAACAGAAGTTTCTAACATGATTGAAAAAAAAAAAAGACAATCTATTTTACCCCTGTTAAAGTACTTACAACAAATCAAAAGAAGGGAAAGGAAGTTAAACTTGATTCGCAATCTATGAGCCAAGCGAAAGAATCTAAGATACTATAAGCTAGAGAATCTAGCTGAACTTGAACTTGTCTTCACCCATTAACCACATAAAGCAACGAAATGGTTGCATGGAAAAACAAAACAAAACAAAACAAATAGTTACTGCTACTGAATAGTGAATACCGACGCTGCCACGCGCAGGTAATAATACCCTGCCTTTCACAGAACCTGTAGCAATCGAAACAGTATACAAAACAAAAACAACAACTGATGATGCATCAAAGAAAGTGAAGGCAACGGTAGTGCATAATTATCATACAGATTTTTTCTACAAAAAAAAAAAAAGGAAAGAAAGAAGAAGAAGAAGAAGCCACCTCTAGGAGAGATCTCGAATTATTTTTCTTTCATTTGATTTGTTTGGTGTTTTCTTGTTGGGTTTGACAGGCTCGAAAAAGATATGGGAGAAGAAGCAACTGAAATGAGGTGCGCGCCCCCTCCAAAAAAAGTCTAAACCCCACACCACTAAATCACTCTTTTGTTTGTTTCCTTTTCGTTTATCCTCTTCCTTGTGTTTTTATAATATTCTACACCTCTCTTATTTATCTCTTCATTTCCACCCCCGTCTTTGTTTCCTCTTCCTTTGTTAATTTTTCTTTATGCTGTTTTCAGCGCAACAGTACCTGCTCCATTGCTTGCTATATCTTTGTGTGTGTCGTTGGGTTTTGTTTTGAGATTTGGGGTTTGCTTACTAATTTTATTTTATTTCTTAATGTTTTCACTTGTTGGGTGCTATAATTGGGATCTGTGCTTTTGGATGATGAACTAATAATGGTTTTTTTTTTTTGGGTTTTCAATATCTTGACATGTTATCCTTGGATGGGATTTAGGATGTTGCCAGAAGGTTTTTGAGAGATGGTAACTGTTTGGTTTTGAGTTAAGCTGTGGTGTTAAAATGGAGATTTTGAGTGAAGAAGAGGATCAATTCTTCGACACTTGTGAGGATTGTCCCTCTGTATCTGATCCAGGCTCTGACTCCCCTGACAATTTGGATTCTGATTTTGGGGTTATTGGTTCCTTGCCTGGTAGCATTGGTTATGAGGTTTGGATCAAGAATCCAGGCTGTATTCGTGAAAGGCGCAATAAATTTTTAAAATGGATGGGTTTGGATGTGGATCAAGCGGGGAAGGGTGATCCTGGCAATACGTCTTCCAATGAAGTGGAAGTTGAGACGGATAGGATTATGGAGCACAGCGATGCAGTTCTAAGATCATACAGTTTAGATGATGGACTCTCATCGAGTCAGTCTTCCATGTCGAGTTGGTCCAATGATGCCCAAGAGTTGTTAGATGGGGCAATGGAGGAGAATTTTGTGTGTAGGATTAGGAATTTGGATAACGGGACAGAGTTTATTCTGGATGAACTTCGGCAGGATGGCATGTCAGGGAGAATTCGTGAGGTTGGTTCAAATCGGTTACTTACTGCTGCTGAGTTTGAGAGGAGTCTTGGGTTTTCCCATTTGGTTCAGCAAGTGATGCGAAGAGAAGTTGAAGATGTGCCCAATTTGGGGCTGCCAAGAAAGCAGGTAAAGATGGGATGGTTGAGGAGATTAGGTGCTGTCTCTTGCATCGTTGACAGGCAAGTGGAAGCTGGTGGTAATGGTCCTTATCCTGTTGCAGGGGCTAGGAATCAGATAGTTAGGGTTAAATCTTATAAGAAGCGGTCCAAGGAATTCTCTGCCCTTTACATGAGACAAGATATTCCAGCTCACGAGGGTTCAATATTGACTATGAAGTTCAGTCCTGATGGTCAGTACCTTGCGAGTGCAGGTGAAGATGGAGTTGTGCGTGTATGGCAGATGATGGAAAAGGAGAGATCAGATGAGTTAGGCATCCTTGATATTCATTCTTCCCATGCCCACTTCACGGTTAATGATCTTTCTGTAGCTCCCCTTAAGGTGGATAGAGAGAAAAAGGGTAAATTCAAGAGTATGCTAACATCAGACTCGGCTTGTGTCATTTTTCCTCAGAAAGTATTTCAAATATCGGACAAACCAATCCATGAGTTTTTTGGGCACTGTGGAGAGGTTTTGGACCTCTCATGGTCAAAGGACAAGGTAAGTAGTTACTCGACAGCAGTTTAATTTTTCTTGTTTGACAAATAAATTATGTTTCTAATTGTCCCATTACCTTTGCAGTATCTCCTTTCATCCTCAGTTGATAAAACTGTTCGCTTGTGGAAAGTGGGAAGCAACAAATGCCTACAAGTTTTCTTCCATAATGATTATGGTGTGCTCTTCTGCATGCTGGTCATTCTCCAATAAATTTTTTGTCTTGATAATTGTTATGAGTAGTTAATGTTGGTGGATCGGTTCAGGCACTTTTGGTTTGTTTATATTCTAATTGCTTGTCTCTGTGCTACATGTAATACAGTTACCTGCGTCCAGTTTAATCCTGTGGATGAAAATTACTTCATCAGTGGTTCCATAGATGGGAAAGTACGCATCTGGGCAATTCCTGGTTGTCAAGTTGTTGGCTGGACTGATATAACTGAAATTGTCACGGCTGTGTGTTATTGTCCTGATGGAAAGGTTTGTGGATGACCTCCTTTTTCTGCTCCTAAATGTGATTCACATGTGAAATTCTTAGAGCACTCTCTTTTTTGTGCAGGGTGGAATCGTTGGCTCCATGAATGGCAATTGCCGCTTTTATGATGCAGCAGGTTATTTTTTTTAATTCCAAAATATGTTATACAGAAAAGAATTGGAATATATTGCAGTCATTGTCGTAGTGCAGGAGTACTGTGCTGTGGCTTGCTTCTCCTGCATGTGTGAGTCATGAAATAAGTTTTCTGTTTCTACACTGATAAAGAATCTTGTTAAAAATATCCTGCTCATTTTTTTGGTTGGGCAATTGGTTCGCCTTTCACTTTTGGGAAATAGAAAGAAGAATTTAATTGAATGCACGAATTTAACATCTGTGGCTTAGCATTATGAACTTTTCACACTGTCATGCTTGATGCACCTCCTGAGTTCAGAACAAAGACTTTTACTTTGAATAGATTGCAGGTATTTCCTTGTATTTTCATTCTGTCTTGCATATTAGGACGCCATCATGCTTCACCACTACTGCTTTCCTCCACTTGCTTTTGGTCTGATATGGATGTCCTTTGCAAGAGACAATGCTTGTTAATCTATTGATACTCATTGGATTAGCAAAGGAATATTGGAGCAATTATTTTGGTAGGATCGTTTTGTTTTCCTCTATATAAATATATACATATACCTGATCAGTAATCAGATAGCTTTGTGTTTTCTTCCCTCGCAACAAATGCTGGAGTTTGTGGCACTTAACCTAGGGGTGAAAATTTGTTCCACTGTAGACTTCCATACCCCAGTTAATGTCTATGAAACCCATCATAGATTCACGTTGCAAAATTGATTTTTATGCCATACTATGATGCAGGACGGTTGCTTTGGTGCTAACTAGTGTATTTTGCATGGATCAGATAATCGTCTGCAGCAGTATGCACAAATATGCTTGCAGGGCAAGAAGAAGTCACCATTCAAGAGGATAACTGGCTTTCAGGTGATGATTTTTATATCTGCTAATTTTCCTTTTCCATCTTATTGTATGTCGTTTGGCTTCATTCTTATGCTAAATGTATAATGTTAGCTTTTCTTATCCGCAGTTTTCTCCAAGTGACCCGACCAGGTTAATGGTCACTTCTGCTGATTCCCAAGTTCGAATACTCCATGGAGTTGATGTGATATGCAAATATCGAGGTGCGCACAACTTAGTTTTATTTTTATTTGGTGGTGCTGGTAATTATGGTAACAATACATTCAGTTTTCAGAAATAGCTATTTCTTCCCTCAAATCTAGTGTCTTGCGTGCAGGCCTCCGTAATGCAGGAAGCCAAATATCTGCATCATTCACGTCAGATGGGATGCATATTGTTTCAGCAAGTGAGGATTCTTATGTCTATATCTGGAATTATATTAGCCAGGATGGGCCTGTGGCTCAGGAGAAGAAGAGCAAATGGTCTTGCGAGCGTTTCTTCTCAAACAATGTGTCAGTGGCTATACCCTGGTGTGGGATGACTTCTATGAATTGTAGCTCCTCAACTGTCACTGGAAAATCCCCATCCTCCATTAACTCAGGGCCGTGTAGTGAAAAAAGTGTGTTGCTGCAATCTGAGTTGGTTGAGAGTTCACAATGGAAATTGCCATTCTCTTCCCCTGAAAATTTATCACTCAGCCACGGATTTTTCTCTCACTCTTTGCCCAAGGGTTCTGCAACATGGCCAGAGGAAAATCTTCCTGCAAGCTCATTGGTTGTATCATCTGCAATGTGCAAATCGCAGTACAAGTTCTTGAAGATGTCATGCCAGGGCATGCATGGCTCCCCTCATGCATGGGGTTTGGTGATTGTAACAGCTGGATGGGATGGACGAATCAGATCATTCCAGAATTATGGATTACCAGTTCACCTTTAAATAGAGAGAGGTTCAGCACATTATCGTCCAAAAAACAGTGGTTGAGTTTGCATGTGATTGCACGCAGCCTTGACACCTGAGGTATCGAGGGAACAGAACTTGACATGCATCGATAGCCGCCCGGAGATGTCTACTTTACAGGCACCAGTGATGGTTAAGAAGTGATAGCAACCTCGGTTGTCTGGTCGGATAGCCAAGATTCCTCGGTGTATGACAAATGAATCTAATCTCAACATTTTTGTGCTGTACAGGATTTGCTTTCCAGGGTATAATATATCATTCATTAATTAATTAATTAATTTATTTAGCAGCCCAGGTGCCGCTTACGCTATCAGAACAGTAGAGCTTATAAGATGGGTTAATAATTACGAAAGGCTCTGTTGGGAGTTCCCTTTTTCCGAAGAAGGGTGGCATTATTGGTTGGGAGATAGATGCCTCTGAATTCCTTGGTGGGGATTCTTGCCTTTTTATGATTTGTTAGGTGTTTTGAGGACACCTGGCTTCTTTGCCGGTGCATTAACCGTTTTTGGACCTTTCTGGTGGGCCCCTGACATTTTGTAGGGGATTGATGTCACCTCAAGTGCGTTCATTAGTCTCTTTCCATGCTAGCGCCATGTTTGGATATCTGATAGACCGAAGTAAGGAGCCGCCTTTGCTTTGGGAGGATTCCTTGATCGGGAGCTGCTGGAAAACAGCCTTTAAGCCCTAGCAGTGATGATGGTAGGCCCTAATTGCATCAATTTTCATTTAATTTTTTGGTGTGCGAGCTTTTGCATTGCAAAGGTTCATGGCAGCACATAAAAAAGAACCCCACACACACACACACACACACGAAACGTTAAAAAACTTGAGATGGATAGTTAATATTGTACGCAGGGGTACTGCTTTCCCCCTCGCAACAACTGCATGATGCTCCATCGTGACCAAGGGTCAAAACAAGATATAATTTATTATTAAAAATTTTATTTATTTAAAATAAAATAATACTATATTATATAATCTAAAATATTTTACAGGGCCAGGTCCTGCTTACCTCCCCTAGTTCCGCCCCTGATCGTAACCAATAATCTTGGCAATGATCAAGCTTTAAAACCAAAGAAGAGAGTACACTATTTTTATGGACCCTCTCCTTGACGTGACGTAGTTCCTCTGGTAGCCATGCTGAAATCTTTTCTGCTCCCTTGTATGAAAATGGGGATATTATTGCTTGTTCAACTACGTACAGATTGTTGCCTAGAGCACAAATTGCTTCTGATAGTGGCTGGATTGGACCGACCTGTGGACCTTCTCGATTAATATCTCATCACAGGCCAGGAAACTACTACGAGCTTGATCCAAGCCACCAACAGTTGCGTCCAATCCAACTGAGCATTCGGTCCTTCCCATAAATCTCGCTATCAACTTTTATATTTTCTAAGAGCCTCCACGTTCTGCCCCGGTTCACCAGAAAATAAATTACCGTGCGTATTGCTCTGAAGCATATTTATTAAGAAATGACAAGAGTAAAGATATGAGATTAAGATGAAACAAGCGGTAAAAAGAGATGGTTTTTTTAAATTTGAGATTAAATGTATATTTTGGTCCTCTAACTTTTCAAATTATAGCTTTTTATAGTCCTTAACAATTTATGAAATTCAATTTTTATCACAAACTTCATTTTTTTTATTTTTTTATCCTTGATTTGAGAGATGAGAGAGAAAGTGGTCGACATCCGGTGATAGATACAAAGTCTCCTTTGAGACTGATTTCGACCACGAAAACAAGTGGTTTTTGTGTAAATTGGTTCTTTTTGATGAGGAAAGTTTATACAAGATTTTTTTTTTCATTTAAACTTGCAAGAAATGGTAGATCTGAACCCAAAAAGAATTTTTGTTTCTAGTTAATTGTGGGTTTTTAAGCCAATTTCTAGGTTGTTAGAGGCTATGAATATGTTTTAGAATGTGTTTATGATGTTTTTTTTCTCTTTTTTTGCGTTGAAATATAGTTCAAAAAAGGTTTCTTTAGTCTAAAACAGACTAACCCGATTTTCCGACGATCGAAGGTTGCCAAAATCTGGGAAGTACAGACAAGGTAGTTAATGCGTCACCTATTATTTTTTTTAAAAGCATTAAGAAAATAAAAAAAATGCCCAAACAGGTAGGATGCTCTAGGCTCACGCGCCTAGGCATCTTGTGTTGTTTTCCTAGAAGCCCAAGAGCTCTGGGCCTTCCTAGTCCGAGAAACTATGTTTTTTTGGTTTTTTTATTATTTTTTTTAATTAGTATTTCTGTTTATATTTATTAATTTTGCCTGGAAAAAAAAGGTAAAGGGAGAGAAAATCTAACAGAATAATTTAAAAAAACCCAACAGCCTAGGTGAATGCACAGGAAAAACAAAGAAAAATTTTGTAAAGCACAAATATAAATACGAGAGATTGGCTATAAAAAAAATACGTGGAACCTGTCGCAACAATCAGAATTGTTGTCATGGGAAGAAGCACTTGCAAGTGTTTTTTTTTTTTTGTGTGTTGTTGTTAAAGTCATAATAATAATAATAATAATAATAATAATAAATCATATTGAAAACCAACACAACCACATATTACATGCCATTCAAACGAAAGACATGGACATGAGCAGTTTACACCCATGCGGAGAAAAAAAAGAAGAAGATAATTATCACAAAGCATAAATATAAATGAAAGTTATTAAAAATATAAAAAAATAGCATAAATATAAATGAAAGTTATTAAAAATATATAAAAAAATAGCATAAACAATTATTTTAAGAAAGCCTTGTTGAAAACCAAGATAGCCCACCTGTTATAGTTTCCTTTTAACCCATACGGTCCCGTTGCCTTGAAGCACCAAAGCCACTTCAATAAGAGAACGGCGCGCCTAGAAGCCGGCTTGCAAGCAGGAAAAATGGTCATAAAACCCGAGCCACGCTGATCCCGTGGGTTCAGCAAAGATGAAGAAAAAGCGCGTGAAAATATAGGACGAGAGAAATTCACCCCATGCCAGCATCTCTGGTTCTCTTTTTAATATGTACTTGGGAACTCACTCACATGCTCAATCAACTTAATGTTTTTTTTTTATATTTTTAGATATTTTAATATATTGATATTAAAAATAATTTTTAAAAATAAAAAATATTATTTTAATATATTTTAAAATAAAAAATATTTTAAAAACAACCACTATTATATTTCTAAATAAAATTTTAATATGTAATTAAAACTCACTCACGTGCTAAAGTAACTTTTTTTAATTTTTTAAACTATTTCAGCTAATTTTTAACTAAAAAAGTAAGGATGTAATGCTCTAACAACCCCTGAAACCTTGATTTTTCATTGAAACTACGAAAAAAGTACTTTTTTCTTTTTTCCAACATGTCGATGTCTGGCTAATCTCAATCACTTTGGCTCCTCATGAGCAGCCAGCAACGGCAGTACTTCAGAGAAAAGCAGGAAAAAAAATTCTAATCAGAAAGAAGGTCTGACTAATCCCGATCAATTTGGTTGAGCAGCCAGCACTGGCCGTACTTTAGAAAAAAGAAGAACAAAATCTAATCAGAAAGAAATCGACAGGGAAAGACAGGTGATGCGATTAAACGGCAAGACAGGAATCTAATCACACGTAGTTTCGTTGTGTCTGTTCGTGCCCAATTTGTGTTTGAGATTGGATGAAGCGCAGCCCCAGTCCACGAGAAAATATTTAGTGGCCATGCTTGCATGGGAAAGAATTTCACTAGAGCCACTGGACATTTTTACAAGAAACAACTAAATTAATTGAACCACTAACTACAAATCTTAAGCTCAAGGTCCCAAAATTCAACTACCCCACGTTCATCCACTCGGGACGAAGCATGAGGCAGCTGCCAGCTGGTGGAGCCAAGGCCCTAGGAATAAAGTTAAAAATCCTTTCAACTGGGTGTACTTAATTCCAAGAATTTTCAGTAAATTATACATAATAATTCTCTTAAAATAATGAGTTACGCACTTGCCCTTCAACATCAAATTATCTCATCTACGACAAAAAAAAAAAAAAAAAAACATATTTATAGAATTTTGCCTATGTATATATTACTACTATAAGCCCAGATTAAAGGGGAGGCGGCTTCGACCATCCTTGCCATTTGCCTTGTGGAGTAGAATTTAGCAAGAGAAATGAGAATAGAAAATTATTAAAGTTTTATTACGAGGCCTGTTGAGAGAAATTAATGTTCTTAAATACGGGATATTGTTGAATTTGTGAAATTAACTAGTACATGTTCTTCTTGTACGAAGAACATGAAATCTAGAACCATAGTTTACTTATAGACTAAATGGTTGTTTAATCCTTGTGTTTTTAGTAAAATAATTAATTAATCTTATTTGTAAGAAAAACTTTATATTGAAGGTTTTTATTCTTATACTAGTCTATAACTTAGTGTTATAATTTTATCAGATTTTTAATGATACTTTTATTACTCTACTCATTTTTAGTCAAGATTTTAAATTTCATCAATTACCGATAAAATAAAATAAAATGAATATAATTTAAAAAAATATTTAAGAGAGAGTTGACTGTACTCAACTTTGATCAAAGAATTAATTTATGATTTCCGAAACCCAAAAACTAACTAACGAGTTCATAAAAGCACAAAGACTAAAGTATAATTCGCTGTTATTTAAAATACTGGATTCCAGCACCGATGAGAATGTGCGTCATCATACATTATTTTTTTATTATTACCTTTTTCTTTTTGTCCACAAACTCACAATGATTTATTTATGATACTTCGATTTGACGTTTGCATCAACATTAGCATGTTTGTTACTTTGATACGTTGTTTATTAAAATGTTTTTTTATTTAAAATATATTAAAACAATTTTTTTAAAAAACAATTTTTTATATCAGCAGAAAACAATCCAAAAATAATAAAAAAAAATTGAAAAAAAATTAAATTGAAAAAAAATTCAATCTTTGTGAAAAGTGTGGTTAATTGGACCGCGAAGACAAGCAGCCTCTTAGAAGTCAACTAGATGATTGCCCCGTGCACTAGGCCGCAGGTTAAATTAATTTTTTTAGTAGAAATTTTTTTAAATAATATGGAGGTTGACCCGAATTGATCCGTTTTAACTTGATGGGTTTAAAGACAATCTGGACGATTGACTAAAAAATATTAAAGACAATATCCTTTTTTACAGATATTAAGACGAAAACATATTGAATTGATTGAGTCAACCCAGGTCATGAGACCATGGTAATAATGCAGATTGAAACAAATCTTGAAGCTCAATTTTCAATCAATCAATCAAATGTTGAAGAATAAAATTAAAAAAAAAAAAAAAAAATAACCGAAGTCAACTCAATTAACTTGTGAAATCCACAATCCAAGCCATAAGACCAAGATAACCTTACAGAAAGTAAATTGAAACAAATCATGAAGCATATTCCTAATCAATCCAATGTTGGAGGATGAAATTGAAAAAAAAAATCAATTAAAAAAAATATAGAAAAGAAATGGCCAGAGTCAATCCGAGTTAACCTGTCAAACTCATGACCCGAGTCATGAATAGAGAAAACCTCATAGAAAACCTACCAAAGAAAACAATTTGAGTCAGCTTCGATTAACTTGTCAAACTTGCGATTTAATTTATGAGGTTGAGATAACCCATATAAAATAAATTAAAACAAATTATAAAATCCAATTCTCAATCAACATATTGATAAATGATGAAATTTGAAAAAAAAAGATTCAATATAAAAAAATGACATTATAAAAATGACTCGAGTCAATCTAGATTAACCCACAAAACTCGTGACTCAGGTCATAAGACTCATATAACCTCGTAGAAAGCAAATTGAGATAAATCATGAAGTTTAATTCCTAATCAACCCAATATTGAATTATGAAATTAAAAAAAAAAAAGAGTCCAGATCAATAGATTAACTTGCCAAACTTGCAACATAGATCATGAAATTAAAATAACTCCTTATAAAGTAACCCGCAATAAATCATGAAGTTTAATCTCTAATCAATTCAATATTGAATAATAAAATTAAAAAAATAAAGAAATAAAGAGCCCTAATTAATTAGATTAACTCGTAAACCTGCAACATGAATCATGAAATTGAAATAACTCCTTATAAAGCAACTCGCAATAAATCATGAAATCTAATTTTTAATAAATTAAATGTTGAAGCATAAAAAAATATAGATTTAAAAAAAATATCTCAAGATCAACAAAAAAAAAAACATTTTTAATTAATAGTATGGTGTGAGGTGGTAATAATAATTTTTTTTTGTTAATAATAATAAATTTAGCTTCTAACACAATGAACGGTCCTCATTGATGGTGATTCAGGGCAATATTGGAAGGAGAAGGGCAGATAGGAAGAAGGGCCGTTGAGCTACGTGCTTATTAATTACAAATCTATAAGTCCACATGTTTTTGCTTCTAGAAATTACTTGGTTTTAGAAGCCAAGGAGAATTATAGCTCTCGTTGTCCTTTAATTGATGTGCCAATGGTTTAAAAGGGGCAACAAATCTGTAGATTTTTGTGCTCATGCTCATGACTTGAGCACTAGTCCCTTCCCAGCTTTGTTCTAGCTTGCTACCTCTCTCTCTCTCTCTCTGTTTCTCTCTTTCATATTTAATATTTGAGAGAGGGAAAAAATATACATAAGCAAGGAAATGGGAAGGGCTCCTTGTTGCTCTAAGGTGGGTTTGCGTAGAGGACCATGGACTCCCAGAGAAGATGCATTGCTTACCGAGTATATCCAAGCTCACGGCGAGGGCCATTGGAGGTCTTTGCCTAAAAAATCTGGTAATTAGACACCACTATCTAATTAGTGGAAAGTGATTGTACATGTTTCTCTCTTCTTCTTTCATTTTCCTTTGCTTTCGATATTTGCTCGAGCACTTGAAAATGTTGCTGTTCCAGAACAGAGATAAAATTGTGGACTTTGGAGAGAGCTTTCTTGACGAGTTTCTTTGCTTCTTCTTCTTTTCCCTTGACAAAATTTCCAGAAATATTCAAATCTAGTCTAATCATTCGATCGTTTCCTTGGCTTTGCCCCCTCTTTTCAAACAAATTATCAGGTTTGAGCTCTGAATAACAACTATGAAAAGGAAAGAAATGACTTGCATTGTCGTGTATTTGGTGGTGTGTAGCTTCAACCTGCCATAAAACTGAAAACACACTGCTAGTCTTAAATTAACTTTTAAAAAGTGTTCAATTCTCGTCTTGACTCTCTATTAATCAAGCTATAGACCATTATATTTGTGATCATGATGTCTCGTCATGTGCTGCACCTTTTTTCTCTCTCTCTCTCTTCGTGCATATATTTTCTTGAGTACATACTACTTATAACAAGAAGAAATTAAAACGAGACTAATCATCTGACCTTTCTCTCACCCTTGTATTTCCAAAACTACATGAAGGTCTCCTCAGATGTGGAAAAAGTTGTAGGCTAAGATGGATGAATTATTTACGACCAGACATCAAGAGAGGGAATATAACTCCTGACGAGGATGATCTCATTATTAGAATGCATTCCCTCCTCGGTAACCGGTGGTCTCTCATTGCTGGAAGACTTCCAGGTCGAACCGATAACGAGATCAAGAATCATTGGAACACCCATCTCAGCAAGAGACTTAGAAGCCAAGGAACCGACCCCGACACCCACAAAAAGTTAGCAGAACCAGTAAAACGTGAAGTAAGAAGAAGGACAAGTAACAGCGACAAAAACACCAGCAACAAGAAACAGAGCAAGAGCAAGGCTAAACCAGTGCCAGCTGAAAAGCATAAGGTCCACCTCCCTAAGGCTGTTAGGTTTGCTTCTTTATCCTTGCCAAGAAATGACAGTTTTGCAAGCAGTACAACTACTAGCCTGTCTCCAAGCCAAGGAAGGGATCAAGGGTATTGTTTCGGTACAGAACTTGCAGTGGATGTTTCTTGGAGTAATTTTAAGGATTGTGATAACGGGGTTGCCTTTTTTGTTGGAGATGTTGATCTTGTTAATGGTTCAGATCTTGAATGCCAATCTCTTCTGCCTACGACAGACACCTTAGAGAAGCTATATGAGGAGTATCTTCAGGTCCTGAACACAAATGATCATCAAGATCAAGTAGAATTAAACTCCTTCGCCGAGTCACTGCTGGTATGACAATTAAATTAAAGAGAGTAATAAATTGTGCAGGAATGAGCTGTAATATATTTTCAAGTTTCGTGGAAGATGATCAGCTTGATTGGCCGGTAGTTAATTTTCACGTGTTTACCTTCTCTAGCTTCGCTAGCAATAAACCGATCGAGATGGAGTTCGAGGGTCCAAATTCTATGATTAGATGATAATTACATGTATGACAGCGTGCGTATGCGAGGGAATTAATCTTGTGTGTTCTGTAATATTACCTTCAATGCCATACATATAATAAATGAGCTCCGTAATTAATAATAAGTATAATTAAGATAATGATATGGGATTTAGTTACGCTCAAATAAGTTCAATCTGCACCATACATCATGTTGATAAAATCCAAACTATATTTCAACAATATCCAAACTATAATCAGTAATAAAGGTGATTATATATCTTTTATCTCCATTAAAAAATAAAATTATTGACCCATAAATATCAGAATAAATAGGTTTTTTAATGAATTTCTTACTTTACATGATTTTCTCGTGGAATGTAAATTTAATGTTGTTCGTTAATAATACATTCTTCATTAACTTGAGGAGGAGGTTTAGTTTAAGGAAGACTCATCATCATATTCTTTCTCTAACCTCATCCAAATACATGAATGAGTAATATTTTAAAAATATAAAGGTGACACTCCTTGACATCATGCTAACTTTATCAATTAAGCCTATTTTTTCATCTTCAATTCTACACGCTCCATTTTTAATATAAACTCCATAACATTTTTCTTGAAGTTAACCATGCTAAGTAAATTTACTTTAATTCTGGAACAAAAGGAATATCGAAGATGATATGGATAATATTTTTTTTATTTTAATATTTATTATTTATTTTATTTTATTAGACTCATCACTAAACTTCATAAAATCTTGATAAGATTCATCAAATTCAGAGAAGAGTGATTTATCTCCACTCATATGATTACAACACTTAATATTTAAGTACCATAAATTTTGGTGATTTTTCTCATTCATATAACAAGCCATCAATAAAGATGTTTGATATTCCTTTTCTACAAACTTATATTTTCTACCACCATTCTTATTCAAATTAGTTTGACATTCATAATTGTAATGTCCATACATGTGACATCTAAAGCATTCAATGATTGATTTGTCCACTAACTTTGACTTGTAAAAAGTTGAATGATTATTATCATATCAATTTCCTTTTTCTATTTTTTTTAGGAGTAGGAAAAAAAAAATTTCTATAAATTTTGTATGTCAAAAGCTACCATTATTGTTGCTTGTGCTCCTTCCTCTTTCTTGACCACCTCTTTGTAAAGTAGAAAATGATTATAAGATGAAACTCCTAAAGCTTACTCTTACTTGTCTTGTCAACTTAATCTTTTCTCATAAATTAGCAAGGAACTTTTCAATTCATCATTGGAGATTTCATTGATATTCTTAGATTATTCTATTGAACACATAATAAAATTGAATTTTGGTGCCAACAATTGAAGAATTTTCTCAATGATGGTGATATCCTTCATTTTATCATCATGGATTCAAATCTTTTTAAAAATTACCATCATTCATGAAAAATAGTTTATGATCGACTCTATCATATTCATCATAAGCAATTCAAATTCCATTCGAAGTGCTTGAAGTTATTGTCTCTTTGCTCTAGTTGTTTCTTTGTATTTTTTTTCATTGAATCCTAAATATCCTTGGATGATTTGTTACAAAGAATGGTTTTCAAGATTGATTGGTTAATCGATTGGAAAAGATAACTTCTTTTCCTTGAAATCTTGTAATCATTGCCCTTCTCTCTCTTGTTTTTTTATATCAATTATTGTTAATCTAGATAGTGTTTCAATTATTCCTTGAGAAACGATTTGTCAATACTCTTTAGACCTTAAAACAAAATACTCTTAGACTTTAAAACAAATTTCTATTAACATGCTCCACTAATCATAATGACCATCAAAGTGAGATATGGTGGGTCAAACAAAGTTATCGGAAATCATGATTTATTTTTGTGTTAAAATTGTTACTGTTGTGTGGATTGTTGAAATTTTATTGCTATAAAAGAATTATTTTTCTGCTACTGTGTAAAGTTTTCTCTTACTTTCTTGGTCTTTTAATTAATCCAAGCTTTGATATCAATTATTTAAAAGTTCTAATACCGGTTGTTGAAAATTAAACACATAAGTATTTGAACCTTCCAAGCTATTATTAATTAATACACTCTCAAAATTATAAATACATTGGCAGAGATTATAAATTCCAACTATTATATTAATCTAATAAGAATTCTAATTAACTAACTAGTTAAATAATGATTCTATACATCAAATTAACCTATTTTTATTGATAACTACCAATTGGATTAGAATTTCAACTAATATCTAATATTCTCTCTTCTTCTTTTCACTTTATTTTTTCTTTTATCATTATCATTTCTATTAATTTTAAAGAATAACTTATTTTACTTTCAATCTCGTTGTTTGAATCTAGAGATTTTAAACCAAAAAAGAAAAAGAAGGCTTTTGCGAAGATGTGATGGGTCAAATCTGATTCATACACTTACTTCTGCTAGTTTATTTTTTATATATATTATTTGACTTAAAGCATGAATTTGTTCTTTTTCAAGGGTATTTAATTTCTTTTTTTCTTTAGTTTTCTCATTTGGGTTTGATTTTTCTGAATAGTTTGGGGATTCTAGTTTTGTAAATTAATAGGGACAAAGGAATAATGTAATTTTATACTTTCCAATTCATCCAATTTGGTATAAAATAAGATTAAAATTTCAAGAAATTGGTTCTGTTTTGAGCTTGTAATTAGTGTTGGTCTTTATCATGGTGAAATTTTTTAATTCGATTAAAGAAGACACGGTATTTGGAAGAATAGAAGAGAATAATAAGGATAATTGGATTTTCAATTTCAAATCACGTGAACCATGTCCATTTTCTCATATATATTTGTAGCTTATCATGAATTCCAAGTTAATTTTCAATACAAGAGCATATGACATCATTGTTTTCTCAATTAAATCATAATTCTTTTTAATTAACAAATATAAGGATCATGTCTATGCATAATAAAATAGATTGAGAAATATTACAAATAGATTTTTTTATTGAAATGTGAAATTAAAAAGAAAAATCAATTTACTAAAAAGCCAAAAAATAAAGATTAAATCAGGAAAAAAATCATATATCCCAAATTGAAATTAAAAAATGAAATTGAGAATAAATCAAAGTTTTATAAAGAACCAAGAACAAAAATTAAAAATCAAAAGAATAAGTGTCCAAGTAAAAATCCACATAAATCAGAAGCTAATGAAATTTTACATGGCCCGAGCAAATTTTCAGGAAAGGAGAGAGAAAAGAAGAGAAAAAAAAACATCATATGCGATAAATCATGCCACCAACGTGATGAAAGGGTGATTTTGTCCACCAAGTGGAGTTGCAAAAGCCGCTTGAAGGGCACATTCTCTTTCCACATGCTGGTGCCTGTGCACAGTACACGCCTTCAACTTCTTATTTTTTTTATATTTAGTCAAAGATTAAATTGCCCTAAACTGACATTATAAAAAAAATATGAAATGTTTTAGAAATTGGTATAAATACAAGAGAGGAGAAAGTGGGAGATAAATTCTTATGAAAATCATATATTATAAATTTTTTCAGAAGGTAGAATTTCATTGATATTAAAATAAAAAAAAAAGGAAAAGATTTCTACAGCATGATCAATTGAAGCCAACTTAACGTGATGTCATCAAAGGAATACCCTAGAGCTATTATAGTCCTTATAAATATAAAATAATAAGGACTTTAGTGTCATCAAAGGAATACCCTAGAGCATAAAAAAACAAAAAAAAGTTTTACAAAGAAAAATTGAAATTAATACAACGTCGTATTTGAAAAGAAAAGAAAAATCTCTCAAACTATAATACAAGAAGAAGGGATTGTCGAGGCATGTATTTTTTTGACCTTTGCAATTCACCAATAGCTATGTTATTTTAAAATCTTCTAAATGCTATTCTTTCAATCATTAGGTTTGAGATATTTTCTTTGAAGATATTTTCTTTGAGACCATAAATTTATATAAAGGGCACACGAACTCCACAAGGAATTAACGTAACAAAGAAAACCTCGTAAGAAGTAAGGAAATAAATAAGATATTAAATTATAGAATAAAACTAGGATATATATATATATATATATATTAGAACTACAATACTATATATATTTGAGATTAAAAAAAATAATAATAAATAATGTTTTCATTGGTGGAAAAAACACCAGAAACCACTAATTAAAATAATTAAATTCTAAGAGACAGGTTTTATATAAACATGCCACCCAAAGGTGACAGCTTAAAAAAGAAAGAAAATAATTAAAATAAATACAAGAACCCCGAGACAGAGAGAGAGAGATTTCCCTCTCGCCGGCCAAAACCCGGGAACAAGTCACCACGCACCGCTCTCCCTCGTGATTTCCTCCTCCCTCCTCATCCACTCCATCCGAAACCACATGATCTCCCTAACCCCATGCATACAACAGCCACCATCTTCCACACCCATCTCCACAACAACAACCAAACATCCCTCACAACTCCGACGATCGATCTCCATGATTTTTTTTCTGATCAAAGCTCTACATCACAATCACACTCAGACAAACCTAGCAACGCAACAGCCCCGTAACCTTCTCTTTCCACCACAGCATCGAAATTACGGGTCCACCATCACCAGAAATCAGGCTAAAAACTCCAGCCCCAGTCCAACCGAAGTAACTTTCAACTTCTTTTTCGCAAATTCAATACCAGCATGTGAAGCACACGTGTCACCATCCCTACACACAACGTGCCACCTCTGATCTGGCCAGATTCTGGCCGTAAGCAAGGGTAAAATTGGTTTTACATTTATTTTAAATATCCATGCGTATTTAACGTGTTTGGGCCCACAACGTGGCAACCAGGGTTTTAAAACCGTTAGGGATTATTCTGTTTTTGCATTTTAAAAAGTGGTTTTAGAAAAATTTAAAATTTTTATTTGCTTTAAATTAAAAAAATTTGATATTTTCAAATCATTTCCATGTATTAATATTAAAAATAATTTTTTTTAATAAAAAATATTTTTAAATATATTTTTAAATAAAAAATACTTTAAAAAACAATAATAATCATATTATTAAACATATTAAGATGAAATAAGGATGAAAATCAATATTGGAGTTGAGAGGGGAAGGATGATTTCAGTTTATTAAAGGCATAATGATTTGGCTTTGATGTTAAATTTTTACGTGTGATTCGTTGTGATGCCAAAATAAAGATTTATAATTAAATTTAACAAATGATAGCTTTTTTTAAAAAAGAAAAAAATTCTTTTGTTTGCTTTGTTTTAATGTTTACGTCTCTCTCTCTCTCTTTCTCTCTCTCTTTCTATATATATATATATATATATATATATATATATATATTCCAAAGAATGATGAATAAAAATAATATTTGAGTACATTTTTTTATTTGTTTCGTTGCTGTTAATCAAATCTATTACACGCAAATAAATCCAGGATAGTAACACCCCTCATCGTATTAATCAGGCTGAAAAATCCACCCCAAATTCATCTGAAATCACACCTGAAATTTCCGGCTGAGATCAAGCAAAAAAAATAAAACCTAAAACCAAGCAAAAATCTTAGCCACTCAAATGGAACCGGACCGTCCTTGTTGACTTGAGGTGTTGAGCATCGATTGTAAAAACGAGCTGAAGGGTTTTGAAAGTCCAAGCATGGTTTTCCAACAACTTCTTACAAAATCAATACCACGAAGCACGTGCGCCACCATAATCATTACCACGTGAATCACATGCGCCACCATCCTTACGCAGCCCCAAGTGCCAGTGTATGCACTATCTTGTCGGATTGTAAAGAAAATATAAAAAAATTCAATTTTTTTAAAATTATTTTTGAAAACAAAAGCAAATAAAACGTTAGCAGCCCCAAGTGCCAGGGTAAAATCATATATTCCCCTTGTTTTTACATTTATTTTAAATATTCATACCTGTATGAAGTGTTGGGTTCATATTATTGTACGAGAACCATGGGGTTATGAAGTTATTAATTAGGGATTTATTTTACAAGGTTAAATAAGGATTAAAATTAATACCCTATGATGGGGTTGAAAGGATCGATCACAATGATAGGTTTATCCACGTAATTTTATTTGGCCTTGATGTTGAAATTTCATATGTGGATGTGTATGTTCGAAATTTATATCAAAATAAATATTTTCAATTAAATGTAACAAATAATAGGTTGTTTTTTTATTAAAAAAAAAGAAAATGTTTTTGGTTTGCTTAGTTTAAGTATTTAATTGTGTGTGTGTGTATGGATAAAAAAAAATCCCCAATTATGATAGCTAAAACGGACATTTAAATACATTTTTTTTGTTAAGTATTTTGTTGTGTGTTAATCATCCTATTATCCACAAATCAATCCAAGATAGTAAAATTATTTATCGGCCCTAATATCCTAATTAAATGTTGCCTAATGGATGATAGAAATAGTTAACACGTGACCATGTCTTTTGTTATGTGCAATTGTCTTTTGTTTATCCTAATTAACCTGGAAATTGTAAGACTTTTAATTAAATCCTATTCCTTGGATGTCGCATATACAAGTTAATTAATACATGACACCAATTTCTATATAAAAAAGCTTTTTTTTTATTCATGTTGTGTGTGAATTGTAACATGTTGGTTCAAAGGAGCCGTCAACGATAATATTATCCTTTTGAGCTATTATTTTGACTATTTAGTTAATTGTTGTTTATGTAACGAGATTATCTATGATGACAATATTATTTTTAAAATTATAAATATAAATATTTATAAGACATTAATATTAGTTTTTAATTGTAAATATTATTTTTAAATATTCATTTGTTGATTAAATTTAATTTTTTATTCATATTAATGTGTGTGACTTTATTTTTGTGTTTTTGCTTTTGGGGCTGGTTATATCCTCCCTTTATGGTGAGTGAATTTGAATCGGGTTAGTATGAGTCCATCCATGGTTATTGATGGTGAGTGGTGGTCTTCGAGTTTAATTTGGATATTATCAAAAGAAACATGCCAAAACCCAATTAATCATTCACCATCATCATTGGTGTAATGCCCTAATTTTAAACTATTTTAGATAAACACTAATAATGTAAGCAATATATTTATCATTAAAACAAACAAGAAGTACCTCGCTGAACTTATATAAAATATTTTAGGGTGATTTTATTTTTATTTTTAATATATTTATTATTAAAAATAAACACCAACTATGTCCGCTCGTGACAAAGGCTAATTAACAATTATAATCCTCATTAATTAATTGCCTCTGTCCTTAATTAGATTTCAGATTCACCATTCATTTGTTATGGTATAATTGACTATTATTCTGTTTGATGAGACTAGAATTCGAAGGCAAACTTCTTTTATGTTTGTCACGAGGACAGCAGTGGAAAAGGAAGGTTTTCCCTCTTGCCTGGTCAAGAGGATGCATTTATTGAGAGAGGCTACTGATTAACCGTGCCTAATTAAAAACTCTTTGTTTAATTTTATAATCAAATGGCATCTTCACGTTTATCATGCTGATTTTACTTTTAAAACTATAATAAAAAACTATAATTTTATAATTTTAACTAAATATATTTTTTAAAAAAATTTATATTTTTAAAACTATAATAAAAAAATTTACTTTTTTAAAACCAAAAACTACGACAAACAAAAACCACCCTTGTCTCAACCTTAAGGAAGAAGTAAAGAGCATTTATATTACTGACATTCCAGTACACAAATATTCATCATCGCCCCAAAGAATATACGCAGATAGTCAGATGAATTATTGATTCTGTGCTGTCATTCATGCACAAAATTTCAATGATAACCTATAGTTCTGCCTTGTTATTCATTCACACCTTTCCATGAAATTATTCACCAAAAATATGGAAATTAGGGCAACACCAACATAAATTATCGAACATAATGGCTAATATTTATTTCACGTGTACGTGATCGGTCGCGAGTTAAATATTTTTTTTATAGTAGATTTGTGCTTCTTTGTTTTCTTTTTTTTTTTTGCAAAGCACCAACTTAAAAAAAATTAGCTAACACATGATAAAAATATATACTTGAAGGAAAATCATTTACCGGCAGCTGGTTATTAGGCATTCCGAATATATGGTTTTTAAATTAAGTTTTGAATTTAGACGTAGATTACAGGGATGAATTATGATGGATTAGCGTGCGTAGTTTCATTTCAAGTTGATTTCTGCACCAGTCGTGGACCCTGGGCTAGAGGTTAGATGAGCTCGTGATCAACTTCCGTTCCCAGGTTGGTGGGTGAGACTTTCTAAAATGGACAATTGTGTGCGCTGTCGAGGCAGGCAAAGGATGCTATCAGTGATTTTCATCTTTAACTACAGATTTACTGTCAGCAGAGTCGATTAGGACAACGAACGGGCGACGATGCAGATACTATGTTGTAGTAATGATTAATTGACCAGAATAGAAGGCTAAAAAGAGGAAGAGACTGAGAAAAAGTCGAGCGATGCATGTTGCAAGAATGCAGGTAACGAAGAATGATTGATTGGCGCTTGAACATTTCTCCAGTCGCCAACAATCTGCCCTCGGCTAAGATCATCACGTCTTTCAATTTTCTGATAATCTATGATTGCTAGTAATCATTAAAAAAAGACAGAAGATTGGCCTAACTCCAAGCCCAGCAGTCCACGTGGGAGTTGGGAGCAAATTTGATTTCTATCTCACTTAAAGGACGTTTCAAATCAAATCATCTATCTATTCGACATGTTATTCTAAGTTACAGCCTGTTTTTTTTGTAAGAAAGTAAGAAAGCCAGGATTGATTGGTTAATCTAGACTTGAATTAGAATATTGAAGGGCTTCTTTTATAGGTTTTACCTGATTTACTATATTAAGATCACACTTGCTATTAATGTTTTTCTTTTAATAGATTTCATATTTGAAAATATATATATATATTTTTATACACTAATCTGATTCCTCGTGCTATGTTTAGGATGAAGTTTTTTTTTCTCAGTGCAAAAAAAGAATTCTAGCATTGTTAAAAAATGTTTTTTAATTATAAAAAAAATTAATTGTAAACTGAAAAAATTATATTTGTATTTAATAAAATAAATTAAGAATTACATATGTTAATAAATAAATAATAAATTTGCTGATTTCTATCTAATATTGAGTTTAAAAGCTGAAATAAAAAAATTATTTAAAAAAAATTGAATACTTTTTTTTAGCTTGAAATTGTATCCCAACATCCAACATTATTTTCTATGAACAATGTTCCCACCAAACTTTTTTAATGTTTTTATAACATATATAGTTTTTTTTTTAAAAAAAAAAAATGGCAATTCCCTATCCATGTTGCCTATCATCGTGATTGTTTGTTTGGGCTCAAGGCCCTTCATTTCTAGAAAAAAAAAAAAAAAAAAAACGACGAAGCAATTCTTGCTCTAGCATAGTGAAAACCTGCTCCTGCTCCTTCTCCTTCCCAAATTCAAGCCAGTTGAAATTATTGAAATAAGAAAAAGGCCCATAACATCATATGCTGTGTGTAGACTTGGCACAAAAGATGGCCCATGAAATACCATTACAGAGTACTGTAGCACTTGGCAAAGAAAGCCCAAAACGCCTTTCCTATTTATTATAAATTTCTCTCCCTCAGAAACAGAGCAAGGACTAGAAAGCAGAAGCAGCGAGCGAGCATGAAATGGGAACAGTAACCCCATCTCCATGGAAGCAGCTTCTTCTGAGCGCAATAGAGTCAAACTCTCACCTCAAGCACTCTTATTTCGTTCAATTTGTATGTATGTCTCTCTCTCTACTCGTAATTAAGTAACGCTAATTTATTAGTTATTAATTGCGATGTTGTTTTCTTTCAGGCAACAATTGGATCTAATGGCAGACCTTCCAATCGCTCTGTCGTTTTCAGGTCCTTCCTCTTAATTTTCAATGTCTATCTTCTTCTTTTTTATTATAAATTGGAAGTTTGTTTGTGTTTTACGAATTTTTAAGGAAGATGTCTGCTTGTTTATTGCTGGGTTTTCTACTTACAGAGGATTTGAAGAAAATAGCGATAGAATCCAAATCAACACTGATTTCCGTACACGCAAGGTTTCCTTGCTACTTCGCCCCTTTTTTTCCCCTTTAATATGATTATTAATTATTGTGCTATTTGAATTTTTTTCCTTAAAAAAAAAAAACCTCGATATGCAGATTTAAGAGCTTAATCATTGTCCTTTTGCTGAGGTAATAATAAATATATGACTCGTTTGTATTTCAGAATTTTTTTACTTTTCAATTTTCGATAGGAATGCTACTTGGATGTAACTTGGCTTGTTGTCAGAATTTGTTATTCTTCAATTTTCGATAGGAATTACTTAGATGTAACTTGACTTGATGTAGATATGTTGGTATTTTACCGACTCTTGGGAGCAATTCCGGATCAATGGAAGAGTTGATGTTATTGATGGGTCCAATCCCAATCCCAATCCGGCAAAGCTTCAGGTTCTATCCCTTTATCCCTTACATTAAATCACATTTTATTACAAGATGTCTTTCCATATATATCATTAGTAAAGTCAAACGGTAATGTGCCATTCTTGGGTTTAAGAAAAAGACTTCTGATGCTTAATGTTAAGTCATGGCTTGTTATATATATTCCACATTATCTTGTGCTTGCACAAAAATTAGAATTTTATGAGCCTTTTAATAGTGTGCAATGTATGAGAGAGAATATGTTAGAAAGTTACAAACAGGGTAAGGAGTGATGACATCTATTTAAGAAGAGAGCCCAGCATGAGAGGGTATGTGTTAATTGGTTTTGTCACTTGGAAGAGTTAAACATAGTGCAAAACATTTTTTTTCAGAGTGGCTAGTCCTACTTAGTTTTGCAAGATGACATTACTCAAGTAAACAACCTTGTTAAGTTATGACAGTCACGAAAAAGTTTGCTTTGGATTTGAAACACCCCCCCCCCCCTGTTTTACCTTGTTAGTTCTTTATGCCTTAGACTGAATCCTGCCAATGGGTTGCTTTGGCTGTTTGAAAGTAAAAAGGGAGGGTTCCCAGCTCGATGTACCTCATTGTCTGCAAGTTGCAAACGTTACCCTTCCAACAAAGAAAAAAGGACCATTTGTCAGTTTCATGGCATTACTTTACTATAAATCTTTAATGAAACACAAGATTATCTTCATTAACATGGTCTTTTAGTTTCACCACTACGTAACCCATGAATCATAAAACAGAATTAGTTGAAAGTCACATGATGTCCACAAGACATCTCCTGTTAGAAATGGCAAAACAAGTTTTGTATGGGATGGTGCTTGTAGTCTTATGCTGAAATAAGGCTTTTTTTAATTCAAGATAATGACTTCTAATGTGTTATGCAATTGAATTTTCCATCTTTTAGCATTCAATTTCCTGGATCTGCTTAGAGTTTGCTCATATCTTTAAATTCATGATGAAGCAAAGAGAGAAATTGTGGTTTGCTAGTTCAATAAAATCAAGGCTGCAGTACTTGGGACCTATTCCTGGTCTTCCTTGTCTAAGTGAGCAATCTCCAGATGAATTTTTTCTTGACCCTCTTCAGGCCCAGTCGCCACATTTTGTCTGCTGGTTTTAGAGCCAGATCAGGTTCAACCTTGTACTATCTTGAATTGATTGATGACACTTTTAATTTTCTTTTAGTCTTTGTAAAATCCATCCTATTCACAGGTTGATTACTTGAATTTGAAGAGTAACCAGAGAATAGTGTCCACCTTGTCACGGAGTGCCAATGGAGAAATGTGTTGGAATTCAGAGATTGATCAGTCCATGAATCTACATGAGAAAGAGTCGTTAATTTGAAACCTTTAAGTGTATCTATAGAAGAATAAAGAAGGAACTTAAATGAGTTCTATATAATCTTTTGTTTTACCTTCTACAAAAGAACCAATATGTATTAGCTATAAAAATCTTCAATTTCATCTGAATGTGAAAGAACCTGGATCAGGCCCTTGGATTCGTAACTGTTATCAGAACTCAACTTTTTTATCCATGCAAGAGTTAATTGCTACTTTAATGTTAAATTGCTGATGCAGATGCTTTTAGTCTTTGCCAGCCTCCCATTTAGAACATCTTGCCTAAATGTGTATATCCCATTCCTTCAGTTGAAAGATTGGAAGAGCAGATCGGACTCGATAATTCAATAATTTTTTTATTTGGTTTTATTTTAGGTTTTAGTCCAAGTAAAATATGTTTTATGGTTAAAATGGGGGTGTTAAAAGTCCATTTGATATTTTCTTTGATTTTTTTTTGTTAAAAAAAGGTTAAAATTTAGGTTCTTAAGTAAAAAAGCTCGTCCTCAATTTTTTTTTTATCATCAGAGCCACTGGCTCCAAAACTTAAATTACAACGAATATAAAAAATTACTTGCTACTGCACTCGAAGACAAAATTTGCAACAAACCCTAGTAACTTACATCCTTGTAAGAACAAACCGTATATACTGCTACAGATGAAGGATTATTTAATAGCTGAGGGACAAAGGTGATGAAACTTTTTTCCATTTGTTCTTAGCTTATCTAATTTGTTACAGGGCAACAGAGACAGCCATGGGCAAAGCATGTCTAGCTTTTTCACTTAGAAGACGAGGCAAAGTTCAGGTTCCAAGCAAGAGCCTGAAAGGGAAGAGAAGAAGACTATATATTATCATGCGCTGTGTGTTGATGCTGGTTTGCTGGAGGGACCATGGAGATAAGTGATTCCTTTCCATAGCTTTATCAGACTACCCATTTGTGTTTGATATCTAGAGCTGCACACTGCAAACAATTCAAACTTTGGCCGCCAATGCAGTATAAATAAGTTTTCATCAATACGCTGTTTAACCATGCTGCAACTTTTTCTTTCATTTTTTTCCTTTTCTGGATGACCATTCCCTAGCAAATGCATATAATTACACATAGCATTCTCAATCACAAAATAAATGATCCGGTGCCACCATAGTAGTCTTGCTGGCTTGATACCAACAATCCCATCACTCCACAATTGGATATATTTTCTGTATGCTGATTCTGTTGACTGGTATAAGGAACCCAGTACTTGGTGTTTGACCAGGGATCCAACGCATATCGACAGGAAACAATGATTAATGACCAAAGATGAATTTATAGCTTTTGTTGTTTACTGTAACAAAGATGTATCTATTACAAAATCCTCAAAATGGTTAGCTAAACTGCATTGTTCTTCGTTTATCGGCTCAAGTTTGTAATAGCAGGAAATATAAGATTCCAAACAAGGAAAACTTAGTGTTTGATCTCTTCAGCCCAGTCCAAAAACACCATCCCTGCATTAGACAAATAGCATCGCTTACTTTTAGTATAAAGCTCAGGTCATGATTCAACGTTGACAACTCTAAAAAGAAAGCACTAACTATTTGCAGAGAAAAATGTCCATATTTAATACTATCTAAAATCTCAATCATTAAGTTTGGAAAAGCATGGCCTCAGAATCCATGAAATAATTTGGCAAACAATAATCTGTGGTGATCAAGAACAAAAACTCCCTTCCGATCAATAGCACAATTCATTATTATTCTGCATCCCAGTCAATGCCAACATGACAGTATAAAAACAGAGATATCACAGGATCATAGAACGAAAAGTCCCCAGTAGCGGTATTATAGATGTTTCAAAAGTTAAAAGCAGTCACATAATTTAGACTGCTGAAGATACGAGGATTAGATTCCTCGAAAGATCCACCTTTACTATATTCACCTACATTCAGTAATAACCTGCATGAAAGTAAAAGGAAGACCAACTACCTACCGAGAGAAAGCAACAAGCACCAGAAATCTAAAGTCTAAACCTGTCCTTAAAGGTGGTTCCTTTAAACGATTCGTGCGAATTAAGAGAATCTCCAACTGCAATCATTTACAATTACAAGCTACGAATAACTTTTTTAGACAATGAATTATGACGATCATAACGAATAAAGAACAGGGTTCGAGAGTTCTAGCTGAGATAATATCATAAAAAACACACCGCAATCAGTAAAAATAAAGGTCAATTTTGCAATAACACACAAATTACAATAAAGAACATCTTAATCATAGCAAGATTAACAAAAGAAAAAGAAACATCTTGCTTGATTGATAGAATATCAAAATACAACACTAAACACACAAGAAAAGAACAGCAAGAGTAACGGGTATTCTTATTATTATTATTATTATTATTATTATTATTATATAGAACTATTTTGTCCAAGTGCTACAGAAATGAAACAAACCCTAAAAAAGATGGGTAATTATCATCTTGATCATCATGATGATCAGACGGAGAGCTTAGGGGCATCGCTATTGATGGTGGGCTGGGCATCGAGGTGGTGATCGTGGGCCGAAGGCTTGGTGAGCATGAGAGGACGGTCCCTGGCTTCTTCATCGTCTTCAAGATCGGTGGTGTTAAGGTTGATGCAAGAGCATCTTTCAAGAGAAGCAAAGAAAGCAGACGCCACGTTGACCCCAACCCAACTGGCGACCCGATCCAGCTTTTCACATGACATGAAATTGCAATTGTTGTTATTAGGATTTGTGGTGGTGGTGGTGGTGGTGCTGTCCATTTCTATTGAGTTGTTGTTGATGACGACGACAACTGGTTCTAGAGATTGCGCGAATTTAAGAGAGGAAAAAGAAAAAAGGAGAGACGTGCAGAGGGATTAAACGGTATGGCTCTTTGCTTTCGGCTGCTTTTTTATTAAGGCCGTTGTTATTTGTCCTTCAATTTGTTTTTAGCGGTGATTCCTAAGGCCCAGCTGCGCTTTTGCTTACCGATTATTACTAAGGTGATTTTACGTAGAAATATATAATTGTAAATTTTGTTAAATTTTTTTTACTGTAAAAAAAATTATAATTTTTGGTTTTTTTAGAAAACAAGTTTTTTTTATACTTGATATTTTTATTATTCTACACTTCATTTATTTATCACTATTATTTTAATTGTTTTTAGGTTTTTCTTTTTTTTTATATTTGTTTTTGGAAAATAAATATTATTTTTTTATTTTTTACAATTTAAATATTTATCACTCTACACTTAGCCTATTTATACCATTTTTTTTTTGTTCTTACTCTGTTCTTTTGTGATTTATTTTTTTTTCCTTACATTTTTTTTTAAGAAATTATTATACAAAAACTAAGGAAATAATGTTTTATTGTAGTAATTGCAATATTATTCCATTCTTCTATTATGTGAAAATTAGTTTAAGATCTTACATGTTCTTATTAATGCATATGATATTTACTATATTTTATTATATGTTAGCATTGATTTTTTGACTCACGGTTATATTTTTTACTAAATGTTAAAAAACATGTTAATAGCACGTACACATTAGTTCTTTTGCGTTATAAAAAAAATTATTTGACCTGTAACGAGACGAATTGAAAAAATTATTTTTTGAATTTATTGACATAAATGGTTCTTGATGTATTTAATTAAATGCATGCATAAATGTTTTTTTGCTAATTTTGTTTCTTTTTTAGTCCCTTGATTTGAAGAGGGAGAGAGAAACTAAAAAACAATAAAAGAGAGAAAATATCATTGATTTGTCATATTATGACAACAAAAAAGGTTAATTTTAGAATCAATAGATTTCATTTTGAAGAGTTCTGTTGAGGTGTTTTTAGATATTTATATTGCCTAAAAAAATAGATTAGCGTGGAGAGAATTTTTTTTTGTTTTATTTTATGTTTTTAGATCAATTTAGAAATGTTTTGAGTTGTCATATTTTACTAAGAATATTTATTAAATGTTTTTGGACTAAAATAGGCTAAGAAATGAGTTTTTAAAACTAAAATTCTCCGAGTTTAATTTTTTAACCACCTCTTCAATGACGGGAAAGTAGGTAAGAAAACAACACATCGTCTATTTTTTTATATAAAAAAAGACAAATGACATATGTCTATTCTTAAAAAAAATCAGTTGAGTGGGCTTGGCCTCGCAAGCCCACCCATTTATGGCCCTCTATTTGTATACCCTAACCCTCTATCTATTGGGTGGGTCAAGTGCTTAATATTTTATTTTTTATTTTTTTGGATTTGGATTTAGATTTAAATGTATTATAAAAAAAATATTTTATATTTTAATTATTATTGAATTTTATAATGTTTTTCAGATGATATTATAGGTTTTTATGAGAATATTGACGTTGTTTTTCTAATTTTTATATGCCTAATATTAGAAGAAAAAAATATAAAAAGATCTCATGAATATTCAATTAACATATAAGTTATGTTTTTTAATATTTTTTTTATAGATTTTATATATAATTTTATCACATTAATCAAAGAAATCTTATCTTCAATCATATACAAAATGCTAAGATGTGATTTTAATATTTTTAATTTTTCTTTTTAGACATGATAGATTTTTGTTTAGAAAATAGTTCTTGCAATTTAAAAATGTGTTTTCGTTTTAAAAGCATCAATAAAAAAATAGAATTTAAATTAGAGAAATATTTTTTTCTTTTTATTTCAAATAGCTGAAATTTTGTTTAAATAAAGTATAAATTATTGTTGTTTTTTAAATAATATTGACATTTAATTGTTAAAAATTAAATATATGCATGTGGCACAAGATCACAAATGTTAATCTGCATATAATTACTGATTTATTTTATTAAAGACACGCATTAAAGACTCGCATATTCGTTCTGCATTACAAATTAACTTTTGATCCATCTTGATATGAAATGCAGGTAAGATCACATAAGTATCTTATAATAGCTTTGTTTTGACTTTAAGCCATCAAAATTCCATAAATTATTATTAAAAATCCAAACATGATTAAATTACAAAAGAAATTATTAAATTATTATCTCTATTT
The DNA here is from genome assembly GCA_019202695.1 of Populus x sibirica. Classification (NCBI taxonomy): domain Eukaryota; kingdom Viridiplantae; phylum Streptophyta; class Magnoliopsida; order Malpighiales; family Salicaceae; genus Populus; species Populus x sibirica. Next base: position 228,399 of record JAGMVL010000052.1, on the reverse strand, counting down.
ATCTCATTTAGGATACTTATAAAACTTATCCAGGGTTCACTAACTTTATTATTTCTCTTGACAAACCATATTGATATTGAAAATTGCTTTAATTCATGTCTATATCATTAAATATTAAGATGCTAATATATATATATATTACAACAATATCTAAACCGTGTGGGGGGAATTACTGTTCCCCCACACACAAAACACTGTGGATTACAACAGTAATCTACAGTGATTCTTCCTCTCTTTTTTTTTTGCTAACTTTTCCTCTCTTTTTTTCGTTTTTTTTTCAAAATTATTTTTTTTTCAACTTTCCTATTTTTTATTTTTTTCATTTATTTTTTCTTTTTTTTTCAAAATTATTTTTGTTGATTTTACTTTTTAAATATTGACCTGGTTAAAATTTTTGCTTTATAATTTTTTTCTTTAAAATACTATGGATTGCTGCGATTTTTTTCCACATAGTTTTTCTATTTTATTTCTTTATTTTTAAAAATTATATTTGTCTTTTTTTTTTAATATTGAGCTGATTGAGAATTTGGTTTTGTAATTTTTTTTCTTTAAAACATTGTTGATTGCTACGTGTTTCTCCGCATGGTTTTTTTTATTTTCTCTGAAATTATCTTTTTTTTATTTTATTTTTTAATATTGAGCTGGTTAAAAATTATAGTTATAATATGTGACAAAAACACTGTAACTTTCCTCGAAAATTACTGTTGATTGCTACAGTTTTTTTTCCACATGGTTTTTTTTCTGTTTTTTTTAATGTTTTTCCCTAAAATTATCTTTGTCAATTTTATTTTTTAAATATTAAGCTGGTTAAGAATTGCAATTACAAGTAAATACAAGTTTTTCCTCATAAAATACTATGGATTGATACAGTTTTTTCTCACATTGTTTTTTTTCCAGTTTCTTTTGTATTTTCTTTTTTTGTGATATTTTTTTCCAAAATTATCTTCGTCGATTTTTTTTTTAATATTGAGTTGGTTAGAATTTAACTTTATAATAAAGTTTAATCATGTGGGGAAAGCATTGTAGCTTTGCTCATAAAACATTGTAGATTACTACAGTGTCTCTCCGCATGGTTTTTTTTATATAATTTTTTTCAAATTATCTTTTTCAAATTTATTTTTTTAATATTGAGTTATTTGTGAATTACAATTACAAGTTATTACAAATAAGGCTAAATCATGTAGGGAAACACTGTAGCTTTCATCACAAAACACTGTGAATTGCTACAGTGTTTCCAACATGATTTTTTCCCTTTTTATGGTGTTTGTTTTGTTTTTATTTTTTAAAATTATCTCTGTCGATTTTTTTTTAATATTGAGCCGATTAAGAATTTAGCTTTGTAATTTTTTTCTTTAAAACATTGTGAATTGTTGCAGTGTTTTCCCATGTGATTTTTTTATGATTTTTTCCAAAATTATCTTTGTCGATTTTTTTTTTGAATATTGAGTTGGTTAAGAATTATAATTACAATAAAACTAAATCATATAAGGAAAGCGTTGTAATTTTTCTCACAAAATACTGTGGGTTGCTACAATATTTCTCTAAATGGTTTTTTATTTTATTTTATTGGGAAAAGCGCTATAGTTTTCCTCACAAAACATTGTCAATTGCTACAACGTTTTTTCTCATGGGTTTTTTTCCTTCCAAAATTATCTTTGTTGGTTTTTTTTTAATATTAAGTTGGTAGAGAATTTAGCTTTGTAATTTTTTTTCTTTTTATTAACCGAAAAGCTAAATCATGTGGCGAAAGCTCGTATCTTTCCTCACAAAACACTGTAAATTGCTACAAATTATTTTGTTCAGTCTCTAAGTTTTTGATCACCAACACAACTTTTTTTTCGTCATGAAATATTTGCTCCATCATACCTTTAATTTCTATTACTTATCTAGCGCTGGTTCACAATTATAACACTATCAAGTGCATTTGTTTTATAAGCCCGCGGCAACGCGCGGGCATGTCATCTCGTATATATATAAAAGAAAAGTCAATTTCACTGTAACCATGGACATATTTTTCAATTCACCATAATAGTGAGATGCCCTTCCTAAAACAAATCTATATGCCTTTATTCTAGAGATATTTTAATCTTTTTACATGATGCATTAACATCTTTTTTACAATAAAATCATATAATTACCTTCAAAATAAAAATAAAAATTATAAACTTGGCGGGAAGGGGTAAATAAGTCTTTTTGTTTGTTAAATACAATGAATTGACAAGTATGCCCTTAGGGTAAGAAAATTTAAACCATAGGGTAAGGCAACTTTAGGTCTTTTTACGTTGGTTTTTTGGTAAATATTGGGGTAATCAATGGCATGTATGTCTTTTTGTATTAGTTAAATAGTATTTATGTGTGGGAGGTACCTGAACACTTTAGGCGACGCGCGTAGCACCTCTAATGGCATAAAATGGCCTACTATCGTGTCGTTGGATGTGTCAATGTGTCATCTTCCTCCTAATATGGCAAATGTCGATGAATGTTATGAAGTTTCTTATCGGTCATCCTTTTTTTTCTTCTTTTCTCTTTCCTACCTGAAAAATACAGACTGGTCCATTTTGTTCTTGACATTTCAGCTTTAGTCTTTATTATTTTGATTTTTGATTTTGTCATTGACTCTTTTATTGAAGTTTTATTTATTTTCAATTTAATCATCAATCCTAATTTGTCATATATAATGTTTTTCAATATGGTCCTTCTTTTAATTTCTAATTTTTTTCATGGATCTTTTGTCAAATTTTTGGTGGTTTTCAATTTCATCCTTCAATCCAAATGTAGTTTTATTTTTTCTAATTTGATCCTCATTATTTTGATTTTCTGTTTGTCCTTTTGTTAATTTCTTTTTTGTTTTCAATTTAACTATCATTCAAAGAATTATTCTTCCCTTCTAATTTATTTTTAATTTTGATTTTCATCCTTATTCTTTTAATTACTATTTTTTTATTTGAGATCTTTTCATGTAATTGATTTTTTTTCCTGATTTCATCATTCAACATTTGATTTGTTAAGGATTGGACTTCACGGTTTTTTCATGTATTGTATTTCTGGTCTAATAACCCCTGTCACAGGTTTTAAAAGTTATCTATCACATGGTTTTTGAACCCAACTCAAGGATCGACTCAGGGCAGTCCCAAGTCACGAGTCAACCCAATTTTTTTATTTTATAAAACTGTAAAAAGCACATTATTGTGAAAAAAACAAAATTGAAAAAGAAAAAGAAAAAGGTCAATGGGTTTTTATTGGGTTTTCCTAAAACTAATTGGGTTGCGGGTCAACCTAGTTTTTTTATCAAATCATACCGGGTCAATTCTCTCCTTATTTTTGTTGAAACTTGGCACGACCCAGGCCCCGAATCACCCAGGTCATAGGTCAAACTGTTGGGTGGGCCAGGTTTTAAAATAGTGATATCTTGGGTTATCTGATTTTATTACCTGGATCACAGATTTTGCATGTTAACCTACTATGACTCGTTTTTTATTATCCAACTTACATGTTATCAAGCAACCTCGGGTTTACTCGAGCCGGGTTATTTGGATCTTTTTCGTCTAATTACATACTTTCAAAGGATTTTTTCTTAGGTTATCTTGTCATTTAAAAAAATTATTTATTTACTATTGTTACTGATTTTTTTACTATCTTCTTAAAATAAAATAAAATTATTTAATCCGGTTGAGACTATAACTCAAATCATTTTATTTCTTATTTCTTTTAAATCCACGGGCGACCCCGCAGCGGTTCACAGGACTATAAACCTAGTTAACATGCAGAATGTTAATGGTGCTCTCAATCAAAATGTAATTCGCACTTTATTTATAAAGCATACTTAAAATAGATTTTACGTGATAAAAGGAATCTTTAATTAAAACACATACAAGCGTGAGAATAATTTTTTTTTTATTATGCTGGGTGACTAACTAGTTATATTTATTTTATAAAAAAATAGAAAATAGAAAATAGAAAAACAAGGGAGAGAAAATAAAAAAAAAATGTATATATTTTTTAAGCTTCATTAGTGTGATAAGGAAGAAGCACATCTGCCGTGGGCCTGACTCTTTTCATAAAAAATAATGCTAGGGTGTTACAAACAAGTGTCGAAGAAGAAAAATTTGTTATTCAAGTTATAAATATGAAATAAGTTAGTTTTATTTTATTTAAATGATAAAAAAAATAGATAATAATAATATATAGACCAAATTACAAAAAAAAAAGAGTGAGTGTTATAACATAGAGAATTTGTTTTTTCAAAAGAGAATAATGATGTAGCTTAATTCTTAACTTATTTAATACAGAAAGACAAAACTGAATAAAAAAATACTTAAGAAAATCAGTTTGGATCAACCTGAGTTAGCAAGGCAAACCTATAACCCCGACAATCAGGATCAAGTCAACCCATGTTATCTTGCCAAACCTGCAGTCCGAGTCATAAGATCGAGATAACCCAATAAAAAAAACAAAGAAAATCACAAAGCTCGTTTTTTTTATAAAAAAAAAACATCAACCCGTATTAACTTTTCAAACATGTGGCCTAAGTCATTAGACTGGAAGCACTCTATCTAGAAAACCATGAAATCCAGTTCCAAAAAGAATTTTAATTATAGAAAAGGATTAAAAAAATAGCAATTGAAAAAATAAAAATCAAAATTGAAACATAAATTAAATTTTATCTTTAATTGAATGGTGAAATTAAAAAGAGAAATAAATTTATCAAAAGAACAAAAAAATCAAAAGAATGACTATCAAAATTGAAATAAGAAATATAAATAATTTTTTAACTGAATGGTGAAACTGAAAAGAAAAAATAATTTAACAAAATATTAAAAATCAAAAAAATAAAAATTAAAGTTGAAATATCAACAACAAAAAAAACTAACTAACTAAACAATAATTTATTAAGACAAAACAAAAAATTCACCTGCTGACAAACTATTTCACCATTGTCTACACATATTGCAACATCATAAAAAAGACATGAAAACATTTTCAATAACATAGCAGAAGGGGGGGTTTTGATAATTAGGAGACGCTGCACACAACAACTTTTTGTTTTTTGTTTTTTTAATTTCTATATTTAACAGCAAGTGTTAAGATTTTTTGAATAAATAATAAAATCATCATTATCGCAAACAATGTTTTTCCAAGCTCTATTAGTTTGTGCTAGTAGTGCCCTCCCACGGTACTGACCAGGGTTCGGACACAACCCGAGCTACTTATCCTTGTACGATATGCAAGACAACATAATTCAAACTTCTTGGTCGGGACTGCCTGCTCAATCCAACCTTTACTTGAAGCAAGAAACAACATTGAACATGAGACTTTTGAGTCATTGCTGTGCCATCTAAAACAGATCTAAGTTTACGACCATCCAATTCCACGGAGATCTGGCGTTGCATAAAGCAAATATACAAACAGTGACCATTGAGTTCAAGTCACTGCAGTCTTTATATTTCTATAATAGATGTAAATTGATTATCATCCAAATCTACAAAGATTCAAGTCCTAAGCGATTCAACAAGACTGAAAATAATAGGATTTAGGCATCATATCTCACCGGATTGTAGCAATCAATCAGCAAAAGTGCCACCGCAAAATAATTGGATTTTTTGCCATCATTCTAAAGAATTCGAGGTATATATCTAAAAGGAAGTTGAGTTAGAGCGGGTGAGCCTTGACTTAGCACTCTTCTTGTCCTCTTCAAGAGATATCATTAGAAGATTGGAAGGATTTTCTACCATCATTTTAGCAACCAAATAGCCAGCAATACTCCAGGTCTGATATTTCCTTGCTTGCTTCCCAACATATCTGCCGGTCTTACCATCATAATACTCAGGCCACCCATCTTTGGACAGCCGCTGCTCCGCCAGCTCTATTGCTCGTTTTGCAATTTGTGGCCTTCCAACCTTAATACACGCTGCTGAAAGTAACCATAGAAGCACTACGAAGAGCACAGTTCAGCAAGTCACAAGCATGATTTAAACATTGTTACTGGCGAAAAAAATAAATAATCAAGAACAAGTATTTGTTTTTGTTCACGTTGAAGTTCCCGTGCATAATATGCCTTGACATGCATGGAGTCGATGAAACTCACTTGGCCATGATCCACCGTTGTGGTAACTCCACCTTGTGTTTTTAGGATCAAATCCAGTGACTAGCCTCCATTCATGTCCCTCCAGTGCTGGATATGTGATCTTCAAAGGCATCTCTCCAATCAAGTCTTCCCACCGCTCCTCGACCAAATCCATAATGGCTGTCGCCTGTGCAGGTGTAACCAGGGAGCTCAAAATGGCAACGCAGTTCCCAACTAAGAACCAACGAAAATCCATGCGAGCTGGGCTGACATTGCCTATCAGGTAACCTCCTCGCAAAGGCATGAAATCAAACACCCAATCAGGAATGGACTCTGGGATGACATTAAATTTATTGACAGCAGTGTGGGAGTACTCCTCGGTTTTGTAGCGGTATATGTTATTTAGCTGTGTGAAATCCAGCCAATAGTATGTCTGAATGTGGTAGCTGAGAGCTGTGATGCGCTTCTCAATTCGCTCAATAAATTCCTTGCCATCGAGCTCTGGTTTTAACATCTGCTTCGCACACCTTAGTGCGAAATAGAAAAGTGCCTGTATTTCAATTGGATACCCGTATATTCCCTGTTCCGAAAACAAATAGAAGTTAAACTGCAAATTCCATTCCATAAAGAAATTACTATTTAATTTTCCAGACAATCTGTCAACCAAGATTAGAATGCACACATATACCAACTTTAATAGTCTCCATTCCGAATCTCTTCACTGATGCTAGTTGCCAATCAGAAAATCCATTACAATCATAGTCGTGCTCTCCAATAAAATAAAAAAGAAAATGAACTGAATGGGCTGTTATTTTAAATTCAGTTGATAAGCTCTCTGCATTTGATTTCACTGAGAGGAAGAAGTTATAAAATACAAGGGGAAACCTAAATTTACTTTGGGTTAAAGTGAATGACTCAATGAACAGACCAGTACTCTAAAGTCCGGTTCAGAATTATCAAGTTGGATTGGTATGTATAGTTTCCCATATTCTATCAAGATTGTGGATAATGATGAAGAGAAAACTCACCATCCTCCGGTCAATCATGCTACACCCATCTGCACATAGAAGAGTTGGGAAAGTGTCGAATCCATCCGAAAGGCAAAGTTTAAGTATCAGCTTCATTCCATTCTGCACCTCCGGGCGATCTAATAGTGCATAATCACGAGTGCGTTTGATATAGGACCTAAGAAGAATTATCCACCAGAAACCTGAATCAACAGGTGCCACTCTTCCGATTGCACTGGCACCAAAATCCACAAGCAAGGTTTCTTTTTCCAGATCAGAGTCATAGAGGACCTTAAAACTTGCAGGCAAGACACCTTCTCCAAGAGTGAAGTTATCAACCCTTTTTTCTAAACCCTGGAGGTGGAGGGTCTTCAACAGAAAATTCCTCACGATCTCAGGTTCTGGAGGCTCCTTCATTAGACATGCTAAGCCGGTAGGAACAAAATCTCTCACAAAAACCTGCAAGTAAAAGGGAGGGAAATAAGACTAAAAGTCACTGAAAAGAAAGAAGCAGCTGGAGGCAGTCTGGAATAAGTGAAGTTACATAATATAAGCATGAAAGCATTTGCACTATGATCTGAAACAATCCAAAATCATGATATGAAAGTTCCTATTAGATTAGAAAACTGAACAAGGCACATTGCAAGCACCGAGTTCCATATCGAAGGAAATGAAAGCAGCTTTCAAAAGTGCAGAGTGGGTGGCTCATCAAATATGTGATCAGATGAGAAGTAATTTCAAACGTATTTAGAATGCTGCAATATCAACAACTTGCTGTTATCCAAGTCATGTGCACTATGATCAAAGGGCCATCTATCTAGACAGCATGAAAGATGGATTTGAACCTGAGGAGTCTTCAGGGAATCCAATTGATACATTTAGTACACAATACACAGATCGAACTTTCTATCCTTCTGGAACTTCAATAACTCTGCGAAGTATTCTAAATAAGCAGACGCCAAACTAGCAAAAATCTTTCTGGAAATTTCAGATCAGATTCTGCTGCTAAGTATGTCACAAGTTAAAACACCCTTTCATTTAACATTTCTGAAATACTAAGACATCCTTAGATCAGCAACCGGAGAATACAAGTATAATGGGGAACCATTGCACCTAGATCATTATGAGAGACACGCTAAGCCACCAAAGATGATTTTTGCAAAATGTGTTGTCAATTTCTATAACTAAATATAAAAATCTATGGAGGAATCTCATAAAATTAAAGACTAATTCCACATAGTTAGACCAATATTCTGACAGAGAAATTTCAATTGCAGTCAGGAGCAACGTAACTAAGTCATTACATTCTTACATTTGCAAAAGGACTACGTACATTGAACATCAGAGTTCATCTTATTTGCAAGCTAACCCCCTGATACCTAGTACGCCGTTCATATTAAATTTAAGAAATGTCAAAGTGCACAAGTACAGCCATAGAGCTAGGCATTAAAACTCTGAGATGAAGAAAATCTTGAATTATTTTCTCTATACAAAATAGCAACATGCCAACCAAATGAGCAAATATTACCTTAGACACACACATAGCTGAAGTGAAGATCACACCGTGCAATTGCCAAAAGAATTCAGGAGAGAACCAAATAGAATAGTGTTCACGCATCAAGCAATTTGCATCACAAAATTATATATAGAAAATGGAATCAAGAAATTGAATTCATGAGAACCAATGCTTTAAAATCACCCACTGTAATATGAAGTACTCTGAAAATAGAAACAGCATTTCATTCAATCTTGTCTCAAATAACAGAAACAATCTGAAATGGATACAGAAAAAAAATGAAAACACCCTACCAGTACTTCAAAATCACAAGAAATTGAATTAGATACCTGGTTGTAATTCAACGCATCAGCACTAGTATCCATTGCAGCTAGAGTCCCAACAGGCTTTCCTTTAAAGTACACATAAGACTTGTTGAGCCTCTCCCATGCTTCATCCACCATCGTGCAACTTTCTGGACTCGTCAGAGGCCCTCCACCATTCAATCTTTGAGATATGTTCAAATCCAAGACGTCCAGCTTCACACCCACACTAGGACACTGTTTTAACGCTGTTGACTTGGCATTATCAGATACACACACATTGCTCTGCACCGTCACCGTCGCTTCATCCTTCTCCGGAATCCGACCTCCCACAACTTCACGCGAAGTAATTACCGTTGATTCCTCTGACACAGTTGCCTCTCCTTTCGCTTCGCATTTCTCAACTGACTTAGCAATTACTTTTTCCAAAGAAGCTGAAGGCTCCTCAGTCAAATCAGTTAGAGTTACAGGCTCGATTTTTAAATCTGAAGAAACCTCGCTTAATTGTTTACGTTTTAGATCACTAGAGAATGGAGATTTCTCCTCCGTTTTAAGAACTTCCTTCACTGAAGAATACGAAGGTTCGCTCTCTTCAAAAGATTTATCAACAATCGTTGCAGGTTCAAGAGTTATAAACTCCGATGATTTCTTCAATTCTTCTTTGTCAAGATTCTCGTTCAGTTTAAGATCCAGTAAAGAAGCTGCAGGCGCAGTGACTTTCTTCAAGTTTTCTGGTGACTGTTCTTCCTCGGACGAGAAAAGCGGCGAAGTATTTGTTGAATCTTCTTCATCAGAAATATCTCCGGAAACGGAATAACGGGTTGACGGACCTGGAAATGGAGGCGGAGAAGCCTCGTTTTCCCTCTCGGCGACCAGAAGATCTCTCAATGTGGTGGACATTCTATTAAAAATGTAATTAAAGGATCACAAGAAATCAGATAGAATTAATTTGTTGTATAGAGAGAGAAAGCACAAGAAAGAGAAGAGAGAGATTACCTTCCTTCACAGTGCTTTGGTGATTGCTAGCTAGAGAGAGAGGAAATGTGGAAAAGTCGATTACGCAACCGGGAGGAGAGAGGGAGGGCAGGGTGAGTATATAGAGATTAGAGAGAGTTTTTGGATGGCATGTGAGAGTTGTGATCTCAGGTGAACGGGAAGGCTTGTACTGTTTTGTTTTTGGCGGTTAGATAGAGAATTCAAGAAGTGGAATGGTCTTCTTCAAAGGGACTATTCCAAGGCTTGTTTTTGTATATTTTACAACTATGCCATTGAAGATTTTGCATGGATTGAGAAGTCAATATGGAGGAGGATTGGTTAGATATTAAGATATTTAATTAGGGGTATTTTAGGAATAATAATGTTTTGATTTCGAGGCGGGAGATGTGGAGTGCATGTTGATATTGGTGACCTTCAGTCAGTTGGGCTATGGCTTCGAATTTCCCTACGGTTTATACCTTACGAATTGGACTGAAAGAACCACTTATTTCACTTTCGCGTTTATTCTTCTTATATGTGAAGCTTATCAAAAATATTATTAAATTAAAAGAAATTAAAAGGGTGGCTGTTTTTCCTGTTAAATTTTTACTGTAGCAATAAATTCAACGGGTGGCCGTTTTACTGTTCAAATTAAAAGGTGGCCGTTTCACTGGGAATTGAAATAGTAAAATAACTATTTTGTCAAAGTTAATACACCACAAATGTCTTTTGAAAGGGGGTATAATAGTATTTTCATTGTTTATTGAACAGTAAAATGATTAATATATCATTCTAGGTAAAAAAAAAATACTAACAGGGAGGGTTAGTTTTGAATTTTTTTTATTTTATTTTCACAGTAAATTTACCACAAGGCTCTTAAATGAGAATTGTCTGTCTTGATAGTATTTTTATCTTTTTACTTTGGTGTTTTTGTAGTTATCGAGCATGGCCATGGATAGTTTAGTATTTTTACATAAATAAAAAGATTGTTTGATCCTAGGTGCGCATGAGTTCTCCCATGGTTTTTGAACGGCACGTACAGCGCTATTTAATGGCCAAACTCTAGCTTCGTAACAGAGTTTTAATCTTCACGACATTGCCTCCTTTCCTAGACAGCGCATGTGACAAAGATATGTCGTGTTTTACATTAGTAGCCGTTTTTTTCCCCTTTCTTCTTTCCTTTTTTTTTCTCGGTTTCAGAGCCAACCCCTGTATATTTTTAAAGCGGCCTTTTGATTTATTTTACTTTTAGATTTGGTGATTGTTATTAAAATTTCTATTTTTTTATTTTAGATTATCCATACAATTGGGATTTTCTTTCCATTTAATTCTTCTTTGGTTTTTTCATATTTGGTCTCTATTCTTTTAATTTTGATTTTTTTTAATTATTATCTTAATTGAATTATCTTTTCAATTGTATCCCTCAATATTCTAGTCCATTTTATTTTATGTCAGATTTGGTCATTATTTTTTTTATTGCTATTTTTTTTAGTTCTTTTTTATTGGAATTTTTTTCAGTTTCATCCCTTAACATTTTATTGATAGAGATTTTGTTAACTTTTCAAGTCACGAGTTTGAAAAGATTGGATCAGGTTAGTTTAGATCTTTTTTTTCATGTCTTTTTTAACAATTGATTTTTGCTGGTACAATCTTTTTGTAAGGTTATCTCAATCTCATGTGCAAGGTCACGGGCTTCACATGTCAATTCAGCTTTATCCGAGGCAATGTTTTTTTAAAAAAATTATTTGTTGTTGTTGTTGCCTCATTTTTTTATCATATTATAAATTAATCAAGGTTTAATCCAATTATCAAATTTTTCATATTTCTTTAAAAACATAATCGTCTCTTGAACCTTTTTTTAGGGTTGAAAAAAAGTTTGGGTTGAAAAAAAGTTTGGTTTGCCTCGTAGCCTCGCACAGGCCATCAATCTCATAGAAAAAACTAGTTGCTATTGAAAAATCATTGTACATCCTTTCACATACTATTATGGGCTGCTAATTGTTATAAAAGAATCAATGTATACCTTTCACATACAACTGTGGATAAGAACAGTAGTTTTTTTTTCGAATGTCGCGTGCAAATCAAGGGAGAAAGAGAAAATAAAGAAAAAAAGAAAAAAAGAACAATTTGAGCCATGTCATCAACTCACTGACATCATGCGCCATCCTGAGAGAGAGAGAGAACTTGCCGTAATGATTCTGGCGCTATCCAAGAAAGCCTTGAACAAAGCTCAAACAAAGCCTCACGCGCTGCTTAAATGCGGCAAGACTACTTACACGTGCTAAGCTTTTTTTCAATTTGATCTCTAATCAGCCTATTTTTTTAATTTGTTCCCTAATTATTTAATTTTAGTCCCTAATTCTTAGATGGCTCTTCAAATTAGTTCTGAATTTTGATCTCACACGACCTAATAAAAGCCAATCAAGGAAAAAGAATGAGAAAGAAATGAATGTGATGGGTTTCCATATCGAGTTAGCTCATTTTGGTCATGTCATCACTCGAGTTTCAAATTTAGCAGGTTAATCTAGGTTAATTAAGGTCAATTCAATATGGTGTTATCTCTTCATTTCAATCTATAAACTTGTTTTTCTATTTTATCCTTTGGTATTTCATTGTTTCAAAGTTGAGCCTGATTAGATTTGGCAATTGTTAAAACAACAATGAGTTTTTTTAAGACCTACATGGGTCTTGAACGGGGCTACCAAGTCGTTTTTGGTCTATTATTGTCAAACAAGCCATGCCGAGATAACTCTAACACAAGTGGAGTTGGAACCTTGACCATGTAAGGGATCACAACATGGTGCAAAGCTAGATAAATAAAAGGCAAATGAATTGTGCTAACATATTAATTTTAATGTTCAATTTTTATTTTTATTTTTTAAAAAATATTGACATAATATTAAGCAAATATGTTAAATAGCATGACGTGTTGCCAGATTTTTTTAAGTCTTTTTTTATCGTTAATGATTATTTTATTATTATTTATTAACGTATATGATAATTGGTTTATTTTATTGAATACAATAATCAAGATTTGAATATGCATTTGTGATTTTCCATCACCAAGAAAAATAGCTGCCACATGTTTTTTAAAAGCTTTAGTTGACTTGATACAGCCCACAGCGTAGCACAGACACTGAACTAGTATGAATCTTAATTATCAAGGAAAGTCCAAAAATTAAATTAATTTTTGCTTTGTAAAACAACAAATAGCAAACCATAAATCCTAAGAATTACTTATGATTGTTTAGGAAAGTATGTATCTAATTATTGCTGAAAACTTGAAAATTATGGTTTTTCAAAGGTTATTATAGGTTATAGGACTAATAGGGTGAACTTAAACAATTGAAATACCAGCAAAGCAAATCCATTAAGAAGTTTGGGGATCTCTGATATATCAATTAGTTAAGGTTAGAGATAAGAGCTTTTGTGATGTTATGTATGTTTGTGTTATGTTATGGAGACTATTCATGTTTTAGTAAGAAGAAAAGAAAGGTTTCTTTTCATCTAAAAAAAAGATATCTTATCTTGGAGTTCAAAATTATTTATATAGCATTGAATTCATGTAGGTGTGTCTATGTAAGGGTGAGACGATCAATATACTTTCCATATATAGTTTTGGAGTATTTAAGAATAAAGGCATAGAGTGATAATAGATCACCACAAAAACTATCAGAGTTTTGAGTTTTGTAAGTTGTATACGATTTATAATGATAACCTAACCAACTTTTAAAGGGTACACGATCATTATATATGCCCTCATTTAATGCTTGTATATTGTTTCCTCACTGTTGTTAACGAGTAGACTATGTTTGATTAGGAGATAATACATTCAAATATAACAACTAACTTTAAGTGTATTAGTCACATCTGAGGTCTGTCCATAAAATCTGAGTAAGATTTTTATTTAGGAGTGTTGTCATGTTGGACCCTGTGGACACCCTGAGTCCAATTTGATGGTAAGTGTTTTGGAATTATTAAGTCATTAGGGCTTCTATGAGCCTAAATCGATGACCCATGTTCTAGGAGAACATTAGGCTAAGTGATACGACAACTTCCAAATAAAAAAATGGATAGATATGAGCTTTATTTAGATCTTGGATACCCGATCTTTGTGCCACATCATGATTTTATGATCATATCTTTTGCTAACTTAATTTTAAATACCAGGACATTCCAAACCCTAGGCCCATCAATTTTTTTCTTAATTGTTTTAGTTCAAATCTTCTAACCCTCAATTAGAAGAATTTATAAATTAATATGAATGCATTAATCAATGTGGAGAGTTTGGTTTTAAGATAATTGGAGAGAAGATTTAATTTAAATTGGCATGGAAGCTTACTTAAAAATACCCTTTACCATGAAATATAAAAATTAATCCTAATAAATATTTTTAATTTTTTTTTAAAAAAATTAAACTACCCTTGAAGTATCATAAATGAAATCTTAATTAATCTTTTATATATTGTTTTTTATTTTTTTTATAAAAAAACATTAAAACTATCCTAATTAATTTTTTTAATTTTATTTTTTATAAAATAATATTTAAACTATATTTGAAGTATCCTAAATAAAAATGCTAATTAATTTTTTTATAAATGTTTTTTATTTTTTCTAAAACAAAAATATTTAAATTATTCTTGAGGTATCCTAAATATAAATCCTAATTAAGTTTTTTAATTTTTTTATTAAAACAATATTTAAACTACCCTTAAAGTATTATAAACAGAAATGCTAATTTTTCTATTTTTTTAATTGTTTCTATAAAAAACATTAAAACTATCTTTAAAGTATCCTAAAAAGAAATCCTAATTATTTTTTTTAATTCTTTTATTAAAAAAACTTTTAAACTACCATTGAAATATCATAAACAAAAATGTTAATTAAGTTTTTTTATAATTGTTTCTATAAAAAAACATTAAAATTATCCTTGAAATATCCTAATTAATTTTTTATTTTAAAAAAACATTTAAACTACCCTTGAAGTATCCTAAACAAAAATGCTAATTAATATTTTTTACAAATTGTTTTTTATTTTTTCTAAAAACAAATATTTAAACTATCCTAAACAGAAATCCTAATTAATTTGTTTTCTAATTGTTTTTTGTAAAAAAAAAAGTATTTAAACTACCCTTGAAGTATCCTAAATAATTTTTTAAAACTTTTTTTCTATTTTTTATAAAAAAAATTCAAATATCCTTAAAATATACTAAACATAAATCCTAATTCATTTTATATATATATATATATATATATATATATTTATATTTTTTATTTAAAAAAACATTTAAATTATTCTTAAAGTATCCTAAGCAGAATCCTAATTAATTAATTTTTTATAGGCTCTTAGGTCTGATGGCCAAGCAGACTCAAGAGACTTGGGTCTGCCGGCTATGCCATACCCAAGAGCCTTGAATCTAGCAGTCATGCTAGACCTAGTGCTTGACCTATTTTTTTTTGGGCTGGAATCATGTTTGACCCGTGTTTTTTTGCAATGGGCAACATGATATTTTAGGAGGAGAGAGGGCAGAGAAGGAGGGAGGGGAAAACCCCCTCTCGGAGCTCCTCCATAGGCTTCCTCACCACATGCGCCTTGCCACTATTCTTGGGGTGGCGAGGCGCATCGAAAGACGCCTCGTAAGGTGGCTCTCGGTTCTGTTCTGGAGTAGCACACCCTACTCGAATGGGGCAGGGGGCGCCCATCCACAGGCGCGTGCCCAACACGCTTCGCCCATTACCCTGCTTCAACACGTATTTGAACTGTTTCAAAGAAAATAAAAAGACAGAGAAGCCCCAACTGCATGCTTAACAAGTTTCTTTAGTAAAGACAATTTTGTTATTACACTTCTCCAATTCACAATGATTTATGTCTATGTGAATAGAAAAAGGATGAACAGTAAAATCACGAGAAGTTTTAGTTTTCTTGGTAACTAGTAAATTTTCTTTTATTTATTTATACAACAATAAAAATAGTTTTTTTTTATCATAAATGTAATAATTTAATTTTTTTAGAAAAAAAATTAAATGTTAGTATTAATTTTCTGTTTTTAACTAGTGTTTGTGTTTTTTAAAAAAAATATATATTCCTTTAGCTATGTTATATTGTGTATTGCATAAATACTACGAGAAATTAAAATTAATAAAAAAAATTCAATGATTTTAAGAAGTCTAAAAGAAATATCCCTTTAATCAAAACCTGTTATCTTTAGTGATGCTTTTCTTTTACAAAACATTTTTTTGTTACAGCTTTTATTTTTTAAAACAAAAACTTATCATAAACTTAAATGCAAGTTTTAATAAAATAAAATAATGAATAATGAATTAATAATTTTAATGTGAATGTATTAAAAAAAATATAACAAAATTATATTGAGAAAACTATGTAAAATATTTTTAATAAAAACTTTTAAAATAAAATTCTCGTAGGCATTTAGAAATGTTCATGTGTGTGTGTGTGTGTGTGTGTGTGTGTGTGTGTGTGTGTGTGTGTGTGTGTGTGTGTATTCAAAAATAAATTGCTAATATTATTATAGAAGATGCAGATAATATTTTTAAATAATGGTGTAATTAGATAATTATTTAAATATGTTTTAAATAATTAGATAAAATAATACTAAAAGAGAAAAAAACTTGAAGGGTTTGCGTGCATGAGTTTGACATACTTGCCTAGCTCAAGATGAAAACCCAGATGTGCCCGATTTTTTCCTGAAGGGGTGGACAACACTTCATACCCTTCAATTGTTATTTTTTCTTTTCAAATTTGTTGGATGACATGTCGCCGCCTAGACAAATAACTCACCAATCATCATCCTTCTTTTTTAAATCACCAAAGGTGGCTGTAGCGACTGAAAAATTAAGGTTTCAAAACCCATATTTCAACTAATTTTTCATGTAAAAACATTAAAAAAAAAAATTCATGAACCACTATAACCATGTTTCTAACAACAAAATATATTCTAATAAGTATAAAAACATAAAATCAAATCAAATAGAAAAAAAATTTCTAAACTCTTATATACTTTTTCCGATATTACTGAAGATAAAGATGGAAAACATTTTTATTAAACTCTATTCTCAAAGACGTAAACATAGATGCTAAAATTAAAGTTATTAGTAGCTAGAATCCTGTCATCCAAAAGTTTTCTCTCTTTTAAAAAACTTCAATGGCTTTCTCTTTTATTTTTTAAGTTTTAAGGATTGAAACGTAAAATAAATGAACTTTGTGGTCTAAATGAACATTACAAAACCATAAGAGATTGAACTTAAAAAAATTAAAATTAAGGGGTAAACTGTAGATTCAAGTGTCTTGTAACAATAAACATTGGAAAAGGTTTTTTTTTACCAAATATCAATCTCGGTACTTGTTCTTTTAATCTTGGTTTTCTTAATAATTCAAAACTCTCCCATGCAAAATCAACATAACATTCAATAACAAAACAATAAGAAACACCCATAAAACATGATAAAAGGCTATCCAAAGAGAATGAAAAAATCAAGAACAAAAATAAAAGAACTTTTGAGGACCAAATTGTAAGAAATCAAAGTTATATAACTTAACCAAATCAAAATAAAAAAAAATAGATGGACCGGGGACGAAGACTTGTAGAACGAAGAACGCTAGAAATAGAGTTTTATAAGAAAATGAACAAGGTTTTACACAGTAAGAACCTGTAATCTTATAATTTCTTTTAAAATTAAAATTACCTCTAAAATCACCCGTGGATAGATGAGCAAGCTAGAATCAAATGAAGAAACGAAGCAGGGGAGAAGGGTTTATCGGTTTAACAAAGCAAGGGGGACAAACAAAAAAGTTTTAGCAACTTTGAAATCTTTTAAATTGAATTTAACCCTGTTTGGAAGTACAATTTAAATAAAAATATGTGAAAATTTAATTTTTTTAATTATTTTAATTTTGCTAATATTAAATATAAATTTAAAAAAATAAAAAAAATATTATTTTAATATATTTACAGACAAAATATACTTTAAAAAATAATCGCAACTACATTTTAAAATATTATTTTAATAAAATTTTATATTTAATTTTTTAAAATATTAAGAATTAAATTTTAAATAAAATTTAAATTCTAAATGTACAACAAAAATAAAATCTCTCTCTCGTATTTAGTATTCCATAAAAAATTAATATTAAAATTACTTTACTTTTTACTAACAAGCAGACACAGCCTCTGATTACGGCACTACCCTGAAGAAGGGATCGCTGAAGAATGAAGCAAAGCATCCTGTTCTTGTAGAACGTAAAAAGAAAGGAAGGGAAATCAGCAAGAGAACAGCACAGTAAAACTTGACAGTGGTAGTGTAGATGGTTTTTGGGTCTCTGTTTCTCCCTTTTTTCGTTGTAAAGCTTGTTGTCAAAAGAAAACACCTGAACTGCTTCATCATAAGAAGTATCTTCCAAGCCACCATCAACCACCACCACCACCACCGTTAATAATCAAGCCCTTTGTGTCAGAAAAGAAAAACCCATTAATTTTGCTACTCAATTTATCTAAAAGCATGCAACGTGAATCAAAACGTGGCCACTTTCAGCTCTCCATTGAACCGTAGTAACTAAACTGTATTGTGGATTATTGCTTTATATTGTAACTATGTTGGACCTAGTCTCTGCAAAAACCACACCCAATGCCACCCCATTGCACAATTCCTTCCCTCAGAACGACAATCACATCCATAAAAACGGAAATAAAACCCCATCTCCGCTTCTAAAGCGAACCCCATCACCCTCCTTCTCCAAACCAAAAATCAAACCTTCCAAAAAGACACTGCAAGAACTACGCATCGATGAGTCGTCTCTTGATAACCCGGATCTGGGCCCCTTTTTATTAAAGCTTGCCATAGACACCATTGCTTCCGGTGATAACCAGAATAAGGCCTTAGATTATGCGACCCGAGCGTCAATATCGTTTGAGATATCCTCTGGTCCGGGTCTGGACCTGGCTATGAGCTTGCAAGTGGAAGCTGCAATCTATTGCAGCAGGGGCCGATTGGAGAACGCAATTCCGGTTTTAGAACGGTCTATTGAGGTTTTGGATCATAAAAGCGGGTCGGATCATGCGATAGCGAAGTTTTCCGGGTTCATGCAGCTCGGTGACACGTATTCTATGCTAGGCCGGGTGGACCGATCCATATCGTC
The DNA here is from genome assembly GCA_019202695.1 of Populus x sibirica. Classification (NCBI taxonomy): domain Eukaryota; kingdom Viridiplantae; phylum Streptophyta; class Magnoliopsida; order Malpighiales; family Salicaceae; genus Populus; species Populus x sibirica. Next base: position 209,381 of record JAGMVL010000052.1, on the reverse strand, counting down.
TTATGAGTCCGGTTTAAAGATCCAAATTGAGACTCTCGGGGATTTGGATCCAAGAGTTGCTGAGTCTTGCAGGTAATTTGTGAATGAGTGGAACGAGTTGGAAATTATGTTTTTTTAAATTTTGATTTTTCTTTTGTTAAAAATTATTGTTATATATATTTTAATTATTTTAATGTGGTGATATTAAAAATAATTTTTAAAAAATAAAAAAATATTATTTTAATATATTTTTAAATAAAAAAATAATTTGAATGTAACCACTGCCATAATCTTAAATTTGCTTTTGATTTATTTTAGTCTTTTGCCTTGTGGTTTGCTAACCTGCGTTAACCATTCATATGAGTGTACGTTAGAATGCCAATACTCTAACCAAATGGGTCCCATTTTAAACAAAACCACTTATGAAATGTACCGAACTAATTCAATTACACTTGAGGGCTTAGCCGCTGTGGTTAATCGTGTAACTTGTTTCATCCCCGTCCCGGGTTCGACCCTCTATGTGCATGTCTATCACCTCGCGGTGCCTTACCTGCTCACTGGGCTTGCAGGATATCCAATGGACCGTGAGGAATAGTCGTGGTGCGCGTAAGCTGACCCGGACACCCCACGCTAATAATAAAAAAAAAAATTCTGCCGTGCAATTTCAATTACCTTCTCAGTTAAAATAAATTTGTTACTTGTAGTAATTATAAAATATTATTTTTTGTCCCGCTTTTCAAAACTATTAAATAAAAATTCTAAAGAATTTCAATGATTTAAGTTATATATAAAAAGTGTATTTATTTAGTTAAAACTAGATTTATGGTCTGTGCATTGTTCCAGGCTGGTCAACTTTTTAATGTAAAACAAAACACTAAAGAAAAAAATCAAGACACAAGCATATTGTTTCAATTGATAATTTAAATAAAAAAAATAACAATAATAAATAAATTGACAAAAAATAACAATGAAAAAAAAGGTAAAAAAACTCAATTTGCACCCATTCAAAGTATAAAAAAAACTTAATGTTAAAAGGTGAAATTGAAAAAATAAAAAAAACCGGGTTAACTTGTAAACTCTGTAACCATGAATATAAAATTGAGATAACTTTATAGAAATAAAAACATAAAAAGAAAATTCAAAAACCAATTCTTGATAAATCAAATGAGAATATGATAACTCCATAGAAAACAAAATGAAAAAAAAAACTAAAGCTCATTCTCTAGTAAATAAAATATTGTGATATGAAAACCAAGAAAAAATATAATTAAGAAAAAGGTTGAAAAAAATCTATTCAAACCCACACGGGTTAAGATGCAAAATCTTTGACCCGATTGTGATACCAGGGTGATCGTTTTTAAAAGCAAACTGAATAAAATCATAAAACTCAATTATTGAACAGCCTAATGTTGAAGGATAAATTTTAAAAAAAAAAGTAATGTAAAAAAATATGAGTAAGCTCGGGTTAATCTGTTAAACTCGCAATCATGAACACATGATCGAGATAACTTAATAGAAAAAAAAGGAAAAAAAATATGAAGATCAATTTTCAATAAATAAAATATTAAATGATGAAATTAAAATAAATCAATTTTAAAAAAAGAACAAAAAAGTCAATCCTCGTTAAGTTTTGAAACCGGTAACTCTAGTCATGAACTTGTAACTAACTTCATAGAAGGCAAATCATGAAAAATAACAAAGCAAAAACTCTAAAAAAAAAGGGATAAAAAATAAGAAAACATAAGCTTAAAAAAACAAAACAAAGCAAACTTAGATGATTCTTCTAAACCCGGTCTAATATCTATAACTTGCAACCCAAGAAATCCTAGACCCGAGTTCAATCAAGAAGCTTAACTCCCAACCAATTTAATTTTCAAGGATAAAAATCATAAAACAAATACCAATCTAAAAAACTTGTCAATGCTAAAAAGATAGTAATAAAAAAAAAGATGATCAAATTTGATAAAAAAATCCAAGAATGATGAAATTATATATAAAAAACAAATCTAAATAATAATCCAAAACAAAGCAAATAGTAATAAAAAGAACGTGGATCAAATTTGAAAGACTAAAAAAATATAGGAGATGAAATTGAAAAACATTTGTAATTCAATATATTATTCAAAATTTTAAAAAATAGTAGTAAAAAAGAACAATGACCAAATGTGGAGGAAAAATAAATTGCAGGGGTTGACGCTGAATTCGAACGAGAGAGAAAAAAAAGAAAAAAAATGAATGTCAACATCAAACTAGAGTCGCATTGTTACACTTGCCACCTCAGTATGAAAGGGGTATTGAGACCTTTTAAATGCTGTCGTGGAAGGCGGCGTTTGGTGGTCAGACGACCTCGTACGCACCGCTTAAATGGTGTAGGGCTCGTCCACTAGCTGACCAATGTGAGCCCGTGTCATCATATATTTTAATTAATATTTAATATATGGTCAATTATAATATTATCTCTAATTATCCTTCAAATTAACAATAAAATCAATGTAAGATAATAATAAAAAAGCTCTTGTGAAAGAATTATGTTGATTTTTTTTTCAAGGGTAACGAAGTAATTTAATTATTTTAAAAAATGATAAGACCATAAAGCCCCTGATCGAAAGGCATTTTTTTTTTTTAATTTTAGAGGTAAATTGGTAAATTTACTATGAAAAAATGAATCACTAACTTAACCCAGCATAAATTGTTAAAGATAATTGTATTATGATGAAAAACTTACCTTATCCCTAATATCTAATGTAAAGATTTTTTGATTCAGGGTAATTTTATCAAATCATTATTCCACTGAATAATGATTTGTTCCTAGAGTTACTCTAACTTTTTTTTTTTTTAATTTTATCTTTTTTTTATATATATTTTTTAGTTATTTAACATAACCATGGCTTTTTCAATACAATAATTTTCAATTCAAACTTAAAACAAGAATTGAAATAATTTAAATTACGAGGAAAAAAGCTATTTTTATTGAAAAATCTTATGCTTTTTTTTTTCATAAGCTTGTTTGTTCATATAAAAATTTATTATGATTTGAAAAGTAATTTTAACTTTGAAATAAAAAAAACATCTCAATTATTTTAATATTATTATAAAATTATAAAATTTTATTTGAATCTATGTCATGAGGACATTAAATATCATTTTAGCAATTTTATTTAAAATATGTTTTTTTTTTTAAAAAAAACATAAAGTTAAGGGGTTAGGGGCATGCTGCCAGGCGCGCGCAGGTTGGAAGAGTATTTTTTGTTTTAAAAAATTGATCTACGGCATGTCGTCTTCCCGGACTAAAGTTGTTAAAACTCTTTGTTCCCCTGACGTCCACAGGGTGTCTGAGTTTAGGGAACAGTGAAACACCATTTTCATTTAATATGTCTTATAATGATAATGATAATGATAATGATAATATTATAAGATGCTTGCTGTTAAACTTGTTTTAATAGTGAAAATGGCAGGTATTTAGCCGAGGCTTATGTTCAAGCAATGCAGTTTGACGAGGCAGAAAAACTATGCCAAAAGAGCCTTGAAATTCACAGGGAGCATAACGCACCAGCATCAATTGAAGAGGCAGGTGATCGCCGGCTTATGGCTCTTATTTATGAAGCGAAGGGGGAGTATGAATGTGCTCTTGAGGAACTTGTACTTGCTAGTATGGTGATGATTGCTGCCAGTCAGGAAAATGAAGTAGCTGCTATTGATGTTAGCATTGGCAATATCTATGTGTTCCTCTGTCGCTTTGATGAAGCCATTTTTTCATACCAAAAAGCCTTAACAGTCTTTAAATCTACAAGGGGAGATGAATACTCTCCTGTTGCGTCGGTCTATAATCGCTTGGCAGAAGTGTATTATAAAACAGGCAAACTAAGAGAGTCCAAATCATACTGTGAGAATGCGCTGAGAATATTTTCAAAGCCAGTGACTGGGATTGCAACCGAGGAGATTGCTAGTGGTTTGGCTGAAATCTCAGCCATCTATGAAGCTTTAAATGAACATGGGGAGGCGTTGAAGCTCTTGTACATGGCCATGAAGTTACTGAAGGACACGCCAGGGCAACGCAGCATGATTGCAGGAATTGAAGCACAAATGGGACTGATGTTTTACAAGGTTGGAAAGTATGGGGAGGCTCGAAGTTCCTTTGAAAATGCTGTAGCAAAACTCCGGGCCAGTGGGGATGCTAAATCAGTCTTCTTTGGGATTTTGTTGAACCAGCTGGGACTGGCCAGTGTGCAACTGTACAGGATACATGAGGCAGTTGAATTATTCGAAGAAGCAAGAGAGATTTTAGAGCAGGAATGTGGCTCATGTCACTCGGATACCCTTGGAGTGTATAGCAATCTTGCAGCAACTTATGATGCTTTGGGAAGGTGAGAATTCTTTTGTATTCAGCCCCATGATCTTTCTTACCTCATTACCTGTTATAAACATGCAGCTTCTTGTTGATATGTATTGCAGTCACTTGTTTGGTTTTATCATAATGTCATTTTATCAGAACCAGACAAAACTCTTTATTTTCTACATACCATGGTAATCATTTTGGGTATGATGGTTTTGATGAATGACATGTATATTCTCTAAAATGGGATAACACTCACCCTTACTATTGATTCACAGAAGGTGTCTACCAGGAATAACAATCACCCTTTTCACATTATCTACTCCAGATGTTCATGGTTTGTCATGAAGTCCTTGTTTTCTGCTTGGAAAAATCTTCAGCCCGCCTATTTGGGACCTATTTATGATTATGATATTTTGCTATGACATGTTTTGGTTTGGACCATCTACTCCCCCATCTTACGTGCTGGATGATCTTTGAAGCCATAGTGTATTTACTCAAATATTATGTGGCATAATGCTTTGCAAAAAGTCCAGAAAGTCCCTGATGCAAGTTTCAGTGGGTTAGCTAATTGGAGAAACTTTTGTGCACTTTTCGGTCACATTTAAACATTCCATTCTTGTGATTATTTTTCAAAGGAAACGTTTTGGTTTCTCTGTTGTTGGTCACATTTAAGCATTCATTTCAATCGTGGTAAACTTTACAGGGTCGAAGATGCAGCTGTGATATTGGAGTACATACTCAAGTTAAGAGAAGAAAAACTTGGAACAGCAAATCCAGAAGTTGCTGATGAGAAGAAAAGGCTAGCCGTGCTCTTGAAGGAAGCAGGGAGGGCTAGGATCAGGAAAGGCAACTCCCTTGTAAATCTCCTGGATTCCAGCTCCTAGAGGATGGAGGAGGAGGCTTCAAAGAGATGGTCTGGATTTGGTCTTAGAACTTGACTTGAAATCTCACCCACACTTTTTTCCAAGAGACTCGACTGTTTGTGATATAGAAAGATCATGACACAATGTACATATTTGAAGGAGTCTTCGTTTTTCTTGGGATTCCTCTAACAATTCATTTCCTTGGTAATTTTCCTACTTGTTTCAATATTTTGTCCTTCTTTAAAAGCCAGCTATAAAATGAAACAGATCTCTGTCGATTCCAGGATATGCATGTCATTCCAAATTAGATTGATCTTTACTCTGTTATGCTGTAGGTGCTCGTTAATTGTCAATAAGCTACTCTGTTATCATCCTTTTCTGTGATGTTGCAATTCATAGCACAAGAGGGTTTTGTTTTTCTTTTTGTTCTGTGGTAGCACTAGTGCTCTCCATTCCATTCGTAGTGTAGAAATACAAGTTTAGTTTGCCCCTTGAGCGTTTCTTTCCTCTCCTTGCATCCCTTACGTCTTTCCATGCAGCAAAACGGCCGACAACCACCTTTCTCTTGCTTTCACTTTCGGTGCCCAAATGGCAATCTCCGTTGAGGTTCCTCATCGTCAGACACTTCGAATATAATTTTGTTCAAATGTCGGGTGGGAGAATTCTATGTTTTCTATTCGTGGGCGTTTGTCGAAAATAAAAATAAAGAAAGAAATTCATGAGCAACTGAGTTTCACGAGGCCAAAACTCGAGTGCAATTTTCTTTTAAATTTTATCTATTACAATCAGTCTTCAAACTATTTTACGGTTTCAATTGAGTCCTGAAGTACACAGTTAAAGGTTTTTTTTATTTGTTTTTTTTATAAATATCCCACCTTGATTAATGTTATCCCTTGATGTTTTCCGTCACGAAGTAATAGAAACTATATCTTCGTTTCTGAAAGAAGGAGATGATGGTTATTTTTAAAGTGTATTTTTATTTAAAAATTATTAAAAAAATTATTAAATTTTTTTATTTTTAACATTAATATATTAAAGCAATGTAAAAATATTAATTTAAAATAATTTTTTTAAATATAATACTACCACCATAAAAAAAAATCACTTAATTAAAATTAAAATGTGCACGATATTTGATTGACCTGATACTTAAAAGTTTTTAAGGGTAACATCGTTTTAAATTTATACTTTGAAAAATAAATTATTAAAACTACTAACTAATACAGTGTAAGGACTCGTTTATACTTTATAATTCTTCCTTCTCGAAGACACACGGTTACCATCGAACCCGCGATTATATACACAGATCCGTCACGTCTGTCTCTCACTAACTCTCTCCTCGCATCACAGGCGAAACCAAAATGCCCGAAACAAGCACTGCCTCTCCTACTCGAGCCTCAATTAACCCCACCGACCACCTCCCTCTCTCTCTCTTCAGATCCGACATCATTCCACCCGCCCCGACCCGCTCCGCTTCCACCATCGACTGGTTACCTGACTTTTCCGGTTACTCATGGGTTGCATATGGAGCCTCCTCTCTATTAGTGATCTCTCACTTACCCTCTCCACTCTCTCCCGAAGAAGCCGCTATCGGTCCCATTCTTCAGCAAGTCTTCGAGCTCTCCGGCGACGATTCTTCCCCTGTCAAATCCGTTTCCTGGTCACCGGTGACCCCGTCTATTGGTGAGCTTGCGGCCGCGTCAGATAACTGTATCTCCGTGTTCTCGCATGATTCAGCGAGCTCCAAAGGTAAGTTGCGAAGTTGAAATTTGATATTCCGTGTGGTTGCTGGGAAAATGGAGCAAAAGGAATGAAATGAACTGTAATCGGAAGTTTGAATTGTGTGCATTTTGTGCAATGTAGACAGAAAAGTTTCGATTATAATTTGATTAGACTATACTTCCGATCGATATTATTGGAGAACTTGAGATAAATGCTGGCAGATGAATTTTAGAGGTTTAATTAAACTGATTTGTTGTCTTTTCTGAGAGAAAGATGGGAAAAATGATTTGATTGCGTAATCAATATGGTTTTTAATTTTACTAATATCATTGAACTCTGTCATTGCTTTCAGAGAATGGATTGTGTCTGCAACTTTTAATTACTGGATGTGGTAAATATGAATTAAAATCTTTTGCCCATACCGATGTTGTAAATATGAATTAAAATCTCTTACTCATATTCAGGTTCTTTTTGTTGGAGTCAGAATGCAATGCTTGTACAATCTACAAAGGTGGGAGCAATCACATGGACAGGTTCGGGGGATGGGATAGTTTCCGGTGGAATTGATGTGGTTTTGTGGAGGAGGAGGAACATGTCTTGGGAAATAGCTTGGAAGTTTAAAAGAGACCAGCCTCAAAATCTGGTTTCCGCCACTTTGTCAATTGAGGGACCTTCAGCTACTGCAGCTTATCTGAGTAAAGTAGATGTTAAAGGATCTGACCAGACTAGCAATTGTGTGCTAGTATGTTATGGTAATGGAACATCTGAGTATGTGAAAACTGAGTTGCATCACCCTCAGCCTGTCTCAAAGATTCAGTGGAGGCCATCAACAGGACGACAAGCACAGCGAGATAAGAAACATTTGCGTAGACATGTGCTACTAACATGCTGCTTAGATGGAACACTAAGGCTATGGACTGAGGTAGACAGTGGAAAGGTAAGAAAGTTAGGCAAGGACAATCATGATCACAAAACAGTGAGAAAGTCTTTTTGCATTGCTGCTGTAATTGAGATAAACCAGGTCTTGAAGGGAACTCTGGGTATGGATGTATTTTTTAGTTGGGCAACAGAAATTGGGGGTATATATAGAATTGGAGAAGGTATTAGCCAGACATTTTCAGTAGAAGGCAATGGGCATGACAGAGTTGGCAGATGTGAGTGGTTAATTGGGTTTGGTCCAGGCAGAGGAATTACTTTTTGGGCCATCCACTGTCTTGATGATATCTCACCCATAAGGTTTCCTCGTGTTACACTATGGAAGACACAGGAACTAGAGGACCTTGAAGCAGGACATCTTCATGGTGCTGGTTTTGCAAATTTCAATGCCTGGTTACTTCTGGATAAGGTTGTTGTCTTGAGGAACTGCTTGTCTGGCCCGCCAAATATATGCAGTTTGATGCATCTTTCACCTTGTAATTTCTTGGTCAGGTCTTTGTTGTATTCCCAAATACCTAGTGATATAGAGGATGCATCTTTTAATAAATCCAAGATAGATAAATACTCATCATGTTCATCTGGTGGTGTTTTAAATGGAGGTCATACAGGAAAAATACTACAGGTTGCAATGCACCCTCATATTTATGAAGTGGAACTGGCTGTTTCTTTGGATTCTGATGGACTGCTTCTATTTTGGATAGTTTCTACCATTTCAAACTGCAGTTTGGGTCCCGCAAAACTGATACCTGGATGGAAACTTTCTGGAAAACTTGCAACTTATGACTCTTGTTCTAAATATACAAGCTTGAGGTGGGCACCTTCAACATTGGGCGAAGACCATGTTCTTCTAGTGGGACATGCTGGTGGAATCGATTGCTTTATAGTTAAGATTTCTCAAATTTGCAAAGAAGGCATAATATGCCACTACATAGGCACTATACCTCTAACTGGTCATGGTCCATTTGAGGATGGTCCCACTAATATCTTTGCAGTTCCCCTACCCTCTTCTTGCAACAAGACATTCAGATACAATAGATTTTTGCTCTTGGCGATATGGTTGAAGGGTTTTCAACCAATTTCATGGGAAGTTACTTTACATTCTTTTGACTTATCAGGAAGATGTTGTGACTGTAAGTTTGACGATAAAAATACTCCTGTACTGAATTTTGAAAATACTTTTGCTGATAGAAGATATTGTGTTGGTGTCGATCCATGCTCATCACATTTACCAGAGCCATACTGTCACGACCAGATTACAAGTTTTTCTGTTGTGTGCCCAGGAGATTTCATTTCCATGCCAGAAAGCTTAGGTTCCAATAAAGATCTATGCTCTGGTGTTCCTGCATATGTCATGGCAACAGGCTGCTCTGATGGTAGTTTGAAACTGTGGAGAAGTAACTCTTCTAAACAGTCAACTCCTCAAATACCGTGGGAGCTTGTGGGTAAGTTTGTTGCACATCAAGGCCCGGTAAGAGCTATATGTTTGACTGCTTGTGGTCGGAAGATTGCAACCATTTCTGCAGGTAGTCATTTAGATGATACCAGCATTCTTCATGTATGGGAAGCTGTACACGTTATAGGGGCTGGGAGTTTTATATTAGAAGATAGGATAGCTGTTGGAAGAGATGTCATTTCTTTAAATTGGTTAACATTAGGCAATGGTCAGTTATTTCTTGGGATTTGCATGCATAATGAGTTGCAGGTATATGCACAAAAGCATCATGGTGGACAGACTTTGTTGAGCCCTCAATCTTTGAATGTCAACAGCTGGTCTTGCATTGCAGTTTCTCATACTTTCCCTGCTATCCGTGACTTCCTTTGGGGGCCCAATGCGACAGCTATTATTGTCCATGATAGCTACATTAGCCTACTAAGTCAATGGGGCAAATATCCTCCAAATGTTATAAGGGAAGGTTATAAAGGTGGAAAAGACAAGGAAATCCTTTCTTGCATATTCACAGATGGTGAAATTGATCTCAAAGAAACATTAATTGAAGGTATTAGTGGAGGATACGAATCCCCAATTCACGACAAACTTGATGCAAAAAATGATTGCTCTTCAAGCAGTTTGTTTGTAGCCATGGCTCAACTCAAACATCATTCAAATGCTGTGCGAGGGTTTTGGAGTCTGGTAGAACTAGCGGAGAAGTTAACGGGAACTTTAGCTGTTTATCACCCTGAGGCACTTATTATGAACATATATTCAGGTACTTAAGGATAGTGATTTAAATCATCACAATCCATTTTGAATTCTTATAATTCAGAAATTTGAATGAGCCACTGAGGTATTGCATGAATTATTCAAATTGCAGTGATGATCACCTTTTTAATTAAATTGTTTTTGGAAAGCTGTGCGAGACTCTAAGCTGGCTTCTTTTACTTCATTTAGGCTGATGACCTGCCACTTAATACAAGTAATCTCTGATGTGTTTAGGAAACTGGAAACGTGCATATGTATCTGTGAGGCATCTTGTTGAATATCTTTCTTCTGGTTGTGCTGCTGAGAAGATATACAACTCTGCAGATCATAGCAAAATTGTTCCACAGATCCTTTTGTCAAATTATTTTGAGGGATTTCTCCTGAAAGATTCTGGTTCAACTAATAAGGGATTTCAGTGGAGTGCTGATGCAAGATTGCCAACTTCATCCTCACAGTTTTTTGCCTATAATTTCACCTCTGATGCTTCTAATAATATGTTTGCTGCATCTTCAACGAAATCTGAACTTGGTGCTTTTGCTGAAACTCTAGAGAAGTATGATTTTGAGTCTCTAACCAATTTAGAGAAGTCAGAAATGCTTGCAATTATAGATCTTCTCAGCGATGTTCAGCACTCTGCTTGTGCCTATGCAAATCTCGATGAACCTGGGCGAAGGTATTTCTGAGTTTTGTTGATTGCCTAGTTTATACAATATTTCCTCTGAGATACATGTATCTAATGATTGTTTATCATGCCCATTTTAGTAAAGGTATGGTTGCTCCACATCTTGGTTTGAATCTTGTCTAGCAAGATTTGTATTAATGTTTGAATATCATGAAGGGATATAGCATAATGGTGGTTGATCCATTAGGGAAGGAAATGCTTTGGAATAATGCATTTGAACTTTTGTATGAACAGTAAGATAGCAATGCTTGGAATGTAAGAGAATAAAAATTTTGGTCTGAAATTTTATATATCTGGCCAGATCAAGATACATGGTTGGTGTGAAATACTACTGATAGTGTACTGTTTAGTGTACAATTGAAATTACTTGAAATAACATATGGAACCTGATCAGCCAAAAAATAGATGAAGATGGTATGTTTATGACAGAATAAAATTTCTGAGATTGATCTTTCACTTATGGTGCCTGTTCCATGTTTGTTTTTATTAGTGCAATACTGAATCATCCGATTCTCTCCCGAGTGCCTGTAAGTACTGATTTTATTCGCTTGTTGCTTTCTAGGTTCTGGGTCTCGTTAAAGTTTCAGCAGTTACATTTTTTTCGAAGCTTTGGTAGATCTCCTTCTGTGGAAGAGTTGGTTGGTGACTCTAGGCTGATGAGCTGGGCCTTCCATTCTGACTGTCAAGAAAATTTATTGAGTTCTTTTCTTCCTAATGAACCTTCATGGAAAGAAATGCAAACTCTTGGGGTTGGATTCTGGTTCACCAATGTTGCACAACTGCGTGCAAGGGTAATGCTTTTGGATATTGTTTCTTTATTCTCTATATTATGAAAGAAGCTTCTCTTGCCTTTCAACTGTAACTCTGTAAGAGAAAGTTCCGCCCCATATTTTTATGCAACATAATTTGGGCCATAGTATTGGTTATACCAATTGGCATTAGTTGTACTTGAGCATGTGTGCCATTGAAATTTCATGTCAATTAGCGAAACTGTTAGCAGTTGAGTAACAAGTAGCTGAAACACCAGAAATGCTGACTTTTTACCAAGGGATGGACCAGCTTCCTGACATGAGGAATGGTAGTTCCTATGAAGGCTGTCCAGACCAAGATTTGCAAGGTGTACGATTGACTTTGATGCAAATTTGAAATCATTCTGCTTGCAATAGGATTTCTAATTCAGAAAGCATTTGCAGTAGATCTATTTGCACTGTTGATGATTAATTCACTGTGGCTGATGTTTTTTCTTTCATGCAATTTGTCAATCTGTGTAGCAACTGCTGTTGTGTCAGGGATTTCATGTGTTGATGAGCCACATATTCTTCAAAAGTACATTTGAGGACTATGCTGATGAACAGATTGTTGCAATTGATGATTGTATTGATAGCGAATAATCAACAACTCCTAATACATTTTGATCATTGTATTCAAACTGAATTTTTTCCAGCTCTGTTATGTGGTTTTCTAATAATTACATTATTAAATTAGTTTTTCCAACCTCATCTCTGGCTATGTGCTCGTGTCTATGTCTGCACACCTCTTTTTGTATACGTTTCTTGTTACCGATTCTGGTTTTTTTACTGCAGATGGAGAAATTAGCAAGATCACAATATCTGAGAAAGAAAGATCCCAAAGATTCTGCCCTTTTGTACATTGTGTTGAATAGACTTCCAGTATTGTCTGGTCTTTTTAAAATCAGCAAAGATGAAAAGGATAAACCCTTGGTTGCATTTCTCTCTCGCAATTTTCAGGTATGTGCCAAGTCATGGATTCCTCAATTTGTGACTTAGTTGCTGAGATAGTTCAGAAGAGATTGTGAGGCCAGAGGTTCTCTCCAGTTCAACAAAAAGAAAAAAAAAAGATTGTGAAAAGCCAGAGAAAATATCTCAAAGAGGCTCTCATTTATACCACTAGCATGCAATATCTTCTTTCTTGCCATTGCTCGACCATTTAGATGGACATTCAGTTACATTTCCCCAATAAACATGTTGTATAGATGCATAATTACTCCACATAAATGCTCATATATATTCTGTCAGCTAAAGTTTTATTCTTTTTGTTTAAGAAGTTTCATGTTTTTACTCTCTTTTTTTTTAGTTGCCATAAACTTGTATTATTGGAATGCAACATGCCTGCGTGAAAAGTGGGGAAATAATATCAGCTGTCTTTTTATGCCCTTTTATCATTGTTACAGGAGGAAAAAAATAAAGCAGCCGCTTTGAAAAATGCGTATGTCTTAATGGGAAGACATCAGCTGGAGTTGGCCATTGCTTTCTTTCTGCTAGGAGGCGACACTTATTCCGCTATCACCATATGCGCAAAGAATTTTGGAGATGAACAGCTTGCCTTGGTAATATGTCGGCTTATTGAGGGTCGTGGTGGACCATTGGAACATCATGTAATTACAAAGTTTATACTTCCATCTGCAAGTGAGAGAGGCGACTACTGGCTTACAAGCCTGCTAGAGGTCTCTGGATTGTGAATACCATCCTTGTCTTTTCCTTCTTTTTTTTGGCCTCTTTAGACTTTAGAGACTTCTATACAGCTGCAAGCATGGCATGTCCCCAGTTTTTTGATTTTGTAATTTGTTTGCAGTGGGAATTGGGCAATTATTCTCAGTCTTTTCTGAGCATGCTTGGTCCCCAAGCAAGTTCCTTGACTGACAAGTCTGCTTTTTCGTCAAATAATGCTGCTTTCATGGATCCCCATATTGGTCTACATTGTCTTTCACTAGCATCCAAAAATAGCATGAGGAATGCTGTTGGGGAGCAAAATGCTGCAATTCTTCGTAGGTGGGCTATGATTATGGCAGCTACTGCCTTCAACAGATGTGGACTTCCTGTAAGTTCACTTTTATGCCATATTTTATAGACTGCCGAGTCTTTCATGTATAAATATTTGATTTTTCTATAACTGCTAGTGTGTTTTGCCATTTTACTTTCAATGTAAGGCCCCTCCTATCACTTCCCATGCTTCCCATGCAGGCATGAAAAGGTATTTTACTTGATGAATTCATGGTTTCTATTTTACCAGTTGTGTGAGTCTTTGGGATGCCGGGGCTTAGAATCATATTTTTTGCAATTACTTCTTATTTTTTATAGTTGATAATAATTTAATTATGTCTGAGGTCCTATGTGAATTTCATAGTCTTAAGAGTGTTCTCTTTTGGTTCGTTGTATTAGGATATCAAATTCTAGAAGGACAAAAAGTCTATAGTCGCTACTAATGCCTATTTGATCTTGGCTCTGTATCTGAAGGCAGGTGTCATTCTCTTCTATTTATCTTTTCATCTCTCCACAGATTCTTGCTCACAAACATATTTTTCTTTCTACTTTTTTTTTCTCTCCCATTTTGCAAGAACTGCTGTTTCTGTTCATAGAGCCCATGCAAGCATGCTAGTTCCAGTCTTTTCTTGTTATTCAACTTGAATTCTTACCCCATTACCTAACTGCTGCAAAACCCACCAAATTATTTTCTCAGTCCTACCTGTTGATTATTCCAATCAAATCCAACCATTGATAATTTGTTGCTGCCAAGAAATTTTAGCAACCCTGCTGTATTCTCATATTTCCAGCTATAATATGTTTTTACCCTTTAACCTCACTTATTCAAGTGTCCATTGAATATACAAATGCTAGAGCCTTTCTTCTTAAACTCTAAACCTTTAAGTCATCAACTTTGCAAATCCCAGCTAAAGGAGAACAAAAGGTTGTTAAAGGTGGAGTCACAATAAAAGCTTGATGGTAGAAGCAACTTTTTAATTTTAAATTAAGGATGCTTTTGTCATTCAATAATTTTAACCCCTCTAAACCTTAGACATTGAAGGTTAAGAGTTTTTATGATCTAAAGGGTGCGAAACCCTCCAAAACTCTACCCTTCCCTCTATTAGAAATGAGAGCCAAACAAGGGTTGGGAGTTTTAACCCCACCTTTTCATTCCTTCAAAACATAGTGTAGTAGATGCACCAAACAATCCTTAGCTTTTTGCAAGGGAATTTAGAACTAGGAAGTCCATTTAGACTGTCCTAAGCTACTCTACATTATTTGAAGTTGGTACAAGTTTAACAACATCAAACTACAGTCTGAACAATTCAGTACTTTGTTGTAGCTTGTTGCATGCATCCGTGTAGTGATGTGTTTGATTGATTTTACAATTTTTATTCCTGATTGTAAGATTGAAGCTTTGGAGAGCCTGTTCTATGATGTTTTTGCATGTACTTGAATATTCTTTTGTTTGTCATGATTATTATTATTTGTGTGTGTGCACTTGTGAATTTATTTTCTTGTATTTCTAATGGTAATTTGACGAATATCATTTAATATCAGCTTGAAGCTTTGGAGTGCCTTCAATCTTCTTTGAACGTTCTTGGGGGTATTGATCCAGGAAGCGTATCAGATGTTGATCAGTCTCAAATTTTACATGGCATTTTGAATCCATTTGCTAGTGAATCCTGTAACTGGCTGTCAGGTGATGTGGCTTTATGTCTGCAGTCCCATGGTAAATTAGATTTGGCTCTTCAGTATTTTTCAAAATTGATGAGTGAGCATCCTAGTTGGCTTAACACTATAGTAGGATCCATTCAACCTGGTACATCCTCCAAGGATTGTGAAATTCACCAACATGAGAAATTATTAGAAGAATTTCGAGAAAAATTATATACAGGACTTTTAATGTTTGAGCAGAAGTTTTTGGTGGTTCCTTCCTGCGTGATCAAAATGGTATGTAGTTTGCAGTTCTAATACTCGTACCTTATCATCAAGTCATTTGACTTATTCTCCCCTTGCCTTTTCTGTCCCATGGTGATTAATTTTGTTTTAACTCTGCTTTACAGATTTTAGTTTGGTCATGCAGTAATGGATTACCATTTATTGGGCATGATCTCATAGTTAACTACGCTTCTCGAAACCATACACAAGATAAGAGCGATGGTGTTGAAAGTTTCATCTTATATCCACTTCTGCATAAGCCTTGTTTGAAATTTATGGAAGATGCTTCCCTGTTACTTTCAAGATTTATTACTTCGTGCAGCGTAACATGCTTTCAACCTAAACCGTTTTATATTGAAGGAACTATGTCTGTCGAAGTTAAATCCATCTTGTCAGACGTGCATGGGTTTTATTTTCAGGGTATCATGCAGACATTGTGGAGTTTAAGAGCTGCTATGAGGATTTTTTCCAGCTCAGAAGATGTCTCAAGATCCCTTGTTATTCTTGATTTATTTGAGTATTATATATATTTTGCATCTGCATGGCTTCAGCGAAAATCAAAAGGTCTATTGTTGATGGTACAACCCCTCTTGATAACTTTGACTAGTGGGCACACTCCTTATGAAGTTGATATTGGGAATCTCAAGAGCATTCTCCACCACATTGCAGAGTTGCCGTTCAGTTTGTCAATTGATGATGCAGGATCAGGACATGAGGTTGTTAAATGTTCATCACATGAACAAAATGGACAAACAATGCTCTCATTTTCAGAAGATGAAAAATGGCACGTCGTAGGGGCTTGTTTGTGGATGCACATGTCTAGATTCATGAAACACCAATTGCATTTGCTGTCCATTAAGCTTGAAGATGGTTGCTTTTCTGGGGTTTCACATGGCAATGTTTCTTCCTTGGCATCTAGTTTGACAATTTTTGGATCTGATAGCATCAGCAGAAAGGAAGAAATTGGGTTTTGCTCATTGATATTGGCTAAGTTACTAAGGACCATGCTTGTACATGTTTCATCTTATCATGTAAAACTACTAGGGTTATTCCTGCAGCAGGAAGTAGAGAATAGATTACAAATACCAACTCTAGTATGGATGAAAGAATCCAGTCTTTCTCAAGCCAAAGCTCTCTATCAGGATGTCAGTGCAGACATGATGAATAGCAAAGATGAATTATCATCTTTTGATGTATTGTGGGATGCCTGTGCTGACCCTCGCATGGTATCTGAAGGTTTTGTGCAAGAAGAAATAAATTTATCGCTGTTTTTCAATCATAAATCATATGAAGGATGGAGTGATGAATACATGAGCATCACTGGAGAGCTTGAAACTGAGGATACTTATGAACATGAATTAAAACTTGGCAATCGCCCTTCTGGCGATGAAATTGGATCGCCTTCTATTGGTCTGTTCAGGAATGGCCGTGCTTTTTTAAGTTCCTGGCAGAAGGATGCAGTTATGACGAAGGAGGTGTCTCATTTTCAAAATGCTAAAGTAGTACATAAGAGAGATGGAGAGCTTTTGGAGGTAATTTTTATTACATCTTTTATCCTAACCATAATCCAAGGCTCTGGCATTAATTCGGTGCCATTAGTCAGTTAGTTTGAAAAGTGAATAATATCTCTTGAGTTTCCATTATGTTTGATGGTTATCTATTCAATTCTGCACAGGCATTGTGTATCAACTCTGTTGATGAAAGGCAAGCTGCTCTGGCCAGCAACCGTAAGGTTAGTTTTTGCACACATATTACTTCTTTTGTTCTGAAGGATTAAATTTTATGGGTGTCCCCACCCCCTGGAAGAGAGAGTTTTAATATCTAAGAAGTATCTGAGGTTGTTTGACCACACTACTGATGCATGGTCACGTTTAGTCCCATCCCATGCACATGCCAAGCTATTGTCAAGGGGAATCACAATGGGTGGTCTCTAACATCTGTCATCTTCTGTGCCTGAAGGTTCTTAGAATAGCAACTAGGACTTCGAGACCAGTTTACATCCTCTAGTTTTGGCCATCAAGGACATTGCAAGTTTGCAAATGATATATTTGCATTGGATTTACACTGTCAAATGGTTGCATTAATTTTGCATTGGATGACATTGTGATTTCAAGATTTGATAATTTAGTTTGACTATTGAAGGATGTGTATGTTTATATGTCGCTGTGATGTCTAAGTAAGACCAAAATTGTATGAACATGATATGTGTTATCTTAACCTCTCATGATACAGATGCCTCTCTTTAGGTTTTTTATCTTCCTTTTTTCACCCAACCGGCTTCCTCATTTTTTAGTCTTTATTTAGTTACTTACTGAAATAATCATCTGATACAGAATATAAGTGTCTATTGCTGAAATTCTCATGACAGTGTTGAAGATTCATGTGGAATATTGAAGAGTCAGAGGTGAACTTTAAAAAAGATGTATGACAGTGACTAATTTTGTTTTGTTCCAAAAAAAAATACAAAAACTAATTCTTCCAGGGAAAAAAATTGTCAAGTAGGTTCTTTCCATGAGCTTGATATAAGCAGCAATAAAGTGGAAAAGAAAATTTTATTGGGATCGCTGGCACAGTGCGTGTTGGAAGTTGCTTCTCTCCTTTTCCTTTTCTGTTTGTTTCATTCTTTTACATATTTATGTCTTCAATATACAGTCAATATCTAATGTTGAATTGTACCTATTTCAGGGAATAGTTTTTTTTTCTTGGGAAGATGGGATACCTTTTGGAGATCAATCAGAGTACATATGGTCAGATGCTGATTGGCCACCAAATGGCTGGGCAGGTGCTGAATCAACCCCAATTCCTACATGCGTCTCTCCTGGTGTTGGTCTTGGGAGCAAGAAAGGGGCACACCTTGGGTTGGGTGGGGCAACTATTGGTGTGGGTGCTTTAGCAAGACGAAGGAGAAATTTGACAGGCAATGGAGCATTTGGCGTTCCAGGTTATGCTGGTATTGGTGCCTCAGGCTTGGGTTGGGAGGTTCAAGAGGATTTTGAGGAGTTTGTTGATCCACTAGCTACTGTGGAAAATACAAGTACAAGAGCTTTCTCCAGTCACCCCTCAAGGCCTTTCTTTTTGGCTGGTTCCAGCAATACACATATTTACCTATGGGAGGTATGGAAATATGATCAAGAAATATGGATGTTACTTCTATCATGCCCCCCCTGACAAAACCCAAGTTATGAAGAAAAGAACACAAGTAGAATCTTTGTGAAACAATTTTTTTTAATTAATTAATTATAATATTAATAGCCTGTCTGGCATGGCTAATGATGGTGCTAAAAGGCACAAAACCAAATAGAAAACAGGAACACGAAGTGCTAATTAACAGTTGAAGACCTTGAACAACTAGGGCTAGTCATTAAATGGGTGAACCAACCATGATCGGAAATAGATGGAACAAGATTTCTAATAAGCTGCTGACTACTGAATAATAGAATTCCTACAAACTGCTGGATATCTTTAATAATCAATTGTTGATAAATCCTATGTTATCCATGCGTGTAACCCTTCTAATGACAATTGCATCTGTTGCACTGTTCTTTCCCTTTCAGGAATTTTCCTTTTGAATAAATCTTGCAAACAGAAAAACCATATGGAAAAATCTTACAAATAGAGATAGCATTTAATGCAATGATGTCATTATATGAAATCATACCACTTATGGCTAATAATAGCACCATAAATCACATCCTGCTTCATTTTATAAGATTTTTCTACACAATTTATTTTCATGTAAAGCTTTTTCCTCGTTTTGTTTCTACTTTCTTCAAATGTCTGTCTTTTGTAAATTATGCAGGTAAGCATTTGTTTCCACCACATAGTATTATTACAGGGATTTTTGTGTTTTTTCTTGGCTTGCACTGATAAATGGTATTGTTGATATCAGCTATGCATCAAATACAATCAAAGACTAGGAAAAAAAATGAAAGGGGATAAGACTTGCTATTGTCTCGTGAGGCATTTCTGATCTTCTTGCTTAGATCGTTAAGTTTCTCGCAAATTATGGACAAGTCTTTAATTTTTGAAAAAAAAGGGACTGTGATGATACAATTGAAATAAAAATCATATGGCAGAGCTGTTGTCTCTTATTTTCCCCAACTGCCACTGTTGTTTTTAAATGATCACTTAATTACACATCATGCACTACTTAAAGCACCGAATCAGTGCTGAGGAGAAAGTCACAAAAGGCTCTTCAGATGGAGAGTCATTGAAGATTTGATGTTTTTTCCCACTCAGAGAAGCTGTTGGTGAATTTTTTTTTGTCTTACATGCTGTCACTGTATGGTACACATTGATAATGTGCAACACAATACTTTGCAGTTCGGCAAGGAAAAAGCTACTGCGACATATGGGGTGCTCCCTGCTGCAAATGTTCCCCCACCATATGCTCTTGCATCAATATCAGCTGTGCAGTTTGATCACTACGGACATAGATTTGCCACTGCTGCATTAGATGGAACTGTCTGCACATGGCAGCTGGAGGTTGGAGGAAGGAGCAACATCCATCCGACAGAATCGTGTCTCTGCTTGAACGGCCATGCATCGTATGTATACCATTCTTTCTACTTTGCAAGGCTACACTGATCCCATACTGGGTTTCTGGGAACTGTTGAAGTAGTCCAAGGAACATATTCCAAATGTACTTGGTCAAAAAGATCCCTTAATTCTCCAAAACAATGAAAGAAACTTCCTCAAACTCTTGCAGGAAGTTTCCTCTTATGGGAATGTCCTTTTTTTTTATTTCTTCTGTAGCAGTATAGGAAGACTGGAGAATGCCCACTAAGTGTTAACCTTTTAACCAGTGGTTGTTTCCAGGGCATCTGTGGTTGGTTAAGATACTCGACCAATTTACATGATGAATCTTCTTTGATGCTAAAGAAGTTCTACCCATGTTTCAACATGGTTATTAATATAATATTACCTTTGCAGGGATGTCACATACATTACTTCCAGTGGATCAGTTATTGCTGCAACTGGATATAGCTCTAACGGTGCTAATGTGGTTATCTGGGATACATTGGCTCCACCCACAACCTCACGAGCTTCCATTGTTTGTCATGAAGGTTTTCTTATTCTAATTTTGTAACTGCTTAATGTTGATTGTATGCATGATTTTACCATGTCTTCTACATTCCATTGCATGATCATAGACAAAATAAGCAGCAGAGCACTGTAAGCTAAGGTGGCTGGCCAATTACTTATCCTCACAGTTTTCTGGTTCCCAAAAGAAATATAACTGATGAAACACAGAACATACTCATTTTATCATCTCATGCACTGTGCATTTAGTTACCAGATATTCTTTCATCTACACTGGTACCAACCCTGTGTGTGCATGACTTTGTGAAGGTGGTGCCCGCTCCATTTCTGTTTTTGATAATGACATTGGAAGTGGTTCTATTTCTCCTCTTATCGTAACCGGTGGTAAAAATGGTGATGTTGGACTTCATGACTTCCGGTACATAGCAACTGGAAGGACTAAAAGGCACAACATGAACAGCAATCTCCCTTCTAATATTGACATGCAGACAGGAGTCGGTCGCCAATTGGGAGGGCAGAATCCAAACGGGATGCTGTGGTACATGCCAAAGGCTCATTTAGGTATGGAAGCTTCTTTTTAATGAAAAATAAGCTTACATATGGACTTTTGGTTTTTGAATCTAACTTAAAGTGTATAATCTGAGTGAAGGAAGTGTCACCAAAATATCCACAATCCCTCATACCAGTTTGTTCTTGACTGGAAGCAAGGATGGAGACATTAAACTTTGGGACGCCAAAGCAGCCAAGCTGGTTTGCCATTGGCCAAAATTGCATGAAAGACGCACCTTCTTGCAACCAAGCTCGCGGGGTTTTGGTGGAGTTGTCAGGGTAACTAGCTGCGATTGACCTTTGTATCAGAGGATTTGGTTTTGTTTAAAAGTAGAATTTACTTTGTCATTGTGCTTCTGCTAAATAGATCCATATCTGGATTTTGCAGGCTGCAGTGACAGATATACAAGTTGTTTCTCATGGTTTTCTTTCCTGTGGTGGAGATGGCATTGTAAAGTTTGTTCAGCTCAAAGATAAGCAATGTAGGACAGGATGAGTTACTGATTAGGAGCTGTTCTTGGCAAGATAAGAAATCCAGAGAACTTTGAAATTCATGGAACTGATTCTTGGTGGAAGTTTGGTGTTGTTTCCCACCAGACTGCTATATGTTCATTCAACGTAAACACACACAAGTTAATTTGCATTGGAGAACAACGTTCTTGTCAATTGATCCTTGATGAACAATTTTTGTCGGTCTCATTAAAGTCAGTCTGGACTAACAGAATAGAAATGAAACCCAGAAAGCTAACTTGAAGCTACTCAACTCATTACAAAGTCCAGAAAGTCAGAAAGGGATCAATTAAACCAATCAGATTGGCCACTGGTATTGATGTTTGGATTGGTGTCAATCGATTTTCACTGGCGTTGACAAATGCTCTTGTAAGTTTTTTCTGAACCCTGCTGGGACGACGTTTCTGAAATATCCAAATTATAGTGAGTGTTTGGGGTATCGTGGTCTGGCATTTTGATATCAACTTTATGCATGTGTAAATGTGTGGATGCATGAGAAGGGAACAAATTTGTACATTCAGAGCTTCCTGTTGAATTTGTGGAAGCATAGTTACTTCGTAGTTTCTTTTTTTCTTTTCTTTTTTTTGTTTCTGATACAAATACAATGTATACTTGACATTGCAAGTAATGAAAGCCCTTCCTGACAATTAGTCAACCGACATTTTCAGTCATCTCAGGATTTCATTTTTCATGTGTTTTCTGGTCCAAAATATGCATGTAATTTTTTTTAAGGTTGCAAGGACAGGCTCCAATTATCGGAAAGAGGGAGACATGGATGTTATGTTGGAATTGGTTTATAAAACATATGTGAGGTCTATTTATATTTGGAGTTTTTTGTAATTTAACATGTGTCTTTTAACAATGAAATATTAGCGTGCTTTAAAAAGTGAATGAAAAATTATTCTAAGAATAACAAAAGTTTTAAATTCATAATTGCTTTATGATTGAACAATAGTATGTGGACTCATGAGTCTAGGTTTAAGTTTAAATAATAAAAAAATATTTGTTATTTAATCCTTGTTTTATCAGTAAATTCTTTTAGTTCTTAAAATATATTATATTATGAGAATAAATATTATTATAAATAATTCATGAACCATGAATATTCATTAGAAGTATGAATATTTATAATTCATGAACGATGAACATTCATTATAATTAATAAAACATTCATGAACTAGGAGTAATAATATTTTAATTTTCAAGTTTTATAAACAGGTATTTTGGATAAGTGAAATAGAATCTAATATTTTTCTTGAGTTATTCTCTCTTTATTTTTGGTGTTTATAAATACCTCTTCTTCATTTTTTTTTCTTATATTTTAGAGTGTAAGTTCAGTTTTTATAAAGAAATATTGAGTATAATTTTTTTGAATTTTAGCCCTTGTTTAGGAATACACCTCAAACAAGATAGCGTTATTGGAAGCTTAAGAGACTTGTGAAAGTAAGTTTTTTGCATAAAGTGAAAAACAATGAAAAATTAAAGATAGAATTGATCATCAACAATAACAAAACTTGATCGATTTTAAAATGTTTCAATAATCAAATACTCATTTTATTTTTAATTTAAACATATATATTTTATTTACTAGTATCCTTATTATTAGAACTTCGATTTAAAATTAATTGCAAGTTTGAATATATACCTTGGATGCATGCTAGATTTCTACTAAATTTTTCATGATATATATATATATATGTTTGCATGTTTATAATCTAAACTTGAATGTTCTCTAATTTTATCTTGGGCATCTAATTTAATCAGTATGATTTTTATTTTGTTAAACTAAACAATCTTTAGTCACTATATTTAATATTAGTTTTGGATTACATGTTATGTAGCCACAAGGCTCGTGGCAGTTGTAATGATGAACTAATGAGTGCAAATATTACTTGGATTTGAGCCACATGCGTGCAGCTTGGTACTTGTTCATATTTGATCAAGGGCATATCTATCTTAGGTTCTCTTTCCTCTATGAACTTTTTTTATGAGGACGGTTCCTGGGTATTCACTGTTACGGTCGAAACTTTTCTCACATGGCTCCTTTGAAAAGTGAATCCAGCTAGGAAATGTCACTTAAATGGTTGCCTTCCTGATATCGCCTCTTAGATTAGATTAAAAAAAAAAAAAAGGCACAGAAGCCATTTCTTTCTTCGTTCTCGCCAATGCGTCATAGACAACCTGAATGAACTTGAAGCCTAACACTTGGACCTGCTTTTGTACAAGGACCTTTTTTTGTCTTTTCAATTTATTTATTTTTGCACATTAAATGGTGTAAATACCCTTTAGAAAAAAATTAGCTTTTTAAAAAGAAGTTTTTTCATCTTTTTATTTTTGACATGGTGAAATAACATAATTACCTTTAAAATAAAAAATGTCTAATGCTAGTGTTCAAGGGCATTTTCATTGTTTGGTAATTAATAAATATAAATATAGTTTAAAAAAAAAAAAAAAGAAGCTGAAGACATGTTTGTTGTAAATGTAAGCATTCACAAGGTCATCTAGTAACCAAACACAACCTTTCAAGGCGACGTTGGAATAGTCACGGTGGCCCCTTCATGATTAGATAGTTCGCATGACCAACAACCCTTCAATTTAGCGTATATGGCTCCTTTGTTTTTTCTTTTTTTTTTATTTTTGAACATGACCTTTCAAAATTTCAAGGCATCCCTACAATTGTTTTCTCTTTCAAATTTAATTCATGTTCTTTTGATTATTATTTATTTTATATGTAATAATTTATCAAATTGGATTTTTTTTCAATCTCATCCTCCTTTAATTTTTTTTTCATATGTCAGATTTGGTCTTAATTCTTTTTATTACTATTTGTTTTATTTAAGATAATTTTAAAAATTTGAATTGTTTTATGCGATTTCATCCTCCTTCAATTTTTTTCCTATCAGATTTGATCTTCATTATTTTGATTGTTATTTTTTTTCTTTGATAGATTTTTTAAATGGATATTTTTCTTCATGTTCATCGTTCAACATTAAATTGGTAAAGAATTGAGCTTATTGGTTAAGCCCAAATCTAGAATTTTACAGGTTATGAATTTGAGAAATTAGCTCGGGTTTAAAATTTTCATATGGGTTTAATTGTTTTTTTAAAAAAAAAAACTTATATTTTTTCAGTTTCATCTTTCAACATTTATTTAATTAGAGATTAGACTTGATTTTTTTTATTTCTTTCTATTGAATTATTTTTCATTAATTTTGAAAATAACATAGGTTATTATTCCTTTTAACATTAGATTGTTTGATAATCAAGTTTCATAGTTTTATTCAATTTGTTTTTAATAGGATTAACTCAATATCACAACAAGGTTACAAGTTTTGCATGCTAATCCAGGTGGACTCAAGTCAATTTTTTTTAGCTTTTTCAAATTATATTTTTTTTAATTTCATCTTTCAATACTTATTAGAGATTGAACTTCAAATTTTTTTCATTTTACTTTTATGAGATTATCACGTTCTCATTTAATTTTTTCTTTATTATCAGATAAGATCTTTCAATCATTTATTTTTTTTAAATGATTTTTATTTTAATTTCATTCATCATCATTTGATTGAGAATTAGTCTTCGTGCTTTTTATTTTTCAGTTTCCTTTTTATAAAGTTTTTCCAACTTTATACTCATGATTATAGGGTTAGTAGATTAAACTGGTTTGACTCGAGTTTTTTTTAACAAATAAAAAATTATTTATTTTAAGATTGCTCTTTTTTGCTTGCTAGCTTCTTGAAGTCAAATAAATAAAAAAAAATAAAAAAAATACTAGAAGGGGAGAGTAGGGAGCTTGCTGTGGGGATTGCACGAGTGGAAGAATGTGATTCATGGCATCTCTCGCCTCGGCAGCATCATCTTTGTACTGCACGCATGACGATTGCCTAGTATCCAACCAACAAACAAACAACCATGAGAGCACAAAGGATATTGTAAATAATGCTGGTGGATTTCTCTCGAATCATCATAACTGCTCCAAATCTTTGGAGCTCCGTCTCCAGTATGCTTTTTGTTGCGTTTTCGTAGATTCTTTCCCTACCTTGAATCTTGAATTTCTCTCCTTTCTATCAATCACAAACTGACACATAAATTTCTAGTTGAAAATCTGCCCTCTGACGCCATTGTCAATCAAAGAAACCTTGAACCAAGCACGAAAACAATGTGCACTGGCTGGCTACCATAGATCTTCCTTGTCAAGCATCCGAGTAACCCACGGACTGCCTAGTGGCTACTGTTAAAAAAGTTGTTTTGAAACTGTGGTTAATTGGAATATTTAAGTATAAAAGTAAAATAAAAAATTAATCTGAAAAAAACTCTATTGTTTTTTTTTAATTCAAAACTCTCTGTGCTGTATAATAAAAATGCAAAATTATTTTGTTGTTGATATAATAGTAAATTGAAGGCTAAATACACTGATTTGACCAAAATAAGATCTTATATTGACATTTTAATACACTGATTTACCATAATAATAAATAGAGTTAATGTACACTTGAGGTTGTGGCCCAGCGGTGAAAGGAATTTATTCCTTTTCTCTGTATTAGGATTTAAGTTTTACTGTGCATGCCTATAATCCTCGTGATGCTTTACATGCTCACTGAACTTACAGGATGTAAAGATTAATTGTGATGCATGTAAACTAATCCTAACACTTTAAATTAAAAATAAATAAATAAATAGAGTCAATGGCGACTCCGTTGTTGAAAGAGCCGCTTCTTTCTTGCTTGACAGGGTGGGCTTCCATTCACCACCGCAGACTAAAAAATAACTAGACGACATTTGGCCTAGGAGAAGCCGAAAGGGTAGATGGGGACCTAGGATTTGCGTGGCACTATCATTTGATGGTCCCCCGTCCCCCAGCTAAAAGAAAGGAGGGAGGTCATATCTTGAAAATAAGGGGTGGACCCAGAACCCTCATCTATGCTATTGCCATCTTAATCGACTGACACGTGTAATATATAATTCCAATTTAATATGTATAATTTAAATTTAAAGATAAATTAATTTTAAGTTATTACATCCAAATTTTAAACAGTATCAAAATATAATTTTAAAATTAAAACATTCAAGCAAAACTTTTATGTTTTAAATTTATCATATCAAAAGTAAAAAAAATTTCTAAACGTAATTATTATTTTTCTAGTAGAATTTTTTTTAATTATATGAGAGTTAATTTGATATGATCTAATCAACCAGACGAGTCCCAAAAAACATGGGTAACTGATAAAAATATAATTTAACTAAAAACAATTCAAGATGGTTTTTTTAGAAAAAATAATAAGACAATAATATATTGGATTAACTCGGGTCAACCCGAGTTAACTTGTCAAATCTGCGACCTAGATCATAAGTGTTGTTCAAGGATTAAGACAACTTAACATCTAAGAAGGGGGATGAATTATGTGTATCATTAATTTTACAATTATAACAAATTACTTCAAGTAAATGCAATAACCAATAATATAATTAAAGAAATTAAATAAAAGAGTTACGGAAGAGAATTTGCAAACTCAATTTAACGTGGTTCGGCAAATCTGCATCTACACCTTGAATACCAAACTATACTTGGGTATTACAATTTAAAGTTATAATATCTCTATACCTCACTAAATAGCACTTATAAGATATAAAGGTGTTTAAGTGTAGTGATAATGAGATTGAATACTATTTATGTTAGAATATAAAGCTTTAATAACATAAACTAGAGTATGATCAAGGATTGATTGTTTTGATGTGTTTTACTCTTATAATAGCTTGTATATCATATATGTTCAGATTCTCTTTCTAATTTTGTAATTAGACAAGCTATACATACATATATATTTCTAAGAAATATTAGTCATTTATAGTCGTTACAATCCCATTAGCAGCTAAAATGGTCTACCAGTTTAGATTAGTCAAGCTAATTAGTCGATCAATTCCTAAAAAATTCCCAGGTGTTCATCACTAATGAATAAGCGGTTGACCGGTTCATCTCAAACAATCGACAGGTTCATGCAGATTTTAGATTTAACAGTTTAATATAGATGAATTTTTAGAACCGTCTAACTTATATTTTATATGATTATTATCAATCCT
The DNA here is from genome assembly GCA_019202695.1 of Populus x sibirica. NCBI lineage: Eukaryota > Viridiplantae > Streptophyta > Magnoliopsida > Malpighiales > Salicaceae > Populus > Populus x sibirica. The sequence goes on along the minus strand of JAGMVL010000052.1, from coordinate 181,780 downwards.
TTAATGCATGCAGAGTGAAATGTGTAAATTCATTTTAATTGTGTCATCAAGTAAAATATAAAGATTAATATTTAATCATTAAAATGAACATTTATTATAAGTCTTCACTTTGCTCTCTTCTTGGATTTCGAGACTGAGTTCTTCACGTAATCCATCATTTTGTTGATATGGTCTTTATATAAAACATGTTTAAAGCTTATTCTCAATCAGACATATTATTAGTTTATTTTTTATTTTATTGTTATCATCAAAATATATAAAAATATGAATGTGTGACTCTAAAGGTCAACAATAAGACCATGATAATCCTATAAAGAGAAATTGAAACAACTTATAAAGCTCAGTTCCTAACAAACTCATTTTTGAATGATGGAATTGAGAAAAAAAATAATCTAAAAAATAGCACAATAAAACAACCTAGGTCTATATGGGTTGACTCGCAAAACTCGTGATCCAGGTCATAAAACTATGATAAATTCATAGAAAATAAACTGAAACAAATGACAAAGCATAATTCATAATCAATTAAATGTTGAAGTGTTGAATGATGAAACTGAAAAAAAAATATCAATTAAAAAATAGACAAAAAAAATTTGAATCAATCGGGTTAACCCGCCAAACTTGTGATATGAGCCATAAGACTAAAATAACCATAAAGAAAGCAAACCACAACAAATTATGAAGTCCATTCTCTAATAAATCAAGTGTTGAAGGATGAAATTAAAAACAAAATAAAAACATTGTTTTTTTAAAAAAAAGAAACAACAAAAAGAAAAAAAAACATTATTCATGAAATGAAATGGATGGAATGGAACTGAAACATCTCAAGTAGAATTTGAATGAAAAATCTAGAATGGATCGAGATTCAGAGCAAGATGAAATTTTTCTCAACTTGTTCCATTTTTTGAAATGATACAGGATATATTGGTCATTTCGAGTGAAACAAAACAAAATTAACAACCTTGCATTTAAGTAGTCAAGGATGATAATTTAATGCGAAACTGGCCCGAATTGGTGGATAATTACCTTATTTGATGGGTAATAGATAATATGAATATTATTAAACCCGACTTAAACCTAACCCTATATATATTACTTTATTTTAATATTAAATAATGGTTGAATAATAGATATCCACGTGAATACCCAAAACATGATGGATAAAATATGAATATCTAATTTTTTTACAAGTAAATAATAATGACTCGTGGATATTCATTTACATCCTTACAAGTAGCTAACAAGTGTCTCCTAGGCAAAAATTATCGGGCAAGGCCATGCTGGGTGTAAAGGGACACATAGAGACAGTGTCGTGTTAAATGACTTCAATAAAAATATAGTTGGTTGGTTGGTCCTTAGCAAAGATAGTTATGAAACCCGGCTCGGCCTGACCTGACAAGTTAACCTAGGACCTGGGTGACCCGGGTTCTTAGTCGGGTTTTTCAAATAGGCAAAACTTGGGCTTGCAATTGGCTTGATCAAACCCAAAGAACCCATTAGGCCAACTCGAAACTCGGGTGGCCCAACGTAATCCGGGTGAGACCCAAGTTTTTTTTAAAACATTTTCTTAATAAACCCAAAAAACATTACTTAATTTATGAATACTTAGCCTTTAAAAACAATTTATAGCCTACATCCACATGAATTGTTTCTTAACTTTTCGATGTGGGGTAACTGTACTACACTTCATATTTCTTTTTTATATCCTACATTCACGTGACTTGGTTTTTAACTTTTTAATGTGGGATAACTATACTACATTTCATGTCTTGCATTTCTTTTTCTTTTTATAACCTATATCCACATACATTGTTTCATATTTTTTTGATGTGAGATAACTATATATGACTACATCTACATGAATTATTTCTTAAATGTTTTTATATGGGATTAGTATTTTACACCTCACATTTCTTTTTTTATAATTTACATTAACATGGACTATTTCTTAGCTTTTCATAAATTTTCGATGTGGGATAACTATATATAGTATATATCCACATAGATTGCTTCTTAACTTTTCAATGTGAGATAATTATATTGCACCTCATATTTTTTTTTATAGTTTACATCCACATGAATTATTTCTTTACTTTTCAATGTGAGGTAACTATACTACATTTTATCCCTTATATTTTTTTTACAGCTTACATTTATATGCATTGTTTCAAATCTTTTTTCATGTGAGATATTAAAATTTCAAATATATTTTTTTAATTTTTTCAGGTTGACCCGGGTTAACCTATGTGACTCGGGACCCGACCTCTTGGCCAAGTCAACCTCCGAACCAAGTTTAATAACTATACTTAGTAGAGAGAAAAATGTATGTAGAGAATGGTAATAAAAAGAAAGCTTGACTAAAGTCTCATTATCAAATTCTTAATATATTTGCTTGGTTAGTAGAATCAAATCATATCATTGAATCAAAAGCGCAAAGATTTTAGTTATTACTAGCTGCTTGGCCCGCGCTCCGCCGCGGGTTAATTTTTTTATATAAAAAATAAAATAAAAAAGCTAAAATCCAAGAGTTTTAGATCTTTCTGCAAAACTATACCCAAGAGTCTTAGATATGGCTGCAATGATTGACCCAAGAGTAATATTTATAATATTAATAATAATATTATTAAACTTGCATGACTAAAGTTTAAGTGAGTTTGACTACAACACCAAACCCAAGAGCCTTAAAATATAATAACAAAATAGAAAAAAATTTAATATTACAGAATGAAATTAAACAAAAAAAAAGATTAAATGAAAAGAAAAAAAATAACAAAGCAAAGCACTATTCCAATGAATAGTGCTTTGCGAGGAGGGGCACAACAAAATCTCCTCATGAGATCATAATAATCTAATGAAAAGTAAATAAAACAAATCATAAATTTTAATTCTTAATCAAATCGATATTAAAAGATGAAATTAGAAGAAAAAAACTACTTAAGAAAAAGAAAAAAATTTGAATCAACTGGTTTAACCCGCCAAACCAGGTTAACCTGTTAAACTTGGGATCTATGTCATGAGCGTGTAATAACTAAATAGAAAACAAATTTAATATTAACAAACTCAATTAAACAAAAAAATATTAATTAAAAAAAATAAAAGAGAAAAGCAACAAAAAAATACCTATAACTAAAAGTATCTACCTTTCACTGTGGATTTCGCACAGTGAAATCCATATTGAAAGGTTGATTTCTTTTGGTTATAGTTACAATATTAAAAGAAAAAATTAAAAGAAAAAACATTAATGAAGAAAAAAAAATCTGAATCAACTGTGTTAACCCATCAAACTTGAGATTCGTGTCATGAAAGTGCGATAACTAAATAGAAAAAAAATTAATATTAATGAACTAAATTAAACAAAAAAAATTAATGAAAAAGAAAAAAACACAGAAAAAAAACCTATAGGAAGAAAAAGAAAAAACAATCTAAATTAACCGGGTTAACCCATCAAACCCGAGATCCGTGTCATGAAAGTCTAATAACTAAAAAGAAAGAAATTTAATACCAACAAACTAAATTAAAAAAAAAAGGAAAAACAAAGAAGAAAAAATCTATACGAAGAAAAAAACTAATGAAGAAAAAGAAAAAAAATCTGAATTAACTAGGCTAACCCGTCAAACCTGAGATCCGTGTCATGAAAGTCTTATAACTAAATAGAAAAAAAATTAATATTAACAAACCAAATTAAAACAAAAAAATTAATTAAAAAGGAAAAAAACAAAAACAAACAAAAGGCACCAGCCTTCTCATTGTAGACTGCACTGTGCAGTCCACAATCAAAGGCATAAAAAGGAAAAAAAAGAAAAACTAAAGTCATCAGCCAATAACTAAATAGAAAAAAATTAATATTAATGAACTAAATTAAACAAAAAAAGTATTAATGAAAAAGAAAAAAGAAAAGAAAAAAAAACCTATAAAAAGAAAACAACTAATGAAGAAAAAGAAAAACAATTTGAATTAATTGAGTTAACTCGTCAAACCAGGGATCTGTGTCATGAAAATCTGATAACTAAATAGAAAAAAATTTAATATTAACAAACTAAATTAAAAAAATAATTAAAACGAAAAAAAAAGAAGAAGGCATCAGCCTTTTCACCATGGACCGCACCGTGTGCAAAACCACGTGAAAGGCATAAAAAGAAAAAAAAAACAAAAACAAAAAAACTAAAGGCATCAGCCTTTTCACTGTGGACTGTATACAATATTAAAAGATGAAATTAGAAGAAAAAAACTAATGAAGAAAAAAAAAATCTGAATCAACTGGGTTAACTCGCCAAATCAGGTTTACCCGTCAAACCTGAGATTCGTGTCATGAAAGTGTGATAACTAAATAGAAAAAAGATTTAATATTAATGAACTAAATTAAAAAAAAAGATTCATTAAAAAGGAAAAAACAAAGAGAAAAAAACCTACAAGAAGAAAAAAACTAATGAAGAAAAAGAAAAAAAATTTGAATCAATCGGGTTAACCCGTCAAACCAAGTTAACCTGTCAAACCTGGGATCCGTATCATGAAAGTTTGATAATTAAATAGAAAAAAATTAATATTAAGAAACTAAAGTAAAAATAATAATAAAAAAACAAATAAACAAATAAAAAAGCCAAAAAAAGAAACTAAAAGCATCATCTTTTTCACTTTGTACTACACTGTGCAGTCCACGAGTAAAAGACTTAAAAAAAAAAAAAACAAAGGCATACGCCACGAGTTAATTTTTTTTCTTCATAAAAAATATCAAAAAAGACTAAGATCTAAGAGTGTTAGGTTTTTCTGCAAAGATATACCCAAGAGCCCTGGGTCTAGCTGCAACGCTTGACCCAAGAGTAATATTTATAATATTAATAATAAAATTAAACTTACATGACTCGAGTTTAAGTGAGTCTGGCTGTAACATCAGATCCAAGAGCCTTGTATGTGGGTCTGGCTGCAAGGTCGTGTCATAAAAGTGTAATAATTAAATAGAATAATTAAAAAGAAAAAAACAAAGAAAAAAAACCTACAGAAAGAAAAAAACTAATGAAGAAAAAATAAATCTGAATTAATTGGGTTAACCCTTCAAACCAGGTTAACCCGTCAAACCTAGGATTCGCGTCATGAAAGTTTGATAACTAAATAGAAAAAGAAATTGACGGGTTAACCCAGAATTAACTGGGTTAACCCATCAAACCAGGTTAACATGTCAAACCCGGGATACGTGTCATGGAAGTCTGATAATTAAATAGAAAGAAATTCAACATTAACAAACTAAACTAAAAGAAAAAAAATTAATTAAAACAAAAAAAAAGCAAAAAAAAAATAATTCAGGGTTAACTCGTCAAATCAGGTTAACCCGTCAAACCAGAGATCCATATCATGAAAGTCTGATAACTAAATAAAAAAAATTAACATTAAAAAAAAATTCATTAAGAGAAAAAAACAAAGAAAAAAGCAAAAAAAAAACCTGAAAGGTATAAAAAACGAAAAAAAAGACAGCTCAGCTTTTGCACCGTGGACTGCGCACTGCGTCCAAAACTGAGTTAACCCGTCAAACCCGGATGCGTGTCATTAAAGTTTGATAGTTGAATAGAAAGAAATTTAACATTAACAAACTAAACTAAATGAAAAAAAATTAATTAAAACAAAAAAAAGCAAAAAAAATTCGGGTTAACTCGTCAAATCAGGTTAACCCGTCAAACCCAGGATCCGTGTCATGAAAGTCTCGATAACTAAATAAAAAAAATTAACATTAACAAACTAAATTAAACAAAAAAAATTCATTAAAAGAAAAAAAACAAAGCAAAAGGAAAAAAAAACCGAAAGGCTTTAAAAAAAATAATAAAAACAAAAAAACAAAAAAAAGACAAATTTCGTTTCACCGTGACACGACTATGCAATGAACAGTGAAACACTGAGTAATTTTAGTTTATTAGATAATTAATAATCATATCATGATGACTCAAGTTGACTTTATTTATTTTTTTAATTGAGTTTTGTAATTTTTTTTATTTACTTTCTATGGGGTTATTCCGATTTCATGACCCGAGTTGGTGGTTAGCATGTTGAATCGAGTTGACTCGATTTATTTTTTTTGGTCTTTTTTTAATTGAATTTTTTTCAATTTCACCCTTAAACAACCCAATCTTTTTTCATGTTTGTTTTCAATTCATTCTTCAATATTAGGTTTGGTAGTAAAATTTCATAATTGTTTTCAATTTGTTTTTTGTGGAGTTATCCCAGTCTCATGGATTTAGTTTTTTTTCTTAATTTCAACATTTAACAATAGATATGTTGGAAGTGAAGCTTTGTAATATTTTTTTATTTACTTTTTATAAAGTTATATTGGTCTCATGATTCAAGTTGCGGATTTAAAAGATTAGGTCGGGTTGACTTGATTTTTTTTTTGTTTTTTAATTGATTTTTTTTTATTTTATCATTCAATATTGAGTTGGTTGGAAATTGAGTTTTATAATTTTTTTATTTGTTTTCTATGGGTTTATCCTGATTTCATCATCTAAATTGAGGGTTTGACAGATTAACTCTAATAGTCTTTTTTTTTTATCCTTCAGTATTAGAAACTAGTTTTTATAATTTATTTTTGTATGTTTTTTATAAAGTTATTAGAGTCTCGTGACCCAAGTTAAAATAATATATTATCATTTTAATATTAAAAAAAATATTGTTCAATATATTATTGTATTAATATTTAAAAATATATATAATTTAATATTATAATTATTTTTTTATTAAAAAACTATTAGCAATGCTTAAACGTTTTTTTATGTTAAAAAAATTGATTTTACCCGGAGCTATAAAACGGCTACTGCTGATAATACTATCTCACAATGGATTGAATTAAACTCAATCATATCTGCAATTCTGCGACTTAGGAATTAATATTATATACCTCCCACTAGAGTCATCCTCCGCTTGCTCATATCCAATTTTTCTGACTGATTCAACCTCCACATCCTCTCTCCCCCCCTTTCTCTCTCTGCTTTGCTCTGGTTTGTAATCTTCTCGTTCTCCCTCTTTATTAATTTGTTTGCTTTAATCGGATATGTTTATTGCTTCTTGGATGCTAAAGCGAAGGCAGATTTATGAGTTTCTGTTTTACTGACAAGAGTTTTGTGTTTATGCTTCAATTTTATGGATTGTGCTTTTGCTATTTCTACATACACGATAAATCTCGTTTAAATCTACGCCGCGTTGTGTGTGTTGGCAGCTTAGGATTTTGCAAAAGAGACGCTGAGCGTGCGTGCGTGCTGTTTGGCTTTGGTGATTATGTGTGTGAGAGAGAGATGTCATTTTATTGGCATTTATGGAATTTGCTTGCATCCAGACATGCTTTTTGCAAGTCTGTTAGCACCTACCTAGCTTAATGCTTAGAACTCTTTCGGCTTTATTTGTTGCTCTCATTTGCTCTCCATGATCCACTACCGTCTTCATTGTTGTTTTAGCTCTATGCTCTGGTTTTAGTGCAAAAGCTCTTGTATAATCTTTGATTCTAGTTACCGTATCTGGTATTTCTCAAGTTCTGCTGCTATTTTGTAGGATGAAAACTTCCTCGACTACTTTGGAATCCTCTACAAGCTTCTTCTACTCACTTACATTGTCAAGGGATAAGTGTGGAGGTTTTCAAGCTCAATGTTTTCATTGGATAAGCATTGGTTACATGTACCAAAATCCTGGTTGCGGTATACCTGAGCATAACTTGCTTTAATTTTTTATTGAAGTTATCTAGTTCCAGGGTACTCTATATATACTCTCTTTTGTGTTTTAACTGTTACTTCCCCTCCACTTTGGAGCCTCACTGGCTGTAGAGCTCATACAAAATTTGAACTCTGATGTAGGTGAATTGTAATCAAAGTTTCTTACGCGTTGCTGATGTGTGAAATAAAAGAGAGTGATGGCAGCAGCAGAAGCCGGGGCTGTATGGCAAAGAACAGCTAATCGTTGTTTTGTTCAAGAAGATGCCAAAAGAGCTCCCAAGCTAGCTTGTTGCCAATCATCATCCTCATCATCTAAGTAATTGGATGGATAACCAACAAGTGCAGCAGATATGCCAGATCAATCTTCTGTAGGTTTCATGCCCCCAAAAACGAATCCCTCATATTACAGTCTACCCCCTGATACAAGTTGGTGGCTTCAACTGCAACCTAGCTATGGGTACCAAAAATGTTTAACACGTGAGCAGTTGAATGCTTTGGAAACTGAGTTGGAAAGCTTGAGAGCTAACATTGTAGACTCACCCTCTAAAAATGAGATTTGTAAACAAGATGACGAGGACAACATGTTTCTGGATGGCAGCAAGAATAGCGAGTCATCTCTTGATATATACTGTAGGATCTCTGCTGATTATATGAAGAAAGATTGTGATGTTAAGAAACAAGAGCTAAAGGCTTTATATGACAAGGATTTTCAAGAATTTAATGAGCTTAAGGATGCAAGGAAGAACTCCAAGTTGATGGAGATGGATCTTACTGGATGGCCCGAATCACAAAAGGACAATGAGTATGGCTTTGATCCAGAATCATCTTGGATTGGGAGTGAAAAGAATATGCCATGGTGGCGCAAAACAGATAAAGATGATTTGGCCTCCCTGGTTGCACAGAAGTCACTTGATTATATTGGGAATTGTGACCTTCCCCCACCTCAAAAGGTTCACATCAGGAAATACCCATGTGCTCATTCTGGATCTTTTCAGCATGATAATACACTGGCATCATCTTTGGATTGGAAGGCACAAATTGGCTGTATCTCCTCAGCAACTGGTCATGTGCAGGGCTGTCCCAAATCTGAAGGCATGCCTGGAAAACAAAGAGGTTCAACTGAAGGGCAATCACTAAGTGGTTCTGACAAGGCATGCAGGTATTTCTTAGATCATGTCTTCTGGTGGTATTTGTTCTCCATTAGTTCTGTACAACATATAAATGCGTCAATCTATTGTTCAAACACAACATGGTTTTGACCAGTCATCCAGGTTTTCTCTGAGCTTATATCTTCTGGTGATATTTATTGGATGAATATTGCAACACTTCTCCTATTATTTTGCTGCACTACCTCTGCTATTATTTTGTAAAATAAAGAAGAAGCTAATAGCCTAATATAGCTGTTTATTAACATGTAAATACTTCTATTTGCGTGTTTGCTACTCATCCATGGTGTTCAAATTTCTTACCTCCAAAAAAAATGAAAGAATTCTAATTCTAGAAGGTTGAGTAAATAAAAAATCCGATTGATTATTTAATATGCCGTGCTTAGTGTGTGATTCGTTGGTTTTTCAAAGGTCAAGATAAAAAATAAATAAAGACCAATGCATACTATGAACTAATGAATTCTCAAGTATAAAGCGACAATGAACTCATTGCTTCACATTATGTGGATCTGGATTTAAAAAAAAGAAGTCAAAGTCATGCTACTCATCCATGGTGTTCAAATTTCTTATATTTGTTCTTGAATAAGTTTGCCTGATATGTAAATGCATCAATTTATTGGCCAAATATCTCTACACTTGTCCTATTATTTTGCTGCACTACTTCTCTGCTATTATGTTGTAAAAAAAGGCTATTGTAGCAGTTTACTAACATACAATACTTCTATGTGCATGTATGCTACTCATCCATGATGGTCAAATTTCTTACCTGCAACCTGAAATGAAGTTATGCAGCAACTATTAAGGAAGCTGCAGAAATTGGACAAATTTCTGAGAGTGATCCTTGCAAGGCTCAACTACTGGAAGCACTCCGTCATTCTCAGACACGTGCAAGGGAAGCTGAGCAGGTAGCAAAGCAAGCATGTGCTGAGAAGGAGCATATTGTCAAACTCTTCTTCAAACAAGCCTCTCAACTCTTTGCCTATAAGCAGTGGTTCCAACTGCTGCAGCTCGAAACCCTTTACTACCAGATGAAAAACAGCGACCAGCCAATATCTAATCTCTTCCCTGTAGTTCTTCCATGGATTCCTCAAAAAGGTAGGAAACTGTGCAAGAGCTGGCAAAAGTCATCAAAGGGTAAACGAGGCAAGGAAAGTCATCCAAAGCATGATGTTGGCAAGTATGCTGTTGCTTTGGCATTAGGGTTGAGTCTTGTTGGTGCTGGGTTGCTTCTGGGATGGACAGTGGGTTGGGTGCTGCCTTTCTAGAGTATCAGCCAAATTCCCCCCTTGTGAAAATTGATTTACAAGGAAACATTTGTTTCCATGTATGTATTTTTTTTTTTATTTGTTCTTTGCCCGATGTCCTGATGTGTGGAGCTGTTCGTGTGTATATTTTGGGTTGATTGTGTTCTGGCTCCAGAAGATCTCATCAATCATATCTTTTGGTGATCATCTGTATATTTGATTGAACTTTAGTATCGATCTAGTATTAGTGTGTTGCTATCTCTCTCTCTCTCTCTCCCCGTCCAATGTTGTGGTGGTCAGAAATTGTGTTTGGGAGCCTTTTTTTTGAAAGTGTTTGTGGCTTGAAAAAATACCAAATTAATAATTTTTTTAATATTTTATAAAAGATTTGACGCATAAATGTTAAAAATAAAAAAAAAACAAATTAAAAAAATATTTTAATATATTTTAAAATAAAAAATATTTTTTAAAAATAGGTGTTATTATAGAGGTGGTACGGTAAGTGAGGCGGTGGTTTGGTGTAGAACTTAAAAACTAGAGCAGGAAGCCTCTTGTACAACAGCCAGGATTCATGTCCCGACTCTTCTCTGGAATCCACCCTGTTTATGGATTCATGAGTTGGTGGTTGTGTGCTTTAATTTTTCTCAGTTTGAGAAAACTGAAAATTCTGATTTTGGTGCCTGTCACGTGTGGTTATGGGTGTAGAAACTAGAAAGTTTAGGGCTAAAAATTGCCTCTTTCTTCTACTTCTTCTTCCTCTTCTGTACCCGTCAATTTGTTTTTGGGTAGTTTTAAGGTGAAGCATAAAATAAATTAATAATTGCATAAATGGCTGCATGAATACTATCTTTTTATGCAGTAGTCGAAATCTTCCGATAATAGCCCTTTCTTAATTTACGTCATTTCGGGTGCATGCTAAACTTCAATCCTAGGTTAGTTAGAAATCAATTCAATTTGGCCCTACCAAATAAAAGATTATAAAACATGATAATGGGCAATGCCCAAAAAATATTGTGGTTGGATTGTTGAGTTATCACCTGAGCTTCAAATGTTTTTTTCATGGGTACCTGACCCCTCAGCTAAGAACTTCTGCAAATGCAATTTAATTAAGCTGCTTGACATTTATATCTACAATCCTTTTCCTGTAGCTGTTCGGCATAATGTTTCTTAAAAATTTGAGAATTTTTTTGTTTAAAAATATATTTTTTAATTTTTTTTATATCGTTTTTAAACGATCTAGGCTTAGAGGACAATGGCCCTTATATAAAAGTCCAACCAACTCAATTATCCGACCCACACTGGCCCGGCCTGAACACTCGAGGCTCCATCTGGCTTTAAAGAGAGGACCTGGATCCGCGCGAGTACCCATCGTCTTCAAAGTTCAAAGATCCTCCCAACTACATCAGAATTTTGGAGAGAGAGAGAGAGAGAGAGAAACAAAAATGCCGGTGATGGAAAAGTTGAGGATGTTCGTAGCGCAAGAGCCAGTGGTGGCTGCTTCTTGCCTTATTGCTGGTATCGGTAAGTTTTCTTCGTCAATTTGTTTTTCAATTCCGTCCTTCAATTAATTTTTAATTAATGAGACTATGGTTCGTTAAGATTAGATAAGATTAATTAGTGAATAAAATGCTTAACAATCAATTTCATGTTGGTGGGATTTCCATGTGAACTGTACCAAAACAGTATTAGGGACTTAGGGTTTCTCATTTCAATTTTCAATTCTTCTTTTCTAAAATTTACTTTAATTGAATTGGTAAATGAATGTTTACGGTTTGATTGAAATTCACAGTAGAATTGTACCCGATAAAGCTTTCGCGTAGCAGATGATCACGTTCTGACTGAATATTCCTTGAGTTGCCAAATTCTAAATTTGCAGTAACTGTAAATATTCTACCGATCCATGTGGTGTTCTTGCTTATAAACTGGAGAGACCTTATGCAACGACAACATCCTACTTTATTGTACTCGATGAAGGCTTAATATTTTTGGAAAATGGAAAAAATCCCTAGTGCTTTCTCTAAACTTTATCAAAATTTCAGGTCTCTTCCTTCCAGCTGTGGTGAGGCCCATTCTGGATTCCTTAGAAGGAAGCAAGCACGTCCCTGAAAAGCAGCCTTCCATTAGTGATGTGAGTATTTAGTTTTATAGCTCGTTATAATTGTTCCAATCCAAAACATTGGAACAAATGTTTAGTCTCTGTACTCCTTTTGGGTGGATTGTGTTTTGTACTAATATGCATAGCTGAGCTCCTATTTTAGGTGTTAACCCCTTAAGACCTGTGGATAACCCCTCAAGACCTGTGGATAATTTTAGCAATTAGCACTGCCCTAGGACCTGTGGATAGTTTTAGTAATTAGCACTGCACGGTCAAATTTTTCTTGATCATGGCATATTACTCATCCAGTAATGATCCTTGTTCTGAATAGATGAGCCTTGCTATAAGTATTGTTTTTTTGATACTCCGTGGTGTTTCAACTTGTTCACCCACATTGATATAAATTGGAATATTCTGTCCAGACATGGCATTTTGATTAATTATATGAAAGGAAACAATTCTTGCTGGGTCTGATTGGGTTATGATGTGGATCTCTTGATCATGTGGTTAAGCAACCCCCAGTGACGTTGAAATACAACCCAGAAAGCTGAAAACCAGATTTGATAGAACTCTGACGTAGAGGTAACCATGTATCTAAGAACCAAAGGTATTATTAGAATAAACTTGAACCCAAAGATAACCATGTAACTAAGAACCCGAAGTATACGAATGACGCCACGAAGCCAGTAATCTTCGATAAGTCGGATGTACGATCTTTATCCCTGCAAAGAAATGATGTTTTACTGCAAACAATCAAAAGAAAGAAACTCTCATTTATTATCACCAAGCTACTGAAATTTGTAGCTCTAAAAACATTATATAGTCTCCTCTAAATAACTCTCATGGACCCTTTTTGGATTGCAAGCTAATAAAACTAAACTAGGAATCAACTACCATAAGTCCAATAATGAAATAAATCTCTAAACAATGTATAATGGGATAAAATAAACCCAAATTAAAAATAATTGTTTAATATCAAATAAATAAAATAGGATAATAAAAACAAAGTTTTCATGCTAGAATCTCTCCATGTAGCCGAAATCTCCAAGCTCTTTTGAGTTGTGTTTTGGCTGAAATTTCTAGCGTGGGAATTCAACTAGGAAACTTTGTTTTGATTGCTAGAATTTCTTTTCTTATATTGTATCCTCTTAGTCTCCTTGATATGCTAGGAATACCTGCAAAATAAGGAAAAGAAACATAAGAGAAAGATCCTCTTAGATGCCGCCACATCAAGTCTATGTGGGACATGGAATCCTTGCAAAGTATGGATTTCAATTCTTCAATGAATCCAAGCATTAGGAACCCTCTTAGCCCAAGTCTGTGCGTAAGCTTAGAGCCTAAATAAGCTTCATTTAATTCCCTTTTCTGTCCAAAATTAACTCATCTCAGATCTGGATTGATTGGGCCGAAAAAAGCCAAGAAAGAATACTTTCTCGACAAATATATCAAAACAGTAACAACTTCAATCAATTTAAAAAATATGTTCCCAAACTCTGATTGACCTGAAATCTTACCACAATATAACTCCATATGTCTAGTATCTCCCTGTAAAATTTCAGCTCGACCCAATATATAGTTTGAGAGATATGCTCGATCTTACAAAACTGGTCAGTAGTCATTTTAAGGTAAAATTCAGACCTAACTTGGTTTGTATCAGGTTACAGCTAATTGGTTGTTTGCATATTTTAACAAAAGTTTGCATGGTTATGCATTTTCAATTTCCCGTCATTTGTTTTGTTTTTGTAAGTTTATGATTATATTTAGATGAAGAATGCATAAACCTGCTGAAACCACATGTCCAAATTATCAAAGCCTTGAAGGTTTGTTAGTACCTTGCAGGGACGTGTTGCATGCTTGATTTTGTTGTTTTAGGTGCTGTACTTAATTGGGCATCAAAGGGCTAAGCCAAGTTTGTGATAGTGAAAGGGCATTTAACATCCTTGAACCATCATCATGAGAATTTCCAACTATGCTATCGTTCCTTTATATGTTTTTGAGTATTGATGTCTCGCATTTTTGCAGGTGCTTGCAGGTATGACAGGCAAAAGGCAGGGATGAATCATTTGTTGAAGCAAGTGGCAGAGTTTCAAACGTTCCCCCAGCCCTATTGTATTGTCACTCTTTTTTCCGGATCCTAACAGCGTGAAATAAGTCTTACCTTTTTACATGATGGAACCCTCATAAATATTGAATGTTGGGCATCAACCTGTTTTGTGTAAGCACATGAATGTTTTCTTGTCAAGTTGATTGCACTTTAAGCAAAGCTAGCTTCATTTTCCTCCATAACTCATTTGTATTTTTATCAGCTGAATTTGAATCTCTTCATTACAGAGGCCGCAGGAGTGGATTCCTTAATATCTATATTAACATTAATATCATATCGATATCATATTATGTTGGGCTGCTAGCCACCGTAGCTTATGGTAATGATGAATAACTAAATTTTAATTTGTTTCTGTGATTCAACTGGTCAAATTACCAAGGAGAGACAATCAAAATGTTTCCAGCTATACAGATTGGAGCTGGAAAGCCCAGTTGAGGCAACCTGATCGACTGGTAATCTCTTCTATTTTCATATGCAAAATGTTGATGGTGGAGGGTGCGTGTACCGGCAGGATTTCAAGGGTAATGCTCTAAAATGTTTAACGCGGCTCACCGAAAGAAGATTCTAATTGTTGGTCATGTACTGACTTCAATTTAATAGAAGTTTGGTTTGTAAACATCTGATAATTAAGACATCGATAATGGGCAGGGGCTTGCGGTTTTAGGCAGTGCATGCAGAATATAAATGGCAGCGGTAATTTCATTTTCTTTGAACACTTCTTGCCTGTAGGACTGTTGCTCACTCTAAGCGAACCATCAAAAGTACATTTCAGTCTTTGCAAAAAGCTTTTACTGCTATGCATCAAAAAAGAAAAGAAAAGCTTGCACTGCTAATGCATTTGACAATACCATCAAATTGCTGCCATCTCCGACCACGTCACAAAAGGGTCCTGTAATTCTTTTGACTGATCAGATGAAGGTTGCAGGTGAAGGCCCTTCCAAAACCGGTGCAGATGACAGCATAGTAGGAGAACAAGCACGGGGCGGTGGGAAATGCCACAATAAAAACGTCATTTTCATTGAAAGAGAAATATCGAAGGTCGATAGAATATAGGACCATCCCTAGCGGTGTACAGATAATTAATTGGACTTTTTCTATCCTGTTGTGACCCCAAGATATGTCAAATCAGAAGCCCGTGGTCTTTCTTCAGCTCCTTGCTCCTCCAAGGCACCACCTGCTTCAAGCCCTCGTAAACATTCGCCTGCAAAATGTCAACACAGTGGTTTCTTTATAGTAATCGAAGCTCGAATGGCTACTGTGCACACTGAAATTTATACTGACCACGCTCTTGGAGCCCACTCTAACAACCTACTCCAAGCAAAAGGCTAACATTATTGCACTTAGCAAGCTGCTTCGGCTGGTGAAATGGGACCTCTCCTGAATTATTTGTTCAAATTACCAGCAGAATTGAGGCTGTTCACTCATGGCCTTTTATGACTGTATAATTTTGTTGTTTTGTTATGTCACAAACTCATTTGTTAAACTTTAAAGAAGTGAAAAGCTAGTTTTATACAATGCGAAAAAAAAAATCTTTTGTGACTAATGAAGAGATTACAAGAGGAAAATCGCTAGTTCCTGATAAGAATCAGAATGGATTATTTTTTGCTCAAAGAGTACGGAAATTATATTCTTTACTTGAGGAAAGGTAATTCC
Organism: Populus x sibirica; assembly: GCA_019202695.1. Classification (NCBI taxonomy): domain Eukaryota; kingdom Viridiplantae; phylum Streptophyta; class Magnoliopsida; order Malpighiales; family Salicaceae; genus Populus; species Populus x sibirica. Next base: position 165,836 of record JAGMVL010000052.1, on the reverse strand, counting down.
TAGTAATTCACTCAAGAATCGCACATAAGTAAGAATGATAGGAAATTTAGGAAGGTTAAGACGAGAACTAACCCAGAATTGAGACCTGGCGTTAGAGACAGCAGAGAGACTCCCTGACCTTGTCATCTTGACGTTGTCGCTGCTACTGATCATCTCTTCCTCTTCATTGACGCAATGATCAGCAGGTTCCCTATCCACTGAAGATGGAAAGACATAACTACCCCCACCAGACTCTCTCTTACCCTTCAAACCCCTCCTTACCCAACTCCATGAACCCAGAAACCTGCCTTTCTCTTTGACTCTCCTCTTGCTAGGAACTACGGTGCCAAGCTGACCCTTCTCAGGACTACAACTGCGAAAGGACCCATAACATTCCCTTGATCTGATTATTCTGAACGAAGAAGACTGAAATCTTGATGACTTGCCCATGTAAGGACCCTCCAAGACTGTGGTGGGTGAAGGTAGTTTGGTCATGTTGGTGTCTATTAACAGCCTCGGAGGTAACTCTAGGGACTTTTGTGGAAAGTTGATGGCCCTGGGGACCAGGGCGGTGCTCTCCCAGGGTTTGCCAGGCTCTTCCTCCCACCGAAATGGAACAGAGGCTGAAGTTTGGAGTGGTGGGGTTAGTGTCCCTGACCTCTCTGGTGACTGTAAATGTGCATGTGGTTTTGGCATCAGCAGTAGCCTTGGTGGTGTGAAGATAGGCTCGTCTTCTGCCTCAGATGCCATGTCTCTTGTTTACACTCTCTCTCAAAATGCCTCTATATCTAGCAAGTCTGCACTATATGAAGAAGTTGTCTGTGCTTTAAGGGATCTGGCTTTTGTACTTGGGAGACAACAGGGAAAAGAACAAGGTCCTTGTGATAAAAGGCCAGATTTCCTAGTTCCTAGTCATTACTCTCTTCATTGAACACAAAAGTTAGCACAGGAACATTTCTGAATTCACATTTGTTGTTTTATGTTTGCTTACCCTCCTCAGAATACTAATTAGGTTGGGTAAATTTATGCTCAGCTTGTTTATATAGTATGGTTTGAGTTTTGTTATAATTATATATTTAAAAATATTAGTTAATTAACACACACCCATATTATGATATATGGTCCTTAAAAAACTTTTTTTTTTTTGAAATTTTAGTTAAAAAAAAACCCATGATTTATAATTTTTTAAAAACCTATTTTTAAATAAAAAAATATGATTGCAAAAGCGACTATAACTTTCAAAAAAACATCATGAGTTATCCAGGCATTCATATGAGAGTACAGCAATTAAAGACACTAATAATTACCACCCAATTTTGATTGCTTTAAAATACATCTTATTAGGTTTGGCCCATCGTATTGGAGAAAAAGAAAAGCAAAGAAAAATAATTTGAAGGACATCCTCATGGTTAACTGCATGTGCATTAGCTGATGCTGTTCCTAAAACAAGGCCAGCCCTCTCATTTTAAATTGAAAAAAAGGAACAAAACAACGAGAGCACTAAAGCAGAAAATGTTTTTCCCCTTTTATTGTAAGATTAAAACAGCCTGATTTGAGAGTGGCTTTGTGTCGCTTTACTAAAGTATTTCATGGTTTTATGAACCTTTTTTTTTTTTTTCAAAATAAAGAAATGTTATTTCAAATATTTCAGCCAATCTCAGCTTTTTAGGAGTCAGGATCTCAGTGCATAAGAGCACACCTGATTTTGCTTTGATTAGGGCAGCATCAGATGCCATCGGGAGATTGAGAAACAATCTCTTGCAAAGGCTCTTGATCCATCAATTCCCGGGCTAGGCAAGCCATTCTTGTTGCTCTGGAAATTAACACCCTCATTTACCCTTCCTCGAGGCAATCAATATTGTTGGCGCCTAAGATTTTCGAGTGCAAGGCATCTGAGAAAGCTTGTTAAAAAGAGAGGAAAAGAGAGGAATATGAGGATTTTATACTTGCGAAAATATAATTGTTAGTGGCTTACGAAAGGCAGCGATCAGCATCGACAACGAAGATGCAGCATGTCGTTAAAGATCCCTTGGGGGTAATAATTAAGTATTTTTTTTTTATTAACAAGAGTGTCCTGACAGCTTGAACGCATCTCGACTAATTTTATAAATTCTGAAGTTAATAATCATTTAATCCTTCAATAATCTTAAAATTTGTAAGACTCGAACTTATAAACTTTAAAAAATAAATTTAAAACTTTATTGGTTAGTTATACCCCTTAAAATTATTTACTTTCATTCTTTTTTTTTTTTTTTTTTTTTGATCGTGGGTGTCCGGCCCGCTTGCGCGCACCTCGACTAATCCCACGGGCCCCGAAGTTAACGACCATGTAAGCCTCCAGGGCCATCATATGAGCAACCACAGGGTTCGAACCTCGAGACCTAAGAGGGAGCAAACCCCTTAGTCCCAAGCTCTTACCACTGAGCCACCACCTAGATAGTTTATTTACTTTCATTCTTACCCTTGTGAGTCCGTGTAGATGATGGCGTAAATGACTCGTATCCTGCCTAGCCATGAAAAGATTATTGAAATGCAATATATAATTATTTTCATAAATCATTAATCACACAGAGATATTATTTATTTCTCTTAACTAACTCGCATTTTGATGCTGACAGTTCTTCTACTTGCTTAGCCAACACTGTGCCATGTGGGCAATATCTACTTTGAGATCTACAACGATTACGGAGTTTTTTTTCCCCACATTTGTACAATATCAAAAATAAAAAAAACATTTTTCATACTATCTAAGTTGAAAAAAGCAATTTTGTATGTATAATATGCGCGATCAGTATACATACCTATTGCATGCGCGGATCAATAATCAGTGCATGTAATACACGCGCCACTACCTAAATTGAAAACTCAATCTTCTTTTTTTTTTCTTTTCCCCTCCTCTTCTTTCCTAACATCATCCGCAACCTCACCCACTGACAGACATTGACTCCCTTTATTTCTCTCGCCACCGTTGGTTATCTCTCTATCTTTTCACACGTGACAATCTCTCTCTCATGGTTATTATCACTCTCACCACCGGCAAGAGCTCTGATTAATCAATTTGTGGTATAATTTATTTTCTCTCTCTATTAATTTGGTGTTTTATTAGGCTAATTTGTGAATTTTTTACTGTTAAGGTTTTAGAATTTAGTTTAGGGTTTGTGTTAGTATTTTTTTAATTAACTATAATTGAATTTAATCGTATATAAAATAATTAGTCATTAAGTTTCTAAATTGCAATGTTTAGTAGGAAAATCGATGAATTTGTTCTATTAATAAATTAAAATTGTATTTTCTTGTATTTTTTACATAATATCTTATGCATAACGTAGTAGACACTAGAAAGGGACATACACAAAATAGAAGTAGGTTATACGGTGAAAAATATCATAATATAAATACATGTCAAAGTAGACAATATAAACTAGATATTATTTTTTTTCATTTCTTCATGTATTTTTATGTATTTTTATCCAATAATTATTATAGGGACCAAATATGATTGTGGGTAAAATACAAGTATTTTTTTAACATTGTTCTTAAGGCGTTTTTTTACAGATTTCAACCTCTAGTATATTTTTTTATTTTTATACCCTTTATTTTAGATTTTTTTTTATTTTGATCACGTTGCTGAGAATTGAGAGAATCATTGAAAAACAATGTAGAAAAAAAAAAGTTCTCGACTGCTTCCTCCCTTATAGCAACAATAAAAAAAATAATATTTGTATTAATGATTTTTATTTGACAAGAAAAGTTCTATTTAAGTTTTTTTTGCACTTATATTGCCATTATATTGATCTAACAACAGGATTTTTTTAGTCCAGCTATGTTCTACTTATTTATAAAAATATTTATCTACTATGCTTTCTATATAATCTATTTAAGGTAAATTCTTCTCATCCGGCTATTTTAAACCTTCAGTTTTTGCTGGCTGGCTAGAATGTGTGCATAATATTTATTAAAAATAAAGTTAATTTTCTCCTTAAATAATCTCTTCACGTCAAAGAAAACAATATAAATGCCGGGGAAAGGTACAAATTCAGAAAATATCAGTCTCAACTCTCAATCAAGGAAGGTAAGATTAGAACACTTTAGCAAGTGGAAATCGTGGAATGGAAAGGAACCAACCATAGCCACCCGCCACGCGCAAAAGTCAAAAGTGAAATAAAGAAAGTATTCTAGTCATATAAGCTAAGCATCCCTAGAGGCACAGGCCACATCAGTGTGGTCACGTATAACGTAGATCAAAATAAAAATTTAAGCTAGGTCAAGTATTCTAGTCATATAAGCTAAGCATAAAATTTCATGAAAATTTATTTTTTTTATTATTTTAATATGTTAATATTAAAAATAATTTTTAAAAATAAAAAAATATTATTATTTTAATATATTTCTTTTTTTTAATAACCCGGGGTGTTCGACAGCTTATGCGCACCACGATTAATTTCCGGGCCTATTGAATACCCTGTAAGCCCAATAAACAGGTAAGATACCATGAAAATAACAAAGATGCACGCTGAGACAATGTAGAATACAGAGACAGAAAACCCTATCACCACTGGACTAGAAGCCTCGGTGCTATATTTGTTTTTTAATATATTTTTAACCTAAAAGCATCATCATCATGAAGGGTGTACAATGAATTACTTGTATTGTTATCCTAAAACCAGATGGGCAGAGCAGAGCAACACAATTTGCCTTGTCTTATCTAGAACAATAATGAAAATGGAAAATATAATCAACTTAACATGGTGAATAATCATTAGCTAGGTACAAAAAGTGGAGAGCACAATAATTTAAGAGTTGAACATCGACCACATCAATCAAAAGATTTAATAAGGTGGGCAGGTGGCTTGCTTTTTTCTAGATCGATGGAAGGGAATGCAGAGACACGTTGACCAGGCCCATTGATTAGTTTTGGGCCTTGCGTTTTCGGCTGCTTAAGGCCCAGTTAAGCCTTCTTCAATCCTGCTGAAGCCCATAACCTTGAAGCCCATGAACTAACGATAGCAGATTGATGAACGGATTAAAAAAAAACATAGTTATTGATGAAATTGTGAGAACACTCCAAAGAAATTAGATTTTTCATGGTTAGGTTGATGGACTTAACTAGTAGGCTTGAAAAAATATTTTTTAAGAAAGAAGAAATTATTCAATACTTAAGTAAGTGTGTGTGTAAAAATAAAAATAAAAAATAAAGTGAATGGAAATGCATATCTAGCCTAGATATCATATGGACTAGCCTGGTTTTGTCTAGCTCTCAATGTTTTGGCCTCGCTTCCATGCCTTCGGCTAGCTTTCGTGGCTTTGGTGGCTTTGACTAAGATTGTCTTGCTAGAAATTGTTTCTATCTTGTAGGATTGGTTGTCCTCTAGCTTCTTGTTGGTTGGGTGTATTTATATATTACGTCTTAGAATCTATTTATGTAGAAGAAATTGTATTATTGGTGTCGTATGAATTTGATTAGTCATTGTAGCTCTTGATTGATATATATGTCATATCAACCTTGCCAGGAATATTTCATAGAGATATTTTGTTAGAAATATAAAGATTTTCATGGAAACACGTAGAAGCATTAATTTTTGTTTTTTATTTGAAAATTCAAAAGATAAAAAAGTATCATTTCTAAAATTCATCTTATCAAAGGGAGTGCATGATAAGGATTTTTTTTCATGATTATTCAAGTTACATCTCTGTTTTTATAAATTGTTAAAGATATCCTCTACAAATTATTATTATTATTATTATTATTATTATTATTATTATTATTATTATTATATAGTGCATGACACTCTTCTGTTGCATGTCTATAATCCTAGTGAAAAAAACAAAAAACTTGCTGGGTTCCTGTGTTGGAATCACTTTTGATGGGAAACTCGTATCTTATGGAGTCAATTACATGTTTGATAGCTATTTGACGTCAGTCTAAAGCATCTAGAGGTTCTATGCTGTAAATTGCACAGTATAAGATAGATTCTCTTGCCGTTCAAATGCTCGGATTCCTTCGATAAACGACATTACTCTTGCAACTAAAGTACTACCTAGTATATCGCACAACACAACATATCTAGCTAGAAATGATTCTCATTATGGTTATGTTGTGAGAACATACCTCATCGATGAGCTATTTAAATTATTGCTGATAGCATTCAAGACCAATCTCTCTGGGCCAGCAACTCCACTTCTCCGGGACAAGTTGAAGCAGGAGTCTAATTTTTATTGGTTTAACATAACTGATTAGATAATAAATTTATTTTCTAGAGATTACTAGTTCGAGTCCCACAAATCTCAGGGTCATTAAAGACTTACATGGTCGTTAATTTCAGAACATGTAGAATTAGTCGAGATACGTACAAACTAAATTGAACACCCATGTTTATATATATATATATATATAGAGAGAGAGAGAGAGAGAAAGAGAGAGAGAGAGAGAGATCACGAGCCTATTCAAGGAATGAGTGATATTACAGGTAGACAACAATCATATGACAATTGCCAATCATATAAACAAACGTTGAGGTTGCGAAAAATTAAAAAAAAATGCATGGTTTTCTGAACTAATGCTTCTGTGTGCTTGTAAACACTGAACAGAAGGGAAGAAATTGCATAGCGAGAATCATTTTTGTGACGAGTAGAGGAATGCATTGAGACCCAGATGGAGATAGTGGATGAGAATTGGACTGTGAGACCTGAAATCAGATATCCAGCTGCGGAAAATACAAAATATCCAGTCTGACAGCACAGCGTTTTCTTATATATTTTTTTAATTTCTTTCTTTCTTTCTTTCTTTCTTTCTTTATTTATCTGAGTAAAAAGGGAGAGAACAGAAATACCCGTGTGTGTGTGTGTGTGTGTGTGTGTGTGTGTGTGTGTGAGAGAGAGAGAGAGAGAGAGAGAAGAGAGAGACCTGCGGCCAACTTAGGTTAAAAAGCTAGTAAAAAAAACTAAGATAGTTTTTTTTTGACCGTAGACATTGACATTGACACATGTTAATGTAGACACATTATTTTTTATTATTTGTTTTTGTCTTGAACTATGTGGCCTGTTTTAAGCCCCGAGGGAGAGAAACCTTTTCCCCCCTTTGACTTCTGTCTTCCCTTCCTCTCTTTGCGTGTACGGAAGCAGAGCAAGGGGTTTGGGAGAAAGGGAAACACGAGTTTACTGGGGGGGAAAGAGGGAGGAGGGGTAGAAGAAGGATGGGATATGGAGATTAAAGAAATAGAATGAAAAAATAATATAAATTATATTATTTAATAATTTAAAATTTTAAATTGAAATGATTATTTAATATGTTATTAGAATGTTGTTCATCAAGTAGTTATAACTTTAATTTTTTATTTTATTTTATTTATTTAATAAAAATTAAATATAACATAATATAGATTTATGTAAATTTTAAGTTCGAACAACTTTATTTAAAAAAAACATATTAAAAAATAATATAAATAATATCTCAAAATATTTTTTAAAATAAGTTTAAATTTATTTCTAGATTGCGATCGTTTATTACTAGATTTATGTTTTCGAACCTTCCCTCCCTCTTTCTATGCGCATGGAAGCGAAGCAGGGAGCAGAAGCAGAGCAATGAGTATGGAAAAAAGAGAGGGAACATATTCAAGGAGGGAGCTGTAGAATGTTGGATTTGTGCTCGGAATTTATATGGGATTTAGCTTCTCTTCTGGTTATCTCATGAACTCACTGTCTTCACTAGTTTTTACCAAATTTACTGTTAAATATTATGGATCTGGATGCTCTCAAGTTCTTAAGAACAACCTCCAAGGTCTGGTCCAACAGTTAAGAAGATATTCTTCATCCCTGAACTTTCTGGGTTTAAAGCTTAGACCTAGCATACAGGAGAATTTATTAAGCTTATATGAACACACCATATCGATGTGAGAGGTATGTCTTTAAGATCGTTCGAAAAAGGAACCATTATGGGACTTTTAATGGAGAAGATGCAAACCATTATGTGGCAAAAGCCTCACAACAGCTCCGATCAAAAATGAAGAACTTAATCTGGGAAGGTCAGAACTCTAACCTACCACCACCCAATAATTAATGTGGAAATGAAAAAAATCATGAAACGCCGTCTGCAGTGGAGGCCGTAAAAACGTGCGACATGCCAATGAAGGATGATCAGGATAGTGAGTATGGATTCTCTCACATCCTCCAAACATTAAAAAAAATCATGTTCTTCATTTATTTATTTTTACTTCCAATAATTTCGTTGAATGACATGGATTGATTTTTTTTTTTATTTTTTTCCTTATTACTCCATCGAAATTCAAATGTTTTCATCCATCGTGTCCTTGTTTTCCTTCTTTCATGCATTTCCACTTTAAAATAATCCTTCTGGTTCCCATCCAAAAAAACACAACATTCTTGGTTGGTGTTGGTGTTTTTTTGTTTGGTACAGTGATGATATTTGTATTTTAAAGTATTTTTTGTTTATAAATATATTTTAAAAAAAAATTTAAATTTTTTTTTTACATCAACAAATTAAAATTATTCAAAATTATCAAAAAAAAAATTATAATTTTAAAAAATTCTATTGAAATATTTTCTTATATTTTAACCAAATTTTAATTATTTTTTAGATATTTTTTCCGGGAAGTTTTCCTTCTTTACATCTAAACCCGAAATTCTACAACTTTTAAATCCATATCACTGTCAAGTGTCAAGTGGATTTTACAACTTTTAAATCCTCAATCCTTCTCCACTTGAACTCTTACGCCTTCTAGAAAAAACTAGAACAGTGTCCGCGTTACATCTCCAGTTGGGATATTTTTATCTAAACATTAGAAGAAAAAAAATATCTATACATTAAAAATGTGTTTCCTAAGAAAAAAATGATTACGAATGCAAAATCTAAGGCATATTTCACATCATAAATTTTTCAATACCAGACAATGACTTATTATTGTTTTTTTTAGATATTAAGACAATAACATATCGGATTGAACTTGGATAACCTAAGATAAGTAGCTAAATTAGCGACTTGAGTCAAAAGACTGTAATAATCTCATAAAAGCAGATTGAAATAAATAATGATGTCAAATTCTCAAGCAATCCAATGCTAAAAGATGAAGATGAAAATAAAAATAAAAATATTCAATTAAAAAAAAAAGACTCGGGTGAACCCCAGTCAACCTGCTAATCTCGCGATCTAGTAATGCATCCCGCATGATTTAACATTTTTTCATCTCTTAGATTATTTTTCATTTAATCACACAACAACCAAGTATATAGGACTCATCAAATAAAAAAACAAATACGACGTATACATGGGCCTAGAAAAACAAAAAATGGGCCTACTTTTTAAAGTCGGATAACAAAATGAGTTTTCTTTAAGTCAAATAACAAAAAGAGACCATTAAATTACAAAAGATGACTTTTTAAAACTTTTAAAAGGCTGAAAATGAATGAAAAAAATAACATTTAGAAAAAATAACAATCAAGCCAGGCACGTCAACCTACGCACGCGTTTGGCCTATAAAAAGAGGTATGTCTTATGTGTCATGCCTTTTTTTCAATATTAGAGAACAGACAACGTGTCATCCGTCCTCTATTTATCTTAGAAAAAAAAATATACAGACAATGCGTCTTCAACATCAACAGATCACCCGATGCTTGTGTCTCCAGAATTTGGAGACCAAAGTGTCATTGGAAAATTAGGGCAAGGGTATTTTATGCTTTAAATTTCATTTTCAATCCATTTTTACCAAAAACAATTAAAAAACCTTAGAGACCTTAATAAATCGGTTTTTGGCCTCAAATAACCCATAAACTTGTTCAAAAACCAAAAATCAACTTGAGTACAAAAACTTTTATGAGCTCAGACCTACCATCTAAGGAGATGGGAAGGCCGAAAAATACCTTAGTGGAACTCTTCTCATCGAATAGAACTCATTGACACTAATATCAATCTTTTTCATTACTATAATTAACATCAACTAACATTTCCTCTCTCTATCACCAGAATTTAGTGACTTTCTCTCTCCTCTCTCAAATCAAGAAAAAAATAACAAAAATACAGTTTTTAAATCTTACCTTGTGGATAATGAAGTAATGATGTAAAATAATTGATTTTCCTTTGTAGGTAACTTTAAATGTTAAGTCTTTTGTTATTATGTCTTATTGTGCTATTGATGGAAAGGTTAGCACTCAAGAGTAATTGATGTGAAAGGTTGGTGTCTTTTTAGGATCAGGTTGGTGGGAGAGATTGACAAGAAAGTAGACACCATTTGAGGAGAGAGGTTAAGAGAGATAACAATTATCAAGAAAGTACATGTCGCATTAACAGTTCATGTGTAAATATAGAAGAACACGATGTCATACTTTCTTGGAGGTTTGTGACTCTGTATTATAGTGTGTGCTAATGCTAGGCTCGATAGGAATTTGGATGGGGTTGGGTCGAGACCCAAATAGTGTTGCTTGAGACGAAGCCTAATCCATGTGATAAGCTATCCAGTTTGGTGGTGACTAGTAAGCCAGATTGATTAGTCTAGTGCTTGGGTTGGGGCCTAACCATGTGATCGGACAACTTGGTTGTTCGGTTTAGTTGTTGGGCTAAGCCTAACTCATGTGACCAGTTAGCTTAGCTAGCCAGTCTAGCGATTAGATTGAGGCTTAGATCGGATAACAAGGTGTTTGATCTACTATTTTATATATATATATATATATATATATATATATATATATATATATATATATATATCATTATCCGCCCTTAATCTTTCAAATATATGTATGAAAGACTTAACTAATAGAAGTAGGAGGGTGAGAACATTTGTTGTTTTATGCATGTCATTTTTCTTTCTCGTGGCTTTTGTTAACGTGTTATGCAAGAGTGATGAGAGTTCGGTTGACTTGTTTGTTTCTCCTAGGATGGAGAACACTTTCACTTGGAGAGTGGAGAATGTTTATGATCATGAAAGTATTGTCGAAGTATTATGTGTGAAGAAGTTGAATAGGGACATGAAGATTTTATTGAGACATAGAGATTCTTGTTGGAGACATGTAAATTTTGGTTGGTGTTTAATTTAGACACATGAATATTTTTGTTGGAGCTATGAAGAATTTGTTTGAAGACATGAGTATATTTGTTGGAGGCATGGCATGGTGATTTTGTTTGGAGACGTGGAGGTTCTGTTTGGAGCATTCGATGTGGGAATTCTTCATGGCTGGAGCAACTCCCTTGAAAGAGAATGAAGAGTGTAGAAAGTGCATGTGTGACTGGTGTTCGTGGTTTGTGACCCTTTTTTGTATAATGTTCTTGTATGGAATTGTTTACTTTTTTGTATAATGTTCTTGTATGGAATTGTTTACATCTTGGTCACTTAAACTTATCAGCACATTATAGAGAGAGCATTGGCAACAAACAAGACAGGGAAAAATCATTGGCGAGTAAATAAGCATAGTACCAACCCTTCGTGTGTAAGCATAGGACGTCGCAACACCATACTTTCTCTGCATTATGGTATATGCTAGCGTTGAGTTTCCAGGGAATTTAAACAGGTTTGAGTCAAAGCCTAACCAATGTGACCAAGCAGCTTGGCTATCAGATTTGGTGGTGCTCAATCAATCAAGCTAACCAGTTTAGTGGTTGGGTCATGTGATCCAAACAGCTTGGCTATCAGATTTAATGCTCACGGATCAACCCGGGTTGATTGGTTAGACCAATCCGTCTAGCAATTAGGTTAAGGCCAAACAACAAGCCATCCAGTCTTTAAAAGAACAAAAAAATTGTATAATCATAAACCATCTATCTGATACTTGTTCGCAATTACCATGATAAATTAAAGTGGTGAAAAGTGCTTCCACATTATCCGAGTACAGAGCCAGACCATGCGTCACCTATCATCCAGCTCTCACAGCTGGTTGCATAAAACAAGTTTCTAGGACCAGACACGATATTGATCAACTTCGAGAAGACAAGTCCCTATCAGAGAAATGTCCTGTCCAGCATACCGGGACCAGCAGCAAGGACAATTATCACAACCTGAAAAATTCATTGACTGCACTGAACACTCTATGCCTCTAAGGGCATCCTCATACATGCTGACACTTCGTAATTTGATGGTCCCGGATATTAAATCAGATAAAGGGAGCTCAGGGAAAGAAAATGAGGGCATCTTCTCTGTAGGCTTTTTCTGAGGCAGGCACACAAGATGTCAAATAGTGAAAGCCAGGCAAAACACAAGCAAGCATTCATATATTTCTTACAGTCTGATTAAATTTAAGTCATCACCAACCCACAATCAAGGTATAAACAAATTCCAGTTCTAATCTTGATTTAAATTGAAGTTCTTAATATATTTTTTTTAAACATGAAATCCCTAATCAGCTATCTAGACTCAAAAGACTTCCACCTTACTCCTCTGCCTAACAAGTGCAAGCTCCCGAAAAAACTGAGCAAACTTGAGCACCACGTTTCCTCCATTTTTACCCAAACTATATAAAACAAAACTGTATAAAGCAAAATGATTTCTGAATTTCATGCATCAGACCTATGGTCCGAGTCCATGCTTACAACAGTCTCTTCACCCTCAAAAGAAGATGCTGGAAGCTTGCATCTTGTGCCCGTCTTCTTCACTTCATCACTTGAATAGATGAATATCCTCTTCACCATCTTACAGAACTCCCTGCAGTTAATAAAATAGATTTCAATAATCCAGTTATAATTTAATGGAAAAGAGACAATCAAGTGATATACAAGTTTCTAAATTACTTACGGCCATGGATCATCACCCACAAGCATCATATCGCCCTCATCATCTGTAAACACAACAGCCCATTTTTTGGGTGTGGAGAGTTCTCCTTCGATTTCAAACATCTTCTCCAGCTCAAATATAAGATCCCTGTATCCTTTCAACACAGTTAAATCAAGAGCACGGCCAACAGCAATCCCTTGCATTTGCACCTTTCCAGAATCAAAGAAAATCTTGCTCATCAGAAGGCTCAGACAGAAAGGGAAAAACTACGGAAGGCAGAACTTCAAATTTTACCTTAGTACGAGTTCTCATGGAGGTTGTGGAGCCTTGCTTGCTTTGTGACTCCTTTACCATCGCCTCTGATAAAACTTGCTTCTGTTCTTTCGAGTACATTGATACGTCCATTGCTTGGGCCCTCTCAGCCTCGCTTGCAGCTGGAACAAGTCCTTTGGTGCCATTAGAATCAACAATTGGATATCCAGGCTCCTTCTCTGGAGGAGCAGAACTACCGGAGTTACTTGTCAGATCAATTCCAAACAACCGGCAACCTCCAGAGTTCTCATACTTTCTCCCCTTCTCCACCTGCTCATTTATCAGGCAATTGCTTTGCCTTGATGATAAAGGAGAGGAAAAACCGGAGATAATAGACCGTGTTGTAGCAAAATTATTGTCCCCCACTGAATCTGGAAAAAAGTTGAGAGAGACATTCATGTTAGGTGAAGAAGGCCAGATTCCTTCTGGTCGAGCCCTTGTGTTGCAGCTACTGCTATTATTGAGGAGATTGCTATCAATTTCCTTTTGCCTCATAGACCATACATGGCTTTCAGAGCTTTGGACTTCAATACTACTCCCCAGTTGGGCTAACTCATGGGATTGGGTTGATCCATGATACCAGAACGATGAAGCAGCTGAATTTGGAGTAATCACTACACTCCAATTAGTGCATAAAGTTCAAGAAAGTATAGATTAAATAATTCACATAGAGAAACCAAGACAATCATTCCACATACCAGATGTAGGAATATCTGTAGGTCTAGGCCTTTTGGTCTTCATCACCTGTTGAGTAAGATTTGGGGAAGCAGGGGCTGCAAAAGGCTCTATGTCCCATGGAGAAACTCTCTCTGGCCTTTGAATAGTTGCTGGTTCATCCCATTGAATCTGTGGGGAAAAATAATACGGAAACTAGCATAAAAAACAAGACGATGAATAAGTTAGCATTCACATAAGAATTCCACAACTGTAATCAACCTTCAATGACCGCCATATAGAGCCAGACCACTCTGGAGAAATATCTCCAACTCCAACTATTGTTCCTGTGAACCTGATCAAGCAGTTGCCACAAGAATTAAGGAACATCTTAAAACAACCATGAAACCCAGCAACCAAAAATATATGGCGGACATACCTTCTCTCAGGAGAATCCTCTCCCTCAAATCTCATCTTGAAGCGCATACCTACAGAAAATCCATTCTTAACAGCCTCCAGATATTTGTTCAGCCCAATGATATACTGGTTTGTCCTGCAGAAGGGTACAGAAAGTAAACTTTAGATTTGCGGGATAGGATGACCAATTAACAAGCACGGCACAGGTTTACAGTGATTAAGGAAATGATCAAACCTTGGCTTGTAGTACACAACAAAGAGGGTCTGTGTCAAAACAGCATGAGAGGCAGTAGCAAGCACTCCTAAGTGCATGCTTTGGCTGGATATCACCGATGATGGAATGGAGCTTTGCTGCCGAGCAAGACGCCGAACTCCAACTCGCAGTTCCCTATTATGACCTCTACACAGCATATACAATAGAATTGTAAGCAGAAACAGAGACCTGAATTGAATAATAAATCAGATCATCTACGTTCAACTACCTAAGAAACACAAAAGCATCTCCTGCAACCAGCCTTTTGGAAGTGACAAATGTGCTCCATCCTGTTGTAAGTAAATGCCTTCGCGGTTGACCTAGTTAAATAAGTTAAAAGAAAGCATGTAAACTAGAAGATAGAGTAATACAACAGGTGCTCCTATTTATCAAAAAGTCTAAACTCCAGCTTCTTAAGCGTTTCTCCGTTTCAGTAAATCGGAAAACAGCAACATTGCACAAAGTAAAATCGTTATGGAACATTTACCTCTAAATATATGCTTGAACCGCCACTCAAAGCCATGAAGATCTCTGGCAGCCAGTTCCTGAGTTGGTGTTGCTTGGCTCATGTCCTAATGAATATGAAATAGTGGTAATTAAAAACGGAAGTTTCAATGAACAACCACTACTATATCTAAACACCATTTAAGAGTAATTACCAAAGGAGGCAAGCATTCAGTGGCATGCTTTCTGAGAACAGAGAAGCCTCCATGGGTGCTAGTATCAGAAGCTGTTAAAATTTTGCAAAAGGAATGAATTGTTGGCTTTGCCGGCTCAGGTGGACAAGGGTCAGGACTTGTAGGTTCGGTTTGCTGTAATTGAATTGTAGAACAAGAACATTCATTCAGCAACCAAATGAAACAATAAACCCAAAAACAAAACAAACGAAAACCCAAAAAGGAAAAACATTTACTCACATCTACTTCTGGGTGCAGAGTAATCTGAGCATAAACTTCATCCGTGTCTTGTTCAGCCTAAAAATTTAAAGAAAACAAAAGTGAATAAAAGAAAATAATAAAAAACACTTCAAAGAAAACAGAAATAGGAAACAAGAGCAACGGTATTAGAATTACCAGCAGTTGAATGTTTACAACACGACAGAGGATCTTAGGTGGAAGATTAAACCGTGGGATTTGCTGATTCAGTTCTTGATTTGTTGATGCTTCTAACTGCATAAAGAATCCATAAGCCAAAAAACAATAAAGGTAGAGACTAAGATTTCGATCTAAGTGCTTTAAAACAATGAAAGTAGAGCAATGAAGAAAAATAAAAAAAAAGCTACACACTTGTTCCATGTGACCTTGAGGAAAGTAAAAAACTCTCTCTCCATCCTTTGGGACATCCACCAATGGCCCTGCACATGCCTTCCATAGCTCTGTATACAGATCATCACATCCTACACCCATCAAAAACCAAATTAAAACACACAAACTAACGAAAGTTCTTAAATAATGTTTAAGTGGGTCTAAAACTCTGTTTGGTTGCTGAGAAAACCCAAGAAAAGAAAAGAGAACAGCAGATTAAGAAACACAAGTTTGGCATAATTTTAGTCCCTTCAAAGCAAAAACCTCCACTCCATCAAAATTTATAATCTTTTGCACACCAAGATTAATTAATAGTACAGCTCAAAGCCCCATTTATTTTGCCTTTCTTCTCCATTCTCAGCAACCAAACAAAGCAGCAAAAGCCCATTCATTTTCTTGTTCACCAAATCAACACTCACCTCTTTCAGCATGAGCCATCAAAAGAACCGGTCAAGCAAGGTGGTATCAGAGAAGTAGAGATAAAACGAAGGGGTAAAGAAACAGAGAATCCGCTAAACAGACGGAAGCTGGAGGAGGGAAGGAAAGAGAAGGTCTTTCAGGCAGTAAAGGACTACCCCATTAAATGAGCCAGAAACCATATAAAACGCTGAGCAGACAGGACGTTTATGTAAGGAGTCATTTTACTTTCATAATTAAAGAGCATACAGGGAGTGGAAAGTGGCTCAGGCTCTCTCTCTCTCTCTCTCTCTCTCTTCTGTTTCAGTGACAAATCCGCTCCTGCTGCTTTATAGTCTTCTCATTCACACAAAAACCGCTGTTTTTTTTACAACACACAAGAGGGAGGAGTGTTTTGTTGTAGCTGCTGCTGACTTCTTGTTGTGATCTCTTTCTCTGTCTAAAAAGGACTTAAAATCAACGTTATCGATATTTTTACCTAAACCCCGAAAACTAGAAGAGCTCTCTCCGGCTGCCCAAGATGTAATCTTTGAGTATTGTAATCTTTGAGCCTCATTCTGGTTTCTCTCTCTCTCTCTCTGTCTAGTTCTTAGTCACTCTCTACTCTCTTCCAATCTCTAGTCGTTTTAGCTTACCTTACATCTTGTTTGTCATTTTTCTTTTCCTTTTTCTTCCTCGCCAATCGCTATTTACTGCTACATTTAAATAGCTAGACACCGATCTATAGAATTAGAGTATATTAGACCGTACTACTACAACAGGAAAAAAAAAAAGACAAGGCATCGGTGAGGCATCCATCCACGCTAACCTCTTATTAACCATCGTTAAAGGCGTGCTTGTTTTTCCGTTTGGAAAAACGTTTTAAAAAAATTTATAATTTTTTTATTTTAAGTTAGCTTTTTTATAATTTTAGATTATCAAAAATAAATTTTAAAAAAATTATTTTTTTAATATATTTAAAAAAAAAAAAAACACCAGTACTCCACCGAGGTTGTGTTTAAAAATTAAAATTGAACAAATGCGGTACACAGACTATATGATTGTCGACATCACATGAAACTCACTCGTGGGGTCCACCATCAGACGGCTGCCTTAATATGTGCATTTTGCCTTTACGCGCATTACTTGGTGACGAAAACACTTTTCCTTGATTTAAATGGTGGGTATTATTAACTAGTGGTTTAATTTGTATTAATAATGGATTTTAATTATGCTGCTCCCAGGGGGTTGCTTATAACACAGTTATTAAACACCGGCTGGCCTGAAAGTAAATTCAGGACATGATGGAACTAGCTGATGTTGGGTTTAAAGTAAAATCAATTTAAAATTTATTTAATTGATTTATTTATAATTTGATTTGATTTTTTTCATAAAAATCTCTTCAAAAAAATATTGTTTAAAATAAAAAATAAAAAGACATAATTTTGGATTGATCCAGATGAATCCATGATCCAATCCAAGCTAAATCAGGTTTAAAAACTTAATCTAAAGTTTGATGTACTTTAAGACTGAGTCGTGAGCTGGTCAATTCAATTTATAAATGACTCATTTAGATTTTATTGAATTAATTTTTAAAATAAATTTTTTTAAAAAAAATCATGAATTAGTAAATCACTCAACAACTTTGATAACTATGGTACTTGGCAAGCATGGCTTTTATTTAAGGGTTAATTTTGTTTTATAGACGAGTTAAACTTGAGTTTAGCTATACTTGAGCCATTTGAACAATGTAAAACAAAATTGTTTTTTTTAATGTTAATTTTGGTTTTTATTTTTTTTATTTTTTTCTAATAATAACCTAAAATTCTATTTTATATAATTGATATTTAATCTAGTGTTAAAATATTCTAAATAATATAAACAAGAATTGATGACAACAAATGAAACCATGACGACTTAATTTAAAATGATAAAAATAAAAAGAATTAATTTTAGTGACCAAAGTAAAAATAAAAATTTCAGATATTTGTTTTTTAAAAACTGATTATAAATAATAATATAATAAGTGAAATATAAAAGGACATACTATATACTCGATCAAATCTTTTAGTTTCCTTTTTAATTTATAATTATAATCATAACTCTCCCTCTCTTTTCTTTTGTTTTTTTTCCTAACCTTGTAAGGGATCGTGACTTCCTTTCCCAACCTATAATCACGTACCATTGAAAATAAAAATGATTTTATCAAGCAAAGAAAAATCTTCCCACCATTAAAAGTTGTTGGGACAAATAATTTAATATGTATGTTTTGTATTGTGGTGTATAATATTTTTTAAAATTATTTTTATTTTTATTTTTATTAACATTATATAATATATCAAAACCCTAAAAAAATACTAAAAAAAAATATCAAATTGATATTCTCTCATCCTAACACGCTTTTAAATAATGTTTCACACGCAAAAACAAACCTCCATAGACTCACTTTCACCATCTACTCAAGTCATTAACTATGGATGATATCATAAACTTCCACGCTGGCTAGTTTAGGTATTGGAATTTCTTGCCGTGTTATTACATGATGTGTGATCCGTGAGAGGAGTTGAAATAATTATGACAATTAATGTTACAAACATCTATGTAAGACATACGCAAGAAGACACACAAAAATCGAGATTAAATTTTATAGTACTTAAAACGATTGATCTTGATTTGTGATTGATATTATGATATATAATATTTTTTAAAAATAATTTTTTTATTTTTAATATCAACACATCAAAATTAATAAAAACAATAAAAAATATTAATTTGATATTTTCTCAAGGTAATATACTTCTAAAATAGAGTTCCGAATATAAAAATAAATGTGATCATTTCAAGCATATGGTGAACACAAGCTTAATATCTTATGAGATCTCGAGGGGCCGAGTTATATATCTCTTCGAAACTTATTTTATTTGCAATCATACATGTATCTGATACCTTTGAAAGGCAAAAAATAAATGACCGATCAAATTTGAGGAGTGTTTTTGGATATTAGCACAATAAAATATATATATATATATATATATATATATATATAATAAAATATTATATTCACGAGTATTTTTCTGCGACTCATGAATTACATGCTACATCTGCAGCTCATAAGTCGCATGCATGTCTTGTAATTCTCTAGGAAAAGTGGTCATGGCAGTTTTTTTCAAGTTTATGACTCCATATCACAAAAACTCAACCCCACAATGATCACAATTTACAAATACAATTCACAATTCACCTTCAACAAACTTCACAACATACTATACAATTTAAAAAATCAACACACTTCATAATTCAAAATTAAACACAATGAAAATTTTCACATCATTATATTATATTTAAACTAAATTTATAATTCTCAAAACATAAAGCATATAATATAACTACATCTAAAAATCACCCCAACTCGTGAATGAGTCTACACCACCTCCCCAACTTGTCAATCTCAAGAACAAATTAGCATAGATTTGATACTAAATTGATAGAGAGAAAGTATGCATTATTCCTCTAAGTGTTAAGTGTAAGTGGTGACGGCCACGACTGAAACTTGGTGCGAGAACTGCGAGTGGAGAGAGAGCCTCATCATGATAGAAAAAGAGGGAGGGAGGTTGTCTCACAGTGACCAATAAAGTGTTTCACGGTAGAGAAAGAAGGCGATGATAGTGGGCAACAGCGGGAAGTAGAGGCGGGTGGTGATTGTTGAGAGAGAGGGGAAATAAAAAGAGAAATGAGAAGAAACTAGGTATGTGAGTTATAATTTGTTGGGAGTCACGAGTCGCATATATCACATATGACTCGTGAAAATATCTATTTTTCCTAAATATTTTTTGAAATGTAGTATTTTGAAAGAAAAAAAAAACCTTCAAATTGGAGTGTAATATAAAAAGACACATTATAGATTTAAATGAAAAAAATAATCATGTTTATATAGTGATATTTTTTTCAATTTTTTTAAACCTCTCCTTCATGACATGCCTCGTGGCTACTTTTATTCTCCTAGAAGTAAGAATATATGATTAGAGCATATGATCATATCAATAACTATGGTAAATGAAGGTTTAAAAAAGTTTAATATTTTGATAGTGATTGTTTTTTAAAATATTTTTTATTTAAAAATATATTAAAATAATTTTTTATTTTTTAAAATTAATATATTAAAACAATTAAAAATACTAAAAAAAATAATTTAATAAAAAATTTTAAATTTTTAATAAACGATGCAATGTCATGCAAGCGTTTACCGCAGTGAATAGAGTGATCACTGCTGGAAAGGAAACCCGTCTTGGTAAAGGCGGCGGGACTCAAATAAGGAAATACATGTCACATCATCATACGGCACCACGAGAAGGGTGACCGCTCTCCGTTCCATTCCGTTATCTCGGCCGCCGTTACAGTTTATTTGCCGTCTATTTCTTTGTCTACATCGTGGCAGGCAGAGGTGTTGGCTCGTGTATACCCGGCAGACCCAATTTTTGTTCTTGCTTTTCTAATTTTAATCTCTGAGGAATTTTATGATATTTTGTTTTTTCGACATTGGAGAAAACAAATGGTCATTTACACGTTTTACTGACTCAGCAGGAGAGCACGGTAAGGGCGTCGGCTTTTGACGTGTCAGTTTCGTTTTATTTAAAACCCACTCTCCTTTCATTTCAGGTAATTACACGCGCATAATTTCACAGCAGACGGGAGACGGGGATTGGGTTTTTGTTTTCCACCTCTTAAGAGCCTTTTTATTTTTTCATTTCAGATATTTTCAGATAATTTTAAATGAAAAATAAATTTTAAAATATAAAAAATATATTATTTTAACATATTAAAAAAATACTTTAAAAAACAAATATTAAAACAATATCAATCAGATGAATAATGTAATAAAGTGTGGGTTTGTGTGTTAACAGTAAAGTTGCAAAGGTGATCTGTTAGGTGGTCCCCTAGTACTCGTCATAATGAGAACCTAATTAATCTAGGCCACGTGGTTTTTTGTACCCACGTGTCATTATCCGACTTGTCTTCTATGTTCAATGCAGGACATTCTGTCTCCGTTTTCTTAAACACGGTGAAACTTCTCAAATTTTCAGGGTACAGAAAATTAATTAAACAAACGTCGTATCTTGTCCTCATCCTCCACGTGTTTTCACTTAAAGTCAGTTCCCCTGGTAATTGTGTCGGTCCCCAATAGGTTGATTCATGTACAAAAGAGTGTGTTTAGTATTATAAGAAGCTTTTGTAGTTACGATTTAAATAAAATTATACAATAGTTTTATTAACTAAATAAAATTAAATTTGTGATTGAGACAAAATGTAACCTTAATGATATAAATAAATACTTCAAAACTCAATCAGCTTTGTGGGTTGATTGATAAATTATGATTTGAAAAGTTTCAAATTAATAAATAAATAAATATAAAATATAATTAAGTTTTTAATAACTTAATTCATCCAATCAAATTCAATAAAATAAATATTTTTTTTTTCGATAAAGATAGGATAGGGAATTAGTTATTGCATGGAGTATCTCCTTGTTCGGCTAATGATAGAACAAAAGTAAAATATATTTAAATTATAAAGAATTGATTGAAAAATACAAATAAAAAAAACAAAAAAATTACTTTAATATTTCCTTGAGTCTTCGTCTTTATTTTATATATATATATATAAAAGAGCAAACGTCTGATTCTTTATTTTTCATCCTTCTCCTTAATCCATTATTTTCACAATCCATTTTGACAAAGAAACGCATCCTACGATTGTGTTTCTGCCACCTACTCCTTAGATGGTAGGTGACAAATTGTCATTCCATTAAAATCCAATTTTAATACAGATATAACAAGAACTTTATTTATATGTACGGATAAAAAACATAGTATTTACTTGTAAGGGTGCCCATACTCCTCCACTACCGACTGAATCATAAGTTTTTTTTTAATGCGAAAAAAAAAACACAGATATTATAAATATGTTATTTATAATTAAAAAAAAATTAATTGTAAATCAAAAAGCTGAGGCATATATTTAACAAAATAAATTAATTCCTATGTATCAATAAATATTATTTTTTTAACTCTAATCAAAGATTAAGTCGGAAATATAAAAGAAAATAAATATTAAAATATATGGTGCAAGAAGTTCTAATTTAAATTCAAGTGAAATAAAATAAATTTCTATTAGAATTCCTCCTTCTAAGTAATATATTTTTCGTAACTATATTTTTCCCATGTAGTTGATATTAAAAATAAATTTTTAAAAATAAAAAATATTATTTTGATGCATTTCCGAGCAAAAAATACTTTGAAAAGCAACTGCTATCACACTATTAAACACTCATCGAGAAAAGGAGCACAAGCAATTTATAAATTATCATTCTCGCTTTTTATCAGTCTTGCTTTTTAAGATATTTCCAATATTAATTATATTTTTTTTACGCGCTGACGTGTGCTAGGTAAGCGTCGGTAACTTTTGTTTTTGTACAGAAACTAAAATGCCCTTAGAACTAAATAATATTAACAAAAAAATAATTATGAAATTACTACAAAGCCCATGAAACCAATGCTAAAAAATCTGGATGGTAAGGGCAATTTAGTTTTTTTAAGGTTAATACAATAATCTCATTGGTATTAAAAAAATAAAAAAGATAATGTTGCCCTCAAAACAAATAAAAAATGATAAATTAACCTCGTGAAAATACAATTTTACCCTTTAAAATTAATCCATTTGATTTTTTAGTTAAAAGTAAAATCATAATTTTATTATTAAAATCCATAGTAATCGAAGGTATATTTATAGTACTTTCCTCATAGGGTTTAGGTTCTTGTAATATTAATCACCAAGCACCGTATCGAGTTAAACTGGTTCGATTATTCTCAAGGACATGGTGAAAGCGCGAAGCATAACTCAATTTCTTTAGTTTTTGGGTAAAAAATAGGTTTACACATGTTTGAATAGATTTTCTTCGTGTTTTTATTAAATTTGAAATTTAAGATGTTTTTGCAAATAAGATTGGTTTTACACAAATACGATCACAAAACTAAAAAATCAGTTTTAGAACTTGGAAAAAAAAATTCAGTTTGGCTTGCACTTAGGTCTTGTTTGGGAACGCGGTGTAAACTGTATTGCCTCAAATATTTTTTGTTTAAAATATATTTTTTTAATGTTTTCGGATCGTTTTGATATATTAATATCAAAAATAATTTTTTTTAAATAAAAAAACTTTATTTTAATACATTTATAAACGAAAAACATTTTAAACCGTTAATTCTATTACAATTCTAAACACACATCCGAACAAGCTCACAATCAACACCTTGCATGATTTAGTGTCAAGTTTTTGTTTTTTTATTAGACATCCAGCATCTGTTATTTGCGTATTTTATGAGTATGATAGCTGAGAAATTGAAGGGAAGAAAAACCGAGTGGCAAATTATTGGTCGGCTAAAAATTTGAAGTGTGTGGTGGTTGGGGGGCGAAGATCGTCGTGGGAAATGAATCAAAGGAGGCGGTAGTGGTGTGGGTGCGCAGAGGCTTATTTTATTTTATTTCCTTTAATTTAGAGAAGAATCGTAGCGAAAGCATAAAGAGTTCGTTAACAAGGACCGAGATTTTATTCCTCCAGCATCTTTTCAAATCTAAGCAACTCTTTTGACTAACGAGAAAGGAAAATCCCATTAATCATGTTGTACTTGGAGGAGATTACAATGAGCTGGATTTTTTCTGTCCGTCTCTAACCCCAAATATTTAAATTAATCACCTTTCTTCACATTTAATTTAGTGAAAGCTGGTTTTATTTTTTATATCAAAACCATAAAAATAAAATATTAATTTAATATTTTTTAAGGGTAAAATAATTTTAAAACACGGTTAAAAACACATTACAAACATGAACTTAATACCTAAAGAAATTTCATAATATTTTTAAAAGAATAAAATAAAAAGTAGAATCGTATAATCTTCCTCGTCCATCCGATCCGATCCGTAGCTTCCTCTAGGACGATAGATTAGATCCCCTGTAAATTGTTAAAAAAAAAAAAAGGTTAGATATTTGACCAAATGACAAGTTAACACAAAATTAGCGGTTCCTCGTGACCTGACTGGAATGCCTTTTCTGGGCATGAAGGCCTGGGATCTTGACAGAATCTTCTGCATTGTTCCCGTTACTTCGGGCTGTTGATAATAAAAGAAGGAAAAAAATCTCTCTCTCTCTCTCTCTCTCTCTCTCTGTGGTTGGGTGATGCTAAAGTCAAGTAGAGAGGGAAAGAGCTGTTGACCTCTCTCTAGACACTGTGCCCTCCTTTTGCAGCAAAAGATAATGGCAAAATTCATGATTGGTGGGGGCTGGTGATCTTGTATGAACACCCCATGTGGAGACCAATTCAGGTTGTGCTCCTTCGCTACCCTGAACCTTGCAAATTTGAGGTGCCCCACAATTCGGAAAGGGTTTGCCCCCAAATGCATGGTTTTTCTCCTCACGCCCGCCTGTGTTTTTGTACACTTGATAATAGGGTACACTGTATAATTATTATTTAATTATAAGCATTCGAAGTATTTATGACCATCACAGATACAGATTTTACTGAAATGCGTACATATTTCACAATAATTATATGTTTTTATTTGTTTAAGTTTTAGTATCAAATCTTTTTAAAATCAGATTATTTTTTTATTGATCATCTAAATTATTTTAAATTTTTTAGATCAATCATGTCACGTTAAAAAAACTCAAATGATTTAATTTACAATTCAAGAAAAATAAAAATTTAAATTAAAAAGTTTTAATATTAACGGGTTTGATAATATTGTTAAGAAATTACCGGGCAACCTAATTTTTTTAATGTTAAAAATAAGTGGTCCGAACGGGACATTAATCTTATACTTGTCTGGTTACCCAGGGAAAGATAAAAGAAACTAGCAATTGGAAGAAAATCATGAACGATTGGACTAGATGCAGTTGGGGGTATCGTTTTCCAATTTACTGTTACTTTCTTTTTTTAAGAATAAAAAGGAGTTTACTTTATTTACATTCGACGACCATTATATTAAACTACTTCTATTTTTATATAAGTGTCTTATTTTTTTTCTTTTTTCGGTATTCTCCTTTCAAATGTCAGTTTAAAAGTCAAAATATAATAAATACTCCACTTTATTTTCTCCTTTCAAGCTTCTTATTTATTCTGACGAAATCACGTTCATTAGAAGGTAAAGAGTCAGAATTATCTACTAATAACTTCATCTAGCAAAGATATAGAAAAATAGTAATTTTGTAATTAAATTTGTTTGAAAGTTTAATAACAAATAAGGTTGGTGTTTTTTTTAGAAAATAATATAAAAATATTAAAAACGATATAAAAATATATAAAAACAATTTTAAATAAAAAAAATTAAATTTTAATGAAACACGGAACCTGTTCTCAAACGAGTTTAAATATAAAATTTGTTTGAAAGTTTGTTCTCAAACGGGCTTAAATATAAAATTTATATGAAAGATTGTTTTCAAACATGTTTAAATATAAATTTATTGTTAAACAGGTTTAAAACTAATCATGTTTAGTGGAAGGTAAAGAGGCAGGATTATCTGTTAATAGCTTCATCTTGTAAAGATATAGAGAAATAGTAATTTTATAATTAAATTTATTTGAAAGTTTGGTAGGGATTGAGGTTCATTATATTCTTTTTTAAAAAATAATTTGAAAATATAAAAAAATTAATTTCAAACAAAAAATTTAAATTTTAATAAAACATGTTTAGAACCTGTTCTTAAACGGGCCTAAATATAAAATTGCACTTGCCGACCATAAGGAAGAGAGCCAGAAGGCTTGATGTAAAGCCTTTCTTCCATACCTGGAATGAAGAAAGAAGGCCCACTACAGAAGGAAAGTAGCCAGGACAGGACAGGTGTCTCATCATGCTTGAGCCAGTCATCAACTGCAGAATTGGGTTCAAGGACGTTAGCACCTCTTAAATTCAAACAATAGTAAGTACCTCTACTAACAACGTACAAAGGCTGTTGGAATTCAAAAACGATTTGTATGTCTCCACCATTTATTAACTTAACCATGCTTAATCAATAGTTTAGGAATGCTGTAGACAAACTAATAAATGCAATTCATGGTTGCTTCATATTAATTATTTTTCATTTTTTTTTATACCCTGGCTAGGGTTTTGAATATGATTTTATATTACTTTATAATAAACTTATTGGAATGGGACTAAAGTTTGTTGAGTTCAAAACTTGTATATATATACCATCAAAACTTGTATATATATACCATTAGTGAAACGTGTTGTGGATATATTTATAGATTAGAGTTGTGTTGGAGACTGTGGTAATAGTTTTTTTTAAAAGTATTTTTTACTTGAAAATATATTAAAATATTTTTTTATTTTTTAAAAAAATTATTTTTGATACCAAAGAAAACGATCCAAGATCATAAAAATATTAATATGAAGCAAAACGATCCAAGATGATAAAAAAAATAAAAAAATATCAAATGATTAGCATCAATTAGTAGGATAATCAACTGGAAGAAATTTAAGTTGTAAGAAAATAAAAAATGAAAAAAAAAAGACAAACGATATAAATGTGACTTTCCAAATTGTAAATCCAGAAAAGAAGCTGAATGTAGAAATTTTTGAGAGGTCACGTCACGTATGAGCGTGCATGGAGACATGTACTAGCCATAGTATTAATGACCCAAGCATGTGACAAAAATAGTAGTTCGATCAAAGTAAGTGCTGGAGAGGCCTCCCAAAAGCACTGTTATTAAACATTAATGAACAAATTATTGGCCTTTGTCTCATAATTTGCAGATCACAACCCCAATCATGGGCTTCCCCCCCCCCCCCCCCCCCCCTTTTAGGTTTTTTATTTACATAAAAAAGAATGAATGGATGGGCTTTTGTTACCTTTTTTTTAATATTAGTGAAATAACACATTTAAAAAGAAATATTAAAATAACATAGTTTGTATTGAAAAATACAATATTGGTATTCTAAATAACTACTTCTAAAAAAATTGTTAAATGGGAAGGAGAGAGGAGAGAGAGAGAAAAAAATTCAAAAAACACATCAAAATTCTGATTATGACACTACTAGTATCATAAAAAAAATTCTCGATGAAACGAATCCAACGACACCAATATCATAATTGAAAAGAAATATCAAAATAACATAGTTTATACATGTTATGATTGAAAATGCAATATTTATAGCTTGTTGCTATTCTAAATAACTACATCTAAAAAAATTATTAAATTGGGAGGAGAAAGGAGAGAAAAAGAAAAAAAAAAGATTTCAAAGATGTATCAAAGCTTTGATTATGACACCACTAATATTATAAAAAAGAATTTTATGAGACGAATCTAACGACACCAAGGTTATAATTGAAAAACAATATCAAAATAACATAATTTGTACATGTTATGATTGAAAAATACAATATTTATAGCTTGTTGCTATTCTAAATAACTACATCTAGAAAAATTATTAAATGGGAAAGAGAGAGAAGAGAGAGAAAGAAAGAAAAAAGACTCCAGAGACATATCAAAACTCTAATTACGACACCACTAGTATCATAAAAAGTTCTCAATGAGACGAATTCAACGACATTAAGATCGTCAAAGGTGGCTAGTGGTTCACTTGTCTTTAGCGACAAGTGTAGCACAATCGGGTCATTGTTGATGACCTTTCTTGGTATTGTTAGATTCATCTCGTCAAGATCTTTTCGATGATACTAGTAGTGTCGTAACTAGAGCTCTGATGTGTCTTCGAGATCTTTTTTTCTCTTTCTTTTTTGTTCTCTCCTCTCTCATGCCCATTTAATATTTGTGTTTAGGTTGCTATTCTAAATAATGACAAGCTATAAATATCATGTTTCTCAATCGTGACATGTATAAACTATACTATTGTGTCAATATTTTTTATTTTGTGTGTTAATTTTTTTTAAAAATATCATGGGCTTTACACTTTTTTTTCCATATAAATAATGACTCACTTTTGACCTAATTGTACACTTCTAAGCCATTGGCTCCTTGTCTGATGTTGAGAATCTTGAGAACTATTAGCACTCCATTGCTCCTATCTCTGACCATAGTTTTTTTTTTTAAAAAAAAAACATGTTTAACAAATATTTTTAGCATAATATAACAATTTAAAACATATTTGGGAAAATTGAATAGGCTAATGAATTGCATGGTTGGGAACAATAGCCTATTTTTTTTAATGTACATGTTGTCTTGCTAGGAATAAAGCAACATATAAATTGTGTTGTTGGGAACAACATCGTGAAATTAGATTGTGCTATTTTGAACAACGCAACCTATAAAATTAAAAACCCTTTGCATCTTTTTTTTCCATTTCTCTTTTGCATCTTATACTCCAACCCTTCCTCTCCCTCACCCACCCGAGCTTCCCCTCCACTTTACAACCATTTTTCTCTTCAAAATTAAGCTTTATCTCATCATCTTTTCTTTTCCTTTTGCTTTTTTTCTTCCACCCAAAATCACCACCCCCTCTCTTTCACCTTCTATTACCGCAAACTTGCCATCACTTCCACTGCTACCACTTCCCCTTAAACTAAACAAGGTAAGCACTTAATCTCATTCTTAATTTTATGGATTTAGTTGTTATTGTATGATTATGCTAAGATTTAAGTGATTATTGTTTGAGTTGATTTTGTTATGTTAGGGTTTAATTGAGGTTAGATGAATTAGGTCTGAATTGATGCTATCAATTAAATTAAATTAATTAGGTATAAATTACCTTTTACTCGAAAATATATTAAAATAATTTTTTTTTATTTTTAAATTTTTTTTTGACATCAGTATATCAAAACAATTCAAAAATATACAAAAAAATTTAAACAAAAAAAAAATTTCATGAAATGTCGTTTGTAATATAATTTCAAACGGACCAAAGTGAGTGCTTTTGTGTGGATTTGATGAGCAATTTGGATAAAATAATCGAAGAAGGAAGAATAAGAAAAAGACAACATGGAAAGGAAGAGGATAAAGGGTATGTGCAAAAAACTTAAAAGGTCTTCTTTCGAATCTCATTTGTTTCATCATAACATAACCAGCTCCGGTGTTCAGGGCCCATGTGAATGCAACGCTCCGAAAAAGCAATCGGATTGAAAGTGGGATTTATGGTTTTGTTTTCTCAAAATAATACTTGGTGCACGCGTTCTTGCGTTCCGGGGATTCTAATAAAAAAATTGAGATTTTTGGTAACAAAAAGTTTTTTTTTTCCGCCTTTACAAAGAAAATAGGAGATTGTTCTATATATCAATAACCGAATCCAAACACATGAACGCCATATTATTATTTTTATATCCAATCTCAGTTTTTACCTCTTCAAATTTCCCTCTCAAATTTCAAGGCTACTCACAATTTACTCCAAATTTCCCCCTAATTCTCTGTACGATCTGATGAATTCTATCCAACATCTCCTGAATGAATGAATTGGGGCCCTTGTGACCCTTTCCTAGTCCAGATCCTGCTCCATAAAAGTCTGAAACAGTTCTAAAGAACATGAAACACAAAAATCAAAGCATAGGACGCCCAAACGCAACGTTGAGGCCAAGAGACGAAAGTTTCAATCTAAAGGGGATGTCCTGGATTTGTACACTGCTTTCAGCCGTGTAATTTGCAGCTCCATGTTATCGAACCACCCACCTGTTGCTATACAATAATAGTAGGGGATTCTTGACGGGTATCAAGCTGGAATAGCTTGTTCTCTTGAGGTGCTCACGAAATTTCTGCCACTATCATAGTCTTTATCTCTATTTGAACCATCATCATTCAACAGGAAAAAATCGTACGTAAAATCAAATCTTCCACAAGAACATGAAAGTAGTAGTTGTGAAGCCTTGCAACAGCAAATCAACCAAAATTCACCTGCACTGTGACCGAATTAATTCCTTCAAAAACTGGTATTTTTTTTTCACAAGCCCGTTGACAGCAACGCATACATGTATATAGTACACAAACTACAGCTCAATTGACCAAAGAATATAGGCCTAAATTAAATCACAGATGCAGCCGAGCAAGACTACAAAAACTCTTCACAACAAAGCCTGGACGGGGGTTTGTTACACCAGACCCCATAAAACACATTGTGGAACCATCATTAACTCTTCAGGAAAATCACTGCCAGGCTGTGGCCACAAAATCAAGTCATTACTGCAATATCATAGGAAGTTGCAAGCAAGTTTATTACTTGGTAAAACCTGTTGACCACAATGCATAGAGTATACCGTCTTGTTGTAATGTGATGAAAAACCTTGTTGACCACATAACTGAGCTCAACTCCCACATGAGATTCTGAAAGAGAGCACAACAAAATTGTAAGATCTCTCTTGTAGTTGCATGTATATTTAAAAAGTACAAGGCGGAAATATGTTAAAGATGTTACATCAAAAGGCAATTAGCATTGCAAATTAAAAACAATCAAAGACATCACAAAACAAGGCAGCTACAGCTCCATAACACGAGATCTCCTGAGGGCTTAACAATAGATTTCAAGGAAGATTGTAAAAAACAAAGCAAAGTAAAAATCTGATGAGCAAAATACAAATTTCCAGTTTTAGAGAAGAATAATCATACATAGAAGATTATGAGCTATCAGAAATGTTATTATGATGATTCCTACACTCTACCACAACGTCATAAATAATGTTAATGGCCTTCAGCTACAGAAACACTGCACTGGTGATAAAAACTCAGCAATTTACCATTTATGTTCTATGCTGTTGGAGCTAAACGAGTCAGTTTGGAAATTTACAACACTCTTCCCTGTTGAATCAAGTATATTGTAACATTCAGCTAGCACAGGCTTTAAATTCACAGTTTCAGTTTACAATGCCATGGCTGTTTTCTCGCTTTAAATATGTCACCTAGCTACAACATCCTGAGATGACTGCAGAATGCCCGCCTCTGAATGCATGAGCTATAGAAGAATATAGTCATGTAGGGTGCAGCCATGATAATTCACAAATTCTCATGACGAAAATGAAATTACTTGGTAAATTTTTGTGCTACCCAAAAACACTAGCGACAAGCATTGTCATTAAAGAATCAATTGAGATTCAATATGAAATAATGACCAAATGCCATTAAGAAAATTTTAAGAAGCCCTGCATTGAAGGGGTCTTGTTGACTACAAATACAAGAGAAAAGAAAATATGACAATTGCATGATACAAAACACAAGACAACCACACGAGGCTAAGTATCTACACTTCTCACACTTTGTAAGAGAAAACAAAGCAGATGCAGCTACACCCTAGAAACTTGCAGATTCTCAGTAGGCCTCTCCCTCTCTTCCAGGAAACACAATGAAACATGCATTGATTAGTACTACAGAAACATTCAAGAGAACAGAACAATCAAGTCTGTTAAAAAAAAATCACAATGAAAACAGGTTATGGTACCATAATCATAACACCATATAAAAATCATGTTGATTGTATCATTATTACCTGTTGGAAATGTTTGGTGAAGATAACCAATTACATTATATTGAGTTAATAGGAATTGTTAAATAAGGCATTCTCTGAATACGTGCAAAGCAATTAAATTCATTTAAAAGACTCACTACAATTGACATAATTTTAATTTATTTTCTGATACACGAGCAATGTAATAAAAAGAAAAAAAAAGACAACTGAGAAAAACAGAAGCAAGACAATAATAAACAAAGAATATGAGATGATAAATGTAAAGCTAATATAGCTACTCACTCAAACAACTGGGCAATTGTAAGTGCTGCAAATCTGGTGCAATGCTGCTTGATTTGCTGGATCAAGATTTTCACTGATGATCTGGGGAAATCTCCCAGGGGAAAGAGCAGAAAGCTTCGCTAATGAAGTAGCTAAGAATTCCCTAGGATCTTTTATGTCCTTCAGAGGATCCTCCTCCTTCTTTCCAGCGTTGTAAAGATTGACAAATGCAACAGTATAACCTGTATTTTCAGCAATATCTGGCATTTCAGGTTCATCTCCAACTCTATCCTCCTCTGGTCGTGAGAGGAGAGTTACAATACTGTCCAGCATTTTCCCCCAGTTTCTAACAGCCCCAGCATCCAAAAGGGTAAGAGATTCACAGATAAGCCGGGTTGAGGCAACCGATACTAACTTAACCTCAATGGGCCCAGTGATCAGCTTGAGATTAGGTATCCAGAACTGCTCCAAAATCACCAAAAATATACCAGCTTGCACTGAATTCATAGAGTCCACAAGGTTTGCAAAGCCATGCTTGACCAAAAAGAGTGATATGAAGATCAAAAGAGACTTGATATACTTTACTGTGCGTTTACTTTGCAAGCGTGTGAATAGGGCATTCCATATGTGACCAACATAGGGAGCAATGGATCCATAGTCAAGATTCTCAATAACAGTGTTCAGCACAAAGAAGCCTTGTTCATCAGTGCTAGGGACTGACACAAGCCTGTTAAATATGCCAAGCACCTGGGCTAGTCTCTCCTCTTGGTTGAGCTTTTCAGGTGCTTTCTCAAGGAAAGCCTGAAGGAGACGCACAAGGGCTGGGACATTTGAATTTCTGGTCCATGAATCAGGAGACAGGAGAAGTTTAAAAATTTCCATGTAAATATCTGAGATGGGTGGTCTATTCAACTCAACAAGTTGAGCCAAGAGCTGGAATGCATAAGGCAAAAACTCAGTCACATCATTTCCCAAGATCTCCTGGAGTATAGGAAACAGGCTAGTTTCAAAAGATGGTATGAGAGAGATATCTCTCTCACATGCCCGCCTTACAAGAACAGCCACTGACTCAAAGAGATAGTGATTGAAAATTGGATTCTTTGGATTCTTGCAAACTTCAGCCAGAATAGAAGTCAATCCAGCAATGCAAGGTCCTGCAATCTCAGGAGTTATTTCTGCGACCCCTAGAACCCGCATGATACTCTTCATTATGTATTGATTCTCCTCAGACTCTGGAAACCTTAAGGCAGTAAAGAGGTTATTCATCAGCACTGGCAGATTTGGAGCTACATCTGCCGAGGTATACCTTGATCTTCCCCCCTCGTCCTTGACCAACAAGAGTTTCTCTATACAACTTGCAGCGTAAGAATGAACCACATTTGACTCTGCACCTAGGAATTGAGTCAAATATGGAAACAGCTGAAGTACAAGATGCTTAGGTATCTGATTCCTAAACATTGTAAAGAATTTAAGAGCACCAGCCTTGAGCATCAGAAAAGCATTTACATCCTGACTCTGCAACTCAGGCACAATTACCGACCCAAAAAAGCTCTGAACATCAACAAGATCAGTTGAAACAGAATTACCTCCGGTCTTCTTAGTTGAGAGGGAAACAACCAAATATATTGCACAATCCTTGTCCTTCCAGTTTGCAGCTGGGTTTGCAGCATACGAAGTCAACAAATTCTGAATCTGAACAGAAACTATACTGATCACCTGCTGCTTATAATTTGTTGCAATCCCTTTAAGTAACTCACAGGCAATCCTTCTCCTAGTATCTACATCACTCCCTTCCATATCCCTCCTAATAAACTCAATATAATTCATTTCAAAAAGTTCCTCATCCTCATCCCTCAACCTCACATTAGGAATCACAATACTTTGGCAAATCTGTGGTATAACCCCATCACCTGCAAACAAAGTATGATGAACACTGGTACTCACCGTAGTCAAAAACTTAATAGCCATAACAGCTAAACTATCACGACTCGAAGACTGGGACACTTTCCCTAACAAAGTCCAAACTGCTTGCGCAAAATCATTCAAATAATCCTTAAACTCCTCCTCATTTTTCTCCATATAAAGACTAATATTCTCGCATACCGCAGCCCTAAGCTCATCAACCAGACCTAATCCTTCCGCACTACTCTCCAGCACAGGATAGTTATTCACTAAATATTTCTTAAATTCAGCCATCCACTCTTTCATATGATCCTCAAAAAACTCGGGCAACTCTTGAAAATTCAATGAATAAAATACTCTACAACACAATCTCTGTGACTCAAACAACGGCTTTAGAGTAACCGGAGACCCCCCACCTGAACCAACCATGGAATCTATCAAAGCCGCTGTCCTAAGGAACATTTCTAGCAATGGAGCGGAGAAATTATCCAAACAATACTTTAAATCAATTAAGAGATCGTTCGTTTTGTACTGATAACGAAACTTCTTAAAAATGGAATTAGCAGTACCGAGAATACCATTAATTGAAGCATAATTATCGGATTGCGAAGCGGCTCGCAGATTTGACACGAGTTCAGGCAGCAAAGTGGGCCAGGATTTAGGGAAATCGTGTTGTCCAATAAGAGAGAGCGATTCGCTGAGCTGAGATTGGATTCGAGGAGTAGAGGAGAGCATGAGATTGACAATAAGGATTTTGATTTGGTCCTTTTCGGAGTCGAGGATTGGAGTGAAGGAGGAATCGAGAGATGGAACCCACCGGGAGCGGAGGTGGTTTTTGAAGTTGACAGCGGCAGCGTGGCGGATCTGTTCGTCGATTGACTGTTCAGCTACGAGGCGGAGGACGGCGAGGGCGTAGTTAGGGTGGTTGGCAAGTTCGGTGAGTTTGGATTCGGCGGCGCGGCGAGGTTCGGGTTGTGGAGAGAGTGTGTGGAGGAAACATCGAGAGAGGAACTCTGGATTGTATTCCATGATTTGGTTGGGAATTTTTTTAGAGTTTGTGAGTGTAGCTGTGTAGGCAGCTCTCTGGGGATTTAAGAAATTGAAATACGAAAATTAGAGTGTGTGAGAGAGAGAGAGAGGAAAGTGAAATGGCTAGAGAGGGAAAAGTAAGGGATTTTTTGAAGAGAATTTTGGAGGGTTTCTGACAGTGAGTGACAGACAGTATGGTAGACTGACTGGGCTTTATTCTGGTGGATGATGGATGGTTCCGTTTCGTGGGATTGAAGGAGAGAACTCGGAGAAGAGAGGCAAGTTTCCTTGGGCCGGCGATCTAGGCCCGAAGCGAAATAGTCGAGTCCAAGCTCTTATTGTTAGTCCAAAACTAGTAGATCCATGATGTTAACGTTGAATGAATGATTTGTTTATCGTAATTTAGCACTCATTTATTCGATGGAATGTAGTTTTTCTAAAGTGGTTTATATAGAAAGTAAATTATTTTTTTATGATAATTTTTTTTAAAAAATAGTATTTGTTTATGTTATGAAAAATAATGTGAAAAATTAATTATTAAAATTTTAATTTTTTCATTCAAGTTCATCAAATGTAACTATTTCACTACTTACAAGAAAATAATGAGATATAAAATAAAAAAATGTAATGATAAAAAAATAAATAATTATATAATATATTTATATATAGTTTATCTTGTAAAATGTAACTATACATATAATATAAATATTTTAAATATAATGTTATGTACATATAATCATTTTTGGTGCTTGGAGAAAATTAAAAATAAATTTATTTTCTATGGTATCCTAATTTTACAACATAATTTATATGATTTAAAATATATAATTATTGTATGATATAATATGTTTTGTATTTAAATGTATTTTTTAGCGATATTTTTGAAATTAAAGTATTATATGCACTAATATATAAAATTAATATATTTTATATTTTATATTAATATATCCTAATATATTATTTTATATATAAATATATTAGTAATTTATAATAATATTATATTTTAAAATATTTAATAAATATATTATTGTTTATATATATAGGTCTTGTCCATGGCGAAGCCCGTGCCATCTTTCTAGTAAAGTACTATTCTCCTGAAAGAGTTTAACGAGGACATTATTATTCATATATGAACGTTCAATCACCTCACTTTTTTTTCGTTAGAGTCTTTATTGCTTTCTTTTTTTCAATTGGGACCTTTTATTTCTCAATTAATGATTGATAAGATAAATCCATAAAGAAAAAACAAAACTCAAAGATAAAAAATCAAAATATAAAAAGCATGGAAACCACATGGCCAATATAAAATTCACACAATAAGTCATTTTGATCTAAAAGTTTGTTTTGTTATATTTCTTAGCCATTATGTTAAAAAAAAAAGAGGAACTTCCCAGAAAAAAAATGAATGAGAGATAAAGTTATCGGTTCATCATATTTCAGGAACCAAAAAGAAAGATATTTGTACCAATGGATTTTTGTTTTTAAGATCAATTCAATAATTTAATGAAGGTGTATTTTAACCTTTAAATTGCTGAAAAAAATAAACCATAATTGAGATTTTTTTTTTGGGTTTTATTATGTGTTTTTTAATGAATTTTAGAGTGTTTTGGGTTGGTAAATTAATTTATAGACATTAAAAGGATGCTCATTAGAAAAAAATAAATTGAAAATGAATTTTTAGATACAAAAAAAAAAAACTTGATTTTTTAGCCATTCATTTAGTGGTCAAAAACTAGGCAGACAGATAATGTGACGTATGAAAATAAAATCAAATTGATGACAACTCAAATTATTAAAAAAAAAATTAAAAAAAAGAAGAAGAAAAGAAAGAAGGGACCACGACAGGCAGGCTCGACTTTGTAGGCCCATGACGAGGCTCTTATCTCTCATTGGACCAAGAGTTGGGTCACTTAGGCCCAACTGTTGGCCTATTTTATTTAGCCTATATTTTTTTTTCAAAGATTTGAAATAAAAAGTTTCAATATAGTTTCAAATTTTCTTTTTTTGTAATGTTAATATTAATATAATTTTTTTAATAAAATTATTGAGCAATTGTTTTCAATTAATGTAATTTTTTATTTATGATATATAATAAATAATACAATTAATTTTATCTATGTTATTATAAAAATATTATTTTTTATTAAAATTTTATTTTATGATTCTCGTAAAGTTTTGGTCCAACAAAGAAATATTTTGATAAACAAGTTGCACTACCAGAAATTTGCTAAATACCAACGGATTTACCGATGGAATATTTCGTCGGTAATTTGAGGTCGAAATTACCGACGGACACTTTTCCGTCTGTAATTCAGTCGGTAACTATCGACGGACCTTTTTCCGTTCGTACTTCAGTCGGTAACTACCGACGAAAATTTTTCATCGGTAGTTACCGATTGAAATATGGACGGAAAAGTTTCCGAATTAAAAAAAAGGCGGGTCGCTGACGTGGAGGTTTTGGCGGGTTATTTTTTTCCGACGGATTCAAAACGAGGGATTTGAAATTGCCGGTACAGTGACGTGACCAGTTCACCGTTTAAATTGCCGACGGACTCATCAAGGGATTTGAAATGGCAGATCCGTACGGTGACGTGTCTATGTTTACCCTCAGAATCATCGACGGATTTTTCGTCGGTGAAACCGTCGGAAAAAGTTAATATATGTCAGCTCTGCCGACCCTCTCCTCCCCTATTTCTCCTTCTTCTTCCTTATCCCAACTCTCTCCATCTCGCAAACAACCAGCCCCCCCTCCACCCCCCAAAAAAAAAATCTTCCTCATATCAAGACAACAAGTTATATTTCTTGAAGTTTTGTGGTCACAACATCCATGTTCTGATTTACCGACGGATTTTATCAATTTTTGTAAGTAATTCTATCTTTTTAAATTTTAACATTTAATTAAATTAATGTCAATTTTATTGTTTTTTTAGTATATGTATTTTGTTAGTAGATGTACATGTTTTATTGTTATTTCTCAAATAAACTTGTAGTATATGAATGTATAATTTTATACCTATTATGGTTTGTTTTAGATTTTATAAGATTGTATTTGTTTGTAAATTGTTAAAACTTTATGGAACTACCGAATTACATGTGCGCGCTATTTTGAAATAATTAATAGCTTGCTTAATGGGTTCGTTTAAAGTTTTATCAATGGTATTGCGGAGTGGTAATTTCTGTAAATTTATATATTTTAATTCGTATGGACGTTGATAAATGATAATGAATATTTAATATTTATGAGAAGTTGTGATTGGTTTGTTGGATAATCTCGAGGTAAAGTAATATTTTTGGAAGTTTATTTACCTAATTTAGTTAATTAATACATGATGTCATCATAATTTTATAGAGGTTCGATATAAGTCATGGATGATCGTTCATGGATGTATCGAGATTCACCCCAAGGATTGCGGATGATGGATTATTGTAACGGGGTTCAGGGTTTTATTAATTTCGCAACATCTATTCCCAGAAATTTTACTGAAGGCGGTATTAAGTGTCCATGCAGGAAGTGTGAAAATAAAAAGTATCTGCATCCAGATGTTGTAATGATGCATCTTCTACACAAAGGGTTTATGGAGAATTACCAATGTTGGTATGCACATGGAGAAGTATTTGGTAGTAAGAGGAGAATGGAAGAAACGGTGGTTGGGTCTACTTCTAGTGCCAACAACGTGCATGAAGGGGCAAATGACAACATTAATCCTTACAGAAATATGGTTATGGATGCAATGAGAATGAATCAAGGTAATGGCAGTCAATGTCCAATCATAGAAGAAGAACCTAATGCAGATGCAGCTAGGTTTTTTGATTTGTTGAAAGATTCTGACGAACCATTATGAGATGGCCGCACGAACCACGTAAATTATTGGCCGTAGCACGTGTTCACCATCAAGTCGATCATGGGTTGAGTGAGGCCGGGTATGACAAGATTATTGAACAGTGAAAGAGAACTTCTATGCTATGAAGTCCATGATGAAACCCCTCGGTTTAGGATACCAAAAAATTGACATGTGCCCTAACTTCGCATGTTATACTACCTTGAAAATGCCGAGATGACCGAGTGCATGACATGCGGGCATTCCCGTTACAAACTTAGCACTGGCAGAGGAAAGACTCTAGTGGCATATAAAAAACTTAGATACTTCCCGATCACACCTAGACTGCAGAGGTTATTCATGTCACCAAGGACTGCTGAGCACATGACATGGCACCAAGCACATGATGCGGTTGATGGAGTGATGGTTCATCCTTTTGACGGCGAAGCGTGGAAACGCTTTAACAGTGTTCATCCTCACTTTTCAGCTGAATCAAGGAATGTGCGTCTTGGGTTGTGTACGAGACGGATTCAACCCATTTGGGTCATTTGTCGCTCCTTATTCTTGTTGGCCGGTCATACTCACGCTTTATAACTTGCCACCAGGAATGTGTATGAGGCCGGAGTTCATGCTTTTATCTATTGTCATACCCGGTCCAAGAAGCCCGGGTGGAATATAGATGTTTGTCTTCGACCGTTGATTGATGAGTTGGCGCAGTTGTGGTCCTCCGTAGCTCTGACTTATGATATATCGAGGAAACAAAATTTTCTTATGAGAGCGGCTTTGATGTGGACTATCAATGATTTTCCAGCTTATGGAATGCTTTCTGGTTGGAGCACGCATGGAAAACTCGCATG
The DNA here is from genome assembly GCA_019202695.1 of Populus x sibirica. Lineage (NCBI taxonomy): Eukaryota > Viridiplantae > Streptophyta > Magnoliopsida > Malpighiales > Salicaceae > Populus > Populus x sibirica. Next base: position 126,497 of record JAGMVL010000052.1, on the reverse strand, counting down.
TCCATACTGCATGGAAAACAACAAGGCATTCACGCTAGCAAATGGAGGTAAAGCTTCTTTTTTTTGACTCGTCACCGTCGCTTCTTGCCACTTCATCACAGGTACAGAAAGAATAGAAAAGATTTCTTTGTTGGCAGAGTTGAAAAAGATGTTGCATCCCCGCGTCTTTCCGGTGAAGAATTGCATGATGTTGTCTTAGAGTACGGTGACATTGTGTTTGGCCTTCAATCGGGTAAGCAAAAGTTTCCTGGTTTTGGTTTGACCCATAATTGGGTAAAGCGAAGTATCTTTTTGGAGCTTCCTTATTGGAAGACCAATCTGCTCCGCCATAACCTTGACGTCATGTACATCGAAAAGAACATGTTTGAGAACATTTTCAACATCGTCATGGATGTGAAGGGGAAGACAAAGGACAACATCAAGGCTAGATTGGATATAACTTTATACTGTAACCGTAAAAATATGGAGTTGGTTTATGATGAGTCACGGGTTGCAAAACCAAGAGCAAGCTTCGTGTTAGAGAAAAACACACAACTGCTAGTCTACAAATGGCTTAAGAGTCTGCGTTTTCCGGATGGACATGCATCGAATATATCAAGGCTGGTTAATATAGAGGACTGCAGATTGTATGGAATGAAGAGTCATGACTGCCACGTGTTTATGCAAACACTCATCCTATTAGCTTTTTGTGATTTATTGCCAAAGGGAATATGGGATGCACTCACGGAGATTAGTCATTTCTTCAGTAGATATATGCTCCAAAGAAGTTGAATGTTGATCACATTGAGAGGATTCAAACGAATATCGTCGAGACACTATGCAAACTTGAGATGATATTCCCTCCATTATTTTTTAACTCAATGGAGCATCTCCCTATACATCTAACATTCGAGGCAAAAGCTGGAGGACCGGTCCAATATAGATGGATGTACCCATTCGAACGATTAGATATTACAGTTGCAATGTAATTCATATATAAAAGTATTTTATATGTTTTTCTTAATTGAAAATACTTGATTAATATTTCAATGCAGGTACTTGTTTAATCTCAAGAAAAAGGTTAAGAACAAGGCGCATGTTGAGACTTCGATATGTGAGGCCTATATTGTTGAGGAGATCTCAACATTTATCTCGTACTATTTCGAACCTCATCTGAGAATGAGAATCAATCGCATTGCACGACATGATGATGTCGGTGAAGTGCCTTCCAGTGGGAACTTGTCATTATTCTCCAATACTGGACGACCCACACCTAAAAATGTTGTAAGAGGAAGATATTTGTTGGAAATAGAGTTCAAACAAGCACACAACTATGTTCTATTTAACTGTGATGAGCTGAGACCTTTTATTCAGTAAGTTTATACTAATTAAACTTTGTTAGTAATATACTGTTAATTATATATTGTAATATCATACACTCATTATCACTTGCAGGCAACATCGTCAATATTTGCTATCCAATAACTCACAGCTGACCAAATCCCAGATCTTTCAATTACAAGATGAGCAGTTTGCCACGTGGTTCAGAACACATGTAAGCACTATCACAAACTCATTCTAACTTGCAAAATTACTGCATGTATGCATGTCATTACGAGATTCTCGTTCATTTACTGTTTATTGATGTACATTACATACAAGGTTTATCAAATGGGAAGGAGTGCACCTAAGTCATTGTCTTCACTAAGCCTAGGGCCTGAAAGAAAATGTAAGTGCTACAACGGGTATTTTGTCAATGGATATGTTTTCCATACTGAAGAATACGGGCAAGGAAGAAAGACATACAACAAACGGTGTTTGTGTTAAGGGATCCACTAGTAGTGAGTTAGAAGTTGACTACTATGGTAGATTAGAAGAGGTCGTCGAACTGCAATATCATAACGAGCAGAATATAGTGTTTTTATTCAAATGCTATTGGTATGACACGACTGACAGAGGAATCAGAGTTGATCCGCACTATGGTCTGGTCGAAATCAACTCAAAAGCTAGACTCCGCAACATAAATGATGTCTTTGTTTTCGCAAAGCAATGTCAACAAGTTTATTACACATACACCCCTTCATTTAGAAAGGATCGATCAAGAGTGGATTGGTTGTCCGTTTAAAAACGAAACCCGGGTCGTGTCGAGGTTGTTCGGGATGAGAACGAAGACACAAGTATGCGAGATGAAGTCTTTCAAGTTAGTGAGGTGGTTGAACCATATCGAGTTGCTCCTTCGATTGAATTGCAAGAAAATTCAAATTTTCATGTTTTCGATGATAGTCTTGTTGATGTTGACGCAGAGGAGTTGAATTTTGTTTTGAGCTCTAACGGACAAACAAATGTCGATAAAGAAGATGATATTCATATTGAAGATTGCGATGAAGATGATGACAATTCAATTGATGATGAAGAAGAAGAAAATTCTGACTAACTACCAAAATGAAGCCCTATGTAAAACCCTTTTTTTCATGTAATTTAGATTATGGATGATATATTTTGAAACACAAAATATTTATTACTTGAAATAATTAGTTGAAATGCCTCAATTACGAAATAATTACTTGAAATGCCACCACATCACCAACGGCCACATCGACGGACGTAAGTCCGTCGGCATTTCACAGAGAGTTCGAAAATAATTACTGGTAATGCCACCAAATCACCGACGGCCACACCGACGGACGTAAGTCCGTCGGCCTTTCACAGAGAGTTCGAAAATAATTCCTAGTAATGCCACCAAATCACCGACGGCCACATCGACGGCCGTAAGTCTGTCGGCATTTCACAGAGAGTTCGAAAATAATTACTGGTAATGCCACCAAATCACCGACAGCCACACCGACGAATTTATAGCCGTCGGTACTCTGTCAATTTTACCGACACAATTACCAATGGACTGCGCGAATATCAAAGGGTTGTGCATTAAATGCATCTCTCGACCGCGTCATCTTACCGACGGATTTACCGACGGAATTCGAAAAATATGGAGCGCCATTAAAAAATTTGGTGCGAAATTCAAAATTTACCGACAGATTTTTAACACCTCACTGATGGAATAAATTAAAATAATAATTAATTTTATATCCGTCGGTGAATCCGTCGGTAAAACTGGCTTTTAACCTACCCCGACCGCCTCTTCAGTTCATTTTCTCTTCTCCTCAGTTTTTCACCATTCTTTTCCTCTCCGTTCTTCACACCGATCTCAAGGCTTTTTTAGCGTGAATCTCCATCAGATTAAAAGGTTAGTGTTTCCTCTATTTCATTTTACTGTAATGGTTTTTTTTTGCTATTTTTTTGGTTATTTTTTTTGTTTTGGTGTATTTTTTGTAATGTAGATAAAGTCTATAGTTTTTTTTTTGCATAATTCATTGCTAAAGTCTATAGTTTTTTTTTTTGAATTTATTGAATATTTTTATTGTTGTATTGGCATAATTATTATTAGTTAATTTGTTGAATATTTATTGTTAATGTTGAATTTACCATAGAATTAGTAATTGAATATGTTGGAATAATTATTAATTTTACTTTATTATTGCATGATTTGTGTTTAATTTTTTCCATTTATTTTGATTGTTATTCTAGAGTTTTTTTTTTAATTTATTGTTTTGTTGTATTGGCATAATTATTGAATAATTACTTGAATTGTAATTCTTAATGTTGAATTTACCTTAGGATTAGTAATTGAATATGTTGGAATAATTAGTATAGATTGGGTAAATTGGTTGTGGCTATTGTTAATATGTGCGGGTTTGTGGATTTGGGTAGTATCCGGTATAGAGGAGGTGCTTTGTCGAATTTTTTTTTTACATTTGAATTTAATTATATAATTATTTGTATCAAATTGTGTAGATGCGTAGAACGAAAACCGTAGCTGGTCGCTCAAGTGCGGTCGCACTAGTTCGTCTAGCAAATGAGGATGATATTTCCTTAGGTGCCTCTTCTTAAGAGGCACCTACACCACTCGCGCCGTCAACCGATGCTTGCCTCTTCCAATGGTACTTCACAAATACAGCGGAGGCCGCGTGCCTTCGCAGTGGAATCAATTTACCTGCAAGTACGAGGCACAGTGGAAGGACGACCTTTCAATGTAAGTTTGTTAAGGTTTTAGTTTTTTTTTAAATTACAACATAATTTATGAAGTAATCACTATTGAATTTATTTCATTTATTTTCAGGTTCACAAATATAGAAGCAGCCCGAGTAATATCATCGGCGTTTAAATCGTCGATGGAGATTCCATTGTTTCAATGGAGTCGATATCCAAGCATCCCGAATGGATGCCTCAAATCAATGCATGGTTTAACAGGTTTGAGGTTGGTATTAATTTATAATTTTCAGCTTATTAATATAATTGTAAATAAATTATTATTTTTATTTAAACTTGTTTATTTATACACAACACAAATTCTGCTGGGACATTGAGTATAACACTGTTGTGAGGAAGGTGTGGGAAAATCACGCGGCAACTAGGTAAGATCAAAACAATACAGGATTTTTTTTAGACAAAAATTTACGTTTCGAAATGTAATTTTTGGTTGCGTGATTTTTGGTATGAAGCACAGAAAAAGGCAAGAAAAACCGCGAGGGATAGGGGTTTCCAAGGCTGGAACGATGTTGCGGTTTGGAGGGATTTCAAACCGATATACATCCCGGAAGATATATGGCCGCACTATCTTGAGCACGTGACGTCCGAGCGGTTCACATGACGCTCACAGTCCGGCGTTGGCAACCAGAATCGGCCAATTCATGGCGGGGTGACAACGCACACTGGCGGCTCCGTTTCATTTGCTGCACATGCGAAATGGATGGTAAGATTAATTTAAATGAAATATATCGTTAAATTCAGTTGTTGTTAATATATCTTTTTTCATTATAGGCTGCGTCTCTTAGACGTGAGCCGAGCCCGATGAAGCTGTTTGTGGAGACGCACGTGCGGAGTCAAGACCGCCAGAAGGGGGCGCAACAGTTCGTTGATAACCATGCTCAGCATTTCGTGGTATGTTTGTTCAACCATTTTATTTTATAAGTTGTTATGTTTATTGTATTGAATATGATGATTACTTTTTATTTTTATTTTCAGGAGACCTATAATAATCGGTTGAGGGAGAGATACGGGGACAATATTTTGACCCATCGGGAATTCGATCCGGATTTGTGGATGGAGGTTGGCTCGTCGGGTGGACCCGATAAAAAATCGGGTTTACGGGCTCTCCAACACTACGGCCGACAACTTGCGGTCGACCCGTAGTGTTTCAACCGTTGGGAGCTCCCAATCAATATCGAGCTCTCAATCTAAGAAATTCGTGGCCTTGCAGCAACACACGACTCAGCTCACCAAGAAATACGATAACCTAAAAGCGGAGTACGCAGAACTCAAAGCGTCTCATGCACAACAAAGAGCGGAACAAAGAGCGGAGTCTGAGCAACTCAAAGCGTCTCAAGCACAATAAAAAACGGAGTATGAAGCGGCTCATGAACAACAAAAAGCGGCTTATGAACAGCTTTCGCGAAATGATTATGAACTTGTCAAATAATGGAACATGTGTGCCTAATCTTTTTTGGCCGTATAACCACCAGCCCTCCGCGGGATCTCCTCCTCCTCCTCCAGCTCCACCTTTATATTAATTTGTAATCAACATTATTTACCTTTAAAACTTCATTTAATATTTTTCTTGAAACATATTCAGTTTGTAATGAATATTATTTAACTTTGTTTTTTTTTTTGTTTAATATAAATTTTATTTGCATAATTGGTTTGTATTACAATTAATTTATATAGTTTTATATTATATATCCTAAATAATTTTTTAAAAACAAATTAAGAAAACAAATATTACCAAGGATTTTACCGACAGATGAATTCGGTCGGTATTTTAAAAACTCACCGACAGACTTACCGACGGAATTAATCCGTTGACATTTAACAGTAGCTTCTACAATTACCGACGAATTTACAGACGGACATATTCGGTCAGTATTTCATACACTCACCGCAGATTTACCGACGGTTATTTTCCGTCGGTCAATCACAATATCCGTCTGTAAAACCATCGGCAAATGGTTTTTTTATTTTTCCGACCGATATAGCGACGGAAGGGGGAATCACCGACGAAGGGAAAGCCGACGGACGTAATCCGTCGGTGATGACGTCGGTAAAAAAATCACCGACGAACTTCTAATCACACAATCGGCAGAATTGGTCCGTCGGTAAAACTGTGAAATCTTGTAGTGTTGCCAATAAAAAAAAATTAAATAGCACCCTTTTCAAAAAAAATTTACTTTTAAATTTGTAGTTATTTTTAATTTGATCATCTTTCAAAAAGATTATAGTGATTTATCTTTTCTTTCATTCATATTTTATATAAGTAATTTTTATTTCCAATGTATTTATAAAAAGAAAATTCATCTTTCCTTTGTTAAAGAAGAAATCTCTGATATAAAATAAATAAAAACGTCAAGATTAAAAAAACAACATGTATGTGTTTTCTAATTAAAAAATATAATATTAACATATATTTTTTATTATATTCAAAATTAATTTAAACTTGTACCCTGGACAAATCACAAGAGATCAAACTAGTAAAATGACTTTCGTTAACAGGCGAGACGTTGTTAACACACGAGGATATCCTTAGCCTCAACCCTCAAGTACAAACGTAAAAACTACATGCAACAATCAAATTGAATGGGGTAAACATAATCGTGAATTGTGCTCATCTTTCACAATATTCCAAGGCAACATCCACAAAAGCAAGAAGTAATTCTTTTTAACGACAACTTTGGTTTTTTATGAAATTAATGACCCAAGAATCCAAAACGTCCAGGACTTGAATAATAAAGGGCTAGCATGCAACAAAAGGCGAGTGGTCCGTCGCTCATACTGGATTGAGACGGCGAATAACTTGTTGCTTGTTGTCTTCCTTGCTGTCAGAGCAAGATTGCATTTCAATTTGCCGATCTGCTGTTTATCTTTTACCTCAGCCACAGCCCAGTAAATCCAGATCCTGCCAATCATGCTAATGCTCGTTCCGGAGACCTCGTTCTTCTCGCTTGTGCCTTGCAAGGAGAGATTACGCACCATAGCCATGCTTGTCCCTCGCTAACCGAACATAAATAGCCTGGTTTGGTTTGCGAGGCTGTGAGGGTGCGTTATCTTTAATTTCCCCAGTGTACGTGGACAATTCAGAGTCAATTTAAGGTAATAGAAAATGCATCAACAAGTATTACTAATAAGAACACGAAGTAACACGAGTTCTTTTAAAAAAATAGTCCCAGAAAAACAAAATTAATCTTTTGAAGATTAAGAATATTCCCGTCTATCGTGATGGTTTTGTTTTCTAGCACCTGGAATTTTACAAAACATCGGCCTCGAGATGGAATTGCACTGTGCTTATTGTGAGGCGACTCCTGACCTCTCTGTTGGGACCAGACATTTCTACATCAAGAGCTTGCAATCTAAGCGGGGCATTTAACATGATTAATTTAAAGTTACAGTGTGTCAATTTATCCCTCACATGTTCCTCTCTCCAGTACAGGTTATAACCTGATAAGTCAATACAAGCTTCATTAAAATTGAACTCTACCATTTATTTCAAGTTTTAAATCTGGAAAAGACCACGTATGAAACAGTAATTTCCATGAATATTTCGGTTCTGAGAAGGGCTTGTTTCAATGCACTAAATTGCTCTAAGAATTTGAACCAGAAGAAATATTGCCCCGAGAATACGATGACTGCACGTTAAGAAACTCAAGTAAATTGGCTTTGAGGTTGATATATATGATAGCTAGTGTAGCATCTACATCCACCATGAGCATCTTCATTAGGAGGGGCAAAAAGTGCAGCCGCCTCTGCATAAACCTCATTCAGCACATGTATGATGCCAAAACGATCTCGATTTGAGGAAAATAAGCTGTATAAATAGGTAAACTCACAATTATTGGGGCCACTTCAGTTTATTAGAACAAATTACTTAACTGTTGTAACAAAAACATGCACACACACATTTTCATATATACAGAGAGAACACAGCCAATTTAAAAGGACATGAAGATTTACTACTTGCCTGGAATTAATGTAGGCACATTAAAGACATGCCATGGATGGCTGTAGACCCTCTCCATCCGGCTGCCACGTTGAATTATCACTTGCAAGAGAAGTATTCCATCCACAAGAATCCCAACTGTACCCGCTATTACTCAGCAGCAATTCCGGCAATTCAATCTCGCCCCAGAAATCATCACCAGCAACTTCACCGTCACCGCCACCATCATTGTTTGTTTCGCTGCTCTTTTTCATTGGAATCAGTACCGAATGTGCAGCCTTTGCTGCTGCTGCTTGAATATCCCTGGCCGTACACGTGGACGGTATAGGCAAGTCATCGGCTTCTTCTGGAAAATTGAGCTGCGCTTTGCGACCTTTAAGACAATACGCTGCCACATCATATGCCTTGGCTGCCATTTCTGGCACAGAAAATGAGCCTAGCCAAATGCGTGATTTCTTGCGTGGTTCTCTAATTTCAGACACCCATTTTCCCCACCTCCGTTTTCGGACACCGCGGTAGGCGGGGTGTCGGGTGCCGCTTCCCCGGGTATCATCGGGAATTTGTAGTCGGGTCATCTTCAGCGTATGGGAGTTGCTCCATACACGTTCAGAGCCGTTGGCTTGGTACGTCGTGACATTATTGATATTTATATTTGTTGCGGACGGTATGAAGACTACAACAGCGAGGTAAATTACTTAACTGTCCTTATCTATAAAAAAGTTGAGTTTGACCATATAAATTGCCTCCGGATTAACAAAAACATATAAAAAAAACTAAAACCGTGTAATTATTTAGTTTATCATTTACCACTACAGAGTAATTTTTTTTTTATTTTAAAAAAATCAATAAGCTTATTTTTGAGGTAATAGTCTTTACACGTTATCTATCAAATAATATGAAATTGACAAGTAACGGTTTTTGTTTAACAAAATTGAATTTCTTAATATCTTTAAGAAGAAAAAAATCAATGAAATGCCATCCTTCGTCATTTTCATCTTTTTCTTTCATATTATCACAATGAAAAGCGGTAGTTTTCTTAAAAAGCAAAAATTGATAAACTATCAACGGGTTATTTTCTTTTTTTACTCTGGTAGTTTTTTTTTTTTGGTAATATTTATGTCGGCTTGAAAGCAATTTAAGCATTTTATAAATATAAAATATTAAAAAAAATAATTGCTTACACGTCAACGTACTAGTCACTCCTCCAACTTTGAGCAAAAATTGAATTTTTTTTTTATTGTTTTTTTTAATTTTAATTTTAATTTTTTGATATTATTTAATTTTTATATCAAATATGATCTTTATTTTTTTAAAATTTTTTATATCCATTTCTTAATTAAATTCCTTTCTCAATTTCATTCCCATCATTTTATTTTTATGGAAGATTAAGTTCTTATTCTTTTAATTATTATTTTTTCTTTGGATTTTTTTTAAATTGATTTTTTTTTCCGTTCTTCAACATTGAATTTGTTTCTAATTAGGCTTCAATGTTTTTTTTCGATATAGTAATCCTAGTCTTATAACTCGGACATAAGTATTAAATGTTAGCCCGGGTTGATATTGGTCTTTATTTTATTTAATTTTATTTTTCAATTTCATCATTCAATACTAGGTTTATTAGAGATTGAACATTTTTATTTTTTTTATTTGCTTTCTATTGAGGATAATCTGGTTTCATGATCCTGATCATGAATTTGACATGCTAACTTGAATTTTCATGGGCTTTTTACATCATTTAATTTCATCTTGTTTTGTGTTATATTTGGTTTTTAATTTTTTAATTTCATCCTTTATCATTTGATTGTTGAGAAATGATTTTTATAATTTATTTGTTTGTTTGTTTCATTTTGATTTTTTTTTTCTAATTTCATCCTTCAATATTTGAAGTGGAAATATTATTCATATATATTAACATTCAATCACCTCACTTTTTTTTCATTAGTATTTATTTCTTTCTTTCAATAGGAACCTTTTGTTTCTCAATTAATGATTGATAGGTAAAATCCATAAAGAAAAAATAAAGTTTAAAGAAGAAGGATTAAAATATAAAAAACAAGAAATCCAAATGGCTAATACAAAATTAATAATAAGTCATTTTGGTTCACATGTTGATTTTGTTATTTTTTTAGTTTTTATAATAAAATAGAGAGAGAAACTCGCCATAAAATAGCGAGCGCAGAAATAAAATTATTAGTCGGCTACATTCTAGAAACCAAGATGGAAGATTTTTGTATCAATAACTCCTTTTTTAAGATGAATTCATGTTTTTTAACTTTTAAATTGCGAAAAAAATAGACCATAACTGGAAAAGATTTTTTCGGGTTTTGTTATGTGTTTTTAAATGAATTTCAAAGTGTTTTGGGTGATTAAATTGATTTATGAACATTTAAAGGATGTTCATTAGATAAAAAAAAAAATTGATAAAAAAAACAATACTTAGATTCTCCAGCCACCCAAATTCAACATACAAAAGCAAGGAGTAATTCTTTTTAACGACAACTTTGGTTTTTTATGAAATTAATGACCCAAGAATCCAAAACGTCGAGGACTTGAATAAAGGGCTAGCATACAACAAAAGGCGAGTGGTCTGTCGCTCGTACTGGATTGAGACGGCGAATAACTTGTTGCTTGTTGTCTTCCTTGCTGTCAAGCAAGATTGCATTTCAATTTGCCGATCTGCTGTTTATCTTTATCTCAGCCACAGCCCAGTAAATCCAGATCCGGCAAATCATGCTAATGCTCGTTCCGGAGACGTCGTTATTCTTGCTTGTGCCTTGCGACGGGAGATTACGCACCATAGCCAGCCAATGTCAACGAAGTATCGCCATGCTTGTCCCTCGCTAACCGAACATAAATAGCCTGGTTTGCGAGGCTGTGGCCCGTGGGGGTGCGTTATCTTTAATTTCCCGAGTCTTTTTCTTGGGTCATTTCTCTCCTTCCGTACTCCAACAATCAGGTACAAGCTCGACAAGACCACCCACATACCTGGGGCTTATCTGCAAAAAGGAAAGGTGTGAAACAAAAAGCACCAGCCAACTCTATCTACGTAAACCTAAGATTTTGTTTGTTTTTTATTTTAAAAAAAAAATTTTTAAAAATTTATTTTTTATTTTAAATTAATATTTTTATATATATTTTTAAATTATTTTGATTTTGATACGGTGATATCAAAAAAATAATTTTTAAAAATAAAAAATATTATTTTAATATATTTTTAAATGAAAAATATTTTAAAAAACAACCACAACTACACTGTCAAATATGCTCACACGGAGTGCTTCAATACCAGCCGACCACATTAATCCCTGGGGTTTACAAGCAGTAACAAACTTAAAGCCTGGTCCTCTGTTTGTTTTTACGTTTGAAAAGCGTTTTTGAAAAAAATTAAATTTTTTTTTCTTTACTTCAAATTAATATATTTTTTAATGTTTTCAGATTATTTTGATTTACTTTACTGATGTGAAAAATAATTTTAAAAAAATAAAAAAAAAATATTATTTTAATATATTTTTAAATAAAAAATATTTTAAAAAACAATTATAACCATTAATAAAATTACTCATGGCTATTCAATCTTCGCCTTTCCTATGAGCTAGACTGCTAGAGCTATGGAATCATTAATGGACGCCACCCACCAGAAAGGTCAAAAAAACAAAATCGGATAAACATTTATAGTTGCTATGTGTAGTTTTACACTTTTTTTGATACTTATTTGATTGTAAATTATTATTTTTATTTGTTTCCTTAAAGATTAAAGCTAGAAAATATCCCTATACTATATCAATTTGGTTTACTTTATCTTTTTTTTAAAATTTATTTTTTCTATCTACAATATGCTTATGGTTTTTTATATTCTCGAGTTAAGAAATTAATAAACTATAGTTAATTTTGAATACATGACAGAATTTTATGTTGACATGTGTGGAAGAATCTTTCTTTCATATTCTCTACCTTTCTCTCTTTTTTTCCTTTTTCCGTTTCCCTTCTCGTATTTTCCTCTCTTTCTCCCTTGCTTCTCCATATCATCACCCAATTTTAACCTCAATAGAAAGTAAAGGAAGAAAAATATCAGGGGGGGAAAACAACAACGAAAGGGTATGACCTTACTTAAACCCGGCCATTTCAATCTTTTAATGGTCATTCCTGTGAGTTAGAACTATCAAATCATTAATTGATATCACCCACCAAAAGTTTTTTTTGTTTTTGTGAATATTTCGTTGATAACATAGATAAGTACAGCTGTTTGATTAATTTTTAAAGTGATTTTTATTAAAAAAAATATATTAAAATAATATTTTTTTAAAATTATTTTTGATATTAATGTATCAAAATGATCTAAAAATATCAAAAAAATATTAATTTAAAGTAAAAAAAAATTTAAATTTTTTTAAAACACTTTTAAAATATAAAAACAAACGGGCTAAGTTGGGTTCATGTAATAAAAAAAGAAAGAAAAAAAAGTGAAACGGATAAGTGGCTTTTCATACACTATTTTGCTTGTTTCATAAATTTAACTTTTAAAAATTATTTGGTTAAGATCAAATAGAAGGGGAAGGGGAAGGGGAAGGGGAAGGGGAAGGGTAACTTTCATGGATAATCCTATATAAACAACTAAATCATTCCTTGATAATTATATTTTTATGTTCTATGACCCATAATTAATTTATCATTTATAGTTGCCATGCATAGTCTTAGACTTAGTTATTATTAATTTGTTTCTAAATTAATTTTTTAAAAAGATTAAAGCATTAAAATATTATTGTACTATATCGATCTGGTTTATTATGTCCTTGTATATCTTTCAAGGTTAATTTATTATGTTCACGTGGCCTTGTATATCTTTCTAGGTTAATTTATTATGTTGATGTGGCTTTGGTTAAAGACACAACAAACCATAATTAATTTTGAATACGTGGCAAGATTGTATGGAAACACATGTAAAAAAAACCTTTCATGCTCTCCCTCTCTCTATTTTTTTTTCTTTTTTAAAGCTAATACTTTTTTTTTATCATTCAACATTTATATAATTAATTAATAATTAAATTTTTTTTCCTTCTAAAATAGGCCATGCAATATATATATTTTTATATATACACCCTTTTCTTCGTGTAATTTGACGTGATCCATATATATATATATATATATATATAAACATCCATGAATCATTGTGTAAGAGACGATAAGATTTAGACATGCATATCACATTCCAAATTTTCACAGCACCTGCTTTTATTATCTTCATTGATGCACTATACTACGTACAGCATATAAACTTGAAAACTACATTTTTCACACAGCTTTAACTAATTTAAACATCAGGCACTTCAAGTCTAATAAAAAACTTGTTTTAGGTGTTTTTGGCCAATCCAGTGTGGTGTTTTATCTTCCTCCTTTCAACCTAGTTATCAGGCGCAAATCCAAGGAAGTTTGCCGTGAAACTCATCATTTAATAATTTTTTTTATATAATTATAGATGTACGGATCAGCTTATATGCACTTCGATTAATTCTTTAAAATCTTGAAATTAATGATAATGTAAACCTACAATAACTCTGAAATTTATGATATTCAAATTAATAACCTTAAAAAAAAAATTTTAAATCTAATTAATTAAATTCAACTGTCATCAAAAGTACATTAGGACTCGTCATTTAATAATTTAGTTGGTAAATAAGATGTCACGATACCAAAATAAATGAACAAGACAATACAGTACACCTCACCACATGATGAATGCCCTCTCTTGTCGTCTCCTCTCCTCATTCTCCCTCTAAATTCTGTCACATGTAAAATTCACTAATTTTGTGGTTTCGATGTATGGTAGATGGACCGCCTCGAAAACCTGCCAAAGCCATTAAATTCTGACCACGATCTCGACCGCAGTCCCCTTGTCGTTTCCGGGGTGTTACATTCAGGTTTCAACATGTTTTTTTTAAAAAAAAAAAAAAATTGATGTTTTGTTTTTAAAAAATAATTTTTTTAATATATTAATAATTTAATATAATTTTTAAATAAAAAATATCATTTTAAAAAACAATCATTACCATTTTATCAAATAATTCAATCATCCCCTCCATAAAACCAATCATTTTTAACCAAGCAGTAATTTACACTCTCCTCGATATTTTCTTTGATTTTCATCTTAAAATTAATGCTAGGTGACAATACGAGGTGCTAATTCCTGATAAATTGGCCATGTCTACATTTTCAGCACTGACCGCGAGAGTGCTGGAAAAGTGGTTTTATGCACCCTGAATATGATCGGAGACTAAATAGATTCCCAAGTATCAACTTGTCCTGAATTCAAAGATTATTAAGTTTCACTGGAAATCTACTGCAAGAAGAAATTATCATCGGTTTCTTGTTTTTTTCTCTCGAAGAACCCGCTTTGGATGGCTAAATTTCAGACCATGAAAAACGTGGTGACACCAGAAATTGCAGGCCGTAGGTGGTGGTCCGGTCCTATCATAAAGTGGTTAATTTGCACTGATTAATCATCTTTCAAACCTCAAATGTGCATCTACCACACCACTTCACTTCACCACCAGTTACACAACCTAATAGTCACGGGTTCATATAGTATTCTTGCGGGTGCGAGCCTGCACTTTAATTGGTTCTTTTTCTATCTCACCGAATAATGTTTGAATATTATCCCTCAAGATCATGAGATTTATCAATCCTGTAGCACATTGATTAACAACACTCCAGAAGGACATGGCCTCTGTTGTAAAATTAAGTTTGCAGAATAAATAAAGGGAAATTATGCAGTATCATTCATTAACATGAAGTCCAGTTAAATACAAAATGTAAGTAACTGAAAGCTAGAAAATAAAACGACATCTATTCCCACAATTAACAGCATTTAATAATCGGGGGTTTCCTAATGAATAAGAAAAAACCAACAGTTTTCCTAACCGATAGGAATTTATTGAATTACAAAAAACGGCTAAAATCTTAACAACCCTCCCTTAAACTGAATGCTATCTATGCAGTCAGTTTAAAGAAAGGATTTGAACATACTCCAAGCAATCCACACAACTTCTCAAATGCTTTCAGCTTTAGAGATTTAGTCAGGATATCTGCAACTTCGTCTTCACTTCGACAATAAACCAGATCAATGATTTTTTCAGTTACAAGATTACAAAGAAAATGGTACCTCACATCTATATGTTTACTTCTTCCATGTAAAACTGGATTCCTGAAGAGTTTGATAGTTGAACTATTATCACAATGAATCACGAGTAGGCTCATGTTGATAAACCGTAATTCTTCAAGAATCCTTCTCAACCAAATTGCTTGACATGCAGAAGTTGCTGCAGCTACAAACTCTGCTTCAGTTGTGGACAGTGTAACAACTTGTTACTTCTTTTTTTTTAGATTATCGTGGGTGTTCGGGCCAGCTTGCGCGCACCTCGACTAATCCCACGGGCCCCGAAGTTAACGACCATGTAAGCCTCCAAGTGGCCATCATATGAGCAACCACGGGGTTCGAACCTGAGACCTAAGAGGGAGCAAACCCCTTAGTCTCAAGCTCTTACCACTGGGCTACCACCTAGATGGTTCTTGTTGCTTCTTTGATGCCCATGATATGGCACCTGAACCCATCATAAACACATGGCCTCGATGTACTTCGTCTATCGTCTAAATCACCAAGATAATCGCCGTCGGAAACCGGACGAATAGATCCTTCATTTCTCTTGTAGAAAATACTTGAAATATGTGATTCCTTTCAAGTAACGAAACACTCTTTTAGCGGCTTCGAGATGCAGCTCTGTTGGTTTTTTCATATACCTGCTAATCAGACACACTGCATATATAATATCAGGTCGGGTGGTTGTCAAATACATTAAACTTCCAACAATTTGTTTAAAGTAAGTACTATCAACCCTCTCTCCATCAAGATCTCTTGAGAGCTTCAATCCTGGTTCAGTTGGAGTCCCAACTGGATTACAATTCTCCATGTGAAACCTTTCCAAAACCTCTTGAGCATATTTCTTTTGCCCAATAAAGAATCCGGTAGCTGTTTGTGCTACTTCTATACCAAGAAAATATTTCATCTTTTCCAGATCAGTCATGTCAAAATCAGCCATCATAGAATTCTTAAAAGCAACAAACATAGCCTCATCATTGCCTGTGAAAATAAGATCATCAACATATATGCAAACTATCAGAATTTTACCTCCTTCTCTAGACTTGATGAATAGAGTGTGCTCATATGGACATTTGTTGAAACTCCTTTTCAAAGTATGCTTCTATACAACTGTACCAGGCTTGAGGTGCCTGTTTTCATCCATATAAAGCCTTCTTCAATTTATAAACCTTATGTTCATCACCTTTTATCACATAATTGGAGGGCTGCTCAATGTAAACTTGCTCAATTAGTTCACCATTAAGGAAGGCCGATTTCACATCAAGTTGGAAAATAGGCCATGAGTTTTGTGCAGCTAATGAAACAACCAGCTGAATTGTATCTTGTCTTGCAACAGGTGCAAAAATCTCTTGATAATCAACTTCATACTCTCGATTGTAGCCTTTCACAACCAGCCTTGCTTTGAACTTGTCAATTTCTCCTTTTTCATTCAGCTTTGTCTTATAAATCCACTTTACACCAATGATTTTTTGCCCTTCAGGAAGATCGGTTAACTCCCAAGTCTCATTCCTTCTCTATAGCTTGGATCTCTGCATCCATGGCTCTTTTCCACTTTTCTTCTTTCACTGTTTTTGTAAACAACATAGGATCGGAGCCTGTAAATAAAGCAAAATGAGCAGTAGTATCTTCATCAGATAATTCATCTCCACTCACATAATCTGTCATCCAAGATGGTCTTTTCCTTTGCCGTTGTGGTTCTGAGTTAGACGCCTGATTTTCATTGGAATTGAAGCACTTGTTGAGAACATTGGTGAGACTTCTCCAAGGGACTGACTAGGAAGTTGTAATTGTGATTCAGGCTCCTGACTTTCAAGAGGAGATTGCAATGGCTGTTTAATTTCTCCGCCAACTTCCTCTAGATCAATTAAACTTTGTTGTTGTTCGGTACTGCTCCAGTCCCATGTGTTTTCTTCATCAAACAGAACGTCTCGGCTGATGATTATTTTCTTAGTAATGGGATTATATAACCTGTACGCCTTGGATTCTTCACTAACCCCAATAAAGACACTTCACACTTTTATCATCAAGCTTTGTTCTCCTTTTATCTGGAACATGTGCATATGCTATACACCCTAAGATTCTGAAGTGATTAACTGATGGCCTGACTTTAGTCCAAGCTTCTTATGGCGTTATGTTTTTTACAGCAAGGGTAGGACTTCGGTTGAGTACATGAACACTCCAATTGACTGCTTCTGGCCAAAAAGTCTTTGGAATACTTTTTTTTACCAACATGCTTCGTACCATGTTCATAATCGTCTGATTCTTTCTTTCTGCCACGCCATTTCGTTGCGGTGTGTATGCAGCAGTAAGTTGCCTGCGTATTCCATGTAATTCACAAAAACTTGCAAAATTATGTGAGTTAAATTCACCACCATGATCCGTACGAAGGGTCTGAATATACTTGCCAAATTCCTTTTCGACACGAGCCTTAAAGCTTTTAAAAATAATAAAAGCTTCAGATTTATCTTGCAAGAAATAAACCCATGTTTTTTTACTATAATCATCAATAAAGGTAGTGAAGTACCTTTTGTTTCCATTCGATGTTGGATTGATTGGTCCACAAATGTCTAAATGAACCAACTGTAAGATTTGCTCAGCTCTCCATGCTTTTCCTTGCGGGAAAGAATCATGATGTTGTTTACCAACAATACAATCTTCACACATTTCTGTGGGACAATTAATTTTAGGCAGTCCTTCCACCATGTTTTTTTCATGTAAGGTTTTCAAGCCTTTGAAACTCAAATGACCATAATGAAGATGCCACAACCATGTTGAATCTTGCACTTTTGTTGAGAGACACTTCTGGACGTCATCCTGAATGTGTATAAGAAACATACGATTGGTTGTCATTTTTGCTTCTGCTATTAGGCCCTTCTCTGGATGATGAATTTGACACCGACTTTGTTGGATGATGATGATATAACCCCTCTCTTGCAGTTGGCCCATACTGATGAGATTACTTTTCAAATCTGGGACATAAAACACATTAGTAATTGTCTGCACAGTGTTGTTTTTCATACGGAATTTGATATCCCCTTTCCCCATGACAGACATGCAGGAGTTGTTTTCAAGTTTCACAGTTTCTCTAAATGTTTCATCCAAGTCATAAAACAAAGACTTGTTTTCGCACATGTGGTTGCTGCAACCCGAATCTAAATACCAAGTATCACCTGATGAATTCTCCTTCTTGTCGATGTAAGCCATCAAGAGCATTTCTCATTCAGTCTCAGAAAAATTTACCATGGTTTCCTTCTCTTTGTCAGGGCATTCGTACTGATAGTGGCCAAGCTTGTGACAATGGTAACATTCCACACTTTCCTTATCAAATTGTACTCCTTGATTGTAGGGAAGTTGGCGTCCTCTGCCTCTGCCTCTTCCTCGAAATCCCTCAAGTCCTCTACCTCTTCCTAGAGAAGTAGTTCCTTCATAAGTAGTGACCTTCAAGGCTTGCTCCTCTACAACATATTTGGTCATCCTCTGCTCATGAACTAACAGTGAGCTTTGCAACACATCAATCGAAAGACTATCAATGTCATTTGATTCTTCAATGGCACACACCACATAATCAAATTTGTGTGTCATTGAGCGAAGAATTTTTTCAATGACTGCAACATCTTCCAAACTCTCTCCATGAATGCGCATTTTGTTTGCAATTGACAGTGTTCTTGCAAAGTAATCATTAACTGACTCTCCTTCCTTCATGTGAAGAATTTCAAACTCTTTGCGAAGAGCTTGGAGTTGTGCACGTTTCACTCATGCAGTGCCTTGGTACTTCTTCTTCATCAAATCCCAAATGTCTTTAGCAGTGTCCTTTTTTAGAATGGTTTCGAGAATGGCACGATTTATTGCTTGAAACAAATAATTCTTTGTCTTCAAATCCTTCAATCTCTGATCCTCCAACGTTTGTCTCTGTGCTTCTGTCAAAACAATCTCACTAGCAGGCTCAACAATACCGGTTTCCATGAGAGTCCAGTATTCCTTGGATCGCAGAAAATTTTCCATCAACATACTCCAATGATCATAATGACCATTGAAGCATAGAATCGCAGGTTGTACAAAGTTGTTTTCAGAAGCCATTGAATATCTTGCTGTGGCAAGAATGAAAGCTGCTGCTTTTTCAAATCAAGCCCAAGTGGGAGGCTCTTATACCACTTGTTGTAAAATTAAGTTTGCAGAATGAGTAAAGGGAAATTATGCAGTATCATTCATTGACATGAAGTCCAATTAAATACAAAATGTAAGTAACTGAAAGCTAGAAAATAAAACGACATCTATTCCCACAATTAACAGCACTTAATAATCGGGGGTTTCCTAATGAATAAGAAAAAACCAACAGTCTTCCTAACTGATAGGAATTTATTGAATTACAAAAAACAGCTAAAATCTTAATAGCCTCTTATTGTCACGATCAACTCTCCTTGATTTTTTTTTACCCCTTTACTTTCTGGTCACAATGAACTCGGAATATTCAGTCATTGTCGATGAATCAGAGCTTCGAGAAATTGAAACCACTAGTCATACGAGGGGGAACGGTGAGCTGCGAGCCAAGACTATGGACATGAAGAAAGAGCACTTATTTGTAACTAGCACAAATTAATTGATCACCCCTTTTACCTATCTGGGCTAGTCGAGTCTACGCATGCTCAAATTGTGTCGTGCGTATTAGACACATATTTCGGGTTCGATTTTCAGTATTGTTAGGTGCAACAGTTTTGTACTTGAATCACCTCGACAGACTTCTATCCAAATTTTCATTATTCAGCACTTTTCATGAAAGCAAACCATTTGCATGTATTCGGGAAGTTTTCAAGTTCAATGGTTTTGACTGCGTCGTCTTTGTCAAAGAATAAAAATATGATCACTGAAGAACATCCGTGTATTGTAGAATAGAAAAAGAGGCGTTCGGCCGACCTTGGACGAAGCCACTGTTTCCCAAGTTACTGAACTCCTGGAGACCAAACGAGGATCCCCTGTAGGTCTGTTTCTCCTTTTGAGTTGAAGCTAAATTGCCTGTTCTGTCACCATCCTGGTGATGCTTTGTTATAGGAAAACTGCATTACTGATGCTCAGAAACCCAATGCCGATGCATGCCAACGCGAAACTTTAAGAGTTCCCACGATAGAGAATTGAGAGAAAAGAAAAACAATAAAGGCAACATAAAAGACAAATGCATTCAAAATGTTCCGTATATAGATCGTTTTTCTCAACTTTATTTATGTTTTGACTCAACGATGATACCGTGGTCCCTAAAAGAACACGCAGCCCGTCCATCAAATACTGATGGAGAAGCACAAGCACCGTGTGCTTTGATATCATTTCAACATTTCAGAATCAAATACTGATCGAATCCACACCTGAATTAATGTGAGATACTAGAATTGAGGGAGGACGATTCTGTGTTATGTGTATAGCTCTGGACCGAACAGATTTTTAGATTAAAAAAGAATATGCTTGCATCAAATTACGCATAATTGATAATTCCCAAGTCCTGGAATAACAAATAAATCGGTGGACTGCTAAGAGTACCAATCAGGGCCATTCTAATTTAAGTGATCGATGAATGATTATAGCCTAGAATTCAATGGTTTTTCAGTTTTGTCATTTGTGGCATTGCACAGCACAAAATAGACCACGCCAGAATGACGTTGAGGAAACGAAAGCAATGGCAGCGATCTCTTTCCTCTGCAGATTCACTGTGCAGTTGAGACCACAAAAGTCTTGCAGTCCTATAAAATTACTGCGCGACCTATGTTCCGTACTTTTTTGTTTCTCTACTCAATTGCAAAGTAACTGGAATTGGCCTTATGTCTGAGACGACAAACTTATGACAGTACTGCATTCTTTATTCCTTGCATGGCAAGTGTATTCCCAAGTTTTTATCTTCTTCGCGAGTTTAAAATAAAGAAAAGTCCAGTGTACGTGGACAATTCAGAGTCTATTTAAGGTAATAGAAAATACATCAACAAGTTTTACTAATAAGAACACTAAGTAATTCAAGTTCTTTTAAATAAATAGTCCCCGAAAAACAAAATTGATCTTTTGAAGATTAAGAATATTCCCGTCTATCGTGATGGTTTTGTTTTCAAGCACCTGGAATTTTACAAAACATCGGTCTCGAGATGAAATTGCACTGTGTTTATTGTGAGGCGACTCCTAACCTCTCTGCTGGGACCAGACATTTCTACATCAAGAGCTTGCAATCTAAGCGGGGGTACCATTTAACATGATTAATTTAAAGTTATAGTGCGTCAATTTATCCCTCACATTTTCCTCTGCAATACAGGTTAATTAGACGAACCTGATAAGTCAATACAAGCTTGAAGCTTCATTAAAATTGAACTCTACCATTTATTTCAAGTTTTAAATCTGGAAAAAACCACGTGTGAAACAGTGATTTCCATGAACATTTCGGCTCTGAGAAGGGCTTGTTTCAATGCACTAAATTGCTCTAAGAATTTGAAACAGAGAAAATATTGCCCCGAGAATACGATGACTGCACGTTAAAAAACTCAAGTAAATTGGCTTTGAGGTTGATATATATGATAGCTAGTATACAATATACATCCACCACGAGCATCTTCATTAGGAGGGGCAAAAAGTGCAGCCGCCTCTGCATAAACCTCATTCAGCACATGTATGATCCCAAAACGATCTCCATTTGAGGAAAATAAGCTGTATAAATAGGTAAACTCACAATTATTCGGGCCACTTCAGTTTATTAGAACAAATTACTTAACTGTTGTAACAAAAACATACACACACACATTTTCATATATACAGAGAGAGGGAGAGGATTAACACAGCCAATTTAAAAGGACATGAAGATTTACTACTTGCCTGGAATTAATGTAGGCACATTAAAGACATGCCATGGATGGCTGTAGACCCTCTCCATCCGGCTGCCACGTTGAATTATCACTTGCAAGAGTAGTATTCCATCCACAAGAATCCCAACTGTACCCGCTATTACTCAGCAGCAATTCCGGCAATTCAATCTCGCCCCAGAAATCATCACCAGCAACTTCACCGTCACCGCCACCATCATTGTTTGTTTCGCTGCTCTTTTTCATTGGAATCAGTACCGAATGTGCAGCCTTTGCTGCTGCTGCTTGAATATCCCTGGCCGTACACGTGGACGGTATAGGCAAGTCGTCGACTTCTTCAGGAAAATTGAGCTGCGCTTTACGACCTTTAAGACAATACGCTGCCACATCATATGCCTTGGCTGCCATTTCTGGCACAGGAAATGAGCCTAGCCAAATGCGTGATTTCTTGCGTGGTTCTCTAATTTCAGACACCCATTTTCCCCACCTCCGTTTTCGGACACCGCGGTAGGCGGGGTGTCGGGTGCCGCTTCCCCGGGTAGCATCGGGAATTTGTAGTCGGGTCATCTTCAGTGTATGGGAGTTGCTCCATACACGTTTAGAGCCGTTGGCTTAGTACGTCGTGACATTTTTGATATTTATATTTGTTCCGGACGCTAACAAGAATACAACAGCTAGGTAAATTACTTAACTGTCCTTACCTAAAAAAAGTTAGAGTTTGACCATATAAATTGCCTCCCGATTAACAAAACATATAAAAAAAACTAAAACCGAAGGCAATAAATTTAGTTTATCATTTACCCCTACACTACATTGTAATTATTTTATTTTCTTTTAAAAAAATCAATAAGCTTATTTTTGAGGTAAGAGTCTTTGCACGTTATCTATCAATTAATATGAAATTGACTAAGAATAACTCGTTTTTTTAACAAAATTGAATTTCTTAATATCTTTAAGAAGAAAAAAATCAATGAAATGCCATCCTTCGTCATTTTCATCTTTTTCTTTCATATTATCACAATGAAAAGGTGGTAGTTCCCTTAAAAAGAAAAAATTAATAAACTATCAACGGGCTATTTTACTTTTTACTTTTTACTTTTTTCTTTGTAATATTTATGTTGGCTTAGGAGTAATTAATTATTTGTTA
Source organism: Populus x sibirica (assembly GCA_019202695.1). Taxonomy (NCBI): domain Eukaryota; kingdom Viridiplantae; phylum Streptophyta; class Magnoliopsida; order Malpighiales; family Salicaceae; genus Populus; species Populus x sibirica. The sequence continues at coordinate 103,353 of JAGMVL010000052.1, read as the reverse complement.
AATATAAAATATTAAAAAAAAATCACGACACGTTAACGGCTGCTCCTTCACCGTCAGGCTATGTGTGTGAAGGCTTTCAACTATCAACGTGGGTTTCCTTTGGATTATTCTCATAGGCCCCTCTATTTCATGGCGGTGCATGTGGTGTTCTCACCTCCAGTATGACATTGACAGACATTTATATTTTTTTTTAATTTATGGTCCTTGATTTTTCCACTATAAAGTCAAAATGAAATTCTAATTACAATATTATCAGTATTACAAAAAAATTTCAACAATATGAATCTAATGATATCAAAAAATATCATCAATAATTAATGCAGTTGGTCATACTTGTCGTGAAAAACAAGTGAGTCATCCACCACTTTTAAGCGACCAATACGATATACTCGAGTTAGTGTTGATGACTTTTTTTGTGTTGTTGAATTTTTTTCAGAGAGATCTTTTATGTGATATCAATAATGTCATAATTGAAGCTTTATTGTATTTTTGGGTTTCTTTTTTATTTCTTTCTCATCTTCGTTCTCTCCTCCCTTCTCATATGTAATTCAATTCATAATGTTTTTTGAAAATATCATGAATTTTAACAATAATAAGCTTGAATGTCATATTTTTTAATTGCAACATATATATAAATTGTGTTATTTTATTAATTTTTTAATAAAAAATATGCTATTTTACCGATATATTTTTTTTTAAAAAAAATCTTAAATTATATGCTCTTTCATTGTACGTCAATGCGCAAAGGATATTTTGGTGCTTCAAAAGAAAAGAGCATCCATTAATTATAGAAACCACGCGATACTTTCCCAAAACCTAGATATTTCTTTTGTGGCTACAGAAAAACTCACGTGATCTAGCATGCACCCTGTCGTATACATACAATGTGGGCTGGTCAATAAACTGCAAAAGTAAAAGAAGACAAAATTGAATTGAAAATTCAATTTTTCTGGGCACTTCAAAGATGAAGAAATTGTTCTGGAAAGACCTAGAGAAAATATTAGGTCGCTGAGTGAATTCATCTTGGAAGGGAAATTGAGAGGACTGATTTCTTTTAGTTTTTATAGCTTTTTATAGTAGGTGTTGGAGAAAAGATGAGATGTTTTCAAAAAAAAAAAATTCATAAAAATCTCAACATAATTACTAATAAGATATTATTAATTATTTTTCGAGCATCATATTATTTTTAATTCACTTAACCTGACATAAAAAAATATTTACAATAAAAATATAATTGAATTGGATTATGTTTGAATTAAATTTAAATCTTTTCTTTGTACATTTTAAGAGCTCACCCATATGATATATTCAAAAAAGAATTATTATGTCAGGTTAAGTGAGTTAACGTTATTTAAGAAAAAAATTGCTGATTAAGAAAAAAAAAACTAAAAAGAATCAGTGTTGTACAGTAAAATATCATATTTGCTCTCCATTAATTATAACAGCCACATAGGTTAGGGTTGGATTTAATAGGTTCAATTAATGTTACCAAGTTTGATGGTATATATCGGTATTTTCATTTTTTTTTTTTGCACTGATTTATTTGTTTTTTTGAATAAAAAATAAATAAAAGGGTATTTTAATTTTTTTATCTTTTCAAAACAGCAAAATTACATCAGTACCTTTCAAGTCAATTTTTAAAAAGATAAGGTCCAGGGAATTTTCAGTCTTTTTCTGTTATCTAGCACAATAAAATAATTTCATTATCCTTACAAGCAAAAAATAAAATAAAATTGTCATTCAAGAATATTTTTATATTTCCATAATATTTTTTTTTTGTTATAGTCAATTTGAATTAAAAGAAAAAAAACATTTTAACAAATAAAAATATTAATTAAAAGGAAAAGTCATTGAAGCGCGCCCTTTAGGCGGCACATGCGGTGGCAAACGAGTCCAATCGTTTTTTCATTCAAAGCCTTTAGTGGTGGCATAGCTAATGAAGCGGCGCATGTGGTGTGATTCTCATGGTTCAGAGAAGGTGAATGTTTTTCTCTTTCCCTTTCTTTTCTCTCTTTTTCTTCAAGATTCACGTTATTCTAGCCAATAATCAAAGATGTCCTCACATTTTATTGTTCTTTCAATTGTAGTCTTCATTATTTTTATTCGTTTTTATTTATTTTTATTTTTTATTATTTTTTTTTAATTTCATCATTTATCATTTGATTTTTATATAAAATATGGTCATCATTCTTTTAATTTTTAATTTTTATATTCATTTTTTAATTGAATTCGTTTATTAATTTCATCCCCGTCATTTTATTTTTATGTAAGATTAGATCTTTATTTTTATTTTTATTTTGCTTTGGATCATTTCTTTGAATTGATTTTTTTATTTTTCCTTTAATATTAGATTTATTGATAATTAGGTTTTAATGTTTTTTTTTAAATATTATTTTTCTTAAATTATGAGAGAAAAAATTAATATTGCCCGTGGCGAAACATAAGCTATCTTTCTAATAAAGTAGTGTTCTTGTGAGAGAGTTTAACAAAGACATCATAACTGTCAGAAGGAGACAAGCAAACGAAAAAAGTCTTTAAAATATAAAAAACAAGAAAACCACATGGCTAAAATAAATTTGGAAAGAAAAACTTGTCAATGAATAAAAGATAAAGTTATCAGTTGGCAAAAAAAAAAAAAGACCAAAATTGGAAAAGATTTTTTTTCAGGTTTTGTTATGTGTTTTTTAATGAATTTAAAATTGTTTTGAGTTACTAAATTGATTTATGGACATTTAAAAGATGTTCGTTAGATAAAAATAAATCTTTAGATAAAAAACAATACTTAGATTCTCCAGCCACCCAATTTCAATATCCACAAAAGCAAGGAGTAATTCTTGTTAACGACAACTTTGGTTTTTCATGAAATTAATGAACCAAGAATCCAAAAGGTCCAGGACTTGAATAAAGGGCTAGCATACAACAAAAGGCGAGTGGTCCGTCGCTCGTACTGGATTGAGACGGCGAATAACTTGTTGCTTGTTGTCTTCCTTGCTGTCAGAGCAAGATTGCATTTCAATTTGCCGATCTGCCTTTTATCTTTACCTGAGCCACAGCCCAGTAAATCCAGATTCTGCAAATCATGCTAATGCTCGATGCTCGTTCCGGAGACCTCGTTATTCTTGCTTGTGCCTTGCGACGGGAGATTACGCACCATAGCCAGCCAATGTCAACAAAGTATCGCCATGCTTGTCCCTCGCTAATCGAACATAAATAGCCTGGTTTGCGAGGCTGTGGGGGTGCGTTATCTTTAATTTCCCCAATCTTTTTCTTGGGTCATTTCTCTCCTTCCGTACAAGCTCGACAAGACCACCAACATATACCTGGGGCTTATCTGCAAAAAGGAAAGGCGTGTTAAACAAAAAGGACCAGCTGAGCCAATCTGCAGAAGCTTAAAATATGGAGGGCTCAACACCAACCGACCACATTAATCCCAGGGGTGTACGAGGAAAGAAAATCAAGAACCCTAGGAGCACATGGCCTTGCTCAAGGCTATTCAATCTTTGTCACTCCTAGGAGCTAGAGCTATTGAATCATTAATGGACGCCACCCACCAGAAAGCTAAAAAAAAATCGGATGAAAATCATTTTGTTCGGTTGTTTCATGAATTTCGCTCTTAGTTTCTTCGGAAGGGGATAATCCTATACATAAAGAACTAAATCATTTCAAGTTTTTCATACAAACTGATTTGATAGTACATTTTAATGTGGTTCCAGCCACGAACATTTACGCCAACGACAGCCCCCTTCAAGGCCATGGACAAACACACCAACCACAGCCTAACACACCAGCCATGACAGCTCCACCATAAACAACCTCCTCTCTTCATTTCACTGTAGAAGAACACACAAAAATCACTTGCTCACTTTCATTTTTTCTTGGTGCTCTCTCTCTCTCTTACCTCACTTACTATTTTTAGGTGTATATCATTTTTTTATAACCTTAACCCTAGCCTCATTAATTTCACCATTTGCACTAACAACATATCAAAAAAAAAAAACAATTTTTTTCATATAAAAGTCACATATCTCTAGATTAGCCTACAAATTTTACTTTTTAAGCATGTTAATTACTTATTTTAAATTTTCTATATGCTCATCTAATTATTTATCATAAATCAATATATCATCAAGATAAATAAGTATGAACCTATCAATAAATACACGTAATATATGGTTCATCAATTTCATAAAAATACTAGGTACATTAGTAATCCAAAAGGCATGACTAATCACTCATATAAACCATATTTAGTTTTAAAAACAGTTTTTCATTTATCACCTTTTTTTATTTTAATATGATGATATCCACTTTTAAGATCAATTTTGGACAACAAACAAGACTTAGGCAATTCATTAAACATACCATCTAATCTAGGGATATAATATTTATACTTTACTGTTATTTTATTGATTGCTTTACAATCAACACACATTGTCCAAGTACCATATTTCTTAGGTACTAAAAGTACCGGAACAACACTTGAACTCTCTCTCGAATATACCATTTTAACATTTACTTCTCCACTTACCTTCGAAGCTCCTTCGTTTTCCCATGATTATTTCTATAAGCTAGTCTATTAGGAAAAGCTAAACTTGGTACTATGTCAATCTCATGTTTTATTCCTCTTATAGATGACAATTCACTTGGAATTTCATCAGAAAATACATTTTCAAATTCATTTAACAAAGAAACATAAACACTAAGAACACATGAATCAAGTTCGTTAGTGAAAAACTATGTCTTCTTATACAAGAGTAAAATCATAAGCATATTATAAAAATACATTGATAGAGTTACATAAGTGTGTCCGAGCATTTGATATCAAGGCAAGTTTTTATTAGTTCAGTCAGTTGAGTGGCATATATCCTAACCACACATTGGTTACACTTTTGGTTGAGCGATAGAGACACGAGACATGCACATTCCATCTACATGTTGGTAATATGACACTCACACTACATGAAGTCATCAACACCATGTTGATTGGATGAAAAACAAAATGAATTGGATAAGTAATTTATAAATTTCAAGGAAAAGTATTCTTTCATCTTAAGCAATCAACATTCTCTTTCTGGAAGAGGCACTCAATTCATTTTACTTATGTAACATGTATTGTCGCATCCAACATCGCGGCAACCTTTAAAAATTTAATTGCGAACAGAATAGATTTCTAGCATCTTGTTCTTAGATGAAAAAGGTATTGTTTAAGGAGTCAACACCTAGTATTATAGTCATTAGAAATCCTTATTAGTCAACAGAGACAACATTCTCTTTCTGGAAAAGGCACTCAATTCATTTTATTTATGTAACATGTATTATTGCACCCGACATCGCAGCGACCTTTAAAAATTCAATTGCGAAGAGAACAAATTTCTGGCATCTTGTTCTTAGATGGGAAAGGTCTTGTTTAAAGATTCGACACCTGGTATTATGGTCATTAGAAACTCTTATTAGTCAACAGAGATTCTATGGTACGAGACTAGTTACGCAAAAAAAAAATATTATCACCCCTTAAGCGTCTGACATGAGGTATGTTATATTGTTAGTTTTATCTTAAATTGTTAAGGATTTGTTGTATTATGCTACATATGGTCTGCTTGTAATATTCCTGACTCTAACGTCAATGAATATTCAACTGGGGATACTTTTAACTTTGACGTTGGTAAATATTCTGTAGCAAAAAAAAACGTATGGTATTTCTAGTTCTAGCATTAGTTAATAAACCAATAAAATAAATTTAAATCAATGCATACATATTTTTTATTTTTAAAAAGAAAAAAAATATATCGTATACCGAATTTGTATTTCACAGTAAAAATCTACATATCAATTATGCAATGAAATCATAAAACAAAAAAAACAAGGAACTTACAAATAAATTAAAAAAAAAACGTATGATATTCTGAATTTTTTTGGAATTTTTTGATATCCAGAACGTTATATTTAGGTAGATATCAAAATAAAAAAGGGTAGAATAAAAGGAATAAAGTATAAGGGTGTCTTTGCCAATCACACCTTTGACCAATACAAATTAGGTTGGCTAAGCCTGAGGTCCAAGCCCTGTCTTGTTCTCTTCTCTCTTTTTTTGAGCTGGGTCTAGTCCAGCCTTACTGGCTGGGCTAGACCCAGGAGGCCTGGCCCGAGCCAGTGACCAGCCCGGGCACTATTGCCTAGTATGCGTGAATTACTCACGCATGCTGGCAACAGTGCCAGTGTAACTAAAAAGGAAAAGCGAGGGAAGAAGAACGCTACTGACCTGTAGCTTGAAGACCGAAGATGAAGACGCTGGTGACGACCTGGCTGGGCGACGTCCTCTCCCTTCTTCCGTTTTATCTCCTGCTTTCTTCTGCTCTCAGGATTCTCTCCCTCTCTCTCTGTTCTATCTGCCTTTTCTTTTGTTTTCTTTTTCTCTGTTTTTTTCTCTGGTCTCTCTTCTCTCTGTATCTCGGTGTCGTCCTCTGTCTTGTGTGATTCTTGGTTTCGTGGCCTTTCTCTCTGTGCTCTCCGCCCCCCACCCCCCTGTCTTGCCTTTCTCTGGCATTTATAAGGCCAGAGAGTGCACTCTGTTTGTCCCCATGATAGCGATCATGGACGACCTGCACGATGGGAACTCACAGTCCTGCAATGGTAACGACCAACTTTAATTTGGAGATGCATCGTGTGATATTGGGCAGCTGGTAAACTTGGTAGTAGACGTGGTCCATGAATGTAACCGTTTTGGCGCATTTTCCTGCTGAATCGGTCCCTGGGATGAGGAAGAAGGCGATGAACAGTTGTTCCAAAACGGCGCCGTTTTCAAGAATAAAAATGGCTATTTTCAATTTTGCCCCTGGATCAATTGCAATTGGAACCCTGTATTTTATCGACACTTACAAAAACGTCCTTGGTTTCTGAATTATTCAATTCAATCCTAATTAACTCTTCAACTTTTAATTCTTTCAAAATTATCCCTGAAACAATCAATTAGCCCCCCTATAGTATCACCGTCTATTCACTTTGGTTCTCGAACTTTAACTTCTTGCAATTTCAACCCAAATCAGCCCCAAACTTTGATATTTTTTCAATTAAAATATTAATTGCATTGATTAAATAAATCAAAATTTAATTAAGTCCATAAACTTTTCAAGTCTTTTAATTTTTTACCAAATTGACTTTTAGATTTATAATTTCATCCTTATTAGTCTCAAACTTTTAAATTATGTTGTCTTAATTCAATTCTCAAATTATATTTATTTTTATTTATTTATTTTGTTTTTTGTTTTATTTAAAAAAATAAAAAATTAAATTATGATACACACTCTATTGAAACAAATGCAAGCATGTGCAGACAATGAGTCATCATTACTTCCACAGGAGAAAAGAAATTTAGTGTTCCTCTTGTCAGAAAATATTATTATAGCATAATACTATTTGCTATATTAATGTTTTGTTTTTAGTTTTAATTTAATTCTTTAATATTGATTTATTAATAATTAAATTTTATATTTTTTTTCAAATTACTTTTTTTATGGTTATCTCAGTTTTATAAACCATAATCGCTAGTTTGACGGGCTAACTTGATTGATTTAATTTTTTTTTCTTCTTTTCCTAGTTGACTTTTTTTTCTTGATTTTATCTTCCAATATATTGATTGATTGGGAATTGAGTTTTATGATTTATTTTAGTTTTATTTTCATGAGGTTATCCTCATTTCATGACTCAAGTCACAAGTTTAGCGGGTTAATTCAAGTTATTTTTTTGTTTTCTTTTTTATTGAATTTTCAATTTCAATTCCATCCTTTTACATTATGTTAATTAGGGACTAAGCTTCATAATTGTCTTTAATTTGATTTTTATAAGGTTATTACAGTCTTATGATCTAAATCGTAAGTTTGACAGGTTAACTTATGTTTTTCTTTTCTTTTCTTTTTTCTAGTTGTATTTTTTCTCTCTCAATTTTATCATTTAATATTGAGTTGATTGAGAATTAGACTTTGTGATTTTTTTTGTTTTCTTTTTACAAGGTGATCATCGTCTCATGAATCGGGTCACAAGTTTAGTGGGTTAACTTTAGTTTACACGAGTTTTTTTGTCCCTTTTCCCCTTTTTATCAATTTTTTTTAATTATATCTTTCAGTAATTAGTTTATTAGAGATTAGGCTTTATAATTTCATTCAATTTACTCTTTATAAAGTTATCATAATCTTATGATCTAGACCGCGAGTTTGACAATTTAACTTGATTGAATCATGGTTTTTTTTTCTTTTCTTTATTGACTTTCCCTCCCTCAATTTCATCATTCAACATTGATTTGATTGAGAATTAAGCTTCATGATTTATTTTAGTTTTCTTTCTATGGGATTATCCTTATCTTATGACGTGGTTTAGAGTTTAACGAGTTTATCTGAATTGACACGAGTTGTTTTTATATTATTTTTTTAATTGATATTTTTTCAATTTTATATTTCAGTATTAGGTTGATTGAGAATTTGTCTTAATGATTTGATTCAATTTATTTTCTATTGAGTTATCATGGTCTCATAATCCAAGTCGCAAGTTTGACAGAATAATCAAGGCGCTCGAGTTATTTTTTTAGGTCTTCTTTTAATTGATCTTTTTTTTAATTTACATTGGGTTTATGAGAAATTGAGTTTCATATATTTTTTTAATTCGTTTTCTATAGAGTTATCATGATCTTATGACTCGACATACAGATTGACAAATTAACTCGGGTAGATTCGAATCAATCAAGTATGTTGTCATCTTAGTATTTATAAAAAAAATCATCTTAAATATATTTTTTAAGTCAAACCATGTTATTACCAAAGGATCTGGATTGCATGTGGACCTACAAAAAAGACCAAGTCCACATGTTTTAAAAAATATTTTGCTAGAAAAGACATTAGTAATGCTTAATTTTTTTTCACTCGAACTAAAGCGTAGTGTGAGACAATGATCAAGTTACCTAAAAACTAAAAGAGAAGGTGATTTTACTATACCCTTCACAAAACATCATTCACTAGAAAAATATTTGTTTTTGTATCTTTATTTTTTTTTCTTTCAATCTATGTTTTTTTTTTCAATTTAAATTTTATGTTTCAACATTATGTTTATAAAGGTTTGAGTTTTATAATTTTTTTTAATTTATTTATTATACGGTTATTCTAGTCTTTTGACCTAAGCTGTGTGATTTACTAATTGACACTAGTTTTTTTTAATTATTTTTTTAATTTTATACTTCAATAATAAATTAATTAAAAATTAAACTTTATAATTTTTTTTTATTTAATTTCTATAAAACTCCTCGTAGCTCATAACTCGTGGTTTCATCTATGGGCACGACCAACACGTGCGTACACCTATAGGGTGGCCATAGCTAGGCACGTTGTAAGATGAGATGCTACTTGTTGGTAGCTACCTTCCAATAAATAAAATAACTGATGACCAGCTGTGAGGGCCTAATTACAAATATCCAGGAAAAGTGAGGAACCCTGTTCACGGAGATGGGTCCTCCTCCCATGCTGACTGCCTCAGCCTGCCTGTCTTTCAATTAGGTAAAAGTCACGAACGTACCTTTGAATTATTGAATGCAAACTACTGACATGCTTGCATTATTTCTTGACCTTAATTTAAGGTCCTAGGAGAGAGTTCTGTCCGGCCAATCCATCCATTCTCTGTTTTAAATTCACGTCTTCTGCTCGTGGCGCTTGAATCTTAGAGAGGTGAGAGTATTCGGGGCTTCAATCTTCTTACCGACATGACTTCGTAGGGATCTATGGCACCTTTCTTTAGGATCCTGTTATATGAACCCGAAAATTAATAATAATAAAAAATTCCTCCGGTTACCATTTTTTTTCCAAAATTAAGGAAGGGGTGTCTGATGATGTTAGAAATAGAGCAACGGGTTCTCACATGTTTTATTATCCATCCAATAATAAATTTAGATATATCCATAAAGTATATATTTTATTTGAATATCTATATTAATATCTATTATTTTACTATAATTTATTATTCAATAAAAAATTAAATAGTTTGCATATATATTAAATAATAAATATTTTATACACACAAGATGTTATATTAAAACAATCTAAATATTATATAAATTTATCTATATAATATAAATATATATATTTTAGATTAGGATCGAGCAGGTTTTGAGTTGGATTTAATAATTTCCCTACTCCATTCATTACCTATTAAATAAGATAATTATTCAAAAAATATCAAATCATTTATATCTGGTTGGTCAATATGCATTGGATTATGATTTTAAATTACCATTCCTAAAATTGTCCTGGGATCAATCTTGATATTAGGTTCTAGTTAAGATCAATTTATAGTCTTTCTTTTTCGTTTTCTTTTTCTAACCAACTACAGTAATTATACTTGACGGTGAAGGGAGCCCTGATATCTATAGAAAGAAGGATGCCGAATCTTATAAATTGATGTGCTTCACGGCGACGGTGAAACCGTGTTGCCCTATTAATGGAGCAAACGAATCCGTAGTTCATGATCAAGCTTGCTAGTGTCGCCTTCTGCCTACCCTTTGTATTTTTCTTGATGAAACGAAGACCACATGACTTCGTGGCACTGTGTGTTTTGACCTTTCAATTATGGGCCCGGGCCCCAGCCCCAGCCCCCCGACAAGAGGTGCTGCTTTTTCTTAAGGAAAAATAATCGTGCTCTGAAAAGTTTTACCCTCTGCAGCTTTCGGGTGTCTGGAACCATGGTTAGACGTGTTTTTTTTTAAAAAAAATTAGTTTAACATTATTTTTTATATTTTTTTATGTGTTAATATTAAAATTAAATTTAAAATTTATTGGAAAAGAAAGATATTAATTACAGTTGAGTTATAAGCTTCTTGATAATTATGTTGTCAGTCAAAATATGATCTGACTTACGCGTGTTATCAAAGTTTTCTCCAAAAATAGTTGAAAATAATTTCCTTAAGCTATTAATCAATACTCAAGTATTAATAATTAATAATAGGTCCTCACATAAACTAAAACTAGACAGGTTCACAGGCTGTATCTGTTTTGACCCATGTCTAGCCTGGACTATCTAGGTAGCCTGATCGATGTATAAGCTTGAATCTCATTTGCTCTTCCATGTTTTATTTGTTAGAAAAATTGGTTTGAAATATAGTTAATGAATGCATTTAAAATCAATTTAATTGTAGATTTCACTCAAAAATTGGTTTAAGATTTTATGAGAAATTGTTCTTCAACTTAAATCTTTTCACGTTGAACATTAGCGTCTAAAATCAAGTGTATAGACTAATATGAAATTAATCTTAAAAAATTATTAGTTGTGGAACTTTTACCAACCCAAAACTTCAACCCACATTGAAAGATTACAAAAATTTCTTGTAGTTTATTTAGTGCAAAGCTAAAAAAATTAAAATTGAGTTTGTAGAGTATATAAGTTTTTAGAAAGAAGGGGTTCTAAATTAAATGAGTTTTGAGTTAAGTCATAGAGTTTGAATTTATTTAAAATAATTTTTTGATTCAAAAAGATTTTTTGCCCAAGAATAACTTAATTAGTGCTTGTTTGAAAGTGTAGCTGCGGTTGCTTTTCAAAGTACTTTTCGTGTCTAAATGTATTAAAATAATATTTTTTATTTTAAAAAAATTATTTTTGAGATTAGCGCATCAAAACGATTCCAAACATAAAAAAAAATTAATTTTTAACCAGAAAAAAATAAAACCTTTTATGAAACACGGATCCCAAACGGTGCCTCAATTAGTTATCTTACATTACCTGAACAATTTATTTTTAAGGTGGAAAGCATCTAATTGTAAGGCAAAATTGACAGATTTTGTTTTGTTTTACAGTAGGTAATTAAGGGTTAAAAATGAATAGAATTAATGCAGGTAATTAATAAAATTAACTTTGCATCACTTTTGTTTTCAAAAGTCAGTGTAAATAGGGGTTGAAGGGGGCTATTCTAGACATCGGAAGTCAACACTTTTGTCTTATCTCTCCTCATGTTTTCCTACCTGTCTCTACTATCGTCCTAAAGCTTAGATTTTTTTTTGTTTTTTTTTGCAAAGAGAGAATACTAGAAAGTTTTCGGTTTTATTAATTTTTATATTTTTAAAAAAAGTTTAAAAAAATTTAATTTTTTTATTTTTTTATTTGCTTTAAATTAATATTTTTTTATTTTTTATTTTTTTAAATCATTTTAATATACTAATGTTTAAAATAATTTTTAAAAAATAAAAAAATATTATTTTAATACAATTCCGAGTGAAAAATATTTTAAAAAGCAACATCAATTATATTTCCAAATAGACCTTTATATATCTTACTAAATAGTATAATTTCTCATTAACGTTATGGAAATCCTAGAAGAGTGTTTGTATACACTTCACTTGCAACAAGGTGGTAATAAATAAAGTTTTAAAAATAAATAATATAATCTTTAACAGCAATGTAATTTACGTTTTTTTTATACATTTGAACTTTTTCAACAAATAAATATATTATACATTTTGTTTAACATTTACAGCACTTGTTATACACTCGCTAGTTCATTGTTATGATATTTTAAGATTTTAACTCAAAGTTAATAAGATTAGTTAAAATATTATTCTAATATTTAATTAGAAATTTTATATTTATGTTAAATATTATATAGTTAAACTAAACATTGTAATTTTCTTCCAAAATTAATTTCCCAACGGCATGTTCATATGTATAGAGGTAAAGATGCCATTTGCCATGTACGGAAATCCCGTTGCCAAAATGTCAACCATCGATTGCGACGGTGGGAACCGTGGTGCGGGGACGAACGTTTCAGAATCGAAGCTCAGGCCGGTAATGCGTACCCTTTATATTCTTTTTCTTCAAGGCCACGTGATTAGAGAGGAAAAAAGAAAGAAAGATACAACGAGAGAAGCCTGCGGTGCTTACTGCTTTGACTTTTTCCTCCCGGTCCCATGCAGGGGTTCGTTCAAACATTCAACCCTCAAGTGCACGTGAACTGAGTACTGTATATTATAATATAATTATTGCATAATATCGTTTTTTACAGTTTTTTTACTGCACTTCTACCGAAATTCATTGTGTAGCACTGTTTTATGAACAGTATTTTTTTAAAATTTTAATCATTGAGTTTTTTTATTTTTTTATTTCATTCTTATATATTGTAATATTTTATATGTTAGATTCTTATTTTATTTGCAATTTTTTGCAAATTTAAGATGTTTAATAAACTTCTGAAATTGAATTAAATATCAATCTAGTTAAATAAAATTTAAATTTATAATATAAAAAAGAATGATGAAAAATCAAATGGGATCCTTCTCATTTTCTAGCCAAAAAAAAAAATATTCAATTTTGTCGATAACGAGAGAAAATTGGTATGCACATCAATTTTACCTTAAAATATTTATTTTTAATGTCAGATCATATAATAAAATAAAAATTTATTTTGGAAATCGCGACATTGGGCAGGTGTCAAATCTAGTACTGACTAAAGCTCAAAACTATTTATATATTAAATTGATTTGGTTTCTTATGTTTTGTTTTTTTTAAAAGGGATATTTTATCTTTCCATAATGTATTTGTGATTTCTTATATTCTTAGTTAAGGTGTTGGTTAGCTGTGATTTGTTTTCTGCATGTGACATGTTTTTGTTATTCTTTTATATTTATTGTATCGTATTTATTTGGTTCACATGCCTCTATAAAAAAATAGGTAAGTTTTTTCTTTTTACATATGTCACCATAAAAATATGTCATGTATTTATCACCAATCATAATTAACTATTATTCTAATTTTAGAACATAAAAAACCATGAATATATATATATATATATATCATAAAAATATTTACAAAACTCTAGAACGTGTAAGGAATTCACTTTGAAAAATACATTTTGAATTCACAAAAATTCATAGTGTTTTATTTTAATTTGTTTTTTATTTTATTTTCCCTTACATTACCAAATTGTAAAGCCAATTTTTGTTTAATATACTAGAAAAATATAAAATTAAAAGGTAGGGGATCAAAGTGAAAAAAATAAAAAAAAATGAGTGGCTTTTTTAACTTAGGGAGAAATTTTCATTATAGTCCTCATACTTTCCAGCATCCCATTAATTTTCAAAATTTCAAAACAATCAATTTTAATCCAATTTTTTTTTTATTTTTAAGTCATGATTTGAGAGATAAGAGAAAGTTGTCGAATTCTAATGGTAGAGAGAAAAATGTTGATTTTGATCACAAAAATATTTGATATAGGTGTTAAAGGATTTCATTTGATAAGAAAAGTTTTATTTAAGTTTTTTTCATCTTTAAATTATCTAAAAAACCATATCTAAGTTTGGAAAGATTTTTTGTTTGATTTCAGGTTTTTATGCAGTTTTTTAGGTTTTTTTAAGGTCATTGATGAATTTGTTAAGATATCTAGGATGTTTTCTAAATATTTTGAGTTAAAACTTGTTGAAAAAATGGATTTCTAAATAAAAAAATTATTAATTCTGATTTTCTGATCATCGCATTTGGTAGAATTTGAGGAAAAACAAATGATGGATTGTGTGACTTTGTTTTTTTTTTTAAATCACCCCCATTATTAATTAAAAAATTATACGAAAACCAATTAAATCAAATCCTTCGTCCAGGTCTCCTTCATAAAGCAACCAACTTAACATGTGTTTTTTAATAATTTTATATATTATATTTTAATCAATACCCTTTTTATTGATCTTTTATTTTGTTTATTTAGCATTTTTTTAAATAATAATTGTTTTTTAAAATTTTTATATATATATATATATATAATTTATTAAGAGATTATTCTAATGTATCTGTAATTTTTTTATATTTTATATAAATTAGCTTTATTTTTTAATAATATTTCTAAAATTTTAAATAATATCGTGTGAGAAATTTTTCTCCACAAGACAACCGCGTCAAATAACTAATATTTTATAGATTTTAACTCTTTCGGGATTGGGCTTCAGCCAGCAGAGAAATCCAAATACCGCTTGATAAAACAAGGTGTCGGGTTGTCAGTGGAAAATGGAATCGTCCTCTCTCCGCTCTCTAAAAACAGTGACATTAACATTACTTTTTAGGTGGGTCCCTAGGTGGGGTATAGCGCGTGAACAGTGTGTCGAACATATTTCAGCTGTTAATCTATGAAACCGGAAGTTTCTTTTTTATACATGCACTTACAAAGTGATGTCCACCGGAAGTTACGACGAGCCTTGAGCATTAATTATTAATCTTATGGCAATTTTTTTTTTAGATGTTTGCATCTGGAGATGGGAGTTGAAAATGTATTTGTGAGTGAGTTTTAATTATTTTTTTATTAAAATTTTGATTTTTTTGTTTTAAATTATATTTTTTTAGTATTTTTAAATTGTTATACACTAATATTAAAAATAAAATTAAAAAATTAAAAAACATTTTTTTAAATAAAAAAATATTTTTAAACCCAATCACAGCTACAATTTTAAACACGCTCGAAGACAACTGACCAACGAAGTCTGGGGAAGGAAGAGGTAAACATTGACGATAGATTGGCCACTCACCACAACTATTTGACACGTGTCCTGCTGATATTTTTGGTCTACTAAACGACACCATTTTGACATGAAACGACAATAATTTTGGAGGCCTCAAAAAAATGCTAGTCTTAAAAGAAGACTTGGTCATTTGCCACATCAGTCCAAAATCTTTGAAAATCCAGTTTCAATTTCAATTTTTAATTTCAAATCTTTAATTGTTTTTATAAATGGAATAATTGCTAGCTTATGGAAATGTTTTAAAACAATTTTTCACTAGTCATTCGAGGCACGTGAATCTGCTTATAAATCTTTTATTTGATTTTAATTAAGTCATTTTCCTTTGTAATTAAGATTTTAATTAACAAGTTTACGTTATCAATCTTAGTCCATTATATTATATTTTCTAATAGTTACCCAACCACTCTAACATTCTCATTCAATTCATCAAATCCCCAATTATAATTCAAACTCAAAATTCATAGGCTAACTACATAATATAGTAATTGTTTTTTGCTGGGCGGGGGTAAATGTGATAATATAAATCACTCGACCTATTTTATTGTTGAGTACCATTAATGAATTTTTAAATTCAAGAAATTATCAAAGAGAGAAAGAATTAATAAACTAAATATAAGAATTGTATTCAAATATAATAAAAAAAATATTGAAAAGTATATCTTATCTTGATTAAATATTTTCTATGCACAATTTAAAAAATAGAAATTTGTGAAAAAAGTTAACTATCGCTTTAAATTTTGTAAATTCTATTCAATAAATTTATTTTATTTAAAATTAAAATTCAACCTAGTTTTCTATTTTTTTTTTTACAATAATAGGAAGTGATGAAGGAGATGAACATGTCAAATCCAAAGAAATTAGCCTTTAAATTTTGGTTTATTAATGTGTAAAGAATGATTTTGTTTTTATACTGAAAAAGTGTTTTTAAATATTTTTAAGATTTTTTTTATTTTTTTATTGTTTTAGATTATTTTAATATATTGATGTTAATAATAAATTAAAAAAATAAAAAAATATTTTAAAGTAAAAAATACATTTAAAAATAACTGTTGTTGCTACGTTTCGAAAGAGAAGCTAAAAACCGGTAGGAATGTGAGTTGTAGACTTGTAGTTAGCCCAACGCTTGTGTATGGTAGTTTGATCGGTAGCAGGAAAGAATCGAGGTGAGATGAGGATGTGACACGTAGTCACAGCATGAGTAGCACATGGAAGGCATGGACGCGTAAACGTGTATGATTTTATAAGTGAGCGAGAATTTATATAGACACCCAAAACGCGTGATAAAGGAGCTGCCGTGGCGTGGCGTGGCGTGGCGTGGCGTGGCGTTATACATGAAATTTGAATCTCGCTGACCTATAGAATTGTCATGTTTACGTTTCTCTCTCTTTTTATTTGTTAAGGGAAACATGTTTACGTAACCATCAGCATGTGGAACACAGTATCTTAGAATCCGAGTATTTGGTCGTAAGAGCGCAGAGGAAATGGAAAACTTAATTCAATAATAGAAATTTCTCATTTTGCTTTTCAAAGATTTTGATTTGGACTCTCCCGGAATATAAATTCTCTTCCCGTCTCTGTCCGATGATAAATTCAACAACAACAACGATAATAATAAGTATTATTATTTGGCGATGAGCGGTGAAGCTGGAAGGAGAAGGGGTATATTTATTACTGACAATTATAAGCGCACGAGCATCCCATGTGATCACCTAGTTGTTGACTAACATGGAAGAATGCCTTTGTATTTGCTTTTCTATTTAAAAAATGTTTTTGAATTTTTTTTATCTTAAGTTTTTTTTATTTTGAATTATTTTGATATGTTGTGTGCAAAGTAATTTTTTAAAAATTATTTTAATATATTTTTAAATAAAAAATATTTTAAAAAACAATCATATCATTAAAATTAGTAAAATTAATTAAACATGGGAGTTTGAAACTGTTTTAACAATTTCAACAAAAACAAAATATATACTGCACCAAATTTCTACCTCCATTGGTCCAGCCCTCCACTTCAACATTAGCCACCAACCACGTACAACATTTACCCTGTTTCTTTGTCTATATTTTGAAATTGTGGTAATTTTATTTTTTAAAGTGATTTTTATTTAAAAATATATCAAAGTAATAGTTTTTTTTATTTTTTTAAAATTAATTTTAACATCTAAAAACATAAAAATATAAAAAAATCATATTTTTTTCAAAAATATTTTTAAAATATAAAAAAAAATTAGATTCGATCCTTTGGAATGGATCATATGGCTGCGTTGGTCGAGGATTCGATCCTTTATGAGAATTTCCATAAGCAGTGCTTGGGGGAGTACATATGCCAAATGAACCAGACCGCACTGTCATATAAAATAAAAACTATTTTAAAAAGAGAAAAAAATATTTTGAAGTGTTTTAAAATAAAAAATTATTATTATTAACTTATCACAATAACCAACACTATCGAAACGAATATTTACACATCTACTTCTCATTGTATTGTTTTAATTTCTCGTTATTTATTGGTTGTAACTTTTAAATATTTATATTATATTGATTAAATTTTGTGCTATTAACTCATCAGCTTAATTATGTATTAGATTTAAGGGGAAATACGAAGATAACCGTTTTCCAACTATTGTATCTTTAAGAAATCGTGGTTTTACTTGAATTTTTGTGCCTGTATTTGCTAGTACTTGAGTTTTTAATTAATTTTACTAAATTTGTTTCACTAATAATTGACGGATATATATAAATATACATTTGTTTTTTTCATTAATAAAAAATATATTGGTTCATATAAAAAAATAAATTCATTTGTAACAATTTTAAAGTTACCTTCAATTGCAAGGAATACATAGAAATATGCCTCCATTATCTTAATTTTCTTATCTTATGCTACAGGAGTATAAAAAATTGATACGATTAAGTGTTAGAGAATAATATAAATTATATTTTGGAATAATATAAATTATATCTTGGGATGTAATTTAATAGCTGAAGTTATTGGGTTGAGATGGTTCTTTGTATGGTATCAGAGCCTTGATGACCAAACGGTCATGAATTCGAATCTTAACATTCTTATTTATTTGATAAAAAAAATCAAGAACAAAATAATATAAATCTATGCAAATTTAAAATCCGAAAAGCTTTTATTTGAGGGAGTATTATATGAAGCTTCTGATTAGCAAGACCGTGCCAAATCGGAGAATCAGCAAGCAAATGTTTTACATCAATAGAGTATAAAGTACGGGGACTTGCTAGTAATAATGCCATAGCACGAGCAATTAAATTCATTAATTTTGATGTGCATGTCTGCAGTCTTCCAAAACTCGATGATTTTGCTGAGTGAACGTTTATCATCAGAGCGAGATTGGAATGGTCGAAGAGTACAATAACCATTTTGATCCTTTATAATGAAAATAAAAACACAACCCCCACCACAGTCCGATATCTGCTTCAATAATTTAACCTCTGCACATGTTCCATTTGGATCATTCGGCAATTTCACGTAAAAAACGATCTGAGTGGCTGTTGTGAGACCTGTGGCCCGGCACAAGTTTGTTCTTGTCTGCAACATCATCAGTGAAAGGAAATAAATATCTCCAACCCATCAATCCCAGCATATGTTATCCATTGTTTTTTTTTAATATATATTAATATGGGTGCTGGAATATCTTATACGCACTTCAACTAATTTCACGAGTCCTGAAATTAATAATTATATAAATTTTTAATAATAATAAAAATACTCAAACTTATAACCATTAAAAAAAAACTCAAAATCTAACTATTAAATTACCCCTCAAAATTGTTGTCCATGGTTGCTCCCTCGTATCCAAAGCATGATGGCAATAGTATAAGTGGCCATGGATAATATTTAACATGATGATAAGTAAATGAGCCCACGATTAGATTTTGGCTTTGTATCGCTTTCAGCTTTTATTTGCCTTGGATTCTACTCAATGTTTTTTTGGGGCGGGAGACTGGTGCTGGTTTGCACACAAAGTCAAATCTTTTATTTCAGCTTCAAAACCTCAAACTTATCAACATTCGTTGGCCTCCTAGGATTTCTGTGGTTGGCTTTCAACATCAGGATTACTTGAAGGCCGCAACCTAAGCGATTGGTTCATTTTCTTTCACGGAAATATCAAAGCTGATTAACACAACTGAATTCGGGGATTTATATATTTTGTTAATTATCCCAGAAACTTGAACGCTAGGACCCACCCTAGTCGCCCTTGCTTGCTTTCTCAAAATGATTCAGTATTTTTGAAAAAATTTAAATTTTATTTTTATTTTTATTTTAAATTAATATTTTTTAGTGTTTTTAAATCATTTTGAAGTGCTGATTTCAAAAATATTTTTTAAAAAATAAAAACAATATTATTTTGATATATTTCTCAATAAAAACATTTTAAAAAACAACAACAATCATACTCCCAAACAGATCATGGGGTGAAAATAAAAAAACAGTCGCTACACAACACTCTCATGGGCTACGAGAAGAGGTGAATTTTAAGATCCGCAGCCACCCCATGTCGTTCCTGCATGTAAAATAAAACAATAAGTAAAATCACATGATCATTTAAATAAATTAAGATGAAAAATAAATTGAGGGATTGAAAATAAAACAATAATCTTTCTTTCTTTAAATCAAATTTTAAAAATAAAATTTAAGCTTAAAAATAAACGATATATTCATCCATTAATTATAAAACTAAAAAATAGAGCCTGAATTTCAAATCCATATAAAAACCATAAAAACCCTTTATGAATAATAAGATAAAAAATCTAGGTTTACTTGTATTACAAATAAAATTATAACTTCATGAGATAAAATAAAAAGGTTAAAAAAAATCAGGTGAGGTTTGAATAGGGTGAATCCCTCGTTCTTTTCACATTCGACTTCTGTTAATCGGATTAATTGGACTTTATCTTTTTCTGATCTGACCTGATTAATCAAAATAAAAATCTAATCTAATCAGATTGAATGACATAAAATATCTAATAGATAAATTTAAAATGACATCACTAATAATGGATAATAAAATCTTTAACTTATAATTTTAAAAATTAAAACTCTATTAATAGTATTCAATATACCAACGAATCTGAAAAACATTAAAAATTGTTTTATTTAGTCATTTTAAGCCGTCTTAGAACCAGACCAATTAGTTTTATAAACTGTTTATAGTAGATACAAGACATCGTTGTTAATTAATTAATCAGTTAATAGTAAAAGTAATAGAGCTATTTTTCAAACAAGTATTCCAACAATCTCCTGCTCGTTTTTTATTAAGAGCATTTATAGATAAACATATAAGTATTTACTCGATATAATTTATGTATAAAATCAAACCACTCTATACTAGTTCTTCTCCTCGAGTCTAGTTCTATAGATCTCTAGTCCTTACGTAGAGTATCCACATAAGTGATTTTATTTATCTATAAATTCAGACGGTATTTGAAAATATAGTAATAATTATTTTTTTAAAGTATTTTTTACTCGAAAATATATCAAAATAATATATATATATATATATATATATATATATTTTTCATTAGAAGAATAGTTTAAGATAAAAACAAATAAGGAGTTGGTTTAGAGACGTAATAACACTGTTTTTAAGATGTTTATTTATTCTATACAAACATAACACCTCTAGAATACAACTAAGCCGTCTAAACCTCTAAAAAATTAAGAAGATAAGACAAAGAAAATAAAAATATATTTTTTATTGTGTATTATTTTCTGTGTAGTAGCATGTTTTAATAGACTTGAAAACATTATAATGAAATATTATTTCTTTTAATATTATAACAGTAAATGAAACTATATACTGTAAATGAAATAATTTTATTTTAAATTAAATTAAATAACTATTATTTAGTTTTATCTCAACAGTCATAGATATTAAAATTAATTATAAAAATTAAAGAAAATTTATTCCCTTTGATGTATCATCCAATCTTTTGACTTTAGCTAAAGATTTTATCATAGAATCTTCATCACATATATTCACAGGATTCTATAACAAGCATTAAATCAGTTTACTAGTGCTAAAACAAGCGCGGAGATTTTTTCATTCTTGTCCTGGGCATAATATTCGCTCGTTTCTTCATTGGCATAAAATTTCACTTAACAAAAATAGATATTTACGATAATTTCCCTTGAATTGTTATAAAATCAAATTTTCAATGCAATAGCATCTTTTATTCCCCCACCGCTCATTTAAAATATATATTTTTCTATCATTTGTTGACAAGGTAATGTCATCATATGAATTATTCAATTATTTTCACGTTAACATTAATAAAATATTTATTTTGCCCTCAAAATCAACAAAAATATATTTCAATTCCTTCTCATTTTACTTTCAATATAATAAGATGTGTTAAGGAATAATATAAATTATATTATGAGATTTTATCTAAAAGTCTAAACTATTGTGTTGAGATGATTATTTGATATGGTATCAGAACCTTGATAACTAAGCGTTCACGAGTTCAAATCTCACCACCTATATTTATTTGAGGAAAATTAAGTATAATGTAATATAGGTTTATGCAAGTTTCAAGTTTAAAAAACTTTCACTTGAAGAAATTATTAAAAAATAATATAAATCATATCCTGAAACCTCGTTTAATAACTTAGACTTTTGAATTCAGCTGCTAACTTACAAGATGTGATACCCAGTTTGTTTCCACGTATAAAATAATAGATGAAATGCCCGACACCTACCTTACCGAACAATTATACCAATAATCGTCGTTAACTTCAGGCCTGTGGGATTAGTCGAGGTGCGCGCAAGCTGACCCGGAAACCAACGTTAAACTAAAAAATTATACCAATAATCTGCTCACACGATTTTAATTGGCTTATTATTGTCGGTAATTGTTTATGTTTTCACAAATGCATAAGGGTATAAGTGTCAAGTAAAAGTTATAATCACAACTTTAACAGTGGAATCACAAGGGAGAGAAAATAGCATTCAAACCAAGATTGGTCTTAATTAATTATACGTATATAAATTAATAAATCAACCATGTGAACCAACGTATAATTAATTCAATATAAATTTAAAATTTATATGGTTTTCTTTTTTTATCATACAAAGTTCACATGCAATTCAAATTACATATTAATTTGTTCCTTGGACTGCACATACAAAAAAAAACTATGTTGAAAACTTTATATGCATAATGAACATTATGTTTCAGGAGGATTATAACTTTATGTCCGAAAAATGATTGACAAACATTAAACGAAATATCTCAGTATATATACTTTTATCATGCAAATAAAATTATTATGACCGTTGGATATATATTTATGGGAGTTGCTAACATTTTAGTAACGGTTGGTTTAAACTTTAGTTAAAAATCAATAGCATTATTGTGAAACTGTAGTAAGTTTGTAAATAAAATAAATGATGAAATAAAAAAATAAATATATTTTGAAATAAAAAATGATCCCGAGAAATTAGTAAAATAACTTATATGGTTCATTAATGGCATTTTCAAGTTGAGAAAACTGGAAATTCAGCTTCTTCTTTCCCATTAAACTATCGGTCGGTAGTGAAAAAAATTAAAAGAGAAAAAAAATTGAGAGCTTCCTCACTAAAATTTTAGAGAGAAACCAAGAATTGATTTTCAATGTAACTTGAAAAAAAACTAAGAACTTGATAAAATAAATAATTTATAGTCATGTATTGGTTGGTTGAAGTGAATAATTTATGATTAGTTATGAGAATGATTGATTAAATGATTGTTTGATTATATATATTGAAAAAAAAATATTTGAAAGTGTTGATAAAAAAAAGATTTTACAACGTTTTAAACATATGAAGTCTTGCAGGGAGCAAATGTAAATTATAAGAAATTTTTTTTTTTATAGACCATCTTTTATAATATGTGTAATTTTTTAAACTTGATATTAAAAGCTTATAATTTTTGGATTTTTTAGATTTCAATTAATTTAGTTATATACTTATGTTATTTTGCCCCTACTAAAATTGGATCCTGGATCTATCCATGAACTTTAGCGATACTTAATTTAAGATATTGAATCCATCTTGGATATTTTTTTTAATTTTTTTTTTAATATTAATTTTTTTTTCAATTTCATCATTCTATATTATGTTATTAGGCCTTCAACTTCTTGATTTTTTTTCACTTTTCTTTTCGTGGGGTTATCTTGATCTCATATATCAGGTCACAGGTTAATTGATTTAACTCGGTTTGACTCAGGGGATTTTTCCGATGTTTTTCTTTAAATTGATTTTTTTTCATGTTTGTATTTCATCTTTTTGTTTGCTTAAGAGTTGAAGTGTTGTTTTATTCAATTTCTTCTAAGCGAGGTTTTCCCGATCTCACAATCGGGCCATGAATTTAGCAAGCTGACTTGAGTTAGGATTTTTTATTCTTTTTTAAAATTATTTTTTTAGTTCGTCCTCAACATTTACTTTGCATGTAATTGGGCTTTAAATTTTTTTTCTACAAGATTATACCGTTCCCAATTCAATTCTTGCTTTGCTATCAAATAAGATTGTTGAGACCTTTTAAAAGTATTTAAAGAACATCTTTTTATAATATTGGCAATTTTTTTTTCAAATATTCATTGAATTTTTTTTTGTATTATCATTGGTTTTTTTAGTCATATTATTAAATTAACTAAAATTATTAAACTTATCAAATCAATAACCCAAGTTTTTTTTATTGTCATTGATTTTTTTTAATTTTTTTTATTAAATTAACTAAAATAATTGAATTCATCAAATCAAATAACTCGAGTCCCAAACTCTTCTTACTTATTTAAAAATATCATCACCATCTCTGTATCATTTTATTATATTAAAAAAATTAAAATGATTCAAAAAGTTGAAGTGATATATTCATAGTCTAGCAGTGACCACCAATCTAAGTATATCTATAGGAGTGCATCATTGAAGTGATAACAAATGTACAGTGTAAGCATCAAAAAGTTACACAGTAAATATTTAAGGTGACTTTTTTATTGTTTTAGGTTATTTTTTAAAGTATTTTTTATTTATAAATATATTAAAATAATATATTTTTTTAAAATTTATTTTTAAAATCAATACTTCAAAACAATTAAAAATACTAACTAATTTTTTTTAAATAAATTGTTTTTAAATTTTTAATAAAAAATAAGTTGCATGGCAACACGGGTACTAGCAAATAAGGGATTCTCTTAATTCTGATGTCTTAATCGTCACTAAAAACATTGTTAACGAAACTGTTGCCAAAAAGTCGCATGAAAAAAACGATGTTGCGTAAACAACAGTTTAAAAGTAGCACGGTGTGTGTGTGCTGTTTGTTTACAGCTTTTATTTATTTTTCATTAAACTAACAAACTACACAAATCGCTGCCGACTACTTCTCAACTTCCAACAGTTTTTCTCTCTCCTTGTTTTGTTTTTTTTTTCCTCTTTCAAAATACTAATTTCCAATTTTCTTTTAATTTAATCATTCCTCTAACCATGGTTACTAATTTGATAGAGCTAACCATGGTCTACTTATGCAGTTAAGGAGTAAGAGAGCAAAACACCAAACTGCAAAGCAAACCCATTCCTCTCCCTGCTCTCCCTCCCTCCCTCCCTCCCTCCCTCATTGTCTGCACTTCGGCTCTAAAGAGAAAAAAGCCTTCCTCTTTCCCATTCCATATTGTTTCTGAAATATTTAACCAATTTTCTGTCTGCTTTCTGGGAATTTTTTTTCTAAATCTGTCACTTTCCCTGGAAAATTTACAGCACCTGAGAATAAATATCATTCTGCTACTTACCTCAATTGTTGTCTCATTATCCCAATCTGGTTGGCTCAACCGGTTTGTTTTCTTTCAAATTGTTTCTTATTTGCAATAATTTAAGTTTACTTTTTCTGTGTTTTCTCTGTAACATAGGATTTTTTTTTCAAATTTATTGAGTTCTTGAGATCTGGATTTATTAATTCAGTGTTGTAGAAGAGAGACCATGTGTGCTTGTTTTATTTTGCTAAATGTATTAGATTTTAGTCTCTAGCTGTAATAGAAACTGGGGGTTTCAGTACTAAGATTTGATTTCGGGCAATAAGGTTTGAAGCTTTTTTGTTTAGGAGGTAGTTTAAAGTTTCAATATTGGGGTTTTAGAAATGAAGATTGAGGTGGGTATGGGAGGTGGGGCATGGAATGATGAAGATAAGACTATGGTTGCTGCTGTTTTAGGCTCAAAAGCTTTTAATTACTTGCTATCAAATTCAGTAGCTAATCAAAATTTATTAATGGTTATGTGTGGCGATGAGAATTTGCAAAATAAGCTCTCTGATCTTGTGGACTGCCCCAACTCCTCGAATTTTAGCTGGAACTATGCCATATTTTGGCAGATTTCATGTTCTAAGTCTGGTGATTGGGTTCTTGGTTGGGGAGATGGGTCTTGTAGGGAGCCTAAAGAAGGTGAAGAATCTGAATTCACTAGAATTCTTAATATACGCCTTGAGGATGAGACTCAACAGAGGATGAGAAAGAGAGTTATTCAGAAGCTGCAGACTTTGTTTGGCGAATCAGATGAGGATAATTATGCCTTGGGATTGGACCGGGTCACTGATACTGAGATGTTCTTTTTGGCATCTATGTATTTCTCCTTTCCTCGGGGAGAAGGTGGTCCGGGAAATTGTTATGCCTCCGGGAAGCATGTCTGGATCTCTGATGCATTGAAATCAGGGCCTGATTATTGTGTGAGATCATTTCTTGCAAGGTCTGCAGGATTTCAGACAATTGTGTTGGTGGCTACTGATGTTGGTGTTGTTGAATTAGGTTCTGTGAGATCTGTTCCTGAAAGTATCGAGATGGTTCAATCAATAAGGTCATGGTTTTCCACTCGGAGTTCAAGTATCAGAACCAAGCCAATGGATGCTGCAGTTGCAGCGGTAGCCATGCCTGTGGTGAGTGAAAAGAAAGATGAGAATTCCCCGTTTTCAAATTTTGGGATTGTGGAGAGAGTTGAAGGAGCTCCGAAGATTTTTGGTCAGGATTTGAACAGCTCAAATCATGGTCATGGTTTTAGGGAGAAACTTGCCATCAGAAAGATGGAAGAGAGACCTTCATGGAATGCTTACCAGAATGGTAGTAGGCTTGCATTTCCTGGTACTCGAAATCGCCTGCATGGTTCTAGCTGGGCACAAAGTTTTGGTTTGAAACAAGGGACACCAGGTGAGGTTTATGGCTCACAAGCCACAGCAAATAATCTAAAAGAGCTGGTTAATGGGGTTAGGGAGGAGTTTAGGCATAATCACTACCAAGGTCAAAAGCAGGTGCAAGTGCAAATTGATTTTTCAGGAGCCACTTCAGGGCCTTCTGGGATTGGCAGACCACTTGGTGCAGAATCTGAGCATTCAGATGTTGAAGCTTTGTGCAAGGAAGAAAGGCCAGGTGCAGCAGATGACAGAAGGCCTCGCAAACGGGGCAGGAAGCCAGCGAATGGAAGAGAAGAACCCCTTAATCATGTTGAGGCAGAGAGGCAGCGGCGAGAGAAGCTCAACCAGCGATTCTATGCACTACGAGCTGTTGTGCCCAATATTTCCAAGATGGACAAGGCTTCATTGTTAGGAGATGCTATTTCTTACATCAATGAGCTTCAAGCAAAGCTCAAGAAAATGGAAGCTGAAAGGGGAAAATTGGAGGGCGTCGTGAGAGATTCATCGACATTGGATGTTAACACAAATGGAGAAAGTCATAATCAAGCTCGAGACGTTGATATCCAAGCTTCCCATGATGAGGTGATGGTAAGAGTGAGTTGTCCATTGGATTCGCATCCTGCATCAAGAGTGATTCAAGCATTGAAAGAAGCACAGGTCACTGTCATTGAGTCGAAACTTTCCGCTGCAAATGACACTGTGTTCCATACATTTGTGATCAAGTCTGAAGGATCCGAGCAGCTAACAAAGGAAAAGCTGATGGCGGCAATTTCGTGCGAATCCAGCTCATTACAGTCATTATCATCAACTGGGTAGTTTGAGAATTGAGTCTGACGTATAGTCCATAGGCGTATATGTAGTGAAGAACCCTTTTAAAAGCTTCTTCAGAGGTTTTGATATACTGCAAGGGATCTTAAAAGGAGCTGGCTAGAAGTAGAAAAATGACTACCTATTGACCTAGTAGGGCAGCAAATTTTCTGTGATTGTTGATAGTATACATGTTTTGTCATAAGGAAGTATTCTTTCCAGATGAATTACATTTGTAAGTTTTAACAAGTGTATCATTGTTGGTTATTTAGCTCTGATATATTTGGTTGTTTTTTCTTAAAAAAATTTATTTTGTTTAATTAATTTTTCTCTCCTTTTCGTTTCCATGTTATGAGCGCTTTCATGGCTTATGTATGGTTTTGTTACCGCCTGACCGGTGCTTCTTTCTGATGAACTCAAACGAGCTATTGTACTCAAGACTTGCAATAGGAGATGCTAAAGGTTCTGCTGCTTTCAAGCTATGTCTTCTTCATTTACTTGCCCTCACTCTCGATCAACTTTTCTTTCACGTGGGAGGTTTGGTGGTAGGTTTGTGTGGTCGTGTCGTGGAAAGGTCCGCTGGTTGTCATCAACAATTCCCGACTGAAAAGTTGGAGATTTTCACATGTTCCGCGTGAGATTACTGTTTCGAGGGAAATGTTTCGAGCAGTTCTCTCTTATCAAATATTTTTTATTCATAATAACGTATTTATATAATATTGTTTTTATTTCAGTCGAGAATAAAAATAATATTGTTAACCAGACAAGAAAATCTTTATACTAAAAATTTCAACTTACGACACTAAATAAATATATAAAATAATCTCAATAGAGAACCTTTAAAATGCCTTTTCAAGCTCGGCGATGAAAAAATATCGCATTTTAACAACAAATTTCAATTTTTCTTTTTTTTATATAAAAAAGGAAATATTACTGTATATTTTTAACAGCTTTAAAGAGATTCCTAGGCGAATTTTCTTTTCTCTCTTGTCTTTATTTTCTTAGAAATCAAGTGAAGCTTCTTTAGATGCGCATGAAAAGAGACGAATCCTGTTCTCAAATTCTAGGAGACCTCTCCCCTTCCGTGGAGTCTTTGAGGCGGACATTGACACGAAAAAATAGTGTTCATCGCCAGTGTAACACCACCAAGATTCGAATAAAGCGGTGCTCATGAACCAAAAGCGGCATCGCCATCCCATTTCTGAGCAATACAGAACAAGATTTATGATACAATGGCAGCCGGGTTGTACTCTTGCCACCCGTGAGCATGTTCATCCAAGAGAGGAGTAATGACAAAAATCATGTGGTGTTTGTGTGCCCTAAAAAGAAAAGGTAAAAGCTACGACTTCGATATATGTAGGCAGAAAAAGTATGACAATAGCATGGTAGATACTCTACTACACCAAGAACCCGTGTCAAATTCGTGTGAACATTCGAGTGATTGGAGTCTTTGCGTGTGGATTGAAAAATAGTAAAAAAAAAACCATTTTATTATAAATAAATTGGAAGACCATGGATGGTTGAGAGAGTGGTAAATATAATTTTTTAAAGTGTTTTTTTTAATATTTATATTTTATATTAATATATTAAAATGATTCAAAATTATAAAAAAATTAATTTAAAACAAAAACAATTTAAAGATTTTTGAAAAACATGATTCCGCAGCGCTCAAGAAATTTCCGTGACGCTTCTTCACTGGGTCCTCTATTTTCCAAACATTTATTGTTTTAAAAAATGTTTCCTTTGCCTTGGAGAGGCGTTGAAAGACCCGGCATGAGGTTTTCTAATACGCAAAGAGGGAAAAAAAAACACACGCCATGTGATGGTCAAGTTCGAAGAGCTTTCAGTACAATCGCCAAGACTACTATATTGAAACAACGATTTTAATATATTGGGGACCCATTATTCTCCGAGAAAAATAAAATGTGGACTTATCAAGCAATTTGGGGTCTTCCAAACTCCATCAGATGGGGTTGCCGATGGTTGACCGATTGAAAAAAAGAGAGGAAAGGCGTAGGAAGGGTGTGTGAATAATCTGGTAGCAAGAGTCAGTGCTAGTTATCTCGGTTTGTCGTGGTGTTCGATAGATTAAGCCACCGTCTAGATGGGAACCAGACTCACTGTATTTGGGTTCGGTGACCATTTCCATCTTCTTATTATTTTACATTATCCTCCACGCGCTTTTCACTAGAGCGCCACCATTTCTGGTCGACTTCATTCTAGCTTTCTCGGAGGACTGGACTGAACGGGCTTGGAACGATCGGTTTATCCCCTACCTCCAACAACGCACCTAAAAAAAAGAAAAAGAAATTATCAGTTTATGACAGCTTTCACAGCCCTGTGACATTAACAATACGATCCAACTTGGGATCAGCTCATTATTAGCCGAATAACACACCTTTTCTTCTTGTTGTTAATTTACAATTTAGTTTTGTTTTTATAATGGGATAATTTTTGTGGTTATGATTTAAAAAAATAAATTTTTTAAAAATAAATTTAATTATATTTAAAAACATAGATTTAATTGTTGTTAATATATGATTAAAACTAATGTAAGATGTATTTTTATATATAAAATAAATAAAAAATAAGTCTTTGTGAATTAAAATCATTTTATTTTAAATTCTATAAACTAAAGTTTAAAACAATAACAAAAGAAATAGATGCTATTTATTAATCAAATAACTTTTTCTCGTAAATAAGTTAAAAGCATAAGTATTTTTTTGGAGCCGGTTCGGGACCCTCAAAAGTTTTTTAAAATATTTTATTTAAATTTATTTTTTATATTTTTAGATCGTTTGGATATTTTGATATAAAAAATAA
Source organism: Populus x sibirica (assembly GCA_019202695.1). Classification (NCBI taxonomy): domain Eukaryota; kingdom Viridiplantae; phylum Streptophyta; class Magnoliopsida; order Malpighiales; family Salicaceae; genus Populus; species Populus x sibirica. Next base: position 73,027 of record JAGMVL010000052.1, on the reverse strand, counting down.
TTTTAAAAAAATTAAAAATAATATTATTTTAATATATTTCTAAATAAATAGCTATTTCAAATTATAATTACTTCCACATTTTCAAACAAATCAGTACATCTTCATTTCTCTTAATCAATAAGAATAAAGAGAAACTATGATTTAGATGAATTATTTTATTATTTTTCTTAGATTGGGAAAATTAGAGAAGGCAGTGAACATGATCTAATGGTCACTATTCAAAAGTGATATATAGTTATTATTTTAAGAAATACAGTGTCCTTCAGAGTATTGCACGGTAAGTTTTGTGAGGCCTGAGAATCATCAACCGGACTAATAAGGGCTTTACTTTCTACATTAATACGGATTTACTTGCTAAACCTTTGCGAAAAATACCTTAGATATTCGCCCTTCTCTTTGTGGGACGGGAGGGGATTTTCTGTTCAAGTCCAAAAGAGCGTACGGACAGGGTGTGGGTCCATGGAAAAAGAAGAAGAAGAAAGAAAAGGGACCGGGGGTGTTTGGAGTGTTATAGGATTATTATTTTTTTAAAATATATTTTATTTAAAAATATATTAAAATATTTTTTTATTTTAAAAAAATTATTTTTTACATTAACATATTAAATGATCTAAAAATATAAAAAAAATACATTTTAAAATAAATAAATAAAATAAATTTTTTTTCAAAAACATTTTTAAAACACAAAAACAAGCCAGCCTTACGAAGACCCTTAAAAAAGTTTTGAAGGTGGTTTAAAATTGCGTTTCAAATGGTATTTTTTAAAATTTTATTATTTTATTATGTTTTTAAATGTTCTTGAGATGCGTAAAAAATAATTTTTAAAAAATAAAAAAAATAATTTTAATATATTTATAAAGTCATTTTGCTGATGCATGAGGTGAACTCCTATTTAATTTATAAATATCTTAGAGGGAGCAATCTAATAATTTTGGATTTTTGAAGACATGTTTGAAAGACTTGTGTAATTACAAGGACCAAGAAAAAAATGTAATCTGTGGGACCCACCATGCATGGCTGTTAAAATTACCTGATTACCATTGTCTTTTGAAGTACCAATTTGTCGGACTTAAGTTCTGGTGTTTGATAAAAGATCGATTTTTAGGGGAAAATTCATTGCAGACAGCGATTGAGAGAGACGCAGCACTGCCCTCTCCAGCATGCTTCAATCCAACTCCGAGGTTATGTTCTTACCTCTCTGTATTGTTATTTGCAACATTTGCCATTGCTTACTACTAGGGTTGCAATTGACCAATTTTTAAGCTTGACTAAACTCGAGAGTTGTCAAATTCAAACACCATATTTGCTTAAGAGGATGAAGCATTGAGGCTTCCCACATTGTCATCATGGTTTTGTGGCTGTGTCGTGTTGTTTCCATTAAAGAAAAAAACGAGCAATACGGGGTCCTCTTGTGTTCTTGTCGATAGCTCCAGACTTTTGTTGTAGCCTAGTCTGTGCTAGTAAGGCTCGCAACGATGGACGAGTCTTTCCGATGTCCCACGCTGGGGAGTTCAGGTTATGATATTGAACAAAACAGATTGGATTCGAATTTTCATGGCTCAAAAATTGAAAAGTTTCCGTTACATTCTGTTGAATGGTAAATCAAATATAAGTGGACTCCGGAGAATCTCTTTTCTTTTTATGTGAAAAATACTGAAATCCCGACCAGGTATTAGGAGATATTCCCAGATTTATATTGACTAATAAGATGAGCACTTATTTCATCCTTCTGAAGCCATCCACGTTTCCTAATTTCCACCCTGATAAACAAAGCACAAAAGTTAAATAAATGTTAGTAATTTCAACCAAATTTTATGATCATTCAGGAAATTGTTTATATTAATTTCTGAAGTACTTATTACCAAAGCATACATTTTGTTTTCAAGCTTTTTTAAAAAAAAACCGGACCTAGTTTGCTGGTTAATGAATGAGTTTGAACTAGCAAGTTAAGGTGTTGAGTCCACTTTAGTTCATCTTGGTTTGCTTTTGATTCTATTGCTGATACCTTGTTATACACATTTATTTATTTGAGGAAGTTGTTGCGTGAAACTTTAGGTTTGTATGGTTGTAAGAAAATTCTTTAGGATGAAACAAACGTGTTTCATTTCATAACAAGAAGGGATTACCTGGAATTCCTTGAGAAAGAAGTCATCCGATAGAATTTGTTTTGCATCCCTCTACTTGTTTTTTCTTACCAAAATCAGTGCCTTTTTTGTGTCAAATATACTATTTACTTTGTCCTGTAACAGACTTCGAACATCACTGTTGAATTGAGCATTTAAGAGAGACACTGTTTTGTAATCTGCATCATGGGTCACAAGATGGACTCTCTTAGAAGGTTAACGGTTCCATATCTACTAATGCAGAGCCTTTTTCATTTTTCTTTAATCTGCTCTAACCTTATCAAGCATATGCCATTGTACTCTGTTTGAATGGGTCGAGCAGTGGTCACTTGCCGTCCAAGCCTTATCAATTTTTTTGTTTTAATGATCTTCAGGATAATTTTGAGAGCCCGATAAAAGATATCAAAAGGCATGAAGACAACCTAAAATTTTTGAAGTCACAAGCAAATCATTTAGATGAATCTATACTTGATCTGCAAGGTATCCTTTTTTCTTTTGTATCATATGAATGGCAACCAGACTCGATCAAGGAGATTTGCTAAATTCAACTTTTATGATACACCTGGCTTTTGTATTTGAACGTTTTTATTCAGCCAAATTTGTGTATTACATACTGAATAAGTTGGCATCCAATGAACTTGTACTAAAGTGATAACTCATGTAACAGGAATTTCTTCATTTTGAATGTATTTCATTGATGACACTGCTGATCCTTTCCTTCACTAACATAATTTTTCAGTGAGGCTTGGAAAGTATCATTCCAAAGATGCAGCAAATGAAAACAGTGACCTTCACCCTGAGGAAGAATCAACACAACAGATATTACACCAAGAGCAATCTGCAGCTGGTATATTGTGCAAGGTAAAATCTTATCATGCAATTCACGCATCGAATTTGTCATTGATCAAGGATGTGCTGGGTATTGTGGCTACTCTTGCCAGAGTTGATAATGATACTCTTAGTAGGTTAGTGCCTTTCCACACTCACCCATTTTCCTTTTGGCATAGAAATAGAATGACTAGAGATGCACCCTTCATTTTGTCTATTTTATAAAATGTGTCAAGCTCATTACTCACATTGATATGCTCCCTATGATGCTTAGGATCATCGTAGAACTTTGTTGTGTCTTCATTTCTGCTGATTATATGAAGAAATACCTCAAATATAACTCAGACAGGCAAATTCATTCTTTGCAACCTTAATTACATACTGAATCTGATGAAAATGGGGTTTCTGCTGATGTATGAGCTAAAATGCAACCATTTTGGTGGTTTCTCTTTCTCGAAATAAATGAACATCCCAATTCCCAATTGTATAGCTAACTAATGTAGTGGTTTATAAAATTACCGTGAGTTGAAAACTTCTTTTTCCTGAAATTTCTCCTCATGTGCCCTTAAACCAGGCTTCTCTCAGAGTACTTGGGATTGCAGACTATGCTGGGAATAGTCTGCAAAACATTCGATGGAATTAAGGCTTTAGAGAAGTATGATGGAGATGGCAAAATAAAAGACATAGCCGGTCTGCATGGTCTTGGATCTTCAATTGGGAGGAAAATTGATGGTCGATTTACTGCATTTTGCCTTGAAGATTTGAGGCACAAACCCACTTGTTGCCTTTGTTTCTAAACAATTTACTTATATTTCTTTATCGGCAATGTTTATGTTGCTTATGGAAATGTTGACTGCAACTTATTAACAGGCCATTTGCGGGCGGTTGTATAGCCAATGATCCACAAAAGAAACTTGCTCTTTTAAAGCCGAAGTTACCAGATGGGAAGTGTCCTTCTGGATTTCTTGACTTCGTGGTGAACATGGTTAATCTGGATGATCGGAACTTGTTTTGTGTTACTGCTGGTGGACATGGTCTTAGAGAGACATTATTCTATAACCTATTTTCTTACCTGCAAGTATACAAGACTAGAGCTGACATGCTTTCTGCTCTCCCATGCATAACTCATGGAGCCCTGTCTTTAGATGGTGGGATGATCACGAAAAATGGTCTTTTTTTACTTGGCAGCAGGTCAGTATGGATTACCTATCAAGCCATTTGTGAATGAGATTTTTTTTTCATGTGTGCGTGCGTGTTTGAGATTCAGCTTATTATGATAGTTGACGCACTTTAGGAGTTGTTAATTCGTAATGGTCCTTTCAGTATTACTTTTTTATCATGTTTACCCTATTGTAAAATCCATCTGTTTCCAGGGAAAATTTTGAGGTGAAATTCCCATTGATCACTGGGAGATCTGGTTTGTCTTTGAATTATAGTCAAATTGAAACTAGGATCAGGAAGTTGAGATGGGAACAGCATAATATTGAGCAGGATATGCTAAGAGAACAGCAGTTGTTGGATAAAGCTAGGGCTGCTTCTTCAGGCAAGCCACAAGTATGAGGCATGCTCCAACAGAAAGCCAAACTCTTAAAATTCAGGTATGGTCTCGTAGATATTTTAGCATGCCTTAACCACTGATATTCATGATGGAAAGGACACTAATACTACGTTGTTATTATTTATATTGGATTGTTACTTGTTTTTTATATCTAAATGCCAAAAACAAGGTAAAATTTGTGTTTGTCCTCGAGCTTGTCACAGACTTGCTGTTATCGTTCCTTCACTTTCATTTTGTCACAATATCCGTTTGAAGGCTGCTGCTGCTTGATACATTTTTTTCATTTGTCCAGTATGCAATTCTGTTCGAATTCTGAATGTGCTAATCAGATGCATCATTTTGAAACTGCTTATCTTAATGAATACTTAATTACCTCTGAAATTGGCTTTCCGATGTATGCAGGACAAATTGAGAACACAAGCAGATGAATTTTCTTCTGATGCTTAGAGAATGTTCAAGTTAGAGGGACTGCGGAAGGTGTTACTTCAACTTGTGCTTTTGTCAGCAGGAAATTGTAAATTGTTGTTTTGTGGTCAGTTGAAGAAACACTTTTGGGAGTTTTTCACAGGCAGGGTTTGACCAAGGAAAGTACAGCTAAACGCAGATTTTTTTAAACGATTATAGTATTTTAAAACGATATGGAAGAGAATGAATGACAGCCCTCTACTGCAGAGGGGACCGATATGAATGCATCTCTCTGAAGCTTGAAGCGCCTATAGGATCCTTGCTCTGTCTATATATATATATATATTAAAAAAAGCGTCCAAACATTTTCTCGACTCTACCAGTCTTTTTTGGAACATGTGCCGATTCCATCAGTGACGTAGTTACTAATTCCGTCAGTGACAGAGATTGGAGAACCGGTCTAATAAAATTAGCTTAACATATCCATTTAACTGTGAGAATGTTGTTGTTTAATTTCTCAAAGTTTTGAGTTTATATTTTAAAAAATTTTAGATTTACTTTTTAAAGATTATCAGTTTAAATTTTATAAATCTTAGGGTTATTAGAGACTTACATGATTGTTAATTTCAAGGCTTGTAGGATTAATCGAGGTGCGTGCAAATTAGTCTAGACATCTATATTAATTTTTTAAAAAAATTTAGCTTAACATGAAATGCTCAATCTGTTGCCCCGACTGAATACTCAGTTTGTCAAGCTTTTGGTAGGTTTGGCATGTGACAGGCTTGAGATACCGTGCAATTTTTTCCCCGGTTGCTCAGCAACCCGCAGACTCAGTCGAAGGCAACCTCTCCACTCTACTTGCTAGTTGCTAGCTATGGACAGGCAAAAGATGGCAAATTTCATCACCCTCGTGCCAAAACTTCATGCAAGTGGCTGGTGTCTGGGTGATGGATTTTCATATAAATTCATTAACCATCCAAATCTATTACAGGATTACTTTCCCATCAATGAACTCGTTTAACTAGAGGCAGATGCCCCTCTTTTAGAAAAACCATATCAAGATTAAAGCGAGGAACTAATAAAGGTCAATGTTCAACTCTTCAAAGAATACTAAAATTACAATATGCCCAGTTGGGGCACTTGAGAAAAAGGTTGTCAGACCTCAGAAAATGTAATGTAGAAGAGCAAATCAAGTTAGAGCCTATAACATCTCTATAATTCTATTAGCTTGACAATTAGTGAGCTTTACACTTAAATCCAACTTCGGTTCTATAAAGATGGGTTGTCGAGGGGAAGCAAGGAGTGTTGATACAGTTCACCTACTACCAAGTTCTGCTGTTGCAGGGAAACAACCAGAAGTATTTTCCAACGGGATGCAGGATCTATTGTGTGAACATCTGAAAAAACTGTCCAAGGTCCCCCAACAAAAAATCAGCCTTGCAGAGGCATCATTCCTTCTGTACCACCGAGTTGGAAACAATCTACCTCGTTACAATTAAATTATCAGAATCCACAAGAATTAGTTACTGCAGTGCTCTATGTTCACCTCTGTAACTGCAGGTGTAGATGAGTTTTCCTTGCCATGCTTCTCACTAGCTCCCCTGTCAAACTTTTTATCAGGACAGTGTTTAGAAATGTGTCCCTTCTTCCCGCAAAAGTAGCATGTCAAGGACTTGTTATTTTCTACCTCTATATCTCGTCTCTTCCAATGCAACCCTGGCTTCTTCATATCTCTGATCCTAGGTCCAAGATACTTGGGATGATGTGAATGTACAAGATTGGAGGGCTCCCCTAGCTTATCTTGATTGCGAGACTCTTCCTCGGCCCTTACACGGTCCATTAATATCCAGAAAGGAAGATACTCCTCATGCATCAACTTCATGCAGAAGTCCTTCCAAGATGGAGGAAGCTTGGAAATGACAGTGCTAACATGAAAGTTCTCATCAATAAACATTCCTGCAGCAACAATTGCATCTGCAATGCCATTAAGTTCCTGAAGTTGGTCAAAAATCGATTTCTCATCAACCATTTGAAATTCAATGTACTTTTTAACTTGAGATCTCTTTGTTCCAAACTCCTCATAAAGGTAAACCAATTTCAGCTCTTCCCATAGTTCCTTAGCAGTCTTAATCTTCTTTGCATACTTGTAATAAATAGAATCAGATAGAGAATTCAAAATGTTGAGGCGGCAGAGATGGTCATCATTGCACCACTTTTGCTCTGTAGCTTTGGCTTGAGCAATTTCTTCAGCACTGGCCGGTGGGCTTGTAGCAATGCTTGGGCGAGGGACAGTAAGCACATACACAATCTTTAATTGCTTCAAGAAAAATTCCATCTGTGGTGCCCAGAACTGATAATTCTTCCCATCAAAACGGCTGACCTCAATACGAGAAATCTCGAGGGGGAGTTCTTGAGAAATAGAATCAGCCACTGGCTTAGAGATTTGTCCATTTTGTTCAACATCAAGGCCAGAACTGAATTCGGTGGAAAAAAAAGGCTCAGAATAGAAGTAATTTCAACACATTGTTCAGCTTCATGCTTTCTGACTAAGCATCATATTTGAGGATTCAGCAAGGCATGATACACAAAAAGTTAAAACTAAAATATAGAGAAGTGCAGACCACTTTATTCCACTTGGCAATCAAATTCATAGAATCATGCCATTTCTATTCTTTGGGCAAACAATTGTATAACTATATTAAGCATATAAAAGATGTCACAACACCAGTGACAACTGACAAGGTCAATATTCTAACACTCCTCTCACCTTAACATTGATTGCATCTTCCTAATGGCTTCCTCTATTGCAGGCACATTTTGCTTGATGGCTGTCCATTGTTCAGATGTCAAGCAAATTCCTGAAAAATATGGCAGCACGGACAAACCCTGTCAGCACAAATGCAAATCGCAGCAAGATCAACAATAAATTGATTAAAAGTTGAAAACATATTCGCCTATCAACATATCTGCATCTGCTGCGCTAACTATTGATCTCAAGAAAAATATCCTACAAAGGATCCTATATCAGGAACAGGATTGACAGGGTACATCAAGCTCACACAAAACTTCGATTGATACACCACAGTTCCTTTTCTCTTACAGACACCGAACCTCACACTACCAGTCACAGCATAAGATGGACAAACGACGTGAATTAAAATCTCATGAGAAACCAAAAGCATGTTCATTACATGGTTAAGCAAGCATCAAACACAATTACGGCAAACCTAAGATAATAGTAAATAAATAGAAGTTTACTGATATGAGCAAATTCGATAACCTATTTTAGAAGGAAGCAGGTTTCCATCTTTCTGATAAAAGTCCCTTATCGACACGAATGATTTCCCTTTAAATTCTTGAATCGTCACGCTCCTTCTCTCTGATAGCTAAATTGAAATAAAAACTCCACATTAAACATAAAACACTTCAAAATCTAAAATAGAAAAAAACAGGTTTCTCCCATTTTCTTAGCGGCCAAACAGAAAATTAGGGTTTTTACCTTACAAATAACGCGATTACCATCAGTACCAACCTCCTTCTTAGTCAACACTTCCTCGTGTTCTTCTTGCAGTGCTTCCTTAGTGTCTTCTCTTACGTTTCCATTGGCTTCTTTACCTTCCTCGTCCATGGTAGAGAGCAAAAAGGACTCGATAACGCCTCTTATAAATTTCTTGTGTTCGATATGGGACAAATCGAAGTCGAGTCGCTCAGTGGCGGTGGCTCGAACTTTGAATTCAGTGATTTCGTCCATGTTAGCGTGTTTTAGTATGTCAATTACTGATTCCTGGATTTTCCGCTGGAGCTCTGGGTCCATAATTTTGGTGGGACAAAAATTAATTTGGGAAAGAGAGGGAGATGGAGAGTTACGGTATTATAAATTGAGCAGCGAGTTAAATTAAAAGGGAAAAAAAAAAGGCATTTGCTAAAATGTTTGCAACTGGAGGCTGTCTTTTCAAAGAGATTCATTGGACCAGTCCACTTTTTTTAAGCCAAGTAGATTACTTTGTTGTTCTTAAAAGGCAAAAAATTATTAAACTTTGAGGAATTTTTTTGTTTTTCAAAATTATTTGCAAAAGCTTTAATATCCTTGAAAGAAAAAAAAAAGGTTTGCACATAGGGAATTCTTTGTCTTTTCTTTTTTGTTTTAAACAGTAGAATAATAGGATTGCCTTTCAAATTAAAAATTAAAATAAAAAAACCTAAGGTTGGCTTAAGGATGTTTTAGTAGTTTTCTTCTTCTTCTTTTTTCAGGTTTACTTGGGGGTTGTTTTATGATTTTAACAAATTAGATAATGTTAAAAAAAAAAGTTATTGACTCGAGCATGCACGCGTCAAAATATAACGACCCAAGTAAATCTAAAAAACAATATGTACTCCAGGTTGTGTTTTTTTTCTCTTTCTTTTCTTTCTCCTAACCTAGAAATCTACATCAATCCTTTTTTAAAAAAACAATATGCCCTCCGATTTGTATTTCTATCAATTTTAAACCTCATTTTATTTATTACTATTTGTTTTGCTTTTGGTATTTTTTTATTTTTTTCAAATTCATCCCAGTGGATTTTACATAATTTGATTTTTATACCTAATTTAGTTTTCATTCTTTTGATTGCTCCTTTTCTTTTTTATTCTTTTCTTGATTTATTTTTTTTTCAATTTCTTCCCTCATTATTTTATTGCATTTATTATATATCTCATTTTGGTTCTTATTTTTTTATTGCTATTTAAAAAAAAATTGTCCCTCAGCATCTTATTTTATTTATTTATTTTATCCAATTTTGGTCTTCATTCTTTTAATTAATTTTTTTTATCCTTTTCTTATTTTATTTTTCAATTTAGTCCTCAATTATTTTCTTTTGTTTGGCTTTTTTACCAAATTTGGTTTGCATTGTTCGGGAATTTTATTTTGTTATTTTGTTATTTGTTTTTCTATAAAATCACCTCAATCTCATGATCCAAACACTATTTAAGTTCATTTTTTTTCTTTGTATTAAAAAATATATTTTTTAAAATTCAACATTTGACATTTGATTATTAAGTCGTTTTTTTTATAGGGTTATCTCGAGTGTATATTAGTCAAGTTAGCTTGTTTTTTTTTTTCAATGTCTTGTTTTATTATTATTTAATTTTGGTCTGTTTTGCTAACTTTTTCTTTTGAAATTCTATTTTTTTATCTCGATCTCGTATAGTGGATGGCATGTTAACCGAGTTAACTCGGGTTGACTCAACTTTTTTTTCTCAATGATATTGATTATTTTTTTAATTTTATAATTTGACCTTATATTATTGACCCTTGAGATTTTTTTTTATCGCTTTGTTTTTTCTATGAAGTTATCCTAAATCGGGATAATCGAGTTAACTGAGGTTTACTCATGTTTTTTTTCAACATTTTTTTTTATTGAACTTTGGTCTTTTTTGCTAGGTATTTCTTTTGAGAGTCTAATTTTTTTTTATATTGATCTCATGTCGTGGATGGTCGGTTAGTCAATTTAACCCTGGTTGACTCGGGTTTTTTTTTCTTCGACATTAGTTTTAAAAATTGATTTTTTTTATTTTATCATTTGATATTAGATTACTGAACATTAATTTTTATTTTTTTTTTCCTACAAATTATCTAAATTTTATATTCCGAATCGCATGTTAATAAAATTAACTTGAGTGGATTTAAATTTAGTTTTTTGAGCTAAAACTATAAATATTGCTGGGTGCTGAAAAAATATATTTCCAGAGGCTGGAGCCCTACCAGAAAGAAATCCCGCTTGCAGGAAGGCAACATTAGAAGAAAAAGTAGGTTCCACCGAGATTTGAACTCGGGTTACTGGATTCAGAGTCCAATGTCCTTACCACTAGACCATGGAACCACTTTTGAACCTCATGGGTTCAAAATTTTTAACATTACTTTATACTTCTTCAGCGTCGTTTTGCGCGCTTAAGTTGGAGACACTGTCCTTTCAAGTGGAAATTTTATGTTTCTTTTTTAATCTTTTAGTTGACTTAGATTATTGCTGATGACCAGGATGGGCCAGCTACAAAATTGCTAAGATCTGGGCAAAAAAAGAGGCTCATGATCCATTGGGCTGATTTGATAGTCTGAATAGCTAATTCTGATCTAAACGAGTCAACTTATTTGCCTGATTAGGCGGCTCATGCTATTCTGTCTACTGTCAATGGTTCAAAGTATTAAATTGGAGGATCATGCAAATGCTATTTCTTTGAGGTAGGATATCATCAAGATCATCATGCATACCATGCTTTTCTTGCAAAATTAAATGCTGGAATATTGAAATCTAATTAACACTGGGTATAAATAAATGGGGAGTAGCAGATCACTTTTAAATCTCTATTGAGTAAGTTAGTAGAGGTTTAAGCTCAAGCTTCCATGTTTTCTATCTTATATATAGAGGCCTATAAACTATACTTTCTCCTCTGAAAGCTTCATGGGCTTTTGTTAGATTCCCGGTGTAGTCATAGGTATAATATTGCGGAAATTAGCTAAACATATCAGGCTGCTCATGGACATTATTGCCACCTTGTTTTCACTCCTACTCTTTCTGGTTATAGTTGCAAACTTCATACTACGGTGGGGAAATTTGAAGTCACAGCATAAATCCAAAAGGCTTCCTCCAGGCCCGCCAAGATTGCCTGTTTTCGGCAACCTTCTACAGCTTGGCCAGCAGCCTCACCGGGACTTAGCTTCCTTGTGTGATAAGTATGGGCCACTAGTCTACCTCCGACTTGGCAGCGTGGATGCCATTACCACCAGCGATCCTGAAATCATACGCGAAATACTTGTACGCCAAGATGAAGTTTTCGCATCCCGGCCGAGAACTCTCGCAGCCGTCCACCTAGCTTATGGGTGTGGAGATGTGGCCTTGGCCCCATTAGGTCCACATTGGAAGAGAATGAGGAGGATCTGCATGGAGCAACTACTAACCACAAGGAGGCTCGAGTCTTTTGCAAATCACCGTGCCGATGAAGCCCAACATCTGGTCATGGATGTTTGGTCCCGGACCCAAACAGGAAAGCCTTTGAACTTGAGGGAAGTGCTTGGTGCCTTTTCCATGAACAATGTGACTAGGATGTTGCTAGGTAAGCAATATTTTGGTGCAGAATCAGCAGGCCCACAAGAGGCCATGGAATTCATGCACATAACCCATGAGTTGTTTCGGCTTCTGGGGGTGATCTACCTTGGTGATTATTTACCATTTTGGAGGTGGATTGACCCTCATGGCTGTGAAAAGAAAATGAGGGAAGTGGAGAAAAGAGTGGATGATTTTCACAATAAAATTATTGAAGAACACAGAAAGACAAGGAAGACGAAGAGAAAGGAAACTGGAGAGGAAGACAAAGACATGGATTTTGTTGATGTTCTACTATCATTGCCTGGTGAGAATGGGAAAGAACACATGGATGATGTAGAGATCAAAGCTCTAATTCAGGTGATGATCGCATCTCTCAAGATGGTCACTACAACACTCATTTTCATGGTTTTTTTTTTTCTTTTCAACTTCCTTCCAACATTGTTTTTATCCATTTCCTTCTTACAATATGGAGCACTGTGGTTTCTGGTACATTAGGACATGATAGCTGCTGCTACAGACACTTCAGCTGTAACCAATGAATGGGCAATGGCAGAGGTGATCAAGCATCCACGTGTCCTTTCCAAAATACAACAGGAGCTTGATTCAGTTGTGGGTCCCAATCGAATGGTCACGGAATCTGATTTGGCCCACCTTAACTACTTACGCTGCGTTGTACGGGAAACATTCCGCATGCACCCAGCTGGGCCTTTGCTTATCCCGCATGAGTCCTTACGCGCCACCACAATCAATGGCTACCACATCCCTGACAAAACCCGGGTCTTTATCAACACTCATGGGCTGGGCCGAAATACTAAAATCTGGGCCGATGTCGAGGAGTTTCGTCCCGAGAGACATTGGCTGGCTGATGGGAGCCGAGTGGAGATAAGCCACGGAGCTGATTTTAAGATATTGCCATTCAGCGCAGGTAAAAGGAAATGCCCTGGCGCACCACTTGGTGTGACTCTGGTACTCATGGCTTTGGCTCGACTCTTTCATTGTTTTGACTGGACCCCGCCAGAGGGGCTAAGCCCCGAAGATATTGACACGACTGAGGTTTATGGCATGACCATGCCCAAGGCTAAGCCCTTGTTGGCTATGGCTCGGCCACGCTTGGCAGAGCATATGTACCACTGATTGAAGATTTATATGCCGTTGCGTTGTGATCGTGGCTTTTAAGTCTGGAATTATCTGCCCTTTTTTTATTATTATTGCTCTACATGGTGATGATCATTAATGCTAAAGCAGAATTTCAAGTAAAAATCTTATAGAATAGTCTGCAATGTTATAATAATGTTGAATAACCATGTCTGCTCATTAGAAAATGAGAATTAATCTTAGCTAATCTGCAAAATGACTCGAGAACATGTTAACCATTTGACAAAAAAAAATAAGAATTTCTGCTGTGAGACTTCTGAGTTTCAAAGTAAAATATATTGTACTATTGAAAAAAAATAAATATATATATATATATATATATAAAATAAAGAAAAGGAATAGTTATTAAGTACATATGGGATTAGATAAGTGGTCCGAGCTACGTTGCTTGCCGGTTCAAATTTTTTCTAATATAAAAAAAATATTTAGGCGATGCCAACTTTTTTAAAGAAACAACGCAAATCTAAGAACCAAGTCATTGACTTGACTATGTTCAATAAATTCGGTTAATTTAATAATATGGCAAAAAAACATTAACAAAAAATAAAGTGATAATTTTTTTTGGCAATAGCTAATTATAAAAAATGAGTTGTTAATGTCATATATAGAAAAAAAAAAGAGTGTCTTGAAGACTCATTGTCACTTCATCATTGACAACACTTTACCATAAAAAAGATCTCATCGAGATGGTTCTAACGGTACTATGAAAGATTGCACGACAATACCCAAAAAGACCACACATGCTGCCAGAGTAATGACCCAGAAAGCAAACCAACCAAAATATCATTAAGGGAGCATCTCATGCTTGTATTTTATCAATTAATTTAATTTAATTAAAAAATAAACTATCTTTTAAAAAAGCTAAATTTAATCAATTAATTGAAAAAAAAGAAATAGCAGTTAAAAGAATAAGGGTCTAATCTAATATAAAAATAAAATTAAACTTAATTTCAAGGGATTAAATTTAAAAAAAAATAAAAAAAATTATTTAAAATAATCAAAGATTAATTAAAAGAATTTGTTTTTGAAGTGGAGGTACCTGTCTCTTCAAGGTAAGTTGATATGATTAAGATGTATAACAAGAAATTTGTTTTTGAAGTGGACAGGCAATAGAGCAGGATCAAGACTAGTCAACAACCCAAAAACACATCCTGGAAAGCCTAAATTCAGTTACTATTAATGAAACATGTTTTGCTGAGTGTCTCAGCCTTGCTGTCTCTTCTTATAAAGAAGTTGATCTACTATATATTGTCATTTATTAAGCTACCAGAAAAGGAAATGAAAAGGAGAGGGAAATGAATGCCAAAATTTATGACGCAGCTGCCGGAAATTATGGATTCTAGAGCCACCGTAGACAGCACGTACGGTAGTCATGGCTGTCAGTCAATTAGCTGATCTGTGTACGAAAAACCAAGCTTGAGTTTGGCTATCCTTTTGAAACTCTGAAGTCTGAATCTGAAAGGATAGGGAAGAACTGATACTCACTAGGGTACTTGTTGGAAAATCATGACTCATGCAAAGATAAAGTAGGTATCTTAATTCAATTAGTTGTTACAAATTTTTAATTTGTACGGTCAAGCGAAGAAAAAAAAAAAAAAAACAGTTCAAAGGAACAAAACAACAACTAAAAAAAATTGGAATATTGAGAGGATACATTCTTTAGCACTTGCTAGACATATCACTCGCGTTCTGCTATATGTTAGATATTTTTATATTTTATAAAAAAATTATATATATAAGTTTTTTTTAATGTATTTTTGTAGTTTAAAAAAATTAAATTCAAATAATTTTTTTTTATGGATATATATAATCAAATAAATCAAGAACTATATGTGTGATTAAATAAATAAAAAATTATTAACGATATCTAAAAATAAAACTTAAAAATTCAAGAGAAAAATGTAAATTAAGATGTTTAATCTAAAAAAATAGAGTATTTACTCGATTGTGTTTGCTAAATTTATTTATAAAAATAATTTTTTATTTAAGAAAACGATAATAGAAATAGATACACAAATTACATTGATCAAATAAAATAAAAGAAAAAAAACATCATGTAAGGCTGCACATATTAGAAATATTATCTGAAAATATTTTTTTATTTTCAAAATAAAGTTCATCCACACAAAGGATTAAAAAAATATAGATGAATCAAAAAAACCCTTCAAATTTAAATGTATAGCTAAAAAAATAATCGACAAAAGAGGCTCTTCAAACAAAATAAAAAAGAGAATGGATACTAATTTAAATATAAATTAAAACAAATTAGAGAAAAAACCATAAAAAATTATTAATAAAAAAAATAGAAAAAAAGCAAATATTGAGTTTTTGTAGCCTAAATCATTGTCAATGACACTTTTCTATCTCTACCGTAAGAATCCAGCGATCCCGGCCCTCTCTCCTCTTTTAATCAGAGATTAAAAATTAACAAAAATAAACTTTTGTATCAAAATTAAATTGAGGTACTGAAATTATATAATTTATATAATTTTTAAATTTCAATAACCAAAGTGTATTTTTTACTAAATTTATAGCATACTACCCATTTCTTATGTCTTTTTTATTTCGGTTTTTTTTCTTTTAATCCTATCTTTTTATAAAAAATTAATATTAATTAATTTTTAATTAGGACTAAATCATTAAAAAAGACATTTGAGTATCAAATTGAAAAAAATAAAATTTTACATAGCTCATTTATAATAATATATGAGAAAATAATAAACAATAAAATCTTGAACAATAAAAAAAAAAACCAGGCTTTTTAGAGTAATACTTCACAAGTGAGCCGGCCTATGGATGGCCTATTATAAGTTCAGTTTAAGCATTATTCTTCGAAGTTAAATACCCTGCTCTAATTAATGATTTGGAATTACTTAGCGGTGGCATCTGGAAGCCACTTCTAAATCAAATCTTGACTTCTGGTTTTCTCTCTTAACATTTTTACATAATTCTGGTGATGAGGACATTTAAATTGACATGTTTTTTTTAAGAATAATATGAATGTTCGGATCTCTCGATTAATTCCACTAGTTCTAAATTAACAAACATAAAATCAAACATGTTTTCCTGATCATTGTAGGCATGCGGTATTCCTTATCGTCCTTATCTCCCCCCCCCCTCTGAGAAAGTAGTTTGTCAAATTTAACCAGATAAGAGTATATATTCGGTCCCTTTACTCCGTACTTTTACGCACTCCTGTTTGAACATTGAAGAGGAAGATTCCAATGTTAAGCTACAAGGGCCTTGACTGGCTTTAATCATGTTCTTGGTGGCATCATCGGTGGAGATGATCCAATGTCAAGCTAAGGGTTCATGCCAAGAGATGTCTCTAGTCCAGAGGTTTTAACTTGATCCAAAAGCTGGCATCATTTAGGTTTTATCTTTATTTTCATTTGCCCCAATTAGATATCACTAATGCTTTAACAGATTGAAGACTAACTTTAATGTTCTTTCCAGGTTATAATTCTTCTTTCCCTCTACTTTTCTTTTACTCCAGGAAAGTTTTTGCCCCGTGGAGTTTAATTTTAACAGGCCTTGATTACAAATTATGCATGGGATATTCTTTTTACTCGTTTCAGCTTGGCTTTTATGTTAAGCCAACGGAGCCCTTTTTCAGGTAATGGGTTTTTGCTCATCCTCTTGAAACGGGGATCTCCCCTGCCGTCTGTTTTGTGCCCTCCCTCTTTTCATTTCCCCATCCATCCTTTATGTCCCCCGCTCTCTCTTCATTTTCACCTATAGGAGAGGAAAAATGAAAAAGATGCCATTGCGGAGTACTTTTCTCTCGTTTGAATTTCACCAAGTTTTAGCTGGGTAAAGAGAGAGGCCATGGTAGGTGAGCCTGTAACTGTGCATCTGTATCACAGCTACCATACCCACTACTTCTTACCATGGGGCCCCCTAAGACCAAACGACTTTAAGATTTTCATAAAAAGGGCATAGCAACTGGCAGGGGCTTGGGTTTGACTTGCATGTAATCATGTCACAAGAGAGCTTGGACATGAAGATGACCGGGCCCTGGGTGCATCTTTTGTGTGCACAATAACCAAACATCTCCGGACACAGCACACTTTTGCTGTGTGTCGTTTGTGCATCTGGCTCTGATATCCTCGTAAGTCTTTCATGCGCTTTCATTCAGAACCATGTTCACAGACACGTCCTATCTTCAACATAACTCGTCCAGTTTTTGAAGCCATGGATCAAGGCAAAAGCAGCACCGCATGCCTCCCTGGAACTTGCCGTGTACGACCCGGTATTGCCACGCCAGATACTTTTAAAAGTCCACTTGGCAAAAAATGGTGAAGCGCACCAGATATCTGATAAAGGGCCAAGAAAGAAGACAAGCAGAATTGAAGATAAGAATAAAGGAAAAGGAAAGGTAGACAGGGAAAGATCTCACTGGTACGAGAAGCTTCAGAAGCATGAAAAGCGTGAACACAAGAGAGCCTCACCAATGATGTCTTATATGTTTTTGGGTGCCTCTGTATTATAATCAATGAGAACATGGGAATGTCACTCTCGTCTGAGTTCAGACAAAACTTCGAGTTTGAGTGGGTGAAGTGGACATGTTTTGTGTTACTAAATCTGTTTGCCATGTTAATTACTTTTTGTCTCTGAATTTATATACGAGAAATGATGTCTCTCTCACAGCTATCACCCAAATTCTTAATTCATCTGTTCATTTTCTCCCGTTTACTTAAATTAATTGCCTTTAAAATCACGAAAAGAGGACTGCGTCGTTGTCTTAAAACGTTGTCGTTTCTAGTTTGTAATTTTTAATGGGCGTGTGAATAGGAAAATGATTGATAGATTGGATCCGCTTGGAAACTTTTTGCTTGATGACAAAGTTGAGAATTGCGTGATAACTGGAGGACAAAGATGCTCTTTGATTATTTTTATCTTAGAGGGGAAGATGGACATCCGACAAAAGAAAGGGAGAATGACATGTTTTTATTTATTTTTCTTCTTGTATGTTTAATTAGTTGAAATTAAATTATATTATTTTTTTTTCTTGAAAAAAAAAAGGTTTTCTTCTCAAGTTAAGTTATCACAATCATTAAAAAAAAACAATCTAATCGATTCATTTATTATTGTTATTATTTTTTATTATTTAATTAGAATAAATCAACTTATTTAATTGGTTATAGCTATAATCCAAGTTTTATATATTTTATTTAAAATACACTTGTGACACTTTTTATTTTTTTTATGAAAACAAGATATATCATTTCAATAATAATAAAAAAAAACACAAACAAAATGACTTGGTATAATTGCAGCAGTAACTTCGCTTAAAATTAATATTATAAATCAAACAAATCATTAAAATATTTCGTAACCAAGATTCATCATTTCAGTAATAAAAAAAACACTAACAAAATGAAAATGACTTGCTGGTTGCTACAATTGCAGCAGTAACTTCGCTTAAAAACGTCACGGGAGAGGGACGGCGGAAGGACAAGTTCAGCTGACCGCCGAGTTCCAAGGGTCGATATCAATCCTCGACTCTCGAGTCTTGAGTGATGCTATCCTATCTGTCTAGCATTTACTACTACCAGCCCAACTTTCACCCAACAAAAGCAAATGATCTCGAGGATATTTCTTTCGCCCTCAAATCACGCCCTCCAGTGGCAATTTCGTCATCTCATTTTCCACTACTTCCAATTCTCCTAAAGGGCCATGCCAACTTGGTTTTGCAAGCTCATCCAAGATATTTATATCCATAAAAGCAAAACGATACTGTAATTAAAAAATATATATGAGCAAATGTCACAAAAGTTAATACTTTAAAATGATATATAACAGCAAATTTTTCTATGCTAGTGCTAGTAATACTATGAAACGCTTTTTATGTTTGGTTTTGCAAAATTAAATGGGATTTTATTGATCTAAACAAATTAAAACTTGAGAAATCTGGTTTGAAAAAAATAATAACAAGAATTGAAAAAAAAAAGACAATTTGGTCAATTTTTACGGTGCACGCACTAGCATTTGAGAAAAGGTTATCATGTGTCGGAGGCACGTGCAAACTCTTATAGTGATTTCTCGTCGCTATAATGCCCGCTACGATAAGACCTTCCGAGTTGTTGAGCATGTTGACAATTATGCAGTAGTGAAGCTTCGACAATCCTTTCTTTTTTTTTTCTTTGAAAATCACGATCGCTTACTAAAATTGAAAGGTATCGTATTATTTTGTTTTTATATTAATTTTAATCCTTTTTTTATATTTTTATTTTGTTTGTTTTTATCATTTTTTAAATTGATTTTTTTTTTAATTTTATCCATTATATTTTATTTAATTTAATGTTTATATTACATTTGATTTTTTTCATTTGATTGTAATTTGTTTCTTAACGAAAATTTATTTTCGATCTCACCCTCAACATTTTGTTTCATTTTATTTTTATGCTAAATTTGATTTTTATTTTTTTCATTGTTTATTTTTTTTGTTTTGAATCCATTTTGAATTGATTTTTTTAAATTTTTTTATTAACATTTAATTAATTATAAAAAAAATTTATAATTTTTTTTATAATTTACCTTCAATAAAAATCAAGAATGCCCGTTGTAAAATTGATATTAGAAATCACCATTTTATAACTTTTGTGTAGAAAATAGAAATTAGAAAAGTTATTTAGGATAAAAAAAAGGTTATTTGAGATTATAGTGATGATTATTTTTTAAAGTTTTTTTACTATGAAATATATTAAAATAATTTTTTTTATTTTTTAAAAATTATTTTTGATATTAGTATATTAAAATATCTGAAAATATATATAAAAAAAATTTTATTTTATCAAAATAAAAACTTTTAAAACAAAAAAAAACAGCCGAAAATGCTAAGTCCCTTCACCGTTCACACAAGAACCACCTTTTGCATTGCACCTTTTTAATTATTTATACTCTCTCACTTCTGCAAACACTTCAGTGTCTACCCTCACTTTCTCGTCTTCAATGGAAGGAAAAGCAAGAAATGCTCCTGCTCTCCTTTTCTTTTCCTTCACCTGCGTTTTCCTTTCCCTCTCCACTACCACTCTCTCGACTTCATCGCAGTTCCAAACCCTAACCGTCAACCCCCTCCCTAACAAGCCCACTCTCTCATGGGCCGACACCGAACCCGAATCCGAACCCGAGACACAAACCCTCACCGACTCAACCTCAACAGAAGTCTCCACCACCACTTCCCTTTCCGTACAGCTACACAACTTAGATGCCTTGTCTTCGGACGAAACCCCACAAGATCTTTTCAACTCGAGGCTCGCACGTGATGCCTCACGTGTCAAATCCTTAACTTCTCTTGCTGCTGCCGTTGGCAGTACAAACAGGACTCGTGCTCGCGGCCCTGGGTTCAGTAGTTCTGTAACATCAGGACTTGCTCAAGGGAGTGGCGAGTACTTCACGCGCCTCGGTGTAGGGACACCAGCAAGATATGTCTTCATGGTGCTCGACACTGGAAGCGACGTCGTTTGGATCCAGTGTGCTCCGTGCAAAAAATGTTACTCTCAAACCGACCCGGTTTTTAACCCGACTAAATCCAGATCCTTCGCCAACATCCCCTGCGGGTCACCCTTGTGTAGGAGACTTGATTCTCCAGGTTGCAGCACGAAGAAACAGATTTGTCTCTATCAGGTCTCTTACGGCGACGGGTCCTTCACTTACGGTGAGTTCTCAACCGAAACGCTGACGTTTCGAGGCACTAGAGTTGGACGCGTGGCGCTTGGTTGTGGGCATGATAATGAAGGGCTTTTCATTGGTGCTGCTGGGTTGCTGGGACTTGGAAGGGGTAGATTATCATTTCCTTCCCAAATTGGTCGCCGGTTCAGCCGGAAGTTCTCTTATTGCTTGGTGGACCGGTCTGCTTCTTCTAAACCGTCTTATATGGTTTTTGGCGACTCGGCTATTTCAAGAACCGCTCGGTTCACTCCATTGGTGTCCAACCCGAAATTAGACACGTTTTACTATGTTGAGCTTCTTGGGGTTAGTGTTGGTGGGACGCGTGTCCCTGGGATCACAGCTTCTTTATTCAAACTTGACTCGACAGGGAATGGTGGAGTTATAATTGATTCGGGCACGTCAGTTACCCGGTTGACCCGGCCCGCTTATGTGGCTCTGCGCGATGCTTTCCGGGTCGGAGCATCCAATTTGAAACGGGCACCGGAATTCTCATTGTTTGACACGTGTTTTGATCTATCTGGGAAGACAGAGGTGAAGGTGCCAACGGTGGTTTTACATTTTAGAGGTGCTGACGTATCATTACCGGCGTCGAACTATTTGATACCAGTGGACAATAGTGGGAGTTTCTGCTTTGCGTTTGCGGGTACAATGAGTGGATTGTCGATAGTCGGGAATATCCAACAACAAGGCTTCCGGGTTGTATACGACTTGGCGGCCTCACGGGTCGGATTTGCTCCCCGTGGATGTGCTTGAGTTGTGTTGCGTGCATTTGGGTAGTTACTACTACTCCTATTATTACTTTCCGTTTTGGTAAGGGATGAAGGTCTTTCCCTACCCTTTTTATTTCTTTTTTTTTTTTTATCTAAATCATGGCAAAAAAAACATCTTTTCTTGGATTTTTAATCTGAGGAGAAAGAGGGGAGATAAATTTGGGATGATGTGGGTTGTTGATTGGCTATTTATCGTTACTCAACCATGCTTCCTCTAACAGCAGAGCAGAATGTTTCATATAAGCTCAAGCTTGCTTTTAGCTTGAATTCGCTTGAAAAATAACTTGTTTAGAATTCAAATGCAGAATTGCTCCTAATGCAAACTTGTTTGATGTCACAAATTATCATGAATGATAAAAGAAAGCCATCTTCAATTTTTAATTCCTTCATTAGTGCCCATTTGGCCATAAATTTACTGTTCTAATTTATGTGTAGCTCGTTTTTACTGTGGAGCCTTGGAGTCTTCTGTACGAATGGGATCACATCGTACAGTGGTGCGGGCGTGTTGGGCACGCATTATAGGATCTTTTGCAGACTCGCAGTAAATTTTTTTCTTAGCAAAATAACACAATATTTAATGAAATATCATAGTATAGAGAGTTGCATCGCGTGACTTTCAAACGCTAAAATAGATTGATATAATTTACAGAAAAAAAAAGCAAGAAAGTCTAAATGATTTTTCTATCAAAGAAAGTCATCCCACGTATCTATTAAGAGATCTAAAAGATTAAAATAGATTATTTAAAAGCTCATTCTTTTATCAACTAAACTTTTCTCAATAATTTTTCTTAGAAAAGCTAAAAATATAAATATTAAATATATTAAAATACAAATAAATTGTTAAAATGATATTGAAATGCACTTTAAAAAAAAGCAATATTAATTTGTACTATTTAAAAAACCATATCAATAATTTAGTTCCTGTAAATAGTTTTTGTCCTGAAGATGTTACCTGTTGTGTTATGGCACCCGATGGACGAATGGCGTCCTCGATCTCATTAAGATTTGTAGGTTTGATTTAGCATTTTGTAAATCAAGTTGAAGGACGCCACTTGCTGGAGAACTGCAAAATGCTGCCGAATTTCAGCTGCATTTAAGGACTCAATGCTAGGTCGCTAGCTACAGTGCCCCGAAAATCAATTATATTGGTGGTTATACATCTTGTCCTTAACTAGAAAGGATCAATCCTTTCCCGAAGAATGCCAGCTTGCCTGGGAAAATCAGCAATTTTGCCCACAGAAAGCACGGTGTGGATTGCTGGCTTTTTCACATTTTTCTCGGTAGGGGCTGGGCACTAGCGATCCATCTTGCGAGATTGATGGCAGTGGTAGCAGTTCCTTTCGTGTGCATGTGCAAAAGGAGTCGAAAGTAAAATAATGCAGATTATGATGTTCTGCCGTATGATTATATGGTAAACGGTGTCGGGTGGGAAATTTGGACCTGAAAATATCACGGGGCAATGGTCAATGAAACATGCACATGGGGATCTTGGCGTGAATGAAGCAAAAGCTTCGATAGATAATGGATGACTCCGTGTTGCGTGGACCCCTCACCGCATCTAACTATGTGACAAGATTCCACGAGCCTTTCGGTGCGTGCTTGTCTAAAAGAATCGTAAAAGACACTGCATAGTTGATTGCTTTTTGTTTGATTTGGTTTAATTTTTATAAATTTAATTGATCAATTTCAATTTAATTTGGTTATTTTAAATTAAAAATTAAAATTTAATTAACCAATTTTGATTTGATTTAATTATTTTATGTTAAAAACTAGAAATTATATTATTTTTTAAGCTTTTTTAGGACTTTTTAATGGGTTTTTCCGGTTCGGTTTAATTTATTTCTTAACTAAACTGTTTCGGTTTAGTTTTTTGATTTTAGACTTATAAAATCAAAACTATACCGAATGAATTTTTTTTAAAATATTCTATTAATTTAATTAATTTTTTTTATATAATTAATTTTTTAAAATATTTTTTTGTAATTTTTTTAGTTTAATTTGTTCTTGCATTTTTTTTCTCACCCCTGCTAATTACAGCTCTCTACCAATCTGCGTCACAAACTGAAGTTTTTGGGCTTTGGGCTCGAGTAAGAGTCAGTTAAAAAAAAAAACAAATCCGTCCAGCAATTGCAGTAATGAATTAAATTATTTCATGGATTCTTGTTGCCAGGAACCTGTGCTGGAAGGTGATAAATTAATTTGCCGCAGGAAATTGAACAATTTACAGCTGGAGAATTTAATGGATTTGTTGGGAATTGAATGA
Organism: Populus x sibirica; assembly: GCA_019202695.1. NCBI lineage: Eukaryota > Viridiplantae > Streptophyta > Magnoliopsida > Malpighiales > Salicaceae > Populus > Populus x sibirica. The sequence goes on along the minus strand of JAGMVL010000052.1, from coordinate 49,172 downwards.
AATTGCTGCCGGAATTTGAATAATAAATCCAAGAATAACAAGCTAAATCTTTTAACTAATTGGAGATAGCCAAGCTCCTTGGTTTTCTAAACGAAGACATACTTAGAACTTCTTTAAATGACCCTACCACCTCCAACCAATGATCGTTATTTATACCTTATCTAGAGAAAAGGGAAATCCGAAATTTCCTACCCCCGAGTTTACTTGAAGTACCGATATTCTTATCTTCCAAATCTTTTCATCCCCTTATCTAGAGATCTTGTTGATTGGAGTAATATCCCTTTTATGTTGCACTGGTTTGGACGTGTATTTATAGTTATTTTTTAAAATATTTTTTTATTTAAAAATATATTGAAATAAATTTTTTTATTTTTTAAAAATTATTTTTGATATTAGTGGGTCAAAATAATCTGAAAACACAAAAAAAATATTATTTTAAAGCGAATAAAAAAATAAAATAAAATTAAGATTTTTCAAAAATATTTTTAAAACATGAAAACAAACATGATTAAATTTTTCTTGAAATTTTAAATTTGCACTCCCTCCTCAAATGTTGTGGATCATGTTGGTAATAAAATGTCACAATCCCCCCTTCTTTAAAAGACCTTGCTCTTGAGGCGAGGATATATAGCCTTCAGCCAATTTTATCCGACCCAGACAACATCCTTTTCAGCTTGTCCATTCCATGTAACAAATACTCTCTTTGTACACACACACACACACACACACACACACACACACACACACACACACACACATATATATATATATTGTATAGTTCTTTGATTTAGGATCCTTATTGGCTCAGTAGAGAGCCTTACTCCTTTATTGACCCATGATAAAGTTGTTGACGGGCTTACAAGCACACCAATCTTTTTCTTTAACAATGACATATGAGAGGTAGGGTGTATTTTTAACTCCTCTAGTAGGTCTAAATGGTAAGCTGAAGTACCAATCTTCTTTAAAAGATAGGCGAGTAGTCTTTCTCCTATCCTGTCCAGGGATGTTATTTTTTTTTTAATTTGATTTTTTCATGAAAAAATTAATCAAATTAAAATGATTATTTTTTAAAATTTAAAATTAAAACCACTTCAAACCAACTAATTTCAATTCAATTTTTACTATTAAAAAACTAATAAAACCAAGAAGCAAATCTTGTTTTTATTGTTAATGAACTTGTTCTAGTTTACATATAACCAATTGATATATTAAAGGATAATTTTTTGCCGTGGTAGTTGTTACCTTGTCTAGCATCCATGCATGTACGAGGAATGTATTTTTATTTTTATTTTATTTATTTTTTTATTAATATATATATTCAAATTAATTTATATATATCTTAACAACCATAAAAATCTTAATGTTGAGATTTATAGAACTTAAGCCGGTGAAGTCTTAAAAAAAAAAATATACAACCTGATAAGTTAAATTACTTATTGATAATTACCTACGTGACTTAATTTGTTAAAGGTTCAGGCGTCATTCATGATAACTTGATATTCGTTTATAGTTGTCACGAGGTGACATCATCTTTGGTACAACAGTCACTTGGACTGTTATGAGGTGGATCACGGTGGAGGCTCCGAGTGTTCTTTACAGCTGGCAAGGAACACATCATTGAGGACATGTTGCGAGGACCCACACATTCCATTATCTTTCTTGGGTCCACGTCAGGCCCCTTCCATTATCGTGTGCTTGGACGCGAAGCTCTAGAGTGGGCTTGTTCCTTAATGGGCCTAGGCCTAACCCTGGACCATGGGTTCTGTCCCATCAATAATATTCACAATACTTCCCGGAAACTTCTCTCGGGCTTGCAACTTTGCACAATTCCAAAAATATTTGGAGAAACAGCATAACTCCATGGGTTAAGAAAATTTAGGCTATGCTATTCGCAATATTCCAACCTAAAAATAATAATCAACAAGCTATGATGTTTTCAACAGTCGCAGCATGTTGAGTGTGAGTGTGTGTGGGTGTGTGTGTGTGTGTGTGTGTGTGTGTATTCTTGAGGTTGCGTTTTTGGGAACAAAGCAACCTCAAAACTTTTAAGTGATTATACTATTATGAAGAGCACGACATTTATACTTAAAAATAAATAAATCCAAGTTGTGTTGTTGGGAGTTATGTAGCAATTATGATGTTTTTCACTGCAATCGGATTCTGATTTTAGATGTATTTTATTTTTAAAATATATTAAATTGATTTTTTTTAATATTTTTTTTACTGTATTAAAGTAAAAAATATAAAAATATAAAAAAAATATAAAAATAAAATACTTTTAAAAAACACCCAACACCATGATTACATTGTTATAAAAAACACCCAACACCATAGTGTTTGGAAACGCGATACAACCCGTGTTTTTTAAAAATTCAATTTTTTTATATGTTTTGGATCGTTTTGATGCTCTGATCTTAAAAATTATTTTTTAAAAATAAAAAATATATTATTTTAATGCATTTCAGCATGAAAAATATTTTGAAAAATAATCACAATCATATTTTTAAACAGATAATAAATCTTGTTGTATTTAATTCAACTGTACAGCATAGAGGATTCTTGTTTGCTTTTTTTTTTTTTTTTTTTTGCAAATTATATATTCTTTATCTTAGCCAAGACAAGAGTGACAATGTAGAGAGGTTTTTAAAACCTTATTGGTTCCCACTCAATTCTCGTACAGATTTTCAAGAGATATCCATCAATTTATAATTCTTTTTTGATCCGAAAAGTGTAAGATCCGTGATAACTCGATAGTTATAGATAATAATTTAAGATGCCGCGCAGGTAGAAAAATGAAAAACGTGATTTATCCCAGTAGAATGAAGTCATATAATTATTAATAAGATAATCATTTATATGATTATTAAGTTTACAATCTATAAGATTAATTAAGATATTTATAAGTTGATTGAATATTTATATTAATTAAAAAATAATAATTTATCTCGTTTTTTTTTTCTCCCTCTTAAGTTTACTCGGTGCATTACAATCTATCAAGCAAGTTCGTTTATCTTCACTATCAACATTAACAAAACAATGTCTTTTGTCATGTCAACTTTAAGTTCGTCTAAAAATAAAGATATAAATAGTTTATCAATTCAATTTATTTTTTTTATTGAATTAACTTCATGCTGATCTTTTTCATGCTTTTTATTAAAGTGAACCTGCTCTTACAATCTAATTCTTTCATCTATATTTTCAAAATTAATCACATGAGAATTTTACTTTGGAGTTGATTTTGATATACTATCCATACAATTTTGTTTTTTTATTTAAAAAATTGAAATTTACGTAGCAAAATGGACATTTTAAACTGATGGAAGCATAGCAAAGGCTTGGTCCATATAGTTGATGAGTATTATAGGATCAACTAAGAGAAAACAAAGTTTTGAGATGAAGTTAATAGACTATTGCCGGTTTGGCTTCGTGTTTGAATTGAAATTTTTAAAAAGTTAATTAATTATTTTTTAAATTAATTTTTTTATGTTTTTAAATTATTTTAATGTGTTAATGTTAAAAATATTTTTTTGATATATTTCTATAAAAATACTTTAAAAAATAAATACCAGGTAGAAAATAAATTAACAGAAAATCTTAACTAGGTAAATGATGCAGACATGGAGGTGCAGAATTGAATATTTGCAAGGTAACATTGCTGCAATATGCGAAGAGAATATCGGAACCTTAGCGGAAAATATTTGTAATTTCTCCTCAAATTATATTAGCTAAACCATAATTTTATGTCATTATTATTAATATTTTTATAATAAACAAGAATTTTATTTTTAATTAGAATATAATCATGCCTAAACTCCCGGTACTATTGTAGCGCCCATTTCTAAGTTTATCATGTTAAATTAATTAATGAGAGTCAATCAAACTTAATTAATTGATGTAATGTTTTTTCCTATTTTTATGGCATAAATCCACTTTCCACTATTGAAATTATCTCTTTTATTTTTTATTTATTTATGATTAACTATTTTCTATATTTAAGATTAAGTCCATTCGCTAGTTCATGCCTTCTTTCAGTCTAGCAAAAACAAATGGAAATATTTCTATTTTCTTTTTCAATTTTCTCATTTAATTACATCATTTTGTAAACATGTAACTATTTTTTTCTTTTCCATTCTAGTTTACTAAAATATTAAAAAAGTAATTTAATATTTTACATTGCTAAAAAAATGCATGCGTATGAAAGAAAAAAAAATATTGTTCATGTTTTTTTTTATTTGAAAATAGTGAAAAAAATATGAAGAAAAACCATGAAAAATCTCTAAAATATATTTTTCAAACTTATTATAAAATTGAAAAACTAAAAAATGGATGAAAAGACACGTTTGATTAAAAAGTATTAGTTTCTGACTCTATTGTTTTTTTAAATTTGATTTTAATACTTATGTGTCATCTATTTTATATATATTTTGCTTGAACATACTCTATATTAAAAAAAAAAAAATCCGTGTGCATAAATAAAAAAACGTTAATCATGAAAAAAAGAAATTAAAGAGATAATTTGAACAACAAAAGGTGAATTTGTCATAAAGAATAAGAAAATCATTTCAGCTAAGTTAGTGTGGATTGTTAATCTGATGTAGCAAAATAGTCACATATTTTTTACAAAACAATATGTGAAAGTATACATAGAAGTGAGCACTGCTTTGAAGAAGAAGGAGGAGGAGGAGGAGGAGGAGGAGGTCATCCTCTCATTCTCAATTTTTTTGCATTGAACAAACTCACTGATTTGTAATAAATTAAGTAGTTCGATGCATGAGGTGAACTAGGCTTACTTAATATTTTTTTCATAAAACAGAGGAAAGGTTACCATAATAATCTTCATTAATTAAATTAATTTTATATCGTTGAATTTACGATAAGGGTCTTCATAAATCTTCAATGTGAGAACTCAGCTAGAAGCTCTGGCAGAACATGGGGGGAATAATGTAAATTAACTGACAAGACGACACAGGTCGTAATCAACTACTGATCGACTCATATAGACTTGGAGCGAATTTTGATCCAAACAAGCAAAGGTACCAAATGAGGTAGTTAATGATTATATAAACTGTAAATTTTTTCAAAATTCTGTTTGCCTGATTACTTCGCTGCGGGGATTAATGGAGATGGAAGAGGATGCGGGAAAAGTGAGGGCGTTGATAGAGAAGGCCACCAATTCAACGGCGGCCCACGTCGACCCTCGCCTTCTCAAAGGCATCAAAACGGTTGTCCGATACTCTGACTCGGAGCTCCGACTCGCCGCCCAAATCCTAATGGATTTCATGAAACGTGACCACTCCCAGGTCTCCTTCTCGCATTACAATCCTATTTTATCATTATTCAATTATTCCAGTTTGTTTGGTTTTTTTTTAGGTGTAATTTAGGGTAAAATTTATGTATATATATGTGTTGTGATTTTGCAGGTTAGGTATTTGACGCTTCTAATAATTGATGAACTATTTATGCGATCAAAGCTATTTAGAGCTCTAGTTGTTGAGAATTTAGATAAGCTATTAAGTTTAAGCGTGGGATTTAGAAGAAACCATCCGCTTCCTGCTCCACCGGCAGTTGCGTCCGTTTTGCGTTTAAAAGCGATTGAATTCTTGGAGAAATGGAATTCTTCTTTTGGAATTCATTACAGACAGATTAGATTAGGTTTTGATTACCTTAAAAACACGCTCCGGTTTCAGTTTCCAAATGTTCAGGCCAATGCAGCACGAGTTCAGCAAGAGAGGAGGGAAAGGGAGATGAGGACGAAAGAGATCTTAGTTAACAAGTTTGAGGCTTTGAAGGAGAATTTATCCTCGTTGAAGGAGGAAATTCGGGAAACTGTTGATGAGATTGGGGAGTGTTTAGAGATTGTTAAGAATAAAGAGGAGAATGTGGTGATTGGTGCTTTAGATGACGATGAGGATTTTGAAGAGTTTCATCCTTTGGAGTTGCGTCAGCTCCGGCTTGATTCGTTGAAAGAGGGGGAGAAGGTCTGCGAGAATAGTGAGAATAAAGTGGTTTTCGATGCATTGAGGGAGTTGTACAAGCTCTTAGTGACGAAGCATTTGGTTTCGGTCCAAGAAGGAATCTCTATTCTAATCAGGGTTGAAGTGGAAGATTTGAGATTAAGAGATTCTATGCTCAAGGAGTTCATTGACATCCGAAATCACCTTCAATCAATGAAGAAGAAATGTGTTGAATCAGGTTGCGTTCTTCCAGACATTACAAAGCATGACAAAGAAGAGGAAGAAGATTTTTGGGAGGAGGGTAAGGTTGAGTCAACTGGCCTTGGGAGTTTTAGTGAACCCAATAAGCGATCTGAAAACTCTTCTGCGCCATCAACTTCTGGAGAGGTGAAAAATGAACCTTCTGAATGCAGTACTGAGAAGTCGAAACGTGACGAGTCACCGGGTTGTGAAGGTGGTGGAACTGATTCCAGCTCTCTTCGAAGTAAGCTCATGGCTGAAGCTCCAGTGATAGAGTGGGGCTCTTTTTTGGACACTTGGGGTTCAAACAGGGATGTTTTAGCCAACCACAGGGGCTTGGAGCTTGAAAGTCACTGGGGTAGGGTGGACCATGATGCAGTTATTCCAGCAAAGAAAATTGCTGAATTGAACCTTCAGGCAACTCTTTACAAAGAAGACCGAGTTGAAACCCAGCCATGTCGAGTTCCATTACGGAAGGGTGGACTCTGTCAGAGAAGAGATTTGAGAGTTTGCCCCTTTCACGGACCCATCATTCCCCGTGACGATGAAGGAAATCCTATCAACCAGGACACTTCAACTAGTGACGCGACTCTTGATTTAGGGACTGATTTAGGAGAGCAATTAGCCAAAGAAGCTGTGAAGAATGTTTGGGACAGAGATAATGAGGAAGCAAGGAAAAGAAAAATGGACAAACATTCACAGCAACGAGCTAGGCTTGCAAAGATACGAGAACATAATCAAGCTGTTCTGAGGGATGCTGCAGTGGCTTCAAATTCTGGATCTTCAGTTATTGGGGACGATGTCGAGGCATCGAGGAGGGACAGTTTGTTGGCTAGAAACAAAATGGAAACTCTCGCGTCAATGTTGCACAAGAAAGTAACCACCAAAGATAGGTTGTCTCGGAGACTTTTGAATACCAGGGCAAGTGATGCAATGACAAGGCAGCTTACACTGGGAGAAGATGCTAATTATAGAGAAGCCTTTCCAAATCAATGGTAGAATATGGATATTCCATTGTTGGAATGTCGCGCTTTCTTAAAGTACCGAGCATCTGAAGATACTTATGCTGGTAATGGGCCCCAATAGTGCCATCCATGTTGACGGACAAGCAGTTTCAGGCTTTCAGTTGCATGTTGAAGCATAAGAATTTTGCTGTACACATTGTGTGATTTTGGAGAAAGACGAGTACTTTTGTAAAAACTTTTGTAATTACAAGCTTTGATTGGAAGATTTTGTAATGATATGTTTTTTATTTCTTCCCACAAACATTGTTGTGTCATATTTTAATAACAGGACAACACTGAAGAATTGGAACATTGTAGATTATTATATTATTAAACTATAACTAAAACTGTTCAGGACTGTACTGTGCAGTCCACAATAAAATGCTTATGCAGCTATTTTTTTTTTTTTTTTTAAGCTATTTTGTTTTTTTTTTAAGCTGTTTTTTTCTTTTTTTTAATGAATATTTTTTTTAAGTTTTTTTGTTAATATATTTAGTTATTAAATTTTCATGATACGGGTTCCGAGTTTGACAGGTTAACCATGATTTTTTTCTGGTTTTCTTTTTAATTAATTATTTTTTTCGAGAGTGTCCACGGTGAAACGCGAAATGCCTTTTTTTTTTTTTTGCCTTTTGCTTTGTTTTTTTAAGCAGTTTTTTTCTTTGTTTTTTTAATGAATATTTTTTTTGTTTAATTTTTTTTGTAAATGTTAAATTTTTTTCTATTTAGTTATCAAACTTTCATGACACGGGTTCCGGGTTTGACGGGTTAACCCGGATTTTTTTTTCTGGTTTTTCTTTTTAATTAATTTTTTCTTTTATTATTGTAACATATACTAAAAGGCATCAGTGTTTTTCGTGGACCGCACAGTGCGATCCACGAAAAACACTGATGATTTACCTTTTTTTTCATTTTTTTTCCGTTTCTATTTTTTTACACTGACGAGTTTAGTTTTTTTTGGTTCGGCTGTTTTTTTTGTTTTTTTTAATGTCTTTCCAGTTTTTTTTTTTGCTTTTTTTTCTTTTAATGAATTTTTTTTTGTTTAATTTAGTTTGTTAATGTTAATTTTGTTTTTATTTAGTTATCAAACTTTCATGACACGGATCCCGAGTTTAACGGGTTAACCTGATTTGACAAGTTAACCTGATTTTTTTTTTGATTTTTTTATTTTAATTAATTTTTTTCATTTAGTGTAGTTTGTTAATGTTGAATTTCTTTCTATTTAACTTCGACTTCCATGACACGTATCCCGGGTTTAACGGGTTGACCTAGTTTTGGACTGCACAATGCAATCTGCAATCCAAAGGCTGAAATGTCTTTTTTTTTCCAGTTTTTTTTTTTCATTTTTTATGCCTTTAGAGTTTTTTTTTGCTTTTTTCTTTGTTTTTTTTCTTCTAATGAATTTTTTTTGTTTAATTTAGTTTGTTAATGTTAATTTTTATTTTATTTAATTATCAGACTTTCATGACACAGATCCCGGGTTTGACGGGTTAACAAGGTTTGACGAGTTAACCTTGTAATTATTTTTTTTGCTTTTTTTCGTTTTAATTAATTTTTTTGTTTAGTTTAGTTTGTTAATGTAAAATTTCTATTTAATTATCGAGACCTTCATGACACGTATCCCGGGTTTGACGGGTTAACCCGATTTTTTTTTCTTTTTTTCATTTTAATTAATTAATTTTATTTATTATAGTTTGTTAATGTTAAATTTTTTTCTATTTAATTATCAGACCTTCATGACACGTATCCCGAGTTTGACGGGTTAACCTGATTTGACGGGTTAACCCAGTTAATTATGGGTTAACCCGGTTAATTCAGATTTTTTTTCTTTTTCTTCACAAGCAGTTAATCGTGAAAAGGCTGATGCCTTTTGTTTGTTTTTGTTTTTTTTTCTTTTTAATTAATTTTTTCGTTTAATTTAGTTTGTTAATGTTAAATTTTTTTCTATTTAGTTATCAAACATTCATGATACGGATCCCGGGTTTGACGGGCTAGCCCAGTTAATTATGGGTTAACCCGTCAATTTTTTTTTTCATTTCGTTATCAAACTTTCACGACACGAATCCAAGGTTTGACGGGTTAACCTGATTTAAAAGGTTAACCTAGTTAATTCATATATTTTTTTTCTTTTTCTTCATTAGTTTTTTTCTTCATGTTGGTTTTTTTCTTTGTTTTTTCTTTTTAATTAATCTATTTAATTATCACACTTTTATGACACGACTTTGTAGTCAGAACCACATCCAAAGCTATTGAGTCTGGTATTGCAGCTAGACCCACTTAAACTTGGGTCATGCAAGTTTAATATTATTATTAATATTATAATATTACTCCTGGGTCAGGCGTTGCAGCCACACCTAAGACTCTTGGGTATAGCTTTGCAGAAAGACCTAACACTTTTAGATCTTGGCCTTTTTTGATATTTTTTATGCAAAAAAAATTAACCCGCGGCATCGCTACTGGTCATACAACTAGTAAATAGCTAAAAGGAATCGGTGTTTTTCGTGGACCAGTGTGCGGTCCACGGTAAAACACTGATTCCTTAGGCGTTTTTTATTATTATTAAAGTTGTCTAAGTTTTTTTAGCTGTTTTTTTTTTATGTTTTTAGGGATTTTTTTGCTTCTTTCTTTGTTTTTTTAAATTAATTTTTTTCGTTTAGTTTACTTTGTTAATGTTAATTTTTTTTCTATTTGATTATTAGACTTTCATGACACATATCCCGAGTTTCACGGGTGAACCCAATTAATTCCAGGTTGACCCGTCAATTTTTTATTATTATTATTTTCATAAATATTTTTGTTTAATTTAGTTTGTTAATGTTAAATTTTTTTTTATTTAGTTATCAGACTTTCATGACACAAATACTGAGTTTAACAGGTTAACGTGGTTTGACGAGTTAACCCGGATTTTTTTTCTTTTTAATTAATTTTTTTTGTTTAGTTCAGTTTGTTAATGTTCACTTTTTTTTATTTAGTTACTAGACATTCATGACACGGATCCCGGGTTTAACGGGTTAACTTAGTTTGACGAGTTAACTCTGAATTTTATTTATTTTTTGTTTTTTTTTTTTTTTAATTATTTTTTTCGTTTAGTTTAGTTTGTTAATGTTAAATTTTTTTCTATTTAGTTTTTTTTTCTTCTTAGAGGTTTTTTTTCTTTTATTTTTTTCTTTTAATTTTATTTATTTAATTAATTTATTTTATTAATATTAAAATTTTTTCTAAGTAGTTCTCGGCTGATGCCTTTAGTTTTTTTTTATGCCTTTGACTGTGAACTGCACAGTGTAGTCCACAGTGAAAAGGCTAATGTCTTTTTTTTTAATTATTTTTTTTTGTTTAATTTAAATTGTTAATGTTAAATTTTTTTTCTATTTAGTTATCAAACTTTCATTACACGGATTCCGGGTTTGACAGTTAACCTGGTTTGACGAGTTAGCCCATTAATTCGGGTTAACCCATTAATTTGTTTTTTTCTTTTTAATTATCAAACTTTCACGATGCGAATTTAAGGTATGATGAGTTAACCTGGTTTGAAGGTTTAACCCAATTAATTCATATATATATATATATTTTCATTAGTTTTTTTCTTCCTGTTGGTTTTTTTTCTTTTTAACTAATCTATTTAATTATCACACTTTTATGACACGACCTTGCAACCAGACCCACGTCCAATGCTATTGGGTCTGGTATTGTAGTCCAGACACTTTTATGCTAAGGGTTAACCCAAGTTTAATGGTATTATTAATATTATAAACATTACTCTTGGGTCAGGTGTTGCAACCAAACCTGAGACTCTTGGGTATAACTTTGCAAAAAAACTTAACACTTTTAGATCTTGGCTATTTCTAAAATGTAAAAAATAATTGACCCGCGGCATCGCGCGGGGCATGTAACTAGTAATATATTAAAATAGCTGAGTGTCTTGTTACTATTTATCTAATTACAAATTATCGTGGCTTGGAGCAGTGTAATGACACAGAGCTGTTATTGCCATAAAAAATTGCAAAGACTGCGGGGAGAAGGGTGACATTATCTTTTTATCGGGATGCATTTAACATTGAAATGATGGTTTGAAAGAAAACAATCAGTACAAATTTTGATGGGGCATGGTGGGGCTGCAGACACCTGACGCTAGGACTACCATACCTTGGGCGCTAGGACCAGACCCGCGCGCCTAGGGTCTGCAGCTTGCTCGCTTGGGCATGTAGAACCAAGGTTATTAAAATTGCGTTTTGACTCATAAAATCATACGATTTTACGAGTCAAAGCATGCATTACGAGTTGAATCGCTTGAAAAAATCAAAAATGGGTAAAATCGGGTTGAAATCAAGTGAAATCGCAAAAATCGGATGAAATCGCGCAAAATCGCGATTTCAGGACCGATTTTACGATTTTGACAAAATGAGGCCCTGAAACAAAATCTTCCCCTCTTGGACAGCTGTCGATGCTTTGGTAAGAGCAAAAGCTTCGCGGGCCCGCTTTGCTTTGGTTTAAGAAAAATACGAGAAAGCCATTCACGTTTTGTACTTTTGGTTTCTTACGTGCATATTGTACAACATGCAATTATTAACAACAATGTTTTAATATTACTTTTTTTTGTTTTTTTTTTGTTTTTTTTTTGTTTTTTTTTAATATTACTTTTAATATTATGATAGATTGTTGTTTAGAAAATCGTGTTTGCAATTTAAAAAAAAAATATTTTCATTAAAATGATTAAGAGATGCATTAATAAGAAAATAAAGTTTAGATTAAAGAAATATATTTTATCTACATATTTCAAATGCCTTGAATTTAAAAAAAAATCTTTATTTTATTTAAAACATGAATTTTTTTATGTATTTTAAAATTCCTTACGATTTTACGATCCGTTTTTACGATTCGAGTTTGTAAACGACTTTCCGGGCCGTGTTAAAATCGCGATTTTAACAACCTTGTGTAGAACCATGCGTTGGGTGCAGACTTGCACACCTGGGTCTTTTCTGACCCGCGCCTGGGGTTTGCAGACCCCCCGAGGGGTTGCAGACCCATGCGGTTGAGTCTGCAAACCCTGCAAAGAAAAAAAAATAATAACAATTATTATTATTATTATTGTTATTATTATTATCGTTACTAATTAAAAAAACAATTATTATTATAAAAACTTGAGCCGAACAAGTTTAATATTATTATTAATATGATAAATATTATTATTTGTATTATAAATATTATCATTATAATTAAAAGTATTAATATTAAAAATATTATTATTTGTGTTATAAATATTATGATTTTTATTATAATTAATATTATTAATATTAAAAATACCATTATTTTTATTAAAAATATTATTATTTGATTATAATTAATATGATAATTAATACATTTGTAAAAAATATTATTAATATTGAAAAACAATAATAGATTTGATTTGAAGGGTAAAATTAAAAATTATTATTATTATTATAATTAGTAAATTTTTTAAAAAAATTATTATTACAATTGAAGAAAAACCATAATTTTTTTTATAAGATTAAGAAATATAAGAATTTGGGCAAACAAGTTAAATCTTATTATTAATATTATAAATATTATTAAATTCATTAATATTATTAAAATTAAAATAAATATTATTACTATAAAAAAAAACATAAATTTGATTTTAAGGGTAAAATCAATTATTATTATTGTTGTTGTTATTATTATTATTATTATTATTATTATTATTATTATTAACTTAGGTTTGACATTCTCTTCCAGACCTAAGAAAAATAGGGTTGGAAATGAGCGTCTAACCCAAGTTACTTGGGTGTGGGAACGCAGACCCAAATCACTTGGGTCATGCAACCCTGCCTAACCCAAGGCTTTGAGGTCCGGTGTTCGGACCAAGGCTAATGGATCCGCATCGGACCCAATTCTCTTGAGTTCGGTGTCGGGACCCAAGGCTAATGGGTCTCGCGCGACACCCAATTCTCTTGGATCTTGTGTCCGGACCCAATTTTCTTTGGTTTGATGTCGGGACCCAATTCTCTCGAATCCGGTGTCGGGACCCAAGGCTAATGGGTCTTGCATCCGGACTCAAGGTTAATGAGTCCTACTGACCCAATTATCTTCGGTCCGGCGTCAAGATCCAAGGGTAATAGGTCGTGCGTTTGGACCCAATTCTCTTGGGTTCAGCGTCCGGATCCAAGGCTAATGGGTCATGTGTCAAGACTCATGTCTAATGGGTCCGTCGTTAGTACCCAAAGCTGATGGGTCTGGCGATTCTCTTAGGTTCGCATCAGGACCCAATTCTTTTTGGTCCAAAGATCAGGACTTAAGACTAATTCCTCTGTCAGGATCCAATTCTCTTGGGTCCGGCGTTAGGACCCATTGTTCTCGGGTTATAGATTTCTAAATATTATTATTTGTATTATAAATATTGTTATTTTTATTATAATTAAAAGTATTAATATCAAAAATATTATTATTTGTGTTATAAATATTATTATTTCTATTATAATTAAAAGTATTAATATAAAAAATAGTATTATTTATGTTATAAATATTATTATTTTTATTATAATTAATAAATTTGAAAAAAATTAAAAATTATTATTATTATTATCATCATCATTAATAAATTTTAAAAAAATATTATTATTACTATTGAAGAAAAACCATTATTTTTTTAAAAGATTAAAAAGTATAAGAATTTAGACAGAGAAGTTAAATATTATTATTAATATTATTATTGGGTCTAACGTTGCAGCAGACTTGACGCTCTTAGATCCGACTTTGTAGCCAGATCCAACATTTTTAAATCTTAAATTTTTTAATATTTTTTTTTTTAAAAAAAAGTTAACGTGCCATTTAACTAGTTTATTTCTACAAGTTCTCAGAATATGAACCCTTGTAGTAGCCAGTGGGAAATCTTATGATCTGTTTCTGCAGATTCCATGGGTTTCAGATGGCAGGAATTAGTTGTCCGTTCTGTCTTGCCATGCAATGACCCGTAGCTTGGTTAACTGGAGGACAGAGTGAACGTTAACAGGTTTAACACTTGAAGCAACGAGGTTCACCTCAGAAATCAATCAAACGGCTCTTGAATTTGATATCAGACCCATTTTCAGGCAACTAGTACTGACCAGTACTGCATAATGGTTTCTTGTGAAAAAATGGAGAATCAATTTAGTTGGCTACATGCTTTACTGAGATAGACAAATTGGGATCTTTTTGCACTTGATGGTTCTTTCATCTTGGAGTAACGTTGAAACCAAGCCATCTTTTTATGCCCATTATCATTCTAAATCGTCCTTTTTAACCTTGATGACAGAGGATAGATGACAATCTGTCCACGTTACAGGCACACATATATAATACTACTACTTTCTTGCTGCCAATGAATAATGATGGTGATGTCTTGAAGGATCTGTATTAATCATGAAATCTAATAATCTTGACTGATTTGTTAGTTGTTGCCCGCTTTAATCCATCATGCCTTCTGCGATATCAAGGTGGCAGTGCTTTTTCCTATTCCAATTCCTTTTCCTTTGCACCCATAAGGTTCTTATTTGCGTAGAAAATTTGAAACATACACTAGAGAGTAGAGACTGCCAACAGACATACCGAGCAAATGAGATTTTGGTCGTGGAGTTCTAAGTTCTAACACTTTTGTATGTATCTTAAACATTCCTTTGTATTACTAGGAAATAAAAAAAAATGGAACGCAGTTTGCTACAACCAGCTGTGGATCCCAACTATGCCACGGGTCTGATTTTTTTTCCCCTCACCATCCGGGTTATAGGTGCAATTAAATAAATTGATTTTATTTTAATTGGATGATAAAAAATAATAATAATAAGGTTCAAATTAAAAAAAAAGACGATACAAAAGAAATAACCCAATAAAAAAGAAGACAATACAAAAAAAATAACCCGATAAAAAAAAAGATGAAAAAATCACAAAACCTATTAAAAAAAGCTAATGTTAACTTTTTAATCTTTTTGTATAATTGAATTTTTTTTTTAATTTTTTTTAACATTTGATTAATTAGAAATTAAGTTTCATAAATAATCCGATGAAAAAGAAGATGAAAAAATCACAAAGCCAATTAAAAAAAGCTAATGTTAACTTTTCAAATCTGTGACTTGAGTTAAAAAAACCATAAAACTTAATTTCTAATTAATCAAATGTTAAAAAATAAAATTGAAAAAAAGAATTTCAATTATACAAAAAGATTAAAAACAAAAAATAGCAATTAAAAAAATAAGGATCAAAATTAAAATACAAAATAAATTTTATCTTTGATTGAAGGAAGAAGTTGAAAAGAAAAATAAATTTAACAAAAGACCCAAAAAAAAAACAATTCAAAGAATGAAGATCAAATTGAAAAAAAACTAAACGTATTACAAATTAGAATTGAAGAATGAAATTGAAAAAAAAAATCAAAGTTTTACATAAGAACCAAGAACAAAATTACAAATCAAAAAAATAAAGGTCGAAGTGAAAATTCTCATAAATCAGAGGATAACTTTGAAATTTTGCATGATCAGCACAAATTTTAAGGGGAGGAGGGAGAAAAGAGGAGGAAAAGTATTACCGGCAATAAACTATGTTATTATCGATCACAAGCATGGGCTCAAAAAGCAAGTTTATGAAAATACCAAATTGCCCATTAGCGAATATGATAATAACAAAAAAAACTATTATAAAAAAAACCCCTTGAGGCAAGTTTTATTTTTTTTCCTTCCAGTGACATTTTAGTTGTTTTATTATACTTTTTGTTTTTTTTTATATTTAGTTAAATATTAAATTGCCCCATCTGAGATAATAACAAAAAAAAATTATAAAAATACAAAAACATCCTTGGACATCATATTTAAAATTCTCACTTTGAAGAGTATTTTTATCTACTTTTAAAATAAGAAAATATTTATTTATTTTTATTTAATTTGGTAATAACTAATGCACAGTGTGAAAAGTTTTAATTCCTCAAATAATTAGTTTAATATTTTTTGGTTTGAATAACAGAACACCTTTGTATTGTTCCAACAAATAATATAAATAAATATGTGTCTAAAATGTTTTTTCAAGGGTGACTAGGTTCTGTTATATACGAATTAAATACCCACGATACAAGTGGTCAAATGCTATTGACAATTAGTCTAATAATTTGAATTGGTCCTGGTCAATGCAAGTGTGCAAGCTCCAGGGGTTGAAACTATAAGTTGAATTCAATGGAGAGTGGCCCAACCCTAACATCTACGATGCTGGATGATTTTTAAAATAAGTTATTTTTTAGTTATTAATATTTTTTTATTTAGTTTAGAAAAACATGTTTTTGGTTGTGATTTTATTTTTCCTATTTAGTTTAGAAAAATAAATATTTATTTTTATAAATCATGTTATATTTTTATAAATCATGTTAAACATAATACTAATCATTTTCAATGATTATATTCTATTTTGAGATTATAAACTTGATATAGTATAGTTTTTTGTACTATATACTAGAAGTAATCATTTTCAGTTCGGTTTTTATAAAAAAAATAATTAAATCAATTTTTTTTAAAAAAACCAAAACTGGTTTGGCTCGGTTTTTTCCGGTTTGACTCGGTTTTTTTTTCCGGTTCGGTTTTTTTCTGTTTCAGGCTTATAAAACCGATTATTTATTTTTTACTTTTTTCAATTTAATTAATTTTTTAATTTTTTTACTCACCCCTACTATATAATACCCAACCATATACTAGGATGAAAAGTTTCCGTCTTGAAGACATCATAAGAGAGCATTGAGAATGGTTGAAATCAATATCCCATAAATATAAGCAAACATGTGTGCTGCTCATGAGCAAGCTCTTTACACAAATACAAGCCAGCTTGATACAGCTAGTGATGATGGGTGGATGTTTCGATAGGAGAAATCTGTTTATTTTATTGATATTAAAAATAAATTTTTAAAAATAAAAAGTATTATTTTCATATATTTTTAAATTAAAATTACTTTAAAAAATAATTACTACATTCCTTCAAAACCATCCCAATGCCATTGTGCCCTAACATATTATATAAAAATTAAATTTTAAAATTAAAAAAAATATTATTTTAATATATTTTAAAATAAAAAATAATTTAAAATATAACCTTTACAACGCTACCATCTTGCCGTTAAACCGAATGAATCTAATCTAATCTTATAATCACAGTTTAGTTTAACCCCTTTTCATTATTCCACCTAATCTACTCTCCTCCTATGAAAAACCTTTTTTTACATTTCCTCTCGCTCTCTCTCTTGCCTGAAAGAAACCCTTCGATGTTGATCCAATGCCTCTCACAATTTCGACGGTGACTTTCACCGATAAAGAAGAGTGCCCCTTTTTTACATAACACGAACAGATCTTGCTACCGCTTCGATTCAATCTGTCCCCCCCTTTTCTAATCTGATAAATCAGCTTCGTAGGAAATAAGGAGAGACGGCATAGAAATACCCAGAAGAGAGTTGAAGCAGCTGCTATATATAATTATATTTGATTGGAAGGCTGTTGTTTTTGTGGTGTAGGAATGGAATTGGATAGCATTGAATGTGTGCCATCCTTAGATTTAACAGATGAGGATGAGATTCACCATCACCACCATCTTCATCATTTTCCTTCAGTTTCAAAGCCACACACCACCACCACCACCACCAACAACAACAGCAACAGCAATAGTAATACCGTGGCTTCAGCTATACACACTACCAGTGTTCATGAGCTCCTTGAATGCCCTGTTTGTACCAATTCTATGTACCCTCCTATTCATCAGGTCTGGCCCCTTTTCTTCTTTCCATTTTCTTGTTTAACATGATTATGCATATGGTTTTGCCTTTTCTTTTTCGGGTTTTTAATTGTTGAATTATTGATGCGGGTTTGGTGTGCTTTTTGGTATGTTGTTGCTGATAAAAATATAGCTAGGGCCGTTGAACTGCGGAAATTGCAGGCTTGATTTTGTTAGGATTTGTGTCTGTTGGTTTAATTGGTTGGATTGTGGAGATTCAGGTAGCTGCCATCTGTCACAGCTAGGTGAATTTAGGAATTTATGGGCTTGGAAGATTTTTGGTTTTTCGACTTTGGTAGAATTTAGGTGTTTTGCTGGTTTTGGTATGTGAACATAGTCCGTAGGACTTCACAAATACATGTACCCTCTGCAGTGACTGCGGAGAGTCATTGGGGTCCAATCGTTTGGGTCCTGTGCTCGGCACTGTCCATACAAATGCAAGGGCTTGCTGTGGTGAGAATTAGATAGAGTGCTAGAGCATTTGCTGGGGCATTATGTTGATATTTGGGTGCTAGTAGTGGGAGATTTTGAAATGTAATTGCAATTTCACTTTGCAAAACCTGAACAACTAAATAAAGATGGCTACATCACATGATTCTAAGAAACTATGACCATTCATATGTGTGTGGTGTCCTCGATTTTATTTGTATGTTGCAGCAGTTGCTAGAAATATGGAGGGCACTCTTTGTTTAAAAACATTAAATTTTGAAATCTAAAGGGTTGTGTGGATTTTAGTTAGATATTGGGCCATTGATAACTGTCAAGTGACTTCTTTATAGTTGGATGTGGGGGGTTACCTGTAGACAGCAGACATATCTCACTGTTTCCATGCAATGGAGGGAAAATTGTGCTTATAAATGCTGTTGCTTTGTGCTACAGCTCCTGATTTCTTATGCTTCCTAGATGATGTAGGCTGATGTTAACAAATTGTTGTTTCTGCAGTGCCACAATGGCCACACACTCTGTTCAACCTGTAAAACACGAGTACAAAATCGGTGCCCCACTTGTAGACAGGAGCTCGGTGACATTAGATGTCTAGCATTGGAAAAAGTAGCTGAATCACTTGAGCTGCCTTGCAAATACATGTCGCTTGGATGCCCAGAGATTTTTCCATACTACAGTAAACTGAAACATGAGACCCTGTGCAATTTTAGGCCATACAGCTGTCCATATGCTGGATCAGAGTGTGCTATTGTCGGGGATATCCCATTCCTTGTCGCTCATCTAAGAGATGATCACAAGGTGGACATGCATTCCGGGTGTACTTTCAACCATCGCTATGTCAAGTCCAATCCTCGTGAAGTAGAAAATGCAACATGGATGTTAACTGTAAGAATGTTTCTATCTTATTTAATTGATCCGTAATCACTTGCAGATATTCCTGGAAGCACATTACATGCTTCCCTCTCACTTTTTTTTTTTGTTGGGTTGGGGGGTGGATGGGTGGAATAGGAATTCCAATACAGCACTGGAACATGACATGCTTCTTTTTGTTCTTTGATCATGTTAAGGCATGGTAACCAAACTTGGATTATGGCGAAGTGTGGAAAGTGATATGGTCATTTCTTGCCAACAGTGAAGCACTTGTGCTATTTATACAAGGAACTTCTTCACTCCATGATCTTCTCATTAAAGAGATCACAAATTATGTCTATCCTGCTTTGTATGTGTGCAACAGATTGTAATAGCTGTGATAACCTTGCAGTAAAATAAATACTTTAAGCCCAAGGGATTAGTTGAGTGGTAAGACATCATGGATTCTGGCCTCATGAAGTCTTTACCTGAGTTCGATCTCAACCACAAACTTTTCTCAGCCATTCCTAGTATTTGTCTGGTAATTCTCTGGTTTGTTTCAGGGTAAGAGATTGTCCATAGTGAGAAACTAGTCTGGTGGTCAAAGATTTCAGGCTACTTTGTTATCCAATTATTATATCAAGCAGTTTCCCTTTATTATGTGTGTTCTGAGCAATGTTTTTTTGACTGTTTTGAAAATATTAACTCCCATCCTTCCAAGTAACTATGAATTCCATGACGTAGATGAAAGATTACAAATGTCAGTACAGACTGAATTGAAATGTGGATGATATATGAATCCAGCTGTTTCATCTCGAGCTTGTGTTTTGCCTGCATTCTATTGGTTGATGCCTTCACTAGTCCCAATGCAGACAAGAAGGATGAGAGATAAATTGAGTTCAGGAACCATCAATATGTTTTATTCATGCTTCACAGAGTGGCATGACATAGCATTCCTTGTATGCACAATGCATTTTCTTACTTTGGCAACCACTGAACTCGCTTTTCAATAACTTTGCTTTAGGTTTTCCACTGTTTTGGCCAGTATTTCTGCCTCCATTTTGAAGCTTTCCAACTCGGGATGGCTCCTGTTTATATGGCATTCCTCAGATTCATGGGTGATGAGGCAGAGGCCAGGAATTACAGCTACAGCCTGGAGGTTGGGGGAAATGGTCGGAAACTAATTTGGGAAGGTACACCACGGAGTATAAGAGATAGTCACAGGAAGGTTAGGGACAGCCATGATGGACTTATTATACAACGTAACATGGCACTTTTCTTCTCTGGAGGAGATAGGAAGGAGTTAAAGCTGCGAGTTACAGGACGGATATGGAAAGAACAGCAGAACCCGGAAGGTGGGGCATGCATTCCCAACCTTTGTAGTTAGGCTGATTTTCACTTTCTTGCTTTCTACTGTGTGCTCTGTTTCCTGTAATACTGTTACTAAAACGTGGATCATTTTAAGAATCCTTATGTATAAAACTGGGGCCTTAGCTTTATAAATTGTTAATAAACTTCCTGAAGAAATTGTCCTGGCAATGTCGCCAGTTCATAGTTTTAAAATCTGGCTTGAGAGGTTGATTTGAAGTTGGAACGAGTTGTAAAAATCCGAGTGATCTTATAAAAAAAAACTTATATTTACTTGATATCATGATTAACCTGTAAAAATTGGTCAAAAACTTGGATGTAGCACATTGATTATTATTTTTTTAACAAAAATGATGTTTTGTTTTATAAATAAAAAATTGGTGGTTGACCCTTTCTACTGATCCGGTCAAAACTTGTAACATGGGCCTTGAGCTGTGTCCGGGCAGGTTTAAAAATGGTTTTACCAGCTGCGCCAGTTTCCATCATAGGTAATTTTAATTACTTGTTTTTGTATTTTAAAATTATTTTTGAAAAAAATATATTTTTTTAAGTTTTTAATATATTAATATTAAAAATTATTTTTAAAAAATAATAAATATATTATTTTAATAAAAAACACATTAAAAAATAAATTGATGTACTAAATGACCAGATCAGCTGACCAGCCAAAAGTTTTTTTTTTTTTAAAATAATCATAATTAAGTTCATTAAACAAAATAAAATACCAGAAATCCTTTTGATTTCCTTTTATTTGTTTTCTTGAGAGACATTCCATAATTATTTTGAATTTCTTTCGTTTATAAGAATAGTTCATAATTGTAATAACTTTTCTTATATTATTATACCGAGTAAATTTAAAAGATGTTACAATTACAATAATTGAAATTTTGCTTAAAAAGAATTATATATATACTATACAAGTACAAGTGACCAATCTTCTTGTAAAAAAAAATTTAAAAATGGACAATAGAATTTTGGCTAAAAGCTAAAATATCTAAACTTAGCAAACGGAAACGGCAAGTTTTGGGTATAATTGGAAGCGCGATAAAAGTTATTTTATATTAAAAATATATTAAAATAATATTTTTATTATTTTTTAAAAGTTTATTTTTTAATATTAATAATATTAATATATTAAAATTATCTAAAAATATAAAATAAAAATATTAATTTAAAATAAAAATAAAAATTCAAAAATTTTCAAAACCAAACCAGATAGAATTTGAACTCTAAAACCCAGGAAACGTCTCTATCTCTCGTCCATTTGAAATCTATCGATCTTTCACCCTCTTTAATATTTTTCTTCACTAATGGAGCTTCGAGATCCTCCACTTCCTAACGGCTAACAGCACTAGTGGTGCCCTCTATGTGATGATTCCGAGGAATACAATTTTCCAGGAAAAAAGGATTTCATCTTCTGAACATGCTTATTTAAGAAAAACCAGCAGATTCGCAGAAGCATAATACAAAAACGATGCTGCTCGTAACTCCCAATGCTAAGTACAAAAACAACATTTTACAAGTTGACGAAAATCATCAATCCAAAAAAAATTCAAAAAACTGAAACAACTGTGAAAAGAGAAGAGCTAGAACTGAGAGAGATGTTGCATCCGCAATACCAATTGAAAAGGAAAAGCACTTTGAAATGTGTCATGAGCCATGCATATGTACGATATTGCATGTACAAATTCACGAATATATACCCATTATATCCACATAATTCAGCAATTTAACTAGGCGGATCCAGCAGTCTCATCAAGGCGGTGATCCATGATTTGTGATGCTGTTTCAAGGAAAGCAGCTTCACTTGATACAGGAAGTACGGAATCCTCTGCTTCTTCGACAATCTCTTTAATAACAAATCCCTTCTTCAAGGTCTCCGTACACATCATACTACCAATGGTGAAGGGGGTGATCAGACCCCTCTCCACTCCCTTCTTCAGGAGCGGAGAGTGCGCACATATTCTTCTGGCAGGTCCCATCCATGAAACTTCAGAAAGGCAATATAAAAAGGAAAAGATATCTATCTTGGAAAAAAGAAGAAGCTGTCTCCTGGGTATTTATAAGTGCAGTAAATTAAGTAAAAATCTGGTGAATAAGTTCTTTTCTAATGCGCTTCTTAATGCTATTATAAGAATATTTATAATATTAAAATATTACAATTGATACTTGAGCACTTAAAATTTAATATATTAATTAAATTAATTTGTTTTTTGAATTTATTTATTTATTAATTTTTATAATTAATTTTGATATTTGTAAATGTTAGAATAAAATTAAATAGTAATTATTCAGTTTAATTTAATAATATAATTGTTTCATTAACAATCATATAGTTTTATTGATACTGATAATATTAAAAAAAAAGGTAATGTTTCATTATAATATTCCAAGTCTAACAAACATGTAACTGCATAGAGAAAACATATGCAAAAAAACAAACGTATTTTCTTTCCTTTCTCTTCTATTTTTATTATTTTAGAGGTTTAGATGACTTGATTGTATCATGAAGGTGTTGTCTATGTGTAAGACAAATAAACACTTTAAAGACAAGTGTTTTCACGCCTCTAAACTAACTTTTTATTTGTTTCCGTTTATAAACAATTTATTCAATAATTTTAAGGAATTTATTTGATAGAGAGAAATCTGAATTCAAGCATTAGGGTTGCTAAAGATGTCAAAATTTACTATTACAGATAACTAACTCGAGTGATAATAAGTCCATATCAAGATGGATAGTCTCCCTTAAAGGAAGTGCAATATCCTAGGCATCTAATAAATAAACAAGTGCAATATCCTAGGCATCTAATAAATAAACATACATCTCTCATTCTACTATGAAATCGAAATTTACTATTATGGCTACTGTAGGTAAAAAAGTAAAATGACTAAGAAAAATGATGCAAGATATTAAGTTGTGGCCACAACCTATGTCAGTTATTTTTTATACTAAAATAGTGAAGTAACAATGTCTCGAGCTTACAATAATATTTACAATGATAAGTCAAGACATATATAAGCATTCAACATGGATATGTTCGAGAGTTAATTACAAATGGGGTAATCACCAATGTTAATGTGAAGTCCGAATAATTTAGCGGATCCGCTCACGAAAGAACTATCTAGAGACGTGGTAAAGAAAACAACTAGTAGAATGAGATTGAAACCCGTTATTAAAGATATTGGTAATAGAAACCCAACTTCGAATTAGCAAGAAGTTTATCTCAAAATTTAATGGATAATAACAAGTTAATGTTTAGTATATGTTAGACACTGATAATTAATTTTAGACTCTATTATGATAGTATTCAGTGTGTTTTATTATGTAAAGAAGGATAAACGTAGACTCTTAATGAAATTTAAAGTTTGTGTTTGATGTAATAGAGACATGTAATTCCACATATATGAAAATAGAAGTAGTGTCGCTTTTGATAAGAGTTAGAGTTTTCTCTTGCAAATATTCATAAAAATAAGATTTTAGCACATGGCTATAATAGTGCTAAACAATTGTAAACATTTTTAAGAGTTTGGATAGTATTGTGTATGTAATATTTTTGATTTTATAACAAAAGTTTTGGTTTAATCTGTGAACACCAATAACTTTAGTAGAATTCAAGTTCTAACACTAATTAAAGATTTAAATTGCAAAATACCTTCTTAGAAGTATAATTCTATCAAGTGAAAAATATTTATTACAAACTAGTGAGAGATTATTGGTGTAGTTGTAAATAAATAAAGAAGAAAAAACTGTCTATCTCATATTGAAAAAAAAATACACTCCCTCTTAGAGTGTTTATAAATGTGAGTTTTATTGTAAAGTAAATTAAGTGAAAGTCATGTGGATGAATTCTTCTAGTAAGCTTCCTACTACTATTATATGGATATTTATAATATCAAAAGATAATACTTAGTAATTGAGCATTTGAAATTTAATATATCATGGAGATTAATTTTTTTTTTGAATTTATTTCTTTAATTTTCATAATTAATTTTAACATGAGATAAAACCAAATAATTATTCAGTTTAATTTAGAATATAATTGTTTCATTAATAGTTATATAGTTTCATTAACAGACATGATGTTTTCTTTATAATGTTTCAAAATTATATTATAAAAATATTGTTTTTATATAAAACAAATAAATACTTTAAAAACAATATTTTCACGTCTTTAAACCAACTATTTATTTGTTTTCATTTATAAAGAGTTTCTTCAACAAATAAATGGACAGTGAGAGAAGAATTATAATCAAAATGATGATTTTAATTGATAATTAATTTTGTGATTAAAGAATAAAAGCATCTCAAACAATCCATCCAGTTCTCAAAGTCCTAGTGTCCTTCAGTTCCTGGAAAAAAAAGTAAAGATACATTGAATTCAGCAGGCCATCTACGAATGAATCAAGGAAGTTAAACATGGGAGTTGCCGTGTCATTGACACTGAGCTAATCAAAATTGCCTGCAGAAACGGATTCTAGGTTACCACTAAGCAACCTTGGCAACATACACTGGCTACCAAGATGCCAAGCAAAGCTCCAGCAAGAACTTGTGATGGGTTATGTCCAAGAAGTTCCTTGAGCTTTCTTTGACTGATAGGATGCCCTTGAAACAGGTCCTCAACGATCATATTAAGAACCTATGTTAGGCAGGAAATGTACGTGTTAGTTCCATAACGATGAAAGACTGAATCATTCTTCACAAAAAGCGAGAGAGAGAGGAAAAGGGAGAGAGACTGACTATCAAATGTAGACAAGCTATACCAAGCTTGAGAAAAGAAAATGGTTGATTGTGTAACTCTAACAGAAGGACTGAAGTACAAACTGTCATGCTAATCCACATATAAGACGTCCTATGCAATGAATGAGGAAGAAAAGAAGGGTTTAAAAGGCAGAGAGTTATAGCACATTGTGCTTGGAACTTCAAAATGCGCATCCATTAGCCTCAAGAATGGATACAAAGCTTCCTTACCCCACAAAAGTCACAAGCTTCAGGGGCTGAATTAATTATCCACCAGAAATGCTGTTCAGTATGATACCAAAAAACTGTAAGATCTAGTACAGAGAAAGATACTACTCAACGTAAAGCATGCAACCATGCATTCTTCCAATTTTTCATTAATGAGTCATCCGAGTGCCAGGCATATAACACTGATAGTTGGCTTCGCATTAATTACAACGAAAACTAACCATCACTTTAATAAAATTTCTCTCAAAGTCAACTCAACTGTGCTCATTTATAAGATAGTGTTTATGCTGAGCAGCTGTTGTTTCTCAAAGTGTTTTTCACTTGGAAATATATTAAAATAATTTTTTTTTATTTTTTAAAATTTATTCTTAATATCAGCATATCAAAACAATTCAAAAACACAAAAAAAAAAAATTCAAGTTTTGAAAAGCATGGCATGGCCGCAATAACAAAGAGGTCCTCCCAAGACTGTTGTATTATGATAGCTTTTGTTTTTTCACCACTTCAAATCTTGTTTTTCATTTATAGAGACTTGTTTTTCATTTATTTTGCATATAAAAATCCAGTTTTAGCTAAACAAATACTTTTTAAAATTTATTTTTTAAAAACTGCAACCAAAAGTATTTTTCTTAATCCCAACCGCAAAAGCTACCAAATTGACAGACACAAAATTAATACCTACAATCATGACATAAGCCGAGCCAGTGAGCATAAATAGCAGAATTACAAACATAATGCATAGAACTCAGATCAACACAGCTGATGTGACATTTATTGTAGTATCTCTTCTGCTTTAGCACAAACGACTTTCAATCCAACAACAGAGTAGCTTTTGATCTAGCAACAGGCACATACAAACTCAGGAAATTCTCCAGCTAGTGGAGACAAAAATTAAGTCTGTGAACTTTACCTTCCAAAACTTATCTCAGACTAGCTTTAAATAAATTAATACTAGTCTCTAACTTAGATTAGTTCAGTTTTTAAGAGCTTCAGACCATCTGTTGAAAATCCTTCTCAAACACAGAGAACGTTAATTTACCAGCATTACAAGTCTGATCAAGCATCCAATTAAGAAACATAAGACTGATCATTCTACCCAACCTCATATTATACTACAATCCTTCCTGACATTTGTGCTGTACTCAGTTCAAGTGAAACACTCTCAGGAAAAGCATTTGGCATGGCATCTGCTTGTCATGGCTTATGCCTAATTAATAGTACACATCCAAAGCAAATTGCCCCACTGCATCATGAAGTCTGGAAGAAGAGGAAGACCTCCCTCCAAATTCAATCCCACCTTTGAGAACGAAGTTTGAGTATGAGCCAGAATTGGATTCCCAAAATACTCAATACCATCTCCAAAAAAATAATGGCGATGATTAGGCAATGGATTGCACAGTATAGTGCATTCAGGCCTTTGAACACAGATGATCATCAATCTTTTTTCCTTTAAATCCCATAACCTACCCACTCATCCTATTTCCAATCCTAGCCATATCAAGAAGCTCCACTGGCAGGGGACCCGCTAGTCTTATTGGATTCTGAAATTTACTCATTTTTCCCAAGCGAATCACGCCATTCCTGATACAAATTGACCATGAGGGGAAGCAACACAGAAAATCAATCTCATTAAGCTTGTAAAAGCTTTAGGTCAAATCAACGATCCAATTTAGGAACACCTCCAAAAAAAAAAAACATTAACTGTTCTGTCAAGAAGCACAACAGAGTTACCAGGCCAACGTTTGGGGAACAACCACCACAATTATGACAACCAAAGCAATGCAACATAAGAAGACTACGCATAGAAATGCGAAATTTCACCAACAAAAACAATTACTTTGTCAACAAAGCAACAGCAACAAAAGCAACGCAGCAGTAGAATATTATGCATAAAAATACTAAATTTCACCAACAAAACAAGTACTCTGTGTTCAACAAAGCAAACATAATGAATAAACCAAACTAATTCACTCCTTACCTCAGCTTGCATCCCAGCATGACGCCTGACACCAATTGCATCATACATAACTATAAGACTAAACCCCAAACAAACAGGAAATAACGAATCAGCCACTCCATGACAAAACGCAACTGATGTTGTCAAAGCAGTACACAAAGCAGAGTGGGAAGACGGCATCCCTCCAGAGGCAAACAATAATCTCAAATCCCATTTCCTCTCCACAAAAAAAATTCAAAAACACTTTCATTGACTGTGCAATAAACCAAGCAAACAAACCCGATATAAAAGTTGGGTTTGCAGCTAATGTTGCCACAAAAGGACTGATCTTTACTTTCGCATGCGATGTTATACTCAATAAAGCCAATCCAAACGCTCCATTTAGCGTAAAATCCCCGTTGTGTTCACCCATCACCTTCGCCGAGTCATCACTGTATGCTTGTAGCTGTGAAGCCCATTTTTTTGTTTGTGAAGAAGCTAAGGCTTTGATGTGTTCCATTATCGGGACCAAAGCCCGCAAAGGGTGTGATAAGAAAGTTCTGTTATTTTTGTTTCTTGGTTTTGGGTTTTGATGATTTGAAGGGTTTTTATACGAAAAACAAATTGGAGAGTTTTTGAATTTGGTAAGATGAGTGGACTTGAAAAATGAAAAGTGGCCAGAACACCAAAGTTTGGTTCTTGGATTTGCGGGAGTGAAGTAGAAAGAGTTAAAGATGGGTTTGGTGAGTGTTAGAGAATCCATGAGAGGAAGTCTTCTATCATTCTATTCTATGACTGAGTTGTTGAGTTCAGTCTGCATTTTAGGAGAGAAGGGTCTAGAGAGGGAATGTGAGGCTGAGTTGAGACTCGAGAGTTTTCTCGCAAATAGTACGGCTGTTTGATTGGATAGTGACAAAAGGTCATCTAGTTTCGGGTAACCTCTAAATAGTCCCCAACTAATTAAACCCTTCAATTGCATCCTCTACCTTCAATTTAAAGAATATGATTATATCACCTGCAAAATATATTAAAACTTAACACCCACAAATATTTATTAATAAAACAACATATCTAATATATTAATAACAAAATTTAATCTAAACAAAAAGAATAATTGTTATATAAATAAAGTAATATAAAACCATTGATGGTGAAAAAAATAATAATTTTTTATCAAAAAGATTTAAAATATATATATTTTTTTAAAGTGGAATCATAATTACATTCTTAGAGGTCATGATATAAAATTCATTAATATTATTTAAAGGTCATTATAGTTATAGTGCTTGCAGATTATGCTATAACGTAAAATAAAGTTAAAATTACATTTCAAAATTATAATTACGTCATGTTTTTCTTAATATCTTGATCCGCTGTTAACATGAAACTTGATAAATACAGACTTTCTAGGGTTTTGGTCAAACTAAAACTTGTTTTGGAGGCAATATTGATAAATTTGTGATCCTTTTTAGGATAATATTGCTTGAATCTCTAATCGGGGGGGTGCAACTAGAATTTACATAATAGTTGGATGATCTATTTGAAGGTATTCCTCTAATTTATACAGATGGTGGAGAAAGAGCCCTTGGTTTATCTTGTTATAACAAAGATGCCATTGCGTCGCTTGACTGAGATCGAATATGCTGTGGCTTCATTGGTTTGTGCGTAAAGAAATGCGGACGCTTGACAATTGGACCACTCCAGTCGCCAGTGGAGGGGAACAAATTTCAAGGTAGGAAGCTCCAGGACTGGAACGTCCATTGCTAATCAAACCGAAAGAAGAGGCAAGGTGAAACAATAAGCAGTGCTGGTGTTAAAAATAACCGGCTCATATGTAATATTTATATTATTTAACATGATCTAACCTATTAAAATTGAGTGATATGAATAAAATTACATAATATAAATATTATAAATAATAATAGATAAAAAAAATATAAAAAAATATCATGAATCAAGTTACGAGCCAAGATTTTTAAAACTCGCTCAATATAATTTCTCTTGTAAATTATACACTCTTCTTATATTTACATTTAATAATTTGTGAATTATTATTTTATATAGAAATCTTTAGTCAACTTTCTATTAGATTTCTTTACATAACAAAAAAAAAAAAAAAACTTTGTATCTTTGCTGGAGGAAAAGGGTGGGGTAACTATAATTTAATAATAATGCAATGTATAGAAATTACACTTAACATTTGAGCGTGTCATGACACCTACAATTCATATTATAAACCTATTTCTAAATGCAAGCCCTTGAAAATTAACAATATAAACTCAACCTGTACATATCTATAATATCCACATGAAAATTGGTCCAACCTAATATGTTCAACCCACTCGGATCTAAAAAAATTAAATACGTCAAGTTTATAATATATAAAATATTAGAAATTGAGTTGAATATAATTATAGACTTAAACCCGATCCAACTAT
This sequence comes from Populus x sibirica, assembly GCA_019202695.1. Taxonomy (NCBI): domain Eukaryota; kingdom Viridiplantae; phylum Streptophyta; class Magnoliopsida; order Malpighiales; family Salicaceae; genus Populus; species Populus x sibirica. The sequence continues at coordinate 19,206 of JAGMVL010000052.1, read as the reverse complement.
ATTCATGAACACCTCTATAGTGTATTGTTTTTCAAGTTCTAAATTGCAAATGTTTTTAATGATTTAAAATATAAATATTAAATTTTTAATTAAAATTCTTTTTTATTATTTATGTATTTTTTTCATAATTGTTTTTATTAAAAGCATTATTTTTAAAATAAAAATTTATTATAATCATGAAGAAATTAATATGTAAGTGAAATATAATCATATTCTATATATAAAAAAAGGTTGACAATAACACAATGTTTGTAAAAAAAAGCTAGTAATTTTTTGTTTTTCTTGTATGCTTGATAATTATGCATGTTTTCAGCACAAACACACTGAGGATGTGAGAATAATATAAATAGATGGATGAAAGTCTAATAAACTCCTTGATTGTAAATATATTTCATTGTACTTTATTACTTTGTTTTCTTTTAAATATCCTTAGTGATGATACAATTATTTAAAAAATAATAATTGGTGCATGCATTGAACATGACATTACAGTCATTTGGGGCTATGATTAAGAGTGTGTTTGGCGGTATGGTAGCGGTTGCTTTTCAAATAGCTTTTCGTGCCGAAATACATGCCAATGATGTTTTTTATTTTTTAAAAATCATTTTTAACATCAAGACATCAAAACGATCCAAAAAGTACAAATCGCACTTAATTTTAACAAAAAACAAAATTCAAAATTTGACGAAACACAAGTTGAAACGCAGAGCCAAACGGGTAAAAGGCTAGAAACCTACCCTGGCTCAATCCCGACTTACCTCATTTTACCTAATCTTACCCGAAATATATCTCTATGTTTCTTTAAGTTTCTAGATCCTTTACATAAACATTACATGCATATATAATTTTTTTTATGCATAATACTTTTTATGACTAGTATAGAATAGCAAAATATTATAGCCAATAACTACTTTCTAGGAAAACATTTTCCTTCTCCACGAGGTAAGTTAAAAGACTGAGTGTATAAATACACCTAATTATCAAAGTAAAGAGAAGGAAACTTTACCACATGAAAGCTAGTCCACAGGACTTGGCCAATGCCATAATATCTTACAACCATTCAGCACACTATAATTTTAGAAACCACAGTCAACGTCTAATAGTTCCATAAGCTAAATCAATTACCCAATAATTCTATGAAACACCAACAATTATTTGAAAACTTCTAGAATTATAAACAACCACCCAACAATTTCTAGAATCTTCATATCTTTTTTAAGGGTTCTGCTAGCTCAAATCTAGAATTAATAACCTTAAAAAGAATAATTTTTTTAAAAAGAAAACAAATAAAAATAGATTTATTGATAACTGATTTGCATTAAGGAGAACCAAATAGTGGAGTTTGATTTTGATTCCAAACTCATTTTCTTCTTGGTTTTCTTTGTGGATGCTGAGAAAATCACTTCTTCCACCCATGAATTAGAATAACCAGACCCATTTGTGTACAAACATTATTGTAATTATAAATTGTGGTGGCAATTTTGTTATTTTGATGCTTTAAGAGTTTTTAATTATTAAAATGAATATAATTGCAAAGTTGTAAATAAAAAGATATTTTTGTTGATTTTATTTTTAGAATGTTAAGTGTTAGCACGTGTATAAAGTTCAGAAGGGAAAATATAATTTCTAAAATCTTAGATTGAAAACAAAAAATAAACTAAAATATAAGAGGTTTCTTGTAAATTTATTTTTCTTCTCAAGTCTGTCTAACATATATAGAATATTAAATATAACTATTTGACCACATATAAAAAAAAGATACAAAAAGTGTAATGGTGAAAATAAATAATTTATTGTATCATATATTTATATTATAAAATGTAACTACAGATATAATATTAATATTTTAAATATAACATTATAAACATATAACTATTTTTTGGTGTTTAGAGAACATTGAAAATAAATTTATTTTCTATGGTATCTTAATTTTATAATAAAATTTATATGATTCAAAATGTAAGGTTATTGTATTCAAATGTATTTTCTAGAAATATTATCTAAATTAAAGTATTAAATGCACTAATATACCTTTATATTATATATTAATACATCCTAATATATTATTTTCTAATAATATTATATTTTAAATTATCTTATTAATTTATATATATATATATAATAATTATAAAATATTATACTACTTTAGTTTTATGGTTTTCATAAAAAGTGTTTTCTAATTTTATTAAACCAGAAAATATGTTAATCCATCTAAAACTTATATTTCTCTTTTATTAAGAATTGAATTCCATTAACATTTTTTCCAATGCAATCAAATATAAAAAAATCAAAAAAATATTTTTTAAAAGAACATTTTCTACCAAACAAGCAAGCAATAACTTATTGGAGCAGGAAATGGAATAATTGTGTTTACTTTCCCAAAATTGCATTGCCGTACGTAATTATTTCCCCATTCAAACAATCAGGGGTAATATGGTAATATAAACTAGAAAAAAAAGAACGCCAAGAAGAAAGTTTCAACGGTCTCCCCGCTCTCTTCCTTCAGACATTCCCTTTTCCCGGTTCCTTCGCCAACCTCCTCCTTCTTCTTCCTCGTTATTCAACAACAAGAAAAGTAAAAAGAGAGGAAAAAATAATATATTAAATAGATCACGGAAACTAATATCTCTTTCGCGCACCGAACGACTCATCAGCTCACCGACTCGGAACTTCCTCGCCTGCCGATCAAAACCGACTCATCAACTCAGCATTTCGCCTCGCAATGGAGACTTTGATTTCATTGGTGAACAAGATACAGAGAGCGTGTACGGCACTCGGTGATCATGGTGAAGACAACGCCTTGCCTACTCTCTGGGAAGCCTTGCCTTCCATTGCCGTCGTTGGTGGCCAGGTACCATCTCTAATCCAATCTATTCTAACTACTAATCATAATTTCAGCTCTTCATTTCAATGAATCCACCCACGCTTTCTTTTTTATATTCTAAATCGGATCATTCATCTTCTTCTTTTTTTCATGCGGTCATATTGGCGGTTGTTTGATTTTTTTTAAAATTTATTTCTTGAATCACGTTATTGTTTATTTCTCTGATTTGGTTTGATTGCATTGCGTTTTAGTTTGCTATTCAAGTAATATATCCATCAAAATAATTGTTTTTAATTCTACCGTGATCGCTTTCTTTATTTTTCTTCTTTTTTGGTTATTTTGAAACATTAGTTTTACACACACATATATTTTTTTCATAATTGAATGCAAATCACACGAAGCCTATAATTACTATCAATTTTAAGATGTTTGGGTTTATTTTTTTTTAAGTGTTCATTTATTTAATAAAGTGATGTTTTTTTATTTGATCAGCTTAAATGCGCACTACTTCCACAAAATCTTTTCAACTATTTATTTGGAATTTCTACCCTTTTGAACTATTTGTTATTTAATCATCTAAACGTGTTAATGGTTCATAGAGTTCCGGGAAATCGTCCGTGCTGGAGAGCATTGTTGGAAAGGACTTCTTACCTCGTGGGGCAGGTATTTAAGCTGTTGATACCTTCCATGCTCGCAATATTTGCACGCGGAGATTATGTATTTGTTGGTGAATTTTTTTTCTATGGCCTTTAGTGATGCGAGTATTTTTCAGGGATTGTTACACGGCGTCCTCTTGTCCTGCAGCTTCATAAGATTGACGAAGGAAAAGAATACGCAGAATTTATGCACCTCCCGAGAAAGAAATTTACTGATTTCGGTATGATCTATGGCCTTGTGTTTTTCCTCTTTTTGCTACTTTTTGATGACTGTTAGATAGTAGTTGCAATATATGCCAAGTGATACATATGTTGATGACAACTAGTTTTTGTTTTATCATCGTTTGGTTGACTTAGTTTTGGCAATTATTTGTAAGCATATATGTTTTATGTCTATCTCAGTTGCTAATCATATTTCTATTATGTATAGCTGCCGTGAGGAAAGAGATCGCTGATGAGACTGATCGAGAGACAGGTCGCAGCAAACAAATTTCTAGCGTTCCAATCCATCTAAGCATTTTTTCTCCTAATGGTGAGACTGCGATGCTCATTACACTATTTTTACTTAGATGCATGTGGTTTTAGCTTTAGTTCATTCTGAGTGAATGATTATAAACCAACAATATATGGACAGTCATTTTTATTATTTGATTGGATGAGCAGAGAATCAGAGGGACCACAATCAGCCTGTCGTATTAATCTGGCGTGTTACAGTGTGATGATCATTCTATCATTCTTTGCTTGAGAATGGACTTGTATTCAACTAAGTTTCTAACTGTCGTTTCATCTTTATGCTTTTCAAATAATCTGTCTCCAGTTTTCTGTCAGGTGTATGGCTTGAATTTTATTTAGAATGCTCTGAATTTCTCTTGTTAGTAATTGCCTTCTATTCGGCACTATCTTATACAAAACACTCTGAATGTCTCTTGTGATTTTTTGTACTTTCCAGTTGTGAATTTGACATTGGTTGATCTTCCTGGACTTACTAAGCTTGAATTTTATTTAGAATGCTCTGAATTTCTCTTGTTAGTGATTGCCTTCTATTCGGCACTATCTTATACTAAACACTCTGAATGTCTCTTGTGATTTTTTGTACTTTCCAGTTGTGAATTTGACATTGGTTGATCTTCCTGGACTTACTAAAGTAGCTATTGGTGAGTTATTGTGACAAGTCTTTTCTGTTAATGTTCATACATATTTTACCTGTTTTCCACAAGAGTGACTAATGGCCAATCTGATAATTGGGTCATCATAGATGGTCAACCTGAAAGTATAGTGCATGACATCGAGAACATGGTCCGGTCATACATTGAGAAGGTAATTTTCCTCAAATGTTTCATACTATATGGTACCAAAAGTCAAACTTAATGGAAAATGATTCCAATTAGAGCTTCTGAGAGCGTTTTGATTGTATTTATTATATCATAAATATGTTCATTGTGAATGTTCATAATGTTTAATGGTATAAATCATTTTCAACATGATCCACCACATGCATAAATTGTCCCTTTTAGTCCAATTTTTGTGAATTTTTTGGGGTGCAATATTAAATTAACTCTGTTCTTTCAGCCAAACTGTATTATTCTGGCAATTTCTCCTGCAAATCAAGATCTTGCGACAAGCGATGCAATCAAGATCTCCCGTGAAGTTGACCCTAGAGGTAAGATTTCATACAACTGTACATATTCACCTGGTGCAAAAATGAACTTAATGGATTCATTTGCCTTCATTGTTTGGCATTGTTTGGAGAGAGCAAGTCAGCTTTGCTACAACATTACTCAATACAAAAGATTAATCAGACCAATATTTGAAAATTAGTGCAAACTTGATATGTAGAAAAAGGTAAAAGAGGAAAATTTCCATTTTCCAGCAGTGTGGAGGAACATGTATACCTCAAAACGTACAAGGGGACAAGTTATAAAGATGACTTAGATAGTAATTCAGTGGATCCAGGGTAGATTAATGAGTTTAACAATCTATTTTCATCTCTCTCTCTCTCTGTTCCTTTTTCTTTTTTTTTCTTTTTTTGCCTTTTATCTTATGTGACCAACTTTCAATTTGAAACTCATTTGTCTTCATCTGGGAGAGCGGTGTGTTCATCATGTTCACTGAACAAAATTGAGTGTATTCATCAGTCAAATGTTAAATTTTGAAATTTTAGAATTTTCTATCACATTCTTTTTTATTTAACATGATGATGATTACTGTAGACAAGATATTTTACCCTTTTATTTGATGATCGGATTTCAGGGGAGAGGACATTTGGAGTTTTAACAAAGATTGATCTCATGGACAAGGGTACTGATGCAGTTGATGTGAGTTTCATACTTTAAGTTCGCAATCAAGTCTCATACTTTTATAAAACAGTAGAGTTTCAGTTTTCTGTTGGATTCATGTGGCCCTGCTCTTTCATATGGGCTTTTTCTTCACGAAAAATGCATTAACATTTGATACAGTGGAATTTTGTGATACATGGGGTGTTTTATTATTTAAATCATCTTTGGCATTTATCATTTGTATGTGGTATCAAATCAGTAAACATTCTCGTTTGTCTTTCGTCATTGTGAAGCTAAAGCAATGTTTGTTATTGGATGTGGTAATGCTGATTTTAGTTAAGTAGATGGAGTATTGTTTGGAAGAGTGGTTAAAGATGTTCTAAAAGCTTAATGTTACTTCTTCCTGCCTTTGTTGTAATGTTATTACTAACATGGAAGTGTCAAGTTTCATTGCAATGAATTTCTACTAATATTTTTGGCTTATCAGATCCTGGAAGGAAAATCATACAAGCTACAGTTTCCTTGGATTGGTGTTGTGAATCGCTCTCAAGCTGATATTAACAAAAGTGTGGATATGATTGCTGCTCGGCGCAGAGAGCGGGAGTATTTTCAAAATAGCCCTGAATACGGGCATCTTGCTAGCAGGATGGGTTCTGAACATTTAGGAAAGATGCTTTCTAAGGTATGCTGAGATGTTAGTGGGAATTTACATGTGTGCATAGATTCACAGATGCTCACAGATGTCTTCTGGTGCACGCACACAGACACACATCCAAGATTTGTATAGAAATTCTCATTTGCAGCAGTTAATTTGTATAGATGGAAATGTCCTATATTGTATAACCTTCACATGGTAGCAAGCTTTTGTTGGAAAAAAATGAAATCACCTGTCTCTTCGTTTACTTGATTTCTTGTTTCCCTGTTGCCCATTTATAAACCATTTATGTTGTTCTGTTAATTTCGTTCTGATAATGGACGTGGTAAAAAATTTCAGCATTTGGAACAAGTCATCAAGTCTCGAATCCCTGGCCTTCAGTCTCTTATTAGCAAAACCATAAATGAACTAGAGACAGAATTAAGCCGTCTTGGGAGGCCAGTTGCTACTGATGCTGGAGTAAGTATTCCATTTTATCTTTGGTTCGATTAATCTTACAGTTCCTTTTTCATTCTCTTTTTATACAGCCTTCTGACTGGAGTAGGGACCCAATCATTTAGCAATGTTACTTTTGGTCTTCTTTTGCTTTCTGTGAAGTTTATTTACAATTACAGTAGGCATTATTCTTTCCTTGTCAAATATCATTGATTTGCCACTATTTATTTTCAATGCAGGGAAAGTTGTATATGATAATGGAAATATGTCGTTCTTTTGATCAAATTTTTAAAGAACATCTTGATGGCACGCATGTATTTGCATTTTTTGAATTAATTGGAATGCAATTTTGTTCACATGATGGTTTGCATTTCAAACATGGGATTGATGGGACTTGTTTTCTATAGACGTTCTGGTGGTGATAAAATCTACAACGTGTTTGATAACCAGTTACCTGCTGGGTTCTGAAAAGGTTGCAATTTGACAAACACCTTTCAAATGGACAATAAAAGAAAGCTGATAACTGAAGCTGATGGATATCAAGCCACATTTAATAGCTCCTGAACAAGGTTATCGCCGTCTTATTGAATTTACTTTGGTGACTATCAGAGGTCCTGCAGAGGCAGCTGTTGATGCGGTATGCACATGTGTATTCATTGTAATTGTGTGTCAGGAAAACGTAATTGTTGGTGACCATAAAAAATGCTTTGGCTAAGGGGAGAGTAGCTATTAATACTGCTATGTGATTTGGCCAGAATTTCAATCCTTATTTTGGGCTACCTGAATTATGCACAAGTGGCATGTGTACTTGAGCTTGCACTGCCACTTCTTTCCTCAGTCCTTTTGGTTCCACCTTTAGATTCTAGATTGAAAATTACTATATGTTCTTATTCCTTTGATCTAGGAGACTTCTTTCTAGTTCTATTTTTCTCCATCTTTTCCGAAGGCTAAAGTTTATCTATCTTTAGAATATAAATTCTGGTCAAACATGCTGTTAATAATCATACATTTTTCTATAGCAATGGTATGGGATTTGGGTTTGTATCTGGTATGCATTGTTATTGATTTTTTTTTCATCTCAAGATTGCTGTTTTCAATGCCAGAAGAAAAATAAGGAAAGGGAAAAACAAACCCTCTGGATTTCATGTTTTGTTACTGCAGTTTCCATAAAATGTGGGTCAATTAATCCGATTTCTTATTTTTTCCATGATTTCAGGTTCATGTTATACTGAAGGATCTGGTTCATAAGTCTATCAGTGAGACAATGGTAAGTCTCTATGATTCTTACTTTAATGAATCCATTGAAGTTCATTCATATATTTTCATGCCACTCACACATTGATTTACTTAATTGCAGTAGTATGTGTTTTTTTCAATGAAATGATGCATTTGCTTTTAAGATATTAGCAGATAGATTTTGTCCCATATGCTCAAAATTATGTCGGATTTCTTGAACTTTGCTTTGGAAATGAAGAAATATCTCTTTCTTTGCTGCAAATATTAGTTTCACCCTGTTCCTATAAAACCAATATTGTCTGTTTTTCTTCTGTCCTGCCTTTTAGTTTTAAGTGCTTGCTCTCTCTCATTGCGTGTAGGAACTCAAGCAATATCCCACTTTGAGAGTGGAAGCTAGCGCTGCTGCTGTTGACTCACTGGATAGAATGAGGGAAGAAAGCAAGAAAGCAACTTTACAGCTAGTTGATATGGAGTCCAGTTACTTGACTGTTGAATTTTTCCGGAAGCTTCCTCAAGATGCTGAGAAGGGTGGAAATCCTACACATTCGATATTTGACAGATATAATGATTCATATCTCAGGCGAATTGGTAAGTAGCTAGAGGTACCTATGCAGTCTTTCGCAGCATTTGACCTGTTTAAAGTTTTGGAAAGACATGTTTTGTAGTTAAGACCTGCACTCGAGAGATTACCTCACACTAGATTACTTTAAATGATTTCTTCTTCTATTTCAAAAGTGCCTTGAGGGCGTCATGTGTGAATCTTTTTTGTCAGGGCCATCTCTGTTTGTTAAAGAAAGAAAAAGAAAAGAAATGACACAGTGGTTCATCTTTTTACTTGGAAATAAAACAAAATATCTTCACAGTTCTAGGTTGAAAAACAGTAAATGCCTCTTTTCATAATGATTATAATTAAAAAATTTGTTCTCTATTTATTTTCTTTTCAAAACTCAGGGAGCAATGTCTTGGCCTATGTCAATATGGTTTGTGCAAGTTTGAGGAACTCCATTCCAAAGTCTGTTGTCTATTGTCAAGTACGTGAGGCCAAGCGCAGTTTGCTTGATTATTTCTTTGCAGAATTGGGTAAGAAGGAGGTAAGGATTCCGATCCCTTTTCCTTTTCCTATTTCATCAATGTCAGAGAGATAGAAGATTGCTGAGCGGTGCTAATTACCCTTCTTTTATTCATTCAGACAAGACAGTTGTCTTCCTTGTTGGATGAGGATCCAGCGGTGATGCAGCGCCGTACCTTACTTGGAAAGAGGTTGGAGTTGTACAGAAGTGCCCAAGCAGACATAGATGCAGTTACATGGGGCAAGTAGAGGGTAATAGCTTGTTTCCTTTCTTAAAACATGGGATTTAATAGTTGGATTTCCGATTCTTTGATTCATGAATACTAATTCCTAGTACGTTGATTGGGAAGAGCAGATAGCTTCATGCCACGGCTTTCTTAGCAGTTACACTTTTGAATGACCGATTTGAGCTTTTACTATATCCATTTTTCTTCTTTCTTTTAGCTTATAACCATTTTTTTACTTCTTAGATGATAGTTTTTTTTTTTTTTCAATGGTGATGAGTTACAAAAACTTTTAAAGATTATGGTCTCTCCAAGGAAATTACGGGTTGGGAAATGAAGGTCAAGGTTGGGTAACTGGGATATCTCCTGGAAGGTTGGGGGACATTTTATTGTCTAAGTTAGGGGCAAAAACACCGATTAAACCGATTAAATTGAAAAAACAAAAACAAATAACTGAAAAAACCGATCAATAAAAAAAATTCGATTAAACCAATTAGAATATTTTAAAAATATTCAGCCAAACCCGCCTTCATAAGTCCGAAATCGAAAAACCAAACCAAATTGAAAAAATAAACTAAAACCGAAACTAAAACTCATTAGAAAAGTTCAAAAAAATCTTTAAAAAAACAATATAATTTTTATTTTTAATATAAAAATAACCAAACTAAACAAAAAAACTCTTAAACACAATTAAAAAGTGTTCGAACAAAGAAAACTTTTTTTTTTAAAAACCTCTCAACACCATTTCAACATGTGGCCGAAGGGAACATTTTAGAAAAATCCAATTATCAACGGTTAGATCACAATGAGCAACAGCTTTATGCATCTACTAGACAATGATAAACTTGGGAAATCTGCAAAATACATCACCGAGCAGGACAAAGCGACAGCTCAATGTCCCTGCACTAGCAACAATGGCAATTCTTTCATTACTATATAATCCCTTTTTTGTTTCAGTTAGTTTGTTAAAATTAAAACCTGCTTTTTATCTTATAATGCAAAATTGAAGGTCGTCATCGTCTCTTTCCTAATCACCTGTGCTAAGACAGCTTGCTTACTAGCTTCATTGTCTCGTCGGTCATATAACACAGATAAACAGAATATAATCAGATACTTTTTTCAGCAGATTTGTGTCCATATTTAATGTTGTCTAAAAATACACTTAAGGTAACATTTATGAGGTAAGCAGATGACTAACCAAATTCCAGAAGAAAAAAACAAATTTCCCGGATGGAATCAGAGTTTTTTTTATTCATGGGTTACTCTTTTTCTGGATATATAAAGAAACTAACTTTGCCCAAATATAGGTCATGGCCCAAGAAACTTATTTGCAAGTATGATTCAAGACAGTTTGTGGACAGACACCATCAATATTAATTGTTTTCCTCAGATTGCAAGTACAGATTGGTCTCCAAGAAAAAGGAAATAAATTTGAAATAGATGGCAGAGAGATTAAAAAACAAAAAACGCTGATGTTCCTCTAAATAATTTTTGGGAAAAAAAACATGGACATGTATAAGTGGTGCAAAGGCACTAGTAATTAAATTTGAATTCTCAGCCAGTAGTGAAACCTGTTTTAAGGTACCGGCGATGCAAAGAAGAGGATTAGTCTCCTGACTTGGAAGGGCGCCAGAGGATGCTGAGGATATCCTGGTACAACCAAAAAAAAAAAAAAAAAAAAAAAAAAATTCGGATCAACCATAATTTTTCCTTCATTTTCAAGAGACTGGTTCCTCTCAACAACTACTCGCCACCTGTTCTGTGTCTTTCACGTTCACGATATTCTATCTTCTTGTTCTTCGTATTCTTGGCTACTTCCTGTTATGAGCCTTAGATTTCCATGGAGAAATCCAAGATTTCAAAATTTGAAGCTTGTGTTCGTTGTATAATGCTTCTTGGTTTTTGTCTTGAGACTCGGGGTTTTCGTGGCTGCTGCTGATGAGAGTTTGATGAGTCGAACAAAGGTGATGGTTATGATTCTGGAGTCACAGAAGAAGAACAGATTGATGATAATAGCACTATTGATGGTGGTGCTTATGCTGCCAGCTCTAATGGTGTTGGAAATGATCAGGAAATATCCGAGCTCTGCAATAGCTATATGAGTAGTTTTCTTTCCTCCACCATACAATAACATATCAACCATGATCTGCAGACCAGTTTGGAATACTTTTCTGTTGAGAGTAAATTTTGATGATTTATTTTTCTTTGATCTCTTTGTATCTATAACATGGGTATGGCCTAGTGTCATCATCTTGTGCATGCAGTATCACGAGAAAGAAGATAATGTAGTGACTTCTATATTATCTGCTGTATACACAACCGGATGGGTGGCAATGGGGTTTTCAAAAGATGGAAGGATGGTTGGATCCACTGCTATGGTGGGCTGGTTTAATAGGAAAGGACAAGCAAGAATCAAAGAGTCTTGCTTGCAAGGTACTAGGCCATCACAAGACATAGAGGAAGTAGGTGAATTGGACCTCACAAAAGTTCCACCCGCTGTTGTGATTCATAGGTCTATGATTTACTCGGTATTTCAAGCCAAGTTGGAAAACCCCTCCCTCACTTCCCAACCAATTATATTGGCTTTTGGAGCCAGCTATCCCAATCACTACCGCCTATCATCACATGATGACAAGACGACCATTCTTTTCGACTTCACTGCAGGTTTGGTTCATCTCCACCTAGCTAGGCTGCTTCTCGTTATTTTTTTTTTTTTAGTAGATGATTTACATATAGGTTGCTCACAGGAATTGCTCTGATTCATACCTGGCCTCAATTTCTCTTCCATAGGTTCAGAAGTCCTCCAAAAGCACGTATGGAAATCTCCTGGGGAAGATGAAGAAGAATCATGGGGTATAGATACTCCTGGCATGGGGTCTCTTCCTTCCTAGTGGGGCAATTGTTGCAAGATACTTGAAGCATAAAGAACCACCCTGGTATTATCTACATGCGGGTATTCAATTTCTGGGGTTTCTCTTGGGGCTTGCCAATGTGATTCCTGGACAACAACTCGGCAATAAGATTAATGCCAAGTACATCACATAAAGGCATGGGGGATTTTGCTCTCACTCTTAGTGTTCTTCAGGGTACGCCATCATCCGATATTATGCAGATTAGGAGCTTCTCATAATCACCTGTTAATCATCATATCAAATGCATTCTGATGAATGTTCCAAACTTGAATTTAGATATTGGCTTTCTTTCTAAGGCCAAAGAGAGATGCCAAGATCTGCAAGGGCTGGAAATGGTACTACCCGATCGGTTTGGAAGGATTAAGCCTTTTCTCTTGCCCTCTTCTTTGGAGCCTTCTTTTGAGCCTTCAATATTGTGCTGGGAATCCATTTAGGAGCTGCAGGGATGTCATGGAAGATAGGCTTTCGTTTTCTAATCACTACGACGAAACGTTGTCTTGGTTGAGGAGATCAGAGAACACTAATCCACCTGGAGATCTTCCAAATGAATCCAATTCAATTACTTTTTAGAGGGCTAGAAAGCCATGTCCAGCTACATTGTTCTGGTTCTGGTCTTGACCTAGCCAGGACCACAGATTATTAAAACTATCTTACAAAGCTGTTGACTATTGGCGATTTCAGTAGTGCTGGCTGGATGCTAAGAAGATGATTAAATGGCTGGATTATTGTTCGTCAAGTTGGAGCAACCGGCAGGTTTTCTAGCTAAAAACCCAGTTACTGTACAACTCGAAGTAGTTGATGGGACATCCAAGTTGAAGGATTTCCTTGTTGTGAGTGAATAGCTAGGTTTTGCATGTTTTTTAGATATTTGGAATCTGCGGGTTGCCCTGTCTTCTATAGTGTTTGGCAATTTAAAATTTGCAAAGAAATGGAAAGATTTTTTCGCCTTTTTTAAAACAAAAAGGAATGAAAAGATTAACAAAAAGAAAAGTTTAAGAACCAAAGTTTTTTTTTTTGAATTTTTATTTCAAGAGTGAAGTGAATTTCTCTCAGCTCTCTTTTTCATCTGCTTCGAAGTTCAGAAATCGAGTAAAAGTAAAGTGCAGTTTTGTTACCATTACCATTTACCAACAATTTCTTTCACGCCATTAACATAAAACCAATTCATCTGCCAAAAAGAATTTCAGAAGTTAAAAATATTTTGTTTTCATGACAATAATGCATTTTTTCAGAGAACAGGAAAACATGCACGGCCCCTTAAACAAAATGTCAAAGCTTGATTCAATGGATAGCTCCCCTTTGTTTTCAATTCAATCAAATTAATATTTCCAAAGTTAAAGCTATGGGAAACCAAAAGTACGGAATGTATTTAGATGCTGTGATCCAAGATATCAAAATTTTCTAGCTACATTTTGGCCAAAATTGTCTACTTGACGAAACATACGTTGAAGGTAACAATGGCAGACTTCCTACTGTAAACCTGCACATCAAGCAGAACCAAAAAAATTGTGGCTCAATATAATAGGAATGGAACCTTTCAACCACTTTAGCCTACTAATCTCCAGCTTGATGACACTTGGGTATCGTGGTGATTGTTACCATACCATAACTTCAAGTCATCGTTGACTTCACTTTCTTGTCACATAAAAGCAAAGCACTTTTGTACAAGAAATGGATTAATTCTTACCAAAGTCATGAAGACGTATCCTTATTACGGATACCAAGAATGAACTCTAGTGGTCAAGTTCTGCTCAATGTACCCACTACCAAAACATCTCTGGATAGTTTCTCAAAGGAATCAATTGCGGCAATAATCTCTAACAAGAGTCCATCACAAGACACCAATTCAATTGAAAAGGACATTTTCTCTCCTTTAACCAGGGCTGTTTATCGATGCTAAAATGACCGCCTTTCTGAAATTGACTAAAAGAAGAGATAGGAAAGGGTCACAGAAATACCTGGAACAAAATGGAAGCATCTCTGTTCCTGTATCTCCACTATTCGTTGCACAGGCACAAACCAAGTCAAATGGAGAACTGCAAATTTATCAGAAAATAAAAATATAATATTCACAAATAAATCTTGCATACATTTACACCAAATTTTATCTATAGACTAGGAGATGGGTCAACATGCGTATCTGCTCTCGGTTGTGATCTGAAAGTCCAGAAAGAGATTGTGGAGAACAACTTTTACATACATGTACTTGTACAAGAAAAAATAGAAGATTCAAATAAGCAATTCAAGGCAAGCAAATATACGTGGGTTCAACAGAAAGTTATCTGCTTTTAAGGATCAAGAAAAGGGGTGCTGCCATTCGCTTTGATTATAGAGAACAAACCTGTAAATTTTCCACAAGGTGCTATGACCATGAAAGCCAGAAAATACTCCAGATACGTGTTTCCCTTTGTGCATATAATCAAATAAAAATACTCATCCTCCAGCTATCTCCAAACGATCAGAATCACTTGATTGGAGAGAACAGCAGAACCTAGGATCATGTAGCACTAGCTGTGCAGCCTTCACCAGGAGCAAAGCTTGTAGATTTTGGAGATTCGCTGCCTCTTACCACTCTGTTATATATAACTTTGAAAGACTGTGAGCCATATGGTCAACTAAGCAAACTTATTGGCATTCTCAGATTCTGCTTCCCGTGCTTCCTTCCTCTTAACAAAATGCTGAAGGTTTTCTCCCAATGGATCTGCTGGTCAACACTGCTAGTGACATTTTCTTTTGGGCTTTTTCCTGACTTGAATCGCTCCTATAAACTTCACCTTCAGACGGATTTGAGTGACCATTTTCCTTGATATTTTCCAAGCCAACTCCAGTCAATTCCTTCACGTTGTCCTTTCTGTCTGATGCTTGAAGGTTCATTTCTTCATTAGCTAATCCTACATTGTCAATGTCCACTGGCTGAGTTGGAGGTGGACTTGGGCTGCCAGAATTTTCAAATTGTACTTTAGGGCTCCAATACAGGATCAGCAATTGGCTCAACAACAGGTGGTGGGACAGCAGAGAACTCAACTGCATGGCCAGCCAGACCATACTGTGCTGGGAATAAACTCTGACACATTGGGGGCGCACATTGCATTGCCCAGGAGAAATAATTAGGTCTTGGAAGGCGCTACTGGTAACAGGAAATGTGCGGCTGGTTGGCACTGCTTGACTGTAAGGAGAGGATACATATAGGACAATGGGTGTATCATGTTTGGGGTTGGAGGTGGTGATGGGTAAGGGATGGTGTGGAGAGGACATTGGATTGAGGGGGGTTGGGTGACAGTTGCAGGTCCAGGGTGAAGAGTCATGTTTACAGGCCAGGGTGGCAACAGCTGGAACACCACCAGGAGCAGAAGGAAGAGGGATGTTGATGGCAACTGGTGGAGAGCATCTAATGGATGTTGATGGGTTGGAATGGAGCTGCAGAAGCAGACAATTCTTATTTGAAGCAATCCCTGAGAATCACCTGAACTCAAAATCAATGGTTTGTCCTTCCAAATCCTCTACTCCTCGGCAAAGGTGGAGTTGGGATCAACTAGTGGTTCCAATTCAATAGATGAATCCTTCTCGTATGGTTCCTTTGGAAGAGAATTCGTTTGAATTTTGGCATCTGGTCAATCAACATTCCATTCTTTGTATAATTCCATGAACCTGAATATCACCAGATTCAGGTCCTCGTGCATACACGGGGAGGAATTTTCTTCCAATACATGAGTTGAGTGGTGTTCTTCCATTTTCAGAAGCAACACCTGTTTCCTTCTTCAAATCATCTGTATGATCTGATTTTCAGAATTCTCTACCATTCTCTCCGCTGCTATCTTCCACGCTCATTACTACTGGACCAACAATTTCTTTAACTCATTGGTCTCCTTGAGTTTTCCATCACCAATTTCCTGGTTATCTGAAGTATTGCTTGGGGGAAACCAGACTCTGCAGCTTAGCAATGGTCCCTGGTGGGGCCAATGCTACTTCCTTGTATGAAGGGGATTTTCCAAGACTCACTATTGAATTCTTGAACTGACCGATGTCATTATTGGGAGAAATTGGAGCAGATTCTGATGAAGTAAGAGCAGTGCTGTGAATTCTGGGATTCTCTTGTTGTAGCAGTTTTATTAGATGAAGGAACAGACTTGACCCTGAGGGTTACAGCTTTTAACTATTCTCCTCCCAAATCTGGTACCCTGAGGGAGATTGGTAGTTTGGTGGTCTCCATAACTTCCATGAGATGGTGTCCGTTTTCTTTAAAAGGGTAATACCTACTCATTCTGATTAGCATTCTTGACATGAGTGTAATCCATGTCAGATCCAATCTTTTGTGATAACTATAAACTTTGCCAACAATCCCACGCCGCTGCTTTAGTCTGTCGCCCATACAAGCCAGCTGATCTTGGCCTTTGAACTGGTTGCCATCCATCATCTCAAAAGCATGAGTTTCAGAAAAGGCTTCAGTCACAATGCTTGATTTTTTTTCTACAGTCTCTTCCACAATGGGCGTCTGGAATTCAACAACATGGACAGATCTGTCTCCTGGGAAGCACCATCTTCAGGCACATGTATCTCCACATCCAAAGCCTCTTCAGGAGTATTTTTGGAGATTCATTAGAACTTGCGATACCAAAATTTGCTGGGTTTTTTTTCCCTTTACCTGAAAAGCAAAAATTGCAAAAGCATGTTGTATTAAGGAAAAAATTAGAAGTTACTACATATAAAACAATTGTATTTTCTGATAATATATCTTGGTGAAATGGTTGATCTCAGCCCAGTGGAACTTCATTTCATCTTTTCTTTTCATTACTTCATTTACAACAAGACAAGTGAGAAATCTTCAATGTTAACAAATATTAAAGAACCAAAAGGTCGAAGGAAAATCATAATTATTCTAGATTTTGCTCCTGTTTTCTTGTCCTTGTACTTCTATAACAAGGACAACTGGTTTCCTGAGCCTACGAAAGGACAGTTTCTAAGTATTCCAAATGCTCCAGTAGGGGTCCCTCAGATGTTGACTTAACAAGTGAGAGTACTGTCATTTATTCCTTTTCAGTCCAGTACAAGGTTGGGTATTATATTTGGCTTGAATTTTCAGACAAACCCCAAATGTGATGGTAACTTGAAAAAACATGAAACCAAATCTTGGAAACTCCCAAGTCCCAGAAGGAGAAGGAAAGTGGCAGGTGAAAATCCCATTCTGAATTGCTATAGTCTAACAGGAAGAAAAAAGTATCATGTAATGAACAGAAACTGGTAATTTTTCACCAACATCATTGGCATGGATGATGAGCTAGAGTTGTTTTAAATCAAACACGAATATCAAGATACCTTAGTGATATAGCTCTTTCTCTTCCCAGCCACATCTTCCCCTGGCATCACGACTTGATTAATGTAGTCCAGCAAATCTGATACACTGCCAAATTTTAAAAACTGAAAAATTACAAGATATGTGTCCGTTTTTGAACAAGAGTTTGCATCATAAGCTAGATATGGATTGCATTCATGACAGCATGTTCATGGTGCATATAATCAAATAGAAAGCAAAAAAGTGGCATCCAGCCGATCAAATTATTCTGCGCACCCATTAGAAAAGTAGCCGATTACTAAAATTAACAGGATAGATATGATGATCTAGCAATTACTCTCTTGACCCCAAAAACAAAAAGGATGACCTTTGGGGAAGCTACTGAATGTGAGATGAAAGTCTCCAGCTGAGTGATGTTTGTGCGTGCAGCAAAGATCATGAAGAAACCTCGAGCTTACATCTTTTCTCTCTTTTGTATGTGTGTGTTAAAGTTAACTAGTTACAATCTCATGGATGTATTTCCAACAAAATGATTAAAAGAACATAAATTGCTTCTCATGCAAACTCAAAAACACAAGTAACCACACCAATAGTAGAGCGTCCAAATGGTGATTAGTCAAAGATAAGTAGAGGAAGGTTAAACTACATTAAATAATTAAATGGGGCAATAGGCCAGTGTTGGTCTAATTTACCTTAGGTGGCCTTTGCTAGCAATTGATGCATCAGGCTTCTTAGTACCATTTCGCAGCTTCTTGCTGTTCAAAAAGCCTTAGATTCAAATACTAAGCCAAGCAGCAGCATCCTGCAGCATTCCATTAAGATTTTAAAATTACTTAATGGATATTGGTCACGCACATATATACAAACATGCCCTTTAGTAAGTTCAAAACTTGGTAAATCTAATCTCTATGTCAAAAAACAACAAAATAAAACAATCTATGTAGCCCTTTAAAGTCATCAATTTAGAGTCATTCATCTCATGGCTCCATGTCATGTTGAAAGGAAACCCAAGGACCTATTTAATTGCAATCTTATCCTCATTTCAACTGATTCTCAAGCCAGAAGGGCAGGTCAGACTTCAGAGGATTACACATACATGTTGTCAGTAATGAATATAATACTTTCAAGATCTTCAAATTCATTTAGCATGTCTAGTACTATCAACTGTAACAAGTGTTTGTTTCTAGCTTAAGGTAGCTGATAGTAACATGAATGTCTAGGAGGTGAGAAAGGGGGGGTACAGATTAATTGATGAATTTAGCAAGACACCTGAGATGCTAAATCATCTGGACCCAGCTTTGCTCGGAGAATTTTCAGGTTGTTTTTTTCAACTTGAACACTCAAAGGATATGCTTTCACATCATCGAGAGAGGGCAAGTTGCTATTGCATGGTAACTTGCAGTGTCTGGCATTATTAACCACAAAAAAAATGCAGTAATAAGCTCATTTATAAGCACATAACAAGTGAAAAAATGGAGTTTCATTGGCCCTATATTGTTACAGAACATGTTCGCAAAGTGCTTATAGATGTGGTACCCAAACTACGACCATCTGAATAGTTCAATGCTTATGAACATTCTTTTTCTTCTTTTTTCCCTCTAAGGATTTTTACATTTAAGGAGGAAGAGG